>OX387332.1:7819711-9168654 GCA_947562085.1 Eudonia lacustrata
ATTGCAGTCATCGACTCGGGAGTTAGCCGCAAAGAGTTTGGCCAGGAGATCGACTTTCTCCTGCGGCTTGTGAGCTAAAGTTCCATCAGGACATCTCAATGGTGGCAGCGAGGGTTGGCAGAAGTTCGATTGCACGGCTTTGGCCAGACGCCAGTAGCTACGGCTGCCCGTAGGATGCGTCAGTAGTTCTTGGCCGACTCGTGCAACGCGCTGGGCATCCGCTCTAATGTAAGCTGTTTTGCAGGACTTGGTGGCATTATTATAGGCTGCTTTCAGCGAGCGGGTTTCGGGATCCCCAAGAGCTTTACCCCTGATCCAAGCGCGGTATGCCGCCTGCTTGTTATCAGCAGCGTTGGCACACTCGCGGTTGAACCAACGGTTGCGCCTGCCTTTGCTGATGAGATAGGAGTGCGGAATATAGTATTCCATCCCTAAAACTATCTCATCAGCAACTGCAATCGCACTAGCTGTCGGGTCCTTCCCACTGAAGCAGCGCTGCCCCCAAGGAACGGATGCGAAATAGTCCCGCATACCATCCCAATCTGCCGACGAGTAGTGCCAAATCTGGCGTTTCGATACCGCTGAAGGCGGTAGCGGAGCAAGAGGCACTTTACTGGATACCAAGCAGTGATCCGAAGATCCCAAAGGAGCTCGAACCTCCACTCGGTAGCCAGCTGGGCGACTCGTCAGCAGAAGGTCCAACAAAGAGGGCGCGTGACCGACTACGTCTGGGATCCTGGTGGGCTGGTTCACCAGTTGAGTCAGGTCGTGCGTGAGAGCGAAAGCATGGGCAGTTCTACCAGCATGGTCAGTTTTGGAGGAACTTAACCACAACTCGTGGTGAGCATTGAAGTCCCCCAAAAACACCAATTCCGCCGATGGAAACCGCTCCTGCGCATCATCTGCTACCCGACTAAGATGGTCCAAAAGTCGAGTTGTCTCCATGTCGCCATTATGGGATCGGTAGACGCAGACGTAGACACGGCTATGTGAGTCCAAGTCGACGTGTACCACAAGGAGGGAAAAAGAAGGGTCCTTCAGACAGCGCAGACGGCGACAGCAAACATCCGTCCGATCGAACAAGCAAACTCCGGCTTTGGCTTTGAAAGATTCTTCAAGCACAAAGCCCGGATAGTGCAGGTAGCTGGTGTCGGCCGGACAGATTATTTGCGTCTCCGTCAAAAACAACATTGCTGGCCGTGCCGTCTCAAGATGGTGGTGGACGGCATTGAGGTTTGCATGGAGTCCGCGGATGTTAGCGAACTCGACCTCAAACGGTATAGTTGTGGTGGGGGTGTGCACCGCTGTAGGACCAGTTTTATTGTGAGGCGCTGTCATGGTGGAGAAAAGGAGGGAGGCGTGAATCGAGGAAATGCTACCGCGATGCAAATAGTCAAAGTGCAGCGGCCTGTTTCACCAGGGATCTGCCTACAGAAGAGTATAATTAACCCGCCGAACGGAAGGGCCCCCGAACCCCCCCGGGAATGGCCGCCGGGACCCCACCTTCCGGTCACCAACCGGCACGACGGACCACCCCGAGATTATGCGTGGCATGGTGAGGCAGCCTCACGAGCTGATTAGGCTCGCTTGGGCCCCTGTACTGTGCCACGGGCGGCCAGCGGGACAGCCGTTTCTACGGGTCTCCCTGGTCGGCGGGTTAACGAAGTCCTCCTGGCACTGGTTTGACGGAAGCCTCCACAGACCAAGTGCATCGCAGTAACATCCACTCGAGCTCTGGTTATACGCTGGCTGATCCCGAAACGCGACCGACAAGCGGTCACTTGACGGGTTTTACACCATGCGTACGGTGGTCACTAACCAGACGGGCAAGCCCTACCACGCAGTGGAGCATATGGAAGCTCGAAAATCCGTTAGTCGCCTCTTACGACACCCACCGGAGGAGAGGGGCGGAGAATAGTATTCTTTCTCCGTCTCCGCACGGATAAAAGTAAAACTATAAAAATAAGGTTTTTTTATTGACACTAATCGCTCATACTAAGAAAACATACTACATAACTATGATATATAACATGTTTTGTCATATAATCTGGACTAACTTAACATAGAATAAGCTATACCTACACACACAAACACACTGAATTAACACTTAACTTAGTTACTCCAATAACGAAATATTCCTACGTTGGATCACATTATTTTGATTGGCCCAAACCAGGCGCTCGAACAATCAAATAATACCACGTTATTACGCGTAATTGCTCCATGAATAGAAATCACATTATATTGGGTTGCTTGGTAAACAAGTCATTGGCTCAGCGCATTTATAGGTACTTTTGTACTTGGACAGTAGTGATGTATCTACTTAAATATAATAATAACTAGTTGTCGCCCAGTGGTCGAATATCGACTATTTTTTTTGTAAACAATCGACCATTTTTTTGGTCACTTTTTTTTGTAAACAATCGACCATTTTTTTTTTAGTTCACTTTTTTTTGTAAACAATTTAGGGTAGTAGCATCAGTGTTCGACACTTGAAGTCCAGTTTGCGAGACAATTTTCATCGCCGAAAAATGACATACATTTTCATTTTGAAAAAATCTTTAAACACTCATTTCATACGAAATTATCTAAGTATCAATACGTCAAGGTAAAACTTTGTACCCTTTTTAAACACATTGCGCGCGTGGAGAAGTGTGAAACTTGGCACAGTTAAAGTTCATATAGAGAAGGAGTAAAAAAATAAAAAAATAAAAAAAACATGCAATTACAAATACAAATAAATAATTAATAAATAATAGTATTAGCACTTAGTACATTACTATGTGCATTTGAGTTGTGACAATCCCAAAATTAAAACTCAATTTAAAAACTATTAGAAACGATAAATGTAAAAAAAACAGGGTGCCTAGTGTCTTCTTGATTGGATTTTGTTTAATATCAGTATTCATTCGATTACGTTAACGAAAACGAAAAATAGTATGGCATTGAAGCCGCACCTCCTGGCGAAATACGTAGAGTTAAAATATTGCCATACAAATTCTCGCTTTCGTTAACGTCATCAAATGGCGAATGAAACTCACACTAGGCCCTTAGGGCAGATATTCAACACAATATATTCAATACGAATATTCTGCTCAAAATACAAAAGGTTTTCATACGGCATATCTTTTGTATAACTATTTAAACTATCATGGTCACTTGCAATAGAGTAATTATTAACGGGATTCTCACCCGCATTAACTTAAGTAATTCTGTGATTATGGCGCATGCAACTGTGCCGAAATATCGGATACTCATAAATAATAAACATGGTAAGAATCACGTTAATAATTACTCTATCTTTTGTATGTTGACCATAATATTCGTATGATGACTTCAGTCCAATATATGCCGCATAGGTACCTCACCCAATTTTCGTATCCGCAATCGGTCATATATTTGTAAACCCCACCACTAGTAATTTTCCTTACCCTCACAATTTCGGCCATAAAACTTTCGCTGGTAACCTCTCATTCGGATATGTATTATGTAGTTTTTATTAACAGCCGCAGTAACGGTAGTTGGAGGATATTTCAAAGGAACGGATGCCCGAAAACTGCCTTAACTTTTCGTGTAGGTTGTTATGCAGATTTTTTGTGATGTAATTTGCTAGCTTCCGCTCGGAAAAGAAGTATTTGCCCCCGGGAACATTGTGTTGTTGTATTTGTACTAATAATTTATAAAGGACAATGTTGTAAAATATATAATAGTAAATAATTAAAGTATATTATTGTACGAGTATGCTCATTGATTATTTACTTCTTACCAGAACACAAACTATATCTCTTAGCTTAAACTCATTTCGACCAACCTTTTTTTACGTATTGTAAAATTTACTTTGTTTAATTTCAATTTTAAGTTCGTTTGAAGAAAAATAGTTGAAAAAATTCTTTACTAAAAGGCTCAAGGTCACTTAAAGAGCAATGGAGAGGGCTATGCTCGGGGTTTCTCTGCGTGATCGAATCAGAAATGAGGAGATCCACAGAAGAACAAAGGTAACCGACAGCCCGAAGAGTTGCTAAGCTCAAGTAGTGGGCAGGGCACATTGCTTGCAGGACTGATGGCCGCTGGGGCGGAATAGTCCTTGAGTGGCGACCGCGTACCGAAAAGCGCAGTGTGGGCAGGCCTCCAACAAGGTGGACCGACGATCTGGTGAAGGTCGCGGGAAGCCGCTGGATGCGAGCAGCACAAAACCGGTCGTTGTGGAGATCCTTGGGGGAGGCCTTTGTCCAGCACTGGACGTCTTTTGGCTGAGATCATGATGATGATGATGAAGTAAAGGCATCTACAGTTTGCAACCAGTCTTGACGGTTTGAAATTACTTAATAATATATGCAGCTTATATTCAATTTATACATAGTAATGTGGACATTGTAATACTTTCGCGATTGCTGTCAGCCTGTAATGCCAACAATTTGGAATCTATTCCATCGAAACGTGTTTGTGAAATGCTTGCCAATAGTCACTTGATATATTGACGCACTTCACGACTCTTACTAGTTATTGAGTGAATGTAAACATCTGTATCAACTTAAACCTTTTAGCTTATTCTGTGCTTTGGATACAACATAATATTGGGCAGAAACATTTTGAGTAATGTTTTGTGTTTTTATAAAAGTGGAATTTCTTCCTCTTTTGACAAGAGTAATAGTAATAGTAAATTTATTTAAAAACACAAGAGAAAAAGAAAAGAGACAGAAATCAATGCTAACGACTTTTGATTGATAAATTAATTGTGTAGCGTGCGTGTTTTTGAGTAGTCGTCACTATTAAAGAAAATAATTAACAAGTTATAAAAATTAAATGAAACACCTTTTACGAATCTATTCGCTTTTAATATTACATTTGACAGTTAGGGATAAGAGAGCCAACTCCTCAGTAGTTGAGGATACCGGGTAAAGTGCGCTTCCACCCTCGGCGTTTATCTATCACCAACATCATACAGATGAGATGAAGGCCTAATGCTTTCAAGAAACATTAGAAAAAACATTTTCTGAGTCAAGCGAGCAAATTGCTTTAATGCAGCTGTTAAGAGGAAACACTAAGGTCAACTGAATTAAAAAATATGTATGAAAAGTAGCCAAAATCAATGTTTCGTAGTCGATTTCTCCTCCAAAACTAGACCGATTTAATTGCTTTTTTCATTAAAAATTAAAGAAAGGCTTTGGCTGTGTCCCTACTTTTGGTTTTTTTTCTATGACCTCGTCAAATTTGGGAAACAGCGGAAAATCTGGCCAATTTTTAAGGTTGTTAAAGGTTCATATCTTGTTTAATAAATAATTTATGAAAAAAAAGAAAACAAGAACACAGCTAAAGCCTTCTTTTATTTTTTAATGAGAAAAGTAATTAAATCGGTCCAGTTTTGGAGGAGGAATCAGGGGACTACGAAACGTTGATTTTGTCTATATTTCATACATATTTTTCAATTCAGTCGACCTTAGTGTTTTCTCTTAAAGGGGTCCTCTAATGAAACAAACTGGATACAGGAACATACTTTAATACTGTAGGTCTCTAAATATAAGTGGGAGTGCGAATTCATTTCAAAGTACACGGCGATGACGAAGCTATCTCTAAATATGAGTGTGAGTGCGAATTCATTTCTAAGTACACGGCGATGATGAAGCTATCTCTAAATATGAGTGTGAGTGCGAATTCATTTCTAAGTACACGGCGATGACGAAGCTATCTCTAAATATGAGTGTGAGTGCGAAGTCATTCCTAAGTAAACGGCGATGATGAAGCTATAGTGCGATGCAGGATGGAATCAATCAACGCCATCTAGTTTGTAAAATGAGAACTAAAATTGACAATTACACAAACCACTTAAAAATGCACTGTAAAAAACATTTCCAGCATTTGAATATAACCTTTTGTTAGTCGCACAGCACATTTCAGACTCGTTATTTCCAACTCTTTTCAGTAAAGAATATATATTATTCCAAAAGGATTTTGCAGCTATTATTCCCGTTTTCTATGTTTTCAGCGAGAAATCTAAATGGCTTTAAAACTTGAATTCGGACGTGTGAATAGAGTGCCAGCTTTATTTTAGACGTAAATTTACATTTTCTTCGATTTTTACGAACAAAGAGAATTTTTCAGTTCTTTTATTATCTATTTTTAAACGCGAGTGCCTGGGGTATTCGATTGATATGCATCTTGAATTTGTATGTAACTAACTGTTGCCCATGACGTGTCTTTCTAACAAAAAGCATATCAATGTATTTTTGCCGTTCATGGTGGTGGTAGCGTGGCTTCCTCTCCCTACGTCAGGGTTTTTGTGGCTGGACTTGTCCAGCGTGTGGAAGAGGAGGAGATTCCTAAATAGCCCGGAGTTGCTATTAGTCTCAGTGTATACTTTAGACAGTATTTCCCCTCCGCTCCTCCTCCGACCCCTTCAAGGAGGTATGAGTGTATACTCACACTCACTAGAATTCCTTTCTGCGCCGCCAGGACGAACCGAGGATATTCGATAGACAATCACCGGAGTTTACCCTAGCAGCGGCCCACCAGAGGTCTTTGGAGGAATACCTCCATTCAATAGAATAGAACCCCAGTGGCCCAAACCACTTCTCCCCATAAGCGTTTAAAATATTTATATTTATATTTTGCTTGAAAGTACTGCATTCACGAAATAATGCAATTAATTTGAAACACTGCCAAACAAACACTAAAACCGATTGAAAGCTAAATCAAAATCTGAAAGGTTTCTTGGCACGAGTATCATAGTTTTTGGCGAACGCGATGGAAAACTCGTAAAAATGGAAACTGCATATTGCCTATACAGAATAAAATGAAGATGGACATTGATGATAGGTATATTGATAGGGTTACCACGTCCTGCTGCTAGGGTGAACACCAATGATTACCAAACCAGTGATCCCAGTCACCCTAGCGGTACTTGAAGGGGATGTACAGGGGTTTTTAGTGGGTAGGCCCCTCCATTCCCAAATCTCTGTCAAGACCTTCGAGCCTGGGCAAGGAGACTGGAGAAGAACTCTACATAACCATCCGCGCTCCGGGCGTGGTGGTACTTGGGCGAAGAGTCTTCCATTGTCATAAAAATAAATCGGCTTACCATGTCCTAAAACTTTAAAGCCAGACTATCAGCAAACAGCTTGTGTAGGGCAAAACTCAATATTTAAAATTCAAAATAATTTATTCAGTTTAGGCTACAATTAGCTCTTATGAACGTCATTATGCCATTATGGCCATGTGGAGAGGTAACGGAATCAATGCAGCACCTGCTGTGCAACTGTGTATTCCTGGCTAAGAAAAATTGGGACTCCTGGGATCGGCCTATATTAAACCACAAGAATTCAGGCTCTTCGCTCTCAAAGACGTTGCCAAACTTATGGCATCTATCTTGACAGAGGAAGAGTAATTAAGGATAGGGGTGCACAAAATTTTCCGATGGGACGAAGTGCTACTGGTGCTAGAGGGCAGGGCAAAACTCAGCAAACCCCACTAAGATAAGATAACATAAGGGTTACCAAGTCCTAAAATTTAAAAGCCAGACTTAGCCAGATTAAGACTAACTTTTGACCCCAAAAACAGGACATTATTTTCACAGTAAAAAAACATAATAGTTTTGGAAATAGTGTTTGCTGATGGTCTCATACGGTTACGTCCTTTTCAACGTTACCGAACTTTATTGGGGGCGGCAAGAAACTTAAAGGGTTCCTCAAGCCATGTGATCGAAACGCTGTCAAAGCGTTTCTATACGAAATAGTATCACGCAAGCGTTCCCTAGATAACTAGATTCTCCGAGGGGTTCTAATCGGCTCGTGGGTGGAACAACCCGCCTTTAAATGCTAGAAACTTGGCTCGGAATGACCGGGTCGTGGGGGTGGTGCTCAAAAAGCATGGCCTGGCAACCCTACCACTATATAGGACGCCACCAAGATCGTCCGATCTATCAACATCAAACCAGATAATAGACCAAACGATCACCAGAGTGCTTCGTGTGAGATTTATATACCATTCGATCACGTTAAAGGTAACGAGGAGCTCCTGGCGCAGTGGTTAACGCAACTTTCGTAAAGGCCGGTCATTGGATGGGTGACCAACTATTTATCATCTCGAGCACCACCGTGCTTCGAAAGGCACGTAAAGCCGTTGGTCCCAGCTGCATTAGTAGTCGTTAACTACCACCAATCCGCACTGGGCCCGCGTGGTGGTTTATGGCCCGTTCTCCCTATCCATACATAGGGAAAGCTCGTGCCCCAGCAGTGGGGACATAAAAAGTGCTGATGATTATGATGATGATGAAAGATAACGAGAATTTGTGTGTCGAAATTATATTAAATTTGCATAATTATGACGTTCTCCAATGAGTACTTATATCAGTTCCAGTGCAAGGCATCGGTGCCTGGCACAGTAGAATCTGGTACCTCACAAAACAAGCGATTGTCAAACTTGCAGAGCACCTCATTCGTAAGTGCCAGCCGGGGCAATTTGCAGTCACTCGCTCAAAAGTCGAGTGCGAAAGTTCCCTCCTTCGTGTTGAGAACTTCTAGAAAGCTGACGTGTAATCCAACTGGCGTCTACTTTGCTTAATTACGGCGCCGCAGACACACGTAGGGGAATAATGGTAAAGGCCTTTTGCAATTTCAGTGAGACGAATATAGAAATGTAAAACTATGAACGTTTTGTTTTGGAAAGGGATTTCTGAAGGCCACTTCAAAACCGCTTCAAAATTTGGCTCGAGATAACCGGGTCGTGGGGGTTGTGCTCAAAAAGCAGGGCCTGGCAACCCTACTTGTATATAGGCAGCCACCATGATCGTCTGATCAATCAACAACAAACCAGATAACAAACCAAACGATCACCAGAGCATCGTGTGAGATTAATGTATCATTCGATCATGTTAAAGATGACGAGAATTTGTGTCGAAATTGTATTAAATTTGCATATTATGACGTTCACCAATGAATACTTACCTATATCAGTTCCAGTGCAAGGAATCGGTGCCTGGCACAGTACAAACTGGTACCTCACAAACGAGCGATTGTCAAACTTGCAGAGCACCTCATTTGCTCACTCGCTCAAAAGTCGAGTGCGAAAGTTCCCTCCTTCGTGTTGAGAACTCCTGAAAAGCCGACGTGTAATCCGACTGCCGTCTACTTTGCTTAATTACGACGCCGCAGACACACGTAGGAGAATTATGGTAAAGGCCTTTGCAATATCAGTAGGACGAATATTGAAATGTAAAACTATGAACGTTTTGTTTCGGAAAGGGATTGCTGTAGGCCGCCGATGATCTTCACAGCGTAATCGGCCTTTTTAGAGGTGTCGAGAAACTCAGGTTCCTCAAGCCGTAGTGATCGAACTTCCTCAGAGAGTGTTTAGAGAGGATATCATCACGCAAGCGCGTCACCGTGGCCTTCTAGATTCTTCGAGTTATTCAGATCGAAATTATGAGCGGAACAACCCAAGGATGCCGTAATGGGTGACAGAATTAAGCCTTATACACTTTTAAAGTAGCAAAATTAAAGCCCAGGGTAGTAGTGTCATCAATCAGCTGGTACTTTTTAATGTTCTGTATTTCGGTATCTAGCTTGTTGTCGCCAAATAGCCCCTATATTATACCACAATACCGCACTCGAATATCTTTAACATATACACCGAGACATTTTAGTGGCTGTTTTTCCGCAGGTGGGTAGATCAGACCATGAAACTGAACAGCTTTCCCCAAGAGACATAGGTCAAAAAACGAGATAATTTTTTCACTTTTCTATACAAAGCCTCTGTTGACCGAGCATGGTTTGTATAGGAAAGTTAAAAACTGCGGGAAAACAACCACTAAAATGTCTCGGTGTATACCCTTGCACAGACACGGATCTCGGACCAGCTCGGAACAGTCCAAGCGTAGCCGTTGCGAGGTTCCGTGTTCGTGAGAGATTGTTTATGTGCGCGTTGCTCCAGCGCGTTTGTATGATGCTTACCTCCTGAATTTTTTTCCTCCCTATTTTTTTAAATATTCTTATTCAATTATTTGTAAAACTTTTTATTAAGCCATATTTGATAAAAATATTTTATACGATCTGGTGAAGGTCGCGGGAAGCCGCTGGATGCAAGCAGCACAAAACCGGTCGTTGTGGAGATCCTTGGGGGAGGCCTTTGTCCAGCAGTGGACGTCTTTTGGCTGAGATGATGAAGCCATATTTTATTTGTAAAGATTATTTGTGGATTTTCTTGAGCCCATTCTTTTCCACAGCTAAAAAATAGACGTCCTTAATGGGTAGTAGGTAAAAAAAAAATTTTGGACGTTTCATAAGCACTTTTCTAAAGTTTATTTGAATAAAAATATTTGACTGACTTTGACTTTGACTATTATTAATGCGTTACTAGACGTGTCCTAATAATATGCTTGTGATGGGCATGGGTCCACGTCAGTGGTCTAACGAAACTTCTTACATTCAACCTGAGCATCTGTCCGTTCGGCTACCGACGACGCCCCGCCTTAATACACCTACCTTTGACCTGTTCGCAAAATATCCTCGTCAAAACCTGCTAAACAGCTCTTCTCTCTTTTCAGAAAACCAACAAAAGAGTACAGAGGAAAATCAGCCTTCAGAAGAGCAGGCAGCGACCAAAATCCAGGCGGCGTTCCGAGGACACAAGACCCGGCAGACGATGAGCATGAAGGCCGTCAAAGAGCCGCAGCCCGAGCCGGAGCCGAGCAAGGCCGAGCTAGAGGCCGAGTTCCGAGCTGATGATAAAGGTCAGTCATATTAGTAATTTTTTCGAAATGCTTTAAACGGGTAAACACGTGGCTTTTATCACACCTGAGGTTGAGTGATGATAAGGCCAGAGGTTTAAGTCAGCCAATCTTCCTGAAACGCAGACTCGACGTAAAGCAGCTCAGACCTGGATCTCAAGTCTGCTACGAGTATTTTAAAACGTCCAGCTTTAAAAACGTCCAGGGTCGTTTGGTTTACATTGTAAGCCAAAGCGCCTTATTTAATGTCAACTACACAAAAAAATTCTTAAATTAGAAGTTAATAAAAGTTTTATTAACTGGATAAATATTTATATTTCTAATTAAATAACCTAACATTACCCCTAAAAAACTCGCCATCAAATCTTAATATATTTTAGATACCTACGAGTTTGTATCAAGGATCAATTATGAAAATGCTAGCTTCATTGACAAATATAAACATTCAAAGTACCTCGTATACACTAAATACCACTCGTGAAATCAGAACTGACTTGTGGGAGTTTGTCTACCCTTTGATCACGTAAACAAAAACGAGCATTTATATGGCAAAATTGCAACTCACCTGGTTTTTCACCAGGATGCCCTGCGCTGCTGCTTTAATGCTAAACAAATCCTCGTTTTTGTTAATGTGAATTGAATGGTAAATAAAACTTGATATTAGCACTCAGCACTGACAAACTTCACGCAAAAGAATATAGGCAAAAGCTAGTTATAAGAGCGTTTGTATTTTTTGTGTAACTGTCCTAAAGCTTTTATCCAATTCGCAAACAGCTCGTCTGAAGCGCACTCCGCTATTCGTATTGTCTTTCAATTAAGCGCCAAGCAAAAATATCATTGTTTTAAGTCCGTATCCATCAGAAAGAAAAACACAATTCCAGCTTAATTGGAAACGTTAAACCGCATGATATTATTACACAATTAACCATAGTTTTTTGTTGGTTCAAATTTCTGTAATTAACTAAATTATTTTCGACCTTTTTACAGTTTAAAAATAATGTATTTGGTAGTCTTTGGGTACTGATCCTTAAGAAATAAAAGCAGGGATAGAGAAAATATTAAGGGTCGCCCAAACAAAGGCGGTGGCGATATGGTCTCGGGAGCGGTCTGCCCGCGCGGGCAAGTTTGGTCGACACTCTTACGGTAAGCACAGTGCCTTTATCTCACCTGATGTTAAGTCCGATCCAATCCGAACCCTTCGGAGAATCTAGTAGGGCACGGGGACACGCACTTTTAAGTGTGTGATGCCGTTCCCTCTAAAAACCTCCGAAGGTGATTCGTTTCACACGGCTTGAGGTACCCTTTACGTACCTCGCCGCCCCTAAAAAAGCCCGGTGACGCTGAAAATGCCGTTTGAAACAATCAGCAATTTCTCTCAAAAAAAACGGTCTGTCCAACCTCTGTGGTAGTTAAAGTCAAGTCCAAGGTTAAGTCCTAATTTTTTTTCATTTTTGTATCCCATTTAGGAAAGCCAAAGAGGTTTAGCCATACAGCCTGTGGCGGCCTGCGGTCGCCACATAATTTCTTATCCTCACGTATGGTTAAAGAGTTTGTAAACGCATTCCTAATCGCGTGTAGATCTGATTAAGATAAGACACGGCATCCTCCCTCCAACATCTACACAGTTTATATTGTATAAATAGTCTTGTAAGTAAACAGCCTATAACTGTCCCACTGCTGGGCAAAGGCCTCCATCATTGAAATCAAGTCATCACTACAATTGATGGGTAATGGCTTAATCGCCACGCTTGCCAAATGCGGGTTGGTGATCACAAACCCGGGATTATGCATCGAAAAATCCGAAATACATTTTGCCCGACCTGGGAATTGAACCCGGGACCTTCGGGTATCGGACCGAGCACTCTGCCACTCGGCCACCGAGGCGTTAATAGTCTTGTAAGGTTTAGATAATAAGTCAGTCACAATGCAGTCACTGTAAATATACAACATCACATATAGAGACGCAGTCGTTATTTACCATCGCCATGGAACCCCCATCATCACAACCGTCACACCGTGTCGACTACGGAACACAGCCTAATCTTTAGTCAGTTTTCACGATAATAGTGTATGGTTTTCTAATCCAGTCTATAGAAGATAAATGATAATATATCGTTATTCGTAACGTTATGTAGGTACAAATAAAGCGATCGCCCATCTTGAAATAACGTCCACACTAATAAAAATAAAAGAAACAGTAGTCCATTCAATTTTACGTTTTATTCCCACTTCGGTACATTTCAAATTGCTTTGTTGCCATGTAATATTATTGACGTCTCGGTATGGTACCCTTCTAGACTAAGGGGCGTTGAAATGGGGCAACCCCACTTCGAGTGACGGGGGGCCCCCCCAAAGCCTTCCTTTTAGCATAAATTTGTAAATAAGTTCACAAACCTGAAGCATACAGACAATAGTTTTGGTGGTTATTAAAATGAAATCAGATGCTGTGCTGTGACATTTCAGGGTAAAGAGGGGAGATAGAGAGAACTCTCGACTCGACTCGGCTCTGGACTGAGTGTTTTACGCCACCCAGCCCTGCAAGATAGAGTCGAGTTTTTTAATTTAGACTGTCGCACTCGAGTTTGTTACAACACTAGGTGTCACTGTTTTTAATATTAGGTATTACCTTAGAATAATAACTAAAGCTATAGAAACCGAACTAAAATAGCAACACAAATTCAACAGTTCGCACTATTTAACTAATGAACCTAGGTGATGTATTGGAAAGAGATCGATTGTCCCTTTTCTTTCGTTATTTCGAAGGTGTCACCAGATTTGTGAAACGAACTGTCAGCTTTTAAATCAATGTACTTCTGATAAGGACTCGAGATTTTATTTTTCTGATGACCGAATGACATATCAATACAAAAAATAAAAACTAAGTGTCAACCATTTGTCGCACTCCAACCTCCTTTTCTAGCCATAAGATAGAACGGAACTAAACATAGTTGCACGATTTTTATTTTAGCCATCCTTCTATAGCTTTAGTTATTGTTCTGAGGGTATTACAGTCGACAGCTGTCAAAAGTGAAGATTGAAATAAATTGTGAAGCTCCTTCCACAGAATATTTCCCTACTTCAGTATGTATATAGCGTTTTAATACCCATTGCCGATGTCACTGATTGAACGTGTTCGGAGGTGCGGTGACGCGAAAATATCCATTTAGGCGGAACTAACAAGTAGGTATATGTAAAGTGTTGTGTGTTAGCTTGTATTTAGAAAGCTATGGGGACTTTTGCTATTTGTATAGACACCTCGACGCTAAAAGTAAAGATTTCTTTAAACAAAACTTGTTTGTGAAATTATCCTATTAAATTGCCGATGGGAATTGAAACAAATAAAATGCGTAGAGTTGAGATGTAAAATGAATACGGTTTCTTAGAATTGGACTAACGGAAGCGGCCCGAGGTTGTAGTATTAAAAAACCTATAGCCTTTTTGGTCTTTTGTATATTTCTATTTGGCTATAGCCATAGTTCGGAGTTTAGGCTTAATTTTATAAAAGTAACCTAACAGTAACCCGTTTGAAGCATTTAAGGGCTCTTAGGCTCTTTAGTCATCATCATCATCATCATCACCAGCTCATAATGTCCCCACTGCTGGGGCACGAGCCTTCCCTATGAATGGATAGGGAGAACAGGCCATAAACCACCACGCGGCGGGCCCGGTGAGGATTGGTGGTTGTTAACGACTGCTAATGCTGCCGGGACCAACCTCTTTAGTCAACTGGCAGTTTTTTATGTACGAATTGCAGGTTTATTTACTCTTAGTATTGAACCGCAAACTTGTTTTTATTTATTATTTATGGAAAAACGTGGAAGCTCTCTATGAAAAGTTACAAACACCATATAATCAGTTAAACAAACTTTTTTTACGGTTTATATTTACTGTTAACATCTCTGTTACTCCCTTAACCATAGTAAGTTTAATCAAAATCAACTTATCAGTTCGAAAGAATTACAGTTTTGAAGTTTGCAATGCAATACCGATATCTGAAGCTCTTAAGCTGAATATAGCCTTTAAAAAGCACGCAATCACGTTAAAGTCCACTGATTTGCGAAGTAGCAACGACTATTTGAGAAGCCCTCACAGCACCAGCCGAGCACAAAACGTCTCGAGGGTCTCCTCAAACCCTCACTGAAGTATCTTACTTATTACTGTAAGAAGAGAGAATACTCTTAACGATTTCGTTATTTGTTGGGATTTTTCGTGTATACCTGATTTTGATGTATGTTAATTGATTCAGTATGTTTAGGTACTTCACTTATTTTTTTTATTTTTTATATTTATTTATGTACAGTGGTATCCGTTTATAAAAAAACAAACACAAAATAACAAACACGTCATACTAAGCGGACGTCACACAAATCATTTTGTAGAAAATAAACAATCTCCTGTTTTTGTTAGTAAGTATGTAGGTATTTATTTTAATAGAGAGAAACACAGGAGTTAGTATTATCAGTTGGTCTAAGTAGCAACTGGTCTAAAGCGCAACTGGTCTAAGTAGCAACTGGTCTAAAACGCAACTGGTCTAAAATAACTTTCAAAGCAAATATTGCCCTTTTAATATATTTTTTTCTTGGGTACGGAAAGGACACTTCAGATAACGCTTTCGTCAGATTAAATTATAGTAAAATATAATATATGATTTTTTTTCGTGAATGAAAGTTTCTGAACACCTATCAATCACTTTTCACCTCAATTGTAAATGCTTTACGACGACGGACGTTGAGATGTAATTTTTTTCACAAATCACAAACAAGCAATGCGTGACCTTCAACTATCAATTACTCACTGATTCAACAAAAACAAAAACAAGCCACGTGTCACGCACGCGCCGATCGTCGTCGGGCGTCACGTGGCCCTCCCGAACACTGCCGAAGGCATTAGGAATCATGTCGGTTACTATAACAGTTACCGGACACAATTTGTTAAAAATGGGTCACAATAAGCGACATGTCACTATAAGCGATGTCATTAATATCCGATTTTGTTATAAAGAATTTTATATAAAAACCAAACTTCACTGTGTAATTACTAATTACTTCATATTAAGCGGTTGGTCAATATAGGCGGAGTCATAATAAACGGATTCTACTGTAGTTCTGAATATGTTCTTTATTTATCAACATAATATTTTCTAAAAAATAACGAAGTAAATTAAAGTACTTACTTAAAACTAAACTCTTGAAAACTATCGAATACAATTATTAAATAAAAAAATTGCCCCAGATCATCACCATCATGCAGAGTACCTGTGTGTAAGTAATAACAATCTGCCTGGTACTAAAATCCTATAGTTGTAAGTAATAAATATAATACAGAAGTCTGCAAAAAAGATTTTACTCTCTATTTATTTCTCTTTCATATCGAAAGCGTTCGTCTGATACAACTTTCGTATAAATCACGTGTACTGTGGCATGACACAGAAAACCCGAATACACACACACACCCATGAATCTTCCCATTTCTAATAAAACGCGGGCACCACGGAATTCCGTACCCGTTCCATTATGAATCGGGTTTGCATTGCACCTGAATAATATACTTGGCTGCGCCACAAAATAAAAAGACCCCGAAGGTCTATAAAATTTTACTAGAAAAAATTAACCAATTTCAGGAAGTTCGAGTGGAAATCGAACCTTTGAATAACCGCTCCAATACTCTGACTGAGCTAAAGACTCGTTGAATTTTTCTAATACTTTGTGATTTACTCAATTCGATTTTGTAATAAAATACCTGATGATATTACTGCGTTGACAGATATTAAATTCAAACCGCACGTTTAACAAATGTTTAAATTTTTTTTTAAACTTTTTATAAGGTAAATGACTTTAGCAGACAAATGCGTGTGGAAATAAGTCACTTGCACTGGCTTGAATATTATTAATGTGTACAAAATTGTACAAAATATGCATATTAAATTACATGATTGTAATTTGGTTGAAAAGATGGAGAAAGAGAAATAAGCCTCCTAAATTTCTTGCCAGCTCTTCTCGGTCGAAGGCTCTCCTAAAATCCGAACTGGTGGTAGATTCAGTAGTTTGGTCTATATAATTTTTTTAGTTTTATGATTTATAGTATTGACGTCAATAAGTGCCTATGAAGGCTTATGTTGAATAAAATGATTTGACTTTGACTTCGACTTTGACTTACGCTGCAAGCCAGCGGTAGAGGGCGGCCCAGAAGGTAAGCTTAAAACAATACATACCGTGCACGAGCATCGCATACATACCCTCTCACAGTCACAGAATCTTTTTTCCCAACAGCTGCCGATCCGAACCGAACCTTTCGGAGAATCTAGTAGAGTACAGGGACACGCACTGATGCGTGATGCCGTTCCTTCTAGAAAACCTTTGGCGGTGTTTCGTTTCACACAGCTTGAGGAACCCTTTAAGTTTCTTGACGACCCCAAAAAAAGTCCGGTGACGCTTAGAGTGATGGATAGGGAGAATGGGCCATAAACCACCACGCGGGCCCAGTGCGGATTGATGGATGTTAACGACTGCTAAAGCAGCCGAGACTAACGACTTAACGTGCCTTCCAAAGCACAGAAGAGCTCGAGATGATAAATTTTTGGTCACCCATCCGTAACCGGCCTTTGCGAAAGTGGCTTGACCTCAGTATTCGCAGACCAGGCGCGTTAACCACTGCGCTATCGAGCTCGTCTAATGGTCAAAGGCAAATAAATGTCGATCACTGATTCCTATCAAACATCGATGCCTAGTTAGTTTTAGTTAATTTAGTTTACTAGGTATTTGGTTTTACCCAAATTGCTATTTATGTTTTTACGTTACGAGTAGCTGCCCAGTGGCAATAAGCAAACTCTCTCCGAAAACCAGTCCGAGCGCAGATGTTGCGAGATTTCGTGTCCGTGAGAGGTTGTGTATGTGTGCGTGCCTCGAGCGTTTGTACGAAGCTTACTTTCTGCAGTCTCGTTATCTTGTGGGTGTGTCAAGAGCATATTCCACGGGCGGCGGAGGAATAAAATGTTTAACCTTTTTAGAATGGATTCGAAAAAGATTTTATGTTTTTCATTATAGTACCTACCGCATAAAGAAAAAGTTACATTTTACTTCATTAAAATTTAATAAATAATATTTTGGACTTCTTGGCGGGAAAGTGAAGCGTCATGTCTGCGGTTTTGTTTTATTTTCTAAAATTTGTGTTATGTCGAATATTAATGTGAAATAATGGTGGATTATGTGCGCATGAGTGTTGTCAAATGAAACAAAACAGTGCAACTTCACTTTTCAAATTCTCTCAAGAAGTCGGCCCGAGGATTTAGTAAAGCCCCGCATCTTTACTGAGATACTCGAGGGGTTGGAGGGTATATCATTTCTCACTTCTCATTTCTATTATCATTTATCATCATC
Organism: Eudonia lacustrata; assembly: GCA_947562085.1. Lineage (NCBI taxonomy): Eukaryota > Metazoa > Arthropoda > Insecta > Lepidoptera > Crambidae > Eudonia > Eudonia lacustrata. Next base: position 7,837,808 of record OX387332.1, read on the forward strand.
TACACAAGAAGGAAACATTGTTTATCTATATATTACTTGTAAGAAAAATTACTTTGACACTGGCTAAATGTGGTAATCGCACGAAGCCTTCAAATAAATGAAAAAAAAAAATTAAGCTGCAGAGACGTAACGTACACACGGCTGCACATCAGACTACAACAAACTGTCAAATATCCTCAATAGACTTTGAACTTTATGTTGTAGGGATATGGTTGAAAATGTATTGAAGAAATTTTACAGTTTTGGATAGATTGATGTACAGGCTGTGTACAGGCGTCTGTACTATTCGCGGCAAACTTGATACGTCATTGCTGACTGACCAATTACAGGCTGGCTCGGCTCGGCTCCACCATGCGACCCCCGCCTATCCTCTAAAGGCCACTACACATTTACAGAATACAATAAACATACACACAGTTTAGGCCCAAGACACTGTACTCATAGAATAAGGGTACGAAGAACCGGTTTACACGCGCTCCATACCTGGTACAGACATGAACCTGGGCGCTCCTCTCCTCCACCACGGCCCGGTCAACCCGAGCCGAGGTCCGAGCCTTTAGAGGCGCCCTCGGGTTGTTCCGCTCCCCGATCCAATACCCGACGAACCCTTCGGAGAATCTAGAGGGCACGGGGACACCCACTTTTAAGTGTGTGATGCCGTTCCCTCTAGAAAACCTCCGAAGGTGATTCGTTTCACACGGCTTGAGGTACCCTTTACGTACCTCGCCGCCCCCAAAAAAGCCCGGTGACGCTGAAAATGCCGTTTGAGGCAATCAACAATCTCTCTCAAAAAAATTGACCATGCAAATGCTCGCAGCGAACATGTTACGTTACGGCCAAATGCTCCAGTCAGTCCCGACTCGCGAACATTAAAAAACAAAACGCTGCTCAGTCCTAAGACTGCCAAAAAAAAGCTGCTTTCCAAAAAAAGACAGATTGTATAGAAACACTACCTTGCTTTTTGTACTGTGGACAACGACTTACTAAACTTTTTCGTTGGGCCGAGATCTAATTATATTGGGATTAAATTGGCGCGCGAAAGCATTGGAACTCGTTTCGAATTCATAACGCTACTTAATTACATTCAATCTGTAGTCGGGATTTCCGCAGATAAAACTTTATTTTGAAGATATCCCCCTGTTTGCCATCTACAGTTGTTACTTTATTAATTTGTTTTTATTATATTCTTTATTGCACAAAAAACACACATACAGAGAACAGTTTACAAACAATGGTGAGCAAAAAAGAGATCCTTTCCAGCCAACCTGAGGTGGAATGGGGGCATCATGTTTAAGACGCTACCTCGATTTGAGAATGATCAAAAAGCTGAACCTTACGGGCGCTGTCATAAGGTCGAAAACACGTAGCGCCTGCGACAATTGAGACCGCAATCTAAAAAAAAACTAAAACTATTTTTAAAAAGTTATTGGTTTCAGTTATCAAAATATGCAGCAATCATATTAAGAATAATGATGTTATATATATTATATTTGAGTGATTTCAAAACGTAGACTCAGTAATTTCATTGTAATTATACTCGTAGCATTAACGATTTTTATATGTGTTTTCGTAAAGAATTACGATCGAGTCAAAATTGCAGAATTGTGTTTTTGAGCAGGTACTTCATCGATCACACCACGACTGGTTCGCGCCACGGTGTGAATCGCAGAAGGACGCTTTTTGAATTGGCTGGTTAGGGTTTTAAAGACAAAGGCATGAAGTATATCAAAATTTCGTTGGTCTTGTCATACATCTACAACTTTCGCTGAAAGTTGATGTATTTTTTCCAAGTGTCGCCTTAGAAGGAAGCGTCAAAAGAGCAAACAAAAATATCTCAAATAAAAATAACAATATTAGGTACAATACATATACAATACATGTACTACAATATTTTAAAAATTAACTACATAAACATACATAATAATACTACATAAATATGAACATTATACAGTAATAATAATAAACATGGATTTATCATATATCTACTCATGTGTTGTGTGCCTATCATTGCGATGACATAAGTAAGTGACAAAAAGTTAATATTGAGTTTAGATAAATATTTTGTTTCACGACAGGTAATTAAGCCCGTGTTCCAAAAGTCTGTAGAAGGCCTTTGGTCATACATTTTAGACTCTCGATTCTTTTTAAGGAAGCGGTCTTTAAAGGGTTGGTTGTCCTAAAAAATCTAAAGCCTTTTTGCTTTCATAGATAATACTTTTGTTGTATAACAACACTAAAGGAGTTACTGCTTCGCGGGAAGTTGAAAAGTCATGTCTGTGTGTTTTATTTTATAAAGTTTGTGTTTTGCCGAATATTACTTAATGTGGCAGGAGTTTGATGGCGCAGTGGTTAACGCGGGCGGTCTGCTAAGGTTAACTCTTTGAGGCATAATGATTGATTTTTTGACCACATTTCATTTGGTTTTTAATCTTATCTCAATCACATAAAGTTCAAAATGTGGTGGGAATATACATCCCTCTGACCCTGAAAGAGTTAAGCAACTATCGCAAAAGCCGGTCATCGGATGGGTGACAAGCCCTTGTTCAGCTTGTTTAGTAAAAGTTAATTTCACGATGATTTTGTCCAGCATCATTGTAATAAAGGAAACGAAAAGCCAAAAATAATATATACTTATATTTACCAGCAAATTTTTACTACGTACTTATCCTAACATGTGCTTTGTTGTGAAACTGGCAATATTTTTAATTTTATATTTTGTTTAAATTTACTATTAATATATAAGAATAGTTATATTTTTGCGATGCCCTAACAGGGTTTGTCATGGCATCAGGCCATCATATACTATTTTATTACTCTATTACTGTATGAAAGTGATACTGTATACATAAGTGCAATAAATAAATAAATAAACATCTCAAAAAAATTTAAACACCTTTAAACTTTGGGTTCGTTGGTAGTAGTATTTTACTAAGATTATTTTAAATTAGTATATTCAGGTTGTGATTAAGTATCAAATTTTGCTGCTGACTAGACACAATAGCTATATATAGTATACTTATATATTATTTTGGTAACTCCCAACACACCCAATTAAGTGTTCCCGGAATAACTCCCGAACTGTGTCCAGTTAATAATTCAGCGTTATCCAAAAGTCGTGCGAATAGGGTTGCCATATGTCCGGAGTTCTCTAGACATTTCCGGTTAATTAAGTCTTTGTCCGGCATCCGGCAATGCTACGCCGTCCGGAATGTCCACGATTTAGGTAAAGAATAAAGTAAACAAATTGTTAAGTGATATAAATTATTAGTTTTGATATTTTTTGTCATTATATTGCTCATACGCATTGTCAGAGCAAGAAAATTCAAGAGATTGCTCTGACTACTTACATGCTCGATGTATAACGACGTATAATAATTTACAAGTAGTAAATTTGTGTGCACAGTGGTTAACGCGCCCGGCCTGCAAGCAGTTTTTGGAATACCGGTATTTTCAGATACCGGTAATACAGACATTAATATAGTACCGCTACTTTAGTTCGTACCAGTAAATTAATACAGGTACCGACTAAAGTACCGGTATTTAGGAATCGTAATGAAAAATACCGGTATTTATCGGTATTTTTGGTACCGGTATCAAGCCCTGGCGCCACCTCGGACTCGTACCGATACCGAGGTATCGTAATGAAAAATACCGGTATTTACCGTTATTTACCGGTATTTTTGGTACCGGTATCAAGCCCTGCCTGCGAGGGCTGAAATTAAGCAACTTTCGCAAAGGCTGGTCATCGGATGGTGATCAAAAATGTATCATCTCGAGCTCCTCTGTGCTTCGGATGGCACGTTAAGCCATTGGTTCCGGCCGCATTAGCAGTCGTTAACAACTACTAATCCGCACTGGGCCTGCTTGGTGGTTTATGACCCATTCTCCTTGTGGTGTTTCCATCTATAGGTAATGCTCGTGCCCCAGTAGTGGGCACACAAAAATACGTTGATGAGATAATTTAAAATGTCCGGAACTTTTTTTAAAAATCCGAATTTTACTCAGGAATTTAGCATTTTTGATCTGGTAACACTATGCGAATGTGAATCGGCCCCTGGCTGCAAACGAGGGCAACTCTGTGTTTTATTCAGTACTTTTGAGAACTTTGTTACTGCATCTGTCGAAAAGTAGGGGTCGAAGTGTTTCTGGGACAAATGAAGTCATTCCAACATTCTTTTTCCCTTTTAGAATGAGCTTACTGATGAATTTTAATTAAAATAATATTTTCTTCTGCGTGGCATGGAGTTTATGGATATATTATGTAATTTACTTTGGATTCCGTGATCAATTTGAACTTTATATTGTTTCAATATTTTTACTAACTTTCATAACATTTCTACTTTCAAATCAAATCAAATCAAATATCTTTATTTGCGAGAATACAGGTTACAGGTACAGTTCTTGGCTAAACCCCGGTGAAGCTGAAAATGCCCCCTGTGGCAATCAGCAGTCTCTATCCAAAAAAAAAAAAGTTCTTGGGTTATTTTGTTTACTTACTTAGTTTACGATTTATTTCTAGATGATTTTTTAATACTTTTGATATGTTCCATGATATAAATAATATTCTATTTTATTACAAGCGTTGAATTAATATTAAGGTGTTAATATATAAGTATCCTCGTCATATTTATAGCAATAGCTATAAAAATAAATAAAAATAAAAATCATTTATTATCAGACCACATAGATATAGATAGATTGTTAGTACACATTAATTAACCTTAAAAAACTATGTAAGTCCCACATACATAAAAAAAAAATGTTTTATGTTGCTATGTTTATTAAATGTTTATTACGAATATCGTAAAAAAAAGTTTATTTTATTTTTTATTTAGAATACTCAACTACTGAGAAATGGGCTATTTTATCTCTAGCTGTACTAACATTGATGTTAAACGAGATATTTATCTAAATAGCTAAGATGGTAGTAGCTAGGCGTGCTTTAAACGACTCTATACAAACATGCCGACTACACACAAATGTTATCCCTTCTGGGTATCGAACCTGGAAATACTGGAATCATTACGTTTGACTTAGGTGTATCTAAACTAAGACTAAGAGATTTAAAATAAGACTTACACAAGCGGTTAAAAATAAAACGGATTCACCAATACCAATACTAACCGGATGTACGTAAACACACTATTAATAATGGCCTCAAACTATAAATAGGCGACCGTATTAACAATTTCCGACTTTAACGTATTTAACTTGACCCGAATTCCACGAGACCACATGTTTTAATCTAATATTCTGTAATAACTTACGCAAGTTATTTTTGTTATATTTAGCTTCGGAAATCTAGTTAGTTTCATGTTTCAGCAAAGTTTTTGGGGAAACTATCAATCGAAATTTGTTAGTTTGTTAGTTCATTCTATACCCGAAGGTCCTGGGTTCAATTCCCAGGTTGGGCTGTGTTTCAGATTTTCGATGCATAGCCCGGGTTTGTGATCACCAACCCGCATTTGGCAAGCGTGGTGATTAAGCCATTATACATCAATTGTAGTGATGACTCGATTTCAATGATGGAGACCTTTGCCCAGCAGTGGGACAGTATAAGCTATTCACTTCATTCTTTTAAATGATTGCATGATCTTATAATATTATAACAATAACTTAACAAAACACACATACATATCACAGCGGCTCCTCAGAAAATCAGATTTGCTGTTTCTTGAAGCTGCAACTTATGCTAAGAGGAGTCCAATTTGTCGTTGCATCTTAATTTCAGGCATCTTAATTTTATTTGTCTTCCCTGATTTGATTTCACTTTGATTAGTGCGAGTTCAGGTGATTAGTAATTGCGAGTGTGTTTAGCAGGTGTGTAGTGCAAGAAGTGTCCAATTTTGTCAAGTGGCTGTGTTTAGTAAATTCAGCCACAACCACAGCCACTTGACAAAATTGGACACTTCTTGCACTAAACAATCGCAATTACTAATCACCTTCACTCGCACTAATCAAAGTGAAAACAGGCCTTAAAGGTCGCAGGAAACCGCTGGATGTGATCAGCACAGAACCGGTCATCGTGAAGATCCTTGGGGGAGGCCTTTGTCCAGCAGTGAACCTCTTTTGTCTGAGTACTACTTATAATAACGAACACTATTGTAGCAAAGATTATATACGGTATAACACAGCAGAACAGCTTGCTCAGTTCATTGCCTCCAAGTTGGTGAGCAGATAACTTTGTTCCAACTTGTTTCTGGTATCGTTTATCTACTACAACTTAGTTTCCCAAGGCTATTGTGCGCCAAAGATTAGTGACGGCCCCTAAACTTGGTAACAAATTGTTAGCACAACATTATTACGGGAATTCTGTACATCGAAAGGTCAACGAAACTCCCACTCAGCACTTAGTAAGTAAGATAGTATAAAAAGTCGAGTATATACCTTCACAAGATGACTTAAAACTTTCCAATCACCACTCTGTCCTAGCTCATTACCTGGCAAGCAAACTATGTTGAGAATTTTCACCCTGGGAATGTCAATGTATCAGACTTTGTTCCTATATCCCTTTGCAGGGTCCGTGGTCACAGGGAGACTCTGTGACCAATACCAATACCAGACCCTGCAAAGGGTTCGAAACGTCAGGATAAACATTAAATGATTAATGTGTAAAATAAACGCGAGTAGATCCGTAAAAGTTGTTTCATTTCAAATATTTAATTTATAATATTTATAATTATGTATCACCCGCTGGACCACAGAGACGGTTATGTTTTGGTGTAAGTGTATTTTTTGTTTGATCGTATCTTAAAAACCTACTCTGCTCGATTGTTAGCCACGCCTTACACAGTTGTAACGTGAAACAAAGTCACGTTACTGCCCCTAGTTACATTGTTTTTGGAACCCAGACAGAGTGTCGCCTCGCAAATAAAACAGGGAATTATTTCGCCAGTTTTCCCGTTGGCAACAATTCAAGTTGCCCCCGGTGGCCCTACCGCGGGTTCTCGAAGACGAGTACCGTCGTAAAGCGCTGAACGATCTGAATTGCGTTTCTTTGTGCGTGTTTTCTATAAAAAGTATGCAGCACACAACACTAAGAAAAATATATGTTCTAATAGACTATTTTAGTAATTTGTTTTTTCTAATATTGTCACTGAGAAAACTGAGATTCATAAAAACTATTTAAGCATTATTTAGTTAATCATTGTTTTGTCTCTTTTTTCAAATATAAAATGACGTTTGTGTGACGTTGACAAAACAATATTTAACTAAAAAATGCTTAAATAGTTTTTTTATGAATAAGGGGGTAAATGTTTAAACAATAGTTTCCAAAATGCAGAATTATTATGAAATTTCCTCGAAAGAAAAAAAAAACAAAATCAGTTAGTCGTCTGTTCAACTGGAGGTTTTTAAGAGTAAAGCATTCTTAAATATTTACTCGTTTGTCATCAGAAAGCGCTTAATGCTATAAAAAAAATGTTTTCTTTCGTGAACATTATCTAATATCAATTATATAACTTTCTAGTTTCCTTTACTATTCGTACAAGTTACTTTAACTTGTAAAACAAACTTGCCGTTTGGATTGCACTGCTTCGTACCTATACGTTTGTACATAACTTTAACTAACACGTTAAAGTTTACGTTAACTTAATCAAAGAGTTAAGCAACGCGCGTTCAGCTCTCCAATAGCTTTTAAACAGTCTGTGTCAACTTAAAACTTAGTTGTCTTGTGTTGGTCAAACGAAAAACTCATTCGTGGTTTGACATTCATCATTTTTGTGCAGCGGGAAACTTGAATCGTGTGATCAAATCACCGTCAGAGGGTTTCTGGAGGGAATGGCTAATGTCACGCTAGCGTATCCCCGTTAGATTCTCCGAGGGTTTCGAGGGCGCCTTTAAAGGCTAGGACCTAGGCTCGGATTGACCGGGTCATGGGGGTGGAGAGAAGCGCCCAGGTACTATGTCTGTATCTGATAGAGCGTGTGAACCAGGCCTTAATACCCTTGTTCTACGATTTCGGTGTCTAGGGCCTATGCGAGCGTGCATGTTTAGTATATCATGTGAATGTGTACCTAATAGCATTTTGAGGATCGTAAGCGATAAACGTTCGAGTAAACCAGTGGTAGCGCTCCAAATATTGTCATCGGTAGGGTTCTAAATTTTCGTCGAATTTCGCTTTTTACTGTCGCACCAAGTTCTTTTTCGTTTGTACCTACCGTTAGTTAATGTTATTGCGTAAAATTTTATTGTAATGAAAATTGTGGTGTCCAAAACATTGGGAACGTTTTGTTATGCTAATTGTATAGTCACCGAATGGACGGTTAGCTTTTGTTTGCATTTTCATTAATGACGTGGCTATTGATTTGCGTACCGTTGGTAAAATAATAAAATTTAATGAAACAAAAAGTATTTATACTTATATAACACTCGTAAAAGTAATAGCATGTTTGCTTGGTACAAATACAAGCAAACATGCTTATAAAAAAACCTTACCATAAACAAGGTTTGAATCAAAAAGGTCTCGAAAAAAAAACTTAGCTCACTGGTTTTTTGCGGATTCTTATTTTAAACTAATGGCCCGATCGCGACTTCGTCCGCTTCAGTGAACTGTATCCCGTTATGGTTTTACCTGCTCGAAAACCTTTTTTTTAGAACGTGTTTTGCATTATATTAGGTCCTTACCTATGAAATTGACGTTTTGTATGAAGATATTTTATAAAATTAAATTTTTCATAGTAACGTTTTTTTAATTTTCTTAGCATCTATTTATGTTAACACTATAAAAATTGTAGAGTAGAGTGTTTGTTTCACTAGCTAAATATAGCAGACATTGAAAAGAAAAAAAAATCAAGTCCCTTCAAAGCTACAATGAAACAAAGAGACAATTCCGCGACATAAAAAGTAGTCAATTTAAAAAAAAAAAAAAATATTGGCCTATAAAGACACAAAATTAATAATTATTGTTATTACTGAAGCCTAAGTAATATAGTCATAATTGAAGGTGTATAATAATATTAACAACCGGTATTGACTTTTAGAATTTTTAGACCTTTTAATAAGTGAGAAAAAAACGTCAATTTCATAGGTAAGGACCTAATATATATATTTAATACTGCAACCAAAAGGTTTGCAATATGCTTTTTTTTTCAATTATATTTAACGGGTAAGCGCAGTGCCTTGATCTCACCTATGTTAAGGCGACACGTGGAAAAAATACACTTACACACAAACTTTCGCGACAGTAGGATATATAATATGTAGAATTTTATCTAGTTTTAGTTTCATTGTTTTCATCATATCATGAAGACTCACAAAAACTTGAATTTTTTTAGCAGTTGTGCTGTCCCGATTTGAAATCCCCAATCCCGATTACTTTTACCTTCCGTCCCGAAATTTGACACACTGGACCTGGCAACACTACTCGGAACCCTACTTTGATGATGCTAAATGTGGTGTCGAGGTCACTAATGGCGAGTTCAATCAAAATTGGAGATTTCGTTTACCCCTTTTGGACGTTTTGGAAGAAGGACAGGCAAGTAAATATTTTTTTTTGTGTGTATGTGTAATGTTGAACATTAGGTACTGGAGTAATATTTATGTGGTTGTCGAAGCTTAGGGACTATTTCTCCTTTTGTTGTTGAACTAACCATCTCTGACAGAGCTTTCAATATTGCAGACGCTCCTATTTCAATGGCGTAATACCAACAAAATTACCAGAGGAAATTGGGATTGGTTGTTGTGTTTTGTTTTGGTTGAGAAGATTTATGTTGTATGACATTAGTATGCTTAAAAAAATCGCGATGCTGCACAAACCAATTGTAGGAATACCTCTCTGGTTGGTAAGGATGTCCGTATATATTTTTTTATTTTTTTTAAATATTAGATAACATTGCATACATTGTTCTGATCCCAAGGTAAGTAGCTAAAGCCTCGTTTTATGGAAATCAGAAACAACTTCGGTACCACAACCACCCAGACCAGACAAAAAAGCGAAAAGTTCGTTTTCGACATTGACTGAGGAATCGTACCCGGGACCTCTGAGTTAGCACCGCCCAAAGTCCGGCGTGCAAGCCAATCGGCTACAGAAATCGTCATTATATCTACGAGTAAAAGTATTCGTAGTAAGATATTGCAGTAGAACTCAGTAGCGCAATGGCCAGCGATAGCGCTGACAAAATTCAAATTTCGAATTGTCAATTCAATTCGGAAGGTGTTGAAAACTTTTCCCCAATTTTCCAAACCCGCACCTCTTACAGGGTCAGTGTACTACCAATTACGCGCCTAACGGGTACGTCTTATACAGTATAGGCTACAAATGTGCTTTTACCAATGTCACTATGCCAAATCGGTTCGTTAGTCTACAGTTTCAGGGAAAACCTTCTACTGAGAAGATCCGACAAGAAACTCAGCAAAGGGTATTTCTTTACTCCATTTCTTTTACAGCAACTAAAATATAAATATATTATATCCATAAAAAAAAAAATTATTGAAATAGGTACTTAATTATTTTAAATTATAAATAAATAAACTTTCCTACACCCACACCAATTATCTAGCCCAAGAAGCTTCGTTATGAAACTCGTTATATGGTTACTAGACAACGGATAAACATACTTAAAATACTTAAATACATACTTATTATACATAGAAAACACCCAGACCCGAGACAATTTAGAAAAACAATAATTTCTAAATTGACCCGACCGTGGATCGAACCTGGGACCTCAGAGGTGGCGACACCATGAAAACCGGTGTACAAACCACTCGACCAAGGAGGTCGTCTTTATGTTTATTTATAGTATAGTAGGTACCTATAGTATTTTTAGTTCCGCAGACTTTCAAAATTCAAAAAATTCAAAATTCAAAATCATTTATTCAGTTTAGGCTACAAATAGCTCTTATGAACGTCATTATGCCATCGGTTCGTAAGTCTACTCTGGGCGGGAGACCGTGTACTGAGAAGAACCGGCAAGAAACTCAGCAAGTGTCCATTTTTTTCTCCCTTACAGCGTTAGAAAATATTGGATAATGCCCTATCATAAAAGGACGCTTTCCATCACAAATAAAAACACAAAAAATAAAGAACAATCACACATGTTAAAAAAAACAAAAGAGAAAATATAATAATATCTAAGTTTGCAAATATCCTGGTTATATTACAAGGCACTTTGTGATCCTGGCACTGCTGCGCGTTGGGCGGTTGGGCCTCAGTTACATACACTGTTGTGAGTGAACGTGGGGGATCTATTGTTTTATCACTCCTTATGCACGGACCTGTCCTTATGTTATTCAGCGCTTTTAGTTTGTCAAAGTGTGGAATTAGATATTGCTTTCGTGGCAAACACATGGATGGGAGACGAAATGGCGGACGTGCGCGCGTGTTTTAGAGCTGCCTACGTGGGCAAATCATGTCAATGTCACATATGACAGGTGATAGTTTGGCTGCGTTCAGTGTGCAGTCCGCCTCGCTAGTTTTTTTTATTTTTTTTTATTTAGGATCTGTTTTTGTTGTACGATGTCTTTTATTTTGTATAATCTGTCTTAAATAGTGTTTTATATGTTTATTTTAGTATGTATATTTAAATATATTTATGAGTATCTAGGTTTAGTTATAATATAAGTATTTATATCCAAATATAATTATATATTCTATTTTTCTTATATACCTATTGAAACGATCGTCACCTCGCACAGGCCCTGCCAGAATACCAGCGCCGTTGCGATGTGACTTGCTCACACCGTAGCGGCATATGCTGAGGTAGGGTCCTGATTGGCTCGTCACCTGTTGTCTTTGTTATTTTTTGTTTTTATTGTTTTTGTATTCCATGTCTTTTTTTTTTTTTCTATTTTTAATCATATTATGTGATGTGAGAGTCAATAAATGTTTTTTCTTTCTTTCTTTCTTTCTTTCAAATATCATCAGTTACCAGTTAAAATTTTCACAATGTCAAAAACTGTCTAAAAAAGAAAAAAAAAACAAAACTATAGTCAATAATAATAAAAATAATAGTATGCAAGATCAGACCAGCCTCCACAGGCGGCACCCGTTCACGAGTATGACATATGAATCAGCCATCGCTTCACTTAACCATAACTGAGGGAATGTAACGACCCGACACACATGCCACCTTCCTCGCCATACTATGGTTAGCTCACCTTTGTATCCTGCGTAGCGGGTGTTTTATATATCTATAACTATCTTTTATATTTCTATCATAAAAGGACGCTTTCAATTTGAAATAAACATACAACTACCAAAGACAACCATAACTACATATAAAAAGTGTATCTAATTTTGCAAATTTGACTATCGCAAAGTCAAGGAACTTTCGCTATCCTCTTATTGAGTTATCTCGGGCTCCTTTGGCTTCGGAAGGCACGTAAACAAGTTGTTTGGTTGTTGTAGTACGGAAGAAATAATATTGTAGCTAGGTAGAACACCCAAAATAGGTTACATGTAAAAAAACTCAGTGACATGATGTATTTCACTTTCACCCTTGCCGCTAAGAACTGCAGTTTTTTTCCTTCTTCCCCCAACATAATCGAAGATCTTAGTATACTACCTTTTTCATGCCAGTTCTGTCTATTATTCTCCTTGCACTTTCATTCAACATACTACTCATTCATCCATCAGTGTTTCATTCCAAACAGTGGGTGGTCTGCTTTTAATTTTACTAAAATATAGCTAGCTTCATTAATGTTTACTTTAGGTACTTAAAGTAATTAAGTTTTTCAGGGTTTTTTAATATTGAAATATGGGAGGCATTTACATTTTCACGGGGTAATTACTTATATTTAACTTAATATCATTTTACATTTTCCCATTCATCAGGGTGACTTATTTTACTAAACATAGGTATATATTCTTAATTGTAATTCTTATTTCTTTAGAATAGTTATACAATATCTTAAAATTTAATATTTTACTTATAATTTATTTGAGAACAGCCGGTTAGGATAAAACAATATTTAAAAATAACACGAAAAGTCGTAGACCCAAAACCATATCGTGTGTTATTTAGGTAATATTATGCGTAAACTATAGAAAACAACATAATATAGCTTGACCTCTTAGGTGTTGCCAACATTTCCCTACGGGTCACGGAATATATTGTATATTTACAGGGTCAAGACAAGATGTCTGCAATGACAACCAAAATAAAAACAAAACACTATCGGCACGTCGACTACAAATACTTAAATAAAACCTCCTTTCTCACCTTTATTTAGGTAGGTAATATACTTTTTTCTTTACCTATCTCCACCTCTTTGTACATAAAACGAAATAAACTTAACAGCGTGTCTAGCACGATAGCACGATGCCCCTAGGGGTGTTAAATTGTAATTCTGCAGCCGTTAGAGAACAAGCGATTGTAAAAGCGAGATCGAAATAAAACGATGCCGGGGGAACACCTATTTCTACTTCGGACCAGTTTGTAGCAACATGGAATGTAACACAAGTGGATTGGGTTCGGAATCGTTTGTGACGTGTGCACCTTTATCAAGTTGAAATGACTTGATTGGCTGGAGATAAGGCAAAGGAGCTCTAAAGGAGGTTGCGATTTGAACAGATGTTTTATACTACGTCCTGCTTTGAGACATTTAATGGAACACGTTTAAACAAGTTGTTGTAAGCGATGTCGTCGTTTAGGAACGACGGACGAATTACTGTTCTGTCCTTGTATCGGAATCAATATACATACATAGATACATAGGTACATACATATATACATACTGACATAGAGTCACGCTTCTCTCCTAAAAGGTAGGAAGAGATCACTTCTTGCCACTTGCTAGGAAGCACTTGCTTCATCTACTCTCATTAAGGCGACGCATTGGAAATTTACGTGGCAGGGATCTTGATTTTTCCCAACAATTACAAAACATTTGAAAGTAATATTTGATGACATGATTTTTCATTTAATTGACTTCATTTTGCTAGTTGCAGAAACACGACTTGTTAACTTTGATAACAGACACAAAAATATCAAAGTAACCTCTTTTAAAACATAGATTTGCATTTTACAGGCAAACCAGACCGATTTAAGCATCTAAATTTTCTTAGTAGATTAGTCTTAACACACACTTCAATATGCTAGTTCATTTTTTTAAACTTATTTGTAGTTTTAATTGGAAAGAAATAAAACAGTTTTTCTTATGGTACGGGGCAAACGCTCCGTATTAGATTAATTGTTTAGCGATGCGTCGCCCGTCGCGCGATTTGTTAACACGGTGTGTGACTGCAAAACGCGGACACTGACGCGCTTTGTTAACATCGTAGGTTAACAAAACGCACAGGAAACTTTCATTCAAGTTTTAGTGGTCCGAATAGCGCTAGCTGTGTTTCCGTTTAGCTTAACAACATATATAGCTAATATAATTTTGCATTAGTGTAATAACTAACATAAAAAATAAAATAAGAAGATTAATTACCAACACTTTATGGATACGGTGCACATTTAATAAAATCAATAATGATAATTTTACTCCGAAAAATATCATTTCACATTCTTCTTCTTGAATAAGAAGAAGAAGAATATCCCACGTTTATAATGTACATTATAGTGTCTGAGTATTGAGTATTGAGACATCATCATGATAGCGGTAAGGTAGAGCGCCTGACCCGGTACGTCAGGTAACAATTACAACAAAATTATAGACAAAAAAACAAACAGATTTAAGCAACAGCAACAGGGATTACAACATAATGTTTATTTGTTTATAACATTTATGATAATGCATATCTGATGACTTCATCAGCTCCCCGCCTGTGATAATTTCTGATTGAACATTCGAAGCGTGGAGATTGTGAAAGACATACACCACCCTCGTATCAACACATTTGTGGGGAATTATACGGAGATGTTAAATCACGCACCGCTTAATCGCGTTAACTTTGTTAATGAAGTTATAATAGGGCTTTGCCAGGTCATATACAAAACACACGAACCAAATATTAAACCTTATTATTTGCGGCTACAAAATCAACATTATTAGGCTTAAGGCGACGCATTGGAAATTTACGTGGCGGGGATCTTGATTTCTCCCAACAATTACAAAACATATGAAAGTTTTATTTGATGACTTGATTTTTCATTTAATTGACTTCATTTTGCTAGTTGCAGAAACACGATTTGTCAATTTTTATAACAGAAAAAAATATCAAAGTAACCTCTTATACCTAAAACATTTGCATTGTACAGGCAAACCAGACCGATTCAAACATCTAAATTTTCTTAGTAGATTAGTCTTAATACACACTTCAATATGCTAGTTAATTTTTTTTAAATAATTTGTAGTTTTAATTGGATGGAAAAAAACAGATTTTCTTATGGTACGGAGCGCAAACGCTCCGTATTAGATTAATTGTTTAGCGGTGCGTCGTCGCCTTAATTTAAGTCACCATTGCTGTCGCACGATCCTTCCTTATATATCACATCTGTTTCAATATTTAGCTATAAAAAAAATTCTTGCGCCTATTCTTCTCCACAGCAATAAAAAGACGTCCTGAATGAAAAGAATGTTTGGACGTTTCAAATGCACTTTTCATAAGTTTTGAATATAGATGGAAACAGTATAGGCAGAACGGGCTCTACACCTCCACGCGTGTCTGCGAATTGGAGGTTGTTAACGACTGCTAATGCAACCAGGACTGACGGCTGTACGTTTCTCCCGAAGCACAGAGGAGCTCAAGATGTTACATTACTGGTTCGAATCCAATGACAGGCCTTGGTCAAAATTGCTTAACTTCAGCTATTGTAGACCGAGCGCATTTACCACTGCATCACCGAAGCCTTCACCGAGTTTTCACCGAGCTCCTAGAACCGAAGGCCGAATATATATAACCATATGAATAACCTTCCTTCAAAGGAATACAATAGTAATTCCTTTTACTTTTGTATTTTAAGTGCTAATTGCTGCACTGAAGCTGAATTAAATATTTATAAAATTCAGTGGAAAAAATATTCAGTCAGCTGCACTGACTGCTATGCTACCGATTGCGGAAGACCCAGGTTCGATTCCAGGCTGGGTCGGGTAGGCGTTTAATTTTTTCACAGTATTTTATAAGTAAGTAATTCCTTTGTCAAGCAGTGGATGTCTTTTGGCTTAGATGCTGATGCTGATGATATGCTGCTCTCCGGAGTCAGTACAGCCTCGATTATTATTAGCACATCGAAATTTGACTCGTTCTTTTGTCGCACCTCCAATCCTTCAAAGGGTGGAGTAGTCTACCTGTACCAGCACACGTTTTCCCTCCTTCCTATGAAATGGGGTCCTTCAAACGAAACGTAAAGGGGCACTTTATGGACTGGCAGGGTGAGGGTGACTAATGCTGTATCGTTTTCACGCTGCAACAGTTGTCTTCGCATGTTGAGTCTATTTCCACTTATATGTTAAGTGGTGGAGATAAAAAAAGATATAAGTGATAATAATAATAAAGGGTCAGATGCAAAAGGCAGTACTCCTTGACACGGCACGTATTGTCAGGAGGTTCGTCACTCTGCAGCCCTGACCACCGGTAGCTTAGGCCCTGCCTCGCTGCTGGCGGTATTCTAGGATTAGGTTTTTATAATAAGTTTTATTGTTTTTATATTAAAATATTGTAAAAATCTAATTTTAAGAAAAAAATAATAAAGAGTATAATAATAATAATAAATCATTAGTAGAACAATACAATATTAACATTTAAAAGATGGAAACGCCGAAGCCTGCAGCAGTGTTAACTGTGCTACAGGCTTCAGATCTCCCAAGCAATGGTACAGGGTAGATCTAGTACGTCTATAGATATTATTCGCGGCTACAAAATACCGAACAGAAAATAAATCGCGGTTAGTTCGCTGTTGTGCTGGCGAAAACTTTTGTTGCGAACAAAGCTGGCGCGACGTTGCGCGTCAAATTAGCGTTCAATGGAAACAAATAGATAGCTGGCATGCAGGGAACTTTGACTTTGGTTTGAAAGTTTACGGCCGAGATGATTACTTTAAAACTGTATTCAAAATTCAAAATTCAAAATTCAAAATCATTTATTCAGTTTAGGCTACAAATAGCTCTTATGAACGTCATTATGCCATCGGTTCGTAAGTCTACTCTGGGCGGGAGATCTTGTACTGAGAAGAACCGGCAAGAAACTCAGCAAGTGTCCAGCTCTTTTCTCCCTTACAGCGTCAAAAATATTGGAAAATGCCCTATCATAAAAGGACACTTTCCATCACAAATAAAAACACAAAATATAAAGGACAATCACACATATAAAAAAAACAAAAGAGAAGATATAATAATATCTACATTTGCAAAACATCAGTTACCAGTTAAAATTTTCACAATGTCATACAGCACTAATAAAGGTCAAAAATTGTCTAAGAAAAAAACAAAAAGAAAACAAAATTAAACTATAGTTAATAATAATAAAAATAATAGTATGCAAGAGCAGACCAGCCTCCACAGGCGGCACCCGTTCACGAGTATGACATATGAATCAGCCATCGCTTCACTCAACCATGTCTTAGGGAATGTAACGACCCGACGCACACGCCACCACCGCAGAGACACTAAAGAGAGCATGACACACTCAAGATACTCTAAATAAAAACCTAATGAAAAGTTTAACGTAACATAAATATTATTTGTAAACTGTAGGACATTGCTGATAAAGGCTATCATATCAGCGCTAAGATATTTTTAAAGTAATTATTGATCCCAATAAAATAAAATAAAGAGTAGTTTTATTTTTTATTATAACCAAGCTGTTTTGTCATCTAAATATTCTTTGACTGTATAATAACCTTTCTTAAGTAAAGAAGATTTTACATGTTTTTTAAACTTATCTAAAGGTAAATCTTGTACAGTACTAAGTATTTTATTATAGTAGTGTATACCTTGCCCCAAGAAAGAGCCAAGAACCTTTTGCAACCTGAACAGTGGCATTACAAGTTTTTTCTTATTTCTAGTATTATAAGAAATCACTGCTTCAGTTTTGCTATTACTATATCTATGGACCCTTAAAAGAAAGGTTTTTAACCGCCTCTGTGGTCTAGTGGCTAAGACCACCGGTTTAGACCCAGAGATACCGGGTTCGATTCCCAGCGGGGGGTACATACCCTCATACCGTGCTGACCATCAAGACACGTACCAAAAAGTTTGGTCAATCGTTCCTTTGCCGAACTGCCCGTATCTGGAATGCGCTTCCCGCACACGTGTTTCCCTCCTCTTTCTCTCCCAGGTTATTAAGGCGGGGCGTGAAAAAGCATTTATGCAGGCCGCCATAGTGTGAGCGTTCGGCATAGCGTGGTAGCGCTGTGATGAACGCTTTCACTTCTTGGGCTTCACTGGCTGCTTTTCATCAGGCAGGGTGAAGCCATTATGGCGTGTCACAATAAAAAAAAATAAAAAATAAAAAAACATGTTTGTGTACTCGGTTTGGTTGGTGGTAGGGTTTGTTTGCCCGCCTGGCTAGCTACCACCGCCTTATCTAAATATGTCGCCATAACATCAATGTTTGTAGCATTGTTGTGTTCCGGCAGATAGATAGAAGATAGCCAGTGCCTCACTAGTTGAGGATCCCGGGTGAAGTGCGCTTCCATCATTGGCCTTATCATCACTTAACATCAGGTGAGATCAAGACACTGTGCTTACCCGTTAATATATATAAAAAAAAGGTATTTCAACTGACTCTGTGGTTCAGTCGTTGTTTTTGTGCTTGATTTATTTCGTCAAATTACCGTTATTGGAAACATACGCAACTTCAACTAAGGTTAAAATGTTATGCTGTAGCAGATTAAAAGATTTCTTTAGGAAACTGGGAGAAATCGCTGTGTCTAACGTAACTCAATCACGACCAAGTGCGATTCAGTACAGTTGGAAGACTACATGACACGGGGTTCTATTCCCAGCAGGGACGCCATAACAACGTTGCTAGCAACAATGCATTGTTGTGTCCTGACAGTTAATGGATATGATAGCCAACTGGCTATCTTATCAGTCTATCTTAACTATTGAGGAACATCTCAATACTTTAGGATTCCGGGTAAAGTGCGCTTGTCTCTACGACATAATCATAATTTAGTTACAAATAAGGTGAAGTAGAAAACCAAGTGCCCCAATTGTGCAATAAAAAAATACAAACACAATTTACTTCATACAAATTTTCTTTACCACACAAATTCCAAGATATTCAGATTTTCTATTCCAAGAGTGCTGTTAAAAAATTTCAATACCGTCTTGGCAAATTACCAAGGCAATAAGTGGTTCTAGACTGCACCGGCTTATAGGGACTGAAAAATGTTAGGCCATTTGCGAAGATTTCTCTTTTAAGTTGGAGCCAGAGATATATTGGTGACGACCGCAGCACCGCAGTGAATAAAAAAACAACGCATGCATACTTTTTTCTCTGGTTCTACTGAAACCGAGCTAGAATAGCTGTCATATACGTTTATTTATTTACCCCACTTTTCGATTTCTACTTTAAAAGGTAATGTACAATTCAGTAAAATGTTAATAAAAGCAGATAGCAATATTTGATTGAAGTAGATCACGATACCCTAATTTCGTAGAGCGTCTGACCCAGTATGTCAAAGGGGACAGAGCGTATTCAAATTCAAATTCAAATTCAAAATAATTTATTTAGTTTAGGCTACAAATAGCTCTTATGAACGTCATTATGCCATCGGTTCGTAAGTCTACTCTGGGCGGGAGCTCTTGTACTCAGAAGAACCGGCAAGAAACTCAGCAAGTGTCCAGCTCTTTTCTCCCTTACAGCGTCAAAAAATATTGGAAAATGCCCTATTATAAAAGGACACTTTCCATCACAAATAAAAACACAAAATATAAAGGACAATCACACATGTTAAAAAAAAAACAAAAGAGAAAATATAATACCCATGGTGGCGAGTTTGCTTCTCGCTGGATGATCCTGATGTCGCCGCCGATTCTGTCGTTGATGTGATACTGCAGGGAATGGAACTCTTTATTCCAAACTCTATGGTTCCCGTTGGCGGCAGATCCCAACCATGGTTTGGTCGATGTTGCAAAATAACATCTCGCCAGAAGCGCGAGCATTACCAAGCCTGGGCTAATGCGGTGTCATCAAAAGATCCAAGTACCAGTGTGCTCAAAAAGAAGTACAACTTTGCTGCCAGGTCTTTTAAGAAGGACATTGCCAAGGCGAAGTCATCATTTATAGGTAGAATTGGGGAGAGGCTAGTGCGTCTTCCTTCGGGTACGCGTGCATTCTGGTCTCTCGCCAAGGCTGTCTTAGGGAATTTCTGTCAGCCGTCACTTCCACCACTGCACAAGACCGATGATTGCCTTGCCCATACTGCAAAAGAGAAAGCCGATCTCTTGGGTACTCTTTTCGCATTAAACTCGACTTTGGACGATGGGGAAAACTCGCCACCAACAATACCGCATTGCGCTTGTTCTATGCCAAACGTTCGGTTCCTGCAAAGGTCAGTTCGTAAGGCTCTTTTTTCCCTTGACATTCATAAGTCGAGTGGACCTGATGCAGTCCCTCCCATTGTGCTTCAGACGTGTGCTCCTGAGTTGGCACCGGTTCTAACGCGCCTCTTCCGGCTCTCTTACACGACTGGCGTTGTCCTGAGTTCTTGGAAGACAGCCCTTGTCCACCCGATTCCCAAAAAAGGTGATCGCTCAGATCCGTCCAACTACAGGCCTATAGCCATCACCTCTTTGCTCTCCAAAGTAATGGAGTCCATTACAAACTGCCAGCTCTTGAGGTACCTAGAAGAGAATCAGCTACTAAGCGATCGCCAGTACGGTTTTCGCCGCGGTCGTTCGGCTGGTGATCTTTTAGTGTACCTCACTCACCGATGGGCGGAGGCAGTCGAGAGGAAAGGGGAGGCACTGGCAGTTAGCTTGGACATAGCGAAAGCCTTCGACAGGGTATGGCACAGGGCTCTTCTCTCGAAACTTCCATCATACGGGCTCCCTGAGAAATTGTGTGCGTGGGTCGCCAGCTTTCTTTCTGGGCGTAGCATCAAAGTCGTAGTTGACGGATCATGCTCTGACCTGAAGCCCGTGAATGCTGGAGTCCCACAGGGGTGTGTGCTGTCGCCTACACTGTTTCTTCTGCATATCAATGACATGTTGCATAGCAACAGCATTCATTTCTATGCAGACGACAGTACTGGGGATACGCTTTACACCGGACGTACTAATATTTCTCTGGAAAGCGAGATCGAGAACCGGAATAAACTTGTGACTGACACTGAGAACATGTTAAGTCATGTCTCGAATTGGGGCCGACTTAATCTAGTCCATTTTAACCCTTCCAAAACACAAGTTTGCGTGTTTACCGCTAAAAAACATCCCTTCGTCGTATCTCTAAACTTTGAAGGAGCTTCCCTTGATACCAAACCGACCATTGGAATCCTTGGCGTCGATATTTCGAGTGACGTTCAATTTCGCGGTCATTTGGAAGGTAAAGCTTAATTAGCTTCGAAAAAGCTGGGTGTGCTCAATAGAGCGGGACAGTATTTCACGCCGACCCATCGCTTTCAGCTTTACAAAGCACAGGTCAAGCCTCATATGGAATACTGTTCCCATCTTTGGGCTGGAGCGCCCCAGTACCAACTCCTCCCATTTGACCGCATTCAACGCAGAGCTGCTCGAGTTGTCGGCGACGTGGTAACCTCTGGTCGGCTCGATCCACTGGCCCTTCGGAGAGACGTTGCATCTCTCTGTATATTTTATCGCCTTTATCATGGGGAGTGCTCTGAGGAATTGTTCGGTTTGATCCCTGCCGCTGATTTCCTTCACCGCACTACACGCAATCGACTGTCTTTCCATCCACACCATCTTGATGGATGGCGATCTACTACTGTGCGTTTCTCACGTAATTTTTTACCACGAACTACAGTGCTGTGGAACCAGCTCTCAGCGGCGGTATTTCCGGACCAATATGACTTAGGAATCTTCAAGAAACGAGCCTATTCCTTCCTTAAAGGCCGGCAACGCATCTGTGATTCCTCTGGTTTTGCAGGTGTCCATGGGCGGCGGTGATTGCTTTCCATCAGGTGACCCGCCTGCTCGTTTGCCTCCTTCTAATATAAAAAAAAAAAAATAATAATAATAATATCTAAGTTTGCAAATTTACATCAAATTCGAAACTCGTTTTAGATTTTTTTTAACAGTTTTCCCGAATTAAATTACTTAGTTACTACGCTTATTCACCTCAAAGTGGATCTTAGCCTTGAACTTTAATAGGATTAAACGTTTAAAATGTTAAATTTACTATTCGAAGCATGGACGAGCTCGAGATATTTTATTTTACCTACCCATCCGTAGACTGGACCAATCGATAACTGCTTAACTTTTACAATAGAAACCCAAATGCGCTAATGCTTAGTAGTTAGTTAGTACTTCATCACCATCATCACCAGCTCATTATATGTCCCCACTGCTGGGGCACGAGCATCCCTATGGATAGATAGGGAGAAAGGGCCATAAACCACCACGCGGGCCCAGTGCCTATTGGTGGTTATTAACGACTGCTAATGCTGCCGGGACCAACGGCTTACGTGTCTTCCGAAACACAGAGGAGTTCGATGATAAATTTTTGGTCACCCATCCGATGACCGGCCTTCGCGAAAGTTGATTAACGTCAGCAATCGCAGACCGGGTCACTGCGCCATATAGCTCCTCAATGCTTAGATACCCTGGTTTAACCTTTCAAATCATGACAAAACACTATTCGCTAAACTATACCCTTACAAGCTCAACTCATCGTTCTTTGTAGGTATACAAATTGCTTTCGTATACAATAGCCTGTACAAGCTGCAATCTATAAAATAGTTTCCCGTAGCTGGTTCATTAGCTCGCTCCAGGCCACCGGCTACAAAGGGGTGAAGCACATGTTGTTAGGATGAGCGATTTTCATAAGCGCAGCTTCAAACCGCATCTGTGTGTACTTAGAAGTAAACTACGAGTATAAATGTAGCGAAAATATATAGGCACTAGCAATTTTCACGTGAGTTTGTCCACGTCGATTTTTAATTTAAAGCAGCCAAAAATTGTTTAAGAAAAGATTTAAAAAAAAAAAATTTTTTATAAAAATTAAATATAGTCTATATTTAACCACAAGGTATATAAGAGTATACCATTCTACAGGTGAAAGAGTTTTTGGAATAGGATTAGTTAGTTCTAGAGATTACTTTCAAACAAACATTGTCACAAACGTTAACTTTTTATTAATAGTAAGATACGATAGATAAAAAAGTATGTTTTACCACTTAATACAAGGTTACGAAGCCATAACTTAAATATTATTTAGAAGTTCAAAAACACCCTGTATTAAGTATCATTAATTAACATCAACAGCTCATTTTTTTATGTCCCCACTGCTGGGGCACGAGCCTTCCCTATGGGTGGATAGGAAGAACGGGCCATCAACCACGACGCGGGCCCAGTGCGGGTTGGTGGTTGTTAACGACTGCAAATGCAGCCGAGACCAACGGCTTTAAGTGCCTTCCGAAGCTCGGATATACACTGTATTAAATATATTTTGTCTTAAAAATAACACCTCAGCTAAATCTACTTTTCTTTAGAATCAAGAAAGAAGAAAAAAAAATATTGACCAAGCATTTTCACAGCTAAACTTAAATTAAATTAAAATTAAACTATAGTTGCCGGCCAATTGGTTGCCACTCAGCATAATGCCATGACATACCTAATAAAAGTATTTTTCTAATCCGCTAAGTAAGTAAGTTCAACATAGGCTTAACAAAGCCACGGTTAGTTAAACTATACTGTTACAAAGTTAATTCCGCTTTGAAAGGCGCACACTGGAATATTAACTTTAAAGTGTATGCTTATTCGCAGACGGTAAGTTCCACTGTTAAGCAGCGAAATTGCAACAGCTTCTAAGAAATAGCGTCGTTACAGATTCAATACCACATTATCACAATTTAAAACAGATTTGTTAAAAGGTTCGGTGACTCAATGACTCTAATTTAAATGAAAAAACATATTTCACTACATGTAGATGATCTAACTTTTTCAACTATCGTGGTCACTTCATCATCATCATCGTCATCAGCCTACACACGCCCACTGTTGGACATAGGCCTCTCCAAGTGCCCGCCACAGAGCACGATCCCCGGCTACTCTCATACAGCTCTTGCCAGCCACCTTGCGAAGATCGTCGTTCCACCTAGTCTGTGGGCGCCCTGCACTACGTTTACCAGTACGCAGTCTCCTCCACTCAAGAACTCGTTTACCCCCATGATCACTTGCATTAGAATAATTATTAAAGTGATTATTACCATGTTTAATAATTTTGAGTAAACGATATTACGGCACCGTTGCATGCGCTATGATCACGGATGTAGGTACAGAAGCTATTGCGGGTGGATGTTCATGAGCAGACAAAATAATCCACCCTCTTCCTCAGTCTGCATGCAACTGTCCCGAAATATCGGGTACTCAAGAATAATAAACATGATAAGAATCCCGTTAATAATTACTCTGGGGCGGTAGCCAAAGTAACATAGCAAAGTTCGAAAAGACTAAAATGTATGGGATTGACATAAGATTGACAACGTGATTTAGCGCGGATTATGTCAATCCCATACATTTTATTCTTTTCGAATTTCGCTATCGTTTTCTTAATGTTACTTTGGCTAAGCCTACAGATGTAGATGATCGTTGTAAAGTAGATCGAAATTTCGATTTACGGACTAGTGCTTCCGAAAGTTCGTCGAGAATTAGGTAATGCATTTGATAATCTCTTAGGCGCCTTTTACTGCCCTTTAAAGTTCAAAGGATTCATTCTTTGACGAGCCAATACAAAGTAATGTCGTATGAAAAGAGTACACATGACATTGTAGCTACAGTCCATTTTTCCGTTCCGTTACTCCCGCCAGATGTCTGAAGTCTCATTACACAAAGTGTTCATAACGTGATGGAGCCATAAATAGAATGGAACGTTATTTGTGATATGGCGTATTAGGTTTCGACAACCACTAGTACATTTGTTGCTACGACTTTACTAATAAGCAGAGTATTAGCTTGGAATAGATATTTTCTTATAAACGCATAAACACTTGACTTTCACATCACCTGATGTTAAGTGATGATAAAGCTAAGGGTGGAACCGTCTTCACCCGAAATCCTCAACTAAAGAGTCACTTATTTCTATCTGCAGGAAAACTATTGATTGCATGGCAACATACTTAAATAAGATGGTGGTTTCAAGCGGACAAACAAGCCCTACACTTCTTGGCGCAAAAGTGAAGAGTCATGTCTGCGGTTTTGTTTTATTTTCTAAAATTTGTGGTATGTCGAATATTAATGTGAAATTGAGATTCCTCACCTTGCCGACCCACATGTTGCTTCTTCATACCTCATTCAGACCTTCGTACCTCTATCCGCTTGGAGTATCATCATCAGCTGGGGCACGAGCCTTCCCTATGGATGGATAAGGAGAATGGGCCATAAACCACCACGCTACGTTACCCACCCAGGGTTACGCACTGGGTTACGCACCCAGTGCGGATTGGTGGTTGTTAACGACTGCTAATGCAGCCGGGACCAACGGCTTTACGTGCCTTCCGAAGCACGGAGAAGCTCGAGATTATACATTTTTGGTCACCCATTCGATGACCGGCCTTTGCGAAAGTTGCTTAACCACAGCACTCGCAGACCGGGCGCGTTAACTACTGCGCCATCGAGCTCCTCGTTGCTTGGAGCTTGGAGTATATATTCCGTGTATTCTTACCGTCATGTAAACCAATTCAAGTAAAGAGACAAAACACGGAATAACTATTTAAAGCGTATACTCTGTTTCAGGTATCGATACCAAGCATAACGTTACTTTTGCTTCTAAAGGTATCTTCGTTTGACAGAAGTATCGTTACCTTAATTTTAACGGTAAAGCCGCAAGACCACCGGTTTAGACCCAGAGATCCCGGGTTTGATTCGCAGCGTACATGTTTGTGTACTCGGTTTGGCTGGTGGTTGGTCTTGTTTATCCGCCTGGTTAGCTACTACTATCTTATCTAAATTTTTCGTTCATAACTTCAATGTTTGTAGAAGCAGCAGCTAGAGATAAGATAGTGTGTGCCAGTGCCTCAGTAGTTGAGGATTCTGGCCGAAGTGCACTTCCACCTTCGACCTTATCATCACATAACATCAGGTGAGATGAAGCCAAGTGCTTACACGAAAGATATTTTGAAAAATGTATTCAAAGCCCTGCTTTTCCCATCACGATTTGTTACAAGAGTTGTCTGCTAACATAACACAATCTATTACTCTCTCTCTTACGGGAGAAACTTCCCGTGATTACGTACACAGCAATTATCATGGAAAGATCGTTAATGGTCCTTTGAGCCGGATGCCGCTATTAATTCAATTTGCAACCGTGAAATTCAATTTACACATAAGTGCGGAGGATTCGTATTTCCACCTATTATTCTTTCGGGTGGCTCAGGCTCCACTTCGACGAATTTCGATCTGTCTCGACTCGACGAGGTTATCTCGGGCACTTTCGATTTTGGGGCCCGAGTCGGCTTACAAATTGACAGCTTACCCTTCTAAATTGCGTCAGTAATTGGACAAGAATCGCTCAAGTAGGAATTAGGACGCGCAAGATTGGTAGAGTCAATTTATTTTCTTGCGCACGAAGAAAGTTATATGACGCTGTTTACATGAGCGCGATGACGTGCTGAACGTATCCGATGGCATGTTTACGTCTATCTTAAAATACGGAGTGGTGGTGTATGTGTTTGCGAACGATCCGACATCTGTAACTCGTCAGAATCACCGAGATTACCATTAGGACTTTGAGCCTGCTAATGTAATGATTTATTGAGGCAGCCGGATTTAGACATTAGTACCAAGGAAAGGTGACCAAAAATTTATCATTTCGAGCTCTTCCGTGCTTCGGAAGGTACGTAAAGCTTTTGGATGGTCTCGGCTGCATTAGCAGTCGTTAACAACCACCGCACCGCACTGCGCCCGCGTGGTGGTTTTTGGTCCGTTCGCCTTATCCATCCAGGGAAGGTTTGTGCCCCAGCAGTGGGGACATAAAAATGAACTGATGATGATGATGATGATGATATAAACATAGAAAACAGCTTAAAGCATTTCTGCCTTGATTTACTGCGCCTGAGCGGTAAGAATGCCAATCAATTAGCCTTGCTTAGCAAAAGGCCTAGAGAAGTGGCTTAACGCTAAGAGTAGAAATGGAATATAGATGTCGTTTCATTGGCCTATGTCAACCACATGCGTTTATCATTCTATTTCATTTCTATTTTACTAACGTTATGTAGTTGTCTAGGCCCTCAGGCGAGCAATCTTGGTATCTTTATGTTTGGAGAATATTTATTTCTTACAGCTGACCCGGCGGACTTCGTACTGCTTTGACAGTTTCTAAGACAACAAAACAAACAAATCGTTAAATAGTATACTATAAAATGTTTTTGTTTTGTTTATATAATTTTTAACGCAAACTTTGTTGCGAACAAATTACAAAAACACAAATGTTGTTAAAATTTCACCACCAGCACCTGACCCGGTATGTCAGAAGGGTGCAGGTTCAAATCCTGCTCGTGGAAATTTTTTCAATATTTGTGTTTTTGAAACCCACTTTTTTTAATTAATAAGTATCCTATATCTTTGATTATACTCTTGAAAATATGTAAACAAAATTTTATGATGATCTGTTCAATAGTTATCGCGTGGAAGCGTAACAAACAGCAAAAAAACAAACTCACTATCCCCCCTCCCTAGCTCTCAGAGGTGACGGACGTGTTTCTTTAAGCTCCACTATTCAATTTGAAAAAGCGTGTTATAATTTGGACA
This sequence comes from Eudonia lacustrata, assembly GCA_947562085.1. Lineage (NCBI taxonomy): Eukaryota > Metazoa > Arthropoda > Insecta > Lepidoptera > Crambidae > Eudonia > Eudonia lacustrata. The sequence continues at coordinate 7,865,567 of OX387332.1, forward strand.
ACCCGTGACTTATTTTATACCAAATCATAGCTTTATCAAAGTTTAATCGAATGGTGTTACAAGTTGTGAATAAATATCAACAAACAGTGCTAATTTGTGCATAAAAGATACTGTGTTCAGCGCTTTTAATAAAAACAAATGCTGGTAGGCCGAACAAAAATCGCAAGCGAACAAAAGGACTGTGTGGTGCTCGATCAAACGACCGTAGGTGCCTACGTTCGGTTTTATTAACTTAAACAGCTGCCGCAAAATAAGAACTATTTTAGTCAACATTATTTGAGCATCTGTAGCTCTGCTGGTAACACAACTTAGCTAATGCGCCGTACCCCTGTGGGCCCGTGGTTCAAACCCTCAAATTTTGTCTTTTTGTTGTTTTTATTGTTTTGGTTTTTTATTTTATTTTTATTTTTTTTCCCTCACCTGTAAAAATAATATAAATAATACAGTGGATAAATATAATTATAAACCTGGTACTAAACGACGATGCCGCTTAGACGTACTCCGCCGCCATCGCTTCTCCCTCCCCCTTCAACGATGCAACATTCTTCCTCCGAGCCGACTCTAAACGAAGACCGCATGAACATTATAGAACATTTTGAAGGCGATAACTACAATATTACCTCTCGCTCTAAGCGCAAAAGATTAGAAAGTGGTGATCAAAAATTTGACAGCTTTATGGATGAAATGCAATTTATAGAATGCATACTATTTTATGAATTTAAATTGCAACAGGATGAGAAAATTGGAAAAATTCAAGCAGTCTTAGACGAAATTAAGTCTCAAAACTCTGAAATTTGTTCTTCGGTAGATTTCATGTCCCAAATATATGATTCCTTGTGTGAGAAAATCTCAGTTTTAGAGGACGACCGCAAGACGAATCTCGTTCTTCTTCAGACCCTGGAAAACAAAATTGAAAACTTTGAGCGTAACCAACGATCTTCGAGCTTAGAAATAAGAAACGTTCCCCTTTACAAACCGGAAACAAAAGATTCCTTGTTAAATATCTTAAAAGAAATTCTTAAGATTCTTAACATACAACTGGCACCAAATGGAATTAAAGATATTTTTCGTACGAGACCAAGTGATTTGAAAAAGTCAACTATAATTGTAGACTTCACCAGCGTTCTTTTAAGGGAACAAATCATAAAAGCGTACAAAAAATACAATAAGGAACACTCCAAATTGACAACAGAAACTCTCAAGTTATCAGGTCCTGCCCTGCATATATTTATGTCAGAAAACTTAACAACAAAGATGAAAAGAATTTTCTTTTTGGTTAGAGATTTTGCTAAAAGCAATGAGTTTCGCTATTGTTGGGTAGCGATAGGGAAAATTTTGCTTCGTAAAAAGAAGGTGCTTTGATTGTAACTATAAGAAATGAGAGTGACCTTCAGAAATTGAATGAAAAGTTGTGACTTATATCCATTACATATTTAATCTTATCGCAGTTTATATATTGTTTAGCTATATTTTTTCGTTTATATCAGATTATTTTTTTCTATCTTATTTTTTATTCATGCCTCCTAATAATTGTTAATGGTTACAGTTTAATTCAGCTGGCTTTTGGTAATTTTAGTTTTACTTTGAATGTGTTGTTTTCTCTTTTCGTAAAGTTTTGTAATCTGAAGTTTGAGAAGAGGGAAAATACTGTACCTTACAAAGACATGCCTTCACAGAAACTATTACAACTACAAAACAAAATTCAACTGATTTTTGTAACTGTTGTATTTGTAACACATTTACATAGAATCTACAAACATAATCATACACAATTATTATTATTTGTCAATATTGAAACTTTTTGTATGTTTTGCAACTTAATAACGTTGTCAATCACTTGTTATAATGATATGTCTACAATTGAGCCTCTGTTTCCTCTATATAAATTTAATAAATGGATGACGAAGATATAGTAACGGAGATTGAAAGTATCACTATATCAGATTTTTTTATTTGTTCCCCTGAAGAAGTTGGGTCTCACGTTAGGTGTGGTGAAGCATCTCTAAAAATCTTGCATATTAACATTAGAAGCATAAACCGTAATTTTGATCAACTTACGATTCTGATCAATAGAAGTTGACGTTATTGTTCTATCCGAGTGCTGGTTAAGCAAATGCACTAATCTACCAATCCTACCCGGATATACGTCAGCTAAATCTAAATTTAATAACCAGAATGAAGGGGTCGTTGTTTATGTTATTGATAATTTGGTATTTACGGTTGAAGAACCTGACTTTACAGAGGCAAATTGTCTTATCATCAGGTTTTCAGATGATACGTCAATCATAGCCTTATATCGCTCTCCGTCATACAAAGATATCAATAAATTTGTTTCTTTTCTTGACACAACGCTTCAATCACTACAATCATACAAAACTAATGTAATTATAGGAGACATTAATATTGATATTTTTCTGAATAATAATCTTAATGATAGTGATGAATATCTTAACTTACTTGATTCTTATTCTTTGTTACCAGCCTACCAACATCCAACGAGACTCAGGGCATGCTTGGATCATGTCATGCTAAAATGTGATAAAAAATCTACTTGTGTACTGATTGAGTCATCCATAACGGATCACAATCCAGCTATGATATGTATCTATGCTAAATCAGACACTCGTCCCGCAAAACGTTTTATTAAACGTATTGATGAAAACGCAGTTATTTCACAATTGGCAAGGACGGATTTTGCTTCGGTTCTGAACACTCTTGATCCCAGCATGGCTGCCGAAAATCTTGTGAACATCATCTCCTCTGTAGTAAATGACAACAAAGTAACAGGAAAAATAGCATCAAGACTTAGAATACTCAAACCCTGGATTACCCCTGGCTTACTGCGATGTATACGTAATCGCGACAAGTTGTCATTTAAATCTATGAAGGATCCAAATAATCAAGTTTTAAAAGTGACCTTTAGGCGTTACAGAAACTTCTGTAACAATCTTCTTAAAAAAGTTAAACAGGCCTATGAACAACAAGAACTGCAAAGAAACAAAAGTAATCCAAAAGCACTTTGGAAAACTATAAAAAACATAGCAAATATCAATGGAAATAAAAGGTCAGGAAGTGACTTACTTACCATTATGGGGAATCCGAATGACTGTGAACTTAGTGAATGAGTACTTTTCTACTGTGGGGAAGAATTTGGCGTCGAATGTGAAACTTTTTCCTTGTGATTCTTGTCACCATCCCTCACGTGACAATGCAGTCCTTTTAACTCTATGGCCCTATTTGAAGTAGACTATGCAGAGATCGAAAATATTATAGTTTCTCTTAGAAGTAACTGTGCCATGGGTTGGGATGATATCCCCACCTCTATTCTTAAAGCTACGTGTCCTGTAGTTGTGCCGGTTCTTTGTCACGTTTTCAATCTTTGTCTTTCTGCAGGCATCTTTCCATCCGTATTTAAGAGGGCTCTCGTACATCCTATATATAAGAGTGGGGACTGCAATAGTGTCAACAATTATAAACCGATCTCTGTACTCACCACCCTATCAAAAATATTGGAGAAGGTGATAAACAAGCGATTGATAAATTATTTAGACACTTATAGTATAATCTCCAGTAATCAATTCGGATTCCGCAGCGGTAAGTCTATTGAAGATGCGGTTCTATCTCTAATAATGTTGTTGAGTGCCTGGATAAAAGCGATAAGGCTGTTGGTATTTTTCTAGATCTCTCGAAAGCTTTCGACACAGTATCTATCCCCATTCTATTAAGGAAAATGGAAGAGTACGGTATACGTGGTGTTGCATTGAGTATTTTTAGAGATTACCTAAGTCATCGTACTCAACTAGTGGTTATTGGTGACCACCTAAGTACCTTAGTTTCGGCGTACCACAGGGTAGTGTCCTTGGGCCTACCCTATTTTTGATATACGTAAATAGTTTGTGCGATCTCTCTCTGCCTAAGTGCAAGATAACCACATATGCGGATGACACAGCCCTACTGGTTCATGGAGGGTCCTGGTCTGAAGTAAGGGCAAATGCTGAATCGGCTCTCCATAGTGTTACGGCATGGCTAGCTAAAAATCAGCTCACCCTAAATATTGGTAAGACAAAATTTATTACTTTTTCAATGCGTAATTCCTCACAACCACCTCCTTCTTTCACGATCTATGCTCATGGATGCAGATGCGATACTGGTGGTGGTTATTGTAACTGCGAACCCCTTGTTCGCACTTCTACCTTAAAATATCTAGGTGTATTGATGGACTGTACTTTGAATTGGAAACCACATATTGAACAGCTTATCTCGCGTCTTCGAAAGCTTATATATATTTTTAAAATCTTAAGATCTGTAGCAAATAAAGACACTCTAAAAATGGTGTACTATGCTCTTGCTCAGTCCATAATCAAGTATTGCGTTACCATCTGGGGTGGGTCTGTGAAGACTAATATGCTTCGTGTTGAGAGGTCACAGCGCTGCATCCTGAAGGTCATGGCATCAAAGCCTAGACGTTACCCGACAACAGACTTATACTCTTTTTGGGAAGTTCTTACTGTCAGGCAGCTTCGTTACGATCCTGTAATAAGCCTGAAACGTAGGTCAGATCGTGTTTGCCATATTGAACCTTACAAATCAGTCTTTGCATTGCGCTGCTTTCGTTACTTGAGTCCGATGCTGAACAACAAAATTAATAAAACGTTAAATATCTTTCCAATGACTGTATCTACATGTAATAGGTCTGTTACAAAATGGTTGAAATCCCTTTCATACGATGAAACTGAAAGCCTATTAAAGATTTCTGTTTAGTTTTATTTTTATTTGTTTTGCTTTTTATTTTGGTTTTCTTTATTTATTTATTTTTATTTTTATTTTCTGGTATCATATTGTTATATTAATAATATTGGAGTTGTAGCTTATTAATTGTATTTTAAGATATCAATATATCTTCATTTAAAGGCTAGTTATCTAGTTTGAATAATTCTGATTGAATGAAAATAATATTAGCTCTTCAGTTCATACCTACATAACACAACACAGAACACACTGGCAATGTCTATATATAATTATTTTTTCATTTTATATTTTAAATATTATCTGTTTGTTTAGATTTTTAGTTTTTTACTTACCTATAAGATTATTTTTTAGGAACACGTCCGTATGCCGGAGGTGGGCGTTAATGGCTGCAACGCAGTTTTATACTAAAAGCAGCTATTTTCGTATACCTGTAATTTGTTAAGCTATGTTAAAATGTTCCAAATAAACTTTTTTTCATTTTTTTTTTTTTTCATTTTTCACTATCGCATATTTTATAATATTTGTCGGAGACTTGGCGCTAGCATCGCTTAGAAACGACAAGTATACCTAGTCTTTACTTAGCGTGGTCTACGCAGCCTATGCTCTATGGTGCGCGAAACGTCAACGTCAGTTGGCTTGGCGCGACAACGGACTGGACACATTTTAACGGGAGCGTTTGGAGAGTACGCACGCGCAGAACTCACTTAGTTTCTAAAATCCATTTGCATCGGGCAACTGTTTCTAAGTTATTTAATTGTGATGTTAAAATAACATTAAAGTGACTGTAAGGACGATAGCTACGGAAGATACGACTGCGTTTTTATTTTGAAGATCCAAGATGAACCGTGTTATCGACGAATCCGAGTTTGCTCGACCGTCCTACCTACAAAACAAACCTTGCCGCCGACATATTAATTAAAAACCATTCAAGTACATCATCATCATCCTCAACAGCTTACACACGCCCACAGCTGGGCAAAGACCTCATCAAGTGCCCGCCACTGAGCACGATCCGTGGCTACTCTCATCTAGCTCTTTACAATCTTTACGTTTCTTTACGTACATATTACGTTTACATACGAAAGAAATTAACATTTCAATGTGGATACTATCTTTCAAATAGTTTACATAATACTGTTGTTATTATTGTTATGTTGCAGTGTTTATTTTCACTATATGAGAACCTTCATATATTACCATATCTAATCCTATACAAACAGATACAATTTGCATGAAACAAAACTACTTAGTAAGTTTAAACATATGCGATTTGAAACTTGCTACAGTGGACTTTAAATCGAATGAATTCAGTTCATATTCAATTGCATTCAGTTGAACAAAGCAATTCTTTTAAATTTACTTAATTCTGTGTTTTCTTTTAGCATAGAAAGTTTCAGAAGAATTTGCTTATTGGCATATGAAAACTAATGAACTTTGAAATTACGAATATACGGACATTTTGTATAAACACAGTCTTCCACTTTATCTGTATATAAATAAATATGACAATATTGTATTGTGTGTACTGTAAGGAGTTTATATGCAGCTCATAGAAAAAGTTAGTTTACTGTATTTGTATGTAAGCCTCTTTAGTCTGGATGAATATTTGAATCATCGAACATGTACAATGTACAAACAAAAGGTTTGCAACGGTTTGACACAGTGGTAAATAGAAGCTAGACAGCCGGCTAAGAGCCGAGGTGCTCTGAGATCGATTTAATCGGCTGATTAAATCGATTATCATTACAGGCTTGTAATGTTTTTAGTATAATACACAAATTTAAGTGCAACTCTTATTCTTATTTTATATCCTACAAATGTCAAATATTCATCCAGACTAAAGAGGCTTACATACAAATACAATAAACTAAATTCTACTATGAGCTGCATATAAACTCCTTACATTATATTTTTTTTTTTTTTTTTCAAAGATCATTTTTGAAGCTCTGTTGTCTCATTATTAAGCTCGATCGCACAGTGGTTAACGCGCCCAGTCTGCGATTGCTAAGGTTAAGCAACTACCGCAAAGGCCCGACATCAAGACTGTTATTGATTAGTCATCATCACCATCATCACCAGCTCATTTCATGTCCCCACTGCTGGGGCACGAGGCTTCCCTATGGATGGATAGGGAGAACGGGCCGAAACCACCACGTGGGCCCAGTGCGGATTGGTGGTTGTTAACGACTGCTAATGCAGCTGGGACGTGCTTTACGAGTTCAAACAACTGTTTGGTCACCCATCCGATGACGGCCTTTGCGAATGTGGCCACCGCGCCATCGAGCTCCTCTGGTGGTGATTATAAATATCTCCGGATAAATACGAAGATTTCTCGCTAATAGGTTTACTTAAATCCTCTTTTCCCGTTAACTTTCGTGGCATATGGCGGTAATGAGGGCCAATTTCGTTGAACAGCTATCACCGCGTTATAGAACCTGTAAACAGAGTAATTTTGGCGGCAGACACACAATGGAGTGTGCTGTTAAGATAAGCGTAGGTATCATCCATTATGCGGGTAGGTGAGTTTATTCGACAAACAAGGGGTGGGGGGGGCATAATTTGTGTGTTGCCATTGTAATAACTCGACCCAATTTATGGTAACACTAATTAAAAGTTGGAGAAAAGTAGCCATAAGTACACTTGGCAAACGTTTAATCCAAAGGAGTGATAACATACATACATGCATACATACGCCCGGTCTTGCGATTACTAAGGTTAATATTCTATTAAAGAATAGAATATTTTATTTCAAGTAATAATTACAACTCATTTTTGTTAGTAACAATGGTACTTAGAGCTATGTTAGTATCGATACATTTATTTATATTTGAATGCTATGCCACTTGATATGGCACAAGAACGCTTAACAAACGAGCAGTCTAGTCTGCTCGCAATCATGTCCAGTATGCTGTTGGTACTCCCTCGCACCCTGCGCACCAGGGACGCGCATCATTCATTAACTTTTGCAAAAGCCGGTCATCGGATGGGTGACTCGGATGCTCGAGCTCTCCCGTGCTTCGGAAGGCACGTAAAGCCGTTGGTCCCGGGAGAACGAAAAATAAATAAATTATAATTAACCAAAATTAAAGCTTTTATTTCCCAGAGATACCACTTCCGACTTGATAACCTAAATATAAATGTTTTTTAGATGAAAAAAAAACTAAATAATAATATTTTTAGTGCACTAGATTTAATATTTCCAACCTAAAGTACCAGGCTACCATAACTATGCAGCAGATTGCTTATTCATATAAAATAATAATATAGTCTTGTAAATACATATACTTATAGCAAAGATTATAATAATATTCTTTTATATTAATAAGCAATCTCCTGCATAGTTATGGTAGCCTGGTACTTTATGTTGGAAATATTAAATCTAGTGCAACATGTATGTAAAAGATTGTTTGTGCCTGTGGTTTATACATTCAAATTATTTATCTCCAGCAATTATTTTATACACAACAGTACCTAAAAGTGTATCTAAGAGGACAAATTGGTAGGGTTTAAAAAAATGGTATCTTACAGGAATAAAAGCGCAGTTTTATTAAAAGTGTCTCTACAGGGAATGTGTATCTCTGGGGAATACATAGTCCTACGTCCTTCTTCCAAAAAAGAGGTAGACAGGGTATCAAAACCCACAATTTTGAGTAATCTCGCCATAAGCGACCTCGACGCCACATTTAGCATAATCAAAGTGAGATGAAATGAAATGAAATATATTTAATAGAACACAGTACAAACTTAAACAAAACAAACAAATTATAATGAAAATGTGTGTTCTAAAAGGACTCCACTCAGCATTTGTTGCAGTAGTGGACAAAAACTACAACGCTGATCTTCCGTGGAGACCCGTTTTGTGTAAATGTTAGCGGCGTCGCGCTGTACATAACATTAATTAAAAGTACAGTGACATAAACATCAATATGATCACATAGTTACTAGTTATGATACTCGTTACTGTTATTGGAGATATCCTAACAAATTCAGTTGAATACAACTAAGGTAAGATTTAATTAAAACCTAATCCGATATCTTACACATTATCAGTTGTCTGCAAATTCAAAAAGTACCTCTTTGTGTTAACCTTAAAGGACCCCACTGAGGTCGGGCTCCGAGGTAGAATCTGTGCCAGGTTGCTAGCCGATCGCCTGATGTGTGAGCATCTTGGAAACCTTGTCCCTTAGCCGGCTCTTACGACATGCACGGGAAGTAAGGCAACTGACACATTCTTTTCACGTCCCAGACCAGCATGGGATAAAAACTCACTGACAAGCTTATACTACGTGTAACAGGAAGGTGTGGTAAAAATTATAAATCCACAGTGTATTTGATCTAGATCTATGTGTTGTTACTTAAGACATAATATAAATATTTACGCGTGAAAGTGTTATCAAACAAACAAAGAAAAAATAAACTCACTTTTTTTAATAAAAAGTATCCAATATCCTTCCCAATATACCAATACAATACCTTTGAGAATATGTGTGCAAAGTTTCATGACGATCGGTTGAGTAGTTTCTGCGTGAAACCGTAATAAACTTTTCTTTTTTTTTTGAGAGAGAGATTGCTGATTGCCTCCAACGGCAGCGTCACGTTTTTGGGGGCGGCGAGATACGTAAAGGGTACCCCAAGCCGTGTTAAAACGAATCACCTTCGGAGGATTTCTAGAGGGAACGGCATCGCACACTTAAAAGTGCGCGTCCCCGTGCCCTACCAGAGTCTCCGAAGGGATTCTTCGGATCGGATCCGGGTGCGGAACCACCCGAGGGCGCCTCTAAAAGCACGGACCTCGGCTCGGGTAGACCGGGCCGTGGTGGAGAAGAGAAGCGCACAGGTACATGTCTGTACCTGGTATAGAGCGCGTGTGAGCCGGTTCTTCGTACCCTTGTTCTACGAGTACGGTGTCTTGAGCCTAAATTAGTGTGCATGTTTAGTATATTCTGTAAATGTGTAGTGTCATTTATAGGATCGGGCGGGGCGTAACAAACAAACTCATATTCACATTTATAATATTACTAGCGGCCCGTCCCGGCTTCGCACGGGGTGGACATTATCTTTTTTAATATAGCATATGTTACTAAGCGCTAATGTAGCATTCTAATGGTGAAAGAGTTTTTTTAAATCGGCAAGTAGTTTTAGAGTTTATTCGTTGTAAACATACAAAAATACAAAGCTTTCCTCTTGATAATATAGTATGATAAGATTAGTAGGGATGATAGCACATATAATTATTATCTAGGGATTGCCAATGAACGGTCGTTTATCACATACGAGTATAGTATAGTATGCTTGCTGCGAACGCCGGGAATACTTCGCTAATGATACACAATTAGTAACATACAACTTAAGTAAGTATCCAATTATAGATAATGTTGTTGGAAAAACGTTTAACGAGCTATGTTGTGTAAGCCTGCTATATAGCACCTATATATTTCTTTATAAATAGGCATTCATCATTATCATCATCGACGACCTCCTTGGTCGAGTGGTTTGTACACCGGTTTTCATGGTGTCGCCATCTCTGAGTTCCCGGGTTCGATCCCCGGTCGGGTCAATTTAGAAATCATTGTTTTTCTAAATGGTCTCGGGTCTGGGTGTTTTCTACGTATAATAAGTATGTATTTAAGTATTTTAAGTATGTTTATCCGTTGTCTAGTAACCATTTAACGAGTTTCATAATGAAGCTTCTCTTAGGCTTGATAATTGATTTATTTATTTATTATCATCATCATCATTTCAGCCCGTAAGCACCCACTGCTTGGCCTCCTCTTACACACTAACTTATTCGGTCCTGTGCGAGCCTAAAAGGGACCTATCCGATAAAGAGACATTAGGACTTAGTAAACAAGAGTTGGAGGAGGTCGATGGCGCAGAGATTAACGCGCCTGGTCTGCAAGTGCTGAGGTTAGGCAACTTTCGCTAAGGCCTGTCATTGGATGGGTGACCAAAAATTTATCATCTCGAGCTCCTCCGTGCTTCAAAAGGCACGTAAATGCGTTGGTCCCAGCTGTATAAGCAGCCGTTAACAACCTCCAATCCGCACTGGGCCCGCGTGGTGGTTTATGGCCCGGTCTCCCTATCCATCCATAGGAAAGGCTCGTGCTCCAGCAGTGGGGACATAAAATGAGCTGATGATGATGATGATGAACAAGAGTTCGTCCGTGTGCCTCTTGGCATATGCTTCCTCCAACCCTTTCCATCTTTTCTTATCTCTGACTAGTCCTGTCCAGGTCTTCCCAGCAAACTTCACTTATCATGCTCACATCTCTTCGGTGCTTTCCCTCTTTTTCTCTTTCCTATTCTACAAGGTACCATAAGGTTGTTTTTTCTGAAAAAAAAAAAACAAGAGATAAAAAAATAAAATACATTGAAAATCCAAATTACAATAAATATATTTTAATTAAAATGAAGGAAGGAAGGATTTATATTAAGGAGGTCAGAAGTCGTAGCTTCTTAAAAAGCCTAAGACTTTGTGCCAAAAAGAAGCCGCATGAAACTCGGCAACCAAATAAGTCCAGTAAAAAGAAAAAAAAAGTTGATGAAACTTTAAACAATCTACTCGCGTTTGTTTTTTTTTCAAAGAAAAGTTGCAATTTGGCGGTCTTATCGCTCAAAAACAATGTTTGATGATGAAGCAGATAATCAGATAAATGGAGAACTAAGACACATATTCAAGTTTATCTTTTAATTATGTTTTTAAAGATTGTTAACTTTTGAATCGGCCATACTTTTTAATAACTCCCATTCAGAATTTTTGTACCCATTAAGAATGGGTACAAAAACCTGCCCAGTTTTTCCAGAAGCATCTAAATAATTTGAAGTAGACAGTCTTGAAGGTGCATAAAATTCGAACTAGAAGTTCGCTCTTAGCGTACAAATAAACACGCTAAGGCTTCGTTGAAAAGAATTTCAATTGTCGTGTTTTATCGACACGTTTTTTTAAACACGTTGTATTCTGAAACATAGTGAAAAGCTTAACATCGTCATAGCTCAAACCATGCGGAGTGTATCCCATATTTCGTTTTCAATAGAGTGATTTGTTTGTTTTGGCACGTTTGGAACAGGCCGGATCAACAACGACTTTATACCAAAAACGTCTGTTTTACAAGGTGCTAGCGTTCATTTTCGCGTAAACTTTCAACTTGCCCGCCATTTGGCTTTGAAAAGCATTTTTTTAATAGCAAAAGACTGCAGCGTTTCCTCTTTATTAGAAATCTATTTTTAGTTTCGTAGGCGTTGAAAGGGCTTACGTTTATAGTGACAAAATTTAACTGGTTTTTAGTAGGGTTTTTAAAAGAATTAAAATTAAAGCCAGCGTCTGTTCATGCGACATTCGACACGCAAACATCGTCATCATCATCATCATCCTCATCAGCCTATACTAGTCCACTGCTGGACATAGGCCTCTCCAAGTGCACACCACCGAGCACGATCCGCAGCTATTCTCATACAGCTCTTGCCAGCCACCTTACATCCTAAACATCATCACCAGCTCATTATATGTCCCCACTGCTGGGGCAAGAGCCATCCCTATGGATGGATAAGGAGAACGGGCCCTAACCCACCACGTGAGTCCAGTGCGGATTGGTGATCGTTAACGACTGCTAATGCAGCCGTGACCAACGGTTTTACGTGCCTTTCGCAGAACGGAGAAGCTCGAGATTCAAAGTTTTTGGTCACCCATCCGATTAATGGCCTTTGCGAAAGTTGCTTAACCTGGTTCGCACTACGGTGTGAATCGCAGAAGGACGCTTTTTGAATTGGTTGTTTCGAACCATGGTGTGAATCGGCGAATGTCTTTTTCGTACTTCAGCGATTCGCACCACGGTGCAAACCACCCAAGTATATTTTTGACTTCGCGGATTCGAACCAACGAAATTTTATTATTATTTAACAGTCATGCACAAAGGTGTTAATACGTTACCACGCTTCTAAAGGAACTTATTAATAAAATAGCACTGTAGACCTTAAATAGAATTAACAGTCTCCGGTAGGGGCAGACCCTCAATAATTTAGCGAGTTTATATTTTGTTGGCACCCATTACCAACCGTCAGATTAAACGAGGAGGGCAAACAAACCCTAGCAAACTGACCCCATACAACGCCTCGGAGTATCTAGTAGGGGAGAGGACGGGACATTTTGGTTTCACATTTTACAATTTACTTAGTTTGTACCAGTTCTTAATACAAATCACAAGAACTAAGTATATATGTCGTTTAATTATGTGAATGAGTTTTATTAGGAAAAAATAATAATAAATAATCATTTATTTGTATCAAGTATTACAATACAATACAAATACAATACAAATAGTTTATTGTTTAAATAAAGCAATACAATTTTGTATACATACAACATTTGCTTAGAAAATATGTAAAACAGGGGGGTACATTTGCGACGTAAGTAAGTATTATATGTATAGCGAAGTTTGTTTACATATTTTTATGACATAAGTTAATTAACCTAGGTATTAAGCCAACGCTGGTTGACAAAAATTGAGACTAACTTCAACCAAACTAGGAAAAACCTGTTCTTAGGTGTCAGGTGCCCCCACGGACTACAAATGAAGCCTATTTTATCTCATGTATACTTTACCGGCACATCGCTCGCAGGACTGATGGACGCTGGCGCGGACTAGTCGTCGAGTGACAACCGCGTACCGGAAAGCGTAGTGTGGGTAGGCCTCCAACAAGGTGGACCGACGATCTGGTATAGGTCGCGGGAAGCCGCTGGATGCGAGCAGCACAAAACCGGTCGTTGTGAAGATCCTTGGGGGGAGGGTTTGTCCAGCAGTGGACGACCTCTTTTGATGATGATGATATATCTACACTTTAAAGTTCTAATTCTTTCAAACCATTGAACCAAGCTTAATGAAAATGTCTATGCTTAAGGAAAATAGAGATGTTGACAGTTAACAGAAAACATAAAAAAGAAAATGGCCGCTGCGCCCTCCGCTCTGTGAACGACATTATGCGCCGCAATGTGTAGAATTAATCTGTGATGCTTCGACCATTCGTTACGCCATATTTGTCTGTCTGCAGTGGTTATCGGCTTCACGCAGACGTAGGGTTGTTAACGTTCGATTTATAAATAATATTGTTTGTAAGAACAAATCTGACTTTTTTTTGACAGAATAAGAGATCAAGTTTTAAGTTTTACTTTTACTTTTCCAAATATGTGCATGCTATACATATTTGGAAAAGTAAAAAAAGGTGAATCATAGCAATAGTCGCGTAAATTAATGCTAAACATTTGCTATTATTATTATTAACAGAAAAGAAAGAATAAATTTAATTGAACGCAGACACAAAAGATTAAAAAATAAATAGGTGGACCATTCAGCATTTTGTGTCAGATTTATGAAACCTGACGCTGGCTTTCAATTGGCCCATAGGGATTGCACAGTACAAAACATTTTTTTAAATATTTCTTATGTATGTATTCTTTTAAACAAAAAGAAACACAAAAATAAACCACCTCTATAGTACCTATAGTGGTTAAACCACCAGTCTCGTTCGATGCCCAGAGAGCGGCACATGTTCCCACATTAGTATTATCGAAATAATGACTTAGATTTGACGTTAAAAAACCCTTTGCAATAAAATTAATTACGTATAAAAATATTTTCTTTTGAATCTTTGATTCCAGCACATAGCACATGAGTGATTAGGCCAACCCACCCTACTAACACAACGCAAATCGGAAAGTCCTACAAAAAAAAAGCGGCAACCCTTAAAAGACGTACGAATTTAAAATAATCGATTGCCATGACCCGAATCATGTCGCCGTCTGTTTACCATCGATGGCTCCCGCTATTTCTGTCTTTGTCACGCGCGGTCATTTAAAAAGAGATGTAAACATACATCATCGGAGTGTTTTGTCAATAGAGAAGTGATTTTAATTGTACCAACATTATTATCGATTTATTTTATTGCGCTAGTAATGAAATGTCCTTGCGTAAAGTTTTATGTCCTATTAGGTGCAAACAGTAAACATGCCATTTGGTAACACGTTAAATGGTTAGTTCTGGTAGTTAGACAGCAGTTTATATCCATTAACCCGTTTTGGGATTGCGTTTAACAATTAATAAATTTAGTTATTGACACACTAAAAAGTAATAAATTGTAGTTGTGTTGTTGTTGTGGACCACTGTCCAGACTGTATCCATCATCATCATCATTATCAGCTCATTTCTATGTCCCCACTGCTGGGGCACGAGCCTTCCTTATGGATGGATAGGGAGAACGGGCCATAAACCACCACGCGGGCCCAGTGCGGATTGGTGGTAGTTAACGACTGCCAATGCATCCGGGACCAACGACGGCTTTACGTACCTTCCGAAGCACAGAGAAACTCGAGATGATAAAATGTTGGTCACCCATCCGATGCCTGGCTTTTGCGAAAGTTGATAAACCTCAGCAGTGGCTGACCGGGCGCGTTAACCCACTGCGCCATCGAGCAGCCTTCCAGTCTGTATCCGATTCAATGGTTATGCCAGACCAATTCTCGAGTATGTTAACGCTAAACGAATCTTACTAATAATAAACGCGAAAGTGTAAGTATTGATGGATGTTTGTTACTCTTTCACGTAAAAACTACTGAATGGATTTGGATGAAATTCGGCATACAGATAGTTTATAGCCTGGATTAACACATAAAATACTTTTTATCCCGATATTCCTACGGCAACGGGAACCACGCAGGGGAAACCGCGAGCGGCCGCTAGTGCCTAATAAAACTCGTAGGTACTACTTACTATAAGCATATAGGTATAATAACTGACCTAAATACTTTTGACTTAAGATAGATATTGTCAAATGTGCTTTTATTTTGAAGAGAGTTTGCTGACTGCCTCAGACGACATTTTTAACCTTACCGGGCTTTTTGGGGGCGGCGAGAAACTTAAAGGGTTCCTCAAGCCGTGTGAACGTCACCTTCGGAGGTTTTCTAGAGGGAACGACATCACGCACTAGTGCGTGTCCCCGTGCCCTTCTAGATTCTCCGAGGTGTTCGGATCGGATCGGGGAGCGGAATGTTGCAGGCTCCGATAGTTAAATAATAACACAACTGGTTAATGTATCGGAGTATAATTTCTGACTAGTTTTAATAACTAAAAATACAAGTATATATATTAATCTATAAACAAAGAAATTGGCGGGGGAGATTAGTTGACTGTAGAAAGTCACGAAACAGGAACTAATAAGTTTTGCTTAATTTACATAACATGTCTCTATATTAAATCACGTTATTAATTTTCTCTATTAAATATCACGAACATTACGTGCTATGAATATTGTGCTGAAGGCACATTACTTCCCCCTTAGAAAAAAAAAATAATAATATATAAATTACAAAATAACATTAATAAAAACAATGCATAGAACCCTAATTAAAATTACGAACAATAACTTAGTGGTATAGTAATAATAATTGCAACCTTGCAGACTGCGCGTAAATGAATAATGCTGATTCCGCGTCTTGTTCTGTCTGCTAGTTCCGATAATACTTCTTTATTCTGAACGTAAATGTGTGACATAATATGATAGGTGCGACTTATAACACTCTTGGGAACGTGATTATAAAGCGAATCTTACAGGCTGTCGAGAAATACGACCGGCTCGTGTGATCACGTTCTTATCTGGTCGTGTGCTTACTATCTGCTTTGTCAGTGGTTCTTGATCGGCTTTCAGTACGAACGCTGGTTTGATTCTGCCTATAGAGATTCTTACGCGTTTGTCGCCTTGCTATTGCAAGGCGACAAACGCGTCACGAAACAGGAACTAATGAGTTTTGCTTAATTTACATAACATGTCTCTATATTAAATCACGTTATTAATTTTCTCTATTAAATATCACGAACATTACGTGCTATGAATATTGTGCTGAAGGCACACGGAACAACCCGAGGGCGCCTCTAAAGGCTTGGATCTCGGCTCGGGGTGACCGGGCTGTGGTGGTGGGGAGAAGCGCCCAGGTACATTTTTGTACCTGGTATAGAGCGCGTGTGAACCGGCTCGTCGCGTCGTACCCTTGTTCTTCGAGTACGGTGTCTTGGGCCTAAACTAGTGTGCATGTGTGTGTATTCTGTAAATGTGTAGTGGGCATTTAGAGAATCGGGCGGGGGGGTTTAATGTGCGAATCTTACTTACTTGTACTATTATTTATTCTGTGACCAAATGTCTGACGAGCGGACTTCACACTTTCCAAAAAATTTGCTATTCCAAAATGTTTTCACAAAAGAAGACCTATTCGTTTCTAAAACGTCTAGATAGACGTTTACCAATGAGATAACCATGAGAGATAGTATCTCTCATGGTTTCGGACTAACTCAAGTATGAGTATGGGACAGTAGTCCCAGTTCTAAAAAAACACTCTGTATGTGATACAGTTACTGGTTTTATTTTCCATCCGATCACATTAACGAAAACGAACCTTTCAACCAAATTGCAAAAATTTCAACTCAACATAGCTAATAAAACTCGTACTGAGCACCTACACACAAACAATCGGATTGTGCTGAATCGATCGTATCTGACCCGAATACCTTCGCGCCACCGACACCGCAGCCCGACGACAGCCGGGACACAATATAAAAAGACCCAAAAGGAAAGCTTAAGACCTCGATATTGTTTTCTGAAGTTTACGCGAACACTACACATTGAAATGAAACAACTTTTACGGATCTACTCGCGTTTATTTTACACATTACTTATTTAATGTTTATCCTGACGTTTCGAACCCTTTGCAGGGTCCGTGGTCACAGGGAGACTGAGGTGTTGGTTGTCTCATAATTAGTTGGTAGCTTGTATACCCTCATTTAAATTTAATCAGGTGCGTTCCATTTTACGCAGAAAGAGCTTACAGTGTAACAGTCTCCCTGTGACCCTGCAAAGGGTTCGAAACGTCAGGATAAACATTAAATAAGTAATGTGTAAGATAAACGCGAGTAGATCCGTAAAAGTTGTTTCATTTCAACGATACCTCGATTTGTGAACATTGAAAAAGGCTGATCCTTACTGACGCTGGCATAAGGTCGATAATATGTAGCGCCTGCGACAATATAGACCGCAAATTAACAGTTAACCTAAAAAATATTTAAAAATAAATTGGTTTTTTGTTATCAAAATATGCAGCTACAAAATTACGAATATTGATGTTATCAATATATTTGAGTGGTTTCCAAGCGTATAAATTAAGTAATTTTGTTGTAATTTCAACAATAGTGACTTTTTAGTGGGGGTTTCGAAAATCGAGTCAAAATTATACAATCGTGTATTAGAGCTAGCAAATTCAAGATAAACACATGAATTTACCTATATCAACATTTCAGATTCGTTATTCATAATTATAGTCTTAAACTATTCGACGAAAGTTGGTGCATTTTTTCAATGTGTGCCCTTTCGAAAGCAATGGTAGCTAGGTTACTACCGAATATTGAACTTTGTACATTTGGAATAAGATTGACAACCAATGAAAATCTAAAACTGTATTGCCCGTGAAAGGGTTAATACATACTGCGCTCTAGCAACGCATACGTAACCCTCTCACGGAGACAGAGCTCGGAACAGACAGGCACCCGCCTGTCTGAGTTTTGTTTATTATCCTTATTCATTTGATTAGAAAAACAAAAACAAAAAATTTTATGGCAAAATGTTAACTTTCTTCTCGTGTCGCCAGGAGTCGCTGCTTCAATGCCATACTAATTTTCGTTTTCGTTAACGTGATCGAATCCGATCCGATCTGAACCCTTCGGAGAATCTAGTAGGGCACTGAGACACGCACTTTTAAGTGTGTGATGCCGTTCCCTCTATAAAACCTCCGAAGGTGAATCACCTTTTCGATTCGTTTCACACGGCTTGAGGAACCCTTTAAGTTTTTCGCCGCCCCCAAACAAGCCCGGTGAAGCTGAAAATGCCGTCTGAGGCAATCAGCAATCTCTTGCACCTACTGTGTGACTGCGGCTCTCTGGCTAGGAAAAGAATGGGACTCCTGGGGTCGGCCTATCCGAAACCGGAGGACTTCAGGCTCTTTGCTCTTAAGGACGTTGCCAAACTTATGACATCTATCTTTACAGAGGAGTAAGAGTGAAAGGATGGGGTTGCACAAAAGATCCCGATGGGTCAAAGTGTTACTGATAGAGGGAAAGCTCAGCCGGCCCCACTAAGATAAGATAAGATAAT
Source organism: Eudonia lacustrata (assembly GCA_947562085.1). Classification (NCBI taxonomy): domain Eukaryota; kingdom Metazoa; phylum Arthropoda; class Insecta; order Lepidoptera; family Crambidae; genus Eudonia; species Eudonia lacustrata. The sequence goes on from OX387332.1 coordinate 7,884,500, forward strand.
CAGCAATCTCTTTCCAAAAAAAAAGAATGTCAACTCACAATAGCCACCCAGGTGGGAGCAGTCCGAGCGCGGCTGTTGCGAGATTCCGTGTCAGTGAGAGCTTGTCTATGTGTGCGTTGCGCGTGCGCGTTTGTATGAACCTTGCCTTCTGCATTCTCCTTATCTTGTGGCCGGGACTCGATACTACCGGAAATAGCTCTCGAGACGAGACCTGACCGACGCGGACGTTTATTCGGTACGTGAAAGGAAATCTTTCGTTACAGTGTCTTTTTGTAAGTTCTTACCAGGGTTGCTACCTTTTGTTTAGACTAACTTTTTTATAGTATTTTTGGATTCAGTACCCATAAAAATATAGTGGGGATTTAATAAAAAAAAAATAATTAATGGAATCAGGCGTTATTTTGCGGAAATCCATAGTACAAAAAAAATGTAATTTAAATAATATGTAGTGTTAATTCCGCTAACTCACTCGTTTATACAGCTTGGATGCAGTACGCATGCACCGCCCTCCCGCCCGCAAAAAGTATGCACATGCAGGAGATACAATGCGTGCAAGCGAAAATGCACACCAACACCGATACCCGACACGTGTTTCGCCCCTTTTTATAAAGCGCCATCGTTTGACATTTGTGACGTACTACCCGCGACAATACGTAATAATGGGGATGGAACTAAATTTATTTATTATTACGTATTGTCGCGGGTAGTACGTCACAAATGTCAAACGATGGCGCTTTATAAAAAAGGGGCCGGGAGCTGCGTAGCCGTAACAGTCGGTGCGCAGCTCTCGACCAGTCAACAGCTCCTGAGAATGCCCCGTGGAGGGGCGAAACACGTGTCGGGTATCGGTGTTGGTGTGCATTTTCGCTTGCACGCATTGTATCTCCTGCATGTGCATACTTTTTGCGGGCGGGAGGGCGGTGCATGCGTACTGCATCCAAGCTGTATAAACGAGTGAGTTAGCGGAATTAACACTACATATTATTTAAATTACATTTTTTTTTTTAAAAAAAAATTTATTTTATTTCTTAAATTAATATTTTTTTGCTACTTTGAGCTTTTATTAATAGGTTTTTATTTTTAAATGAACGCTTCGTAACTATATTACAATCTAATTTAAAGCTACAAAACACCGATACTGGCTCTGTTGCGCTCATCTTCCTACTTTGTGTTCATCACAGAAAACTATAGTAAAAATATAGTAGTTTCGCCTACTATAATATATTTTTACAATAATAGTAGTTAGACGCCTAAAATAGTGGGATACTATATTATATTAGTAAGTTGTGTTAGTTAGTTATCAGCTATCATATTTTCTTAATAGTATACTATCCTGCCACCATGGTCTGCTGGAAGGAATCTCTTTTTAGAGATAAGCTTACCAGTACTAATTGCGATCCAAAATGTTAACCATTGTAAATGTTTATTTGTGTACAAACTAATAAATAAATAAATAAAACTAAAACACACACAACACACACACCCTCACACCCTCTCTCTCACACACACACACACACACACTCACACACACTAACACACTCTCACAACACACACACAGGTTCTTATTTAGTGAGATACGTATAGTAAGGTTCTTAAGTATGTTTTAAATTAGTCTCATTTTCAAAATTATCTGTTAGTTTTTCTTTTTGTTTTTCGATTCAAACTATGTACAAATTAATAATAAATGTAATTTCCTACACTAATATGTTCTAGTGTTATCTGGTTACGATAACTAAGCTAAGGAAGAGTGGCTTCCTGACACAGGTGCTTTTGTACCCAACAGAGAATTCAACACCTATTTTTGTAAACCAAAATTGTAAACGTAAATAAACATATAAAAAAATATAATAAATAAACCTATAATATTAGTCCACTGCTGGACATAGGCCTCTCCAAGTGCACGCCACCGAGCACGATCCGCGGCTACTCTCATCCAGCTCTTGCCAGCCACCTAGCGAAGGTCGTAACTCCATCTAATAATGTATGTGTAATGTATGATATTGCCTTATCGTAAAGGCCGGTCATCGAATGGGTGACCAAATAAAGATATAGCTGTGCAGATTTTCTGCACAGCTATAGGAATAAGCGGTACGCAAAATATTTTGAAACGATCTAAAAGCGCTTATCTATTAAGTTTACTTACTTACATCGGGCAAACAAAGAAAAGTGTAGGAACCCGCGTAAAGAACATTATAGCTGACGTCAAGCATAGGCGCGAAAATAAGTCTGCAGTATGCATGGTTTCCTGTGTGGTGCCGGGGATAAAGAATTGCACCACCCCATCTCTTCCCGCGGGTGTCGTTAAAGCCGACTAAGGGACCATTCCAGAGGATGGGCAGCAGCATCTCTCTGAGGTTAACTCTCAACTTACTGCGATCGCCAACCCGCCTGCCAAGCGTGGCGATTACGGCAAATACCCCTCATATCCTTGGGGGAGGCCTTTGTCCAGCAGTGGACGTCTTTTGGCTGAGATGATGATGATGATGATGCGATCATGGCCAAGAGGGGCCCAACCATTACATCAAATTTGATAAACCACAAATACTCGCTAGAGAACAACGATTCATCCCTAGGATGATACGCGAGGCTATTGAATTTAAAAAAAATCCTTAACTTCAATAGAGACCATGGTTGGAAACTACTACCAGCCTGGGATCCCATCATACAACATATTAAATCCCAGCCCCAACACCAAACTGCTAGACCAAAAGATACTGTAAGCTCTTTCTGCGTAAAACGGAACGCCCCTGATTAAATTTAAATGAGGGTGGGTATACAAGCTACTAACTAATTATGAGACGACCAACATCTCAGTCTCCATGTGACCACGGACCCTGCAAAGGGTTCGAAATGTCAGGATAAACATTAATTAAAAGTAATGTGTAAAATAAACGCGAGTAGATCCGTAAAAGTTGTTTCATTTCTAATTTACTTGATACGGATTTAGTAATTTCATTTCATTTTAAAACATAATCATGTCGAGCTCCTCTGTGCTTCGGAAGGCACGTAAAGCCGCGTGACGGCTTATGACCCGTTCTCCCTGTGGTGCTACAATCCAAAGGGAAGGCTCGTGCCCCAGCAGTGGGGATAAGAAATGAGCTGGGCGATGTGGTGGTGATTATTTTGATAGTTCACGTAAACACTATACGACTAATTAATAGAATCAGGCGTTACTTTGCGGAAATCCATGGTACAAAAAAAATGTAATATAAATAATATGTAGTGTTAATTCCGCTAACTCAATTAGTTAGCAGAGTCAGCAGAATTAACACTACATATTATTTATATTACATTTCTTTTGTACTATACGACTACTTACGTTTGTACGTTAAGTTATTAAGATTATATCAAATCAAAATTTCAATAGAAAATCTTATTGCGTCGGTAGTCGAACGGATCGATGCTCGGATTGAATCCAGTGTCAATACCCATACCTCTGTTAGACTATTGACGTGATCCTACACCTAACACAAGTAAAAGCTTTTAGGTGGTTCAAAGCTCCGTAGACAAAGACTACTGACGGTAAAACTTACCTAACACAAGCAAGCAGACTAACAAAGCTAGGTGGGTTAACAGGACTGCTATTTATTATTAAATATTTATAGAGCATTATATTTTCTTATATTTTATTACACTTTCCACACCCGCTTCGTTCGATCTGGTACCACCATGGACCCACTAGATTTCAGACTGATCGCTCTTGCCACCCGCCCAGCGATGCTTTAATAACCTAATAGCGAGCCTAATAAAAATCTTCAAACATATTTTAGACCTCGTATTTCGATGCAGACCGGACCCTAAGCGTCCAAAGAAATTCAAGACGCATAACGCAAGCACAAAAAATGACCCTTAACATCACTACCATAAAGATCAATCTAAATGGCATTACCGCGTTTGAAGGACAAACTTTTTACAATTTATATCATTTCCGACGGTAATGAAAGGTCCACGTAGTTCCACTCGACGCGGCAGAAAATGTCCGGCGAATACGATTCAGGTCAGAACGAATCGATTAGATATAAAAACTTTACTCACCTTCATATGAAAACTCATCATTGCAAAGAAGTCTTATACGTAGCTATACGTTACCTATAAAAGTAAGTATGTGTGACGCAATTTGACACATAATATTTTTAATTTTATTAGTGACGAAAAGTCTCATATTTAAGTGTGACGAGAATGACGAAAGTGGGACATAGTGATGCGATTGACAGTGTTGCAGCACATAAATGAGCTAAAAAAAATGGGAGTAGTAGGTACGCTAGACCGAAGATTTAACCGTCTCTGCGGTCTATAGGTTAATAACACTGGTTTAGACGCAGAGGTCCAGGGTTCGATTCCCAGCAGCAGTTGGTGGTAGGGTTGTTTGCCCGCCTGGCTAGCTACCGCCATCCTATCTAAATATGTCGCCATGAAATCAATGTTTGTAGCATTGTTGTGTTCCGGCAGCTAGAGATTAGATAGCCAGTGCCTCACTAGTTGAGGATCCCGGGTGAAGTGCGCTTCCATCATTGACCTTATCATCACTTAACATCAACAAAGATCAAGGCAGTGTGCTTACCCGTAAAATTTTTTTTTTAAATCGAGGCGTATTCTATTCTATACACAGTTTTGTTAGTACCCAGCGCAACTGATGCCGGCGCGTTAGCTATGGGATTTGACTTTGATAGATCAAATGTTAGAGCCTTGCGCTTTTTGGCTTAGCGGCATGTAGGGTTGCGAACTATTTTTCAGGAAATTAAAGTAAATCTATCACTAACGTATAAAAAGAGGATTTGAAGAAAAAATAAAGTATTTTCCAAATTTATTTCTTTAAATGTTTAAAAACATATTTCTTTGTACTCTTGGCACCATATAATAATTTTGTTATTCAAAGTCAAAGTCAAATATTATATTTTATTCACTTTAGAAAAAGTGCTTTTTCAATTTAAAATAAATATTGTTTTATAGCGCGTTCAGAAATTAGCGTTGCGTTTCGTTTCACTTCATCTGAGTCTGAGTGTCATTCAGTAGTTCAGAAATTAAGTCAACAGGAATATTCCCTTCAAACGCACGCATTAGTCGGAAATAAAGAATTTTCCATAGTAAAAAGAATAAAGTATGGGGATGGAAAATAACGTAGGATACGTTATTTTAAAGTATGGTTGGCAACCCTAGCGGCAAGTGACAACGACAGCACAAAATAAGGAGACTGCAGAGGTTGAGCTTCATACAAACGCGGTCGAGCAACGCACACATATATTTTTTTCTTCGGTATGAGGATCTATGTGTGCGTTATCATAAAATAAAGCTTAATCATCATCATCATCATCATCATCATCATCATCATCATCATCATCATCATCATCATCATCATCATCATCATCATCATCATCATCATCATCATCATCAGCCTACACACGTCCACTGCTGGACAAATAAAGCTTACCTTTTGCATTCTCCTTCATTTGAGCTTGTTCAGATGATGCGATTTACGCCGTTTCGAATCGCGCGATCGTGAGATACTAGAGGCTCATATATTCCGTCCATATGCACTCACGCGTTTTACCGCTCGCGCGTGAATCGCGTGCCAGTCGCGGGAACCTCGACTCGCACGTATTGCGCGCGAGTGGACGTACTAGTAGACTAGGGACGCCGTTATTTGCGTCCAGTCCAGTCCATAGCGAAGTTCTAAAATAATAAAATTTATGGGATTGACATAAGCCGCGCTAAATCACGTGGTCAATACTTTGGCTAAGCCTATTGTACGCGTGCGATCGATGCCGAGAGTGGACGTATTGAAAAAGAAATGGAGCAGGATAACTCGCGCGAAAAACGCGACATCTGGACGAAACAGAAATTTCAAACGCGCGTGTCTACTCGCGCGTAAATCGCGTCATCTGAACAAGCTCTAAGCGACACCGACGGGTTAAGAAACAAGCGTGCCACGACTTTGAGCTTCGCGGCAGTTATTTCACCATTAGAATGCTACATTAGCGCTGAGTAACATAGGCTATATTAAAAAAGACATGTCCACCCGTGCGAAGCCGGGACGGGCCGCTAGTTTAAAGTAAAATAGGTGTGACAAAATTTGACTCCTTTTCAGGTGTGACGAGATTCTACTATGACGAATGTGGAACTACCAAAACAAATAGGTACAGAAGGCCGGCTCTGGCTGACAGCGATTTTAATCTATGCTCGGTCGTATTTGTAGCGAGTTGACGCCTACAATATGTTGTGATTTGTAAGGTGTAAGAATTTGAAACAAAAGCATAAAACATAAACAAAAGCATAAACACAAGCATAACTTATTTCTATTTCTAGTCGTATTCTCTTTATTGTCGTTGTACAAAACACTGAATGTCTATACAAAGCTTTAACTCAGTTTATTTGTAAAAGAGTAAGCCCAAGATTTTGTACCACCTGCCTATCCTGCCTACAAACGGGAAGGCTTAAGGTGATTGTTTCCGAAATGCAATTTGAATAATAAAATTGTTACGGCAACATACAACAATGTTTATTGTTTTCTAATGTTGGAAGGTAATACCCCCTATTTCCTTGAAGGCGGCTACAATCGATCCCTTTTAAATGCCACAGAACAAGGCCCTTCCCCCCTTTGAATCCGTGTCAAGGTTACACAAGGTGAATTTCAATGAAGGTTGCATTTAAGGTTGCCAATCATTACTTTTTTAGTTTCATAAAAATTTAAAGAAATATGCCACATCATCGAAGCGCTTGTCTTTCATCTTACCTGGTGGTAACTGATTATATATTATGGTGGAAGGTGGAAAACCACTTCAACCCTTATCCTGTACTACTGGACACTGGCTATTATACGCACTACCAATACAATACTGGTGCAAGTCAAAACATACTGATATTTGAAATTGAACTGTACTGTTCTTCAATACGACAAAATTTCCAATGTCAGTATGTTTTGACTTGCACCAGTATTGTATTGGTAGTGCGAATATATCTGTCAGTACAATGCTGCTACCAACATCGTTGTTATGGCGACTCAGACTTAGCTAAGATATAAATGTTAAAAAAGCGGCCAAGTGCGAGTCGGACTCGCCTATGAAGGGTTTAGCAGCAAGTAACATAGTATAAAAGTTCTTGTAGTTCGTTTATGTTTATAAATTAAACGTTAGACTAGAATAGAATAAAATACTTTATTGTACACATAAAAACATATACAAGACAAGGAATTTAAAAAATTAAATTAAATAAATTAAATTATTAATTATTAAAACGTTAATTTTATATTTGAGTTAATTGAATGAAAGGTAAATTGTGGTTTACGATTTATGACGTATTAAAAAAAAACTGCTTACTAGATCTCGTTCAAACCAATTTTCAGTGGAAATTTGCATAATGTACCTACATCATATATTTTTTTTTAGTTTATCATTCTCTTATTCTAGAAGTTACAGGGGGGACGGACACAATTTACCACTTTGGAAGTGTCTCTCGCGCAAACTATTCAGTTTAGAAAAAAAATATATTAAAAACCTCAATATCATTTTTAAAGACCTATCCATAAAAAAAAAATTTGAGTTTCAGTTCTAAGTATGGGGAACCCCCAAAATTTATTGTTTTTTTTTCTATTTTTGTGTGAAAATCTTAATGCGGTTCACAGAATACATCTACTTACTATGTTTCAACAGTATAGTTCTTATAGTTTCGGAAAAAAGTGGCTGTGACATACGGACGGACAGGCAGACAGACAGACAGACAGACAGACAGACATGACGAATCCATAAGGGTTCCGTATTTTTCCATTTGGCTACGGAACCCTAAAAAAGGCTTAATACTCATCACATAAACAGTTATTTTATTTTATGTTTAGACATTAAGCAGAAAGCACTAATGCAAAAATAAAGCAGCCAAATTGGTCGAGCCGTTCTCAAGCGATACTGATGATATATTATAATGACTGTTCATTATAAAACATGGATGGTAGTGTAGTCTTAGAGGTACCTGGTGTCTTGTATGACAAATTGTCTCAATCTATTTGAGGCACCAAATTTCACAACAAGTAATATGAAACTAGCAAAGTTTAGTACCTAATGCTATTTGTAATGTTTCTCATTTGTTTTGTTACTTTTGTAAAGAAAAAACAACATTCTCTATATTTTAATGTTTGTATGATAGAATAAGCAAGCGCTGTGCCGACTACAATCGAAGTGCAAATTTTTTTTTTATATATTTTTTTTACTTGCAAACAAAGAGCTGACCAATATTTATAAAAAACAATATTTTTAAATTTACGTTTTTGCCAGCCCTAACGCCACCCCTTTAAGTATTAGATGTAAAGCCTTTATGGAGGCTTGTTAAGCCCGTCAGGATTTCCGAATAGCTCGTTACGCCCACAAATTTGACGGACTATAATTTTACTCAGTCTAGGATTAACTATTTGAAACTCGTTTATATTCGCACTTTGGTTTTCGAACTGGACTTTTGCGTTTTGTGCTAAGTTTAATTTAACAAATCAATATATTTTTAGAGAACGAATTTAAGAAGTTAAATCAACTTGTTTATTGTTTCGTCCGTAACTTAGATTTAACTAGCCGTAAAGTAAGTGGCCTATAACTGTCCCACCGCTGGGCAAATGTTTCCATCATCGAAACCAAGTCATCACTACAATTGATGGGTAATAGCTTAATTACTACCAAATGCGGGTTGGTGGTGATCACAAACCCAGGCTATGCATCGAAAAATCTAGAACACATTTTGCCCGGCCTGGGAATTGTACCTGGGACCTTCGGTAACGGGCCAAGCGAGCTTTTTGCCACTCGGCCACCGAAGCAAACTAGTCGTTATTGGACTTCAACGTTTTGTTCTATCATTGTAACTTCATTACCCGACTGCTTCAGAAGGAGCGTTATGTTTTTCGAGTGTATGTATTTAGGTTTTTTTTATTTTTTTTTATTTATTATTGCTCAATAACATGATTAAACCTTAAAATTAGTACAGCATTTGAAACCACTGAGGTTTGTGTTAATGCCGTTTTATCTACATCGATAATACAATAATTGACATAGGTACCTATAGTCGACAATGAAATCACTTTATTACTCTTGACAAAAACTTCTATGTATGTATGTATGTCTGTTTATTTGGCACGCCCTACAGCCCAAACGGCATGGTGGATTTTAACATATGAGGTGTCCTTAAATTTGTTTTGACTGTGGGAGTGACATAGGCTATAAAAAAATAAAAAATAAAAAAACAAAAAAGATTAAAAACATTGGCTAATTCGGGAATATTAGCAAATTTTATTACCATGTTTAAAAAAACTCAGAAATCATCAACCAAGCGGCCGTGGCTAGCTCAATTAATTCCGCACTTTCTTTGGTTGGTGATTGTCCCCGTCTGCGACAACTATCAATATTCAATGTATTTAGAAATATTTCACGTTGCATTCAACATTGCACAAATTGAATTCTGGGATCTTAGAGCTTCTTTTATCTTTTCAGTTTTTTCTCTTTGCAGTTATTTTTGATATAGTTGTTTCAGCAGTCGGGTTTTAAAAGTAACCGCCTCTGTGGTCTAGTGGTTAAGACCACCGGTTTAGACCCAGAGGTCCCGGGTTCGATTCCCAGCGAGGGGTAAATGTTGTGAACTCGGTTTAGTTGGTGGTAGGGCTTGTTTGTCCGCCTAGCTACCACCATCTTATCTAAATATGTCGCCATAACATCAATGTTTGTAGCATTGTTGTGTTCCGGCAGCTAGAGATAAGATAGCCAGTGCCTCACTAGTTGAGGATCCCGGGTGAAGTGCGCTTCCATCTGGCCTTATCATCACTTAATATCAGGTGAGATCAAGGCTGTGCTTACCCGTTAAATATTTTTTTTAAATGGTAATACTGTCACAAAATATGAATATCACACATGAACATCCAAGACACAGACACATACTGGTAATCGAACCTAATGCCTTTTAGGGTCTACCCTACAGTACACTACTAAACCAAACGTTACAAAAACAGCCGTATGTAACCACACGTCACTTACAATAGAGTCTGAGACAAATTAAGGAAGCGTTAAAGGTTTACTACGATCGTTAATGTTCATTAAGGTTTAATGAAGACTTATGATTTGGTATATCAATGGAGACGGTACTAGGAGAACTGCAATATTTTTTTATTATTAGGAGTTTGAGAAGTTTTCCGTTTCAGTATTTCTCCGTGCTTCGGAAGGCACGTAAAGCCTTTAGTCACTGGGCCCGCGTGGTGGTTTAAGACCCGTTCTCCCTATTCATCCATGGGAAGGCTCGTGCCCCAGCAGTGGGGACATAAAATGAACTGGTGATGAGCAGTTTTGCCATGGTCCTTTTTCGGATGGGACCGTTATTTTTAAAACTATCATCAACGAAAGTCGCTTAATGCTTTAGTTACATGTTATCACATTAGGCTAGCTAGGCGCCTGTCCTATTTTTTTTAAATGATAATTAAGTAGATGCATCTTTTTTAATTTATTTAACAACATAAAAGCTTAGGTACAGTACTTTATTGTTTTTGTTAAAAAAAACACATACTTTTTATATAATAGAAAGTAGTAGAACAGAATAGAATAGAAAATATTTATTATTTTGTTTAGGAATAGCAGGTCTTTCTGTTACCGAAATTAATTTGCCTTATTTTAATTTAAGATTTTTTACAAAAACACGTTTGCGTAAACAGAAACATTGGTATGTCCTGATCCCGGGGGAAATTATTAAAAATCCTTTCTAAGCGGATGCCTCACCGCTTAGAAAAGATTTTTAATAATTGAAAGATAAATATTGTTTTTATTTGAGTGAGCTCACGTTTAGAGGCGTTTTTAAATAGCCGTGTTTATACTGCCCTAGTACCGAGTGCTCTATTGACAAAGTAAATAAGACCAGTTAAAAAAACTAAAATTCACGTTTGTAAATTATAGGAAAGTAGCGTTTTAAAATACCTTCCTAACATACATTTATAATTATGGTTATATATAATTTTACGCAAATAACTTAACTTAAACTTAAACTTAACTTAAACTTTCCTACACTAACACCAATTATCTAGCCCAAGAAAAGCTTCGTTATGAAACTCGTTAAATGGTTACTAGACAACGGATAAACCTACTTAAAATACTTAAATACATACTTATTATACATAGAAAACACCTAGACCCGAGACAATTTAGAAAAACAATAATTTCTAAATTGACCCGACCGGGGATCGAACCCGGGACCTCAGAGATGGCGCACCATGAAAACCGGTGTACAAACCACTCGACCAAAGAGGTCGTCGAAATCGAAGTCGTCGAGTCGAATAAAGACAAAGTGTTGAAAAAATCCACGAGCGGGATTCGAACCCGCACCCCGTGTCATGATATAGCTTGCCTAATTCTTAATTGATCTTTAATACTTGTAAAGATATTAAGATCGGATGTTTTTTTTTAATCAATTATCTAGCCCAAGAGAAGTAGCTTCGTTATGAAACTCGTTAAATGGTTACTAGACAACGGATAAACATACTTAAATACATACCTATTATACATAGAAAACACCCAGACCCGAGACAATTTAGAAAAACAACAATTTCTAAATGACCCGACCGGGGATCGAACCCGGGACCTCAGAGATAGCGACACCATGAAAACCGGTGTACAAACCACTCGACCAAGGAGGTCGTCTGTTGATGGATGTTGATTACGTTGTAGTCGACATTGAATAGGGCCATTGACTTACAGAGTAAGAGTAGATAGGATTAAATTCGGCGGGTTAGATTGAGCCATGATAGCATAGTTGGCAGTGCCCCTGACCCGGCATGTCATGGTGTGCGGGTTCGATTCCAACTACGTGGTATTTTTTAACACTTAGTCTTATTTCTAAAAAATACGTTTACATGTTAAGAGCGTTTACGCCGCACACTAATGAAAAAAAAATGATATCTAGTAATTAGAGATAGAAAATCAAATTATGCTCAACAAACTATTTGAATGAAGTAATTTAGCATTTTTACGTCACCTAATGAACACCTCACATGTTATGGTTTAATTAAATAAGACGTTACGGCCACTTTTAACTATAACGCCATATTTAACTAAACCATAACATGTCAGGTGTTCATTAGGTGACGTAAAAATCCTAAATTACTTCATTCAGATAGTTTGTTGAGCATAATTTGATTTTGTATCTCTAATTACTAAATATGTTTTTTTTTTCATTGGCGGCGCTAGTGTGCGGCGTAAACGCTCTTAAAACAAAAGCTTTAACATCCCAATTCTCTATTACGTTACAATAGAAATATCATTACAAACTTAAATATCGTAACAGAATCATCTAATATAAAGCAATAATACAAACTTTTCTCCTATAGTTAGTTATTTATCACTATTTGGCTGCATTCCCAACCGCTTTAAGCCCACTATAGAGCTTGAAGCCGCAATACTGCTCTCATGATGGCCCATTAGGTGGCAAATTAGTGACAAACAAACGATTCATGCTGATTAGGGGTCATAAAAGGAGTTTGGTCTAGATTCAAGGGCTTCTTAAACGTTTTGCAGTCACGAACCACTTTCACGTTTTAAACAGCTTCGCGGATTCGCAAATTATTTTAGGAAAAGAAAACTCTTTTATTGGTTGTTTCACTTACTACTAAGTTAATGTGAAGGATGCTGCTTGTGACGTGCGTGACGACGATGATGCGTCATCGCCACTGCTTAGCCGAACAAATGCTGAGTTTACTGCACAATTTAATGTGTTAAGAGTTTACTGAGCTACTCCGGGCCCCTGATACACATGCTAGGGACCCCTTAGGGGTCCGTGGACCTTACTTTAAGAAACCCTGCTATAGATAATTAATTTATGTTTATTTTTATAACCCAACACAGGGATGCGATTGGCCTCGTCTTAACTGATTATATAACTATACTATTAGTAAAGAGGTTACGTTTGTGATAATGTTTGTTTGTTGGTCGGGGCTAAATAATCGCTGGAACTAATGGCGCAATTTCAAAATTTCTTTCATTAACAAAATTCAATAATTCTTGTGGGGTAACTTAAGCTATATTTTATGTTATTATAATTTTTTTTAAATTTGAGTCTTAAAGTATTGAATTTTGTTTTTATAATACGAAATCCACGTGGACCAATGCCCATTTTCACCATTGACCACTAAGTTTTAGGTGACCCCTAAGCCATTTTAGGTGACGGTTTTGTTCCGACAACTGTCACCTAACATGGCTCAGGGGTTATCTTAAGCTTAGGAGTCGTCGGTGAAATCAGGCATAAGTCGCGGGAAAAGTGCTTGTCGATAATAAAGGTGAAAGTGTAAGCGCACTTATTATTATTATTGTGTTACTAATTTAAAACTGTAACGTTTACATGTTTTGTTTACTAATAGTGTTTCCCTGTGTGGTGCCGGGGATAAAGAATTGCACCACCCCATCTCTTCCCGTGGGTGTCATAAAAGTCGACTAAGGGACCGTTCCAGAGGATGGGCAGCAGCATCTCTCTGAGGTTAACTCTTAACTTACTGCGATCGCCAACCCGCCTGCCAAGCGTGGCGATTATGGCAAATCCCCTCATGTATCCTTGGGGGAGGCTTTTGTCCTGCAGTGGACGTTTTTTGGCTGAGATGATGATGACTTATTATCTTATCTTTAACCGCTGAGAAACCAACCCTTTTTTTACTGTTGCAACACAACCATGCTATTTACATTGTTGTTATGGCAACATTCTTGGATAGGATGGTGATAGTTAGACCTTGCGGACTTAGAACAAACCCTACCACCAACCAAATAATTACCTCACGTCTGGAATAGAACCCGGTACTTTTGGGTCTGAGCACTTAGGTTTAACTGCCACACCACAAAGTCAAAAGTCAAAGTACCAAATTTTTTTTTAAATAAACTTTAGAATAGTGCTTTTTGAATCGTCCAAACCTTTTTTACCTACTACTCATTCAGGACGTTTATTGTCTTCAGATAACACACACACACACACCCACACACACACACACCCTCACACAGACACACACACACTCTCACACAGACACACACACACACCCTCTCACACACACCCTCCTCACACAGTAATCACATTAATGGTCACAGTAATGGCGGATACAATTTCATCACCTTAATTTTCTTAAAATTACTAAAAAGCTTGGCAGGGTTTGTCAATAACAAACTCATTTATAATAACACAATCATTTTAAAAATGTGTTACTTATTTAAAACTGAAACGTTCACATATTTTGTGTAATAATAGTGTTTGGATCATTGTATTTAGGCTGACTATACTAAAGTGCTAGACCACCAGCCATTTGCCTAGGACCCTTTATATAATCATCACGTAACACAGTTACACGAATTCGGTTCCCAAGCTCTTGTAGTTTGAAATTCATGAACTACAAGGCGCTTAATGAAATTCTCTTGGCAACAGTTGGCCGATGAACTCTGGAGTCTTGTTAAAGTTGCTTTGTCGGTTTCAAAGAAACTGTCAAATGAGGTAACAAGATACCAGCTATTGGAGCTGTTGTACTATGGATTGGAGAAGTAAAGAGGCCTCATTATGAGCTTTTAACCCTTTTGGTTTGGCGTGGGGATGCAGTGCCAGGACTGAAACTAATTTTTCAAATTATCTGCATAATTTAAGTAAATATGGATTAAATTTAATTTTAGAATGATAATGGGAATGATAGTAGGTAATTAATTTTACAGCTCAGAACCGTTTGGGACGATGGGTCCCAATTGCTAAGTAAAAACTAAGCTTCAGTCTTGAATCAAAGTGCCTGCCATGGAACATGCCTGCCTAGAAATAGCCCTGAAAGGGTTAAAGCAGCATCATCAACCTATATCAGTCCACTGCTGGACATAGGCACAAATTAAGGAGGACCAGAAGCTTTATAGTACTCTCTAGAGTACTATAGTACTGTAGTGGTACTGTATGACATTGTGGAAATTGAAACTTTTACCTGATGTAAATTTGTTAACTTACATTTTTTATTTTGTTTTTTTCACATGTTGTAGTTGTCTTCTATATTTTTCACACCACCTGCTCGACAATGCCTCATTATATATCATGCAAACCTTACTCAAAGTAAATCATTATAGCCCTTGTCTTTTGCCGGGGTGTAATGTTGTACTGAATTTCATTATAACCCGCCGGGCAGTAATGTGTTTCTCACTTCTCATTTAAAGTCTAATTTCGTCAAAATCGCGCGGCGCGCGGCTGCTGCAGCTGCTGGTGGCCGACGGCGAGGAAGTGGACGGCGGCGCGCCGCGCCTCATTTATTTGAAAATCGAACTTATTCGAAAATCGAGCTGGCCACGCCACGGCAAGCCGAACGAAAAAAAATCAATACTTTAAACAAAAGCCGCGAGTATTTCAATACGGTGCAATCAGTATCAGACAAAACTGCAAAAGAAGATAGAATAAAACATTAAGAAAATGTCGAGTGACGAAAGTGATTTAACTCCGGAGTCCATTAAATTAGACGCCTTAGGTATTGTTAATAACCTACTACCAGAGAAGTCGAAGGAAAAATACTTGAAAGCTTACGACGATTTCCACAAATGGAAAACTGCAAAAGGCGCAAAGTCTGTGTCGGAGTCAGTGCTTCTTGTTTATTTCGAGTATTTATCGTGTACAAAGAAGTCCAGCAGCCTGTGGTGTATCTATTCGATGCTCAGGTTAACAATAAGCATCAAACACGACATTAAGATAAATACATATAGCAAGTTATTGGCATTTTTAAAGAGGAAATCAGATGGTCATCGAGCAAAGAAGTCAAAAGTATTGACAGCGCAAGATGTGGAAACTTTTCTGAATGAGGCTCCTGATCACAGCTTTCTGGCCATGAAAGTAAGTATGAGTACTGCCTACTTTTTAGTTACGTTTCTAGTACCTACCTATAATAGCTCTACAAAATAGTTAATGAATAAAAGGGTATTTAAATGGCACACATTTAAAAAATACACATTCTAAGGTTTTGTCGCAAGCTTTTTTTATAATATAAAGGTCAAAAAATGTAGTAGTGTATCTATCTATTTACTCACAATCCTATTTTTTGTTACAGGTAGCCTTGATTTTTGGAGTGAATGGCGCATGTCGTGGAAATGAACTCGTAAACATAAAAGTCAATGATATCAAAAAACATGCAGATTTATTGCTGATTAACTTACCAGATACCAAAACAAATAGAGAACGTTCGTTCATAGTTCGTGAAGATTATGCAAGAATTGTTGAAAAGTACCAAGCTCTGCGCACCTCTAATATAAACACCAACAGATTTTTTATCGGTTACAGTAATGGCAAATGCACCAGGCAAGTCATTGGCAAGAATAAAATCAGCGCCATGCCAAAAGAAATTGCAAAATACCTCAAAATGCAAAATCCCGAGCTCTATACGGGTCATTGTTTGAGGAGAACATCGACAAGTCTGTTGGCAGATTCAGGAGCAGATATGGCCCAGATAAAACGTCATGGTGGCTGGAAATCCGATGCAGTAGCATAGGGCTACATAGAGAATTCCATACAAAACAAAAACAAGATAAGCTGTCGTATTGGTGACAACATTCATCTGAAAACTACGTCCATTATTGATGATCCTTGGAAACCTTTGCCACCACAGCCATCTAGCTCTAAATATATCCCGTCAAGCCCACTGCCTCAAGCACCACCTTCCCCAACCTTTACTGTGCCAAACAACCCTCACACGCAAGGTTCTGATGTATTGGGTGCTGCTACTCAAATAAATTCCACCTCAACTAACATAAGCATACCAAAAAATATAACCATATCTTTACATAACTGGACTAATGTATCAAACATCAATTTTAATTTTTAATTGACTTTTTATTGTTATTTACTGTGCCAATTATATATAATTAGTAATGAAAATAGTATTTTAATAAATAAAATACTTTTTCTAGTAGCCTTGGTTTTCATTGTCTCGCAAAAGGTGAGAAAAGTAGAGTATACTCCTCAGGGATAAAACTGATTTTGCCTTGGGCGCGCTTAAATCCTTCACTGCTCTCAGGACTCCATTTTAATTCCCTCGCTTCGCTCGGGAATCAACTCAAAACCCCCTCGCTACGCTTGGGAGTTAAATCTGGAGTCCTTCGTTACGCTCAGGATTCAAATATCGCGCCCGTGACATAATACAGTGCTTTATCCCCTTGGTGTACAATCTACTATTCTGTGTTTATTTGTAATGGAATGTGTCCTGCTATGATAGGGTATTTTCCAATATTTTTGACGCTCTAAGGGAGAAAAGAGCTGGACACTTGCTCAGTTTCTTGCCGGTTTTTCTCAGTACAAGATCTCTCGTCCAGAGTAGACTTACGAACCGATGGCATAGTGACATTCACAAGAGCTACTTGTAGCCTAAACTTAATAAATGATTTTGAATTTTGTTTTTTTTTTAATACATACTGCACTCGACATGAATCTCGAACCAGCTCGGAACAGTCCGAGCGCGGCTGTTGCGAGATTCCGTGTCCGTGAGAGGTTGTCTATGTGTCCGTTGCGCGTGCGCGTTTGTATGAACCTTAAGCTTAGTGATATGGTTAACGAGCAAAAGGTAAGACGACTTTTCTATGATGGCTGGCTTAGTAACATTAAAGAAAACTAAAACAACAAGCTTGCTCATCTTTTATTTAAAGCGGTTTATTGGAGAAAACTAAATTAAAAATAAAAATATGATCACAAAGTTTTAATAAAAAAGTCATCTATCTACCTTTGAAGCGTTACTTTCCTGCTCAAAAGTGTGTTACACTTGGAGTTTACGTTACCTTATCAGAAACGTATATAAACAACATCAAAGGAATAATTTGATTTTCCTCTCGATTTAAACGCTAAAGAAATTCTATTAGAAACTGGCACCTCTACTTACCATGCGTTCTCACACCATTCTCGATAGCGATACCGTTTTTATCTACAGTCTACTACCACAAAGTAAAGAATTACTTTGTGCTACTACGTTACGAACAAAATTTTGCCAGTACCGAACGCGTTTTAGTCACCAATAAACGTCGATGAGTACAAGAATTTGCATTGAAGAAGTGCCTTCTTGTTTTATTTATTTATTAATGGTTAACCAACAAAGCAATTACACAAAAACATGCTGAAAAAATAAATTGCACTTTACAAAAAAATAGTAACGCACCTTACATAAAGGTGCTACATGCATACATGTGATTACATACACTAGTAGAGTTAAACTGTGGATAAAATATATTGAGAATTAAAATTAAAATTTACATAAAAATCACAACAAGACCGTAGGTGGAAAAATATCGAGAGACATTCATTCTCTTCTATTTTTCCCGTCAATCATAATATTCAAACATCCGTCAGTCACACATACGGCCAGCTACGAATCACGATTACAACCTCTTTTGACAATACAACATCTTTAGATTAATACGTGAAGCAAAAACTTTGTACCCCTCTTTACGAAAATTGCGCGGACGGAGTTTTCTCAATTTTTACCGAAGTTTTAAAACAATTGCTTATTGGATGGAATTTCGGGCTTGTTGTATACTCACCACATTTGAAAGTTCACCACATTCAAAGCTGATAATTTAATAAAGCTACGTAAGTCGTTAGTACCCGAAATTACTTAACATTGTGGCAATTGGGTATTTTCGTAAAAATCTTAAAATTAAAAAAATCTCGAAAATTATTAACTTTTGGCCATCTTTAAGATATGTTAAATTTGGTGTAATTTGGCTGCCCTATCACGTCCAGCCAGGAATACGTCGACTTTTAGTAACCCTGTATATAGCATTGTGAATGCAACATTTTAAAATATTAAAAATTATTATATTTGTTTTGTCACTTTCGGATGGCAACTTGGCATTAAAGTACACCAATAGTAGGGCTAGGCGCAGCACTGGCAAACTCAGTTAGTGTGCCTGAACTTATTACAAAAGCAAACTCCTCGGAAAGTTTAATCCTGTATTGTAATTGAAAAAGTTGCGAGTAGTTGATAAATAAATCCGCAAGATGGTGTTTTCAGCATTTTAAATTTAGTTTTACGTTGACGGCGTTCTCGTCGTCGAGAATTTTCTTGCGAGCAAAGTTAGTTTGTGTGTATGCAAGTTTGCGATTTACACATATTTCATTTACTCGTGTTTCTTGAACTCGATGGCGCAGTGGTTAACGCGCTTGGTCTGCGATTGCTGAAGTTACGCAACTATCGCAAAGGCTGGTCATCGGATGGGTGACCAAAAATTTATTTATGATGTGGCATCCGAATGGTTAATCCGCCTCAGTGGTCCAGTAGTAAGAACTAAGGTCCAACGCATAGGTCCTTGGTTCAATTTCCGGCGTTTTGGTTGGTAATAAGACTTGTTTTAAGGCGACGACACCCTGAAAAAATGCACCAACTTTCGTCGAGATGTTGATATAGGTAAAATCATGTCTTTATCTTGAATTTGCTAGGTTAAATACATGATTGTATTATTTTGACTCGATCATAATTATTTTCGAAAACACCACTAAAAAATCACTATTGTTGAAATTACAAAAAAATTACTTAATTTATATACTTGGAAACCACTCAAATATATTGATAACTTCAATATTCATAAATAGTAGCTGCATATTTTGATAACTAAAACCAATATTTATTTTTTAAATATTTTTTAGGTTATGTTAATTTGCGGTCTATATTGTCGCAAGCGCTACTTATTTTCGACCTTATGACAGCGTCAGTAAGGATCGGCCTTTTTTAATGTTCACAAATCGATGTGTGGTCTTGGCCAGCTCCCACCATTAAACTAAGTCTGTCGCCATGACTATTATATTGAAATGAAACACTTTTTTCTAATTTACTCGAGACTTATTTTACGTATTATTTTTAGCATCGTTAATACTTGAACATTGTAAAATAACCGTTATTTCTCAGGCAGTAAGGTGTTATAATAGTAAACGCATTATAAAAATCTACTTCCAAGTTCCAAAGATTACGGTCCAACATACAAACAATCATTTACCACTCTATATTAATAGTACAGATAAAATACGTAGTACACTTATAAAAAACATCTTACCTAAATAAATTCACTTTCAAGTGCGGTATAATAAACAAACAGTTTTATCTAAGAAAATAAAACCCTTTATATTATAACCTCAAAATTCCTAATCTATGATAATTTTACGAGCGGCGGCCCTATCCCATAGAGTTACAAATGTGGCACAGACACGACTCCATAAATCTCGTGAAAAGAGCCTCAATTATTCATCGATTGCGGATTTACTTACGGCAAGAATTTTTTATATTACTCCGGTTAGGTACTCAATACAATTTTAGTGGTTGTAAACGGAAAAACATACGATTTTATAGTAGAATCGTTAGCTTATAAGTATAACATACAATATGTATTATAATAATCCCAGAAAGACCGGGTTTGTTTCTAATCAGTTGTTGAATTAATTTCAGCCATTATGCATATTGGTGTTTTTTTTATCACACTAATATTATAAATGCGAAAGTTTGTGTGTATGTATGTGTGTTAATGCTGCAGTTAATGCTCAAAATGGCCGCCATTTGCCCTTATGCATGCTCTACATCGGTCCTTTATTAAACGATTTAGAGCATGCATAAGGGCAAATGACGGCCATTTTGAGCATTAACTGTAAATAATTTAATAAAAATTTCATTTGTTTTAATTGTCTTTTATTTGTAGCCATACTATATCAAAACTCCAAAATACCTGTTAAAATAAAGAATATTTTCTTTGCCAATTTCAATTACAATGACATGTCAAGGTCAAAACTTCATGGAAGCATGTCAGGTACCGAACCTTTCTACGATTTCATTGTTCACATGTATCAAATCATGAAATAATACTTGTAAGGTAACTTAATTTTAATTGACTTTTATTTTAATAAAATCCGAAATTGCTACCTTCAAGCATTTAAATTACCATAAAAAATAAAATTAAAAAGGAATGTAAAACAGTAATACCATTTTTAAATTAACATTAACTAAGCAATGTTTTAAAGTAATTGGCACGGTCTGCCTCGTACATTTTTTTTAAACCACAGGCTATCAAAGTCAGCCGTTTGATTTAGTTTGTATAAAATCTTTGCATAAGATTTTTTTTATGTGGTTTTCGCAGTAATTTAGGGATCAAAAGAATATTGTTTTAGATGAAGCAAATAACCATGAGTATTTGAAAAAAAATAGAGCTTAAAAAAGTTATCATTTGTAGAAATGGCATGAAATAAACTAAACGAGGAAAGATTTTTCTAAAAAAAATTAAAAAGCAACGATATCTCGGAAACCGTGAGACTTTCATTAAACTGAAATTGAGTATGTGGTAGGACATGATGTGACCCACCCGCAGGTGGTTAAAGGTTTCGAATTTCTTACAAAAACAGTTCAATAAACGCGAAGTTTTGCGGGCGACCCAAGAGTACACAATGAATATAGCTATGCCAACAACAAGTCATATTATTATACAACATTTCTATAAAAGTAATTTTTACGGGATTCTTACCATGTTCAATAAATTGGCTCATAATCCAAATTTCCTAATCTACACCCCATTTAATCATTGATGTATGCACGCCAAGCGCAGCTGAATAATGCCGGCTGGAATATATGGTATAATATTTCTTGGCTCGAGATAGACTGACCTGTCATATTTCAGCAGAGATAGCTACGAAATTTTGGTACTCGAAGAACGGAGATGTGAATTTCTTTTATTGGGGCAAAATGTATAAGAAATACGCGTTGAAAATATGGCAAATCACAGTACGGAACGGGGTCTGATAACAAATTATTACTATAAGTATCCTTAACGTTATCTATTCTATTAATAAAGAGGTGACGTTTGTGACTTTGTTTGTTTTTTTTATAGTTAACTCGGCAAATTATTTAAGAAAAATGAACTAGCATATTGAAGTGTGTTAAGACTAATCTACTAAGAAAATTTAGATGCTTAAATCGGTCTGGTTTGCCTGTAAAATGCAAATCTATGTTTTAAAAGAGGTTACTTTGATATTTTTTTCTCTGTTATAAAAGTTGACAAATCGTGTTTTTGCAACCAGCAAAATGAAGTCAATTAAATGAAAAATCATGTCATCAAATATCATTTTCATATGTTTTGTAATTGTTGGGAAAAATCAAGATCCCCGCCACGTAAATTTCCAATGCGTCGCCTTAAGGTACGCAATTAATTTTTAATCACCACGCATCCTTAATTACTGAGGAACGGTCATCCCTATTTCTTAACTATTGGAACACAACAATGCTACTAAAATTGTTGTTTTGGTAAGGTCATAAATCAAGCCCTACCACCAACCAAACCAAGTATAAGTACAAACCCTTGCTGGTAATCTAGTAAGAGATTTCGGGGTCTGAGAAGGGTGTGAGGGATCCAACCACAGATTCTGTAGGTTAATTCAATTCCATTTTATACAATTTAATTTTGTTATTAATTTCAAGCGTTAAGGTTTCTTGTATCAATATATTTTAACCTAAGTTAGCAAACGATTTACATATGAAAAGAAATTTAATCAAATAAAATATATAATTCGTAAGTAGTACATTTTAGCTCACCTTTGTATATGTCCTGTGAACGGTGTGTTTAAATGTAATTTCTTTGTACAATAAAGAATTAATAATAAATTACATTAGTCAGTAAGTAAACCATGTTACAATAGTTCAAGTAAGTAAACAGCCTATAATTGTCCCACAGCTGGGCAAAGGCCTCCATCATTGAAATCAAGTCATCGCTACAATTGATGGGTAACGACTTAATCACCACGCTTGCCAAGTGCGGGTTGGTGATCACAAACCCGGGCTATGCATCGAAAAATCCGAAATATATTTTTCCCGACCTGGGAATTGAACCCGGGACCTTCGGGTATCGTGCCGAGCGCTCTGCCACTCTGCCATCGAGGCGTTCAATAGTTCAAGTATTGACAGTTAAACCTGTAAAAAATATAATAATATTCTCTTTGTACTGTCCAGCCTCTCTCTACTCTATCATTAAAATCAAGTCGTCTTTACAATTGATGGGTAACTTAAACACCACACTCGCCAAATGCGATGTCATCACAAACCTGGGCTTTGTATCATAAAACCTGTATACTCTTTGCCAGATCTGGGAATTGTACCCAGGACTTCTTGATATCGGGCCAAGTGCTTAACAACTCGTGTAGAAGCTCTACTATTGAACAACAAAGTCACAAAGAATAGAAACTTCCTTACTATCTACTTATCTAGCCGGCTCCGATATCCTTGATAAGTCACACAAGCCGATCCTACACAACTAAGGCGCTTCGCAGACAAAGCAACTTTAGTTGAGCAAACTATCAACTTTTTAAAACTACAAATTAATCATGTAAGTGTAACACTGGGTGCTGTTGCTTAGCATCTCACTGCATTAGAATATCTTTATTTCAGTAAGATGTGGATAACGTATTGGACTACATGTTTTTTCCTGCTACTTTAGGGTAATTTTATCGTATAGTGTAGTTGTTAGCTGTTCCAAATAAAGAAAAAAAAATATGTTAGTGTTCGCCAGTTGCAGCACTAGTTGATGATTGCCGCAATTCTAAATAAACTTTTCAAATCCATAAAGTAGATTATGTGTGTTTTGGTGGTTACAGTGGTTACAAGAAGCAAGTTGCAGCAATTGAAAACTGTTGTCGATTATTGAAACTCGGAACTAAAGTTGGTATGTTGCGCAGCTTCTTGTAATATAAAACACCCATTCCCACGACCCGGTCAACTCGAGCCAAGGTTCTTGCCTTTAGAGGCACCCTCGGGTTGTTCCGCTCCCAATCCAATCCCAAACCCTCGGAGAATCTCTTAGGAACCGGGGACGCCCTTGCTTGATGCTATTCCCTCCAGAAAACCTTTGACGGCGTTTCGATCACAAGGCTTGAGGAACCCTTTAAGTTTCTCGCTGCCCCCAAAAAGTTCGGTGACGATGACAAGGCCATTAGCAAACTCTCTCTTAAAACATATAAAATGGATAAAGCAAGTTGCGGGTTGCCTGTTGCCAACCAAAGTTGCTCTATCTGCGGCGCGCCTAACATTCTTGCCAAGCCCCTTTACTTGGATGGAGTCTACAGAAAGTTGTCGTACGAAGTTTTTCCCGCTCTTTGCCATTTGTTAGGATGACAAACGACTTCTGTCAGCTCGAGGAAATCAGTTCTAGCGATGAGCGTACGATTAACGATGACTTTTGCGTTTATTGAAAAGTACGATGGCTTAAAATATGCCGGTTTTTTATGATACTGAACCGGCAAACAAACATTGTATAAAGAATTTATTTTAGTATGTGCTATATGTTTCTCATAATGCAAAATAAATTAAACAGTTACTGAATTAACTGCCGGTAGATTTATGAGCAGACAAAACGACCACTTTCTTAAGTCGGTTTTTAATCCCGATAGTAGTACCACTTACTCTCGATGCACAACACTCACAGCCATCATCATCATCATCATCAGCTCATTTTATGTCCCCACTGCTGGGGCACGAGCCTTCCCTATGGATGAATAGGGAGAACGGGCCGTAAACCACCACGCGCGCGGGCACAGTGCGGGTTGGTGGCTGTTAACGACTGCTAATGCAGCTGGCTTTACTCGTACGTGCCTTCCGAAGCACGGAGGAGTTTGAGATTTTAGATTTTTGGTCACCCATCCGATGACCGGCCTTTGCGAATGTAGCTTAATTAAACTGCGCCATCAAGCTTCTCATTACTCGCAGTGTCAGATTGAAAAACGGCACTTTTATTCTTTTTGCGGTTTTTACACATTAATATGAATTACTGAATTTAAATCCATCGCTGTTGTTATTTGTATGTTGAGTTGTGTGGATAGTGTCCTTCAATGATAAAAAGGGCAATATTACACGCTGTCAAAAGTCAGAGTGAAAGCAAATCCCTTTGCTAAGTTCTGCTCAGAACAAGATTTCGTGCCATACTATGCCTAATGAACAGATGTCGTAGTTACTTTAATAAAAACTCTTTTGTAGCAAAAAATGAATAAAGACTTTTTGAATATGATTGCTGTGGCGTTAACCTAATGACGTAAGCATCTAGCGAAGTAGAAAGCAAACCGATTTGTGAAATTATTATAAGGCTATCAATCAAGGGCTGGGCCAATTGAGAGGAAGAACAACTTTATACATAAATCACAAGAGCAATCAACGAACGGTGACAACTGGGTGATACTGGCTCGTTAACGTCGTGTTGGCTGTTGGTATGCGATTGTTAAAGTTTAGCAGCTTTCGTAAACTCCGGTCATCGGATGGGTAACCAAGAATTTATCACCTCGAGCTCCCGTGCTTCGGAGAAACGTTAAGCCGTTGGTCCCGGCTGCATTACCAGTCCTTAACAACCACCAATACGCACTGTGCCCGCGTGGCGGTTTATAGACCCGTTTTTCCTGTGGTGTCATCTACCAGGGAAGGCTCGTGGCCCAGCTGTGGGGACAAAAATGTGCTGGTAATGATGATGTGATAATGATACTGCTAGGCGTACTGATACGTTGTTGAGATGCGTAAATACTTGAGTCTTTCATTGCTTATTTTTGAAAATATTATATCTTTATACCTGGTCTTATTTGCCTATGTTTTATTTTCAAAACAATTACTATCCTTATCATAAAGTGCTCAACTTTACCCACTGCTGGATGGTCACCACTCTTGATAATGGACTCCTTTTTCGTGCCTTTCACCATATGGTCTGTCTATTTTCGTCATATTAATGATAAGTCAAAGTAAAAGACAAACTAATTTTCTTTCTTCTCTCTCTTTTCCTGCCATAAACATATAAGATAATATGTAGGTACAAGAGCAAATCTTCCTTCCAACACATATTCAACCAGAGCTCACTGAAATAATATTATTATGTGATAAATGATCGCAATAATTTCACAGCAACGAACAATGTGTTGAAATACGATTTCAGAATGCACACTGATTGAATCAGGGGCCTTATAGACAGAGAGCTAGTAACTTTTTTGTTTACGACCTTTTTTAACCCATTGACTAGCACTGCATAATATATTTTTCTTCAGTTTTCAATCCTATTGTAACTACAAAAGGTTTAAAATATGGTGGCATCTGCGTGGCTATTTGCCACCACCAGTGAAAGGGTTGTTCGGTTTGCTACGAGACTCCTGGGAGCTCGGAAACCGAAGGTTGGCAATTTATTTATTTATTCAGGTAGGTGTACTTACGAAACGTTAGTAAAAGAACATTTTTCGTTTTAACAGGTACCCTAGAAACGGCTAATTCTGTCTTCTTAAAATTTTGTGCTGTAAACATCGATATATATTTAAATAATTTAACGTTGACTACTGGTGACTCTGTAAAGGCTATAAGCAGCCTACATTATTATTCGATAAGAAATAATCATTATTTTATTTTATTTTTTTAGTGCTAATTTGCTGCATTTAGGCTTAAATAAAATATTTATAAAATATAGTAAAAGCAGTGCAGCCGCCCGTATTGCGGAAGACCCAGGTTCAATTCCTGGCTTGATCGGGTAGGCATTTAATTTTTTCACTATATTTTATCAATGTATTAGGTATTTAATTTAATTTGATTGCTTTACAGCATAACTTACATTACAGTATTAATTAACGTACACGTTGGCAACGATGACATAGAAACTGGTTCGTGATTCCTTTCAAAGTCCCACCGATTAGCAAGTATATAAGCAATTAAAGATAGGACTAAGTCAATATCATGATGAAATAGTTAGTAAACATTGGTGCCGTGTACCAATTTTTTTAACACGTCCTTTCAAGCACTTAGTAGCTCGTATAAATTTGGTTTCCATGAAGTAGCATTTAGTTAACTGATAGCCCTATAAATTGGCTCCTGTGTAATAAACCCAAACATATAATTTACTTAACTTATCATTTATAGTATAATGTATAACGTAAGAAATTGTTTCAATCATTACTTGATTACTCACACAAGAAGTACCAGTCAAAATCTTCATAATTTTAAGTGGGAAGGCTGAACCAGCTTGTTAAAAAAAACAAAGTTGAGCATAAAAAAATATCCAGAACCCTGTTCAAACCTCCAACATAGACAGAATCTTCAAGGAAATTAAACACAATGAAGGGAAAGCGTTAAGTGTGAAAATTTACTACTTACTCCATTAATCAAAATCGGATTGATAGATATTCATTGGAAATGCCAGCCGCTCCCGGGCTATTACGGAGCGAATGGTTTGCGTTGACAAATTGCTTCCATACGTACGTTCTGTACGTTAGTGTAATGTTTATTCTGCATTGAATCGTATGTCTTAGGATTAGGAGATAGTTTCGATTGAATACAGAAACGTAATCATCGATTAGAGTAAACGTTACAAAAATAGGAATATTTGGTTTCTTGTTGTATGTGTTTATCATGTTTTTTATTTGACTTGCTATATATATTTATATTATATAAAATTCTAATATATTTAACTTTTTTTAAATCTTTGTTTTGACAAAAGTTGCGAGTTTCACACAGAGTACTTGTAGAATATTGAAATATACAGCAATTTTTTCGCTAAAGGCTTTGTCAACAGATGGCGTTTTAAGCTCGCTAGCGTGACGCAAGGCCAGAGCTTCTTTATCATGCTAATTACTATGAAAATATATAAGAGTCGTTACACATTACATGCCATGCTAGGCATCGACCGGCCACACCAACAATCCGCGCCAGGCAGACTGTAGATTGCGATCAAAATTCAGATCAGGCCGCTACTTTGGGTAACAGAAAGTACTTTTCCAAACTAAACGTCGATTTATCTATACCGTGATGAGCTGACCCGAAAGTTTGACCTCAAATGTTCATAGCGTCAACATCATACTTTGACTAGGGATTTAGTAAGTACCTATCTATTTCTGTCGCAAAGCAACATGTTTTTGCATTCCTGTTTCCAGTTTGACGGATACTGCATCCAGTATAATTACATAAAAATTACGTCAATGCATAAAAACTTTATATGTACATAAAACAAACATTTGGTCGAAAACTGTGTAATCTATAAGAAAAATTTTTCAAAAAAAATTACAACATACGTATATTGTAATGAAACAACTTTTACGGATCTACTCGCGTTTATTTTACACATTACTTATTTAATGTTTATCCTGACGTTTCGAACCCTTTGCATTTGCATTTGCATTTGCAAGTAATGTGTAAAATAAACGCGAGTAGATCCGTAAAAGTTGTTTCATTTCAATGTGTAGTGTTCGCGTAAACATTAGAAAACAATAACATACGTATAATTTAAAAAAAATATTGCAAAGAGCTGTTGGTTTATCATCATCATCATCATCATCAGCTCATAAAGTTCCCACTGCTGGGGCACGAGCCTTCCCTATGGAAAGATAGGGAGAACGGGCCATAAACCACCACGCGGGCCCATTGCGGATTGGTGGTTGTTAACGACTGCTAATGCAGCCGGGACCAACGGCTTTACGTGCATTCCGAAGCACGGAGGAGCTCGAGATGATAAATTTTTGGTCACCCATCTGATGACAGACCTTTGCGAAAGTTGCTTAACCTCAGCAATCGCAGACCGGGCGTGTTAACCACTGCGCCATCGAGCTCCTCCTCGACATGTTGGTTAGTCATACAATATTTTGCCATACAAATTCTCGCTAACGTCATTGAATGGTGAATTTAATTCAAAGTCAAAGTTTTGATTGAAAAGATGGAGAAAAAGAAATAAGCCTCCTGAGTTTCTTGCCAGCTCTTCTCGGTCGAAGGCTCTCCCAAAATCTGAACTGGTGGTAGATTCAGTAGTTTGCGCAAGACGAAGAACGGCGGTGTTATAATCAGCACTGATACAAAAGACGACATCGAGAAGCTAAGGCAGTCGGCGCAACTGAAGACATCTGGTCTAACTATGGATGAGCCGCTAAAACGTAAGCCCAGAATCATTGTAATCGGTGTGCCCTCGAGTATGCAGGAAAACGAAGTTTTTAACTGCATTTACCAACAAAACTTGGCCGACAAGCTCCAAGACACAACACTTGAAACTTTTCTGGCCTCTATCAAGTTAAGCCACAAGTCGGGTAAGAAAGATGCAGAGACCTGCAACTATATCATCGAAGTCCCGGCTCATATTCGGAAGACCTTAATTGCGAAGGATAGAGTTTTTATAAATTGGTCATCGTGCCCTGTAAGAGACTTCACTTTGGTAACCAGGTGTTTCAAGTGTCAGCAGTATGGCCATGCGGCCAAGTCATGCCGAGAGGAGGCCATCACCTGCGGTCATTGCGGCGTAGTAGGTCACGCTCTAAAAGATTGCACGAAGAAGGACGAGCCAGCAAAGTGCGCTACATGTTTGCACTTTAAAAAGCCCTACAATCACAAGACTGGCGATGCCGACTGTCCTGCGAGAAAAATGGCTGAAAAAAGGTACATCAACTCAATAGACTATGACGGCGCCTAAGAGCGCCTCTTTTATTTTACTGTATTTTAGAGCTTATACATTCATTTTAGTAACTATATATTATGGCTGAGAGGTTGATTTCCGACTTAGATAATTATTCTGTATCTGACTCTAAAGTTTGTGAGATTGAAATGTGCAAGCAATATCTATCGTCTTACAACAATTCTTTAACTGTACTAACACAAAACATACGCAGTATATATAAGAATTTTGACAACTTTAGTGTTTTTAAGCAAAGACTAGACATAAATTGTGACGTCTTTGTCTTAACCGAATGTTGGCTTAGTAAACATAGTAATTTACCAGGAATCATCATCATCATCATCATCTCAGCCAAAAGACGTCCACTGCTGGACAAAGGCCTCCCCCAAGGATATGAGGGGTATTTGCCGTAATCGACACGCTTGGCAGGCGGGATATATATATATTTACCAGGAATACCAGGCTATAATATGTACAGCAGCAAGGTAAATTATAACCAAAATGACGGGATAGTAGTTTATGCTAGGAATAATTTAATTATCACCGTCGAAGAACCAAATATTTTAGACTGTAATCGGCTACTAATCAAAATCGGATCTGACTTTGCAATATTAGCTTTGTACAGACCGCCCTCTTTTAGGAATACCAATACATTTATTGACTCACTAAATAACACATTACAAATATTATCACCATTTAAAAATACAATAATAATAGGAGATATTAATATCAACATTCTTCCCGACAATAATGTTTCCGATGCTCAGGAATACCTAAACCTATGTTCCTTTCATGGCTTACTCCCCGCGCACACGCTTCCTACACACCAAAGCGGCTCTTGTTTAGATCATATCATGCTTAAATCGAATTTCCCATCAATAGCACTAGTTACTAACTCGACTATTACCGATCACAAAGCTGTTCTACTAACCTTAAACTGCAAGATGCCTAAATTAAATCGCACGCAAACAATATCTAAAATAAATGTAAACAAACTTGAAGTGGATTTATGCTATATTGACTTTAACCCAGTTTTCAATTTTGATGACGCTGATGTTTGTATGTCGTACCTTATAAGCAATGTTCAGCAAGCTATTTTTAGAAATACAATGCACATACGTTTAAGTAATAAAAACTACAATATTAAGTCCTGGATTACACCGGGACTTATTCGCTGTATGAAGCACAGAGACAAACTACATATGAAGGCTAAATCTAACCCAGCTAATTTAATCTTACAATCGTCGTATAAAAGATACCGAGACTTTTGTAATTCCCTTCTTAAAAAAGTCAAAAGTAGTTACGAAAGTAAGGAGTTGGAAAAGGCGGGAACTAATAGTAAAAAGATATGGAAGTGTATAAAAAATGTAACTCATATCTCAAAACAACAAGAATCGCCCTCAGAATTATTACATGTGCATTCATCACAGCTGGCTTCTGTAAACAGTGCAAATAGTTTTTTCGTTAATGTTGGAAAAAATCTAGCTGAAAAAGTTCCATATAAGGATATATCACCGTCATCTTCAAGCAAGCCTCAATTAACCTGTAGCAATAATCTAAAATCGTTTGTGCTATTAGATACTGATGAAGCTGAGGTAGAAATGATCATCCAGAGCCTTAAAGATGACTCGGCGGCTGGGTGGGATAACATATCCAATAAAATATTAAAACAATTTAAGCACATACTGGTTTCACCGCTTACTTACATTTTTCGAAAATGCTTGGCTGAAGGAATTTTTCCCAAATGTCTGAAGAAAGCTGTCATTATTCCGGTATTTAAATCTGGCAGTAAAGATCACATAACGAACTATAGACCTATTTCATTACTGCCAGCAATATCTAAAATATTAGAAAAAATTATAAATAAAAGACTTGTCCTATATTTAGAGAGACAGTCCTTATTGTCAGATAGCCAATTTGGTTTTAGAGCTAAACTATCGACTGCCGACGCTGTGCATCAACTCACTGACTATTTAGTTCAGGAACTTGACTCGGGTAAAAGGACAGTGGGAATATTCCTGGACCTCGCAAAAGCTTTCGACTCAGTTTCAATACCTATTCTATTGCAAAAGCTTGAATCTTTAGGCATAAGAGGCACCCAGCTTAAACTTTTTGACAGATTATCTTCATGACCGTACTCAATGCGTAAAAATAGGCAGTGTCCTCAGCTCTGATCTGAAAAGTACTTCTTTTGGGGTTCCTCAGGGAAGCATTTTAGGTCCCACTTTATTTTTAGTATATATAAATGACCTGTGTAATCTCAAACTAACTGGTGGCAAAATCATATCATATGCTGATGACACTGCTCTGCTGTTCTCTGCTGACTCTCATGAAGATGTCTATAAATATGCACAACGGGGCTTCAATCTTGTTAATAACTGGCTTCAGCAACATCTACTAACACTGAACGCGGATAAAACAAATTATATACAGTTTTCTATGCGTAAATCAAAATCGGCTCCAACGAACCCTAAACTTTATGCTCACCAATGTAAGGACCCCACAAATCTACTGTGCAAGTGTTCGGACATTGCTATTACTGGCAGGATTAAGTACTTGGGTGTTATAATTGATGAAACCCTTGCTTTTAGGCACCATATTGAAGCTTTATGCGGCAGAATACGGAAATTAATATTTGTTTTTAAAAAACTACGCAAAATTGCGGATTTAATATTAATTAGGCAAGTTTACCTAACTTTATGTCAATCAATAATAACTTATTGCATTGCGTCATGGGGTGGCACTGCTAAAACTATATTACTAACCATTGAGAGAGCCCAACGAGCGGTATTAAAAGTCTCTACTTTTCGTCCTTTCCTTTTCCCCACTGACATTCTTTATAAATCCTGTAAAGTATTATCGGTTAGACAGTTATTTATTCTAAACACAGTTATCAAACAACACGTCGCACTTCCATACAGCACTGAAACTACTTACAAAAGACGAAAAGATATAGTTTGCCCTCAAAATACAGCAACAAAACATGCCTTCTCTTCTAGATTTTACTTGTTCTTAGGTCCACTTCTTTATAATAGGTTAAACGCTAAATTAGGCATATATCATCATTGCTATAGTAAAACAAAGAATATACTCAAAGAAGCCCTTCTCAATATGTCCTACGAGGATACAGAAGAATTATTAGTTGTCCTAAGATGAATGTTGCTTTTATCTTTATACCTAGTAGTTTAAAATGAATATTGTTTAAATTTTTATACATGAAGTAGTTAAGTTTATAAATGAATGTTGTTTTTGCTATTTATTTATTTAGTCACAAAGAATAAAAGAGTAGTTTGCATTATTAATATTATTATTTAAGAATTTAGTAAGGTGCCTAGTTCGAAATAAATAATATTTAATTTATATACATTAGGAAGATAAGTTTATAAATGAATATAGTTTTGTTTTTATTTTTATTTAGTCACTAAGAATAAAAATGTATTTTGCTAATTTAAGATTTTAGTAAGTCCTTTACTTTTGCCTGGAAAACAGGATAATCCTAGTTCAGGCACTTGTGTATTTTTGAGATTATATAGTATGTTTAGTATTCTGGTTATATTGTAAAATAAGTTATTTAATAAAGATTTATTATTATTATTATTATTATTATTATTTAGTCTAAACTAAATTTTTTTTTAGTCTTTTGATTTATAGTTTTGACGTCAATAAGTGCCCGTGAAGACTTATATTGAATAAAATGATTTGACTTTGACTTTGACCTTAAGTACATAAAGGGCTTAAAGGTAGCTTATCCAGTTAGTCACCTATATATTCTTTACAGTAATAATAGGTACCTTACCTACGAAGTTGCCGTTTTTTTCTCACTTACTAAATAGGTGTATTACTTCTAAAAGTCAATACCGGTTGTTAATATTATTATACACGTTTAATTAGGACTATGTTACTTAGGCTTCAGTAATAACAATTATTATTCATTTTATGTCTTTATCGCCCAATTTTTATTTTTAAATTGACTTCTTTTTTTGTTCGCGGAATTGACCTTTTGTTTCATTGTAGCTTTGAAGGGTCTAGATTTTTTTTCTTTTTAATGTCTGCTATATTTGGCTAGTGAAACAAACACACTACCTACTCTACAATTTATAGTGTTAACATAAATAGATGCTAAGAAAGTTAAAAAAACGTTAGTATGAAAAATAGAATTTAAAAAAAATCTTCATACAAAACGGCAATTTCATAGGTAAGGACCTAATATTTTTAATAATAACAATGCGTAGAAATGACTAAAACACAAACATTGTATTTCAAACAGATTAGGAATGCCAAACTTAAGTTTTATGTATAAAACTTTTTCTCAACCATGCTTGGAAATGAGGTCGTTATTTTGACAACCTTCTTCGAGATAAATCAAAATCGCTGTACTGGGCCGAATACACGCGAGCAGCTAGCAATGTTTGTATGAAATCCTTATTATATTTTGTCGAGTGTCGCGGCCAGCAACGGTAAGCATGAAAATCCATAATTGGCGTGTTATTTAAAAATGGAACGATCTTTTTACTCTGAAACATGGCAAACAAAAAGGTCACTAATCAAAATATTTTATTTAAACTTTGAACTGGCTGCAAATAGAAATATTCATACATAAACAAATGAATAAATGAAAGGACTTCTTAGCGGGAAAGTGAAGAATCATGTCTGCGGTTTTTTTTTTTTTACAATTTGTGTTATGTCGAATGTTTATGTGAAATAATGGTGGATTATTAACCGATAAGTGTCCGTGAGTGTGCATGAGTGTTGGCAAATTAAACAAAACAGTGCAACGTCACTTTTCAAATTCTCTCAAGAAGTCCGCCCGAGGACTTAGTAAAGCCCCACATCTTTACTGAGATACTAGATTCTCTCATTTCTATTATCATTCATAATCAAGAAGAAGAAGAAGAAGAAAATATTGTTTTGTACCTATTACTTGTAAGAAAAATTACTTTGACACTGGCTAAATGTGCTAATCGCACGAAGCCATCAACTAAAGGAAAAAAATGAATGAAATGAGTATAGGTGCGTGCAGTAATTATTTTCTATCTTTGGAAAACTGTAGGAAAAATACTTCTTTTCTATGAGTTGGGGCCTCTTAGCGACCGGACGTGAGGCACATTCACTCGTTCCGTTTTTACCTTTAGGTTATTCCGGTACTGCAGTATGTGTGCGGATACTCAACATTTTCATGTTCGTCCATCAACGCCTGTTTTGCCGCGCGGCAGTAATAAATAGCCTATATACTGTCCCACTGCTAGGCAAAGACCTCCATAACTGAAATCAAATCATCACTACAACTGATTGGTATTGGTTTTAATCACCACGCTTGCCAAATGCGGGTTGGTGATCACAAACCCGGGCTATGCTTTGAAAAATCCAAAACACATTGCCCGACCTGGGAATTGAACCCGGGACCATCGGGTATGGGGCCGATCGCTTAGCCACTAGGCCACCGAGACGTTACAGTAATGTACTATGAGTACGATCAGTCAAAAGTCAGTGGTTCTCAACACTCGGGTGAGAGATTGAATTACAGACCAAACTCCATCCCTCAATGAGTTAATAATAATGCACCTTAATTGGCGCATGATATATGTACAAACTAACCGAAATGAACGAGCCAAATTAATTGATTGATGGAATTCTCCAGTGGCAAAACTTTAATGAGCATCCCAATTACTAGGTTTAATTAGCGAACATTCGAAATTACACATTCCCGATATCAAATTATTTTAGTGAGGCTTTTGTTTTAATGCAATTTGCTACAAACTCTCTTTGACAGATGAGATGTAGATGAAAAACAAACTGTTTACGTGGTATTAACTAACACTATTAATAGTAAAAAAGAATAACAGTAGACATTAAGCACTAAAAAAAAGAATTAAAACGAAACTTAATACAAATAAAAGTAATATTAAAGTAAGTAATAGGTCCATAATACTATGTAGGCTGCAGAGTGCAAAGTGGCAATTAAGTCAGCGATTAATTTTGGTTAGAGACTCTACTCAAAATCAAAATTTAATAAAAATTCAATTCCCATTATTTTGTTAAATAAATATTTCCGAATTCATACTTACACCGTTATTTAGTGACGTGCCTTAACTTAAATGTATACGTTGAGGCGGCAGAACTCGTTCTCAGCACACCTGGCTAGCTGCCACCATCTTTTCTAAGTCTGTCGCCATAACAAAATAAATTATGAGGAGTATTATTAGTATCGGTCAAGCCGTTCTTGAGTTATAAGAGGACATACAGGCAAACATAAAAATTTCAAAAATCGTAGAATTGGTGTCAGTGAGTCATAAAATGAATATTTATCCCAAAATTTGTCAGAAAAATTGCATGTACAGACAGAGTAAAAACATTGGCCAGGTTAGTTAATTCGGGAATATTAGGAGATTTTATACCCATGTTTAAAAAAACTCAATAAACTTGTCAGTCAAAAGTACTAGACGTCATGAGTTTCGTTTTTACACCAAATGGTATATGCGCCATGACTTTGCTATTTAAAAGAGTAAGGCGTTTTAATATAATTATTTTATGTAGGTTTTTTATATAACTTGTAAATAAAAAATCTTACACTGGCTAAATGTGCTAAACGCACAAAGCCATCAGCTAAGGAAAAAAAACGTAGTGGCATCAACGTTCAACACAGTAAACCAGTGTTCAACACTAGCTTTCGACGCTAAAAACTAACATAGAATTTATATTGAAATTTTACTCGACTGGATTTTACAGCCAGGGAGCAGGAACGCAGACCGCTTTCAATTTATTGTTGCTAAAGTAAAAAATCAGTTTTATTCTTTTTTTTTGGGAAAATAGGAAAAAGGGTCAAACACAGGTGCCGCTACTCTACTTTTATATTTGTTGATCACGACGAAGAAGGTTTGATATTCAAAGAAGGATTGCGAAAGGACGGTGGTTCGAATCTCAAATTCAAATTCTAATTCAAATAATTTAAGTGCGTGTTTCATGTTTCAATACATCAGATGGGTGTTGTCCTAACTTTTTTTTATATTTACGAGTAAGCACAGTGCCTTGATCTCACCTGATGTTAAGTGATGATAAGGCCAATTGCTGGAAGCGCACTCTACCCTGGGATCCTCAACTAGTGAGTCACTGGCTATCTTATCTCTAGCTGCCGGAACACAACAATGCTACAAACATTGATGTTATGGCGACATTACCACCAACCAAACCGAGTACACAAACATGTACCCCCGCTGGGAAAATTAATTATATATTATTTATTTGTCGACCTCCGTAGCCGGGTGGCTTGCACGCTGGACTTTGGGTGGCACTAACTTTGAGGTCCCGGGTTCGATTCCCGGTCGGGTCAAGGTCGAAAACGATCTTTTCGATATTGTGTCGGGTCTGGGTGGTTGTGGTACCGTCGTTGTTTCTGATTTCTATAATACGAGTGCTTTGGCTACTTACCTTGGGATCTGAACAATGTATGTGATGT
Source organism: Eudonia lacustrata (assembly GCA_947562085.1). Taxonomy (NCBI): domain Eukaryota; kingdom Metazoa; phylum Arthropoda; class Insecta; order Lepidoptera; family Crambidae; genus Eudonia; species Eudonia lacustrata. Next base: position 7,921,328 of record OX387332.1, read on the forward strand.
TGTCTAATATTGTTAAATAATGTGTCTCAAAACAATCCTATGCATAGAATGTGTGAGTTTTTTAATGAAATCTGTTCGGATTGTGACCTTTTTGGCTGTGGTATCCCTGCCTTCAAGGGATCACTAATGGCAATGCTACGAACCAATTAAAACTTGTTTTAGTATTGTGTTCGCATATTTGTTTTAAGCTTAGCAATTTTATTTTATTTAACATTAATTCAACTTAATTTTATGTCACCAAACTTTCGTTTAACCTAATTTTAATTACTTTGTTATTTGGTAAGTTAAAGGTAAATGCTGCGCACTTTTGTAATTGGGCACGGATATACCTTATTAACTGTACATAAATGTATTTTTGTATGTTTTCTATCTGTTGTCTGTAATTGTGCCTTAAATAAAAAATAAATAAATAAATTATATTATTATATTATCATCTCTTTATTTATTTTTTTACATATCAATTTACATTTTTAAATATTTTCTAAAAAATAAAACAATCATTTAAAAATATAAAAAATAGGGGTCCACCGGCGATTAGGGCTCCAGAGACAGGAACCTCCTCACAATGCGTGCCGTATCGAGGAGAACTGCCTTCTGAATCAGACCCTTGATCCAGCCGCCTGACGAGAGCCTCATGAGATGTTGATCGGGGCTCTTGGCCATCAGGCCGTTGGCCGTAACAACAATCGGCACGATCACAGCCGAGTCCACATTCCACATGTCGACAACCTCATGTGCTAAGTCGAGATATTTGATTTGTTATATTTGTTTTATTTATTATTATTTTTTATTTATTATTATTATATAGGAACATGACAACTTTTGAGAGGTCAGGTTGTTACATTATTATGAATTATTATATCTATCTATTATTATTTATAAAACAAAGTCGCCTCCCGCTGTCTGCCTGTCCTGTATGTATGCTTAGATCTTTAAAACTACGCAACGGATTTTGATGCGGTTTTTTAATAGATAGAGTGATTCACGAGGAAGGTTCATATGTATATCAGCATTTCACCCGTGCGAAGCCGGGGCGGATTGCTAGTACTATATATATTACATGTTTTCACCAGACCTTATGTCCATTTTCACCGACGATCCCTGTTTTAGGTGACTCCTAGCCTAAAGCATGTTAGGTAATGACGATTTTACATCGGCAACTGTCACCTAACATAGCTAACTATCAAAAAAACCAAAATTCTTTTCTAAATTAAAGGTGAAAAAGGGCATTAAAAAAAACATTGTTTAGAGGTTATCTTACTTTACTAAGCATGTTTAGTTTTTTTTGGAAAGCGCAGTGTGGGCAGGCCTCGAACAAGGTGGACCGACGATCTGGTAAAAGTCGCGGGAAGCCGCTGGATGCAGGCAGGACAAAACCGGTCGTTGTGGAGACCCTTGGGGAGGCCTTTGTCTAGCAGTAGAGGTCCTTTGTTGAGATGATGATGAAGAAGTAATTTAAGGGTTACCTACCATGTTTTGGCGTTAACACCACCTTTAAGAATACAACCAAAGCGCTCTTTAACTTTGATGAGATTCAGCGTTTCACATAACTCACCATTCCGTTTGAAACAATGATGGGAACACACCCCATCCGCGGAGAATCGATAAGCACTTACCGTTCAAATGTAATCGAATCAAATCGAGCGTAATCGATGTTGGATTGCGGCGGTAGGCATTTGGCGGACGCGGCCGATTACAGCGCCAATTTCAGAAGCATACTTTAAAACAATGTAGAGAAAGATAGCGTTTGAAACCGCGCCTTTTGACAAAAAAAGAAAGAAAGATAAACAATATTTTACATTAAAATTTATTTCGAGGAGCTCGAAAGCGCAGTGGTTAACGCGCCCGGTCTGCGAGTGCTGAGGTTAAGCAACTTTTGCAAAGGCCGGTCACTAGATGGGCGCCCAAAAACTTATCATCTCGAGCTTCTCCGTGCTTCGGAAGGCACGTAAAGCCGTTGTTAATAAGCTTGGAAAAGATATTCCGTGTTTTGATCCCGTCATGTAAACTTAATTTTAAATACAGAGTAAACGAGACAAACACTAAGTGCCTTACAAATAAACAAAGAATATCAAATAGTTATTCCATGTTTTGTCTCTTTTACTCTAATTTGAAATGACGTTTACATGACGGGAACAAAACACGGAATAACTATTCGGACCTTATTCTTTGTTTATTTGTAAGGCACTAGCTTACACTTACTCTAGTTTATAGCGCAAGGGTCATTTAAATCGATTATAGTTAATGATAGCTATTGATTTGCAAATGACAGTCCGACCGACTACACCCCTTGAGTAGGTATCAGTAATTAGGTGAAAAATTACTATATGAGTGACATTGAAAAGTGACGTTGCGCCATTTTGTTTTAGTTGACAACACCTGTTCATGAACACCACAATTATTCTTGCCCTTCTTCTTAAGCTCGATGTCGCAGTGGTCAATGCGTCTGGTCTGCACGTGATGAGGTTAAGCAACTTTGGCAAAGGCCGGCCGGTGACCAAAAATGTATCATCTCGAGCTCCTCCGTGCTTCGGAAGGCACGTAAAGCCGTTGGTCCCGGTTGTATTAGCTGGGCCCGCGTGGTGGTTTATGACCTGTTCGTATCCATCCGTAAGGAAGGCTCGTGCCCCAGCAGTGGGGACATAAAATGAGCTGATGATAATTTGTATCTAAAAGTACCTACCTATTTTTTTAAATTGTTTAACCAACATTAAAACACATTGTCAAGAAGCTTATGCCCTGCTATGTCGATGATGATGATGATGATGATGCTGAGATGATGAAATAGATTGTCTTTTTTCTTCACTTTACCGCCAAAAAGCGCATAGTTAAGGTAGATTTTCAAAATTAAAATAAAAACGAAATTTAAAATTCAAAATCATTTATTCAGTTTAGGCTACAAATAGCTCTTATGAACGTCATTATGCTATCATTTGGAAATGGACTATTAATTATAGGGATTTTATTTTTTGTAACTATACATTATTACCTAGAATCCATTAAATAGATATTTATCAAATTTTGGTAAAAAGCACTTACATAAGTAGGTCACAGGTTTTGAAAACGCTAAATCTTTTTGCCATACTGCCGCCATGTCTCTAAGGTAAGAGCGTCAATATTATTTTCTCACGTTCATTTTTCATATTTTCACACGAGTCATCTTCCTTTCATCAGGTAATTGCTTTCTGACTGACTGTGTTTCTCAAACTTATTATAAAGTATACAGAATGTTTGGTAATACCGGAATAATCTCGAATATAAGATAAGAATATAAGATAAGATAAGATAAGATAGGGTAGTGGTTAGTGGAGTCATGGAGTTGTTTTTGGATTCACTACTACAGTTTCGTAAAAAACTCTCATCATCTGTCATCTCTGTTATTGATAAGATAAAAGTTTTTTATTTTTATGTTTGTATAGATTGCCTATTTGTAAAAATATCAAATGTTTTATTCATTTGGAAGAACAAATGCAAGGGGAAGAAATGGAGGGAGGCCTTTCCCAGCAGTGGGACAGTAAGGGGCCAATAATACATACTAATATTCATTTTGCAATAGTAAAAAATGTATTAACCGTTGGCATTCATAAATACATAAATAAATATTATATCGAACAACCGGAAAATTATTAACATTCCTGAAACGCACCACTTGATCGAGATATTGAGATTGTTTGTTACACAGTAAAATTTCAAAGTGATAATCCTAGGTCTAGCTGATACATTGTTCTTGGTATTATATATAGCATCCTATATCTATAATATAGAGGATGCTATTTATAATCCTAATAATTATTTATAATAGAGTCTATATGTTTTTTTTATATGTACCTGTAATAAAGTGTAATCTTTATAGATTTAAGCATGCATATAAAGACAGAGAGAGGAGAGAAGTGGCGATGTCGTGGCTCCCTACTCTTGCGGTTGCTACTCGAATGGGTGACCAAGCTGATAAACTTCCTTTGTGCTATGAAAAGCATAGTTAGCAATATCAGCTGATATCAGAAGATTGCAGTTGTAAAAGCAATCTAAGTGGGTCCACTGTCTTATCGCTCACTCGTTTCGCTTAGTTTGAGAATCACTAATCAGAAAAGGCGTAAGCGACATCGAATATTATTAATAAAATCTTGACATTTACAGTAATTGTGTTTGTTTTCCAAGACTAAAAATAAAATAAAAAATTACTTAAAATAATTCTTTTGGCTGCGATGATGATGATGATATCCCATGATATACCCGAATTTTCACGAACTGGATTGAACCTGCACCTCATGTCATGATGAGGTGCGGGTTCGATCCCGTTCGTGAAAATTTGTCAACACTTTTTCAAATTATAATTTGTTGCGTAAATTATATTGTACAATATTTATGTATACTACAATAAATATTCTCTAAACCTAACTTAATATAATCACTTCTATCGCTTGGTTTGAGAATCATAGCTGTTATTGAAATATCAATATCAATAAGTCGTAGGCATGGTTTACCGTGTCGTAGGCGTAATCCAACATTATTAGTAGCATCTTGACCTTTTCACCAACAAATTGTGTTTGCATTCTAAAAATAAAGGTTGTTTCTGAAAATAGCACGACTCCGCTCAAGTGAGATTTGTCACTATTTAAAAATACTACGAACTACTCATTTTCTGTTCTGTTCAGGACAGAATAAAAGCCTTTATTAGAGGACACGTAATTCCGCGGCATTCTTTTTGCACGTGAAAATGGATAACACGTAATTATGTAAAACGACGCATACCGCAATATATTTATAAACTATATTAAAAAAAGGCGCCCAAACACTTGGACCTAGACAACTGAAATTTTGCACTACCTTTTTAAAGTTAACTACAGCGCCATCGAGCTCGTCGTCAACAAATCAGATAATGTTGAATCCAGCACCATTCAAATCAGACTTAAGATTAGGGAATAAGTTTTTCTAAATTCCACCGAATTCGGGGATACAGATGTTTACACTGTTTACACAGATACATGTGCGCAAAAAGAACGACGTGCAAACGTGCACAAGACGAGCAGATGTGCACAAAATACATGCGATGCAAATAAAATAACAACTAAGCTTTTCTTTCTAAATCACGCAAAAAGAACGCAGTAGACAGTTCTCTTTAGAACAGGTGTACCCTACACATTTTCAACTTTAGCACAAATGAATAAGTATTTGTTTTGTTCGCAGACCTATGCCATGCCGCTACGAAAATCCAGGCTTCATTCCGAGGCCACCAGGCCCGCAAGCAGACCCAAGCGGAGAAGGACAAAGAACTACAAGATCTGCAGGATAAGGTAAAAATTCGTTTTTCCTGAGAGGTTTCAATCTATAGAAAAAGCTCGTGCCTCAGCAGCAGGGGGGAGGGGGGACACACATGAAAATAAGCTGTTTGTGTAATATGTTTTGTGTAAAATATGTAATTGAACAATATAATTATGAAATCATATTGCGCCTACAATAATTGAATTAGTTGGTCAGTACAAAATTTCTAACACTTGAAGAATTTAATAGGTTCGTGTTTGCTTAGTGAATATTGAAATTGTTGGCAAATGTTATATTTATACATTAAGCCCCTTTCAAATAAACAAAGAATAAGGTCCGAATAGTTATTCCGTGATATGTCTCTTTTACTCTTATTTGAAATGACGTTTACATGACAGGAACAAAACACGGAATAACTATTCGGACCTTATTCTTTGTTTATTTGTAAGGCGGTAAGTTTTTACGAGTTTTCCTATTAAAAAAACTTTTAGGTAATAAACCCTTGTAATTTATCCAATCGAATAAATGCGAGAAATTGTGGTTTATCCCCATTTTAACTCCGTTAGAGTAACCGTATACTGACGTGAACTCATTCCTAGCACATGAGTATTAGATATTTTGATAGATTAACATGACTGAGGGTCCGTTTCCACCTAGCTAACTTTAGCAGCTACTTAGCTGAGCGGTGTGCGAGGAAAAGCTTCTAATAGGATTACTTTATTATCCTAACCTGGCTCAGGCGTTAAATAAGGCAAATAATCCTATTGATGGATATATTCCTCACGCACAGCTTAGCTATCTCGCGTACCTCTGGTGCGAATCGAACCCAAAGTCTTACTAGCCAGTCAGACATGTCAGTTAGTACTGGAAAGAATATCTTGGGATTAAACCATGCTTTCTCTCAATTAAACCAAGCATAATGCATTCGGCGGCTAAAAGAAGCGACTAATGCATAGTTACTTTTAAAAACGGACCCTAATAAACACTTCAAAACTTAAACTCTATAAATAGCATTATTCAAGTTGGCTTAGTGAATTTAAGATCTTTTGATTTGGGCCTACTACCGATTCGAGACGTTTTTTAGCTGCAGAAGAATGGGCGCAAGAAACTGATCAGTTTTATATAGCTGTATACGTATAAAACTGAGCTGTGCTGTTACTAATAAATTTAGAAAAACAAAAGATAATAACAATTTTTTATTTCTGTTTTACAGGAGGATATAGAGAAGATTGACTTGGCCGATCCAGACCTGAATAAGGCTGCCACCAAGATACAGGCCTCGTTCCGCGGCCACAAAGTGCGCAAGGATGTCCCCAACTAAGGTGACCATGAGGATCACAGGGCAGGACACAATCTGGCTTCGTATGCGCCACACAACTGAAGACAACACTATTTGTATTAATGATTTCTCAAAGGCATTTTCTACAGAAAAGGAGGTTTTAGTAAATAGCCCATAAAAATAATGTTCCTATTCACTTATAGAGTTAACTATCCATTCGCCTTCATCTCGATCTCGATACTTTGTAGAAACTTTGAAGAAAGTGGAAAAAAATTTAAAACTTGTCACAATTTGATCGTTAAAAGTTTGTATATTTTACATGCCTCCATGCCTCTTCTTGTTCATTTGTGATATAACGATTTTGAATTGGGAAGTACTTTTATGTTTTCATAGTAGCCCATACGAAGCCATATTGCCCAGCATCGTTTATTAATTACGAAAAGTGTGTATCATGAATGGTGTGTCAATTCTCTACCATAAAGTTTCGGTAAATTTTTACTTTTACGTACATAAAGCGTTATAATAAAAACCAAAGAATGAGATTGACGTGTCACATGAATACCAACGAGTAGCGAATATTGGAAATGAATTGAACTATTTATTATAATAAATGGTAGGTATCTGTCCCGTTTTTCTATTATAAATTACAGACACCCTACTTCATGACGCTATATCATTATAAGAGACATTTCTTCGTAATTATTTTATTATGACATTCCGATGCTTTTTTCTTCTTCAGTGTTTGTTAAGTATGTAAGATTTTATTTTAGATTAAAGTAGCGTTAAGATAATGATTATTGTAGCTTTAAAGCCACTGAACAGCTTAATTTCCGTATTTATATAAATAAAAATGTCACTATTTTTTTATGATTTAATTATCTATGGAAAATCGAAATTGTCTTTTTCAAATGCAAAGTAAATTGTATTCATCTCTTCGTTTTTTGTATGTTAAGAAATTTTATTTTGTACCTCACCGAAAGCTGAATTTTCCTGTACATTTCTGATAAATTTAGGATTTATATTAAATAAAATATTTAATATTCGCCTATGCCAAAGCGTGTTTTATTTTCAAAGGTATTCTCTAGAAACCCTCTAGAAATCCCCCTACAAACCCTCTAACGGTGTTTTGTTACACGGCTTGAATCCTTTAAATTTCTCGCCGATTGTAGACATCGGCAAACTATTTCAAAAAACCACTTCATAAAAGAGGGATGATGAAAATTCTTAATAAAATTAATTAAAAACATTTAAGTACCTATTCAATTTTTGCCACTAAAATGAGGTCTTAAGAAGATCATTATGCCATCGGTTCGTAAGACTTAAGGGTAGGAGACCTTGTCCTGAGAAGAACCGGCAAGAAACTCAGCAAGGCTATTTCTTTTCTTCCTTTCTTTGGAATTTATTAGAAAACATTGAAAAAAGATGTTTATTAAACTGAATTCTTGCGATTTATGTAAACTTTGGGTTCGAGTCCCACTTGAAGAACAGCGTCTTTTCAAGTTCTAATGCCATTATGAACATTTCTGAATAAAAAGAACCTCGATGGCGCAGTGGTCGAATGCCCGGTCTATGATTACTAAGGTTAAGCAACTTTCACAAAAGCCGGTCTTCCGGTCTTCCAGCCTTCCGGTCATTGGATGGTGATTAAATTTAAAAAAAAAACATTTATTTCGGACAGCCGTGCGATTCGGTAACAAAAACCGCGATCACTTCGACACCAATTCACTCGTAGCTTGCAAATGAATTCACCTTTATTACACACTGTCAAAGTCGATTGTTATTGGCACGTCTTGAGTGAATTCAGTATCGAGTTCGGCGGTGATTTTGTTACAGAATCGGTACGACAGGGTCCATATAGTATTAGTAAAAATAATTTTCATGGATAGATTAAAAATGTAGCATCTCGCGTTCCTCCGTGCTTCGGACGGCACGTCCCAGCAAACATTTACTAAATTTCGACAAATCAGTTAAACAACTATATGTGCACCGTTAGGTTTCAATAAGTATAAATTAGTTCGACTTTATCGTCGAGGTAACCAAGAAATGGAACCAATAAGTTAGAAGCACTTTAATCCGCGTTGGCTAATGTCACATTGTAGTAATATTTAGGTGTAAAGGCTTCGGCAAACCAAACGCGGGACAGTATCAGCGCTGTTTGAATGCGGGCCCGCGCAAGTCGTAATACAAGAAACTCTTTGAACTGCGTTACACCAAATTTAAACGCGTGCCCGCGCTCGAACTGCTCCGCGCCGCGCCGCTGCAACTGCCGGACGACAAACCAGGCGGCGCGGAAGCGGGGCTTCTTCATCAGAGTCCGTGTCGTTCGACATATTGCTGCCTACTGCCTGCCTAACCCGTCATACTGAACGTGGTTTAAACGCGGTCCAGCGTTGCAACTGTTTTGAAACTGCCGCTGCGTTCAGTGTGCCAACTCCCGCGCTGCTGCACCTGCTCTGCTTCTGACCCGCGTTTGATTTGGCGAAGCCTTAAAAGGACGATTCAACTTCTGCGTTGAAAATTTTATTTAAAAAGTGCCATCAAATCAAGTTATGTGGTAATAGTAAACTATCAATGGACAAAGAAAGGAAACCATACAGACATTCCACTGCATTCTATAGAAATTGCAAGTACAAGATTAGTAACAATGATTTGTCCGAAAAATTACCGCAAAAAAACCATTTTCAGCTTTACAACCATCAACGCTCGACTTCATCATCTACTGTTTTTATGTGATTGCACGCGTTCCTTGAGAAGATCACTCCGCATAACAATGCGCACTCGCCGAGCGTAAACTCAACACTAAAGCACTGGTTATGTATATTATTAGGTAGCGCGCGACTTATTTTGATTCTATTGCACATTATAAGGTTATTTTGACCAAATAGGTCCCCAACTTTGTAGTAATTATGACTTTGTTAGGTAGCATTGATTAACGTAAATGACCTCGTTCTCAATTATGACAAAACCAATGTGATGCTGTTCAGATCAACAGCTAGAAACACGGAATCTTTGAATATCACTTTGCAAGGCAATCAAGTCACACTTGTAGAATCAGTTAAGTTGTATTTCCTACACAAAGTTATTTGTTTGTGGAATAAATGAAATGAAAATGAAACTAAAGATCGCATTAAAATAAGAACTTTAAATAGGTGTAAAAACACGTAATTTAAACAGTAAATATTTGCTGGGGTAATACTGTTGGTCCCGGCGGCATTAGCAGTCGTTAACAACCACCAATCCATACGCTCGCATGGTGGTTTGTTGGTGGTGGTTATCGCCCTTTCACCCTATCCATCCATAGGGAAGGCTCGTGTCGTGCCGCAACATTGGGGAGAGAAAATGAACTGAACACAGCATTTTTTCGGCAGAAATAGGCATATGAGTGATTCTGTAAGTAATATATGATCCCCCATAATCCCAAATAAAATAAGAAACAAAAAGAACACTTAACATTTACTTTATCTACATAAAATAAGGGGAAATAAATCACTACTTTACATACTATAATTTTTAATTAAGTTATGTTATAAAAAGTATATATTCTAATATTACTGATAACTAAAGGGTTTTTCATTAAGAGCGCTCGAACTTTGGGATGAAATAAAACTACCTGTGTAAGTGATATTGCCACAACTTTTATTTTATTTAAAACGATATTCGATGACATTATGTATGGAATATAATTTCAGCCAAATGGCCGCCGAGACCCTGGCGGATCAATTTTGAATGACATCTTCGCATAAATGTGGCTCAATTTCACGAAGGACGCGAGTTATGTTGGCCTTCAGGGAGGCAATTGACTTTGGTTTGTCTAAACTAGAGATTTTACGTAGCCCCACAGAAAGTAGTCGAGCGGAATTAAGTCACACGATCTCGGTGGCCAGTTGATGTCGCCACGACGCGAGATGACGGTAAGTATACTATTTGGTAGACTTAATGCACCCAGGTGATATCAGCCAGGTGAATTAAGTCTACTAAACCGACGAAGGTAGCCCTCGAACTTCTCATTCAATAAATTTAATGTTTAATAAATAAATAAATTTAAATTTAACACATTTTAACAATTTCTACGCGTTGTTGAAGCGTGTAGCATTCCATGGTGAATGGTCACCACCATAGATTTAGTATATTATGGTCACCACTGAATATATATTCATGTCAAATTTGACAGCTATCGCTTTACCGAGATGGCCGCTATACGTTGTCAAAGTTCGAGCGTCCCTATTGAAAAACCCTTTATAAATAAAAAGAATGAGCCTGGTAAGGGGTGAAAGAGTTCACAAAGATCAGCCATTTCAACTTTGGGACTGATGAAGACAGTAAAAGATTTTTTGACATTTACAAAGTTGTTCCCATACTGAAAGTTGCTGAATTAAAGATCACCTTTTGTAGTGATAGTAACGTTAGTAGCCTTTTCCAAATAACAAGTATAGCGGCGGCAGCTAATTCAAATATAACCTACATTGTCAATAGCGTCCCAGTCTCCCAGTCTTAGAGCATTTAATCCTCCCAGTACTTAAAGGAACATAAAATTAAAGACAAACATGTGCTCTATGGTTTTGATAAAGCAGAACCGTCAATAACAGTTTCTCAAAGCGTAACCTCTTGTAGAATAATAATATGGGTAAGACGAGTATGTTGGATAATACGCATTTCTACCGTAACCATAACGGTTGTTGTAATAATTGTTAAGATTTGGTCTCTGAAATGTTGGTCTCGCCTTCATTTGTGTTTCGACAGGTTTATTCCTTGATTTCTTAATTAACACTTCAGTGTTAGACCAGGATCTATAAGTGGTTTTGTCTGTTTCAGCGTCTGAGGTCAAGCTAGGGTCATTTTCAAGGTTATTGGTTTTTAAATAGGAGGAATCAAGATTCAAATTTGGATAAGGATATTCGTAAGGGGGCGGTGTATATGTTGTATCAGGTTGGTAAATGTCATAGAAGTGTTCAGGCTGTGTTTCGAATGGTTGCACATTACTCAGGATGAGTTTGGGATAAACATCTGTCACTGAATTGTTTATTGGCGAATGTTTTTCCATTATTTTAATGTGGCTTTGTTTTATTTTTATAACATCGACGGTGTCTGAAAGAAAAATATTTTAAAATTAATAATAGATATTTTGTTTTTTACTTTGCACAATGTAATTATAAGCTACACGTATTCAGATGAATATGGTTTAAAGTTAAAATTGAATTGTTACAAACCATTATTAATATGTTCAAGAATATTGTTAGTGTTGTCCTCATTAAAAATGTTGTTCTCTGGTTTTTTATTAGTGTGTTCTAGTGGCTGAATGCTAGAATTTTGATTTGGTGGCAATAAAACTTTATTCAACGCTGTACAAGGCATGATTGAAGGAACAATTTTCAAGCTTTTTGATAGAAGGTTCGGTGTTTTATCCTTCAATGATTTGTTCATAGTATGTTCATCACCTTTAATGGCTGCTTCTGTGTTCTTTTGTCCTTTTTTCTTCTTTTTCTTATTATCTTGAACATCATTCTCATTTTCATTTTGAGCTTTATGATTGGCACTGTTATCTTCAGAATCTGTAACAATGGGTGCGTTTACTGCTGTAGACTCTTTTCTAGATAGTGGATTTTCTTTTTTATTTACACTATTCGAAACTGGTTTTGAATCATTTGTCTTGTTCACTTTACTTATGGTTTCTTGGTGATTAGTTTTACATTTAGGTTTTGAATCTTTGAGTTTCCTCCTTTTACTAGCTCTTAACAGAGTTTTCTCTAGCTTTTCACTAACCTCATTATCAGCTAAAATTTCGGTTGGTAATTTCTTGTTACTTTCTTTATCAATCGGTTTTTCAATTTGAGTATCAACATTTAGTGATTGCGTCGTGGACTGTGGTCGATCAGTCGGTTTGTCGTTATCATCTGGATCCTCAGTGAACAGTTTTGGTTGAACAGCGCTTGGTGAGGTTTCTGCTTTATTTGACTTCAGTAATTTGTTAATTTCATTAGTGGGAGCAGTTGGTTCTTTATATTTTGTTTTCAGCTGTGTAAAATGGTGTGGAGTCAATTTAAACAATTGCGCTTTTGAGCTTCTATTAACCGGTTCCTTCCTATCTATTTTATTGTTATTTAATATTGTTTGCGTTATAACTGGCACTAGCCTTGGTAAGTTCGGCTGCTTGGCTTGCGTCCCTGTAGACGTTGGTATCAGCTGTAAATTAAATTTTAGGTTATCTTTTCTTGGTCTTTTTGGTTCAACTAATCTTCCTTTTTCAGATGTCCTTTTAAGACGATGAAGGAACCCTTGCACCTTTAAATTTCAAATTAATAATTACTAAGAAACCTAACGACCCACCTAAAAACTTCTTAATTTTTCCTAATGCGTGCATATAATACAAAAAGAAATTCCAACTTTTCGTGTTTATTTCAAACATAATTATCTTTATTCAATAATATAATTAATCTTAATAATCTAATCAAAACAAGTTATTTAAATAAAATAAAAAATTTGACAAACAGTCAGTTTGTGAACATGATCAATCGACATACAGTTGAAATCACTGGGACTACAATACAAACATACAATTTTAAACAAAAGTTTTATTTAACACGTTGACTGCCGCAAAATCAGCCACCACGGCGATTTAAGACTTAAAATAAGTGGAGACGAATAAGCGAAAACGAAAAGACAAAAAAGTTTAGGTATATTTTTTGAAAATTAGAAATTAAGGCTACAATTGTTTAAACGGGGTAGGTAAAAATATTTTAACATTTTGTAGTTATTTGTCATTGTCTCTATGATGTCTGTGGCAAAATCTCGTTAGGTATACGAACACTGAACAATAAGATAACAATTCAGAAAATGGTTCCTTAGTTTTTGGCCACACTTGATTGAAACTTTAAAAAAAATTATTTTAAAAAATAACCGAAAACACTCACCGTAAGGTCGTGCAGATCTCGACAAAAGCAGAACGGTATGCAAACAATAATTACGTTTAATATGAGCATGTCTGAACGTCGTCATTTGTCCGTTTCTCCTGTGAGCCAAGGCAAAATGATTTTAATTTCACAATCTAATGTTTATAATAAACTTTATGGAATTATAATTGATTGTATATGGTCCCTTTGTAATGCTACAAATCCATAATAAAAGTGTCTCATGTACATTATTGTTTGATAATACGACTCGATGACGTAGTACCCACGCATAATATAGGAGTTATGAGTTATGAGTCATCGGATGGGTGACCAAAAATTTATCATCTCGAGCTCCTCCGTGCTTCGGAAGGCACGTAAAGCCGTCTCGGCTGCATTAGCCGTCGTTAACAACTACCAATCCGCACTGGGCCCGCGTGGTGGTTTGTGGCCCGTTCTCCCTATCCATCCATAGGGAAGGCTCGTGCCCCAGCAGTGGGGACATATAATGAGCTGGTGATGATGTGATGAGCTGTGAACAAAATAATAAAAAATTATAAAAAAATGGTGATTTTCATGCTTTTTGAAAAAAGGACGTGACAGTATGTATATATGTATCTGTTTTAGTTTTATGCACATTCGGAATCTTCAACCATTGAGAATCTGACTCTCTTATCTCTAACTATCGGTTACTGTTATGGTGAATGTAGCAACTATTCAGGCGGTTTCAAAACAAGATCTACCACCAACAAAACCGAGTACATTCCACTTGGAATCAAACCTGAGAACTCTTGGTGTTTGGTTGCTGGTCTAACTACTAGACCACAGAGGTAGTGTATCTACTATTTTACATATTACTTTTTGCTGATGAAACTGTGGTCTCTCCCTGTTACCACGGATTCTGCAAAGAGTTCATAATATATATTCTGTTTTATATGTATATTTATATACAGAATTCTTTGCCGATAAAAGCCTTAAATAAAGTAATAATAATAATATATTTATTTTTTGAAAAAAATTGGGTCTTTGGTGTATATTGAGAGCAAAATTCTATAAATATTATAAAAACTTTATAAAAACTATTTTTCTTCTTATAAATACTTCTTAATCATAAACATTAGTTTGAAAAACAGTCTTAAAATATTATAAAGTATTACTTTGTGATTCAAAAATCTTCTTATAAATTATAAACAATAATTTAAACCCAAAATTAAACTTCTTCTAATTTGTAAACAGTCGTTTAAATTTTCTACATTTTATCTTATTTAGGTAATCATTAGTTAACTCTTATATAAATATATGTTTATTGCCTTCCCAAAACTAGAGATCGCATTTCACAAACTCAATATTAAAAAAAAATCTTAGACATTAAAAAAGATAAATTCTGTTTCTTTCTCACATAAAGCTAATAGCTCAACTTCTTTGACATTCATATCAACATTAACTGTGTCTATATCCATCTTCTTACTCTTAATGAATTTAGTGTTATCACTTCTTCCAGTTTCCAAAATAATACAGTTCCAAAATAATGTCTGGTGTTCTAGTCTTGACTATAGTGTGTTCTCTTTAAGATTACGGTTTATTGTGCTTCTCGGAACACTATACTTCTCTTCCGCTTGTCTGATAGACAGCCTTTTGGATTTAACGTCTAATACAGCCTTGTTCAAGTCATCTATAGTGTAAGAGTTATGGCATGAAACGTTTACCTTGTCTCAGATTTCTATATGTGTATTTTCGTACCAATCTAAGATGTTTATTCTATCTGAAAATGACAAAAACCCTTATAAACACATAATAATAGCAATAAATAAAATAAATAAAAATAACACAAAAGTGAGGGGGCTATTTTGGACACTGTCCTAAATAGCCCCGCATCAGTGTCCCAAAAAGCCCCAGACACATTGTTTATCATAAATCAAAAACTACAAGCTTGTCAGAATTCAGTCTAAGCAAGGAAACACCATGATAATAGATATATATGTTTTTTATAAACAATAACACTCTTACTTATTACGCTGCAGCTGCAGGAGAAGTTTTGACACCCTAAATATAAAGAAAAAACACAGCCTCTGACTTTTTCACCAAAACTCGAATGGAAACCGAAGTCCTCGGTCCTTGGCGGGAAAGTGAAGAGTCATGTCTGCGGTTTTGTTTTATTTTCTAAAATTTGTGCTATGTCGAATATTAATGTGAAATAATGGTGGATTATTAACCGTTAAGTGTTCGTAAGTGTGCATGAGTGTTGGCAAATGAAACGAAACAGTGCAACGGCACTTTTCAAATTCTCTCAAGACTTCCCACATCTTTACTAAGATACTCGAGGGGTTGGGGGGTATATCATTTTCACTTCTCATTTCTATTATCATTCATCATCATCCTATATAGTTTATTAAAGATAGTACTAATGAATTTAAGAAACTAATGACATGGCAGCATGGTCTATGACCTTAGCCGGTTCCTCAGGGAACAAACCAAAGAGTAGAGTTATATGTGAACAAACTACACTTTTAAAAAAAATCGAATCTAAACCGGCGAATAGAATGACACTGACAGGTGAAAATTTGACGTTACCAATCAAGTTTGTAAGATAAAGGTTTTTCATCCGAGTTCTTTCCCGTAATAACACGTGTTGTGAGACTCCATTTTAATTTCTATCTAAGATAATTAATTTTGTAAGATAAAGCTGCTATGCACGTACCGAAAGTTATCGTCTATTTTGTTCGAAATCCTGGGTCGTCTCAATTATCGCTCCAAACGCCGAATTATTTTAATGTCAATCTCGTAACTGCCCTTCGCTAATATATATTATTTTTAACGATATGATTGCGAGGAGCTCGATGGCGCAGTGGTTAACGCGCCCGGTCTGCGAGTGCTGAGGTTAAGCAACTTTCGCAAAGGCCGGTCATCGGATGGGTGACCAAAAATTTATCATCTCGAGCTCCTCCGTGCTTCGGAGGCACGTTAGCCGTTGGTCCCGGCTGCATTAGTAGTCGTTAAAAACCACCAATCCGCACTGGGCCCGCGTGGTGGTTTATGGCCTGTTCTCCCTATCCATCCATATGGAAGGCTCGTGCCCCAGTAATGGGGACATAAAAATGAGCTGATGATGATGATGATGATGCGATTGATTTAAAAAAATATAACAATGAGAACAATAACTTTAATTATAGAAAATAATTACAAAATGAAATAATTCTAAGGAAATCTAAGCAATAAATGAATAGCGAGTTAGCGACGTCAGATCGGTCCCGAGGCAGCAGCAAAAGTGAGGTCCGCTCTCCGTGCTCGAGCTAGAGCGCGATGCCCAACCAGTCTTCCCCACCAGACACACCGCCGTGACGTCAGTCTGTAGCCACGCCCTCTGGCGTTGGAATTTTCTCTAACATTATCTAAAATACAAAGATTTTGAAAATTGTATTAGATTAATTCAATAGTTTTATTTAATGAATAATAAATAGTTTTGCCATTGATTTCAGATATTTGTAATACCTACCTAAATTTATGTAAATTTTATTCTAATTCTAATTTTGCTATGCCCTTACAGGGCTCTTGCATTACTAACATCTTATATGTAAGTAAGACCTTAATTTCATGTACATGACAGCTTAATATAATAAATTAAAGTTCCTCAAAGGAATTTTAGGAGTAACCCTACGATCTGTTTACCGAAAGCGAATACCAATTACAGGCAGAATAGTTACCTATGGCGTGCGTGTGACAAAAACCTACTTAACAAGCAGTTTGAACTAGACCTTTTCTGTACCAGTGTACCATCAGCGAGGCGGATGTTGAGCGAGCGGTTCTTCGAAGTTCCAGCCCACATAATATTCGTAAATAGATATTCTGTTGCGGTAATACCAATTTGTGAATAGTTTGAGCGAGGTTAATAATGCGTTGCTTAGTGCTTCTAGTTTTAATTAATATGTAACTTCTATCGGTGAGAACCTATTAGTGGTATTTATGTGTAATACTTTGTAACCCTATTAAAATTTTGTAAACCTTGGTTTTCCTAAGATAATAAAATAAAATAAAGCAAAATAAAATAAAATAAAATATAATAAAATAAAATAAATTAACAAATAAATAGTTTAGACAACAACACATTCATTGTTCTGATACCAAGGTAAGTAGCTAAAGCACTTGTTTTATGGAAATCGGAAACAACGTTGACTGTACCTGGTCAAGTTTCAAAATATGAAATCAGTATGAAAATCAAAAAAAATTTAAACGCATATCGAAAAACCTTCGATTGTCTACTAATACCTGCAGACTTTGACTGTAGTTATATAGAAAATACACAGTATCGAAACTTAATTTTGAAATCTAGTAAACATCATCTACTTTTGCTGTTGACTGTACAACTAATGTAAAAATTTAAAAGGAACCGTTCATCCCGACTGCATTAGAACTATTAGAAGTCATTGATAACATCCAAGTCCACCATGGGCACAGAATACCATGGTCCCGCGTGGTGGTTTATGGCCCGATTCCATACATAGAGAAGATTCGTGCCCCAGCAGTGGGGACCTTGAATAAGTAGGTGATCTCAAAGTTCACCTAAATTGAAACCCGCGCTCATCTGTTATGAGGCTGTTCATCCCGCGGAGATGTGGGAGTCGCGGCTTTTTAAATGCCAAGGACCTACATAACCGTGAGGTGTGCAGTCTCAGGGATTACTTACTTAACAGTGAGTGCGGGATGCATTTGGATGTCGTGGCAGTTGATAGACACTTTACGCCGCTCTCCTTGGCAACAGAAAACTGGCGCAAACCAGTGGTGCTAAGCACTCTCGATCGCAAGGAAATATGGAAGAGCAAGGTGCTACACGGTCGCTACTATCGGGCTCTAACTGGGCCTGATTTAGATTTGACTGCATCAGTGAACTGGCTACGTTTCGGTGACCTCTTTGGGGAAACTGAAGGTTTTGTCTGTGCCATTGAAGATGAAGTTATCAAGACGAATAACTACCGGAAATATATTATGAGGGACGGTACGGTCGACATCTGTCGGGCATGCCGCCGTCTAGGAGAATCACTCCGACATATTATATCTGGTTGTTCTCATCTTGCTAACGGAGAGTATTTGCACAGACACAACCAAGTAGCCAGAATAATTCACCAGCAACTTGCTCTTGGATATGGCCTTGTTGAATCGGAGGTGCCGTACTATAAATACGCACCTGCGCTAGTACTCGCAAATGGGATCGCTCTATCATTACGGACAGGGCTATTGTCGTCAATAAGCCTGATATCGTGGTGGTCGACCGATCCCAGCGCTGTGCAATACTGGTTGATATCACCATATCTCATGATGAGAACCTCATGAAAGCCGAGAAGGACAAGCTCAGTAAGTACCTTGACCTGGCTCACGAGGTTACCGCCATGTGGGATGTGGATTCAACCATTATTGTACCGATAGTCGTTTCGGCAAACGGTCTTTTAGCCAAGAGCCTCGATTAACACCTAAAGAGGCTCTCGCTGAAAGGTTGGGTCAAATGTCAGATGCAAAAGGCAGTATTAAGGTTTTTAATGTAGGCTCATGATGAGATGAGAGATTCGATGATGAGATCGATATTTGTATAAATAAAAGACTATAATAATATCACAAACAAACAATATTCTTCATTCATGGATATATGACATTGTAAATGGTGTAGTACAGATGTTGGAGCATGGGGTAGAACTCCAGCACTCCTGACAGCAGCAGTACAGTGAGGGTCACCACCCGGTTCACGGTACGAACCAGGTCGAGCTTGCTGGTGAGAGGAAGCGACTTCCTCAAGGACTTCCCTGCGAGCCAGACGGAGTCTTTAGGAGGGATCACCTGGAGAAGAAGGAATCTCTCAGTATGTAACGAAGACCCTGGGTTTGGTTAGGTGTATGCAGTGTGTTCCCTATCCATCTTTATGGAAGGTTCGTGCCCCAGCAGTGGGGATTCCTAATATTTGGTCAGCTAGTAAAGTTCACCACCAGTTCCATAACCCACCAGCCGCCGCTGGTGGAGACATAAAATTAGCTGATGATGATGACGAAGTGAGATGATGCCCCACATTAAAAATAATTCTTTATTCTTGCAAAGTACCTTAAATTCTGGATATCTATCTATCATAATTTGTTGCGTACAAATTACATTTTGCAAAAAAAACCTACATTGTCAGAGGGTGCGGAAATCGATGGGTGCGGGTTCGAATCCTGCACGTGGAAATTTTTCAACACTTTTCAACTTAGTTATTAGAAAGTTGTTATCGGCACTCGGTCACTGTGTCGGTACCTTTGAAAAGCACACTAACTTTTGTTTTCAAACAAAAATATTTTTTTCGGCAAAGAGCTCCTGTCAATGTTGACCTTAACGGATTTCAAAAGAGGAGCGAACTGTCTGTTTTCAGTATCAATCTAATACTGTCTCTAGATCATGTAAATCAGTCTGTATGTCAATTTAAATATTTTGCACCTGCATCTCTGGGAGAAGCTTCAGTATCGTTCCTATAAACGTTATCTCTCTTACTACCCCGCCGGAGATACATTCGTAGGCGTGTATGCAAATCATTATTACCTGAAAAACTGTGCCCATTTCAATGTGGGAAGGCTCACCTTTCTCTGGGCATGGCTGCAATTTCATTTATATCTCAGTACTTAAAATAAAACATTACCATTGATGTCTGTTATCAATTATCATATATCAATGATACGCTAAGCTGCCTCTGTGATGTCTCGGGTTCGATTCCCTGCGAGGGGTTTGGTTGGTGGTAGGGCTTGCTTGTCCGCCCAGCGAGCTACCATAATTTTATTTAAATAAGTCGCCATAACATTTATTTTGTTAAGAAGGTGCCGCGCGGAATTTCGAAAATTTACGTGTTTTTAAGTCACTGGTGCTAGGCGCTGAATAGGTCATATTCATTAAAAGGACTAGTATAGGTTAGCTTGATCCTTTCACAAGGCCATGAATGTCTTGGTATTTGAAACAAATAACACCTAGAAACTGCATGAACAATACGTAAAAGTAATGATATCTAAAAACTTATTTCTTCAGAAACTTTGAAAATATAGCACATGCAACAATAATCCGACAAAATGTTTGTATTTATATTCCGAAGGCCACTGATGTCTAATTTTCAATTTAAAAAATATGAATATGAAAGTATTAAGACTTTTATTATTTTTTACCCAAACGCCTGTGATTTTACGAAAGTAAACATTCATCATCATCATCATCAGCTCATTTTTATATCCCCACTGCTGGGGCAAGAGCCTTCCCTAAGGATGGATAGGGAGAACGGGCCCTAAACCACCACGCGGGCCCAGTGCGGATTGGTGGTTGTTAACGACTGCTAATGCAGTCGGGACCAACGGCTTTACGTGCCTTCCGAAGCACGAAGGAGCTCGAGATGATAAATTTTTGGTCACCCATCCGATGACCGGCCTTTGCGAAAGTTGCTTAACCTCAGCATTCGCAGACCGGGCGCGTTAACCATTGCGCCATCGAGCTCCTCCCATTGCGCCATCGAGCTCCTCGAGTTAAGTAAACATTGCTCCAATTAAATAACCAGCCTACTCTGTACAATTATTGTTAGGGCGCAGTGGTTAACGCGCCCGGTCTGCGAGTGCTGAGGTCAAGCAACTTTCGCAAAGTCCGGTCATTGAATAAGTGACCAAAAATTTATCATCTCGAGCTCCTCCGGGCTTCAGAAGGCACGTCCCGGCTGCATTAGCAGTCGTTAACAACCACCGAACCGCACTGGGCCCGCGTGGTGGTTTATGGCCCGTTCTCCCTCTCCATCCATAGGGAAGGTTCGTTCCCTAGCAGTGGGAACACAAAATGAGCAGATGATGAAACTTAAACGTGAGTTATTAACAAAAAGGGTTCATTAAAAGAACATCTTATTTAATCAAAAACTTAAATTACTTGTTTAATTACTAAAAGTCGTAACGCACGCGTATTGCACTGCAGATATTACACTACGCTGAAAAGCCTTTTAATGGAATTGTAATCATATTTCCACATGCATAGTGCCTTTAGCTTGATGAAAATGGAATCTAGGTGCAGGCGAATGAAACAACTTTTTTACAGAAATTCTTTTTTCAATACCTATAGTTAAATATACCCATTACCCTGACAGGTGGTAGGTAAAATATGTTGAAACGATTCAAAAGCACTTATTCTAATAAGTTTACTTGAAATAAGGTTAATTTCATTTCATTTATTTGCCCATCAATTGAAGTGATTGATTTCAATGATGGAGACTCTTGCCCAGCTGTGGGACAGTTATAGGCGATTTACTTGTAGATAGAGTTACATTTTCGTTTTAAAAGTACCTAACAGGCATGTAGAAGGATTTAGGTATATCATACCGACTACAACCTGAAAAGGTGTTGCAATTTTTTTATCAACTCTGTCCGACCCGTACACGTCCCTATAACCGGAGGTCTTGGGTTCAAATCTCAGATAGGGCCAAGCGTGTTTCGGATTACCAGATGCATAGCCCGGGTTTGTTATCACCAACCCGCATTTTTAGCAAGGGTGGTGATAAAGTGTGCCATCATAACGATAACATGTTTTTAATGATGGAGGCTGATACCCAGCTTTGGGACAGTAGGTATATAGGCTATTTTTTTATTTTATTTTAGGCTACGATTTAGCCAGTGTATAGTTTTAGGGCAGGTTATTAGTGTTTTGACATTGTCCGTAACTCTGCTTAAAACTTTAATACGCTTTGTGGTTGTACAAGAGATAAAATGTCTAACACTGAGACCCAATTTTGAGGATTCAGGTGGCTACTGATTGATTCTGTTGGGTTACGTTCTTAAACCAGACACAATAGAAATTCAATTGTTCTATGGCACTGTGGTTACATTGGGCGTCCAAGTATTAGAACATATACCTTTTTGAACAGCTGTCATATTAAATTAAACTGCCCCCCTAGACAAATGACATACCTAACGCTAAAAGAATAGAAATAAAATATTTTGATTATTGTACGGGATTGACATAATTCAACGATACGTATAAATGACATTTATTTCAATCCCGGTTATTTCAATCTTCGCGGTATCGTGTGTGTAAAATTCTTATATTTAAAAAAAAATCATTCAAAGTATCTCGATTTTATCCTGGAAAGGCGTACCTTTCCAGAATAAAATAGTAGGTAACTAAGCTAAATACTTAGCTTACTTTAAATAGAATACTTATAATTTCGAGGAGGAGGAGCTCGATGGCGCAGTGCTTAACGCGCCCGGTCTGCGATTGCAAAGGTTAAGTAACTTTCGCAAAGGCCGGTCATCGGATGGGTGACCAAAACTTTATCACCTCGAGCTCCTCCGTGCTTCGGAAGGCACGTAAAGCCGTTGGTCCCGGCTGCATTAGCAGTCGTTAACAACTACCAATCCGCACTAAGCCCGCGTGGTGGTTTATTGTAACGTTGCAATTTTAACGTTATAGATTTATAGAATAGCAGAAAATACATTTCAAAACAATCGTTGTAGTTTTGTTGAGTTTAGTTCCGAAGTGTCTCAATAGATGGCGCGAGCAGTCTTGAAAATGTAAGGGATTCGATATGGATCGATATCTGTCGTCTTTGGTATAGATAATTTAAAAAGTAAAAAGTCGAGTGACATGACAACTGTCAGGGAGACAGCGAGCTCCGGATGGCATTTGTTACGATGGTGTGGAAAGGAGACACCGTTGATTGATAAAACGTAAAGCACTAGGGCTTAAGGGAATCCTTACACATCGGCCCTCATTTCCATCAAAATGAGCCGATAAAATATTTAAAAGTTTGGTAAGTTCATTTCTGAAAATTTCATTCGTTTATTTTTTGGGTTAGATTTCGTTATCATGGCCATGTGTCTTCCAGGGTCAGGAGAGGGAAATTGCAGGATGTCTTAGGCTGAAATTTGAAATAGCCGCATAAGTTTGAAGGATCAAACGACGCCTGCATGTAAGTTAGCAATTTTTTAAATTTCCAATTTGAAATCTGAAAAGGTATAGTTGTAATTCGTATACTCATCAACATGGTTGTTGTTTCAGAATGGGATCTTTATATTCATCTTTATATTCATCTTTATATTGATATTTACATTTATAGTTACATCTACAATGATGTTTGCATTTTAATGAACATCTGCGTTCACTTTTACAACACTTTATTGGATCTTTGATCGTTCAGAGGTTATAAAGTAAGGAGACACTTAGTCATAAACGCTCCCTATCCACATGGGTGAGGAAGGCTGTTCTCCTCTTGGAATGCTGAGAGTCTGAAGATAGCTACCCGTGCCTCATTCGGATCCGGGGACGCTCTGCCCGTTGAGACTGAAAAGTCAGCTCGCAGAGCCGCCACGGTTCGGGATAGTCTGGCCAGGTAACAGGATGGTCTTCGTAGGATTTCACCAGGTCAGTGTTCTTCGCAATGGTCTTATTAAGTTAGTAGATTCACTTTAGATTTTGTTCCACAATTTGGGATTGGTTTAATCACAAACGCGAACTCGGTTAGCGACCCTGAGTTTAATAGTCTTTTGCATAACATTTTTTAATAATTTAAATTGGTACTGGTTCTCCGCTAAAGATTACTGTCTTATGACATGCTCATAATGTATTAGGATAAATCTAAATTTTAAGAAACAACCAAGATTCAGTGTAAACTATGTACCATAGAATTTAAGGGAAATAATTTCTTGTTGTACTAAAATTATACAGGTGAGAATATTGTATATTTGAATAAAACTAATCTGGCATTGGGATCACTTCAATCTTTGATTTATTTCCTTATCAGGATCATGTAGCAGTTTGGAGTTTGTAACCAATATCATTTAACACCAGTAAGTATTTTATGACAAAAACACATGTCTCAATCTAAAAAATAAATAAAAAAAGACTAGTTTTCAATGGCGCCCAACGTGGGGCAAAATCTAAAGTGAATCTACTAACTTAATAAGACCATTGCGAAGAACACTGACCTGGTGAAATCCTACGAAGACCATCCTGTTACCTGGCCAGACTATCCCGAACCGTGGCGGCTCTGCGAGCTGACTTTTCAGTCTCAACGGGCAGAGCGTCCCCGGATCCGAATGAGGCACGGGTAGCTATCTTCAGACTCTCTGCATTCCAAGAGGAGAACAGCCTTCCTCACCCATGTGGATAGGGAGCGTTTATGACTAAGTGTCTCCTTACTTTATAACCTCTGAACGATCAGAGATCCAATGAAGTGTTGTAAAAGTGAACGCAGATGTTCATTAAAATGCAAACATCATTGTAGATGTAACTATAAATGTAAATATCAATATAAAGATGAATATAAAGATGAATATAAAGATGAATATAAAGATGAATATAAAGATGAATATAAAGATGAATATAAAGATCCCATTCTGAACAACAACCATGTTGATGAGTATACGAATTACAAACTATACCTTTTCAGATTTCAAATTGGAAATTTAGAAAATTGCTAACTTACATGCAGGCGTCGTTTGATCCTTCAAACTTATGCGGCTATTTCAAATTTCAGCCTAAGACATCCTGCAATTTCCCTCTCCTGATCCTGGAAGACACATGGCCATGATAACGAAATCTAACCAAAAAAGATAAACGATTGAAATTTTCAGAAATGAACTTACCAAACTTTTAAATATTTTATCGGCTCATTTTTGATGGAAATGAGGGCTCGACGTGTAAGGATTCCCTTAAGCGCCTAGTGCTTCACGTTTTATCAATCAACGGTGTCTCCTTTCCACACCATCGTAACAAATGCCATCCGGAGCTCGCTGTCTCCCTGACAGTTGTCATGTCACCTCGACTTTTACTTTTTAAATTATCTATACCAAAGACGACAGATATCGATCCATATCGAATCCCTTACATTTTCAAGACTGCTCGCGCCATCTATTGAGACACTTCGGAACTAAACTCAACAAAACTACAACGGTTGTTTTGAAATGTATTTTCTGCTATTCTATAAATCTATAACGTTAAAATTGCAACGTTACAATGTTTTCTAGCTAAAAAAAAAAGTTTTTAGCTAGAGAAGGTTTTACTTTAGTGTGTCGGTGTCTCGTACGAGACCCAGCGACGCCAAGGCAAAACCTTCTCTAGCTAGTTTTTTTTCTAGCTTAAAACTTTTTTTTTTTAGCTAGAAAACTAGTTTATTAGCTAGAAATTATTTTTTAGCCACATTTTTTTAAGTGTGTTTAAGGTTTTTATGCGCGCTCAAGCACACTAGAGCGCATCGCTTAGTTTCGTAGTTTTGAACTTAGATTAAATTAAACTTTAAATAAGTTTTTATTTTTTAAGCTTTTATTTTACCAACCCGAGCTGACGTTGCGTTGACGTTGAGTAAAATTATATTTTTTCCAACTCGAGCGGTCTTACTCCGCGAAGACGGTTGCTTTTGTTTACCAACCCGAGCTGACGTTGCGTTGACGGTTGAGTAAAATTATATTTTTTCCAACTCGAGCGGTCTTACTCCGCGAAGACGGTTGCTTTTGTTTACCAACCCGAGCTGACGTTGCGTTGACGGTTGAGTAAAATAATATTTTTTCCAACTCGAGCGGTCTTACTCCGCGAAGGACGGTTGCTTTTGTTTACCAACTCGAGCTGACGTTGCGTTGACGGTTGCGTAAAAACAAAATATGTTTTGTCAACAACTCGAGAGTTTACCCCGAAGACGGTTGACGAGTTCATTAATATTGGTGTACCAATAATAATAACATTTTTCTTAGGAAATTTTGTCCAACATTTTCAAAAGTATGGAGTTACGAGTATCTCCTATAAAAAACTCTGGGGTTAGTGACAGCGGTGGCAAAAATAAATAAACTTGTTTGCTACACTAGGTTAGATGATGGATGTTCGATAAGATTTGAAAGGAATTAAGATAGTTGATGGGAAAAAGTAGATGAATGAAAGGAGCCTGTAAGCGGATCAATAAGCAGTTCCGGACGGATCATTAACATTAGTCCTGAAGATGGCGGGGTGGGGGTTTGAAGAACAGGAATGGATTAAATAGGAATTGTTTTTTTTTTTCAAGATGGGTTTTTTATTTCGAAGACTACCGTGTGTGGTGAATTTACCGGTAATTTGTTTACCCACCATACCGTAGTTGGTTAGGGAGATGTTTTTTTGAGTTTATGGCTACGGTGATTTAGTTGGTGAGTTGTTTTTGTTTACCCACCATGCCGTAGGCCACGAAGTTGTGTCGAGTGTCTCTTGGGAGCTCCGGCGATGCCAAGGCCAAACCCTTAGGTTAGTTTTTTTATTTTTTGGTCTCATTGCCTTGGAATATTTTAGTCAATGTTGTACGCTCCTCCGGTAGGATTTTATTACTGACGCTGAGGGCAGCGTAGTTCTCACTACGTTCGAAACTTTCATTGGAGGGGGTGTATTGTAACGTTGCAATTTTAACGTTATAGATTATAGAATAGCAGAGAAATACATTTCAAAACAATCGTTGTAGTTTTGTTGCGTTTAGTTCCGAAGTGTCTCAATAGATGGCGCGAGCAGTCTGAAAATGTAAGGGATTCGATATGGATCGATATCTGTCGTCTTTGGTATAGATAATTTAAAAGTAAAAAGTCGAGTGACATGACAATTGTCAGGGAGACAGCGAGCTCCGGATGGCATTTGTTACGATGGTGTGGAAAGGAGACACCGTTGATTGATAAAACGTAATGCACTAGGGCTTAAGGGGAATCCTTACACATCGGCCCTCATTTCCATCAAAATGAGCCGATAAAATATTTAAAAGTTTGGTAAGTTCATTTCTGAAAATTTCATTCGTTTATTTTTTGGTTAGATTTCGCTATCATGGCCATGTGTCTTCCAGGGTCAGGAGAGGGAAATTGCAGGATGTCTTAGGCTGAAATTTGAAATAGCCGCATAAGTTTGAAGGATCAAACGACGCCTGCATGTAAGTTAGCAATTTTCTAAATTCCAATTTGAAATCTGAAAAGGTATAGTTGTAATTCGTATACTCATCAACATGGTTGTTGTTTCAGAATGGATCTTTATATTCATCTTTATATTCATCTTTATATTCATCTTTATATTGATATTTACATTTATAGTTACATCTACAATGATGTTTGCATTTTAATGAACATCTGCGTTCACTTTTACAACACTTTATTGGATCTTTGATCGTTCAGAGGTTATAAAGTAAGGAGACACTTAGTCATAAACGCTCCCTATCCACATGGGTGAGGAAGGCTGTTCTCCTCTTGGAATGCTGAGAGTCTGAAGATAGCTACCCGTGCCTCATTCGGATCCGGGGACGCTCTGCCCGTTGAGACTGAAAAGTCAGCTCGCAGAGCCGCCACGGTTCGGGATAGTCTGGCCTGGTAACAGGATGGTCTTCGTAGGATTTCACCAGGTCAGTGTTCTTCGCAATGGTCTTATTAAGTTAGTAGATTCACTTTAGATTTTGTTCCACAATTTGGGATTGGGTTTAATCACAAACGCGAACTCGGTTTGCGACCCTGAGTTTAATAGTCTTTTGCATAACATTTTTTAATAATTTAAATTGGTACTGGTTCTCCGCTAAAGATTACTGTCTTATGACATGCTCATAATGTATTAGGATAAATCTAAATTTTAAGAAACAACCAAGATTCAGTGTAAACTATGTTACCATAGATTTAAGGGAAATAATTCCTTGTTGTACTAAAATTATACAGGTGAGAATATTGTATATTTGAATAAAACTAATCTGGCATTGGGATCACTTCAATCTTTGATTTATTTCCTTATCAGGATCATGTAGCAGTTTGGAGTTTGTAACCAATATCATTTAACACCAGTAAGTATTTTATGACAAAAACACATGTCTCAATCTAAAAAATAAATAAAAAAAGACTAGTTTTCATTATGGCTCGTTCTCCCTATCCATCTATAGGGAAGGCTCGTGCCCCCAGCAGTGGGGACATAAAATGAGCTGATGATGATGATGACATATAATTTATTTGCAAAAAAAATTTTTTATCTATCCATTTTTGTTGTGCCCTATAAAGTTATTAATTAAGTTAACGTTCTTGTTACATCATACCATTTTGTATACAAGAAATGCACACAAACTGTGGGATGATACTTAATAAAATGATTATAAGTGGTTTAAATATGATACCTAATTACTTAATTGATATGATAAGTAAAACAACCGTTTGATACGAATGCTTGTAATGCACTATTCGGTATATAATGAACTAAAAAGTAAAACGCTAAGTTGACAAAATTAAATGTAAGTAAAATTACGAAATATGTACGTTTCACCGTACACAAAATGTTCAGTATTATTTCATGTATAAGCTTTGAAGGTCATTACTTATATCTATGGGCAAATCAATTGCTAACTAATTAATTAGTCTCTCAATTAATTTACCTTTCATAGGCTTTCAAAGGAAATATCGTTCAGTGGAAAGATTAATCGAGTACCTATAGAGGTCACCAAGTCTTTAACAATAGTCTGATGATATGTTTAATTTTTTTAATATATCACCAAACTAATAAGCATTCATCTATACTATGGAAGAGTGAAAGTATGGGGAGGTACAAATGGGCTAAGTGCTACTGGTAGATGGAAACCTCAGCCAGCTCTATAAGATAAGATAAGATATATCGCGCGCGGTCTGCGATTGCTGAAATTATTCTAAAGACGGCATGCACGGCGGCCAGGCACGCGTGCAGCTGCTCGCGCGAGTGCGCCGGCGACAGGCAGAACCTGCGCACCCGACAATACATAGGTAACTTTTGATTTTTTTTTTCTATCGAGGAAATTTTATAATTCTGCATTCTGTAAACAATTACATTGTTGCTAATATAGTCCATTATTATAACATATATTTTTCTTGGTATTGTATTTTGTATATTTTTTATAGAAAATTAAATAATGGTTAACTTAATGGTTTTAGGAGTCTATTTTGTATCTTCTATTTTTAATACGTGAAAAAAAACTTGTCCACTTTTTAAACACATATATTAGAAGAATTAAACATTTGGCATAATTGAAAGTTTATATGTAGGTAGTAAAGTAAGTAAGTAAATAGCCTATATATATACTGTCCCACAGCTGGGCAAAGGCCTCCATCTTTGAAATCAAGTCATCACTACAATTAATGGGTATTGGTTTAATCACCACGCTATATACGACGTTAGTCGGAAAACGGGGGTACTAAGCCGAAAGGAGGGTAAAGTATACACACATATATACATATATACATGATAGGGAATAACTTTTTTAAACTTTTTTGGTTTTTTTTTATTTCTTTTTTGTTTATTTTTTTATTATTTTTTTACATTTGATTGGTCTACAAAAATCTAGAAGGCTACGGTTTTGACGTAGGTTCTCAGCAAATAGGTTTACCTCTAATGTCAATGTAGGTACGGGCATTGTAAAGAGTCGAGTTTTTATCTCTCCATAATTGGACTAATGTATCCAATAATATTATCTTGTAATTTGTTTTTTTTGTGACCGCCAAGGCTACCACAGCGTCATTTCTTTTGAAATCTTAATAAAATTGTTAATCTAAAATTATCCATAGTGGGACAGTTACAGGCTATTTATTTATTTATGCTTAAATATCTATATTATCTGCCATATACGAGATTATACTGGTATTGCAAAACATCCAGTATTAGTAATACTTTTTTAAGCATTTGATAGTGATTCATTAAATTAAGAAAACTTCTTTACCTCCTTTCTTCGGGTCGCTGTCGCGGCTGTATTAGTAACATTTTCATACAATTTATTCTTTGGGACCTTCTGTCTTTGATACCGCGTGCAGTAAAAGATTTGTTCTGTAACTGTACTGTACAGAGCAAGATCCCGTGAACGCCGGACCTAAGTCATTTTATAAAGGCTAATTCTTTCTAAAGTACACTTCAAGGTAAACACATTTGGCTAATACGGACATCGGGTCGTGGTGGCTGTGACAGTACTGTTACGTTGGCAAATGTCTTCACTCCACCTGATGTTGCAAGAATTGAAGCGTGAAAACAACGCAGCATCAGGTCGACCTCACCCTGCGCCGGCCCACAAGGTATCTACCTCTTCATGCCCCGTTTGTAGGACCCCATGTCATGGGATGCAGGAAAAAGGTGTACTGGTAGACTATTTCATCTTTTGGAAGGGCGACAACTATTGTTGTTTGTTTGTTGTTGTAAAGAATGTGTACATGTGAAACTCTTTGTATCTTATTCAATTTTGCTACGAATTTTACTTTTTATTATTAAGTGCTAATTGCTGCACTGAAGCTAAATTAATAATTTAAAAATTTATAAAATACAATGAAAAAATTAAACGCCTACCCGACCCCAGCCAGGAATCGAACCTGGGTCTTCCGCAACCCGGGCAAAGTCAAAGTGAAAGTCAAATATTTTTATTCAAATAAACTTTAGAAAAGTGCTTTTGAATCGTCCAAAATTGTTTTTACCTATTCAGGACGTCTATTTTTTAGCTGTGGAGAAGACTGCGGCTGCACTGACCGCTATGCTACCGGGAAGGCTGACGTAAGCGCTGAATTTTGTCACTGCTTTTCAATTTTTTAGAGTGCTAATAGTTTAAATGCTATGAATGCTTTAAACGAGTATTATACTCATAATTATGCGAATTT
This sequence comes from Eudonia lacustrata, assembly GCA_947562085.1. Lineage (NCBI taxonomy): Eukaryota > Metazoa > Arthropoda > Insecta > Lepidoptera > Crambidae > Eudonia > Eudonia lacustrata. The sequence goes on from OX387332.1 coordinate 7,952,344, forward strand.
ACTTTGTATAGGTATTTCTTATGACACTACTATAGGCACCAGTCGCTTATAAATGGCAGGCTAACGTGTATCTTATATCCGTGGTATATTCTAAGTCTTATAATAACTAATACCTAACTAAAACGTCTTATAATAACTAAAACGAGCAATTTTTGTATATATGATATATAATCTGAATCTCGGAAACGGCTCCAACGATTTTCATGAAATTTGGTATGCAGGGGGTTTCGCGGACGATAAATCGATCTAGCTAGGTTTCATTTTTAGAAAACATTATATAAAAAAATAACGAGCAAAGCTCGGTCATCCAGGTACTAATTCCTTAAATGCAGAGAAAATAAATGTTTTTTTGTTTTTTTCATATTTTTTTAGGATCTACTTTGTTTCAAAAAAAAAAAATCTGGAATTCAAATATGCAACGTAATGGTATTAGTGTTAGACGCAGTAGCCCAATGTTCGATACTAGTTTTTGTCGCCTAACAAAGAACAAGGAATTTCGTGGAAATTTTACAAATGTTGTTAGAGTCAAAAGTCAGTTACTGATCCCCATTTTTATTGATTAATGAAAAAAGTGTCGGTTGGTTCCAGTCGTACTCTAGTGAAGTCTACCATCACTCACTGTCCACATTAATTTCGAAACGTAGCTGTATTTGTAACATGAATTTTGTTACCTTTTTCGAGGTTATATGCAGCTCATAGTAAAAGTTAGTTTAATGTATTTGTATGTGAGCCTCTTTAGTCTGGATGAGTATTTTTAATCGTCGAATAAGTAATTAAAAAGGTTTGCAACGGTTTGACAGTCGTGGACAGTGGTAGACAGGAGCGACAGCCCGGCTAAGAGCCGAGGTGCTCGGAAATCGGTTTTATTCTAATGTAACATTTTTTTTTTGACGTGACAACGTCTTATAATTCGATAGAGCCGGCTGCACGCACGAAAAAACATGACGTATGCGGCGTTACCTCGCTCTGAGGCGTTCCATTTAAGGCTTGAAGTGCAAGCTCTCGCTTGCTAGGCTAGTGCAGCGATTGTAAGTTATGCTATAATTGACAAAACTATAACAATAAGTTAACAGAACTGTTTAACGATGAGTAAAAAATCAATTGCTTTACTATTCGATTGAAATAATTATCGAGCGTAGCTATGATTTCAAAAAATTAAAATATAAATGTTAAATCTTTCACATATCATAACAACGTGTCTGAAATTACAAATAAAATTAAAATTTTCTTTTGAAAAATGTATCATCAGTATTTTCTTATGACGTTGTCACGTTCAACTATCGTCAGTAAACCGACTTTACAGACAACCGATTTTTTATTACATATTCGATGATTCAAATACTCATCCAGGCTTAAGAGGCTTACATACAAATAAATTAAACTAACTTTTACTATGAGCTACATATAACCTCCTTACAGTACCTTCAACTCTTTAGACCTTTGTAGTAAGTTATGAACCAAAAAATCTTCGATTAATTATGTACTAGATTCCGGATGAGCGCTTGAAAAGCGAACGCGTCTTTGAGGCCTCGGGGCCACAATGACGCTTGTGGCTACGACAGTAAGTATTAAGTACAAATATTTTGCAACCTTAATTAATCTTTATGGTTAAGCTTTAAGGTTCACAGTAAGCTGAGGTTGTTGATGCTATCCAATGTTTGTTTCAGATTTTGTCATTCGAAATTTAAATGCATAGGTATGATTTTTTTTAAGTGTAGTTTGTGGTTTGAGCAACCGGCTAAGATCATAGACCATGCTGCCATATCATTAGTTTCTTAAATTCATTAGTAGATAAACTATATAGGATGATGATGAATGATAATCGAAATGAGAAATGAGAATGATATACCCCCCAACCCCTCGAGTATCTTAGTAAAGATGTGGGGCATTACTAAGTCCTCACGCGGAATTCTTGAGAGAATTTGAAAAGTGCCGTTGCACTGTTTTGTTTCATTTGCCAACACTCATGCACACTCACGAATACTTAACGGCTAATAATCCACCATTATTTCACATTAATATTCGACATACCACAAATTTTAGAAAATAAAACAAAACCGCAGACATGACTCTTCACTTTCCCGCCAAGAAGAACAGGACATCTTTCGAGATGCATTTTTATTCCGGATCCTATATCTAAGTACATTATTGATCGAAGTATTTTTCGTACAACTCTTATAAGACCTTTTTTGAAAGGTGCAGTAAAAAGTTTTTAATTAAAATAATAAAAGTAGAAGAGGCGTACCTTGTCAGTGACCTCCTCTTCTGGCTTCACATCCTCGTGGATGTGTTGGGCGTGGTTGCTGACTATGTGTAAAGCACCCACGGCGTCTCTTTTACCGCGCAATTTGTTTCTTGTGAACTGGTAAAATAAAATAAATCCTTTTTTGCTTTTGGAAACCGGAACGTGGCAGTATTTGTATGTGAATTGGCGTAAAACAAATTACCAGAGTTCGACAAAGCTTTCGTCACCAAAATAAAATATATAAAAAAAAATTGTAAGTATTGATTAAACAAAAAAAGAGGAGCTCGATGGCGCAGTTAACGCGCTTGGTCTGCGATTGCTGAAGTTAAGCAACATTCGCAAAGGCCGGTCATCAGATGGGGACCAAAAATCCGAAAAACTCCTCCATGCTTCGGAAAGCACAATAAGCTGTTGGTCCCGGCTTCATTAGGTGTCGTTAACAACTACCAATCCGCGTGGTGGTTTACGGCCCGTTCTCCATATCCATCCATAGGGAAGGCTCGTGCCCCAGCAGTGGGGACATACAATGAGTTGGTGATGTTGATGATGATGATGATGAATCGATCACTGGTCCTTTTAGGGTGGTAAGGATTTTATTTGAAGGTATAGCCTGTTGCATACCAAAACAAACGAAAACTTAATGAAAAATCATTGGAGTTTTATATATGTGTATGCTCTGTGGTTGTTTCCCGTCAACTTTGTATGTATTATCTATATAAATAACATGCTATAAAATAAAATTATTTATCTCAATTCTGTCTCGTACATAGTCAATAACTAAATATACAGAAAGCTAGGAGGAGATAAAATTAAGTATAATGGTACTATACAAAATATTAGGAAAAGCTTGAAATCTAAGACTAGTTGTCTAAACAAGACCACAAAGGCGGTTAGGAAAAAAAATTACAAAAGATACACTACTCACAGCATTGTATCCATCTGAAAATAAAACACAATACGTGAAAAATAACAGTATAATACAAATCCTCATTCTGTTTCAAAACATTTCAACATAAGCCTGTGAAGGTTATTCTTTATTTACTTTGAACATTGAACATAAAAATGCTATAAAAAATAGCGTTCCATCTAACTTGGTGCGTATACCTAATATTTGTTCTCTATAATTTGTTTTTCATTTGTTATTAACAGTATCGCCATGTTGCAACTGTTAAGCTTTTGTTTATTCGCTTTGATGGTTCAAGGTCACAGTAATGTAAGTAGAATATATTATTAAGGCAACGCATCGCTAAACAATTATTCTAATACGGAGCGTTTGCGCCCCTTACCATAAGAAAAACTGTTTTTTTCTTTCCAATTAAAACTACAAATAAGTTTTTTAAAATGAGCGTTTACGCCGTTTTGCTCAAAAACTGTACTTTTCAAACCTCGTAATATCTATGAATATTTACTTTACAAATATGTTAATTACTTATATCATTAGGCGATCTTGTCATCAAAATAGTTTGATGAAAACATTTTTAGATTTATGGATATTTTGGAATTTATAACAAGATAATTGAACAGAGGTTTTCATAATCTGACTTTCCGCGTCAACTTCGAAGCTTAAAAATGTGTTTAAATTACTGACAAACCTAAGAACAAAAATTTTATTTCAATTTGAAAGATCTTCAGCAAAATAGTTTGTTGAAAACATTTTTAGATTTTGGTTACTAACAAAAACTATAAAAATCCAAACATTGTGAATTTTTAAAGAAATTATAGGTGATAAAATAATTGTTTTCTCTAATATACTTACTATATAAATATAAGATAAAAGCTTTTTACTATAGAAAAAAGTGTTCTTTAAATTATGCGCAAAATTTTTTTTACTAAATTAGCTCTATAATTTTTCTATAAATATTTTAAAACTGCTCTAAAACTACTACAAAACTCTGCGTTCTATTAGTATCAAATCAGTCCGCCGCGAGGCCTCTGAGAGAGTGGTCATGTCGCTCGACGCTCAACCCGACGATTGTCGAACAATTGCCGTAATTTCGAAGATAGTTCAAATTTATAGCGCGATAAGCAAATCTTAGTACTTTAGTGAATAAATTATTTTATGTTACTTTTGATGAATTGCAACATTTTTAAATTGGACGACCTCCGTGGTCGAGTGGTTAGCGCGCCGGGTCGGGCGTCGCGCCGTCTCCGAAGCCCCGGGTTCAATTCCCGGTGGGGTTAATTTAGAGAAGGACTGTTTTTCTAAATTTATTTCGGGTCTAGGTGTTTTTTCTATGTTTATGCATGCATGCATGTCCATGTCTATGCATTTATCCATTATCTTTACTATACTAACGAGTTTCTTAAGAATACTTATCTTGAGCTAGATAATTGGTGAGAGCATAAACAAATTAAATTTTTAAACTGACAACGTATATTATGTTGCAGAGATAATGGGTAACAAATTCAACGAAACATACCCTCCCCCCCCCGCTATGGGCTATGGCCCAATCTCCTCGCCATATCCTAGCAGTGCGACTTTTGTAGACTAATTATTTAAGTGTTTTCCTTTTTTAATTTTTTTAAGTATTCTTAGCTATTATTATGTTTTTTAGAATCCTACTTATTTAAGTTTTTCTTCCAATGTATTACAAAGAAATGATTAATTGTACGGGCAGTCAAATAACTTGACCGAGTTTTGATAGCACCTATTTTATTGCTGCATGATGCGCTTTGTGCTTATGTGGCTCATATTTTCCCAGTAGTTTTTATACAAAATTTATTTTAAAAGGAGATTAGCAAAATTGGCCTTGGTAATAGACAACATATTATTATTGATATATTCTAAAAAATCGGTCAATTTATTTGACTGCCCATACAATTAATCATTATCTCTCTGAAAATATTGGAAGAAAAACTTAAATAAGAAGGATTCTTAAATGTTTCGTATCTCAAACCATCAACAAACTGTCAACTGTCAACGTCATGCAGGGAACAACAGGGACTCCATTTCCACTTAACATCAAGTGGAGTGGAGACATTTGCCGAGCTATAAATAAAATAAAATAAAATGTGTCGTCGTCAAATCAATTCGTCCAAAATAAATCGTTGAGGAACAGATAGGTATTGATTATAATTTTGTGATATAAGATTAATTACAACATTAATAAAAATACATACAATATAATATTATACTTAGGTACTTATTTCATGTATCCGTAGTTTAGTCATCTGCTTACGCCCATAGTTAAAAATAAAAAAACGACGGGTTGCACCCCGGGAGTGCCGGCAGAAGTGAAAACTTGAATATTAACGTTGTGCATTTTGGATATTTTGGAATGGTTAGGGAATAATTTTGCACGAATTGCTTCAATTATCAGTATAAAAGTACTATCATTTATGTGGTAGAATACAATATTTATTTATTGTGCTATCGTACAAAAACATGACAATTTATTCGCGCAAGCGCCCTGCGCCGCCTAAACGAAACAGCAGGCATACATTTTCGCCGCGCCGTAGAAAGAGAGGGGGATACTTCCTCTCCTACGCCGCCCCGGCTGTCTACCCTCCATCCGTCTTACGATTTTACGTCTTACATTTTCGATCAGGTCACGTGTCCTGACGCGAATTTTACATTTTTAACCAATTACAAAAAAGTGTACAACGCCGCTAAAGAAGTTTTCACTTCAATAATTTCTAAGTATACCGAAAAACTAAATTCGAACGGATCAAAGTAGTGAGTTTGACTATAGTGAGCAGAACTAGCCTACTCTACGCACACACTCGCGCGCGCTCACAGCCCGCTTCTGTGTGCGTGATATTTGGACTTAAAAACCTAAACTTAAGGTCTCGCGCTCGGCGTAAACGCTCTAGAAAATTTAGATGCTTAAATCGGTCTGGTTTGCCTGTAAAATGCAAATCTATGTTTTAAAAGAGGTTACTTTGATATTTTTTTGTCTGTTATAAAAGTTAACAAATCGTGTTTCTGCAACTAGCAAAATGAAGTCAATTAAATGAAAAATCGTGTCATCAAATATCACTTTCATATGTTTTGTAATTGTTGGAAAAAATCAAGATTATATTAAAGCCTTAATACAATTATTGAAAATTACACGAGCAACTTATTTAGCGTTGTGTGTTTTAATGTTAACGTAAACAGAGTTTAGTGCGAGTTTAATTTAACATACGATCACGTTATCGAAAAAGTGTTTTATTTATCATAGATGATTTTATTTTAGACTCTTCAAAATGATGCAGATTTTCAGTCGGCGCTGATGCCACAGGAGTTGAATCCAGAATTTGCACCCGAAAAGGTAACAAATAACTTATCTATTTCTTATTTATCAGATAGACATTTGTCTAAAAGAGATTAACGGAAGTCTTATTGCTTTGTGGTTTATGTCATCTCTTCTCCTCTCCTGACCTCTCATCTGTTCCTATCCTAGTATATACTGTACTCTGCTCTCCTCTTCACCCATCTGCCTTTTGATGCATGGACATTTAGTAAAGTTTGTAATGTAATTTTTTATTGTAGGTAAAATTACATACCAACATTTGTTTGTAAATTTCATTACTTCTAATTAATTAATCCTTTATTGTACAAATAAATTACATTTAAACACACGTTACACAGGACATATACAAGGGTGAGCTTATCTCTAGAAGAGATCTCTTCCAGCCAACCCTAGCTGTGGTGCAATAAACAAGTATGCGGGACTAATAAATTATAAATAATACTATACTAACAAACAATTCAATTCAACAATTCTATAAAAGCTTTGCAGTTTCTTGCGCCCATTCTTCTCCACAGCTAAAAGTTAGACGTCCTGAATGGATAAGTAAAACAATGTTTGGACAATTCAATAATTTTTATTAAGTTTACTTAATAAAAAAAATCATCTCAGTATTTATCATCCCGTGCTCCTCAGTGCTTCGGAAAGCACGTAAAGCTATTGGTCGGCATATTATGTATTATGTGGTCCCGGTTTTTTTTTTTGGAGAGAGATTGCTGATTGCCTCAGACGGCATTTTCAGCTTCACCGGGGTTTTTTGGGGCGGCGAGGTACGTAAAGGGTACCTCAGGCCGTGTTGAAACGAATCACCTTCGGAGGATTTCTAGAGGGTAAGGCATCGCACACTTCAAAGTGCGCGTCCCCGTGCCCTCCCAGAGTCTCCGAAGGCTCATTAGCAGTCGTTAACAACCACTAATCCGCACTGGGCCCACGTGTTGGTTTAAGGCCCGTTTCCCCTATCCATCCGTAGGGAAGACTCGTGCCCTGGAACATAAAATAAGCTGCTGGTGATACACGCACATAACCGATCCTTAGGGAAGCCTTTGTCCAGCAATGAACGTCTTTTAGCTGACATGGTGATGATGATGACGACGACGACGATGATGATGATGATGATTATGATGATAATGATTATTATTATGATGTTGATCACGATTATGATGATTATTATTATGATGATGATGATGATGATGACGACGACGATGATGATAATGATGATGATTATGATGATGATTATGATTATGATGATGACGATGATTATGATGATGATGATTAATATGATGATGATTATGATGATGATGATGATGATGCTATCCTGGCTTTTCATATAACTGCTTTGTTCTTTTCAGGATCAGCCATGGAAAATGATAATGCCACTTCCGCGTCCGCGTCGTGATCTTTCTACGGAAATAGTCACGGTTACATCTGTCTCGCTCACCGTCAAGCGATACAGTCGCATGATATCTTGCGTGGTACTAGCCATATCCTTCATAGTCGAGATAGTGTTGTACGTACTAGATTTCTATCTAGCTTAGTCGAGTAGTGAGGTGCTGAGCGCCTAGTTGTCGTAAACTTATTTTTAATTGTTATTTTAATTTAAAATACAAATAATTTATTGGGAAACTTCATGTTTTTTGTTATTTTAATTCGTTCACCCTGGTTCTGATTTATAATCTATATTTTTTAATGTTATAAAGCTGAAGAGTTTGTTTGTTTGAACGCGCTAATCTCAGGAACTACTAGTTCGAATTGAAATCTTTTTTTTGTGTTTGATAGTCCATTTATCGAAGAAGGCTTTTGGCTATATAAAATTACGCTGCAACTAATAGGAGCGAAGCATCAGTGAAAAATAATGCAAAAACGGGAACAAGAGCCTTAAAATTTAAAAATGCTGCCGAAAGTCACTATTCCACGCGGACGAAGTCGCGAGCATAGCTAGTATAATATTATTTCTTTATTAATGTCAAAGCATTGCCACATCACATATATAAAATCAAAGAAAGTAATAAATAATTTTGAACAGAAATTCATTTTAAAAGCGTGATAGTTTTAGCGTGCATATCATTTGCCATATTATTAATATGAACATCAGAAATCAAATATAATAATATAGAACCCTTGAGGTAAACGAGTTTTTAAGTGCAAAGTCAGTGTATGATGCCCTCAATCTAGGCAGACGATCTCCGTAAGGTGGCTGGCAAGAGCTGGATGAGAGTAGCCGCGGATCGTGCTCAGTGGCGGGCACTTGGAGAGGCCTATGTCCAGCAGTGGGCGTGTGTTGGCTGATGATGATGATGAGGATGAATCTAAAAAGAACAAATCTCAATATTCAATGTATAGTTTTTTAATATTTAAAAACAAAATAGGGGTAATTGGGTAATAATAAGGACTGGCACTTGTTGTTTTGAAAGAAACAAGTTGAGCTTAAATAAGGCTACTTAAAAAAATATAAATATTAAATTAATTATTTAATGTGTTACTAAATATATCAGGAACTCAAGTCTCGTCTCGTGTCGTGAAGTCTTCTTTCGTACCGTGATGTTACTACTGTGTACAGCAGAATACAAGTGCAGAGCCCCGCTTTACTTGCTGCGTTTACTGGTTTGTTGCCGCCAAAAGGGCCGTTCTAGCATTGTTGTGTTCCGACAGCTAGTGATAAGATTCAGCCAGTTCCTCGGTACTTGCTTATTTAATAAAAATAAATAAAATTAAGTATGCTACTAATATTAACATTAATAATGTCTCGGTGGGTGAGTGTCAACTCAAAGCGCTCGACCCGATACCCGATGTCCCGGATTCAATTGCCGTGCAAATGTGTGTTTCGGATTTTTCGATGCATAGCCCGGGTTTGCAATCATCAACCCGCACTTGGCAAGCGTGGTGATGAAGCCTTTATCCATCAATTGTAGTGATGACTGGATTTCAATGATGGAGGCCTGCCCTGCAGTAAGACAGTTATTAGTGCTATTTAAAAAAAATTAACACTTAATGTAGTTTTCTGGTGAAGTTTACAATATTACCTAACCTCCTGTACAATATTTCCCACGCTTCATGGGAAAGGAGGAACGGCTGGAAACCAGCGCTGAGAAACAATATTTCCATATATGATGATGATGATGATGATGATGATGAATGATATTAGAAATGGGAAGTGAGAAATGACATACCGCCCAACCCCTCGAGTATCTCAGTAAAGATGTGGGGCTTTACTAAGTCCCCATGCGAGCTTCTTGAGAGAATTTGAAAAGTGACGTTGCACTGTTTTGTTTCATTTGCCAACACTTATGCACACTCACGAACACTTAACGGTTAATAATCCACCATTATTTCACATTAATATTCGACATAACACAAATTTTGGAAATCGCAGACATGACGCTTCACTTTCCCGCCAAGAAGTCAAACTGTTTTATTGTTATTATTTGTTAGTGTGTTTTTTTTTTCTAAGTTAGAAGCCGTTTTCTCTGTACGATACAATAGTGTACTATAATATGTTATTTCTTAATTTATTATTATTACCTATATTATTATATTAAATAAGGATACATAATGATAAACTAGATATAAATGAAAATAAAAATAAAAATAAACTATAAGTAGATACCTAATATTTACTGTAGTAAGGAAATTATAATATACGTGGAAGTACATAAATACATATATACATTGTGTGTGTGTGTGTATATATGTATGGATTTAGTGTATATATTATATATGTATAGTGTATATATTGTATATTTTATATATATATTTTTTTATATTAGAATGTATTTATCAACATTTTTTTTTACGCCTTATGCAATTAATTATGTTAAGGGAAACCTGTAATTAGCTTTACCTATTATTGTTTAAGTACTATGTAAGAAAATATTGTATTGTTACGCAGTTGGTTTTCTTAATAAAGAAGAAAAAAAAAAAAAAGATACAAACCAAGTAATTACATGGTGTAGTGTGTATTTCAGGATCTTCCAATTGCAAGAACTTCCTCACAATTCGGCAGGTATTAAGGATTGTGCGGCTCCGGACACTGCTAAAGTCAACTACTTCACCATAAAGGTGGTGCAAAGCAGGGCTTTGAAAAACATTAAAAATTTGTGTTTCTTTTGTTTCGCATTGTTGTCCTTTCAACGTATTTTTGTGTATTATTAAGCTGATTGCAATTGTGCTGTTTTTGTTCATTTATGTCTATGTATATTATTTTATGCTGTATGTTTTCCTTATAAAAAAAAAAAAGCGGCTCTATTATTATTATTTTTGTTATAATTTAAAACAAACATATTCTAGATGATAAGACTAGACCGTTATCCGAATTTAATCATTACCATGAAAAATCGACTTAACGATTTTCCAAGTAAAAACAGCCTGAATTTGATTTAATTAAAACGCACGATTCGCACACAGTATCCAATTGATTGAAACTGTACGATTTTATATGCAATCTAGCGGTTCACGCATATCAAGTGTGCTCGATATAAAATGGCCGCCAACAAATAAACAGACTTGTCAACAAGGAGACGCCGTTGCCGCAGCAATGAAGTGGCTCGTTGTGATATGTGTGCTGTTTGCTATGCTCGGCATTGCGTTGGTAAGACTCTTGTATTTTTTTCTTAATAATAATTGATAATATTTGATTGAGATTTTTTTTAATAATATTTGACGACCTCCGTAGCCGAGTGACTTGCACGCCGGACTTTAGGCGGCGCTAACTCTGAGGTCCCGGGTTCGATTCCCGGTCGGGTCAATGTCGAAAACGAACTTTTCGATATTGTGTCGGGTCTGGGTGGTTGTGGTACCGTCGTTGTTTCTGATTTCCATAAAACGAGTGCTTTAGCTACTTACCTTGGGATCAGAACAATTTATGTGATGTTGTCTAAATATAAATATATAATTGACCTCTTTGCCCTAATGGCTAAGCATTTGGCCCTATAACCGGAGGTCCTGGGGTATGTGATCATCAACCCACATTTGGCAAGCCTGTAGGTAGTTTATGCGATGACTTAAAATCCAGTCGCCGAATAAATAGAAAGAATTTCGTACAATGACGTGGCATCACTTGTCACGCACGCAAGCGCGATTTTGCCGTAGTGCTCGCGCACATATTTCTTGACTGTATTACCAGTCGTTACAACCCCGCCCGATCCCCTAAATGACACTACACATTTACAGAATACACTAAACATGCACACTAGTATAGGCCCAAGACACCGTACTCATAGAACAAGGGTACGTAGAACCGGTTCACACGCGCTCTATACCAGGTACAGACATGTACCTGTGTGCTTCTTTCCGCCTCCACGGCCCGATCTACCCGAGCCGAGGTCCGTGCCTTTAGAGGCGCCCTCGGGTGGTTCCGCTCCCCGATCCGATCCGAACCCTTCGGAGACTCTGGTAGGGCACGGGGACGCGCACTTTTAAGTGTGTGATGCCGTTCCCTCTAGAAATCCTCTGAAGGTGATTCGTTCCAACACGGCTTGAAGTACCCTTTACGTACCTCGCCGCCCCCAAAAGACCCCGGTGACGCTGAAAATGCCGATAGAAGCAATCAGCAATCTCTCTCAAAAAAAAAGTCGTTTCAACCGCCGCACCGCACTGGGCCCGCGTGGTCGTTCCATCCATATGGAAGGCTCGTGCCCCAGCAGTGGGAACGTAAAATGAGCTGGTGATGGTGTTTTTAATGCAATAACTTAAAGGAAGCAGGTAGATGTAACCAACATTAAATGAGACACCAGTTTTGTATAGTCGACCATGAAATTGCTTTATCACTTTTGACAAAAACTTCCATTACAATAAAATTTCGCTAAGGCTCATTGTCAATAATGACAACGTATCTGTCACTTGGTATTTTAAACAAAAATAGATCTTGCTGTTTTATTTTATGCAAACCAAATTCACCTCTAAGGTAGTAAAGCAATTTCATTGTCGGCTATACATGAATCGATCGTCACTTTTTTCCTTTATTCATAAATAGCGGTCAGCAACAGGTTTTTGAATTGAATAGAGACCATCTGTTTCCTAGCTGTTGCGCAGTATAATAATCAATTAAATTCTATGTTATTTCTTTATTTGCGACGAAAACTGGTATCGAACCAGGGTGCCACATGTGCCTAGTATACCAAATTTAGTAAAACCTTTCGGTTTTAAATTGTATTAAACTTGAAAGTTACACAACCACAGTTTCCTCAATTCATCATACTTTTAAATATATATTAGTCTGTAAGTTTTTATGTGCGCCGTTCGAAAGAATATTTCGTTAAATAATAGGCGTAACTTACCTATATACTATTTCACGACAGAATATTTTTTAATGAATTCATTTGAGAAGAAGTCGATTTTTATCTTACTTAATTTTTTTTTTTGAAATTAGATACATCATTATTATAAAACAAAAATGAGATTATACAACAAATAAATTGCAATATTTTATACATAACCTTTAATGAAAATGTGACTACAAATTATGAACTGCCATTTCTATTAATACAAAGGTCAATGTACGAAATTCTCTCTGTTCAGCGACCACACTATGTGACAGATAAGGTGCGAGTACATACCGGTTGTGTTGAAATTTGTTCAGCACTTTTTCAGATGTTTAATTACTATTTCAGGGCAAAGAGAACATAGAAGATATAGGCTCCAACGACTACACCGGACGGTATGCGGAGTTGGCCGCGCCGGTGCCAAGCGATGTCGACTTGTCGGAGCTGGTATCGAACCTTAGGCGAGCCGGTGACATATAACACACATCGAGTTACCTTCACACCTAGAGTAGTTGCGGGAACCAATCACGAAGCGCGGATACCGATAAATATAAATTGTAGTTCGAAAAATAATTTTGATTCGGTATCCAATTAACAAATGAACATCGCAGGGAATGATTTAAGAAAGAAAACAAAAGAGTGAGTGGTTCTTGTAAAGTTTTTTTTAAAACAAACGCAAATCAAAACCGGCGGCTATTTGAAAATGAAATTGGTATATTTTTTATTATTGAAATTTTCTCTCGACCACGTAATGTAATGATTGTATTCCCTATTTCACTTATACTTATCCCACTAAGATGAACACTAGATATATTTATATGTGATCTAGCAATTATATTTTGTTATCGTTGACATGTTTCAATATTTGTATTTAACAATTAAAAGATCTCTTTTGAGGCGTCTCCGCTGAATCAGTCATATTTTAATGTAAGTAAGTGTATTTTATATAGAAAACGAGTAAGTATATTAATTTATTAACTTGAAAGCTCAAATTGAAAGGTTGTCTGTCTTTTTTATATTGTAATAATATTATATTTCTTTTATTGACGAGTTAAAGTTTGTTTGCTGTCAAATTGTGTTTCATTTAACTACTTTTTCTTAAATATATTTTCCGTGATCCGTACCGTTGGTCCCGGCATATACCTAGCAGTGAACTAATATACCTAGGTTGATGATGATGATGATCAACTTGAAGTGTGAGAACATTACAGTGAACGTCTTAATGTGGACATTACTCTACTCTCACCTACATAATTAATCGAAGCTCTCACATCAAAAAATTAAGCAAATAATGTTTTTTTTTATAACATTACTGCTACAAAATTCTTTAAGAACTTAATGGCAGTTTCCACGGTTCATGAAAAGGTCAGCATCCTTAACCAAGCAATATTCTTTCTTTGTATGATGTGCATGCACCTTTTAAAAAAGTAACACTAAAACGACCACCTGCCCCATGGCTGACCAGAGGAATACAAATAGGCATGAGACGCAGAAATCGGGCTTTTCGTAGGTTTAAGAGAGAACGATCTGAGGAGAACTGGTGTCTGTACAAATCAGCAAGAAACTTTTGCAACCAGATGATACGTAACGCTAAACGCCGATACATCCTTGAAAACATCTCATCCTCTTCCCCTGCTGATATCTGGAAGTTTCTAGGAACTTTAAGTATTGGCAAGACGCGTAACGTTGATCTGCCTAATACGATTGTGTTGGATGACTAAAATCAACATTTCACTACTACTACTTTTATGGATCGTTCAACTATTTGTCAGACGGTAGATTATATTGCTGGTCTGTCTCGTCCCAACCCTTTTCACTTTTCTCCTGTTACTGAGGATGAAATCAAAAAAACTATTCTCTCCATCAAATCTGGGGCCGCGGGACATGATGGCGTCAGTCGCCGCATGATTATTTCTATATTAAACCATGTCTTTCCTCCGATTACCCACATAATAAACTTTTCCCTCCACTCAGGCCAATTCACCTATCAATGGCGTAAGGCCTATGTGCGACCCTTACCCAAAATTTCCAATCCTTCCCTTCCGACTCATTTTCCTCCCATATCAATTCTTCCGTTTCTATCCAAGGTAATCAAAGCTTGTGTCTATAAGCGGTTTTCGAGGTTCATTTACCAAAATGACCTCGTTAATCCGCTACAATCCGGTTTTAGGCCTGGGCATAGCACAGTTTCCGCTCTCCTTAAAGTGACTGGCGACATTAAACAGGGCATGGAGGATACCAAAGTAACAGTCTTGGTACTCATATATTTCTCTAACGCCTTTAATGCCGTTAGTCACGTATTCTCCTTTCTATCCTTTCTCATCTTATGGTTTCATTTGAAGTGCAGGAGTGGTTCTCTTCTTATCTTCGTGACCGTCGGCAGTCAGTCCGCATTAATAAGACAACATCAAGTTGGTGCAACCTGGATGCTGGCATTCCTCAAGGCGGTATTCTTTCTCCATTATTATTTTCAATATTTATTAACATCATCTGTACGCCGATGACCTTCAGCTTTATACACAATCACGTGTGGATGACTTATCTGACGCCATTTGAAGATTGAATGAGGACTTGGAGGCGATAAACAAATGGTCTCGTAGGTTTGGTGTGGCCGTAAATCCCACAAAATGTCAATCAATTCTCATTGGCAGCTTGCGATTGATGGGTAAAGTGGCGATTAACACTCTTGAGTCAATAATGTTTGATGGAACAATCATACCGTTTAGTCAGAGTGTAAAAAATCTTGGTTTGCATCTGGATTCTACACTCAGCTGGCATTCACAGGTTGCTCATGTCAGTAAAAAGGTTACCTGGACTTTGCGCTCATTAAATCGCCTGAGGAATTTTTTGCCGTTCAAAAATAATAATGTTCAAGAGTAATGCTTGCGCAAACTTTAATATTTCCCATGATCGATTATGGTGACGTGTGCCTGACCTCAACGCCGTTCTGCTCCTATTCGTCAGCGAAGAAGTTCACGAGCCCTAAGTGCACTGTTTTCGATTCTCAATTTTCCAAATTCTCCTTCCTATCATACCACCCATTTTCAATTCCTTTGCTCTTCCCACAGTAAGTACATTCTTCCTTTTATATCCAGTCCATTCTCATGTGGAACGCGCTGCCTCTCGAAATCAGGATGGCTACAAGTCTTTAAAAAGAAAGACTGCATGCTTTTTCTTAATGAAACCATGGCAAAATCATCTCAGTAACCACCTAGTATCTTTACCTAGTACGACCCATCTCTATTTGACATTACTTATCATCAGACGAGATGCAGGCCAAGCTGCTCGTCTGAGGACTGCTTACATAGGACTAAAAAAATTCGCTCTTGCTTGATCCGAACGCGGTAAAGTCCGACAGTAAAATCCATCAGCGGCCAACATCAAAAATCATTTCCAAAAAAAAGTCTTATAGAAAGTGTAAAGCAGATTTTTGCCCCTGCTCGCCGCAAACATCGTAACGTAACCGTAACGTACCATTCGCGGCTAGAAAGCGGGCGATCGGCGTGCGGCTCGGCTCGCTGTACTGACCATGCGAATGGTCGCAGCGAACATGTTACGTTACGATGATACGGTCAGTCGAATAAAAAAGCAAAAATCTACTTACCGAAAAAAACAAGCGCTTGTTAATTGTTAAATTGCAACGCGACTACTCTAGTTTCGGTGGATAAATTGGTATTACGCTCAATGTATGTCAACCATTACATACATTTTAATCGCAAATGCACTAAGCGAGCGATCATTGAGCCATTTGTGTTCATATACCAATTTATCAAAGAGCAATAGAGAGGGCTATGCTCGGGGTTTCTCTGCGTGATCGAATCAGAAATGAGGAGATCCGCAGAAGAAATAAGGTAACCGACATAGCCCGAAGAGTTGCTAAGCTCAAGTGGCAATGGGCAGGGCACATTGCTCGCAGGACTGATGGCCGCTGGGGCGGAATAGTCCTTGAGTGGCGACCGCGTACCGGAAAGCGCAGTGTGGGCAGGCCTCCAACAAGGTGGACCGACGATCTGGTGAAGGTCGCGGGAAGCCGCTGGATGCGAGCAGCACAAAACAGGTCGTTGTGGATATCCTTGGGGGAGGCTTTTGTCCAGCAGTGGACGTCTTTTGGCTGAGATGACCAATTTATCAACCGCAACTATAGCAACTATAACTATAGTTGCGTTGCAATTATTCAATTGACAACTGGTTGCTTTTTCGGTATCAAGCCTGCCGGTCAGTCCCGTTCCCCAACTTGAGTTGCGAAAATAAAACATCATTACGTTGCGGATATTTTTATGTAATGATTGGTGTCAATGGTTCTTTGAGTTCTTTACTCAGTCCGTCCATTTCCTCCGTGATGGGAATAGTTTCTCGTACACGAGGTTGACGTCGGATGGATGGGCGGCGGCGACGAGGGGTTGACTGTCTCTCCTGGCAGCGCGACCTATGGGTATGTAGTCATATGGCACCTGTAATAACAAATGGTTATTAAAGAAAAAACTTATGTTCCTTTGTTCCGTGCTTCGGGAGGCACGTGAAACCAATGCAGCCGCTAACAAATCCCGATCCGATCTGAACCCCTCAGAGAATCTATTAGTAGGGCACGGGGCCACGCACTAGTGCGTGATGCCGATGCCGTTCCCTCTAGAAAACCAATGACGGTGCTTCGTTGCACACGGCTTGAGGAACCCTTTAAGTTTCTCGCCGCCCCCAAAAAAGCCCGGTGAAGCTGAAAATCTACAGTGGCAATCAGCACCGGTTGTTGTTAGAACCGCCGCTCCGAAGTGGCCCCGTGGGGTGGTTTATAAGCCTGTCCATTTTTTTTTTAAAGAGATTTCTCAAACGGCATTTTCAGTGTCACCGGGCTTATTTGGGGGCGGCAAGGTACGTAAAGGGTACCTCAAGCCGTGTGAAACGAATCACCTTCGGAGGTTTTCTAGAGGGAACGGCATCACACACTTAAAAGTGCGTGTCCCCGTGCCCTACTAGATTCTCCGAAGGGTTCGGATCGGATCGGGAAGCCCGTCCACCCTGTGTTGTTTTCATTTATAGAGAAGGCTCGTGCCCCAACTGTAGGGATGTACAATGAGCTGGGATTATGGTGGTGTTCCTACTAATATTATAAACGCTAAAGTTTGTAAGTATGGATGGATGTTTGTTACTCTTTCACGTAAAAACTAATAAATGGATTTGGATGAAATTCGGCAAACAGATAGTTTCTGATACTTTTTATCCCGATATTCCTACGGGAACGGGAACCACGCGGGTGAAACCGCGAGCGGCCGCTAGTTATAAAATAATAGAACGCCTCAGTGGCCGAGTAACAAAACTCTAGCCCGAGCACTGTGTTCCAGATACTACATAAAATGCAGAGCCCGATTCAGTTATCACCAACCCGCATTTTGGAGGCTTGTGCCCCAGCAGAGGGCATCCCCGCTACTCACGACTTTTAAGGTTTATACTGACACCCCCCACCAACCGTCAGGTCATAAAGTAGGTGTCAGACAACCTTGCGCAAGCACAAGGGACCATCTGCGCCCAGCAGAGGGCAGTAGGTACAAAGTGATGATGTTAATTAACTCGAGTTAGCGGAATTAACACTATATATTATTTAAATTACATTTTTTTTGTACTATGGATTTCCGCAAAATAACGCCTGATTCCATTAATTATATATCTTAGTTTGTCCTGTTTGCGTTCCTATACTACTTATTACATACTAGTGGGTCGCCCGTAAAACTTCGCGTTTATTCAACAGATTTTTTAGGAATTTCGAAACCTATGACAGGTTTCTTTATTTTTCTGCACATCTACGGCTAGAGCTCTTCAAAATGAGACCATTACCGATGTATTATGTGCAGCTATCGTCCCATAATCACTGGGACAAAAATCGGTTTACGCTATTATTATATAAGATAACTCGCGTTGGCATATGGCCATAAATACGCCTTTAATGAAATACATGTATATGTAAACGCGCGTTACGCGCTTCTCATGCGAGTGAACTTAGCCTTAGAGTTACCTAAAACTTGAGATGTCGTTGGTAAGAAGAAAAAAGTTGGGCTTAAAAGTAAGTTAATTAAATACATACAAAAAAGTCGCGGATCGTGTTCATTGGCGTGCACTTATGCCTATGTCCAGCAGTGGGCTAATATAGGCTGATGATGCTGATGATAATGATGATATAAAAAACTCAAAGCATGTAGAATGTAGAAAGTAGGTAGGTACATAAAAATATATATTTTACCTGCGGTGCGGCGCTCACCGCCGCGATAAGGAGTACACAGATTAAAAATATATTCATTTCCGGTGTTGGCACTGTGACTGCACGGTTTTTTATCGCTTCATGTCTCACCTCTATTTATAATTAAAAAAATAATGAAAATTGCGACACACGGGATTATGTAGACATGATGTGTTTTCTGATTTGATTTATTATCTATGATTTGTGTATTACACGCTTGAGCACCTATTTTGTTTTTCGTCTTTAAAGTTTTATAGATTTTTGAGAAACTGCGAAATATCTTGTTTTTTTAGTATAAGTGTGCCGTTATGTACGTTATACATAGTGATATTAAAGCTTTTTAAGGGTTTATGCATAGCTAACAGCAACATGTAAATTAAATTAGAACCTATTAATAATTTACAAGAATTCTAATTACAAGATCAATGTTTGAACAAATGGTATTGCAAATTAATAAATGCATTAATAATTAATTAAATAAATAATTTTCATTTTTCGGTAAACGTGCCCGAACATATATTTAACAGTTGAGTAAAACACAAAACGTAGACAAAACTACACACTAATAATAATCAAAGTTAATTTAAAAATAGAAAAGGGTGTTTAAATATCGTTTTGAATCATTTTTACGGAAGTAAGGCAAAAAATAAGGTAAAAAAATCTTTTTCAGGCATCGAACTCCAGCTTGGTTAACTAAACACTTGGCTACATAACACTGAGGGTATAAGGGTGCCTAGTGCGAATTTCATTTGCCATTCGATTACGATAACGTTAACGAAATTTTATGGCAAAATTTTAACTCTTCACGCATTAATGCCACACACTCAAAATCTTGTTTTCGTCAACGTGACCAAATAATTAAAAAAAACTCGCACTAGGCTTCGAAATTTCAACCTGAAAGTCAAAACACACTGTATAATTACTATTCTCTTAAAAAAAGGTCCCAATTATGTTTTTAAAATCGATATGACTACACTATATTATTTATTTAAGTTGCTTTACGAAACACTAAGTTAGACTTTAACGTCTACGGCATATTTTTTTATTTACGTTTATTCATGAAGTTATGTAGTTGTTTAAAGTATATAGGGAGAGTGGGTGATAACGGACAGCGGGTAAATGCGGACACCACTGTACTGGCTACTATAGTGAACCCCGCGCCCCGCAACTGTATTAGTTACCTAACCCTTTTCTTGTTGCTAAATTATCCCAAATGCTGTCCGGATTTACCCAGTAGGCGTTGGGTAAATACGGACAGCAAGGGTTTTGTTTTTTATTAAAATAATGTATAAGTTGAATTGTTTTTAATAATTATATATGTTGATTTTGTATGGTAAAAAGCAAAGTTTAATAATTAATAAAGAAATACTGATTTGATTGAATACTTTATATTTTATTTTCCTTAGGTGTCCATAATTATCCCCTTCTCCCCTACATAAACAAAATGTATAGTTCTACATCACAACAGCAATTTTTTCCGTACAGTCAGTATGAAAAGTGTTAAGTAATTATTTTTGAAAATGTATAAATATTTTAGTCGTTTAACTATTACGGTTAAAAATAGCGAAAATTAATACATCCTATCCTAGTTCTTGTACAGAAGCCTGCACAACAAGTACCACCTATCCAAAACTGTCATATTTCTTCAATAAATGTTCAACCATATGCCATAAACAATATGTAAAATAAAACCCTGTCCGATCGCAAAGGGGTACATAGGCATACAAAGAATAACAAAAAAACAAAAATAAAATAAAAAATTTCATAAAAAAGAAAAAAAAAGTTATCGTAATTTTTAAATTTTTTTTCAACTGAAATTGCTCAAATTACCTTAAAATCTAGTAGCTAATATTATAAATGTGACCACACTTTCCATCAATGCCGGCGGCGGCGGTGCCAAAGGTCCTACCTACCGTAGTATTTCAGTTCTCATAAATTTATGTAGTTTATGTTTCATTTACGTTCTTTGTCGCACTGCTTACCAATTTTTCTGCCTCTGCTAAGGGCTACTTAGGTCGACTGGTAGAGAATGCCATTTGGCATTCAGTCCGCCTTTTGTACTTTATTTTATTTTATTGTGCAATAAAGATTAAATAAATAAATAAATAAAAGTGCCAACAAAAGTATTGCCATGTATGATACCTAGTACAGAGTAAAAATTAAGCTTTGGAGGTCGACGGCGCAGTGGTACGCGTTCGGTCTGTGATTGATGAGGTTAAGTCATATTCGGTGGTATAGGTGACCAAAATTGTTTCATCTCGAGCTCTTCTGTGCTTCAGAAGCTAGCCTTCTGAACTAGTTGTCGCCCGCGACTTCGTTCGCGAAGACTACACTATCCCATAGGAACCTGTTACCGGGTTAAAAGTATCCTATAGCCTAGTCCGAGTCATGGTCTGTCTATGTGTAAAGTTTCATCTAAATCCGTTCAACCATTTTCACATGATGCGCAGTCAAATAAGCAGACAAACAGACGAAAATTCTAAAAACTGTTGGAACGTGTTCTGTTATCGATTCTAAGTACCAATAATAATAATAATAATAATAATAATGTAAACTTTATTTCAGACAGTGAGTATCCATACATGTGTTAGTTAATACATTCTTACAGGCTATGTTAGTAAAGCATTTAATTAGATTTATTTTATTTAAAACATTTTATTTTATTTAAACATCAAATACCTGCTACACTTACAGCAACGCCAAGACGTGTAACAGGTCATTACAATTTAAAAACATAAATATATATATTAGACATAGGTACATATTAACAACTTAAAAAACTAACACAAAAATCAATGAATACATACAATTTCGTATTGAAGATGTCTAGATCTGGCTCCTGTGCAATCAAGGCGTTAAGTAGCCTGATGGCTTGAGTCGTAGGAGCGAAATGAGCGGTTTGCGTGCGCGTCAGCGGGGCGACGAGCAGGTGCCGTGCGTGCGCTCTCCGCAATCGCTGGGGCGCTATGAGAGAGCACTGCGACAGGGTAGTGGGGTTATCTATGCTGTTATTGAGAAGCAAGTAATAGTGAACCATTATAGCACACTTGCGCCTCAACTCCAGCGTGTTCATGCCCACCATGCCTGCTACAAATAAGGACGGATAGAGATAAGGGTAGTACCCGAACAGTTTTTTGTATAGATAGCGCGTAAATTTTTTTTGGACCTTCTCTATCATCAGTTTGTACTTAGCTTCGTGGGGGTCCCAGATCATCGAATTGTACTCTAATTTGCTTCTCACAAAAGCGTAGAAAAGGGTGATAATAGTGCACCTATCGTCAAAGTGAGAGGCCTGCCTCATGACGAATCCCAACGATTTGTAGGCACGGGCACACACTTCAACGATGTGATCGTTGAAAGTCAGACCTATGTCCAGGGTCAAGCCTAAGTCACGAATTTGGGTCACGCGTTCGAGACGGACACTATCTATGGTGTAAGAGTATTCGATGGGCGAACGGGCACGAGTAAAAGTGATTGTTTTACACTTAGATATGTTAAACTCAAGTTGGTTGCGCTCACTCCATGCGACAACACCATCGACGTCCCTCTGCAACGCTTCGCAATCAGAGATACTCTTTACAGCCATGAAAAGTTTCAGATCGTCGGCAAACATTAGGCACCTAGCTGACCTGACGACACTTGGCAAGTCGTTTATCATGATCAGAAACTGAGTAGGTCCAAGCGTGCTTCCTTGACTCACACCAGAACAGGTCTCGTACGAGTCGGAGCGATAGCGTTGAAGTTGCACATATTGAAAACGGTTAGAAAAGTAGCTAGAGAATAGTTTTATTAATTTTGGAGTGAAACCCATAGCCGAACATTTATTAAGCAATACGTCTGTATTGACGCGGTCAAAAGCCTTTTTAAAATCGAAGTAGGTGGTATCCACCTGCTTGTTTAAGTCCATTTCAACCACGACAAAATCTACAAAATTTACATGATTCGTAACAGTAGACCGGCCTACCCTAAAGCCATGTTGAGCGTCAGTAAGCTGTAGAGTGATTTGCCTGGTGATGTCGCGGTTCAAAATCGTTTCGAATACTTTACCGAAAGCCGACAAAACAGCTATAGGCCTATAGTCTTCAACCTCCGAAGATTTTTATCTAGATAAAAATAAAAATAAAAATTACATAAAAATACTTGGAATACTGGGTGAGATCAATCATAGGTGTAAACCTATGATTAATCCCACCCAGTATTTCTGGATAGGGCAATCCCCAGCCAACTTTTTTTCAAATATCTTCCATGTACAGCCTTTGGGCCCTCATTATTATAAAAATAAAAATAAATTTTCCTACACTCACACCAATTATCTAGCCCAAGAGAAGCTTCGTTATGAAACTCGTTAAATGGTTACTAGACAACGGATAAACATACTTAAAATACTTAAATACATACTTATTATACATAGAAAACACCCAGACCCGACACAATTTAGAAAAACAATTATTTCTAAATTGACCCGACCGGGGTTCGAACCCGGGACCTCAGAGATGGCGACACCATGAAAACCGGTGTACAAACCACTCGACCAAGGAGGTCGTCTGTTATAAGTACAGATTACTGAATGAAAGTGGTACTGTATACTTACATGAGTGCAATAAATAAATAAATGATATAAAACTGCAAGCATAACCTTTCACTTTCCTACCAAACCCCGTCTTATATTAATAGAAGCAGATATGTGTAGAAATAACAGCAAGCATAGTTTTGCCACAAAATACGGAGAGAGTATTTGCAAAGCTGTGTTCGTGTTCTTGCTCGGCCAAGTGGGAACGCACCATTACGCCACTAATCCTTACGACGTGATGTGGGGCGAGCAGACCTGTCGCCGCATCCCGTCCGTTGAGACAACGGACTTATCTCAGGACTCGGTAATAGTATATTATGTTTGGTGTAACACAGCAAATGTAGCCGCACATACAAATTTCTAACTATTTTTATTATTTGGAATTCACATGCTATATAGTTGCTAAAACTCGTTGGCTTTTCTAGTACTTTTTGATTTACGCGCTATAAGGCTGTAATGCTTTATGGAATTACGTCTTTATCGTTTGTTAAATATTTGCAAAAATGTTCTTTCGACTGTGAAGGTTGTAACTTTACTTTGACGTAATACCGCTGGCTTGAGCAGCGTAAACCACAAAGCACTAGAAAAATCAACGAGTCTGTAGGGTCTCGGTAGCTCAGCGGTTAGAGCATTGGAACGGTTATCCAAAGGTCGTGGGTTCGATTCCCACTCGAATTTCCTGAGACTGGTTTTTTCTAGTAACATTTTCTCTTCTAACCGTTGGTTGTTACATTTTCTTGTTAGGTATTATGGCATTTTAATTATTGTAAATTAAGAGTTTTCCGGCCGACTGTATTTTTTGTTCTCATATTGAAATGGAAAATAATATTTACATAACATTTTTATAACACATTTATAGCATTCCACCCATTTATATTTTCTATATACCTACAAACATCAATTTACTTTGAAAATGTATTGAAAACGTTATGAATAAAATAAAATTATATTTAGAGAATGAAAACTTTTTACAAGTATTTTTTGTATTTTTGATTTGCTGTTTCCATTTTGGGAACTCCGCCGTAAGTACCTTTATACTTACATAATTATTATGTCATAAATGTCTTTTATTTTAAAACCTCTTTAGAAAATTATACTAACTTACACCGGCAGATTCGCGCTCTTGTATTCCGGTATATTTAATGCCTCTGTGGTCTAGTGGTTAAGGCCACCGGTCTTAGACCCAAAGGTCCTGGGTTTGATTCCCAGCGGGGGTACATGTTTGTGTTGTGTACTCGGTTTCGTTGGTGGTTGGGCTTGTTTGTCCACCTTGCTAGCTACCGCCATCTTATATAAATATGTCGCCATAACATCAATGTTAGTTGCATTGTAGCGTTCCAGCAGCTAGAGATAAGATAGCATTTAAGATTTAATAACCCTATTATAATATATATCAATAATATTATCTTCTATATAATTATATACTAACAACATGCGATCACATTAGCAAATGTGTGCGTTACCCCAGCGGAGTGTTGTCGAATTTCTCGGATTCTTGATATATAATAATTAGTGCCTCAACTCGTGTAATTGTGCCCGAATTCTCTGTGCGTTCAGTAGTTTTTGAGATATTCGCGAAAAACAGATTGATTGATATAATGGCGCGGCCGCTTTTTGATATTCATCTTTACCTGGTCGGTTAATCACTGTGTCGCTTCATTTACTATTTTTAGTATAAATCTTTAAATAATAAGTACATTGAGCTGAAAATTTACAGATGGCTAGTTGAACGAAGGCATCAATTATTTGCTTAATAGGTAGTTCGCTATTCTTTACCAAACTCATGTTATTGACAACCAAAATAACGTCACGGGTCCGATCCTTAAAAGACCTTTAAAGTGTCATAATTGAAATGAAATAACATTAAATGAAATCCTTTATTCAATTTAGGCATATAAATTGCACTTATGACCGTCAAGTAGTTACATAAAAAAACAACAATATATTAAAAAATAATATAAGTAGATATGTACACAATAATACTTAAAATATATAATTTAATAAACAATACATATATGTAATGCGATTCTAGTGCTGGTTCGGAAGGTTGATTCTGCTAAGAAGACTCCAGCAGAAAACTTAGCAGCTACTCTTTTAAACTAAGAGTTGTATGCAAAAGTGTAACTACTTACAATGTGAAATAACATGTGCAGGCGAGCAGACTAAGATGACCAAACATTCTTATTATTAAAATAATCATAAATTTTATAGTGTAGTCTCATTTCATTAGACCTTGTTTTATTTCTGTCTTAAACTTGTGTAGTGGCAATTCCGTTAGAGTGAAATGCACTTACCTGCTTCACATTGGGCATCGTGAATTTCACACATTTAGTTTTTTTGCATTAAGCAGCAGGTTAAAAAACCAATGTTATATTTGGGAGATATAATTCCTTACGTCGTCAAATATTGCTCTATGTCTATCAATTTAAAAAAATCATTAACGATTTACAGTAGGTTACTAACATTTAACTAGACGTTGTATTATAAGTTGATATTATAAGGTACGAACCACCACCAGATGTTAGTCTCTAGGGTTAGTATTAAAGGAGCTTGGACCGTATATACTTTATTTTTGAAATAAATACACCTATCTCGAGAATAGTTCACTTTTTCAAATTCTACTTTTGCTCAAATTACGCACAAATTCATAACATTGTGTATAAAAACATCATATTTGTGCGTCTCACCGTTCCCAAAATACAGCAAGCCACCAAACGTGAGGTAATGTTAGTCGGAATTTTGAATAACTTCGGAATTATAAGACGCACAAGTTTAAGACTAACACGCACATGTACCTACAGGCGTCTCAAGATCATTATTTCTGGATACTTTTTTTTCGATAAGTCCACAGGAAAAAAAAGTGCCACTGGGGTAACATTACTCCAGTGGAATCTGTTTTTCGCGAATATCTCAAAAACTACTGGACGCACAAATTTGAGATTTCGGGCACAATTACACGAGATTATTCTTTATCAAGAATTCAAGAAATACGACAACATTCCGCTGGGGTAACGTACACGTATAAAATCGAATTTGGGGTTCAGATACGGTAATTTCCTGTCTTAGTTGAGTGGGACTAGATTTATTTTTAGCAATCAGTGTGACTGATTCTTTAACTGATTTATAGACACGTTACATACAGCATCCTATTCAGTTATTCTAATATGTAATTATTTTAACACCATAAACTCAATAAAGTTAACTCCGTCATTCTAGGCGCAACAGCCAGAAATCAACTATCAATATGAAAACACAACAAAGATAGAAGCAATCCTACCATCAGAACCCAATCAGCAACCCGACAACGTCACTGTCAAAGATAACGGGGTTCTACCAAACATCACAATAAGAAGGAGAACCGAAATAATAGAGCGACAAGATTCGCTAATGGAAAAAATATGCGGTGCCATATCTAAACCGATAGTACGTCTGATTTCTGCACCCAAAGTCAGCTCTGTTCTCCGAAACATAGGGACGTGTGTCGTGAACGGTGCCATGGAACTGGTGACGTACTACTTTCCACCACCCCTGATACCCTTGATCGCGACAGCAGCAGGTATGTTGATACCGTTCGAGCCGGTGGTGATGTTGAGAGAGAAGATGCCGGTGGCAAGTTACAGGAGAGCGTTTAAGTCAGCCCTTAACGGATTTATGAACACTTTTGACAGGTATAAGATGGATGAAGATGACGACCTTGATCCTTATATGACGAGACGGTTCAACCGAAGGTTCATGACAGATTCTAAAGAGAAGAATAAAATTACAAAGTGATTTGTAGTTTAAAGGTCGAGACTGATCGGAGCATTTTGCCGTAACGTAACATGTTCGATGCGAGCATTCGCATTGGTCGTACAGTGAGCCGAGCCGCTCGTCGCTCGCCACCGTGTAATCGTTCAGTCAGCAATGACGTATCAAGCTCGCCGCGAACGGTACGTTACGGTTACGTTACTATGTTACGCTTCGGTCAGTCTCCAGCTTAAGGTTTTGTTTTTAAAATAAAAGCGATGAGAAATATTTTTGAGACAGTTTTTAATTACAATTCGTTTTTATATGGCTGTAATTGGTTCTCAAGTTCCTTTTTACTCGTATTTGTCTGCTATATAAATTTTAGTAGGTAAGCTAATCGTGAAAACAATCTTAGCTCATTTCATTAGACTTCAAATCGTTAAGTATCTATGAGTTTCCTTTTACATTATTTCTCTTTCGCGTTATATTATAATTATCGTTGTGATACCAGTAGTGTACGACACTAGATTTGTCGCCAAAAAATAATAAAGAATTACATTGAAAGTTAACAAAATGACAGCTAGACAGCAGCCGGCAGGCTTAATACCGAAAAAGCAACAGGTTGTTATAACTCAACGCAAAGACTCGTGGCAGACGGTGCCATAATCACTTTTGTAACAGAGATGCGCACGCGCTACAGGATTTTCGATAAGAAGCATTGTTTGTGAGTTATCGACAAATATGTACAAATCACCTGATTATAGCATTGATCATAACTAATAGTTATTATACTATGACAAACTTGCACATTATTTATTGAAGGTAGTTAGCAATAATTAAACTGTAGGTTACCTTCTAGTTGAGCGTTAAAATGTTTGTATAAAAGACAAAGTCGCTTAAACGTCAAAGTTATTTTAATTAATAATTTCTTTCGAGATGGAGGTATTTATTAGAAATAATATAACAAGTGTTCAGGGGAATATTCTACAACAAAGTCGTGTTGTTAAAAAAAATGTTTTAAATTTCCTAACGGAGTTAAAAGAAGATCCTGCCAAGTTAAAAGAATTCGACTTCAACAAACCTCGCGAATCGCGATCTAACTGCAATGATTTGTGGAATTGGTTTGATAACTATCGATAGAATAAAGAAGGAGAGTGCTTCTGGCGATAACAACCCACTTATCATTTATTGTTATCGATAAACATAGTATACAAACAACGCGTATCACTACGTCTTTGTGCCGTCACCCATAAACAGTGCAAGTGCGAGAGAGCACATGCTGTGCGCTGTCTCATTCGCACGTTTTATTGCACCATCTGCCACGAGTCTTTGCGTTGACTATAATTGTTTAATTGCAACGTGACTGCTCTAGTTGCGGTTAATAAATCGGTATTAGGCCCCTCGTTCACGGCGACTTTTTGTGGCGATGCTGTCATCGATACACTCGTGATGCGGTCGCTAGCTGTTTGCCCTCGCCCCCATAACCGCGATTCAGTCGCGATGCAAACGCGATGCAGTCGCGATGCAAACGCGATGCAGTCGCGATGCAAACGCGATGCAGTCGCGATGCAAACGCGATGAAAACGCGATGCAAACGCTCATTACTCCACTCACGCGCCACCCTCCTTCCGTTCTCTTCCCGATGTCGTCCGACACGGTCGCGCGTTTGCATCGATACAGTCGCAATGCTGTAGCGCGTAGTAGCACGTTTCGCAAACGCGCGAAGCTACAAAAAGTCGCCGTGGGCGAGGGCCCTAAGGACACAAGTCGTTCAATGTATGTAAGTAAACTTTAACATTATTATTCAAACGTTGCTAAAGTCAAAAATCTGTTGCTGATTCCTCTTTTTAATTAAGGGAAAAAGTGTCGATTATTGGTTCCTGGTCAACACTGGTGTAAACCCTAAATATATATTTTTTTAATAAAAATAGGAGGCAAACGAGCAGGCCAACCTGATGGAGAGTAATTCCCGCCGCCCATGGACACCCCCGCAAAACCAGAGAAATCGCAGACGCGTTGCCGGCCTTTGAATAGTTTTTTTTTTTAATTTATTTATTTACATTAAAACATACCTACAATATTTTTATCTATAAGTTGAAACACGGGGTTATCACATTTTTTTAGTTCAGGGTGCTTTTTGTGAATTTTGTTTACTATCTGTATACATTCGATTACGCAAACGAAAATTTGCATAAAAATATGCTTAAAAAATAAAATGAAAAAACTTGAGAGGTGTCAAGGGACACCCGGATGGAACGAAGTTCCTTTCGATTAATTAGTGAAGGAATTCCTTTCGATTAATTAGTGAAGGAATTGTAATAAAATTTAATTTTTTTTAAGTTATAATAATATTTTTTTTATTATTAACAAATATAATGTATATAAACTTTATCAGTAGGTTTTTTTTTTTGTTTTTTTTTGTTTTTTTTTTTTGTTTTTTTTTTTTTTGTTTTTTTTTTGTTTTTTTTTAGGTTATAGTGCGTACTTGCTAAAAATACAAAAGCATTTATTATTATCTGTATATAATTTCTACTTACCTAACTCCATCAGCAATATCCGGAACTTGTGCAGAAACACTGTCAGGATTCATTATTATTATTATTTTTTATTATTTATTATTTACAAAAAACCTGTATACACTCAACAAAAATAATCGTCGCGACACCACAATGTTCAATGTAATTACCACTTATGCATGTAAACTAAACTTTTTAATTGAATTTAACGCCATCTAAAATTAGACAAAGACATCTTCCATAAGTTTAGCATGACCTAAAGCACATAAACATTTGCTTTAATTCCATGCTATATTAGTTATGATATTCTATCCTAGATGGCGTATGGGGGACTCTCAAATAAATTTGAAACTTACTTGTAGGACATAAAGTGTAGTTATGTTTACAACAGTAAATATTAGCATGTCGTGACAACTTTTCGTAAGAATTTTTTCCGTCTAGCCCCCTTTCACAACGCGCGATAAGGAACTTCGTTCCAAAAAACCTTTAATTTCAGACCATGGTCCATATTCACAATTACCAAATTCAAATACATTAAAATTAAAAAACCAGCTAACCCTTCTCGTTAGTTTCTAAATGTATTGTATATACTTTATTTGATATTATTATTATAGTTTAGTTCCTTTATTTTTATTTGCACCAATTTTTATTTTCTTAATTTTATTATTTTTCGCCCAAGGTTGCCTGGAAGAGATTGCTTGTTAGCAATAAGGCCGCCTATTTTGTACTATATCTTTTCATCAATTTGTCTGTATCTGTATTTTTTGTGTGCAAATAAAGTTTATTATTTAATACTAATATTGTATTCTTTTGGTTATATATAAATGGTGGAGGTTTCTGTGTTAGTGATTAAGTTTTTGTAAACAATTTAAATGTTAAGCTGTTGCCAACCCGAATATTAAATAAAATGAATAATCAATGCCGCCAGGAGGCGCTGCTTCAACGCCATACTAATATTTGTTTTCGTTAACGTGATCGAATGTCAAATTAAACTCACACTAGACACCCAGTTATACTAAAACTCCTTTTGAAATACCCAACATTTCAGCCGAGCTGTACCAATACTAGCCAACGACTCAGCAGAAGCGTCGGAGTTTTGACATCAAAAATTTTGCGTTACACCCTTGTCTTGCATTGTAAAAGTTCCTTTATCTAATCTATAATCGAAGTCATCGTTATAACTCCGAAGAAGGGACAGAAAAAGGATGTTTTCACAAGCGTACCACCCTGCCTTAAAACTAATTTATCATTACTTCTCACAGGCACATATGGAGGATCCCTTTTTTTTCTTTTAGGCAGTACTTTTTTAGGTTTACTGGTCGCCTTGTTTATAACTCGTTCACGTAAAGTTTGATTTGCTTTGTCATTGGTTACTTTGTTTAATTCATTTGTCTTGTTTTTAACTTGATTGTTTGCATCGAAAGAAGTTTTTCTCGAAACGGCAGTCTTGAAACCGCTCCAAAAATGTCTGAACCCGTTTTTGTCGATAAAAACTCTACGCGTAGGGAAATCCTTTC
This sequence comes from Eudonia lacustrata, assembly GCA_947562085.1. NCBI lineage: Eukaryota > Metazoa > Arthropoda > Insecta > Lepidoptera > Crambidae > Eudonia > Eudonia lacustrata. Next base: position 7,983,633 of record OX387332.1, read on the forward strand.
TTTCCTTTTTGAGCATGGTGTCTTGAAAATGGTCGACGATTAAATGTTTGGACGGCCTGAGGACGTTGTACTTCTCATTGTCAAATGTCACTTCGCCGATTTTCTGCAGATCCACGTGTTCTGGGAATTGAGCCCAAGATGCGGTGAACTGGAAGAAAAAGGAAGCATTTTTTTACAATGTTTTTTTCTGTTGGCTTCAAACGGCTTTACCAGCGCCACCGGACATTTTTGTTTACATGACACGGAGAAACTTAAAGGGTTCCTCAAGCCGAGTGATACACCGTCAGAAGGTCCCTAGAGGGAAAGGCACCGCGCAATCGTGTCCCCGTTCCCTACTAGATTTCCCGAAAGGTTTTTGTCGAATCTGTGAATCCTGTGATGTGCGTCATTAATATCCTTACCTTTTGAATAAACAAAATCGATATTAAAACAAACATTTTTGTATTCACATCATTGTGTTCAGAGAATCGTAATTAAAATCGCGTCACGAATTCAATTAAAACTTTATTTGATTTTCACTGCCTTCCAAGATAATTGAGTAGGAAAGACTAACGACTTTTGACACTTTAATACCGTTGCCATTGTATTGAGGATCTCGTTATAAATGATGATGTGTCTGTTTTGATTTTGTTAATATTATTACATCAACTATAATTATGGTTATATTATACTTATATAATTTTACGCAAATTTTGTTGCGATCAAATTACAATTTGAAAAATGCCAAAACGTTGAAAAAAATTCAATAAAATTCATTTTAATTTATTTATACTTTTGCCATACAGAGTAACAGTAGATAGTGTCTTAATTTCGGCGAGTTGGATAGGACCAAGATAGCATAGATGGTAGTCCACCTGACCCGGCATATCAATATGTTAAGGCAGCAAGAGTGATATATTTTATTTTTATATTTTACCCTTTTTCTACACTTTAAATAGATAAGGAGTTCAATGTCTAAAATATTAATCGCAATATTAAGTAATATTTTAGGCATTGAGAAAATAAATTGTTGAGAAAATTACAATAACATTAAGCCGGCCACACTTTGGATGTGTTTTCTTTCGAATTTGTCTCGCACGAACGCGTACGAATAGCGGCGCAAGCTAGTCGTGTACTTTCCTAATAAACTAAACATAATATTTTTTTGAAGAGTTTTCTGTATACTTGTGACACAAATAAATATTGTTCATTGCATTTATTTTATATTTATAGGTATCTATCTACCATGGTGTCAGAGGATCGGGATGTATCGTGTATGTTCGTACGTGCTACGTACGAGTCAAGATCTCGCCTGATCCTTTAAATGCCACTACATTTACAGAATACCTACACTAAACATGCACACTAGTCCCAAGGTTCAAGACACCGTACTCGTAGAACAAGGGTACCACGAGGCGGTTCACCTGCGCTCTATACCAGGTATCTACAGACTATACAGACAGTACCTGGGCGCTTCTCTCCACTACCACGGCCCGGTCAACCCGAGCCGAGGTCCGAGCCTTTAGAGGCGCCCTCGGGTATCCGCTCCCCGATCCGATCCGAACCCCTAGGAGAATCTAGTTGGGTACAGGGACGCCGTTCCCTCTAGAAAACCTCCGAAGGTGATTCGTTTCACACGGCTTGAGGAACCCTATATGTTTCTCGACGCCCCCAAAAAAGCCCGGTGAAGTTGAAAATGCCGCTTGAGGCAATCAGCAAACTCTCTCAAAAAGAATCAAAGTTAGAATAATAATAGTCCAGTCATTTGGTAGTTCTACCTGGAAAATTTTCCGGAAGTTTTGAAAATTGGTGATTTAATAGATTTCGACGGGCTTTGCGAATTTTCACTTTGCCACCGTATCTTTGCAGCTCGCGCCGCCAAAATGGCGCCCAAAAACAGTTTTTTGACAATAACTCCTTTCCAACTCGTTTTACGATGAAAATGTTTATGTGATAAATTAAACTAGACAAATTTTCTACAATTTATGTAGTAACCTTATTTTTTGTAGAACTAATAATTTTAGCGTACGAGCGCCACAAAGTCCACTCCAACACGCGTTTTGGCCAAATAACTCATTTCCACACCACTATGACACGAGGTAGAGTAAGTGGCGCGGTTTTTTTAGTGGTATCCCCAGTAGGGCTAATCAGTTCATTTCTTTCGAAGAAATGGCTCTGAAAATGCGAACGACTCTGTAGAACGATAAACTTGTACTGGTGATTTAGGCAGAATATTTGAGCTCTGTCGGCAGATGTTCCGTATAATGGATGGGGGAGAGCCGACGCCAAGGCGACGCGTCCCTTTATATTAACCTTCAGGCAGTAGTAGACCGGGTTTTCAACACGTATTTAGTGAAATATTCTTCGCTTGGAGCGTTTACGCCGCACACTAGCGCCGCCAATGAAAAAAAAAACATATCTAGTAATTTGAGATAGAAAATCAAATTATGCTCAACAAACTAAATTAAACGCTCTTAATAATAATATAGTATACGAAAAACGCGTGTTGGTGTAGATGTGTCTTGGTTTGCGGCTCTCGTACGCTGAAACTATTAATTGTACTACTATTATTTAATTTAGTTTGTTGAGCATAATTTGATTTTCTATCTCAAATTACTAGATATGTTTTTTTTTTCATTGGCGGCGCTAGTGTGCGGCGTAAACGCTCCAAGCGAAGAATATTTCACTAAATACGTGTTGAAAACCCGGTCTACTACTGCCTGAAGGTTAATATAAAGGGACGCGTCGCCTTGGCGTCGGCTCTCCCCCATCCATTATACGGAACATCTGCCGACAGAGCTCAAATATTCTGCCTAAATCACCAGTACAAGTTTATCGTTCTACAGAGTCGTTCGCATTTTCTGAGCCATGGCTTCGAAGGAAATGAACTGATTAGGCCTACTGGGAATACCAGAAAAAAAAAACTCGCCACTTACCTCATGGTGGTGTGGAAATGAGTTATTTGGCCAAAACACGTGTTGTAGTGTACTTAGTGGCGCCCCGTACGCTAAAACTATTGGTTCTACAAAAAAAAGGTTACTACATAAATTGTAGGATTTTTTTCAAAATTTTTACTTTTTGTTATCAAGTGCTACTTAATTGCTGCACTGAAGCTAAATTAAATATTTATAAAATTTATAAAATACAGTGGAAAAATTAAACGCCCACCCGACCCAGCCAGGAAGCGAACCTGGGAGGAGTCTTCCGCAACCCGGGCGGCTGCACTGACCGCTATGCTACTGGGAAGGCTGACGTAAGCGCTGAATTTTGTCACTGCTTTTTGTAATTTTAGAGTGCTAATAGCGGCACAGCGCGCCATCTATCCAACGGCCATTGCAACCGATGGCTATGCAGATTCATCTTTGCAGATGAAATATCACAAATTTGATAACACAACACTATAGTAAATTTCAGAAGACCCAGGTTCGATTCCTGGCTGGGTCGGGTGGGCGTTTAATTTTTTTACTGTATTTTATAAATATTTAAATTTTTTCTAGTTCAATTTATCACATGACTATTTTCATCGTAAAATGAGTTGGAAAGAAGTTATTGGCGGCGCGAACGGTAAAGAGAAAATTAGAAAAGAGCACGTCAAAGTCTATAAAATCACTAATTTTCAAAACTTCCGGAAAACTTTCCCTTTTTGAGCACCAAATGACTGTAGGTACTATAACTAAAGCTATTAGTTATAGTTCTAAGAAGAAAACGCATCCTGAGTGGCCCCAGTGTCAGAATATGAATATACTTTACTTTTAAAGTAACGGACGGTGTGGAATGGAAGTATATTCTTATAATTTTCATGTTGTAAAAGTTCGAGACGAGATTCGTAAAGCATGTAAAGTTTTTATTAGACAATCTTTTCTTTGTGTTGCATAACTTCATCATCATCATCATCATCCTCATCAGCCTATACTAGTCCGAGATAAAAAGGGTTTACCTTTAAGGGCCACTCGCGCATTCCAGAGTTAACAAATTATTAAAATAAAACAAAAAACCCAACTAAAACAACTATAAAAAAAACAATTAATATACTCGTAAAAACCGGACTAACATAAAAAATAACTGTAAAGAGAAATAACTGAAAAGAAAAAAAAATAAGCTCTACGATCCCAGAATTCAATTTGAGCAATGTTGAATGCAACGTGAAATACTACTAAATACTTATTTCCTTGTCCGATACCTATACCTACTTAAATAAAAGAATCAATAAATGAGTATTTATAAATACACTAGCTGTGCTCGCGACTTCGTCCGCGTGGAATAGTGACTTTCGGCAGCATTTTTAATTTTTTAGGCTCTTTTCCCGTTTTTGCAACATTTTTCACTGATGCTTCGCTCCTATTGGTCGCAGCGTAATGTTATATAGCCTAAAGCCTTCCTCGATAAATGGACTATCCAACACAAAAAGAATTATTCAATTCGAACCAGTAGTTCCTGAGATTAGCGCGTTCAAACAAACAAACAAACAAACAAACTCTTCAGCTTTATATATTAGTATAGATTGAATATTGATAGTTGTCGCAGGCGGGGACAATCACCAACCAAAGAAAGTGCTGATTAAATTGAGCTAGCCACGGCCGCTTGGTTGATGATTGTCCCCGTCTGCGACAACTATCAATACTCAATGTATTTATAAATAGGTACTCATACTCATTTATTGATTTTATTATTTAAGTATAGGTAGGTATCGGACAAGGAAATATTTCACGTTGCATTCAACATTGCTCAAATTGAATTCTGGGATCGTAGAGCTTGTTTTTTCTTTTCAGTTATTTCTCTTTACAGTTATTTATTATGTTAGTCCGGTTTTTACGAGTATATAATTATTTCTTATATAGTTGTTTAGCTGATGGGTGTTTGGAGAGAAATAATACCAGCTAATGTTGAGAGTAGAATGGAATGAATGAATAAATTGTTTATTAAATTTTTTTTTTGTTGTCAGCCCAGGGTAAAAAAATATGCAAAAATATTCCGGGAGATACTGATCTGAAGATCAGTATAATCCGCAGATCTGGGATTGACCTTTTCCCTCTCTAAGAGAAGGCTAAGGCCGACCACAGTAAAAACAACCGCTGGGGATCGCCTTTGGCCTTAGGGGCCACGAAGGCTATCGGACCGCACGCCCCTCGGAAGCCGAGAGGCGCGGAAGGCGTTACTCAGATGGAGTTGCCAAAAAACGGAAGAACGGCGTGCCCCCTAGTGGGGCGCGCTTACTGCAGTGAAGCTGCCTATGTCAGCTGACTTAACTATTTGACACCGCGTCCCGTGCCGCGATTAGACGGTCCAGGTCACGTGACAACTGGTTAGGCGGGTCTGATAGGACGTGTTTCGGCCTACGCCGTTGAGAGATTCTAGGGAGGACTTGACTATAGTCCACTGCCTTTTGAATGAGAGGATTTGAGTGATTCTCCGACGCTTCGAAGAATCTCTCCGCGACTGTACGGAGATGCTGCTGCATGGTTGGAAGTTCCAAATCGCGATGCAGGTCAGCATTCCGTACGTACCAAGGGGCACCGGTGGCCCTTCGAGTGAATTTACTTTGCAGTACTTGCAACTTATGAAGCGCGGAAGGCGCTATATGACTAAAGACGGGAGACGCGTACGTCAACGTAGGTCTGATGCAAACCTTATAAAGAGTCCGCTTGTTTCTTAAGGACATTTTACTATGGGGACCTATCATAGGACCTAATCTGTAAGAATAAAAACGAGCTTTTTTAACCGCGTTATTAATGTGTGGGCGAAAAGAAAGATGTTTGTCTAATGTGACGCCTAGATATTTAACTGTGCGCTGCCAGGGAATCGGTATCCCTAGCAAGCGAGATGAACGGGTTCCATAAGGGACTAGTCTGGACCTAAGTTTCACATCGAAGAGAACTACGACACTTTTGTCTGGGTTCACCTCGATGCGCCACTTTCGGAACCAATCTCCTAACTTATCGCACGCGGGCTGTAATTTTTTGACTATGGCGTCCGGGTTAAGCCCGCTAAGGTAAAGCGCGGTGTCGTCCGCGAAAAGCGAGAGTTCCGTACCGCGCGTCGGAATGGGAATGTCGTTGGTGTACGACGTGTACAGCAACGGCGAGAGAGCACTACCTTGCGGTACCTCGGCCTTTATTGAACGAGGGGAGGAGAGCGTACCCTCGTAACGAAAACGAAAGGTACGGTTGATGAGATATGATCTGATCAGACGGACTAGTCTATCGGGCATATCTAGTTGATATAGCTTATAAACCAGTCCGCCGTGCCAGACCTTATCGAAGGCTTTGGCTACATCGAAAAAGACAGCTACTGTCTTTCTCTTTTGGCGTGAATGAAAGCCGCTCAAGATATACTCGATTATGCGGTGAACTTGCTGAGGGCACGAGTGCTTCCGCCTGAACCCGAATTGCTCGTTAATGATTAAGTCATTTCCGAAAAGGTGCTCTCTCATGCGAGTGAGTATAACCTTTTCGAAAAGTTTCCCCATCGCCTTTAGGAGGCTAATGGGGCGGTGACTCGTTGGTATGTTAAGGGGTTTACCCGGTTTAGGGATGCCTATTACGATAGCCTCCTTCCAGCTAGCTGGAAAGTAGCACTTATCGAAACAGGCGTTGAAAATAAGGGCTAAAAGCGTTAGTACTTGGGTCGGAAAGTACTTGAGCGCCTTGTTAGAAATCCCGTCAGCGCCCGGGGCTTTACGCGGCTTTAAGCCCTTAATCTGGTCTTGTATTTCGTCGGACGAAATCGGAGGGGGGAGAGGATCGGGGTCGGTAAGAGGGCGGGAGCTTCTGAGAAGAAGGTCCTCCTCTACCGCGCGAATGTGCGCCAGGTCGCACTCTTGGGTGCTGACAGAACATTGTGAAGCAATGCTGTCAGCGAAGCATTCGGCCTTTTCCTCGTCCTCGAAGGCTACGGAGCCATCGGGGCGGGAGAGAGGAGGTGTGTGTTGCGCCGCGTCTATACGGAGGGCTCTCGCCACTCTGTAGTACGCGACGTGGGAAGGTGTTATTTCCCCCATCAAGTCACTCCACACGTCATTTCTCCACTCGGAAAGGCGGGACCTAAGCGCGCGTTGTGCGCGATTTGCGGCTAGCCTAAGAGCTGGGGATAGCGAGCCGCTCTCCGGAGAGTGGCATTTTTGGCTCTTATCAGGTTACGGATATCCGCCGGTGGCCGACGCACCGGTGCGTCGACCACCCGCGAGTTATCTTTCACTGCTGATTGAACCAAACTAGTGAGAGAATCCACCGCACTATCGATTCTCGACTCACTATCGAAATAGTCAGGCGAAAAACGAGCGTACGGTGAATCGGCGCGTCTAAGGCGGAAGCGAGAGTGGATTTAAAACCATCCCAGTTGGTGATGGTTTTTGTCGAAGTGCTTTTAGAAGTGGGCGGGGCCTGGGGTCCGAGAACTAACGAGACTGGACGGTGATCAGAACCTAGGTCATCTAGTGTTTCGATGGCACCTAGGTTCAGTGCGACGTCTTTCACTAGAGCGAAATTTAAGACGTCGGGCCTATGGTTTACGTTATCCGGATAATGGGTAGGAGAGTAGGGGCACAACACGTCCAACCCTAGTTCCTCCGTTATCCGTAATAACTTACGGCCGTTGGTGGTGGTTTCGACACACGTCCAGTCCGTGTGTTTACTATTGAAATCTCCGAACAGGATCACGGAGGGCCCCAACGAGAGGAGTGCCTCGAAATCACTGCGCAGAGGGGGAGTGCCGGCTGCTATGTATATGGACGCTATGACTAAGGTACGATGACCCGTCATGGCTATCCGACATACGGTAGCTTCCATATTGGCGAGCAGAGGGGTAGGTAGGGGGGAGCAATGCAAGCTCTTCCTAAAATATATGGCAGTGCCACCATAAGAACGGCCAGAAGGGCCGCAAGGGTGGTCATTGCGGACTAATGAGAAGTTAGGGATCGACAACCCCTTCCGGATAGTAGCAGATAGCCACGTCTCCTGGAGGAGTAATAAATCGATTTCCCTATTATTAACGAATTCCCTAATCTCTACTAGGTTAGAACGAAGACTGCGACAATTAAAAGAAACAAGCGAGACGCCTCTGGGCTTGACCCTACCCGCGTTTAATGGCAGTGGAGCTATCGGGAATGTGTTGTCGCTTGTACCGCTATTAGCCATAGCTATAGTAGCACACACGTTAACAATACAAGGAACAATTGGTGCAAGAGTCTTTACTTAATTAAATTAAATAAAAGACCCTTATTCCAATGCCTTAATAAGGGCGCTATGTTCGCACAAGGCGAGCAAGCGTTCCTTACCGCTACGGGCGTTTCGCAGTTTATCTGCGAGAATCGCGACCTCCGAAATGTCGACAGCGTTGATGGCACTAAAAATAGTGTCAATGTCGCTCATTTCCGGGGTTCCCAACTGTGGGCTTTGCCTAGGGGCGGGGCGTGGCCTAGGGCCGGGCTCCGCCTTTTCCTTCGGCTGCGGCCGGGATTTGGGTGCTGACCTTTGGTCAGTTCTCCAATTCTCGACCTGTGCCGGAATGATCGTTTCCTTACCATACTTAATGGTAGGAAAATCGGAAGCGCTAGTCGCAGAAGGCACGTTTGCCTTTTTTTGCCCTGAAGGGGCCTTGCGGTTCGTGCCTACTCTACGCGATTTTGATTTAAAGCTACGCGGAGCTTTCGGGCAACCTTTCCAGTTTGCTGTATGGCCCGACTGGCCACACAACACGCAAGCGGGAGGGGTAGGGGAGTCGCGAGTGCGAGTGCACTCCTTAGTGGAGTGTGAAAATCTTAGCCTAGTATTATACAGTTTTTACAGCTTACAACTAGCGGCGTATCTAACAAGTAGTTTAATAAGTTTACACAATATTAACGATAGGGCGCTCTGCGATCGGCGTGACGCAGCGGCATGCGGAGGCGCGCCGCATATAAATATTCGCGGCGGCTGTAGGCTCGCCATTTGCGCGGCGGCCGTCGGACGGGACACGTAACATGTGAGCGTGTGAGCGCGCGTCGTATTCATGACTTGCAGTGCAGCTGTGTAGGTAGCTACAGTTGTATAAGCATTTGGGTTTTTTGTTTTATTTTAATAATTTGGTTTATTTCAAACTTTTTAGTTTTGTAAAGTAAATAACCAAGCATTTGAAAACCCACATAAAAAACCATATTATATAACAGAAAAATTTAATTACAAATAGCTAACCCGATCATTCTTATACTATGTATAACATTGGGTATCTGATGTGCCTCTCATAGAAAAAAAGATGTAGGTGTATGTAAAGATGGCGGTAGTAGATGTTTGCGCCATCTATCGAGAAGCGTAAACGCGCACCGTTTACGCTTCTCCCCGATTGATGGCGCTACTTTTACGTGTCATATTTTGTCACTTATTTTATTCCCGTTTCCACATTCCGGGTTTTTTTATAGCCTTTGCCACTCCCACAGTCAAAACAAATCTAACGACACCTCATATGTTAATATCATACATACATATATATATACACTCGAAAATTATAACCCTCCTACGACGCAGTCGGGTAAAAAAATTAACTCAAGGTTAGGTGCTAGTCCAAGGTTAAATAAATAATTTGTCTTTCACTGCTAAGTGTTAACAGTAAACCCCAGGATATATATTTAACCCGGCAAAATCGGAGGGTTAAAGGTCCTTAACTCTGTATTTATTTATGTAAGTAATACTTTTTATATAGATTTAGGACTTTTTTCATCGTGATGTTTAAAGTGGGTAGTAAAAAAACAAACAACAGCATTAATTTCACTTAAATATATTTGCAACATATCTTTACTAAAGCGTAAAACAAGACCAACTCTAAACTTTCTGTCTCTTCCGTCTCAACCAATTTAGAAAATAATATTCGATAAAAATAAGTCGCATTTCAAAAATCATACAACCAGTTGTCAAATTTCAAACACAAAATTTAAATTAGGTACTGGTACAACATTTCTGATGTCTCCAAAAAAATCAAAACAAAACAGATAGGTAACCAATAAAATGATTTCATGCAACATATTCCATTCAACTTATATAACAAAAGATAATCAACATATACACATACAAATATTCAGTGATTCTGTTCAATCAATCAAAATTTCCTAACAAAACAGCTTTTTCGGTGAACTGGACAACCTATTTTTTCCGTTACTACTGAACGACTAAAATGACTGAATTATGTAGAATTTTAAACTTTCCTTCTGTATTATTGCGGTCAGCAACGAAAGTAATTAAACATTTAAAAATATAGTATATACTGTGAATTTTAAATCGTTTTTTACCCTTTTCGACCGCCACAGTCGGCTATAATCGACAAGCGATAGCGTGCCCTACACGCCAAGGATGGCGATGATCGACAATACCTTTTGGACCTTTTTAGAAATTTTTAAATCCCTATTCCTGTTGCAAATTTTTACTCAAAATTGTATGCTTGGCGTGCAGGTCACGGCGACGCATTTATGTTGTGGCGGTCAAAGGTGCAGGTGATAGTATTCACGTCACAGGATGGAATTCGGAGTACACTGTCCGTGGTCCCGAACAACCCTCGCAATATGTGATAGGATTACCATCCTATCACATATTGCGAGGGTTGTTCGGGACCACCTACCAGACCACCACCACCACCACCACCACCAGACCAGACGCCTGCGAAGCAACCTATCTTAAACTATCAAATTTCTTCAATAAATATTCAACCATATGACTAGGGTTGCCAACCATACTTTAAAATAACGTATCCTACGTTTTTTTCCATCCCCATACTTTATTATTTTTAATAAAAATAAATTATGGCAAATACTTTATTTCCGACTAATGCGTGCGTTTGAACGGAATATTCCTGTTGACTAAATTTCTGAACTACTGAATGACACTCGAGACTCAGGTGTAGTGAAGCTTAAATAAATTACTAAAAATAGAAATTACTTTATTTTTTCTTCAAATCTTTTTTTATACTAGTTAGTGATAGATTTACTTTAATTTCCTGAAAAATAGTTGGCAACCCTACATATGACACATACATAAAGTTCAAAGTCTATTCAGAAAATTTGACAGTATGTGATAGTCTGATGCGCAGGCGTGCGTACAAGGAGTTTTAGTGGGTATACCCCCTCTTCCTGGGTGATCCAGGCCTGGATAGGGTAGTGGGAGACGGGGGAGAAACACCACATACCCAACCGGCTCACCTAGGTCCGCTGCTGGTATCCGTAAACAGATTTCTCCTTGTATAAAAGGCGATAGTATCATGAATAACAATATTTTTTTGTACGGGACCCAACTCTGAAATCTTAATAAACAGCTGTTTCATACCTTTTGGGGTGAGAAGTAATAAAGCAGGTAATGTAATGTATTGAAAGCATAAAGTATTGTACACACGGCGGCAGATCAACCTACCCAAAACTGTCAAATTTCTACAATAAATTTTGAACTTTATTGTTTGGTTATAAGGATCAATATTCATTGGAGAAATTTGACAGATTTGGGTAGGATGATCTGCTGCCGACTGTACTGCTACTTAAAACACCAAGATCCTTAGACTTTCGTTGCAAACTGCAAATATACTTGAATAACGTATCAACTAGAAAACACTTGCTGTGCAAAATATTTTGTTTAAAGTCGTCTACTATACTGCAATTTGGTTGCAATACATAAAATAAGGTATATTTTTACTTGCATCAACGAACTGTTAATCTTTTGTTTTTTACAGTTTCGCTAGTAGAGAACACTAAATACATTTGAAATAAAAAAAAACACTGGATCAGATCCACTCAAGTGAATTTTTTAATTTCATTAAAAAATCGTTTCATTAAAAGTGAATCCGGTTTGACTCAAGCAAAATGAGACTTATTCATCATCATACGTCCCCACTGTTTTTTTTATGGTAAGTATATCAACATGTATAAACGATTTTCAAAACATCATACGTCAAGTGTTGCCTAGAAAAACGTTAAATTTATAAAAAAAAATATATAACAGGGGCCCGAACGCCTAACCGATCGCTTTGACTTCGTGTGTGGTTTATGACGTTATCTTGTCGTTTCGTGCCGCCTATGAAATCAATATCGAAAGCTATAGCCTTTAACTGTTGATATTACTTTCATAGACGGTGCGAGATGGCAAGATGACGTCATAAACTATACGCGTAGTCAAAGCGATCGGTTAGGCGGTCGGAAAGCAGGTTGTTTGTAACAATGTCTGTCTTATTTTCGATCCGATCCGAATCCCTCAGAGAAACTAGTATGGTATAAACCCTTTGACGGTGTTTCGGTCAAGATGAACCCTCTAAGCTAATCGCCGCCCCAAAAGATCTGGCAACTAGATTCCCCGAGGGGTTCGGATCGGATCGAAGTGTCTGTCCTCCATCAAATCGCGCCAGTATTCCATCTTTGCCGTTACCAAATCGCTTTAACAACTAACATTAGTAAAAGTGCGGTTGCATTTAGCCGTTTACACGTTTCGTGAACAATGAACGCAATATTGTTCGTTGATATTAAAATACGCATTTAAAAATTTCGCTTAACTAAAAAGGTCGGTTAAAACTGTTCGCATACTGCGGGCCTATAATATTCCTTCGATCAATAATGTATAGTCGACCATGAAATCGCATATCACTTTTGACAAAAACTTCCATTACAATTAAATTTCGTTAAGGCTCATTGTCAATAATGACAACGTATCTGTCACTTGGTGTTTTAAACAAAAATAGAACTTGTTGTTTTATTATATGCAAACAAAATTCACTTCTAAGGTGGTAAAGCAATTTCATTGTCGACTATACTAGATAATATAGGATTCGGAACAAAAATGCATCTCGAAAATGGTCCTGTTTGCTCACATTTAAATTTTGAATAACAAAATCTGAAAAAACATTGGATAGCATCAACAACTTCAGCCTACTGTGAACCTTAAATCTTAAGCATAAAGATTAGTTAAGGTTGCAAAATATTTGTAAGTACTTAATATTTACTGTCATCATCGCCACAAACGTCATTGTGGCTCCGTGGCAGCAAAGTCACGCACCGTTTTGTAAGCGCTCATCGGGAATCTAGTACTTTGATCGAAAGATCAATCATAGTACTAGATTTCCGATAACCGGCTCAAAAAGAGTCTCAGAAGCCAAAAAAATACTCTTTTGAGGTCTTATTTCAAATTAAGAAGGTTGATTAGAGTAATAGGTGTAAATATTTGACAATCTTAACCTTTATGTTCGAGATTTAAGGTTTATAATAAGCTGTTGATGCTATAAAACCATTATAACATTATGTTTTAAGATACAGTGCGAATCAAACTAAATGGCGGCTGTGAAGTTAGGCGCACGTGGCTGCGCAATACTTAATTTAGGCGTCAGCGGGTGGAAGAGGGGAAGGTGCGGGGCACGCATAACGGCTAACTTCACAGCCGTCATTTAGTTTGATTCGCACTGTATTTAGATGTATAAGTGAGTAAACGCGGCTATTTCGTAATGCTTTTTTGTTTCGGATACAGAACTTTTATTGATCGAAGCAATAACGAAACGCTTTTAGTACAGAGACGCTTGCACATGAGACTTATCAAAACTGTCAAATTCCTTCAATAAATTTTCAACCTTATGCCATAGACTTCAAAGTCTATTGAGAAAATATGACAGTTTATGGTAACCTGACGGCGGGCGTGTACGTGTACGTTACGATACGAATACGGTGCTCGTGTGAAGCCCACAGTGTTGTCAAAGCAAAACGTAAGTATCGATACTGTTGGTCGATACACTGCTATCAATTGCACAATCTTAGTCTTTATGTTCTAATCAATAAACGTGAATATTGTGTGTTTTTATTATGTTCTCGACTTCTAGAAACTAGGAGGCGACAATATCGTGAGATTGACACAAAAAATCGTAGCGTTGTCGGTATTCAAAGCTGATGGATATTAAATGAATGTATTTGACATATAAACGCTAAAACATATAGCCAATATAACAATTACATTTTGCAATTTCGTTAAAAGATAATAAACTAATTTATTATCTTATAATAATTAAAATACTTTGTTTACTTCGAAAATTATCTGTAATTATTATCATCAAACTATTAATAATATTTACTATTACAAAAAATTTTTTTTAATTGATCGATTTCTTTACTTTTTATTGTTCAAGAAAACTAGTCAAATCATAAAATGCCCAAAAATAAATTCCAAATATAAAAAAATGCGCAATGACTTTGTTTACACAACAACACTACGATCCCGTTTCAATAACACATAATAGAGTACTTAGTCATTACAAAAACATGTTACTAAACATAAATAAACATTATGCATATTTTATTAATTATTACTTAGCTATAAGCAAATACTCGTGTGATGAAATGATTGTGACTAATATTATTATAAATAAGAAATTATCATGGCAATATTACAAACTTTACAATAATCCAACTAAAGGTTACAGTAGGGATGTTAAGGCTAGTATATACTCACTGATCCAAACAATTTAGTAGAGATAGGAATATTGAAATATTTTCTTTATAATCGCAATACGTTTAGTTAATTAAATTTAGAGTCTAATATTTATACAATTATGTAATTTCGAATCGTCAAGTGTATACTAGGCCTTATGTTACAAATTTACTAAAAATGAGTTGCCCACAAAAAATATTACAAACTAATTGTAATACCTTATGAATAAAGCCAGTATGACTAGTGACTTGGGGGATATGTATCATCATAATTATTAGGTATGCATCTAAAATTTTTGTGGTAAGATTATTATATTATACTATTTTTATTACAATTGTATTATTACATATTACATTTTACAGTAAACGGCTCCCTTTTTAACTATACAAAAAAAAAGGAAATGAATATTAAGACTAGATACATTATAACCTAAAATTCAGTCAAGTAGTAGCATATTCAACGTGTAAGCAATATTATGAAAAAATGAACAAATATAGACAATTTAAAAATTGCACATAGCGTCCGTTCTCCAATGTAATAACAATGTTGTGTTTATTCAAGTTACAAAAATATTAGAGACAAAGATCTTATTCCAAAAAGTTGTATCATCGTAAGCTCAAATGAACGAACTTTGTTTTTATTTAAAAAATCTTACAATATTTTTATAATATATTCAAAAGGAAGATTTCATATCGCAAAATGCTTGATTCCAAAAAAATAGAAATGTCAATATGTACAACATTAATTTTTAAAAAGGTAGAATTTTAATTCTAATTATTAAATATTGCAAATGTCATAAGTTGAATTAGTGTTAATTTTTTTATGTATCTATACAAACACGTAAATATGAAAAAATATATTCTATTTGAATTGCTATTTTAAGTAGATTTGAGACATCAATTTTTCATATGAAAATATAAGTCGTATTTATTTTACAATAATTATAATATTTACAATGCAATTTTCACTTATATCACTGTATGAGTAAAAATGAATACTGATTTTTAAACAAAACACTGGAATCAAAATTGACTAATGACAAAGTGGCAACAAAATAAATATTAGACGATAATATGCCTTACAGCTAACGTATCAAAGTTGAGTTTCACTTTAAATCTATAATACTATCACACTTTTCAGAAAACAAGCAGGTATGCAAATGATACTGTCATAATATTAAAAACTTTTTAATTATATTTTTAATTAGTGTTTAAAGAACACATGGGTACGATTGGGATGTAACTCTACACTCTAGAATTCATTCATACCTATTTACATTTCATACTCCATTTTTACACACATGTTCAATAATTTAGAATGCATTATTTATAAGCTTATTCGTATCAAAACACGATAGATGTTTCCACTGTTAGTTACAAAATGTTTGGATATTTCATTTATAACGTCGTATAGTCAACACGTTTTTAATATTCTAAGAGATGACTGCACTTTTGGTAACTAACGCTGGCCAGGCTGATACAGGTTGTAGGACTCTTCAGTTACGAGTTTGAGCCTTCAGTCTTTAAAGACATCTGGCCGCACTAAGCGTTTTGCACCATCCTGCCTTGTGCGGGCGGCGAAGCTGAGAGTTCAAGGTCAGAGTAAATGGGCACCTTATGGGTGAGCACGGTCTATCTACGCCCACATCTACACTTTCAATCAAGTCAGATAGTGGTCAAGCGCAATCTCATTAACTTTAAAAAAACCTTCAAAAGCCGGTTTAAGTATATTCATATCATCATCATGAATAGTCCCAACAAATACTGAGTCAGCCCAGCTTTGAAATCATAGTTACCAAAATTGCACTAAATATTTGGAAAATACTCAGTAGCAGCTCATAAAATATTAAATTGTTCCCATTTATCAGATTTCACATGAACAACTATCATTATCAGTATATCACAAAATCAACAAAGGGGTGCATAATATACAGAGCATCCCAAGTGAAGCGCAGTTTCAGTCATTTCATGAAATCGCTTAACAGACTTAAAATATTGTTTAGAATTCGTTTGATTTATACAGCATGTTTAATATAATTTTAACTATATGAACAGGACCTTTTATTCCATAATCTATCTAGGAACTTTATGAAGTGACTGCATTACGGTTCTCTTGCGACGTGTCAAAGGCACATTGAAATCTCTATTGCTTGTTATGTTCAAAATGGCAGAATTGTACAACACATAAGACAACTGCAGACCTTATTCCTTCAAGCGTAACGTCGCGAATAGTGTGTGAAAAGTCACGTACAATAAAAGTGTATAAAATGTGCTGTGTAGATAACGCACAATGATTCAAAGGAAGTTCCATTAAAGCATATAATTATTAGACAAAGTTGTTTCATGTCAATCTATACATACACAAGCCAAAATCAGACTTATCGGTTAAATCATAAGGTATCATTTTAATTGTCTTAGCATTGCACAAAGCTCTCCACAATGAATTCAATGAGACGTGCTATGACGTTGCATTGTATGAATTGTAGAACTTTTATGGTTGAGCACTGAATGAAATTTGGTGATATTGAATTGTTAATAAAAGACGTGATATTATTTTGTAAACAATTCAATATCAACAAATTTCATTCAGTGCTCAACTATAAAAATCTACAATTTAATTAAGGCAGAAGCTACAAAAACAACGCATAATTAACGCATTTTCAAAAAACGTCTCATGGAATAACACAATTGCAGCTTACCCCTTTGATACAAGACTCATAATCGCACGTCATTCCTACATCACTTTGACCGTTTCATCTTAACGTCAATAATTATTTCAATCCATTTCTTGTCATCCACATTAACTAACACTTATTAGGTACTTTAGCTCCAAACTCGTGCAGAATATCGCAAGCCATCTCCAAATCGTTGCGGGTGATGCCTAACGCTCTGACCACTATGTCTTTTGGATAGCCTTCTCCTACTAAGCGCGCGATGTAATCCAAATTGATGTTTTCATAGGAAACGTTCTCTGCGTACTTTCTCCCATGCTTATCGTGGGTGAGAGGGTTAAATTTTTTGGCTGAAACATATTTAAAATCCTTTATAACTAAGTAGTAACAGAGGAAGAAGAGTAAAAGGATGGGATTGCACAAAATATTCCGATGGGTCGAAATGCTACTGGCAGAGGGAAACCTCAGTAAAACGCAAAACTGATAATGATATTGTAAATTTAAAAGATTTTGAGATTTAATGATGACTGGATAATTTGACTTAGATTTCATTTAGCCTTTTTCGACTAGAAAAAAAAATTTCCTCTTACTAAATAAACTAATCATAACTTCAAGTAAAAATACTTTCAATTATAATAATTTTGTCAGTAATAAAAGAGAAATACTCACGTCCAACCGCCAATTCATTCTTTTCCACGCTCACATTCTCGTAAGGCGGTTCTTTAACTTCTTCTGATGGAAACTTCGGCATGGTCGTAGATTTCGTTGGATGTTGGTCAACACCGCCAGAAGTAGTTGAGGGCAGAGATCTCTGCCTTGGGGGAGCCCTTTCAGCTCTTTCCACCCTTTCCCATTCAAAACTTGATCTGTCCGACCTTTCAGGTTTATCAGGAGGTCTCTCGGGTGGATGTCTAAACTCTATATGCCTGGATTCCATATGCCTCTCTGGGATTTTCTCTACATGCCCCAAATGACGTTCTTGTCTAGACTCTGGCAAACTATGCCTCGTATCTGGATTTGAAGTATGTCTTTCTAATTTGTTGTCAGGCGCATGTCTGTCTTGCCTGCTGTCTGGCAAGCTAGGAGGATGTCTTTCTTGTCTACATTCTAGATTAGGTAATAATCTATCCGTTCTAATTTCTGGTGGGTTTGGCATATGTCTTTCTGGTCTACATTGTTCTACGTGAGTTCTGTTCTCGTGCCTATCTATCGGTCTTTCTGGTGGATTGGAAGGTCTGAATTGTTCTGTATGCCTGTCGGTTTGTCTGACTTCTGTATGTCTGTTGTCTGTGTTTCTATCTCTGTCTAATATGGTTCGAGGTTCGGTTGGTGTCGGTCTGTCGTCGGTATGGTGTCTTTCGGGGGGTGGTGCAGGCAATGGTCGGCTGTTAGATTGGGGTGTGCAAGCTCTTCTTGGTTTCTCAAATGCCCTAGGATCTGGTGGTGGAACCTAAAACCAAACATATAAGTTAAACTTTACGCAAATTTTATTAGTTTTAAAAACAAGTGTGAAATTATTTCAATTTCAACGAGTGGGATTTGACCCGCACTGGATTGGACAGAGCCACGACAGCATAGTTGGCAGTGCACCTGACCCTGAGTATGGGGTTCGGGTTCGAACCCACTTGTCGAAATTTTTCCAACACTTGTTTTTCAAAATATGTGTTCACATTCACATTTTTACTTTATTTATATGTAGCTTTAGTATTCTGGATTGAAAGTGGTGATTTGTACCTCATGCCTTGTGTCTATTATTCCCGTAATAGTTTCAGTAGATCCAGTGATGACTGATGTTAGGCGATGCCGCGAATCGGGCTCCGGTTCTAAGGAGGATCGCCTTCTGGGCTCTGGAATATTATATTGTTTTCTTAAGTTTACGCGAACACTACACATTGAAATAAAACAACTTTTACGGATCTACTCGCGTTTATTTTACATTTATTTTTGTAAAATAAAGGCGAGTAGATCCATTGTTTCATTTCTCTGGAATATTATTAGAACAATAAATAATGACGACTAATTAACAAGCAGAAAGTATATTTAATGGACCAATCTTTGTGTCTCAATAGATAGTGTCAAGCGGAAGCCTAGAGGATGAAGAGCTCTTGGGGATCCAAATTACCCCTATGTATGTTCTGCGATTTTCAGTAGTTTTTGATCTACAATTTTGTTTCAGGTTTTATTTTATTTTAAATAATGTAATTGTCATTGTGACTCGGAGTACATGCCTGATTTTTTCCAAACTGAATATAGACCTATCTAATACAGAAACTGTTGGATTGGTTAAGTTGGTGGATAGCCTTTGCTTCATAAAAAAGTTATAAGTCGAAAAAGTTAAACAGTCTGATATTTTCCTAATTTTTAAAGGCCTTTAAAAAAAGGAGTCGCATAAAATTTTTGCGTTCATATCTACTTTTAAAACTTAGCTAATTTGTACAAATCAATAGTGAACCGTCCTTAAGAATTTAGTAGAGATAACACTCACCATACGACGTACCATGAGCAGTGGCGCTCACAATATCTTGTACGCTAGATGCTGATACTATAGCTGGCTCAGCGGGCGACAGACTCTTCCTTGGAGGTAACGGGGGCGCCCTAAGTTCCCCATAAGCGTTCTCCGTGGGGGCGGGGGCGCGGCGGGACGCGCGGGGGGAGTGACGGGGTGAAGCGGCGGGAGAACGGATGGAGGGGCGGAGCCCGTCTATAGTCGATGTTGCGGCGTTAAACTCCGCCCAGTCCTATTGGTGAATAATATATTTATTAAAAAAAAAAATCAAAATTTTACTATTTCCCAGTCTGCGATTGCTAAAGATAAAGCAACTTTCGCAAAAGCCGGTCATTGGATGGGTGATCTTCGGGAGGCACGTAAATCCGTTGGTTCCGGCTGCATTAATCCGCACTGGGCCCGCGCGGTGGTTTATGGCCAGTTCTCCCTATCCATCCATAGGGAAGGCTCGTGCCCCAGCAGTGGGGACAAAATAAGCTGATGGTGATGATGATGATATCGATGCTCAAAAAGTTTTTTTTTTTACGTAAACTGAAAATAAAATATCAACAATGATATGACTTAGCTCTAAAGTAGCCCATACCGGGAATTTAACCCTTTGCTTTTGATTTTGCTTTGCAAATAATATGTAACTTAAGATATTGTAGTGGTATTTTTATATGTTAATATCAGACATATGGGAGCGTTTGGAAGAGGCCTATGTCAGTATGACAGAATCCTTATTCTGTTCCACTGACAATGATTATGCTAATGATGATGATTAATATGTAGGTGTGTGATGATAAATCTATTGTGCGATGGACGATCATCATGTATTTTTGTATATAAATGTTTCATGCGTTTCGATTAAATTACAATATGCCAGTTATTATCATACTAACATTATAAAGAGGAAAGCTTTGTATTTCTGTATGTTTGTAATGAATAAACTGAAAAACTATTTAAAACAATCTTTCACCATTAGAATGCTACATTAGCGCTGAATAACTTAAGCTATATTTATTACTAGAAAACAAAATTTGCTTAATGATGAATAAATAGAAATACGATTTGTTTGTTTTGTTGTCATAGCAACTGTCAAAGCGGTACGAAGTCCGCCGTGTCAGCTAGTTAATGCAATAAAACGCATTTAATGTCCTGTATACCTATACAAAACTGCAAAAATTACTTTTCACTTTCCCACCATAAAGTCCCATACTTATTATGGTTGTTTAATATGTTGTATTGGACTACTAGCCCACTGCTAGCTAAGGCCAGCCACACTATACAATACTACGAATACGCACGACACGTCTCGATCCTCCGAATTCTATGGTACACACGCCTGCACAAAACAGTCAAATTTCCTCAATAAACTTTGAACTTTATTTCTATGGAACACGGTTGAATATATATATGTATTATTGAAGAATGTGCAGGAGTCCGAACCTTGCACATTAGTCGTACATGCACAAAGTGCGACTGCCTGTCTGCTTACGAGAGAAGAAAAGCTGAAGCTCAAACAATCATGCGACTCCTTTAAAACAAGAAACAAAGAAACAACTTACCTTGACATGCACAAACTGTTCAAGCATGGTTGGTGTACTATCTCGGGAAAAAAGTTTATTAACCATTTTTCTACTAAATTGATTTGAATCTTCAATCAACTTAAGAAGCAATATTAATTAAATAAGAATTTTAAAACATCGTTAATTTGATTGTGATAAATGAAATTAATAGTAATAATAATAATAAGGTTAGGTTTTTTATAATATTTTAATGTTTTGTATGTTCTTTTGTATTTTACTTTTATATTAATATAATAACAAACCTAGGCTAAGAAAATAGAGAAATAAAGAGATAATAATAATGAAATAGTTTATTGCCTCAAAATATACATAAAAAAGTAACACAAGGTCAGAGGCAAAAGTGCTCAGCTTTCACTGAGATTTTCTCAGCAGTGGTTTTCAGCCGAAAAAATTAAACAAAAATTTTATACTTTTCATGTAAGACTAGTTTATAACTTGTCTATAAAATGTTTAAGAATCTGAATCTTTAATCTAGATTTACATCATTCTGTAAAACTATTTAAAACCTTCAAGGATACCGTTTGAAACAATTTTACTTAAAAATTTACTAAGGCATGAAGGTTATGGAAGATTTCGCAAAACTTAAATTTAAGGGTTTTTAAGCCCTTTATATAAGACATTAGTAAAATAAACTTGAATTGGGATAAAGCAGACATAAAACAACAACACAAACACATTTCAATAAGCATATATTGTCAACATTCAAAAACTTACAAAATAAATAATTAACTCGAGTCAGCAATAATCATATAAAAAATAATAATAACTAAAATGTAAAGAAAATATGCAAATAATCTAAGCGTAAACAATACTTCATTACAACTAACCTATATAACACGAGTGGACTTGAGATATAAAAAACGTTAAATTAATACTATTGCATTACGTATTTTAATACTATTGTTATAAGATCGAATATTCGATTGACTTAACTAGCATCGCGTTTGATATGTCCTAAATAAACTTGAAAATAAAAGTTTACAGTATTTTTTTTTATTTCAGTCATATTCAATGAAACGTCATTCAATATTACATACAAATATTTTTCAATGCATTCTTACATTGATTTGTAAAACTGAACGCTTTTTGTCACAAGGATATAATATATTCCTTGAAAACACATATTCATGAATCAATTCTTATATACAGTATATAAACATTCACAGAAGATAATAATTGTAAAAAAAAAAGAAATTCTTTTGACTATTAAAAACATCTTGAATCATTCCATTTTGAATATACAATACAAGAATCTTATCGCATTTCACACTTGAAAAAAACAGCAAAGTAAAAAAAGTGTGTATCGAAAAAAATAAAACAACAATAATAATAAATTAAAAGAAATGATTATAAGCGATTTGCTAATAACTGTGATACACATTTTAAGTAACTGGCATGTATTAATACAGTTACTACATTTTAAATCCTCCTAAAACTTGTAAACTAAAGCTAAACGAATACATCTAAAAGTAATGCATTTTGACGATCGTCAAGTATTTAAAAAATAACGAAATAAATAATATTTACAGTAACTTAGGTAATAAATATTAATTAATTTAAACAAGTCCAGTGTGCATTTGTTTCTTAGACACTCGAGAATTATAATTTTGTTACAATAACCATTTTATTGTTAAAGATTTAATTTATTACGTTTTTTTTTTAATAGTACGAATATTATTGGGCGGTATCATGTCAACATGTTTAACTTTTTCGCTATTATTTCGCTCAAATTGTTTATCATTAAAATAAATCCTATGATACTAAATACTTTCAAACTATTAACGAGCAGAAAAGCCTTTTTTATAGAATTGATTTATGAATAATAAATTGAGCAAGTTTAATATACATGTTGTTTGTAAAAAAGTACTTATAACATTTTTAATTTGGTATTGACATACCAAATCATCAATATAAGCAAACATTTAATAAATAAAGGTCTAAAATATTTTTAAGCATTCTAATAAAGATGAAGATACCATGTTATGATTCTTATAATTGACTATTTCGATTGGTATCAAAAAATACCTAATTTATTCCACATATGCCTGGGTTTATTCGCGGCTTAGGCTAACAGTTGTTATTTTATATTGAAACTTCAACGTCAACCAATATTAAAAATATTATTTTTAAATGAAGCTTTTGTTACGTAGAATAGGCCTCCACACGGCAAAGCAGTGAGACGCCTTATATAAAAATGGTTTGCTGTATCTCTTTTTAAAATGTTAACCTTTCAAATAAACTGTATTTTATGTTTCCTAGCAAACAAAGAATTAAAGTAAAAAAAACAAGCATTCTAATTAAATACCTTGTAAAGTTCTTAAGCATTTTCAATGCAAATTCATGTCCAAACATTCCAACCAATTAAACAGAAAGGAGTATCGTTACATAACAATCTGTGACCTAAAGAAGCAACATTACATTACCAAAAAGGTAGAATACAAAAAAAAACAAAACTCATTTTTATTCC
The DNA here is from genome assembly GCA_947562085.1 of Eudonia lacustrata. NCBI lineage: Eukaryota > Metazoa > Arthropoda > Insecta > Lepidoptera > Crambidae > Eudonia > Eudonia lacustrata. The sequence continues at coordinate 8,007,232 of OX387332.1, forward strand.
ACCAAAAACTCAGGTCCGAAAAAACAGGATGATATGCAAACTCTTTTCCCACCGATTGTAATTTTTTATACTCGTAATATCAAAAAAACTGATTAAAACACAGGATGATATGAAAACTCTTTTCCCACAGATTGTGACCATTAAAAAGGAAACGGCGGCAGTCAGACGACACAAATGCATTGGCGATCGATCGTGCAAACACTAAGCATGCGGTGATTTTCTCTCGCGCCTCTGCGAACAAACACACGTTTATGTATGGACGCATGCGGGATCGCTCGACTATTTGCGCTGTCAATATTTATGTACAAACGCTTGCCCACCAGACTATCCAAAACTGACAGAATTCTTCAATAAATTTTAAACTTTAAACAATAGATATAAAGTACAAAGACACTTGAGGAAATTTTATAGTTTGTGGTGGACTCATGTCCAGGCGTGTACGTCTAGCGGCGTTAGATTTTGTATTTTATTATTATGTGTCAAGAGAATACAAACTTCACGCAATTGGGAAAAAATATAAAACTACCGTCATTTTCTTAAGTTTTTTTTACGTAACCTTTTTTGAACTGCACGTGAGAGTATAAAATCAAAATAACGACACTCAACTGGCAAAAAATATTTAAAAAATGTAAGACTACCATAATTATTTAAATTATTTTACAGTATGAGTATATGACATCTATGGATAGACAACTAATGTGTGGTCCTTGTCTACAATGAAGGAAGCATGACATTATTTTTAATAAAGGTTAAATCAATTTCTAATTTAAAAAAATAACTACTTCCAAATGTAGAGAGCAACGTAAAGAAAAGTACACAAACAATATTAAAAGCGCAAATAAGTGTCCAGCGATCTCAAACAAAAATGAAAAATGATAAAAAGAAAAACAATGAAAAGTGACATTTAGAAGCTTTAAAAAAACACATCCCAAAACTAATGGCAACATATAACTGTCATGCCGCACCGCATCAATGCTAACACCATGCTACTAAAACAGTATAAATTGCTTAAAAAGAAAAAAGAAAAATAATATGACATCTTGTAACGTTTATGAAATCTTTTAAATAGGTATTGGTTTTGTCCACATAAAATAAAATCTAAGTTAATTAATTAGTCACTCCTTCATTTTAAGTCGAAACAAACAAAATAATAACGTAAATGGCTGTTTAATTTGTATAAAAAAAAGGTTTACCTCCAAGATTTTATTAATGTAAAAGTGTTTGATTTTAATGAAATATATAAGTTGATTTCAACATATATGAACATGCCCATTGTGGTCCTTCGAGCCGAATCATCAAGCAATTTTGTAATAATATTCGTTTTCTTTTGGTGTCTTTTGGCTGAAATGATGATGATGATGATGATGATGATGATGATGATGATTCGTTTTAAATCCGTCCTATATTATTCCTACAAGATGCCATACGAAAATACGTGGTATCAAAAATAAGTGCTAATTTACCTCAGCGTCGTCGATGTCGTCGGTCAACCCGTTGAACGTTGTGTTTCTCGACGACCAACCGTTTGAATTACTGGATATAGTTACGTCTACACCTGGAAGAAAATAATACATTCCTTAAAGTTGTTAAAACTATAATATCGAACGTAAAAGTAACATTAAAATTGTTCTAACAATTTTAATGTTACTGTTACTGTTACAATTTTAATGTTCAAGATATATGTTGTAGGAGTTAGAGAAACAACTGTTATAATTATGACAAATGATAAGATGAGTACAGTCACGAGCATAAACATGAATACAACGAATCAAGGTACGCGGGAAAACTTAAATTAGTTTATACTGCACCTTTTTGTAAGACATATGTAATATTTTGTTTATAAAAAATTTTTTACACGTTTAACTATCTTTGACTTTTTCTTCTTTCATTGTATTAAGTGTAACATTGTTTACACGTTATTGCTCGTGACTGTACATAAAGGTACACGTAAAAGATGAATCAAAAATTGTTAAAACAATTTCTTTTGAGTGTTTGTTGATTGCTTCAGGCAACATTTTAAACTAAAAGAACCTTTCTTAAAAAACTTAAAGGGTTCCACAAGCCGTATGAAATAAACCGCCATCGGAGGTTTTCTAGGGAATGGCGTGTGCCAGTTCCCTACTAGATTCTCCGAGGAGTTCGGATCGGATCCAAAACAAGCAAAGTTAATGCAATTTGCAACTTTTTAAAGTGAACTTTAAATCGCATAAAAACACGGCAAAATCCATACATTGATTTTTACAAAACTAAAGTTCACTAAGAGAGCTCTTAATGTGTGTGTATTCTTTATGTACCTACCTAAAATCAATGGCAATGCAATTCCAACTTCTCTATTTTATATTTTTTATGTAATAATGATCTTTCAGTATATTTAAAATTGTGCAACTTTACACCATAAGCATTAAGTTTTATTAAAATCGACTTATATATTTAAAAAAATGGAACTGCTAAATTAAAATGGCATATTAAATGTATAAACGCTTTTAATCATATTCAATCATTATTATAACTACAAGTCAGCAATCAGCACTTACTAGAACCATTGCACCCTGATGATCCCGAAGAACCGGACGAATTGGAAGACACAGGTTTGACTGCAGTCTTTGTGTTTGCGCTTCTGAAAATTAAACGACATTTAAATTAACAACATTATAAGAAGCCAGGCCAAAATACTACACGATAATAAGGAACATTTTCTTTTGAAACAGAAACAGAAACAAACATTTATTGACCACAAGCACCAATTTTATATAACACAGAAGATACATTTGAGAGAGAAAAAAAAAAGATAAGGCGAAAACAAATTAAAACAAAAAAAAAAAAAGTTACATTAGACAACGTGCATGTGGTCAATTAGGTTCCAACCTCAGCTTGTGCTGCAACGACATACAAGCCGCTACAGCGCTGGTATTCTGGTGGGACCCAACTTGGCACAAAAAACACAGGACAATAAACATACTACAACTGTAACAAATAATAATAACAAAAACACAAAAATAATAAATATGACATACATAACATTTAGAACATTTAGATTTACTAACATACTCATATATAAAACATTTCAATAACAAGATGACAGCACAAAGCAAAAACTAAAAAAAAAACAAACTTAATTATGATTAAACAGAGCAAAGCTACGGTGAAAACGAAAGGGACTCCATTGAGACCATTTTAGGCGCAAGAGTCGGCCGCAGCGGTGCCAGGACGAGCCGTCCCCGGCAAGAAAAATCTACTACAAAACCTGCAATCTACCGCAAATCTACTACAGTTTATTTTACATATTTTTTCTAGCGAGACGGTATGAATACTATAAAGAGACCTTTAACGAAGCCGAAATGACTAGTGCGAGTTTTATTTGATAATAGATGACATAAATGAAGACGAAAATTTACCCGTAGTTTTCGCCCGTAGGCTTAGCCAAAGTAACATTTGACGACCTCCTTGGTCGAGTGGATTGTACACCGGTTTTCATGGTGTCACCATCTCTGAGGTCCCGGGTTCGATCCCCGGTCGGGTCAATTTAGATATTATTGTTTTCCTAAATTGTCTCGGGTCTGGGTGTTTTCTATGTATAATAAGAAGAACATAACATACATTTAAGTATTTTAAGTATGTCTAGTAACCATTTTAACGAGTTTCATAACGAAGCTTCTCTTGGGCTAGGATAATTGGTGTGAGTGTAGGAAAGTTTATTTATTATTATTATTATTATCTCTCTATTTATTTTTTTACATATTAATTTACATTTATAATATTTTCTAAAAAACAAAACAAACATTTAAAAATATAAAAAATAGGGGTCCACCGGCATCGGGACCAGGGTTTAAACTACCGGTGATTATTATTATTATTATTAAGAAAACGATAGCGAAATTCGAAAAGAATAAAATGTATGGGATTGACATAAGCCGCGCTAAATCACGTGGTCAATCTTATGTCAATCCCATACATTTTATTCCGAATTTCGAATTTCATCCAAATCCATCCATCCGTTGCAACATGAAGAAGCAACAAATATATACTTATACATACACACAAACTTTCGCTTTTATAATATTAGTGTGACTGATGATGGTCGATTGCGACGGCTTGACAAAATATCGAGCAATTTACGGTGACGACAACAAGCATCAATTTGGCAAAATGTTTTGCAACTACAATATTGAGCGCTAAGGAGCAACTCCAAGAAACTAGACAATACTTTCATACCTACATGAGCAATTCCGTTGAAAAACTACGCTCGCCATGGACGACATTTTTCTTGCAGCGGCGCCGGCGGCTTGTAGCGCTTTTATTATCATGAGTCAAAAGCAAAAAACAAAGAAAAGGAATAGGCGTATCTGGTTGCGAACGTTTTTAGCAAGACGGAAGCAAACTTCATTGTGTTCTGAATTAGAATTGTTGTTGTTAATTAGCCGCTTTCACAACAAACAGAGGCACACGCCTCGCCACGCTGGCGCCGCTGTACTTCTACCCGCCCCCTCGCTCTCCCCGCGGAAGCGAGACGTAAAAGCCGCAGAATAAATAAGTGCATACGAGATAGAAAACAAATTGACTTGAATTTCTATACCCACTGGATATTCGGCAATTCGTATCAGCGACATTGAGCAATATGGAATATATACAAACAATTGACGCATTTTTTTTAAAATTGCTGCATATTGCTTTAGTAATTACCTACTCCAGATTTATCCATTCGTGTTGGCGAGCAATTATTTCTCAAAAAATTGCCCGTATGAGCGCACCTTTGGAGATATGGTTGAAAATGTATTGAAGAAATTTGACATTCTCTGAATAGGTTTATGTGCAGGCTTGCGTACACTAGACAGCGACCACACAGTAGGTACTCACTTGGACTCCGAGTTGGCGTTGGGCGGTCGCGGCGGCACGAACGCGTCCACCACCACTTGCTCGGTGCCTTTTATCTCCGCGCGGCAGAAGGGGCAGCCTTGCCCTTCAGAGTCCTAAGAGTGGGAAAACAAGCGTAAGTATATGTGGGTACGGAACAAAATCGAATGAAAGAAAAGTGGGCGATAAAAAATCAAATTTTGCCAAACCATAATTGATCAACGATCTTGATTCTAACATTTGATATATGAAATAACGAAACAATAAGACAAAAAAAGTATTACAATTCCGAACTTACTATCTAAAGGAAAGTGGAAATGTAGTGATACCAAAATGTCATTAAAATCTATTAACGTAAAACTAATCTACATTTCACAAATAAATACGTCTAATCTATTCTATTGTATTCTAAATAAAGACATTTATGTTTAAGAATGATTTTATAAGATTTTGTTGGAACGTTTTGATCAATTTCCTACAGAACTAGTGGACTTTTTCTTAGGTTTTGGGATGGAAAGGTGGACGAAAGAATCACCATATAACCAACTGGGGGTGTCACTAGATTTTACTTTTTATTTTTAAAAGCTAAATGCTGCACTGAAACTGAATTAAATATTTATAAAATACAGTGAAAAAATTAAATACCTACCCGACTCAGACAGGAATTGAACCTAGGTCTAGTGCAATCCGAGCGGCTGCACTGACCATTACGCTACCGGGAAGGCTGTAGCATAATGGTCAGTGATTCTTTCGTTCACCTTTCCATCCCAAAACCTAAGAAAAAGTCCACCAGTTCTGTAGGAAATTTATCCAAACATTCCAACAAAATCTTATAAAATTATTCTTAAACATAAATGTCTTTATTTAGAATTGAATAGAAGCATTTAATTTTTTCGCTGTATTTTATAAATATTTAGGATTTACTAGGCAAACAATGGTCTATTAAGTATATAACAATTAGGAACTCACAATCTGCCAGGCGGTGAGACAGGGCGTGCACAGCAAATGTCCGCACGGCTCTATTCGGATGTCTTTGTCGTTTTCCGCGCAGATCTTGCATAGTTGGAACGTGCTACCTGCAATCACATAGTTCAATATTTGAATACATATAACGTCACGTATTAGTTTTGTAATTTTAATCTTATTAAAAGTGCGTAGGGTTTATTTTTTTATAGTATGTTGATACTGAGCCGACAAACGCGTATATAGCGTAAAAACCTACCGTAGGCAGTCATGGACACCAAAGCGCATGTGTTGCCGACTCTGAAGCTTCAATTGAAACCTTCTTGGTCGAGTGGCTTGCACACCGGTTTTCATGGTGTCGCCATCTCTGAGGTCCCGGGTTCGATCCCCTGTCGGATCAATTTAGAAATACCTATTGTTCTAAATTGTCTCGGGTCTGGGTTTTTCCTATGTGTAATAAGTATGTATTTAAGTATATTAAGTATGTTTATCCGTTGTCTAGTTAATCATTTCTCGAGTTTCTTAAAGAAGCTTTTCTTGGGGCTAGATAATTGGTTGAGTGTGGGAAACATTTACTTTTAGTTTACTTAATTTAATTCTTATTACCCCGATCCAACCCGAACCCGCACTAGTACGTGATGCCATTGCGTCTAGAAAATCTCTGACGGTGTTTCGGTGTTTCACACGAATAAAGTTCGGTAACGCTAATATGCCGCCTGAGCCAATCGGCAAATTCTCTCCAAAAAAACAGTTGCTATGTCACTATCTAGGCCAGGGGTGGGCAAACTACGGCCCGCGGGCCATCTCCGGCCCGTGAATGTCGAAGTCCGGCCCGCGACCATCAAACAAAAATTCAAGTGCGTGTGTGTTTCAGAAAATGCATACCTAAAAATATTTTTATTTCACAAAAAAAAAAAGAAATTGAAAAAGTACAGCAAAAAATTCAATAGCCTGGCCCGCCATAGATTTTGTTAGTAAATATTGTCACGGGAATGAAAAAGTTTGCCCATCCCTGATAAACCTTGGTAATATCACTAGATCTAGTATCGGATTTTAAAACGGTAAACAGCAATACAAAAGAAAGTTGCTTTGCATCAGAAATAAGAAGGTAAATATGTAGGTTTAGATCACATCCAGTCTTTTTGGACAGAATCCTACCACAAAGCAATTCAATTCAGAAGTTAACAATAACTCTTCAAGAGGACAGACAGCTCTGTTCTCTTGAAGAGTTATTGTTCGAAGTCCCCAGTTTACCCCAAAGAAATAAAATTCCATACTTCTAGATGAACGTACCCATTTCGCAATACAACTCGTACTGCTCCTGCGTGACTGTGATGTGGTCCTCTGCGGGCGATATGATCGCGCTGCTAAGGTCCGGGTTCATATCCCGCCCGTCGGGGTACAGGTAGCTGGGCGACATAATTATAACAATTTTCAATGTTAACTCACAAAAATGATCCTTAAAGAGGACGAGCAAAGTTTTTTATAAATAAAAAAACCAGAACTTTTCTTTTTAGTATCCAGTGTGCCTGGCTAGCTACCACTTCCAGACAATCTTTGAAGCACTGAGAGTAAAATGAAAGATGGTGCACCAGTAAAAAGCAAAATAATAAATTTAGATCTATTTCCACCACATAGCATAAAATACTTAATTATGTTGGTAGCACTGTTGTGTTCTACAGTTAGAGATAAGATAGCCAGTTTCTTAGTGATTGAGGCTTCCACCTTTCGGCATTATCATCATTTAACATCAGGTTGAGATGAAGGCCAAGTGATAACCCGTTAAAATAATAAACAAATAAAAAAATAGCACTACTCACAATCCCTCTCTGTACCCGTCCAAGAGCGCTTGCACCAAACTCTTGTTCTGCGGTATAGTCTGCAATATTTCTCCGTCCACTGTGACGTAGCCTATCGCCCATTGACCGAGGCGCGTACACGATAACCTGCGGTATAAAATCATTATTATTATCGTTAAAAATAAAAATACAAAACACGCAGACTCCGCTGGCTTGGTATGCTGCCAGAAAGTCCGAAGCGTCAAGAGCGCATACTTGGATCGACCGATCGGCCGGCGACTTGTTGGTCGCCATAGGTACTGCTGAAGCGATAAAGTGGAAGCTCACCAGCGCGACCTCGGCTCAGAGCCGACTACTGGCAAGCGAGCAGCACAAAAGAAGAATCTCACAAGAATCTCTTAAGGAACTCTACACTGTAGAGTTCCTTAAGAGATTTTTCAAGGAACTCTACACTGTAGAGTTCCTTGAAAGATTCTTCTGTCACAATATCCCTATTGTCAACAACAGCAAATAATTCCAGAACATTAAACAAATAAATGATATCACGTAACAGTTCTAATAACATTAACCTATCTTTTATTTGACCTAAGCATGAATTTCTGTAACCTAAAAAGTTTTTTTATTTTTTTTTTATACGTAGCATGGCAAATGACTCCAACCTCACTCTACCGGCCCACAAAAGTTATTAGTAAACACTGAATTGACGGAACAAAATAATCATAGTTCACAATTTCCAGAAAATTTCTGTTAAAAAAAATCGTTTTGATAGTTGCTAATAACTTTATCTGTTACTTACCAGTCACCTACCCAATTTGAAAGAGGATATAAAGGAACCCGTACCTTCAATTCCTTGCAGTTCATTCTGATACGTGATAGGTCGGACAATGTTTTTAATTGTGCTAAACTTTAGGTCATAAATTGACCCGTTTTTTCATACTACTTAAGAACGTTTACGCCGCACACTGGCGCCGTCAATGAAAAAAAAAACATATCTAGTAATTATTAGAGATACAAAATCAAATTATGCTCAACAACTATTTGAAAGAAGTAATTTAGCATTTTTACGTCACCTAATGAACATCTGACATGTTATGGTTTAGTTAAATACGGCGTTATAGTTAAAAGTGGCCGTTATTATCTGTAACGTCTTATTTAACTAAACCATAACATGTCAGATGTTCATAAGGTGACGTAAAAATGCTTAATTACTTAATTCAATCAGTTTGTTGAGCATAATTTGATTTTCTATCTCTAATTACTAGATTTTTTTTTTCATTGGCGGCGCTAGTGTGCGGCGTAAACGCTCTTAATTCGTAATCCAATCAATGAAATTAAAAACCATTTAGAATTGGCAACAGAAAATTATCTATATACATACTTTTTTTTTTGTTTTAGAAACTATTAACCTAACTACAACATTATGTATAATATAAGAAATATATATCATCATCATCATCATCATCATCATCATCATCTCAGCCAAAAGACGTCCACTGCTGGACAAAGGCCTCCCCCGAGAATATGAGGGGTATTTGCCGTAATCGCCACGCTTGGCAGGCGGGTTGGCGATCGCAGTAGGTTGAGGGTAACCTCAGAGAGATGCTGCTGCCCATCCTCTGGTCCCTTAGTCGGCTTTTACGACACCCACGGGAAGAGATGGGGTGGTGCAATTCTTTATCCCCGGCACCACAGAGGGAAATATATATAACAAACGCAAATTGAATAATACCCAAACAACGGTACTTACATTAAATTAGCAAGATAACAACTTAATCACATAATTATCTTAATAAAGCAATCATACATCTCAATGCGCACACTGAATCACTATGTAGCAGGTGGGCGAGATATACGTTGGTTGTATTGAACCATTATTAATTATGTTTCCCTAATGTAGCTAATTAATTGCTAAACAACGCTACTCAGGCCACTGAATTAATTACTAACGACGAAACCGTTGTTTGGGAATCTATCTACTATTACCATCAGCCATAATTGATTAGGTCAATTATGCCAACTCTGTTTAACACTTATTTTAGAAAACAGATATTAGAGTAACACTGTCAACTAACATAGCTTAGTTAGTTATGACGGCATATAATTTTGTAAATGTCGTTACATATTGAATTAAAGCTGTGGAGTTTGTTGCGCCCATTCTTCTCCACAGCTAAAATATAGACGTCCTGAATGGGTAGTAGGTAAAAAAAATATGGACGATTCAAAAACACTTTTCTAAAGTTTATTTGAATAAAGAATATTTGACTTTGACTTTGACTTTGATGATTTAGGAGTATTTAAAAGGTTGGTTTATGCTGACCTCCGCTACCATCAGCCATAAATGTTTAGGTTACTTTATGCCAAATGCCAACTCAGTAAACGATACCAATCTCGGCAAATGACTCCACTCTACCAGCTGATGTTAAGATTTTAATTTTTGCATTCACTATGCTAATATTAGGTACTATGAAATCGACGTTTTGTATGAAGATTTTTTCCAAAATTATATTTTTCATACTAACGTTTTTTTAATTTTCTTAGCTTCTATTTATGTTAACACTATAAAAATTGTAAAGTAGTGTGTTTGTTTCACTAGTTAAATATAGCAGACAAAAATAATAAAAAAATCAAAACCCTTCAAAGTTACAATGAAACAAAAGATCAATTCCGCAAAAAAAAATTACCTAGTCAATTAAAAAAAAGTTGGGCGATAAAGACACAAAATGAATAATCATTGTTAGTCCTGAAGCCTAAGTAACATAGTCCTAATTAAAGGTCTATAATAATATAATCAACCGGTATTGGCTTTTAGAAATATACACCTATTAATAAGTGAGATAAAAACGTCAATTTCATAGGTAAGGTACCCAATATTTAGTCACAAGATAAAATTTTAACAGGAAATTTCTGAGGTCTCAGTAGCTAAGCGGTCAGAGCGTTGGACCTCTAATCCAGGGGTCGTAGGTTCGAATCCCACTCGAGCTTCCTGGAACTGGTTAATTTTTCTAGTAAAACTGTATCTTATAACTCTGTAAACACTTATTTTCGAAAATGTCTATCCGCTCCGCGATTGCTGATGTTAAGTAACTTTCGCAAAAGCCGGCCATTGGATGGGTGGCTAAAAACTTAACATCTTGAGCTCCTCCTGGTTCCCGCCTTAACAGTCTAACAACCACCAATCCATCCGCACTGGGCCCGCGTGGTCTTTGGCCCATTTTCCCTAAGCCTCGTACCTCAGCGGACATTAAAAAAATGAGCTGAGGTGAATTTTCCAAGTAGTAACGTTGCGTAAGTGGTCGTTTTACTGGAAAGTAGCTCCAAAATTCACCTTATATACTATACTCAGTCAGTAGTAACTAACCTAAACACATAACTGCCAGCCTTATGTATGTACTTCTGCAGGCGGGCCTTCACCTCGTCGTACGTGAGGAACGCCACGTAGCCCGGATGGGTGACCGCCAGCAGCTGCCAATTCCTGAGCAGCGTACTCCACGGTTGGAACAGCCTGCAAATCGAAAATTCTAATTATAAATATCATCATATCATTCTAATTCATCTAGGTATATGAGAAAACGTGAAATAACTTGTCAATTATGAGACTTTCCATAGTAGACTTTAAAACTAATGAATTAAGTTAAACAAACTTTTTCCTTTATATTCTTGGGTAGGTCACTTTCTCTCTGTATTTTCCTTATACTATAATTATTTTTTTCAAGAAAAGAATTTTAGTTCTCCAAAAATTAGCTTTTTTATGATACCTACCAATTATATTTAGTAAAAAACAGCGAGATATAAGTAATGGCATTAAAACAAAAAAAAACAGTTTTGGAGTACCTACTAATTGATCAGGCATATAATTATGCCTACCTATCGTATGTTTACTTACATAACTTCGCTAGAAACTATTTAAGTATTTAACATGCACTGGTATGACCGAAACAAATCTTAAAAATGTTAACGAAGTTCCAATTACTGGAAACTAAGTAAGTAATTAAGGGCCGAAACACATAAACACGACATGACGTCCGTCGCGTCGTACCACGATGCGGCGTCTGTCTAGTATTTGACAGGCAATAAGGTTTATAATAGCCTGGCGCAACGCTTATTTTTGCGGTGCGACGTCGTATCGTGTTTATGTGTTTCGGCCCTGAGAGAACTAAAAAACAATAAAAAATAAATAAATTAAAATTTAATACTACTTTTTAATCGGAGAGTACTTACTAATTGTTAGTCAGCGACAAAATTGTGGACCACTTTGGTGCCTTGTCAAATCAACTTGTCAATGTAACAGGCTTTAATGCTGTTATTGAGGCATGATATTAAAGTGTTTTGATAACGCCCCCCACCACCCTAACCCGCTTGTTGTGGCGGCCGCCAACTATAATGTTGAAGGCCTTCCAACAACAAGACGGTATACATCTAGACGTCCGTCCTAAACACGTCCTAGATGACCCCGACGATCCCATTACAGTTGCGAACGCCCCCGTCCGATCATCTAAATGCCACTACACATTTACAGAATACACTAAACATGCACACTAGCTTAGGCCCAAGACACCGTACTCGTAGAACAAGGGTACGTAGAACCGGTTCACACGCGCTCTATACCAGGTACAGACATGTACCTGGGCGCTTCTCTCCTCCTCCACGGCCCGGTACCCGAGCCGAGGTCCGTGCCTTTAGAAGCGCCCTCGGGTGGTTCCGCTCCCCGATCCGATTCGAACCCTTCGGAGACTATAGTAGGGCACGGGGACGCGCACTTTTAAGTGTACGATGCCGTTCCCTTTAGAAATTCTCCGAAGGTGATTCAACACGGCTTGAGGTACCCTTTACGTACCTCGCCGCCCTCAAAAAAGCCCGGTGACGCTGAAAATGTCGTTAGAGGAAATCAGCAATCTCTCTCATAAAAAAAATTTAAAGTGTTCAGAGACTTTTGTTGTTGACCATATTATATCAAATTGATTAATCTCTTTAAATATCATCGCTACTGATTTACATAGTGGGCCTTACAAATAAACAAAGAATAAGCTTGGAATAGTTATTCCATGTTTTGTCTCTTTTACTCTAATCTAAAATGAAGTTTCCATGACAGGAACAAAACACGGAATAACTATTCGAAACATATATACCTACCTACCTACTCTGTTTATGAGTAAAGGGGATAAGGTATAACTGGAACGACACTTGTAAGATGGTGTAAACCGAAATTGATTGATTATCGATTGAACTGATTTGACAAAAACTAAGAAATTTATATGAAAAGCTCACCTGGTGAACACGTCAAACTCAAAATTGGATATGAAATCGTTGCAGGTGAGATCTATGGTGGTCTTCAGCGCCATCGTCTCCAGCCCCGAAGATATTGGATGCACGTTGTTCAACTCCTCGCGGAATATCTTCCACGGCACCAGAGTGCTGCAAAGAGAGAAAGCATTTATTAAATCAGTTAATAACGATAACTGTAAAGGACGGTTATATACATACACACAACACAGAGTGCTAGATTCGTAGATTTCATTTTTGAAGTACGAATGTGTAGTGTCTTTAGGTTATTCAATAATTAGTACACATACTTTCCATATTATAAAAAGGAAAATGTTAGAAGTCAGTAAAAAAAATTGGGTGTGTTGCGAAGAGCGATAAAATAAGACGCCTAAGTAACTATAATAAATAAGTAACTAGCAAACAATAACATTTTCAGATTAAGATTGTATTGAATAACCAGGACAACATAGCTAAGTATGTAAGCGGTTACTTTTAAATGTTAGTTAGTTAGTCATCTGGTGAAAACCTCTTACATAGCTATGATGTCCTGGTACTTCAGCTTGCTTCTAGGATGGTTTTTGTATATTATACACTAAATACACTATGGCTTTATAGACAGTTTGGGAAAATAGACGGTATGAGAAAGTAGACAGTTTTGGGTAAATAGACAGTCTCAGAAAGTGGACCATTCAGGCAAGTGGACCATTTAAGAATGTGGACCTGAGGTACCTGAAGGCTATAGACACGGTAGTAACTTACTGCATAATTGGCTTATAATTGGTAAGATTGATTTGTTCGATTTCTCGTATAAATAAACCCCTATTTGATTACAACTTATCAAGTGTCGACTATGTTATGTTCGGGACAAGTGGGTTAACCCATCGTTGGCGTAAATACCAGACACAATATAAATTTAATTGTTTGGCGCTTACATGCAAGCGCTCGGAGCTCGGCCAACGATGGGTTAAGAAATAAATTATTCCTATTGCTTAAAACTCAAAATAAGGCGACAGAAACACGATTATGGATGTTTTAAAATAGCAGAATGTAGGGAAGCATTGCCCACCACTGCGACAGTCGTATTAAGCATAACAAATAACAATGGAATCTCAAGGTACAGTACAGACGCCCGCACCTCAGACTATCATCCAAAACTGTATTTTTTTTTTAATAAATGTTCAATCGTATGCCATAGACATTAAGTTCATCAATTCTATTGAGGAAATTTGACAGTTTGTGGTAACTTCTTGGCGGGAAAGTGAAGAGTCATGTCTGCGGTTTTGTTTTATTTTCTAAAATTTGTTAGGTCGAATATTAATGTGATATAATAGTGGATTATTAACCGTTAAGTGTTCGTGAGTGTGCATGAGTGTTGGCAAATGAAACAAAACAGTGCAAAGGCACTTTTCATATTCTCTCAAGAAGTCCGCGTGAGGACTTAGTAAAGCCCCACATTCTTTACTGAGATACTCGAGGAGATTTCTCACTTCTCATTTCTATTATTATTCATCATCATTATCAAGAAGGAAATATTGTTTATTTATATTACTTGTAAGAAAAATTACTTTGACACTGGCTAAATGTGCTAATCGCACGAAGCCATCAAATAAAGAAGAAAAAAAAGTTTGTGGTAGACTGATGTACAACGTGTTTATGGTATAAGTATTTTATTTGATTAGCCATCTCATAAGCCGTTGCAATATTGAAGACCATAACGTTAATCGAGAAGGAATTGCTTTTCATTTCACTTGGGCGAATCAAGGATGAACTTTGAAAATCGCCTCAGTGACTTCGGAGTAGGACTGGTATTGCAAAGAGTAAGCGTGGCGTGGCCTCGAAAGCCTAATCTTGGCAACAATGCCTCCCAAAGGCCTGTTCCATTTATATTTTACACAAAAATATTTCTGTTGAAGACGTATGTATAAGATTAGTTCTTATAGTTCTTACTAGATGGCGCGGTTCGTATTCTGACTGAATCGCGCTATCGAAATGTTTTGGCAAATAGCATATAAGGCATGTCATTTGTCAATAAAGTTGTTACCTACACAAGAACAAAGAAGCTACTAGCGGTTTCATTTTCAACCCTATTAGTATTCCCTTCAGTACAAAGGTATACCATTTTTCATTTGGTTTTTTTTTTTTTAATTTTTTTTTTTTAATTATATTTAAAACTACGACGATGACTTTAGTCCATTTCCAAGGTGCCAATTCATTCAAGGAATATTACATTGTTTTTGGCATCGATGGTTGCATAAATATCTATGTAACTTTATAAAAAAACATAAATGGCGAATTAAGTTACTAGAGCCCAATGTGGGTGACTTGGTTCTCGTAAAAGAAGTTGACTTATCACCAAGTCGTGTAGACACCATTCATGTTAAGTTCACTTTAGTTAAAAGGTCTACACCATTTGTTTTATTTTTGTCTATGAATAATATTTAGTTTTCTTTTAATTTGTTAATACGTTTACTTTGTAAATTCAGTTCACCAAGAGCAAAAGTCAAATTTAGTCATTGTGGTCATATTATTTTACTTAGAAGGACATTTCGTCACATTATGTCTTTGGTGGGCGGTATGTTTAAGACGTATGTATATATAATAAGATTAGTTCTTGTAGTTCTTACTAGATGGCGCGGTTCGTATTCTGACTGAATCGTGCTATCGAAATGTTTTGGCAAATAGCATATAAGGCATGTCATTTGTCAATAAAGTTGTTACCTACACAAGAACAAAGAAGCTACTAGCGGTTTCATTTTCAACCCTAATAGTATTCCCTTCAGTACAAAGGTATACCATTTTTCATTGGTCCTTCGAGCCGGATAATAAAGGTCAAATTTGCAAATTTTTGAAGAAAGTGGTCAGTGTGCACCACACCTCTCGTACTCGCAGTGGTTCGCTGCGGATAGAGTACGTGATGAATGCCAGCAGCGGCATCAGTCTGATGGTGAAAGAAGAACAGCCTGACGGAACCTGGTGGTGGCAGCTGAGCAGTGAGGACTGAGGTCAACTGGAGATCAGGATCTAGACTAGGTGGAAGGTCAAAGAGGTCAAGCGTGAGTTGGAAATTAAGTTAGAAGTTTGGCAAGCGAAATTGAACTCTATTGTAAGCTAATTTAACTTTTAATATTTTATTTAGTTTTAGTCTTAGTAGCTTTTATATTTGTTTAGACTTAGAACAATTTCTAAATTAGGACTTAGAATAATTTTATAAAAAACGACGGAACGGAGAATCCATGTCCGATTTCCATTCTGTCTTGTAAAATTTTTAACAAAAAATAATTTTCTTATTTGGAATTTGTTATAGCATAAGTTCATAAAATGGAAGGTCTCATTTATGTTCAATTAGATTTGCATAACAATAAAAAAAGGATTAACTAAGTTTAAGAAAGTTCCTAAAGAAAAAATTACACAGGAATATATTGAAGTCTATTTAGAGAATTTAGAGAGTAATTGGAAATTCTTTTGGTCAAACAACACAAAATTATATTCAATTTCAAAACCGGAAAACATAGCAAACTCTAATTATGTTACAAAGGAAATTTATGAAATTACTGAGGAACATTATTATGTGTTTAAATCTTTTCTGTTAGGCAACGTAAATGATTATCTGAAGGAGACATCTGAAGATGCTTTCTCTTTTCATTTCAAATTAGCGAGTACTTGTATTGTATTGTCTTGTATTGTATAAGAATTCTATAAGTACAATGTAATGTTTTGTCTAGTATAGCAAAATTGTTTCTATCATTCTTCTCATCATAATTAATTTGTAACTTGATAATTATTATCATCACCAGCTCATATTGTGTCCTGGTGAGGAACGCACGAGCCTTCATCATAGTATAGATCCTACTAATATTATAAACGAGAAAGTTTGTAATTAGGATGGATGTTTGTTACTCTTTCACGTAAAAACTACTGAATGGATTTGGATGAAATTCATAATGTATAATCGCGCCTATGCGCGAAAATAAGTCTGCAGTATGCGAACATCAAAATCAAATCAAATCTTGGAGAGGCCTATGTCCAGCAGTGGACTAGTATAGGCTGATGATGATGATGATGATGCGAACATTCCCTAGAGGGGCCCACCCAACCATTAAATCAGATTTGATAAACCACAAATACTCGCTAGAGAACAACGATTCATCCCTAGGATGATACGCGAGGCTATTGAAATTAAAAAACATCCTAATTTCAATAGAGAAGATGGTTGGAATCTACCACCAGCCTGGGATCCCATCATACAAAATATTAAATCCCAGCCCCAACATACTGCCAGACCAAAAGATACTGTAAGCTCTTTCTGCGTAAAACGGAACGCACCTAATTAAATTTAAATGAAGGTATACAAGCTACCAACTAATTATAAGACGACCAACACCTCAGTCTCCCTGTGACCACGGACACTGCAAAGGGTTCGAAACGTCAGGATAAACATTAAATAAGTAATGTGTAAAATAAACGCGAGTAGATCCGTAAAAGTTGTATATTTTCAATGTTATATTGCATGTTTTAAAATTGTATTGCCACCGAGCTCTTTTGGGGGCGGCGAGAAACTTAAAGGGTTCCTCAAGCCGTGTGTTCGAAACACCGTCAAGAGGGTTTCTAGAGGGAATGACATCACGCACAAGCATGTCCCCGTTCCTCACTAGATACTCCGAGGGGTTCAGATCGGAATTGGTTGCACTAACTGTACAAAATATACAATGTAAAATTGCCGTTATTAATTGAACCAAGCCTCAGATGTCTCAAGTATCATAAACGCTAATCACTCATGTTTCGCTCACTTCGCAATTATCGGTATATTAATATCGTCTGTCTGGGGGAGGGTCTGTCATAGACAGCTGACAAGTATCGCGCATTAGTAGAGCCAGATTATAAATCCATGGATAGCATAGGCTGCAACGTGTAAAAAATATTTGCTTACGATAAAATTTCGTTTACATTTATGGTATGATATGAAAACAAGTTGGGTGCCACAAATTAACCACAATCTGGGTAACAAAAATATTACAATATATTTTTAAGTATTTTTGTCTTTTTTTGCTTGTCGTCAGGCGACAAAAAGCAAAAATATCTAATGTTATAGATCACACTACCTACAAGCCACCCACAGCTTCAAGGGACCGCAGACCTGATTAAGTATATGGTTTCAATTTCAACTCGAGACCTCCACGCGTTCCCAAGATAAATGTCTTGACAGACAGACGGACAGACGAACAGCAAAGTAATCCTATAAGGGTTCCGTTTTTTTCCTTTTGAGGTAAGGAACCCTAAAAAAATACACTTTTTCTGTATTGTTTATTCAGCACCAGAGACATTTAACCTTTCAAATTTATCTCTCCAGCAATTTCCTCCAATTAACGTTGAGACGAAAAGCAAACTTACAGAGGTAAAACCAAACAAACAAAATCAAAACACATACCGCTTGTTGAAGAAATTAAAGGTTCATTTTATGAACAAAACAATCCCAAAGGTATATAAAATGTCGTTACGCGGCAAAACGTTACGCTGACTCATTCAGTGAAGGGTCAACACCGCAATACCACAAAATATTGGACCCCAGAAGGTAAGCTCAAAGGTATATCTCTGCCCATTAGACCGTATCATACCATGGAGAGCTCGATGACGCAGTGGTTAACGCGCCCGGTCTGCGAATGCTGATGCTAAGAAACTTTCGCGAAGGCCATAGTCATCGGATAGGTGACCAAAAATGTACAATTTAGCTCCTCCGTGCTTCGGATGGCACGTATAGCCGTTGGTCCCGGCAGCATTAGCAGTCGTTAACAACCACCAATCCGCGTTCGGCCCGCCCGCGTGGTGGTTTATAGCCCGTTCTCCCTATCCACATCCTTAGGGAAGGCTCGTGCTCGTGGGGGAGCATGATAGCAAGACCGTGCTAGGAACGTGTCAGGCAAAAAAATATTCTTTGTAGTGAGAAGTATGAGACTATGCCCACTAGACCCTTCCGTCACCGACCAACACCGTCGAGTGCCATGCACGGAGCGTATATTTGGCACCGGCAACATTTGCTCGCCAACAATTGTTGACAGTGGTCATTAAACCTGTTATGATGGGTATGATACGCAGTTGAAACTTTGTAGTGAGCATAGTAATGTCGTTTTTTTTTTTTGGAGAATTTGCTAATTGCCTCAAACGGCATTTTCAGCGTCACCGGGCTTGTTTGGGGGCGGCGAGAAACTTTAAGGGTTCCTCAAGCCGTGTGAAACGAATCACTTTCGGAGGTTTTCTAGAGGGAACGGCATCACGCACCAGTGCGTGGCCCCGTGCCCTACTATCTAGTAGAACACGGCCGATCCGATCCGGAGAAGATTCTCCGAAGGGATCGGATCGGATCGGCCGTGTCGTGTTACTTTGCGTGCCTGACACGTTCCTAGCACGGTCATGGTATGATAGGGTGACACTCGGATCACAAATCTGGGATCATCTCGAACCAGTCCGAGCGCAGCAGTTGCGAGATTCCTTGTCCGTGAGAGGTTGTCTGTGTGCGTTGCTGAAACGCGTTTGTATGAAGCTTGCATTCTGTATTCTCCTTGTTTTGTGGCAATACCCTGTACAAACGAAGTGGGGAAAAGCTATTTTTAGAAACATACAAATGGTGAACATTACAAAGAATATATATTGTTTACGCTTTTATAAATTGTTGATGTACCTACTATAGTTGACTTAGGTAATCTAGTGAAGGCACTAGGTGAACTCTTTAATACCAATTACACTAAATCAGAGACTACTGTCAATTTAAGGTTTAATTTGGCACAGGACTTCGAGGCAGAAATAAGTATAAAAGCTATTGCCTTCTGCCACCATCTTTTTTACTTTAACCCCCATCTCAAAGGTTTTTTTTATACTTACGTGTACGCACAGTGCCTTGATCTCACCTGATGTTAAGTAATGATAAGGCCAATTGGTGGAAGCGCACTTCACCCGGGATCCTCAGCTAGTAAGGCACTGACTATCTTATCTCAAGCTGCCGGAACACAACAATGCTACAAACATTGATGTTGTGGCGACATAATTTAGATAAGATGGTGGTAGCTAGCCAGGCGGACAAACAAGTCCCACCACCAACCAAACCGAGTACACAAACATGTAATGATGGGAATCGAACCTATGGGTCTAAACCGGTGGTCTTAGCCACTAGACCACAGAAACGGTTCACGTTTCTTCAACTCTCCACCTCACTCGGTGTAACCCGGCCTCACGACACTTAACCAGGGCAACGATAAAAGGTACAGTCACACACCCTTTCCCATAACCGTGTCAGCTGCCTGTGCTAATGTGATTTTAAACGACCACAGCCGCGATATCATGCCGCCATCGTTACATTACCAACGCGACTGGCATTTTTTTACAGTCACACGCGCAAAAAGATATCATAAAGTGCATGACAACTTTTAGCGACTGTCATTTTGTAAGGACATTAAAATGCTTCGCTTGTTCCACGTGATATATAAAAAGTACTAATTGCGAATCTGAATAAGGTGTTTATAATTTTAGTAATATTCACACACAAAACTTCACAACCTTTTAAATGAGATTTTTTCATTTTCGGGGATTAAGTTTCGGGAACAAAGTGGAACACGTCTGGTGGATTTAGGTAACTTCAAAAATAACAATTAAAAGATTCTAGCTAATCTAGAAGACTGGTTCATTCCTTTTAATCCGCTAATGACTCAGTTTACTCTTTGCT
Source organism: Eudonia lacustrata (assembly GCA_947562085.1). Taxonomy (NCBI): domain Eukaryota; kingdom Metazoa; phylum Arthropoda; class Insecta; order Lepidoptera; family Crambidae; genus Eudonia; species Eudonia lacustrata. The sequence continues at coordinate 8,027,818 of OX387332.1, forward strand.
CCTATTGAAAACTTCCATAAATACATAAACCGACGGAATTCTATATAAGCGTTTAAATTAAGACGCGTGATTTTATAAGCGTTTCAATAATTCCATACGTAAACTGGTTAATTAACGCATCGAATCAAAGATGTAATTATACGATTCATATGCGATTAAAGTTCGCAGCGATCTTCGAATTACAATTCGTGTTTTGATAAATTGATCTGTTGAATACACCTTTGACCTGAATCATGCGTGTTATGTAAATAATACAGGATGTTTGGTAATACCTATATCATCATCATCAGCCTATACTAGTCCACTGCTGGACATAGGCCTCTCCGAGTGCACGCCACTGAGCACGAATACCTGTATACTTAATCCTGTATAATATGGCAGTTAAGGTATCGTACATTAAACCCCGGAAAGTTATTATTAACATGCCTGAAGAGCACTAGGTAAGTACCTATATATACTGGCCTGCAAAAATAAGTACTACACTTTTAATATTTATTTATTTTCTAAACTATAGAAGTTAGAGATTTTTAAATAAAAAACGTTTTGCAGCAATTTTTATCAGCTTTCTTTAAAACTAAAGTAAATTATACATTAGTAACATTTTCCTTTTTGTTTCGAAAGTATATCTTGTGTACTTAAAAAGTTATTGCAATTTTAAAAGTGTGATACTTAATTTTGCAGGCCAGTGTAGATGAGATATTGAGGATATTTGTTACAAATGAAAATTAAATCCTTAGGTGAATTACTGAAAGCCGAGATCAAAGCCAAGCTTTGCAAAATGACTCTCAAAACATATAGGTAGGTATTTTGAGAGCCATTCAGTTATTTCATTCACTTATTTTATTTCAGTTTCGTTCAGTTTTTAGAAAGTGTGCATATCGACACCAATGTTGATACCAAGTTCGACCGATACAACATATTATCTATGTCACTGCGCGCGTGTGTATACCAGTGTATGTACGTAGGTAGGTACGTACGTATTAAGAATTCATACTATTGCTCGGTGCTATACAGATCGATAGTGGGCCGACACACGGGCGCCTGCTTCTGAGAGCTATTTTATACTTAGATATCTTTACGAACTTCAAAGTATATTTACTTTGTATAATTTTACACAATTTACAATTTACAAGTGTTGAAAAATTGTCCACGAACGGGATTTGAACCCTCCGGTCTGGGAGGTCCGAGCCTTTAGAGGCGCCCTCGGGTTGTCCCGCTCTACGATTCGATCCGAACCCTTCGGAGAATCTAGTAGGGCACGGGGACACGCACTAATGCGTGATGCCGTTCCCTCTAGAAAACCTCCGAAGGTGATTCGTTTCACACGGCTTAAGGAACCCTTTAAGTTTCTCGCCGCCCTCAAAAAAGCCCGGTGAAGCTGAAAATGCCGTCTGAGGCAAACAGCACACTCTCCCAAAAAAAACAAAAACAAAGATCTTAACAGTTCATTAAAGAAAACAATAAAAAAAAAAGTTTGTTCAACTAATTTAAAGCTATTTGAAACATTTCCATAGTAAAATTGTCTTATTGGTTTTAAAATTAATGGAACTTCGAAGTTTGTATGAAATATATAAAGTTCATGAGCAACTCGAACAATAGACGTGTAAAAATTGGCGCGAATTCGTGACACAGGACACTACATCGGCAGTGTGAGCACAAAGTAAGGAGACTGCAGAAAGTAAGTCACATACAATCGCGCTCGGGCAACGCACACATAGACTCTTACCATCTAGAACAAGGGTGGCCAACCCGAGGCCCGCCGAGTGTAATCTTGTGGCCCGCAGAGCCAAGTCCCCAAAAATGTACTTTTGTTCAACAAAACCACGAACTTCTTCTATTTCATGTTTGGAATCAATACAAACATATTACTGATGTTAACCTTTGAAAACTGTTTACGTGTAGCAACAACCTCAGTCGATATCAACATTGATGCACTTAGTTCTGCCAAACAAAGTCAAACATCTCATTAATATATTTTCTAAATAAAAGTAACTAACAAAAGAGTTGCTAAGCTAAAGTGGCAGTCGGCAGGGCACATTGCTCGCAGGACTGATGGCCGCTGGGGCGGGATAGTCCTGGGAGTGGCGACCGCGTACCGGAAAGCGCAGTGTGGGCAGGCCTCCAACAAGGTGGACCGACGATCTGGTGAAGGTCGCGGGAAGCAGCTGGATGCGAGCAGCACAAAACCGGTCGTTGTGGAGATCCTTGGGGGAGGCCTTTGTCAGCAGTGGACGTCTTATGGCTGAGATGATGATGATGATGAACAAATGTGTGTTTAATTCACACATATTCATTTTCAACTACTTGAAATTTGGTATTGCGGCCCGGTGCCAAATCCTTTTTCCGAAATTTGGCCCAGCTGCCGTTAAGTTTGGCCACCCTAGAGAACCAATCCGAGCACAGCAGCTGTTGCGAGCATCCGTGTCCGTGTAAGGTTGTCTATGCGTGCGTTGCCCTAGCACGTTTGTATGATGAAGCTCAACTTCTGCAGCCTCTTTATATTGTGGTGTGTGTGAGTCAAACGGTAATGTGGGAGTACATTCAATGGGGGATTGGTCACCGAATTGGAAGTGTTAAGTCACATTTCCTAAGCCAGTTGCTTGTGAATTATCGTTTCCGGGTTAAGCGTGTTACAACTTCTCAACGCAAACACTTATGTACAAAGAGTTTACTCCACCACAAATGTTTTCTACGTAATTATGACTTACTAGCGACCGCTCGCGGTTTCACCCGCGTGGTTCCCGTTCCCGTGGGAATATCGGGATAAAAAGTATCCTATGTGTTAATCCAGGTTATAAACTATCTGTATGTATGAATTTCATCCAAATCCATTCAGTAGTTTTTACGTGAAAGAGTAACAAACATCCATCTATACTTACAAACTTTCGCGTTTATAATATTAGTAGGATATTGAAACATTAATATACACTGTCCCATGGGACAAGGCTCTATCAAAGAAATCAAGTTAACTAAAATTGATGGGTTGGTTGGCTCAGCACCATGCTTGACAAATGCGGGGAAAAAGACTGCCCGACTAAGTATCCCACCCCTCTGTCTTTTTTGATCTAGTGATAATTCCCTACAGTACTGTCTCGACAGGGCTGTTGCTGAAACCCGGGAGGTGTGTGGTCAAGCGATAGTCTGCCTAAATTGTTTATGCAACAAAAAAAAAAAAGTTATAACAAACTCGAAATATCCGAAAATACTTTGCTCAACCCTGGTAATTGATCCCAGAACCAGCCAACGTCAAGCCAGGCGCAATGCAACTCGATCACACTCAAAAACAAATAATTGAAAATAAAAATAACAAACTTTAGCGTCTTCGAATGCGTAAATGCCCTGCCAATGGCAACCAAAGTCAATTCAAGACCGCAAGGAGAGGTAACCAAATCTATTACGATCATCAAACGTTCCACACAAATTGTCAGAAATAGAACGTTCCTAACACAACAATATTGCGGTGAAGTTGAGAATTCGCTGGAATAAATTTCAAGCTCGACACGACACCTTTGCAAAACCACTCGCACACCGAAATTCCAGCGCGCCGCTAATGGAACTAACGAACTGCCTGGTGCCATCGTGATTTGAACGAGGCAAAACCACAAAATAAAGAGGACCCAAAAGCTAAGCTAAATACATACCACGCTCGAGTAACGCAAACATAAAACATCTTAATTTTCGAATCAGTCCGAGCGCAGCTGTTGCGAGATTCTGCGTCCGTGAGAGGTTGTCTATGTGTGCGGTATTTTTTTTAAGACACTTTAAGGCCCTTATCTTATCGTAAGCGTATTGTTACGACGCAACGCGTACGAGACCTGCGGCTCTTTGCACACGAGTCGTAAGCGTAGTCGTATCGTAAGCGTATTGTTCTACAAACGAATCGTCGAGTAGACGTATCGTTTTGTAAGATCTCAGTTGAAATCATGGCGTTAACGGTACCAGATGTCACTTTTTCAGTCATATTGAAATTAAAAGTCGTGAGTAATTTAAAAAACAAAGACGTCATGTTCAGGTACAGAAAGAGAAAGCGATCTAGTAGAAACATTTGAAGTGCAATCATTAAAATTATAGCTATCTCGTTCATTTGCGTGCTATTTCGTATCTTTTGTTTTACTTATCAGTGAAACTTGTCAATGTGTGCAGTTTTGGATTGCTCGGAACAGATTTAAAACGCAAATTACTATGAACGTAACATTTCTATAGTTTATAATATTACTAGTGGACCCGGCGGACTTCGTACCGCTTTGACAGTTTCCATCAAGTGATTGAATTCTTTTTGGTTTCCATAACAACAAAACAAACAAATCATTTTGTATTGGAAAATTAAATTGTCTCGTTTTTAGTATATTTATAGTGTGATTCCCGTGGGAATATCAGTATAAACACTATCTTATGCGTTAATCCAGGTTATAAACTATCTGTATGCGGAATTGCGGAATTTCATCCAAATCCATCCATCCGTTGCAGCGTGAAGAAGAAACAAATATACAGACAAAACTTTCGCATTTATAATATTAGTGTGATTGGTGTAGTGGCAATAAGAGGATCGGGCGGGGATGTGTGCGGTGCGCAAGCGCGTTTGTATGAAGATTACCTTCTGCAGTATCCCTATTTTGTGGCAAAACGAAGAGAAAACAATGTTAACACAATATGTCATATTCCAAACTTAATATTATCTTCATGTTTACTTGTAATCACATGTACAACTTTACACCTAACTCGTTAGACATTTAGGCGACTGAACAACAACAAACATTTGGAATTATCTTTAACTCAAAAATTACGTTAAGTAGATTTGTACTTTTAGTAGTATTGCATGTTGGTAAGTGAATATTATGTATGTACATAGAAGATCGGTCTCAATGACGAACCTTGGGGGAGGCCTATGTCTGTATGGCCTATACTGCGATGCGATGATGATGATGAAATTTATAGTTAGGGTAAAAATATATCAAGCTTCTCCGAGTTTCAAAAGGCATATTAAGATAACAGTTACTATCGTCGATAGATGATAGTTGTCAACACCCATCGGAACCAGAGGTCTGACCCGATGGCCACAAACGGAAAATCGTTAGCCCAGCCATGACACGTCCAAAACTGATGATGATGATGATGATATAAAATATATATATATAAAAGAAAAACACGACACACAAACACATCCTTCACAAGATTAAGTTATCCGCGATTAATATTCGTAAACATTCTCGAGTACCGTATCGATCAATCGTTAATAATTCACAAAACAGCGGATGTAAACATGGAGTGAAATAATTCGACGAACAATGGGGATGACTCAAGTGGCAACAATCGGCAATGGATCGCATGTAGTATGATCGGTCATAGATTACGACTTCGAGTTACTATGAACCCTATATGAATGTATCGATAATCAGAATTCAACTTAAAGTTGAGCATATGATATCGATGACCCGCATTTAACATTTATTTTGTAACGTACTATAGTCATTGCTAAGTATAAATCAAAATTTAAGAAGTATTACTTACAACATTGTCAACTCCATAATTTTACCTCAGCCTAATAGATTTTTGTTTAAATAATAAAGAATATCTACTATTGTTTGCCCCTAATTTAATTTGAGGGTATTAAGAGTGTCTCTCCTACACAGATAAACCTTACAGGGTTTCCGTGTAAGGATTATTGTAATGTAAGTACTAAGATGTGTTTTGTAAAATGAATTGAACAATAAATATAAAAAAAACAGGATTGTGTTTTATATGACACTAGCAGCCCGCTCGCGACTTCGTCCGTAATTCCACATGAACATCTGTAGGTAATCTGTGATGGTTTTACCAACTCGAAAACTGCACGGTCGTGCACACAACTACTGACCAAATTCGCAATCGAATGAAAACACGGGACAAACAAAAATATATAATTTCTGTATACTTACTAAATAGAACTTTACTTATATAATTATATATACTTACTAAATAGAACTTTACTTATATAATTATATATACTTTATAAATAGAACAGATAGAGAAACAACACAAAACGTAATATATAGTAGAACAATATCTTCCATTCAATCAATTTCGAACATCCATCATTCCCAAATCGACATTGCTCTTGAGAAAAGAAAGCGATCGAATTACGATTATTCGTCACTGTCTATGGTACAATGAACGCGAAAGGTATATAAGAATACCCCTTTTATACTTAATAGCATTTTCATCGAGATATGCCAATTTACTATGATGAACACCCACTTATTGGCATATTTCGCGCGAGGCTTATTATGATAATGAACATCCTTAGTCAGACCCAATTTGATTCTCCACTCGAAAATAACTCGATTTACTCGAAAGCCTAGCAGAATGGAGCTTGCAGGCTGATGGGAAATTAGATTTTACCACACTAAGATAACCAGAGTCACTTGAAAGGTTAGCCGAATGATGTTCATTTGTATCAGTCAACGAACTCCATCTAATGGGCGTGATAGAACAGAATGGATTAGAGAAGAATAGAATAGAACACACGTAGGTATAGGCAGTCGCATACATGATTTAGCATTACAATAGGTAGCATGGACACAACACAACAGATAACCCAATAAAAAGAAACCAATTAACCACAGACAATGTGTGTGAGGCCAACCCGGACCTGTTCCAGCATATATAGTTTCAGACGAGTACCTCTTCCTTTGAAGACAGTTAAATAATAGCTAACGTTAATTACTTACTTGTAACAGCAGTAAAATACTTATGTCTAATCAGAAATCCGTTAGTCTAGGTAGCTTTGGAAAATGTTAAACAATTCCATGTCAATAAATACTAGTAAAATATGACTCTGAGAGCGACTGCGTTGACAATAAATAACTGGCACCTCAAGTTAATACGTTTACAAAACTTAATCTTCTCCTCATACATAAGTAAATTGCAAAGCGGAACATTATGCTTCCAACAAAGTAGTCATAAAATAAATTAAATACTTTCCAATGTTAGTAATTTCTTATATTCTGTGCGATAAATTCGTTTTCTTTAACGGGCATAAGTCTACGAATATTTTACATCTTATTTTATAGACTTTTTTTAGAGTACGTTACAATTTTAGCTGAAGGAAACAACTCATCACAATACCAGCCATTTCTGTTTCGTTATCTAATTGAAAATCAGGAGCAAGTTCTAACGATAAACTTATCCCTTTCTACCTTAAGAACCACACATTCATGTGTACTGTCATGGTATTAAAACCAATCGTTATTTGATTGCTTCCTTTTCCTAGAGAACTTCGATGATGGACACTCGTAAATTACCTTTCACGCCAAAGAATTTTTTGTGTGCAAAATGATAACAGAAGCATATTGCTTTTTTTAATGGTAAATCAATTTTGCGTTTTCTATTATTACTTTTATTTCAAGGGGAAGGCAGCAACCATCTTGCTATGGTATATCGTATTCCCCATTTACGTATTATATTTATCTTAATTTTAGTGAACTTGCCGCCCAAAAACTTACCCGCTCATCAATCAATGAAACTCGTCGAAGACAATTTTATAATCATACCATAACAATTATGTTATGAGGAGGAGGAGAGAAGGATTTTTAAAAAAGCGTAGCACTTTCTTGAAGCTGCAACATATGCTGAGTCCTATTCGTCATTGCAAAAGTACGTCATAGTATTAGATTAAGTTTAGAAGCTAAACCCAACTATGCTACTTCTAATAAATGTTATTCCTTATAGGTTAGCAAGATTGGCTTTACTCTCACCTGATGTTAAGTGGTGATATGATGATGCTGATGGTGATGGGAGTGCGCTTCACGCGGTATTCTGAACCACTGAGGCTGAGGAGTCTTGATCCGAGGACTTATGTTTTGAGTCTGACTTTGACATAATACACAACGAATAAACAACTGTCAATGTGCGGACGGGAGTGAATGAAACTGCTAATAACGCCCACTGAATGGAACAGATTGGTCTAATCTATTTCATTTACGCCACGACAATGATCTGAATTGTGAAGGTTAACGCACGAATTTGACGAGAGACTATTTCGCGTAGGTTCTGTTCGACGAAGGCTCGATGGTGGAGTAGGACTTCATTGAAGTGCGATTGTGATGGAAGGTCAGTAATAGAAACGACTCTACAAGAAAATTCATGAAAAACGCGTGACGTAACATGATTTAGCAAAATGTTCGTTTCCTTTTGCGATATAGATATACTATGTTTCCGGTTCAAACAATCTAAGTATTGATAAAAACAAACATGGACCTACATAATGATTTCTGAAAAACTAATAATATTCATGATGGAATTTTATTTATAAAGTGTTTATTTAATTAGTTATGTTATGTGAATTTGTAATTATTAAACGCGTCGAAAAGTATTATTCGTAAGAATGTGCAAGCAGCAGATGTTTAAATCATCTGTGTCAATCACATTAGTAATACGTTTCCCGATACGTATTCCATAAAACATGAATCGTGAATGGACACCGAGCTAATATTAGACCATGAATGAAATGCTATTTGAGAGACTGTTAAACTGTTATGTGGTTCATAAAACGAATTAAGCTCGTTCGAGGTGGCCTTAGCTTCTATTCTTGCAGCGAAACAGACTGATTAATTTAGACCTCGTAGGTGTGTCGGCTATTTTCGACTTAATAGCTTAATAGGAATACAATAAGTAGGTCCCAATATAAATCTTAGAAGTGACATCATCATAAACGTATTTAAAGACAGAGTAAATCTTATTATAGGGACCTCCCTCTCGAAGTAGAACTATTGAAAGTATAATTTTCAAAGTGACAGGTGACTTGTTTCATTCAGTAAAAACTAGCAAATATAACTGCTACGTAAATTAGAGAAAAATTTATCAAAGATCCAATTAAATCATTACTTCCCAGAATTATATTCAAATTAGCGACTGTATCGAGTGGTGCCAAAATACAGGGGTTTGATTTATTTTGTAAAATGTGGATTTTGACGGAAATTTAAAAGATGAATTTATTATTAAAAAAATCAAACTAATCAGAAAATAAATTTGCAAATGTTTCTCCTGGTACGTCCACATTTGGCTAGCTATGACGAATTGATAAAACCTTGTATATTCATTTACCTTTCTCAGGTACGAAATACATTGAATACTAAGGTACTACAGTACAACATTAATTAACTTCCCGGCGGCAGATTGAAGGAAATGAGTTCCTACGCTCTCCGCTTCCTTGAATATCCAAGCACATATAGGTTATTCAAATTCTCCAGTCACCGCTAAGTGAATGTAAAACTATACGATATATCTCTGACGTGCACACCAGCTGCATCAAGACAAACAAGGGAGGTAATGTATTCAATCCAACCATTTATATGCATATTACGTGAAGTGTACTGAGGATTTGCATTGTCAGTGTTATTCTGCATTGCGAGATGCTATATTATATAGATTGACTGCATGTGCTTGTCAACAGTTGTAGATAGGCAAATCAAAAGCCAAAATTGTAAATTGTAATGTGAACCTAGTAGGAAACGGGAATACGATTGCGTTAGAAACCCTTTAGGCTTATTGCCGCCCTAAAAATTTCCGGTGACGCACGGTGTAAAGACCGCCTAAGGCCAACGGCAAACTCTCAATAAGAAAACTGTATACGAAGAGAAGTCGGTCAATAAATAAACTCGGACTAATTTACATTAGGCGAAAAAAGTGCACCAGCAGAATACAAATTGAAAATATTTACAGATGTTAGGAACTGCGGTATACTGTATACTACACTCTTCACATAGTAAGCAATGAGCAAACATTTTCCTGATTCAATAAGTACGTAAACAACAAAACTATTAAAAAAAAAACACTTAACACATTTAAAAAGTATTGGAATACAAAACTTTTCTTGTCTTTATTTTTTTCTTTTATAACCAGAGAACTAAAAGCAATTTAAAAACTGGGATGCACCGATAAATCCCGCAAGGCAACCCTTACTGGAGCGAGCTGGATTTGCAGTGGAGAAAATGCAATAAAGCGGAACCTTCAGAATAAGGAGGCTGACCCAGTTCGGAATAACCTAGACTCCTCCGCCTTTGAATTCGTCTAGCGCATTATAAACTTTGGCTCGAAGTACCGACGAATCAAACGCGTAGTGAATGCGAATGCTCGCATTTTCATAAGTTTTAAGTACGCAAAGGCAAATTCTAGTGAGGAAGTTCCTACAAAGACATATTTCAGTCTGAATCTGAATTGAGATACGTTTGAGTAGATCCAGTATTATAATACTGAATAATCAATCTTGGTTATAATCTTAATTGATTGTAATAATTTAATTTTAAAAACATAACCTTAATGCTTTATCAGACGATCTTATTTAATATATCGTCGATATACAAAGCTTATAGATCAGACTTATATCTGTAATCTCTAATCTCAATTTCCAGTACTTAAATCAAGTGTTAGCAAATTCACACGGTTACTATCTTAAATAATGATAAGGTAGGCAGTTTTACTTTATCCTATAAACTTTGAGAAGCATTTAACGACATCAGCTGTTGCTTGAAAACTATCTTCCCACTTATATTTTGCCTCGCAGTCAGCACATGAACGTACATATCTGCTTAAATTGATTAAGGATGCCAGAGTTGGTATGGAGCGCGGTAATATTACAGTGTTACAAGGTTACACCGCTCGCAATCTTATCTCACAGGAATTTTTCAACAGCTCTGGACTGGCTCTCGATCTTCGCAGTCGCGAACAAGCTAACCAAACAAGTCCGAAGTAAACCTTGTGACTATTGTGTGCCACAAGGATATGTCTTGCCCCAGTTTTTTTACCTTTCCATAACTTCTTTACCCCTCATAATCGTTGTTCTCGTAATTTGTAGGTTGACGATATGTAATTACATCAGGAATGTCATGTTGCAGCCTTTGAGGCCACCATAGTTCTTTTGACGGCAATATACTCGTATAAATACTTGTTTCGAACGGTGTGGAGTTACTGTAAATCCCGCAATGTTTTAACCGTAGCAACTGGGACTCCACGTCAACTTTGTTGATAACTGGATGTCACATACACATCATCTCATTAAGTACTTATATATGTTGGTTAGTTATGTATTAGGTGTATGTAGTACTTTGTAGCCTTGGCACATAAAAACATACAAATAATACATTTACCAGCAGAGAGGAAATTGTAATACTCGTAGCTTCCTAATACAATATCTGGATTTATCTCTAGAATATCATTATGTAATTTCATTAACACGGGCAATGCAACGTCTTTTTTCGGACTTTTGTCGGACCAATAAAATGTTTAAAAGACAACTTCGAGCTACTCGATCAATTTTAATTACTAAATACGTTTTCCTTGCCATAGGTCCTAATAAACTACTACGAAGTTGAGACTAGACCCGTGCAGCGTAGGAAGTAGGTCAGCAGTGATCTATAGCGTAGCACCCACTTTTATTAGATGAGCCACAAGAGCTTCACAAGGGTTGGAAGATTTTAACGCTCCAAGAGATTTAATTAAAGAAGGAACTGTGTTTTCGAACTCTCGTTTTCAAGGATATTTTATTTATCAACATTGTTTGTAACATAGAAATATGCTGTAGACAGGCCACAATAAAACTGTTTTTAATCTATAAAAAGATGACGTAGTATATGTCTTGTCATAATCATCATCATTCTATAAACGTCTACTGACTGCTGAGTACAGATTTTCTTGAACATGACCAACACATGAGGTTAATCGAGACTTAACCCACTATACTATGGCCTTACCCAGGGTGGATTGGTTAATCGACTCGACTTCCATCTTACACGGCCGAGACGGAAGAATTAACGTGTATTCCAAAGCGCAGAGGAGCAAGATATTTTTGAATATGGTCACTCTGGACGAGTGACCATATTCAAAAATATCTTGCTCCTCTGCGCTGACCCCCCATTGCAAAAGTTGTTTTACTTAAATTATCGTCAAGCCATGAAGCTTCACTTCCAATAACTGAAATATAATATATAATAGTCTTCTTCGCTTAAGACGACGCATATAAAGACAACACAATAAGCTAATGCTAATTACAAACGTCAAGGCATGGAAGGTTTAGGCATTCTACTTTCTACTTGGAATTAATAATAACGAGTTGTACGAGTTAAATAAAACCACGGTATCCTATTAGGTAACCTGACCCAGTTCGACAGAAGGTGCGATTTTAATTCATGGCAACCTTAATACCTTTTCAACTTAGTTGGATAATGAAGTAACCAGGTTCATTACAATGTGTCATTGTGCAAGTTCTGCAACACGGCTAAGTTAAATGGGTCGCATCCCAAGTCAGTTCGCCACAAAACGTCATTTGATCGTATTCCATATTCATCGACGGCTATTGTTGCATGCCAATACGAACTTGATATGTATCTGCGTTTTCAGAATACAATAGTGACGTACCATTGTCGGTCGGTTGCATGTTGTTTTTCCTCGTGCGTTAAGCATGCAATTGATTTGTATATTTTTTGTTGAGTTTGATGGACTGCGATTGCATAAGCCGGTCATTAGATGAGTAGGTAACTAAAAATGTATCTTCTCGAGGCCCTCCGTGCTTTGGACGATACGTAAACCTGTTGGTCCTGGCCACTCCTGGCTGCATTGGCAGTCGTTAATAACCACCAATCCGTACTGGGCCCGTGTGGCGGTTTATGGCCTATTCTCACCGTTTCCATCGATAGGAAAGGCTCGTGCACCACCATCGGGGACATAAAATGAGCTGGTGGCAACACACCACACAGTCGTACAATTTTCTAATTGCTATACCCCTATATTTGACCTAACCCACTCAATCACCTATGCGCTGGTTGGGTATGCAAAATGTTACGTCACCAGGCCGGTTTCTTCCATTCCTCCGTCACTTAAAGACAGATATTGCCTTTCTGGGAAGCAATTTGTAAGTACCTACACCAATCTAACTTTCCGCATAGAATATTAGGTTAACATTATTCGATTTTGTTTACTTGCCAACACATTCGTAGGCACTTCTATTTGTGTTTATTCCAAGAGCACAACGGTCGTTTACTTTAAGCAGCATAGAAGTAGCGGTCAAGTCAACAGAATCCTTAATCATCATCATCTGCAGATTAAAGTCCCCAAGGAACATTAGCGTATGGCGTGATTGGGGATAGAGCACCAAGTAAATTGGTTGTAACGAGAGACATTTTACGAGAAAAAGTACTTCAGAGAGGTTTCACGTGCCTTCTGAAGCACAGAGAAGCTCGAGATATTTCACTCACTGGTAAGATAACCGAGTGTTGCGAAAGTCGCTTAACTTGCAAATCGCGACTTCAACAGGCGATATGCCATCGATTTTTAAGAATGCTGTAAGAAACGACTAACATCATAATCGATAAATCATATCTAAATCGATAGATAGATATAGATCAATCCCCATGTCCTATTTATTTATTTATTTATTTAAAATTCATCACATAAACTTACAGCCTATAAGTACATGTTAGTAGTCTCGAGCCCAGCGATGGTTAGTTGATAGGCTTTAACGGCTTTACGTGCCTACCGAAGCACGGAGGAGCTCGATATGATAAACTTTTGGTCACCCATCCGATGACCAGTCTTTGTGAAAGTTGCTTAAATGCAACTTCGATCACAATTGCTCTCCTGCTTCGCTTTTCTATCAAAAATTCTATCAAACCGAACCATCGATAACAACTGTTTTCCTGTTTGTAACTTCCCTAGAGCTAGAGTAGGTATGTACGTAGGTACGTCTGTTAATAAAACTGAGTGCTATGGATTAGTTGATGTGCCCTACTTTTTGACATTAACACGGGAAACATTCTAATGTGTGTCGTATTAAATAACGTGTTTACATATCATTATTGTTGGTACCTAAACCTAATGACATAATCTACGACGTAGCATTTTTTTATATCTATATATAAATACGTTAAGCAAAAACTTTGTAAGTAAGTAGGGTAGAAGTACCGGTATTCGGCCACTTAAGCGACTTGCTAACTTAAGCGTTAATTTTTGATATGATGATGTACACCAAAAAATTTCAATAATTCATTATATTATCCAAATATAGTCTAGTTTTATAAAATCCATTAATTATAAACGTATCTTTGGCTGGTAATTTACAAATAATCTATAAACACAAAAGTAGCAAAAACACCGGTTATCGGCCATTTTAATTAGTTATCGACCACCTGTGTACCGGATATCGGCCGCATATTTCACAGGACAAAAATGAATCTTGTTATAAGCTCAAAGGGTTGATATTCTTATGTTTATTCTAACACACGCATATCCAAATTAAACGCTGAAAATACAGCTCTGAAAAAGACATCTCGTTTCTGTAAGGTCTGAAAATAGATAAAATTTATTTAATACAATTATGTAAATAAAACAAAGAATTACGAATATTGATTTATTTTATAATCCGTTTAAGGTAAGTATTTATATGATTGACATGATTATTGATTAATATTATTTATGATTAATATTTCCATTCTGAAAAACAATAACCATTCTTGAAATGAAAAAACAGATTTACGTAAAAAATCAAAAGAAATATACTCACATTTCTTTTGATTTGTAACAAAAAAACAATTATTATTTATTAAAATCAGGCAGTAAAAGTCTTCAAAACTTCTTCTCTAGCATTTTGAGCCATTTGACATAACTCACATTCATATTTTGTGTTAGCTGCCTCATTGTAAGATATATTATCTCTTAAGTTTGTGCATTTGAGGTGATACCATCGAATGCATTGGTCCACAGCCAATATTTTTTCCCCTTCTTCCTCAGTATCACTAATCAGGTCAAGATTACAGGAACCATATTTAATATGTGATTGCGTTTCCTGTACTTTTCTTTTCTTTACCTTCGCAGTTTTTTTCTCATTCTTTACCTTTTTTGTAATGGTTCTTTTTTTTCAGCTCCCTTTCTAGTTTACGTTTCTTTATTTGGTTTTCTTAGTCCTCTTTTTTTTGTCTTTATTTATGTAATATTGTTGCCAAGCTTTAGATGATATAGCGCTTGGATATTGGTTTGAGGAACAGTGAGTTTTAGTTTTTGCAAAAGTATTTAGATGCTTTTGAAATAAATCCTTTGGTATTTCGTAGTTTAATGTTTTTAATACTTTATCATTGTCTGCTATTTTTATTATGTTAAATTTTTCATGATGAGTCGTAATTAAAGATTCTACAGAAGGGATCAGTTGTTTTTCTACTAAAGCAAAAGAATCATCCTCATGTCTAATTGCATTAAAATTATCAATTGTTGATGCAGCCGAAGGAAGGTTACAGTCAGTCAGGTTAGATACAGTCTGTAGTGGAGTTTCTTCACTGATAATTACTGGCGAGTTGTTTTCTTTATTAGGTTCTATAGTGCATAACTGTTTTTTGTGAGATGAAATATTTAAAGACTCTTTTATGATGTCGTGGTCAAGATGTCTATATCCATGATGATGTTTTGATTTTTTGTCGGATTTTTATATATTTGCAAGTGATCTTTGTGTATTTCAGCAACTGTTTCAATTTCGATTACATCTAAGTTAGACTTGTCGACAACATCTTGGGCCAACTCTACAGAGTTCTCTTGGAAGTCTGTCTGTCTGTCTGTCTGAAGCACAATTGATGGGAATAGCAATATCATTATTAACTTGACATATTTCTGTTAAATTTATATCATTAAACAGTGTAACGGAGATATCATCCAGACATACAAAAGAACTAACGTCGAAGATCTGAATAGAGCTGTTATAGTCGCTGTGCTTTGCAGAAGATTTTCCTAGAATTATGGGTCTGGGGCTACCCGATGTCTTTTCAGCAGGTATGTTAACTTCAACAACTAAAACAATCGGCGTGTTGGGGAGTCGAAGTGGATTTTGGAATTGGAATGCGAGGAGGCGTAACACAACTATCTAAAGATAATTCTAAAGATTTAGAGAGTCGGAATGATTGTGAATTGTGAATCAAGGGCGCCTTTGATTTTGATCGCCGTTTCTGTAAATATTGTTCTTTATTGTGATCAAGTTCACGATAAATTATATTTGTTTCTCAAAGCTTCCTCGGTATAACCGAATCTTCTGAAAGGAACTTTATTTATTTTCTTTTTAGCGACAGGAGCCATCTGTAAAAAGACAAGTACAATTCCAAAACCAAGCAAGCATCAAACCATATTTTTCACAATTGACGGGTTAAAAAGCGTTAGTGATTTAGCATTTGAGTGATTAGTATTATTAATACATAAGCTTTCAGCTATATTTTTTCACATGCGAATTAAGAAAAAAATATTGAATAATAAAACATTCGACGGCCGGAAACTAATTTATTTTTTACTAGTGATCGGCCATCTTATATTTCTTACGGCCGTAAACAGGTTTTAGTTTAACTAGTTATCGGCCGTCTTTTCTATCCCATGTCCGCAAATAGGTTTTGTTTTTACTAGTTATCGGCCGTCTTTATTACCTACGGCCGGAAAACGGTTTGAAGTTGACTAGTTGTCGGCCGTCAAATATTTAGTATTTCAGGAGGTCATATCTTTAAAAGCATAACACTTACGTGCGGCCGGACACTAGTAACAGTTTCATAAAAATCTAGTTCTTGATAAATATTATAACTTCTATGTTGGTAAGTTTAAGTTTATCGAAATAAACGCAAAGAAAAAAGGCACACAAAAAACTAGTTTGCGGCCCCCCGGCCGATAGCTGAATTTTGCAGTAAATCGTTAACGTGTTTACCGGCCACCAGTAACATCTCAAATAATTAAAGTTTGATGAATTTTAGCACTTGAATATTAAAATTTAACATGTTATTGAAACACAAACCAAACCAATCACCAGTTAATTAACAGTAACACTTGAAAAACTTACCTTAGAAATCAGTCCACTCACTATTTTTTTCGTAAAATTAAGCACACGTTCGCACAGCCAATTTTAAAATGTGAACTGACGGCACAATTGTCAGTCGTTGAGTTATTTCTCCCAGTGAATGAATGGCAAAGTTCAGACCTATCGAATGGCGTGCAATTTGAAAAAGTAAGTTGCATAATACTTCTATTATTCAAAATAATGTGCGAAGTGGCCGGAAAGAGGTAGTGTCCGGCGAACCGGTACTTCTACCCTACCCCTTTTTACGGACGGAGAAGTATGACATTTCGCACACTTATCTATATATATAAAAATGAATCACTGAAATGTATGTACGCTCATAACTTCCGATCGACTGCACAAAATTGGATAATTCTTTTTTGGTTGAGTTTGTTATTGTCAGGACAAGATTTCTACAGAAGAAAATTAAAAGAAAAAAAGATATTTTTACTAAAATAAGATTTTTTAAAATATCATGATGTAATGTTGAGAATAGAACCTATTTGGTAGTTTTTTATTGTAATTTTGACAGACTTTTTTTCCTTTTGACATTTGCTTTTATTTTATTAAATCTTCTTCTGACATTGTATTTGGACGCTGCGTATCATTTTTATTAAACCAATATTTTACCAAAGATTTACAGTCAACAACATTTTGGTCCGTTTGAAGGTTTATCGTAGTGTTATATCATCACTTATAGTATAAAACAAAGTCGCTTCCCGCTGTCCCTATGTATGTATGTATGCTTAGATCTTTAAAACTACGCAACGGATTTTGATGCGGTTTTTTTAATAGATATAGTGATTCAAGAGGAAGGTTTATGTGTATAAATACATGTTGCAATGTATGGCTTATTTACGAAGCAATTTTAAGCAATACAGCTTTAGTCCTTATCCAATTAAGTACGTTAAATATATTGTGCATTTAATATAGATCAATATGGCTCTTTCCAGCATTTAATTTAAATAAATATATTCGAAGATATTACAGATTTAAAATGCCATAACATTAACATATATAAAACAAAGTCGGGTTTGTTCGAACACTTATTACTCGAGAACGGCTGGACCGATTTTCATGGTTTTTGATTTGTTGTATTTGTCTTCGTCCCCAATAGCAGAATAACTTTTAAAAACATTGGAAAATTGACGAAAAAATAAATTAAAAGAAAAATATAATTCCAATACAAAATGTTTATGGGTTTCGTAACTGTCAAAAATGTAATGTTCATCCCGTCGATACGGTAAACTCTCCCCTCCAATAAAGAACGTATTTAAATAAAGGTTTCGAATCGATAACATATATCCACAATATTCGGATAATGGCATATTCTAGATTTTAAAAATGTTGAATAATGTCAGTAATGAAAAAGGATTGACATATATATTGGTTGTCAACTCCTCAGAATAATAACTAATTATTGTTCTGAGGTCAACTCAGAATCAATTGTTCTGAGGTTGTCAAATATTTATGCGTGCTTTCAGAAATTTATTTTGTGTAAACTAGGAAAATATATCAAGCTACTTCAGCTAATCTGTAACACGACATTTTTGACTGTTAGGCGGTACGAAGTTCGCCGGGTCAGCTAGTAGTTTATAAAAGGAGTACCTACAGAATGTTAACATTTTTTTAAATTATGCATAAAAAGCACATTAAATCAATAAAACAAACATTACACACACTACCAAGTATTTGACATACACGCATAATACTCTTTTAAAAAAATTCAAAAATGGAAGAGGAGCGGCCGAAATCTGTCAATGCCAATCCAAACTTACATTCTATCTTTTTGAATTTTTCATTGCTTAGGATACAATCCGTGCAGCCTTAATAAAATTACGGTCGAATTTCGAAACACAAGTAAAAATTACTAGGCAAATCGTTTCAGCAGAAGCGGAGTCCAGATGCAAAAATGTGGAGAATTAATGTGAATCTATTTGTGGGTCCAGCACGAAAACTGGTCGCATTTGGGCTGAAAAACTTGTTAGTGTAAAATAGGAACATTGTATGGAAACCGTTATAGCGCCACAACGTCCGTAAGTACAGCTAACAATAATTGGCAGACGTCTTTTCATTATATTTATGACGTTGTCACGACTTAACGTCTACGTCACATAACTCTTTTGATCAATGACCGAAATTCAAAATACTTAAATACCGACCAAATAATAGACCCCTAGGTACTAACAGATTTATTTATGACTAGCTGACCCGGCGGACTTCGTACCGCTTTGGCAGTTTCCATGACAACAAAACAAACAAATCATTTTGTATTGGAAAATTAAATTGTTAAAAGTATTTTCCGTCACTTATTATTTGTGTTTCTCACCGTTTGAACCTTCCCTGAACTTCCTTCCACAAATATTTCAAAATCAAAATTAGCCAAATCGGTCCAGCTATTCTCGAGTTTTAGCGAGACAAACGAACAGCAATTGATTTTTATATATATAAGTAGATGTTTCATTGCAGAAATTATATGTGGAAATGAGTAAAGACAACAAAATGCAATATTTTTAATTTATATTATTGCAAAGAGTCATTGGCTGATTAAAAAAATGACATTCAACAAAACCTGGAAAGTGACACAGCCCTGTAGTGCGTAGGCGCAGCGTAACCGTAACCGTCAATAGCGCGTCACTAGAAAATCAATGCGTGTGATGTGACACACTGTCTTAATTTTTAGCAATGGGTTCACGTCAGTAGGTAGTCTAATGGAGTTTTGGGGATTCATCCACGCTATCTGGAATTCAATAAGAGCACACTTCAAACACAAACAGATATGATGCAGCCAAACCTGGAAAGTGACGTAGGCCCAGCGTAAACCGTCAATGGCGCGTCACTACTACTCTCGCATCATTGCGTAAGACAATGTCTTAATTTTTAGTATCTACTCTACTACGTCCTAACTTCTACTCCTACGTCTGTCTGTGCACGTGTACCAGTACCTATACGATTCTGTAGAAAACTTATTGAATCACGGAGTATTTTTAAGATCAAATGCTTTATCTTAGCGTGGGATTCCTGCCAATTTGGGCTAAGCAGTAGGTGTAAGTAGGAGGGCACATACCTACCTACTTGAGTTATTCACTCCACTTTAAGTTGCACACTTTTGCTTTCTTAACGTTTCGAACTTTCGATATTATGTAGGTTTAATATTGTGTATAATAATTACTAATATCATTAATGTATTTTTTATTAGAATATATCTATCTTATCCAATCATCTACCCACTGCAGTGCTAAAAAATAACCGACTTCAAAAACAGTAAACTTAAAAAATTAAAAACAGCTCTAAAAAGCAATAAATATATTATATTGAAATCATATTATTAATTACCTAGATACGCATGTCAGTTTAAAAAAATGTCTATTGAAGTCGGGTGGTTGGTGGTCGGCTGGGAGACAATTTTGTTTCATTTAAACTTTGATAGTTGTTCCATTATTTCCACTTTTTTATTCTAAAAGCCCCACCCGACTTCAGCAGACATTTTTTTAAACTGACATGCGTATCTAGGTAATTAATAATATGATTACAATATTATTTATTGCTTTTTAGAGCTGTTTTTAATTTTTTAAGTTTACTGTTTTTGAAGTCGGTTATTTTTTGTAAAAAAACATTTTATTTTACGATTTTTAGTGATGGGTAGACGTAGACCAGGTATTATTTTTGTACGAACTAAACATTTTGGCATATTGAACCGTATGAAGTAAGCCCAACAAAAGGTAACTGCTGTAAATCGTTGAGGAATTCCCTCGACTGTCTATGGTCTCCATCATCAGCCCTGAAATGGCACTTATAACCCTTATGGGTGCAAAGTTCTTATCAATACAAATTAGTTAAAACCAAACACAAGGTAGCTACTGTAAAACGTTGAGGAGTTGCCTTGACTGTCCTTCGTCTTCACCATCAGACTCCTAATGGCAGTCACAACCCATCTAGGTGTAAAGTTCTCATCAATACAAATTAATCAAGCCCAAACACCATGTAATTGCTGTAAATCTTTGAGGAGTTCCCTCGATTGTCTTCCGGCTCCATCATCAGATCGACTCCATAACTTCATTAAGTAGTAGTGCTTTAAAATACTTAATGAAAACATTAACGCACATAAACGCACTAGTCGCCCCTACAATTTTCGAAAGTTCCCCTCGATTTCTCAAGGATGCCATCATCAGATCCTGGTTTCCTTATCATGGTACCACCCTTGGGATATCTCCTATCCAACAAAAAAGAATCTTCAAAATCGGTTCATAAACGACGAAGTTATCCGCGAACACACATAAAAAAAAAAAAATATATATACGAGTCGAATTGAGTAACCTCCTCCTTTTTTGTAGTCGGTTAATAAAAAGGTCCTCTTTTTAAGCGATTTATTTTTTTATTAGATTATTGTGCACAATTGCCATCGGATATTGCTTTTTTAGTTTATGTCTTACCGACTCTTACCCTATTTAGGTCAAATAAATCTATTTGAATATAAATAAAAATTCTTGGTTCTAATAATAAAAGTCTTAAAATCAAGTAAGTAAAAAGCCTATTCTAACGCATTTAGGCAATGGCTTCCAACATTGAAATCCAATCATCGCTTCAATAGATGGGTAGTCGCTTAAAACGTATTGTGTTAAAGTGGCTTTAAACCAATTGCAAGGTATTATTATAGATGCAATATTACCCGCAAATTCGCTTAACCACAAAGTGTCGAGCTGGCGCGAAGCCAAATCGGGGCGCACCCACCGACACCCGACCTTATCTGTAGTTTACCAATGCATTATTAATGACACCAACATCCTACCTACTGCCTCTAAAAGTGATATAAAATTGAATTTTCATTGATCTCTGCAAGATCTTGTGTGTTCACTGGGTGTGAGGAACGCAAAAAATTATTGAGTGTCGCTTTAGTCCCATAACTTTATTGATATGAAAAACGCCAGTATTTTCGAATTCTGATAGAAATAGAACATGTAAATAAATGACGAAATGCCCTGCAAAATCAAGCAACTATTTCAGATCAACGTCAATCAATACATCACACCAGTATTTGAACCAATACGTAAAAAATCCATATTCGGTCCATATCGCCGAACTGTAACTGAAAGTAACGCCGAAGACATCCTCATGCAGTATTTGATAGGGGAAGGTCAAGATCTTGGTGGAGACCATCATTGCAAAAGAATTAAGGGCAGCGCCAGAGACAGTTTTGAATGGTCTTAAGTGGTTTCAGTGTAAGGCGAGGCGACCGACGTGTACCATGCAGAGTGAGGCCAAAGCTCCGAGAGTCGAACTCTGATGTTGTGATACGGAAAGCGCAATGACTATCCCAATTGTATAGTCGGCAGAATCACTTTAAACCTGACGCAGAGAAAATAGCCGCAATCAAAATGTATGCTCGTCTGATAAAAGCCGACAATTAGCGAGGCTGTGTAATCGTATCTGGTCTCCGTGTGTACGCATCAGTGTCCGTTGCGGTTGCATCAATATCTGTCAGTTTAATTGGCCTTTCTGCTCTCATCAGCATGGTGAAGCGTTTACACAAACATAAGTAGTTGTGCAAGACCACTTTTACGAATCTACTCGCTTTTATTGTACACATTAATTAAAGCACCTGAGTCTCTATGTGACCACTGACTCAGCAAAGGGTTCAAAACGTCAGGATAAACATTAATAAACGCGAGTAGATTCATACAAGTGGTCTTATTTCTATATGTAGTATTCGCGTGTACTTTAGAAAACAATACAGCGTGTAAGGTTTTGATTCTTGACTCGCTCCAAGGTTTTGAGTGCACCAGTACACTTTGTTTGGCTTATTTGTAGGATCGATTCAAGGATAAATTTACTGTCTAACTACTGGGCAAAGGCAACGCTACAATTGACGGGTAACTATTGACTGAACTAAGCTTGCCAAACGCGGGTTGGTGATCACAAACCAGAATCTGGCCGAGCGTTTAGCCACTCTGCCGCCAAGGAGATTGTAGTATGGTAGACGGATATGGTAACTAACCCACATAAAGCAACATGAAGAGGGAAATTTGTGTCTATTGAATCGAAACTGATAATACAATTAAAATAACTGATTTAGGAGGATTGGTAGGCCATAACGTCACTCGCACAACTAACTGTCTTATCTCATCTTTGATATTTTTTCGGCACCAACGTTTTCCAGCTGATAGTTTTCAAACTATCATTGTACCTTGAAGTAGCAAACTTTCATATGTGTACTTTGTTTAGAAAATCAACAATAATAAGTTACAGTGATAGATTGAAAACGATCAGCTGGAAAACGTTTGTGACGAAAAAATACCAAAGATTTAAGACAGTTGTGCGAGCGACGACTTGACAGATCCGCGGAGGCAAAGAACAGAATTGGAATCTGTTCTTGGAAACCATCGATTGACAGAATAATATGGGAACGGATCTCGAGTGTCCTTCGTCATTCAGGACGCAGACTTGTTTATTGTGAGGACATAGGAATTGAAAGATTGTATAATTCCAGACTTCTTCTACTTGAAATCGAAAAAGAAAGTGCTTAAAGTATCGTATTATAATGGATCTGTGTTAAATCTGCAGCAAATCTCAAGTTTCAGAGACAACAAACAAAGACCACAATCAATTATTTCTACCAAATACTAATCGTTTTTGGAAACTCCTTGCAGACCCTGAGCGATTTCTCTAAATTCCGTAACATGATAATTAATCATTGTGAATCTTGTTCAATTCAATTGAAATATTCAAATAACAGACTACAAAATGACTACAATACTGACGTGTCATTGTTTTATACATACGACGTAAATAGGTATATGACGTTAGTTCGTAGCGTCAATCGCGTGAGAACCACCTTTTTCTACTTTTGTTTACGGAAATAAACAGTGATTATCCTTATGACTTTTACATTTATGCATTCCACAACAACAATTAGCTACATACTAAACTTGACCTGCCCCCGACCGCCTAACCGATCGCTTTGACTACGCGTATAGTTTATGTCGTCATCTTGCCACCTCGCACCGTCTATGAAAGCAATATCAAAAGCTAAAGGCTATAGCTTTCGATATTGCTTTCCTAGGCGGCACGAAACGACAAGATGACGTCATAAACCACACACGAAGTCAAAGCGATCGGTTAGGCGGTCGGGCCCCTGTGCATCAAAAGCTTGTAAATTTCATCACCAGCCAACTTCATGTTCCCACTGCTGGAGCACAAGTCATCTCTATGGATGGAAACGCCACAAGGAGAGCTGGTCATGAACTACCACGCGGGCCTAGCGCGGTACGGTGGTTAGCGACTGCTAATGCAGCCAAGACCTCCCCCGCCCGATCCTCTAAATGACAGCACACATTTACAGAATACACTAAACATGCACACTAATTTAGGCCCAAGACACCGTACCGTAGAACAAGGGTACGAAGAACCGGTTCACACGCGCTCTACACCAGGTACATGTCTGTACCTGGGCGCTTCTCTCCTCCACAGCCCGGTCTACCCGAGCCGAGGTCCGAGCCTTTAGAGGCGCCCTCGGGTGGTTCCGCTCCCGGATCCGATCCGAACCCTTCGGAGACTCTGGGAGGGCACGGGGACGCGCGTAAGTGTGCGATGCCGTACCCTCTAGAAATCCTCCGAAGGTGATTCGTTTCAACACGGACTGAGGTACCCTTTACGTACCTCGCCGCCCCAAAAAACCCCGGTGAAGCTGAAAATGCCGTCTGAGGCAATCAGCAGTCTCTCTCAAAAAAAAAGCCAAGACCAACGGCTACGTGCCTTCCAAGGCGCGGATTATTTATTTATTTATTACCCATAAACCAGCATTGGGTGTGAAGTGTTATGGCCTGATCTCTCCATGTGCATGAGGGTCGGCGTGGAACCAGAAGGGCCTTACCATGAAGTCTTAAAGCCATATTAATGCAATGATAATGCAGTTGTTTAGTCTCGCTTTCGCAACCGCAACAAAACTGCTTTAAGTGCTCATTGTCAACCACCAGCAGTTAGACGTTAAAGAGCAACGATGTTAATAAGACTTCTACATTTTTTTTCACAAGAATCTTTAGCAAAATCATGCTCCAATTTATTATTTTAATCGCGCAGTGCCATACAATTATGGTTACCATTATTCTGTCGTAAGGGAATTTCAAACTTTCATAGCATTACCACAAAATAAACGAGACCCCAGTAGGTAAGCTTAATACATACCGCGCTCGAACTACGCATACATAGACCCAGGACCACAGAATACTTAATAGTACAGGTACAGAAGGATCACTCCGCAAAAACATTTTAATAAATAGCGACCCTTTGACAATGCAATAAAGTAGTAATTCAGCTCGGTCAGTGCTAAGCGCCTACAATTATATTCACCTACAGTTACCCGGCTGCAAGCAAAATTTAAACTTATTACAGCGCGCGAACCGTGAATTTTCTTTGCGCGCCCCAGTTATATGACCGAGCTGCGAACGTCTCGGGCCGCCGGCACGGGGTTGTCACTTGAAAAGGTTTTGTACCTAGTTGATTTATTAGTTTTAAGATAAATAAGTAAGCATTACAAACGTTAATTCTGTAAACATAAAAATTCCATCTGATGTCGTGTGTGTGTTCGATTCCCACGGGTGTAGGTATCCCTTTGTAAACATTATCCTATCCTGTTCCTAATATTGTTTCTGGGTAACTAATTAAGGATTTTTGAATTTAACTATTACTAAGTACAAGGACTTAACTTTTATCTTTCAATATCGTGTGGAATTTTAAAAAATGTTAGTTCTGATTCACTATTCGTTTTATTCAGACATCCGTAAACACAGCAATATCTTTTTATATTTATTCTAATATTTTTGACGCTGTAAGGGAGAAAAAAAATCTAGACTCGCGGTTCTTCTCAGTACAAGATCTTCCGCCCAAAGTAGACTTACGAACCGATGGCATAATGACATTCATAAGAGCTATTTATTTGTAGCCTAAACTGAATAAATGATTTTGAATTTTATACGGATTATATTGACGTTTAGGGTTAGAAAACATTGCGGGTGTCTAAAAGCAAAAAACATATTTTCAAGTATGCGTGAGCGCGGCGCAACCGCGACTGTCGTGCGAGCCGAACGACAGCCCACCTGCCATACGCTGCTTCGGGCGGCGGGCGCACTGGCCGAATATACCTAAACTACGGAGTGACACCCCTGCCAGGACCAAGGAATCTCGGACCACCTCGAACCAGTCCGAGCACAGATGTTGCGAGACTCCGTGACGATGAGAGGTTGTCTGTGTGTAGGGTTGCCAACCATACTTTAAAATAACGTATCCTACGTTATTTTCCATCTCGATAATTTATTCTTTTTAATAAAAATAAAGTACGGAAAATACTTTATTTCCGACTAATGCGTGCGCGTGCGTTTGAACAGAATATTCCTGTTGACTTAATTTCTGAACTACTGAACGATACTCAGACTCAGGTGAAGTGAAACGAAACGCAACGCTTAAATAAATAATTTTGGAAAATACTTTACTTTTTCTTCAAATCCTTTTTTTATTAGTTAGTGATAGATTTACTTTAATTTCCTGAAAAATAGTTGGCAACCCTATCCTTTGTGCGTTGTTCGAGCGCGTTTGTATGAAACTTACCTTTTGCAGTGTCCTTATTTTTGTGGCACCACTCTCTAGCGAACTAATTTATTATTCCCAAAGTATTTCGGATGATATAAAGGCGGTTAATAAGAGCACAATGAGCTTCCGAGCCTCCATTGTTATTGTGGTGGGTTCGTTAAGTTGTATAACAGAAATTACCTTATGTTTCTCTTTGAATATTGAAGGAATAGTCACTTTATGCATTTTCCTTTGAATGTCGTAATATTTAACGGTCGAGCTTGTTTTTTAATAATTACTTGACGGGCTAATAGGCTAGCTGGCCAATATAACTATTGTTTACCGCCTCTTACTGACATGCAGTTGCCTGGTGAGATGCAGATGGTTATGTGTGACTCTCTCCCCCCAACCACCTCAAGGGGAAGTCGGTATAGTATAGGTAGGGTTGTATAGGGTATATCCACTAAAAACTCTTGCCCTCCGTGCTGCCATGATGATCTGGAACCGTTATAAACTATCACCAGAGTGGTATGCTATGCCTAACCTTATTTTACTTATTCTACTGTATACAAAAAAGGCTGCAATATAATGGCGGCCGAAATAGGTATTAAGGGTGGTAGTAATCTAGTCAGATTATACGCAGAATTCTACCACCAGGCGATAGGGATGACAAGGTCATCTCCCACATCATTATTACTAGCTCTTCCTTATGGATGGAAATAGCACAAGGAAAACGAGTCATAAGCCATCACGCGGGCCCAGTGCGGTGCTGTGGTTGTAAACGACTACTAATGCATCCGGGACCAACGGCTTATAACGTGCCTTCCGCAGCACGGAGGTGATCTCAGATCATAGAAAGGAAGGAGGAGATCGACGTGATAAATTATTGGTCACCGATCCGACGACTGGCCTTTGCGAAAGTTGCCTAACCTTAGCAATCGCAGACCGTGCGTGTTAACCACTGCGCCATCGAGCCCCTCGACAAGGTCAATTAAAAAAAGTTAAATTAGCATAAACGTTAGTTTATCCCCCTAGTAGGTAATAGTTCTAACGGCCCGACTGAAGTTTTTTTTTCCATAAGTAACAGTACATTACATTTTATATTTTCTGCCAAACTGTGTAACAACTGCAGTAGCTCTCGTGGACATTTAACATAACACATAACATAAAATAGTTTGTACTACTAAACATAACCTTAAATTTAGTTTAAAATACTTATTTTACAATAATAATATAAAGTTATTAGTTAGTTATTTATTAGTTTATTTTAATTTAATATTTTAATAATATTTTAATTTAATTTTTTTTTTAATTTAAAAATTTTATTTTACAATATGGAAAGAGGGTAGGGGGCCTTTGCTTTGCAGTGGGACACTACAGGCTCATAATAATAATTTAAAGCACCGTTAGGCTACAGTTTGCTTTGTTGACATATTAAGTGTCATTTGGTATTGGGGTAAAAGTGACATAAACATTCTAACTATAATACTAATAATTAATATTTTACAAACTCAAAACCCATGCGGGCAGAGCCGCGGGCACAAGATATGTCATTAGGTATTTAGGACTTAACAGAGAGATGATAAGTAAAATGATAGGTATGTTTCTTTAAAATGGTCTTCAATTAATTTTTATTATTAATACAGCTTAACAAGTTAAATAACGCCTTTCACGTCTTCCATAATAATTTTGAACCTTAGGAATAACTAATTTAGGCACCTTAGATCGACGGGTTGGGTACGTATACTGCCTTACCCTCTTATGTTCATTACTGTTAAACTGAGCAGTTCATCATGATAGTAATTTTTAATTTTGACTCTACAGGTAATATCTTACATAACTGTCTCATAATTCATCTCGAGGGACATTTTTACGTTATTGTCTACTAATAATTTAAGTAAGTAAGTAAATTGACTCTGTCCTACCTAGGTGCGCCAACCAAAAAATACCAAAAGTGCAGTCACGGTTAAGTTGATATAATTGAAAATACTTTCATATAACCTAGTTTTCAATTTTTTTATTTTATTTAGATATGAGGGAAAAGTGAATCCATACGCGCCCAACCCGTAAGATATACCAGCGCATAATAAAGCAGGTACACACTTACATAACTCCTCTAGAAATAACATATTTCAAATTAATTAATTTACTATTAATTGATCGCAGTTTATTACATACTGAGTCAATATGACATTTCCAGTTGAAATGAGTCTCAACAGTTAGTCCCAGATACTTATAACTAGGTACAACTTCCAGTTGTGCACAGCTACAGTTTATTTTATTATTATGGAGACAGTACGTATGTCCTTTTAGTTTTACAATTATTTTCTTATACTTATTATAGGGGTAGAGTATTGGCATGCACTTTGTTTTGCTAATATTTATAATTATGCCAATATCATGGGCCCAGCGAACGAAATTATCAAAGTCTTCTTGCATGGTGTCACTACTCACTGTATACAATGCATGTATCATTCATCAGGATACATAAATGTTAGAAGCCCGAGAAGTTATCGCAGAGCGTCGACTAACAAGTTTAATTAGATTCACATGAAATTCGCGAATAGCGCATAATGTTAGAACATTGAAGTGCAGTTTAAAAGTCGGTTAACAGTTTTTCCGTGCCCAGTTTATAAGCTTTTAGCATTTTTATTATCTTCATAATTATTTTAAAACAGTCATTATTATTTTATTTCAGACTGGTGAGACTGGTCTGGCTGAACTGGTCCATGTAGTCCTATCCTGTTTTCCTATCTTAACCCTTTAAAAGACTAACATATTGGAAATATATTGGAAACCATCATT
Organism: Eudonia lacustrata; assembly: GCA_947562085.1. Taxonomy (NCBI): domain Eukaryota; kingdom Metazoa; phylum Arthropoda; class Insecta; order Lepidoptera; family Crambidae; genus Eudonia; species Eudonia lacustrata. Next base: position 8,057,006 of record OX387332.1, read on the forward strand.
TTAACTTTTTCCCATTGACATAAGGTCGAAAAAATTGTTTAACTGTTTGTATGTTCTGTTATTAATTTAATTTACTAATTTTACCGCTGGCTGATACTCTTATCAAGTCATCTTATCAAGAAGTTACATTTGGAGAGTCAGATCAATCTAGATTCTAGACTGAACTTCTAGGCTAAGATCAGGATCATCAATTATGGTTTTCTTTATATCTATCCTGATGAATCAAACTAAGCTACCATAGGTGGCTAAAATAGGTGTAGGTATGTTTTATTGGGAATTGGGTCTAAATCCTTAGTCATAAACATGTAGGTTTATATTTTGTACATCAATCTTTGTCAAATCAGTTACAAAAATTATCGATAGCTTTACTAAACACGGTTTACAGACATCACCACAATATACCTACTTTAAAAACGTATCAATTAAATGTTTAAAATATACTGTGGTAATATACCTAAGTTAATTTGAAAAAAGGGTGTTAATATTTAAAAACGGCCTCATTTTTGCATAATTCACCGCCGCCGCAGCCTAAAAGCCTAAATTAGTTTAACCGTCAACCAACCAGTGTTGCCAACTTGATGGATTTCTCGTCATATCTAGCGGGTTGGGATGAGTTTGAAACGGAAAAATGTTTCGTCTTACGGCTGACGGATTTTCTAGAGGAATGACAGAATGTCAAATGATATTATCCTATGTTGTTGAGATCCTTGGGGGAGGCCTTTGTCCAGCAGTGGACGTCTTTTAGCTGAGCTGATGATGATGATGATGATGATGATGATGATGATGATGATGATGATGATGATGATGATGATGATGATGATGATGATGATTATACTATGTACTATTCAGAGGTATCTTAGCAACCACGGCCGGTGTAACTAGGTCGAAACGTCGGGTATAAAGAACGTATGATACCTTTTAATAATATTTAGTTTTCGTTAATGCCTGTTATTATCTTAGAAGAACATTTTATCTGAAATTTGCCATCTAGTTACTTATAATGAAAATTGTCACTTATATTATATTTTCGACCTTAAAATTGTAAAGATTTGTGATCTTGTGGTGTGACGTAATTCTAACGGAATTTTCGCCAACATTTAGCGGATTTTCAAAATTACCGTTGGCAACACTGCAACCGACCAAGTTATCTTTTGTCCCAACACCGGAAAGCACGAAACCCATTAATGTTGATAATTCGACATCGCTTCGCGTTCGTCGTCGTTTCGTCCTGAATTTTAACAGTGCAAAGTATTTTGCGTTAATTAACTTTGGGCAAAACTAAACTGCGAAGTGTATGAGGCAGCACGGAACGTCGATTGCTGTGCGTGATCGAGGAAGAATTGTTCACATACAACAAGTTTTTGGTACGCTACGAGCGCTCAATCAAGAAGACTGGATGTTAGAACTACGTTTGATAGATAGACCGATTCTACTTTTAATGCAACACCACAAAAAACTTACTTACTACAAAGCTTACTAATCAATATTTGATCGAACAACGTGAAAGTCAATAATATGTCAAAAACCTGTCGCTTTATTGAATGTAATAAAATAATGGTCGTTGATAGAAGTTACTCGGACAAGGTACGTGTTAAGATATTTTTTAACTCGACTGTATATCGTCTCTTCGCATGAAAAGTCCCTCCCTCTTAGCATTTCTGTAGATATAAGTGACAAAATTTCGATTTTTTTTTTTTAATATTATACACTTATGCGAAGAGGCGATTATGTGTATGGGATTGAAGCAGCACCTAGTGAAATTAACGTGCTACTTCAATGATACTATACGAGGGCTGAGTGATAAGTAGTGAGCCTTGAAGGCACCTGGCAACACTAACTCGATTTTTGAAATTTTTGTCACCTGCCATCTTTTAAACGACTCCTGTAAAAATTTCAGCTAAGTCCATTGAGCATATTGTGTTTTGCAGCTAGAACCAGTCCGAGTTTTTTTGTGAAAATGGAAAAAGAGCAATATCGTTCGGTGATTCGATTTCTAGAAATGGAATACGCGAAATCAAAGAGGAGTTGGATGCCGTCTATGGGGACTCTTGGCCTTCGTTTGCCACCATCAACGCTGGTTTAACGATTTCAGGAGAGGTCCATCTCCGTTTTTGATGAACCACGTCCAGGCCCCCCAAATGAGGTTGCAACCAAGGAAAACGTCAACAAAATCCATGATTTAGTATTAGCAGACCGCCGTTTGAAGATTAGGGAGATTGTTGAGATAACAGGCATCTCGAATGAATGTGTAAGAAACATCCTACACGAACATTTGGGGATGAGAAAGTTGTCGGCGCGATGGGTGCCGCGTTTGTTTTTGAATTAGGCTACGAATTGCTGCCACATCCACCATATTCTCCAGATTTAGCCCCCTGCGACTTCTTCTGTTCCCAAACATGAAGAAATGGCTCGGTGGACGGAGATTCGCGTCGAATGAGAAGGTCATAACCGCCACAGAGGCCTATTTTGCCGAGTTTAAAAACTCATACTGTTTAGAGGGCTTAAAAAAATTGGAGCATCGCTGGGCAAAGTGCATAGACCTAAAAGGGGATCACGTTAAAAAAGAAAAGAAAAAAAATTTGTTTTCATTAGTAGGCTCACTACTTATCACTCTACCCTCGTACATACTGTAGTTGACTATAATTCTATCGTAACGTAAGTGAAGAAACCTCGCACTTGGTTCTTTGATAACAATTATGTCGAGGGTTTACCGACAATGCTGTTTTAAGTATGGCGGCAGACTTAAATAAGATGCCGATGCCGTTAGCTAGCCTAGGCTTATTCATTACAATGAAGCACATTTAGTAACAATTGTATGCTTAGAAAAATAATTTCAAGTTCAGTATGGTTTAGCAGCGCTGGCGATTTAGATTAGTTGGATATAGTTGGAGATGGAGGAGACAGTATTATAGGTTATTAAAAAAACAGAGTAGTTAATTATGGGTCCTATTTGCCAAACACTGTTCTTTATATCGAAGTGAAGAGTATTACATAAATACTTAAGCATATCGTCGTTAGGAACAAAAGCTGAAGTAAGTGCCTACCACAGCAAAAAACATTGCCGGATATAAAAATAAAATCGTCAATGTAAAGTAATGTAAGCTAACATACCAAGTACACACTCACGAATGTAACTCATTGAGGGTCCAATGACCAGGCATGGAACGTACCTGAAAGAAAAACCAAATGTAAACATTAATTACATTATATCATCATCATCATTATAGTATCATTGAAACATATTTGCCTGTAAAATTGAGGTGCGAAACGAAATTGAAAAATGTATCAAAGCTAACTTTGAGAAATTTTAAACAAAATAAACTTTTCCGAGGGCAATGAGAAATGATAAATAAATTATTTAAAATATCTTCTGAGTTTTTCTTAAGGAATCATAGTTTCAGTCATGCGAAATCCCATCCAATCCTATTTTACTTCTATTAATACTGTTACTAATTAATATTATCGATATCGATATTAATGTAAAATCGATTCTCGAGAATCGATCGATTAATGAAAATACTCATCACTGACACGCATTTCGTTTTCGTTTCTCTCTCTCTCTCTCTCTCTCTCTCTCATTCATTAACAATTTTACACACACCAAACCAATGTTATCCTATTTCGGTTTTGTTTGACAGCTCGTGTATACCTCGTGTTTGTTGCTCTATTCCGTTGGTATATTAACTTTATGGCTTGTTATAATAATTCATTGACGGTAGCTAGTATCTAATAACAGCATACATTTATCGTACGAAATTTAACACGTAGGTGTATCTATTTTAACTCACTGTATAGTCGACTGGCAGAGTTTCCTACTTATAAAACCTAATTATTCATGTAGGTAAAGAAAACGCAGTGACTTCGTTGAAGAAAAATTATAATCAAAGTGACTTAACAAAACATAATCAATAAAAGACAATTCTAAGGAAAAATATAGAAAAACATAGATAAAATACAAAAAGTATACACATGTCGTGTACATTCTCCCCTTTTTTTTATAAAAGAACTATCTTTCTCAAGGGTCGTCTTAAAATACCCCCCGAGGTTCTTACATCGACCACCCGAACCACCCCGTCACGGCCCGGGTACAGCGCCGCGATCACGCCTCTTGGCCAAGTACCCCTAGGTAACTCTCCGTCACCAATGAGCACCGGGTCACCGACCCTAATCGCAACGTCAGTTCCCGGTACGCGTCGTGGGGCTAAGGTAGGTAAATATTCATTGACCCAACGACGCCAAAAATGATCTGCGAGCCGCAGTGCCTTTCGCCAGCCACTCCTGCCAACTAACGCTGCATCTGTGAGGTCTTCGCTTGGAAACGGACGCCCTGACGAATCGCCTAGCAAAAAATGATTGGGTGTGAGCGCTTCTGGGTAATCCGCGTCGGGAGAGATGTGAGTCAGCGGCCGTGAGTTTATAACAGCTTCTGCTTCTGACAATAGAGTGGCTAAATTTCTTCACGCGGGGCCCGTTCTCGCAAAGTCACCTTCAGGGCCGTCTTTACAGACCGGACGAGCCTTTCCCAGGCTCCACCCATAAAAGGCGCTGATAGTGGAATGAAACGCCAGGTTATTTTCTGTTCTGCAGCAAACTGTGGAACTGCGGCGTCATAAAGAACTCTTAGTTGTCGATTGGCTCCTACAAACGATGTTCCATAGTCTGAGAACAATTCACTGGGCGTGCCACGTCGAGATATGAAGCGTCTAAGACACATGATGGCGGAGTCCGCAGACAAGCTGGCTACGATCTCAAGGTGGATGGCTCTCGTCACCAAGCACGTAAATAAGGCCACCCATCGTTTCTCCTGTCTTCGACCAATCGTGACTGCCATGGGTCCAAAATAATCCACGCCGACAAATGTGAAGGCGCGCCGATGGTGGACCAGTCTGGCCCCAGGTAGGTCAGCCATGGGTGGCTGCAAGGTTGGGCTCTTTAATAACTTGCAAAACTGGCATTTATGCACCACTGATCGCACAGCGTTCCTTAATCCTATGATCCAGTACTCCTGCCGCAGTTCATTTATAATTGTCTCAGTATTAGCGTGAGCGAACTTGTTGTGGTAATTATAAATGAGAAGACGTGTAGCTGGCTCCTTACCATCCAGAATAATAGGCTGTTTACCGGTGGCAGTCGAAGTTCTTCCTGCAAGATGCAGTAATCCATCTTTGAGTACTGGAGATAAAGTTGCCAAACGACTCTTCTTAGCAATAGGCTGCCTACGAGAGAGACAATAGAGTTCTTCTCCAAATGCACTGAGCTGGCTCCACCCCAAAATGTGGCGTTCTGCGCGGGTGATATCTTCTACCTCCAATGGCGCAGGAACAGTGGCGGTGGCGAAATAAGGCCGTGAATTGCGCTCAGGCGTATTCAAAGATGTACAAATATCGCGAACCCAAAAATTTACAAAATTGTGACCCCGATTCTTGAGAATGGAAGCTATAAATTGATGAGTCCTAGCAGTTGCCCTTACCAGTCTAATCCAAGAGCTAAAATGAGTGATGTTTGCTACTACTGGTATGGGTAACTGATGTGGGTTGATGAAGTTCATGAATTCTACAGTGCTTGATGGATGCTTTAATAATTTAGTACGATGAAGAGATGGTTTTAGTTCTTCCTGTCCCCGAGTTATCGGTGTTGCGATTTTGGTCTCTGATGGCTACTCGGAGGCAGGGGCCAGTAGAAAGTTTGGACCTGATATCCACCGTGATTCTATACTGTACTTCCGCCGAGTCGCTTCGTCAGCGACGTTATGTTCAGTTGGAACCCAAAACCATTCAGCTAAACTGGTATTCTCGAGTATTTCCCCCACGCGATGCGCAACAAAGGGTTTATAATTTCTTGCATCGCTACGTAACCATCCTAAAACAGTCATTGAGTCGCACCAAAATAATCGTCGACTAGGTTTAAATCGATGAGACTCACAAATCTTGTTTGCGAGGCGAGTAGCTATTAGTAATTCTAAACGTGGAATTGAAGCTGGTTTCAAAGGAGAGACACGTGCCCTGCTGGCTATGAGTGCAAGTTTCACCTCACCGTTAGAATGCACAAATCTCCAGTATGCAACGGCGGCGTGCGCTAGTTCGCTAGCGTCACAGAACACGTGTAGCTCTAGGTCTGAATAGCTGCTCAAATTATAGCATCTTGGTACTCGTAACTCTGCAATTAATTTAAGGCATTCAAACCATTCATGCCAAGTTACTTGATCTGTCTCCGGTAGCCTCTTGTCCCACCCTAGATTCTTTCGCCATAAATTTTGAAACAAAATCCGACCTCTCACTACAATGGGGGCTAAGATACCTAATGGATCATAAATGCGCATCACTTGAGCCAAAACTTCACGTTTAGTGAAATGACCTGATACATTATCTTTTAGTCCTGGATTAAACCCTACAACATCACTATTCGGTTGCCAGATTAGACCTAATGTACGAGTGAATGTGGCTGATTGCAAACTACCTTAGTCTACACTACGATCAACAACCGAGAGGTCAGACAACAACTCCTTTGGCAACTTACTTAAAGCACCAGGCTCATTGGAAATCCAACCACGCATCTCAAAACCTCCACGCCTATGGACTTCAAAAATTTCTGTAGCTAAACGAGCGGCGTGTTTTACGGAAATATCTACACTACCGATATAATCGTCCATATACATATCGGTTGTGATTGCGTGGACCGCTCCTGGAAACTCTCCTTGGAATTCCGATGCATTTCGGTTAACAATATAAATAGCCGTTGAAGGGCTTGAGCAGGCTCCAAATATCATCGAGGACATGCGATATATTTTGATTGGTTCCGCAGGATCATCGCGCCAAAGAAAACGCTGTGCGTCTCGGTCACCTTCCTGAATCTTCAACTGCGGAAACATCTCTTTGATATCGGCAGTCAAAGCAATTCTCCCCTCCCTAAAACGCATCAAAATTCCGAGTAGAGGTTGTAAGAAATCTGGGCCTGACAGAAGCATAGAGTTTAGTGATACACCCTGAACTTTAGCGGCAGTGTCGTGAACAACGCGAAGTTTCCCGGGTTTATTGGGATTTATCACGCCGAAATGTGGTAAATACCAACAAACTGACGTAGGTGACTGAATTTGACACTACTCTGCATAACCTTTAGTTAATATATCCTGAATATTTAATCGGTAACGTTTGGCGTACTCCGGATCCCTTGACATCTTCGATTCGAGATTTTTATACCTAGAAAATGCTAAAGGGTAGCTGTCAGGCAATAGGAAGTGATCCGCTTTCCATAATAAGCCAACCTGGAAGCGCCCATTTGGTAACCGCTGAGCTGTATGCTCCAAAATATGAAGAGCGCGCTGATCAACCGAGCTGCGAGGCTCGTTCTTGGTGATACCGATCGCGTCTAACCTATAGTGTTCCTTAATGAGGGCTTCCAGTTCGTGCTGTGGTTCTTTATGCTCGCGTAAGGATACATGGCAGGCAGTCTCCACTACTCTAGTTTTACTACTCATAAAACCAAATAAAACCCATCCCAAAGGGGTTCGAATGGCAACTGGCTGCGATCTCATGCCTTTCCTAACCTCGGACGCAGATATTAAGTGCCAATTATCTATGCCTATTATAAGCTTAGGCTTAGCTTCGTCGTAACATAGTTCATCCACCAAATCTGCCAAGTGAGAGTAGTTACGTAAACTGTCGCGAGTAGCCGACTGGCTTAATAACCCTAACTTTTTAATTGACCTCGCATTATTAATAAAATAGTTCTGTGAGGATGACCGGCCCTTTATCTCAAAATCTACACACTGTTTGCCGTATGTCGATACAATCTATCGGCGCGGTAGACAAGGGATGATACTAGGTTTTTAGTAGGTAGACCTCCATAACCATAACCCGGGGTCGCCCGTAGCCCAATTGTATGCGTAAGACAACATTTTATTAATTAAAAGGTATATTTATGCCAAGACTAGAAGGGCCAGTTTGGTGGGTTACGACACTTATGACCCCTCAGACTCAAGACTATTCGTGTGGAAAGACCGGAAGAACCAAATCTCAGTAAACATTTATATTTATAAAAAGTAATAACGCACTTCCAATGGGAGTTTCAATAACTCCTAGTTCGCACATAGTACATCAGGAAAAGCGAAAATAATGAAAAGGCCGAGGAGGGGAAAAAACGTAGCAAATAAAAAAGGAAGATTTCCCTCCAGACACACGTTGCCATTCTTTATAACGCTTAAAACAAGAAAGCGCGAATGAAGACACATTATTTATGCCTTTAGAAGGAAAATTATATTCGCAAAGACCGTTCGTTGGTACGTAGGCAAGGTACATAATGTAAGACTTTATAGCTGGGTTTGGGTATTACACTTGAAAATAAGATGCTCATCTTAAATAAATAAGTGAAACGAACTGAATACGGAATGGAACACTGAAATGAAACATTTTATTCGAATCTTCTGGCGTTTATTTCACATGTTAAGTATTGGAATCTTTCATTTAACATTTTTACCCTTAAACCCTTACTGTTCTATCAAAAATGTTCAACGGGAGTAGATTCGTATAGTGTTTCGCTAAAATATCTACTGTTCACGATACTTAAGTAAGTGATATAAGGCACAATACATAAAAACAAAAAAAAACAAGCAATCGTTTCAAAGCTTTAAGACCGCCGTAACGCGAACTTCGCATTTCTTTTCGAAAAGTAACTTTCCTAGGAGTCTACAAAATATCTTAACAAAATAATATGATTAATCGGCCATATTGCACATAGCATTGGTATAAGAAGAAATACCTAACAGAGTTACAGCTTTATCGACAAAAAAATATCGATAGCGCAAAAACTAGTCGTTTCAAATGAAACGAATCGATACTTAAGGGTATCATTATTCTCTGCCAATGACTCTAGAGGTGTACTGTCGGCAACTAAAGTCATTCAATACTTTAGTGGCAGTATGTATGCCACAATCCAATTTTTATATAACCTAAAACGACAAACTAAGACAATAAATAATAATAACAAATAAATTTATATATTCCTCTCTCACACATTTACAACTTAATTGATATTTAAATAAATTTTGACAATATGTTACCAGCCAAAGTGTGAGGGACTGGTGCCGGAAAAAGGTTTCTTTAAGAGAGGCTCGTATTACGGATCACCAGAGTGCTCACCCCCCTAGTTTTATTCATTCTTTTCAAAGTTATTTATTTCTATCAATGCTGGTTTGGTTTCAAACGAGGCCAGCGTGGTGGGTACCACGCAACTTTTCCATCGACTCAACCTCTACAACTTCTCAGTCGTAAGATAAGGTCTATTTAACCAATAAATCTTAAGCTTCGGGTTAAGATTGGGTAATGATTTTAATCCTTAATCCTCATAAACTGCAACTGCAGACCGCAAGCAGTACTAGTGGTTTGCGTGATTCTTTATAAAATTTATTCTGAGCGCGGCAACACTATAGATTTATACAATCCAGTGGTAATGTCACTTGCGGTCTGCAGTTGCAATATGCAGCCGCTATCGAAAATTCGGAAGCATACCTCCAATGATCAGTATAAATTTTATACTGATTATTGGAAGTATGCTTCTGCATTGCAGTCTGCAGCCGTCATCGAAAGCATACCTTTACCTACCATTAGCGCGAATTCGGAACGGCGCAATCCAATGTAGCGGGACATAATTAAAAAATACTAAACTGATGTCAGTTTCGTATTTTTTAATTATGTAATCAGTTATATTGTCAAATGCATATACTATGCTACTATAAAGTATATTCATGTCACATAAATACTTTATTTATATAATTAGCATCTTATACTTTTTTATAATGTAATACGCAATAAAAAATTAAATTTAAACTTAAATTTGTACTTTTGTTGCTGACCGTACATTGCAATATTAACCGTTCAACAAAGTTGCAGAATACAAGAAATGCGTACTTTTTACGTACTTAAGAAAAGGAACAAGGCAACACCATTTGTTAGTGTTATTACTATTATTAATTTTATTGCAATGACTTTGCAATGTATTTGATTTTTAAATAAATACGTGATGTTTGGTAATACCTGAATACGGTACCGTTAATATAGAACACTGGAAAATTATGAACACTGGAAAGCACCACATGGCCGAGATATTGAGGTTTTTTGTTACTAAGTAGAACTGTAAAGTGACAACCCTAGGTCAAGCTGATTAGCTGATACGTTGTTCTTGGTCGCCAACCTCATGGTCAAACATAAACAGAAGTCGCAACATAGCAGGAATGAACAAAAAAATGGTAATAAAATAAATTTGAGATTTTTTTATGGAAAAGTAAATAGCTGGGTGATAAGATGATTATACAAAAATTGGGTAAGTTGCTGTTATCGATCAATAGTTAACATTAGCATTAGCATTTTATAACATTTTGTTTATGTTTCATAGTAGGTATACAATAACACTAAACCTCATCTATTATGTCACCCAATTTAAATAACTTACTCCAACAATCACACTAATATTATAAATGCGAAAGTTTGTGTGTATGTAGTGTGTATATTTGTTGCTTCTTCACACTGCAACGGATGGATGGATTTGGATGAAATTCGGCATACAGATACTTTATAACCTGGATTAAAACATAGGATACTTTTTATCCCGATATTCCCATGAGAACGGGAACCACGCGGGTGAAACCGCGAGCGGCCGCTAGTAAGTAAATAAAACAACACATAAACCCTCAAAACGTCAGTCCGCTGGCGTGTCATAATGACGAAACCACTCAGTCAAGTGGATACAGACAAAAATAGATCCTATTAATAGCAATCCTTTTTATTTCACTACAATCTTTAATATATTTACGAATGTACATCACAATAAATCACAGTTAGTGCAATTAAACATATAAAAAAATCAGTAAAATCATTTGTCATACGATTTGTCCGTCAGTCCGTTGTGCAATTTTAAAATTTGAAATTCTCGCGATATATCGCTTATTCAAAGTTAACAATCTTTCAGTTTTGAATATTGTTAGTAAAAATAGCTATAAAACAAGCAATTTGCAAGGTAGTAATTATATTGACAGTGCCAGTGACAAAGTTATCGCATGATGATGCGTGTATCCAGATTCCAGTCAAATTGTCAGAACTGTGGTGAGTCGTTATTTTCTACCATACCTGTTTTATTTTGCTTAAAACATGGTTAACTGTGATTTCTAATATAACGTAACGTACATTAATTTTAAAATTTATTATGTAATACGTTATTTACTGACTGGAATTTATTTTCAATCATAGAATTTATGAACATTTGGATGGAATAAAACAAAGTAAATATAGAGGATTGTAATAAATGCAACTTTCGCGTCACACCACTGGCCTACTTGGTATGAAGTCTTTGGCGTGCGGGACATAGAAATATTTGAGACGTTTTTGTTTTTATCCATTTTTATCCACAAAAGAGCCTGTTTTGCCTGGGAAAAAACAATAGGACTTTAGTTGTGTCCATCTTACAAAATTACAAAAGAAACAATCTGTAATATCGTAAATGTATTTTATTAAAGTAGGTACAATGAAGAATTTCTATAGAAGTGCTGGCGTGGACGGCACGAAAATCTTCAACTTCTACAGAAGTTGTTGGCGGTGAAAAGATTAAACTTAGTTGGACTTATTTTTGTCCATCTTACAAAATTACAAAAGCAACAATCTGTTATATCGTAAATGTATTTTATTAAAGTAGGTACAATGAAGAACTTCTATAGATGTGCTGGCGTGGACGGCACGAAAATCTTTAACTTCTATAAAAGTTGTTGGCGGTGAAAAGATTAAACTTAGTTGCATGGCTATGTTTCGGGATTTCCGTTTACCGATAATGGCGTGAAGTATGTATGAAAAATTAAGTAATATTTTATACTGGTAATACTCAGTTGCTTACAAGTAGATAGATCTACCATATTATGATTACGAAGCGCAGTTACCAATGAAACTCGCTAGCAATTTACCGAAAAGAAAAACTTTAAAGAAAACTCAGCTAGTTAGTAAGAATTGATATTAAGTAAATACATGTTTTTTTTTTAGAAATGACTATTATTTAGGTGCTATTAACACAATAATAATACGTCTTGTTAACCCTTTCAAAAAGGTTACAAACTTGGAAAAGATGGTTGTATCAAGTCAAAAGGCCTAACCAACCAAACAGAGACAACAATATTCACCCTCGCTGGAAATCGAACCCGAGATCATTGAGATCGGTGCCAGTGGTCATACTGTTAGACCGTAAAGGTTGCATCAAGTATGTAAATATGTAACTAAACTATCAAAACTTTTACTTGAAACCTATAGAAGTTTTACTATGAACAACCTACTCTCCTACTTTTTAGTATTCCGCTAGCGTCCTAGCCGTCTAATAGCCAATTAGCGACTGTGGACAAACGAGTTACGTTTATTTATTTGTCTATGGATATTTACGAACGTCTAATGCAATAGATAGCATCCTGTTGGAGGTCGGAAGGTCACCATCAGTATCTTTAGTCGGAGGATTTCGAGCTTGCCTGAGAGGATAACCCTGCTAGTAGTCTATTTAAAATGATTTTGTGTCTATGACAGGCGCCCTGCGATTTGCTATTCTTAAGTTGAACCTATACCACCCTATACGAACCTCTTCGTTCGTTTGATTCTCTTAGGGCGGAGACACGCTTGAGTGATGCCATCTCCTCTAGACATCCTCTGCGGATAATTATCTTAACCGCCTCTGTGGTCTTGTGGTTAAAACCACCGGTTTAGACCCAGAGGTCCCGGTTTCGATTCCCAGCGGGAGGTATATGTTTGTGTACTCGGTTTGTTTGGTGTTAGGGCTTGCTAGGTACCACCATCTTATCTAAATATGTCGCCATAACATCAATGTTTGTAGCATTGTTGTGTTCCGGCAGCTAGAGATAAGATAGTCAGTGCCTCACTAGTTGAGGTTAGCGGGTGAAGTGCGCTTCCATCATTGGCCTCATCATCAATTAACATCAGGTGAGATCAAGGCACTGCTAACCTATAAAATATTATATTTAAAAAAATCGTTCACACGGCTTGTGGAACCCTTATGAGCTTCCTCGCCGCCCACAAAAAGTCCCGAGTTCCTCAGTGAAGGCTTAAGCAGTCAACAGCGTCGTCATTCAAATAAAAAAATAGTAAGTATTTTTTTATATTGTTTAAGTTTACGCAAGCACTAAGTACCTACACATAACACTATTTACGACTCAACTCGCGTTTAATTTAATTTTGTCCTAATTTTTAACTAACTGATTTGAAAACCCTTTATTTGAAGACTGATGTGTTAGTCGTCTCATAACTAAATATTAATTTAGCATACCGTCAATTATTTGTAACGGTTGCGTTCCGTTTCACACGAAATGACCTAAAAATATGAAATACCATTACTTACTTTACTTCCTTGATTAACACGAAATCCACAAATTTGTTAACAAACCTTGAAGGTTGTTGTAATTGCAAATGAACAAGATCTTAAACTACGACCTGAACGAAGGATTAATAACAAGTTTATACTACACTACACGGTCGTTAACGGGCTTAATTAATTAACTGTAACAAAAACATTTTATTATTTACACAGAGATACTTATATACAAATAAAAACTTCACTTTATTTTAAAGCAAGTGATTTGACAATAAGTTTTGGTTTGTACAGAGATTGTAAACTAGACGGTGTAGTATTTGTAAAATGGTGAGAGTTCGGTGCAACTCATGGTTCGGTGTATCATCATCATCGTCATCACCATCATCACAAGCTCATTTTTATGACTTAACTAGGGCACTAGCCATAATCTCTATGGATGAAAACATCACAGGGAGAACGGGCCATAAACCTAGGGTTGCCAACTATTTTTCAGGAAACTAAAGCAAATCTATCACTAACAAGTATAAAAAAAATATTTGAAAAAAAAAAGTATTTTTCAAATTCATTTAAATTAAATTTATTTAATTTAAGAGTTGCGTTTCGTTTCACTTCACCTGAGTCTGAATATCATTCAGTAGTACAGAAATTGAGTCAACAGGAATATTCCGTTCAAACGCACGCATTAGTCGGAAATAAAAGTGTTTTCCATACTTTATTTTTATTAAAAAGATTACAGTATGGGGATGGAAAATAACGTATAATACGTTATTTTAAAGTATGGTTGGCAACCCTACATAAACCACTACGCGGGCCCAGTGCGGATTGGCGGCTGTTAACGACTGCGACATGCAGCCGGGACCAACGGCTTTACGTGCCTCCCCTAACTCGGGGAGGCTCAAAAAATATATTTTTGGTCACCCATCCGATAACCGGCTTTGCGAAAGTTGCTAACTTCAGCAATCGCGGACTTCTCCTTGCACCAAAAACAGCATTTGGAAAATCCGCTACGGTACGGTCTTGCTACGCTATCTATAATCGCAGCATTACCTATATTATCAACCGTTTATGCCGTTAGATGTCGGCACCGTTTTGCCGGATCAATTAACGAGTGAACACCGTTAGATCGTCGTCGCGCGCGCATCTTCGCGAGACCAATAAATCTTTATAACGACTGGGTTATAGTGATGTTACGGTATGTAATGCATACATGCATGGCTTGCATAGCATAACCTACACTATACCGTAATATTAGAAATTCATTACTCATGAACGGTATTATTGCTTTGATAATATTATTGTTATGGCGACAGACTTATCTAAGTCGAGACGGTGATATCTTGCCCAACGGATCAACTAAAACAAATATAAAGTACAAACATATGGGATTGATCTGAGGCCGGTGGCGCAGAATAAACAATAGTACGCCGGTGGTGGCCTTACCAAGTATTGGATGCAGAGTAATCTGAAGAATGAATGAATCATGAGGAGATCTATACCCAAGAATGGGTGAATTATGGTTGAGGAAGAAGAAGAATCTGAAGAAATAAAGTAATTACTTTTTAAACGAACGAAAAAAAAATGGAATTAGGTAGTTGTTATAACTCTGCTAGGAAGGCCGCGAAAGCGTTGGAGCGAAGATCTAGATTCGTTCCACTCAGGCAGCGGAGGATGTTGAAGATTGGAAGATATAGATGGTAAAGCGGGGAACTTAAACTTGGCTTAAGTTTTATTTTAGTAGCGCAGCGTCTTCTGGTGAAGAACGAATAAAGATAATGCTATACCGATTCAAGTTTCCGTTAACGTGATCGAATAATGAGCACTATACACTCGGGTCCCGCCCCCCATTTTCATGACAAAAACAGGAACGATATCGTAGCGACATAGCCGTTGAAACCATTTCTGTATTCACATCGAACCGATTTTAATGTTGTTCGAACGAAATTCCAACTAGACATGGGACGGGTAGGTACTAGGTACCCGGTTTGGATCCGGTACCCGGCGGATCCGGCAGTTTTTTAGGATCCGGCCGGGTAACGGGTAATAACGCCGGGTACTCGGCAGTGCCGGGTAATTTAGTGAAGGAAAATTAATGACTATAATATTAATTTGAAAAAAATTTGATTAAGCATGATTGGCATCAAGCCGACTTCGTTTTGTCTCATATATTAATCCTGGCGTTTGCTGTAAATTAAGCTTGCAGGTATAGATAACTATTTTGCCGCAACTTTTCGTAATATCGGATAGTGCTCTTTATTAGAAGCCCACCATGTGTAGGGATTTGTATCTCTGCCAACCTTTGTCGAGCTTAAATAATGATCTAATTCAGATGCCGCAGAATTTTTTAAACCACCTCTGGTTGACACGACATTTCTGTTATTAGCACTCTCTTCAAAACATGACCAGAACAAATCATGAGTTTCAGAAGCAGCACTGTCTGCGGGTCTAGATTTTTTGCTTTGAGAGGGTCCTGTCCTGCGTCAACTGCGTCAAGTTGATTATCGCCATCTAAAGATATCTAAAGAGTCTGTCGGGTACCCACCGGGTACTCGGCGTTAGCCATGCCGGGTAATCGGCTGCCGGGCTAAGCCATTACCCGTCCCAAGTCTAATTCCAACCAACCGTTTACAGATCTTACCGTATACAGTCGGTTGAACCTTCGTTCGAACGACTTTAAAGTCGGATGTTAGTATGAAACTGGTTTGAACGACTATTAGTCGCTACGATATCGTTACGGTTTTTGTTGTGGGTATCGGGGGGCCAGCCACGGATGCCAAGAAAGCGTCCCATCACTAACGACGGCACACCGATACGGTGAGCTATAAGGAAGAAATCAACGAACAAGTTGCGGTTTGAATCTCCACATTTATTATTATGATGTGGTGGTTGTAAAAGCTATGTATAAAATAAATCAGCTTCTCTTTTGTTGCAAAACCATATTTAGGTACTTACTAGCAGTAAATAGTACCTACAGTCATAAGTTTTGATAAAAACGCTTTTGAGTGTTATTTCATTGCATTTTCTTCTAAGCATTCCCCTTCTCAGCGACATTGTAACAAACATAGTTTTTTTTAAATTGAAGAAGTGTCAATTGACTCCTCTCTATCAGATGTTAAGCAGAAGCATAGTCCAGACTCCAGATGCAAAGACAGCTAGCAGGATTATGCCTCGCTAGCCGTCCTCATTTTGCCGACCAGTAAATTGCTTCTTCACACCTCGTTTTAGGAAGTAGGAAATACATGTGCACAGAGTTTGTTTTTGTGCCAGGCAAAAAAAAGGTTTTTTTTTTTAATTTATTTATTTATTTTAGGATAGCTTACAGTTTGAAATTGTAAAAAAATAACAACAAGAATTATACAATAAGCTATTTTGACAAGCTACCACATTTATTTATTTATTAGTTCGTACACAAATAAACATTTACAACGGTTAGTAATATTGTATACAACATCTTGTTCATTAGATAGTTTGTTATTTAATAATCAGTGATTTTTACTACAAAGTACATACTACTATATTGATAAAGGATAAGTACGAACTTACTTGTTTAATTATTGATTTATTTCTCCTAACATTATCTGTCTGACTATACATTCTTCGGGTCGAGTCTAAGCGGGTCGAGTGGGGCGCGGACCCAACATTTTGGATCGCAATAGTACAGGTAAGCTTATCTCTAAAAAGAGATTTCTTCCAGCAGAACATGGTAGCAATATAGTATGAAAGACACCACATCTAAGATATCTACTTACAGTAATAGGAAAACTAAACTTTACATAATAAAATTAATTTGGAATCGTCAACTATGGCAAGCGCCTTTTTTATGCTATTGATGTTGTCGAAAAAAATATGTCTATATTAGCATTAGTATTATTATTACACATACAAGCTCTTACGAGAAAACGGCTCTGTCTATAGTTGGTGTGAGTGGAGGGGATGCTAAATGGTTTAACCTTTTAACCGCCAACAACTTCTATAGAAGTTCGAGATTTTCGTGCCGTCCACGCCAACACTTCTATAGAAGTTCTTCTTTGTACCTACTTTATTAAAATACATTTATACGTTGGCGTACAGCGGGACATCGCGTGCAGGATAGTTGGGCGGTGAAAAGGTTATAATATGGATACAAACAAAATATTCCACAGCCGGCAATAGAGAATACCTACAAACAAATCCTACAAAATTGGGTACAACAGGTTTAAGTCCCCAAACCTACATTCAAAACAGGGTAAGTAATAAAAGTAAATGTAAGCCAATCCAAAACGCAAAATACGAAAGAAAAGTACTACCTTATTACTTACTATTAAACCTGCAATAAACACAATTGGACAGTATCAACAGTTACGCAGTTATATAATAAAAAAAACGACAATTAAGCACTTAAGTAGCTGGCACACTTTACTATACAAGGCTGTAAAAGCGAAGTCGCTCGTAAAAACGTCATATGAAACTCGAATTCACTTCACGTGTTGTTGTTAAGACGGGCGTTTGCAAGATGTCTACTTAGAAATACAAGCTTTAGTTTCAGCCGAGCGAGTACAGTATGGATGCCAAACTGCTTTGCAAAAATTATATTATATTAGTGTATTATATTAGTGCCATCTTCATAAGCTGGAGTTTGGAGATTAGTATACAAAATTTTCTGCGATCCCATTTCATCATCATCATCATCACCAGCTCATTTTATGTCCCCACTGCTGGGGCACGAGCCTTCCCTATGGACGGATAGGGAAAACAGGCCATAAACCACCACGCGGGCCCAGTGCGGATTGGTGGTTGTTAACGACTGCGAATGCAGCCGGGACCATCGGCTTTAAGTGCCTTCCAAAGCACGGAGGAGCTCGAGATGATAAATTTTTGGTCACCCATCCAATGGCCGGCGTTTGCGAAAGTTGCTTAACCTCAGCACTCGCAGACCGGGCGCGTTAACCACTGCGCCATCGAGCTCTTCGATCCCATTTAGCTTGTTTTAATTGGCGATAACTAAGTCCAGTCCAACTTTTTGATGTCGTCCAGCCATTTGCGTCGCGGACGCCCTGGAGCTCTCTTTCCCAGAATAGCCTTCGAGGATTTGCAAGAATGCAATGAAAATAATATCATGTAATTACTAGTGGACCCTGCGGACTTCGTACCGCTATGACAGTTTCCATCAAGTGATTAAATTCTCTTTGGTGTCCATGACAACAAAACAAACAAATCATTTTGTATTGTAAAATTAAATTGTCGTTTTTAGTATTTTCCGTTACTTGTTATTTATGTTTCTCACCGCTTAAACCTTCCCTGAACTTCCACTAATATTTTAAAATCAAAATTAGCCAAATCGCTCCAGCTATTCTCGAGTTTTAGCGAGACAAACGAACAGCAATTGATTTTTATATACATATGTAGATGTAGTGTTCATTCCGATAACTTATTCTTTTATCAAGCTTGGATGTGGCCCGTGCCTTGCGTGCGTACATGTTTGCAGTCGGGATGGCGGTGCTTCCGTAAGCACCGCCATCCCGACTGCAAACATGTATAGAAGGAGCTGTGAATGTCCACTGCAAACGAAACACGTGTCTTGTCTCTGCACGGGTCATCGTAAAGTACTTAACGCCCGATTTCATAAATTAAAACTGTTTTGATATTAAATTACACACTTACCATTGTTGCTGGTTGCTTACGTCACTTGTTTCATATAATATCGCGATTGCTGTTTTCTTTTTATTCGACTAAGCTTAGCTATGTTATGTTATGTTATGAGAAGAGATAAACAATTTTTATTATGTTATCAAATATTTGATGTCAAAAATAAGTGTCCAGCGGATATATAGGACGATAAAAAAACTCAACAAGTTAGCAGTACAGAACACATTCAGTTAAGTCACGACTTTAAGACAAATGGAATGGAATTATAATGTAATTTTAATAATATAATGTAATCTATAATTTTTAATTTTATTGTTCATGAATTTTTTGGTAATTTGTGAATACGGACCATGGTCTGAAATAAAAGTATTTTATTTTATTTTTTTAAATCATGTCATATAGTTATATTTATGGTTTTGTGGCATATTACATAACATAGTTAATATAGACTCACCTTAACAAAGCATCGTTTTACGCGAAATAGAATTAAAATTAAAGCAACCAAAACTTCAGTCCTGTGATTACTTGGAGTTGGACCCCCTGCCAAGAGTTCGAAAAATCAGAATAGTCACGAAAAAAGTAATATTTAAATTAAACGCGAGTATATCCAATCCATATAAAAAGTTTCACCACGAGCCCTCGCCAACTTAACAAAAGACAATAGTGATTTCCAAATTTTAACGTTCGCTATCAAAAACGGAATCTGCACATACAACCAGCCTAATATTGCCAAATTAGGGTGCTTTCGCAACCCTCCATCGCAGATAACGCTAATTATTCTTACAACGGATTCGGTCTAAATGACTCACCGTCTACTTTAGATGGTTACAAAGGCTGTTGCAAGCCACCAACCACTACATGGTAATGAATGAGTCAAAACGTTTAGAAACTTACATACCTAGCATTGCAATGCGTTTAATTCGAACGCTTCTGCAGGTGTCCACACCAAAATTGGGGATATTGAGAAACAATGAAAGGTAAAACATATACTAAGGAGCATACCTGCGACATTATCATGAGCTCTTAAGGCGACGCATTGGAAATTTACGTGGCGGGGATCTTGATTTTTCCCAACAATTACAAAACATATGAATGTGATATTTGATGACATGATTTTTCATTTAATTGACTTCATTTTGCTAGTTGCAGAAACACAATTTGTTAACTTTTATAACAGAGAAAAAAATATCAAAGTAACCTCTTTTAAAACATAGATTTGCATTTTACAGACAAACCAGACCGATTTAAGCATCTAAATTTTCTTAGTAGATTAGGTCTTAACACAGATTTCAATATTGTAGTATTTTTTTTTTAAATAATTTGCAGTTTTAATTTGAAAGAAAAAAAACAGTTTTTCTTATGAGATTTATTGTTTAGCGGTGCGTCGCCTTAAACCAGTATTGTTCCAGTTGTGGAAACAAGATGCGTGTATATACGACTCTATGAGGAGCTCGATGGTGCACAGTGCGGTTAACGGGCTCGGTCTGCGATTGCTGGTGTTAAGCATCTTTTGCAAACGCTGGTCATCGTTACACACAAGAAGTTCCTAGGGCCAAAGCTCCAGCTATAACATTGTGCTAGTAAAGTATGGAAACAACACTGCCTTGTCAATATAGCCACAGCTCACTATACCCACTTGCTATGGTTGTTGCTGGGAGAAAAGAAAATGGACCAACAACATAATTGTTCCGTTAGTGTGAGGCAGGACAGGGGCTGAACCTGTTTATTAGAAGTTCTAAGTCACCAACAATCTAGTACCGTATTATCGATCAACTCTATGATTTTGTCAACGAATTAAATAAATAGTAACATTTTTCATTTTGATTTAAACACCATTGCTGTAACCATTAAATGGGCAATAAACCCTCATTATTGATGGAGCATAATACTGACGTTATGGCTCGCTATTTCATAACGACATCTTTGTAATAACTTCGTTATGATAGGTGCTAAACAGTTTTATCTATTGAGTAAGGAGCTACCTCCCGCGTACGCTCAGGGCCCTTACCAATAGCTCGTAAAGCTTTATTATTGAAGTTGAGAAAAAATCGTGAAAACGGGCAATTTATTGTATACTAGCTGACCCGGCGGACTTCGTACTGCTTTGACAGTTTCCATGACAACAAAACAAACAAACCATTTTGTATCGGAAAATTAAATTGTCGTTTTTAGTATTTCCAGTTACATAAGTTATGTTTCTCGCCGCTTATACCTTCCCTGAACTTCCACAAATATTTCAAAACCAAAATTAGCCAAATCGGTCCAGCTATTGCCGAGTTTTAGCGAGACAAACGAACAGCAATTGATTTTTATATTTAAATAGATTTTTTTGCGATATGTCAACCTTTAAGAGCAGTGCCGATACAGACATTTTAAGAAGAGGTTCCAGATATGGACTAACTAGGTTATCTGCTTCTTTTATCCAATAAAGCATTGTATACACGCGTCTCGCTTCCATGGTAACCCATCAGGTTGTGGAATGAGCTACATCTACATGCCGTAGGTATCCTCTACTAAAAATCTCTTAAAATAAGTACAAGGTCCTAAAGGAGCACATGCCCATTTTTTAATCATTATATATATATAGAAAAGAATTTGACCACAATCTCACCTGATGTGAAGAGGTAATATCTGGAACATGCTTATCTAGAAATAGCCTTGAAGAGGCTCAAGTTATGCTTATGACGTTCAGAGAATACGAAAGGCAAGGAGTGCCTTTCCTTAGCTATTGGTTTTTAGTAGAACAACGATCACATTAAAAACATTATCACCATTCATTGCAATGAAACGTTCCAGCTTTCAACTACCCATCGATTTATTTAAAACACTCACTGTTTTAACGGGTGCTCGATATTATTAACTTAATACCTACCTACCTCTCTGACAAATTGCAGCTATAAAGCGATGGCAATATAAGTGACAATACTGTTTTGTGGTGCAACATAACGGTACCAATGAGATGGCACAGTTAAACGGTTCGCATCGCACTCGATCGGGCTCGTGTTGGCGGTAATCATGTCAAAGTGAGGCTGAAACGACTCGTGGGCTAGGTGACATTATAATGGGTACATTTAGAGCTTATAACCATAGATCGGAATATGTAGAGTTTTTTCTGTGAATAGCGTCATAACGTTATCAATAGTATGGATAACCCGATAAAATAATAATAGAAAATACACTTTTAACTCTTTTGCACGTCAGACTATCAAGGTGTGATTTAGGTGAT
Source organism: Eudonia lacustrata (assembly GCA_947562085.1). NCBI lineage: Eukaryota > Metazoa > Arthropoda > Insecta > Lepidoptera > Crambidae > Eudonia > Eudonia lacustrata. The sequence goes on from OX387332.1 coordinate 8,079,198, forward strand.
CGTTACTGAAGATTATTTTCTATCCACAGCCCGCTTGAATAACTTGAATCAGCCTGTATAAATCCCAATTGTGTCCTCCTGGAATCTGGAGCGATCTTAATGAGTCTTCCGATACAAATTGTTCTGATTAGAACGGATCTAGTTGCTTGTTTTAATGAAGTTGTATATTTTATATTAAGTATACCTAGGTATATTCTAATCTTTATACAAAAGACAAAACAGCATAGATTTGAAAAGCTCCAATCACTCCAACGGGTATTTCTAATTTAAAATATGTGTATGTCATTGTAAACTTGTATATGGCATAATTTGGTAATGGCATATAGGTAAAGGCAAGCGCAGTGTGGGCAGGCCTCCAACAAGGTGGACCGATGATCTGGTGAAGGTCGCGGAAAGCTGCTGGATGCGAGCAGCACAAAACCGGTCGTTGTGGAGATCCTTGGGGGAGGCCTTTGTCCAGCAGTGGACGTCTTTTGGCTGAGATGATGATGATGATGATGATGATGATGATGATGATGATGATGATATAGGTAATTTTGTAAATGTTAAATATTTTGAGACGATTCAAAAGCGCTTATCTAATAAGTTTACTTGACTAAAGGTTAATTTCATTTCGTTTCATATAATATGTATACATACAAGATGTTTGGTAATATGTATATATTCCCGAAACGTACACATGTTAAAACCTCGGCAAATCTTTTTTTTTTATGATAACATGATGTTAAAAACCGCAATGCAATTATAAGATTAAAAAATACAAATAACAATAAAATAAGATTAAAACAATTAATCGCCGTTTATGATAGAAACTATAGAAACGAAAATAAAGGTTTTTTATATTCGCTCTTACACCTATACATATTTCAGTCATCCCCACCCAGCAACCTAATAAAGAGCTTTATGGGTTATGTTTCGTTCTTGATGTACTATACAGAATGTTTGGTAATATGTACCTATATATTCCCGAAACGTACCCATGTTAAAATGTCTATATAATACTATGCCAACGTCAGAAAATGGATATTGTAAAAAAAAAAAATTCGACTTCCCATACTAACTCGATCAGCTGATGGATCATTTTGTATCGAGTCGAATTTTTTTTTACAATATCCATTTTCTGACGTTGTCATAGTATTATATAGACATTTTAACATGGGTACGTTTCGGGAATTAAAATTAAAATTACATTGCTGTTTTTAACAACTCAACTATTGTGATGTTGTTTATGGTCCATGCCTCCTGTCCAGGTCTGCTGGGCTTGTCCAACGTGTGCAAAATGCTTGTGCTCGGTTTTGCTACCACATCCCACCTCGGTCGCACATCACGCCCTTTCTTAATGCAGCCGACTCCCTTAAAATGGAAGCACGCAGAAGGCTCCACCTTTCAACCTTATTGTTTGGTGTCATCAGCACGGGGAGGCCACAGTATCTTTACAACAAACTGGTATGGGTTCAAGATCGCATCAGATATCAGAAAAGAGCATGTACTCACGTCTTTGTGACTGCCAAACACCGAACAATGGCTTTTAGAGGGTCCTTTAGATATGCCGCCTCTCAGTGCTGGAATGACCTTCCACCACCGATACGTGACCTAAAAACAAAGTACACATTCAAACTTAAAACTAAAATGCATTTTCTTAAATTACAAAAAGAAAAAGAACTTCGTTGACTGGACACTTACTTACGGTTTCTTCACGGCAAGGGTTGATGCGGCTGTAGGGAAGGTTTATTTCTTTTGTCTCTCGCCATGTTGTGGAATTTGCGCATGAGTGAACATTGTGCACTTCATAATATAAGTTATTTTTCCATTGCCACGTCGACGACCAACACACGTGGCAAAGACATAGGGTTAATTAAACCAATAGATAACTTTCTTTTTGATTTGACTTTGACATGCATGGTTAAATTATTAATTTTAATTTTTCTTCTTCTTCAAAGAGTAGAGTTATATTCTTCTTCTCTTTGTTGGTTGATTTTAAAGTAGGTTTATATATTTTTTCTTTCTCTTTTCTTGTTTCTTTTGTTCGGTGAAGGCAAAGGCAAGGGCATAGTGAACATGCAGCCATTCTATATATATATATATATATTTTATTTTTATTTATTTTTTTCTTAATGTATGTGTAAGTGTTTTTAAGTATATAATTTTCCTATTAGTATTTATGTAGTATATTATTTTTGTCACACCACAAGTCGTCGCCACTTCACTTTCAGGGAGCTGTCTGAAAACCAGCGCTTCTGTGGCACTATGTGTATTGCCACAAAAGCATTGCTGAGACAGCTACCCGTTGGCCTTGCACATATCATAGTTATTTATAGTGTTCTTTCTCTTTTATTTTATTTCTATTTTTTTTTTTTTTTGTGATTGTGTTAATTGTTTTAAGATGTTCTTCTGTTTTATTTTATTTTTATTTTTCTCATCTGTTTGTATTTGTTTTTGTGCAGGTCAATAAATGTTTCTTATTCTTCTTATTCTTATTCTTAACATCATGTTATCATAAAAAAAAGGTTTTGCTGAGTGTTTCAAACCTACAAAGTTTAAACTCCGCTGATATAACGTAAAACATATGTTCAGTACAACTTCGATCATCCCTAATCAACGTTGTATTTAGCCGAGAACCCGAATCGCCCGGGGGCCAACGAGATATTATAATATCATCCAAAAGAACACGCGGAGGACCATAGATAAAAGCTTTGAGGAATAATTAACATCCGCATTACTAAATTATATAAAAGGCTTTCTTAGTAAACTGAGTAAAGCGTTGGTATTCAGCGTTTAGAGAAAGCATTTTCTTTTTGACATTACAAAGTAGATGGTGTAAATTTTTATATAATTTATTAATTTTAAGCTACAAATCTCTCTCTTAGCTCTTATGAATATCACTATGCCATTGGTTCGTTAGTCTACAGGTCGGGAAATCGTGTACTGAGAAGAACCGGTAAGAAACTCGATGAAATCATGTTTAAATCTAAGTTTACAAACATTTGATTGATAAAACGATTCTTACATGAAATCTGTACACCTTTACTCAGGCACTTAAACTATAAATCCCCACACCTTCCGTTTCCCTGCAAAATCACGCCATTCCTTCATGAACCCATCAAGGACGTCTCGCAATTTTCGTCTTGGTCTACCTGCCCCCCGACCGCCTAACCGATCGCTTTGACTACGCGTATAGTTTATGATGTCATCTTGCCACCTCGCACCGCCTATGAAAGCAATATCAAAAGCTAAAGGCTGTAGCTTTCGATATTGCTTTCATAGGCGGCACGAAACGACAAGATGACACCATAAACCCCAATACGAAGTCAAAGCGATCGGTTACGCGGTCGGGGCCCTGGTCGCCTTTTCGCATTATGTGGGGTCCACTCCGTTGTGATCCGCGCCCACATCTCGTTCGGCATGCGGTATACCTACATGTCCAGCCCAGTCCCAATTCAGCCCGGTATATTAGTAATATGAGGTATTATGTGTAGGTAAGTAAACAGCCTATAATTGTCCCACAGCTGGGCAAATGCCTCCATCATTGAAATCAAGTCATCGCTACAATTGTTGGGTAATGGCTTAATCACCACGTTTGCCAAGTGCGGTTGGTGATCACAAACCCGGGCATTGCATCGAAAAATCCGAAATACATTTTGCCCGACCTGGGAATTGAACCCGGGACCTTCGGGTATCGGGCCGAGCGCTCTGCCACTCGGCCACCGAGGCGTTCGTATATACACTGGACAGCAAAACTAACGGGTCATTTAGAAAAACCGCGATATCTCCCAAAGTTATTTACATAGATCCCTCGTATAAATAATATGTTATAGGCAGATTTGTGACGCTTATTATACATATCAAAAGAGCTTGCATTTGAACAAGTTACAGATTCAAAAAAAGAAATTCCGATTTTTGAAAAATATCAAAATTAAAATTTTTCTAATAGAAAATTTTCTCGCTTTTGTTTCAAACCGAGCTGTCATCATAAACAGTTTTTTTGGCTGGTCACAGTATTTTGTGCATCAACCATGCACCAACATGTCGTTATCTACTGAAGAATGTACACGAATTATCACCATGGTACAAGAAGGAAGGAGTCAGCGGAGTACTGCTAGAACAGTAGGTGTATCTTTATCCACGGTCGAAAGAATACTCCAGCGATTTCAAGAGACCGGCATGAACATCAGGATACCAGGGAATGGCAGACCAAGGTGTACAACTACACGAGAAGACCGTTTCATTGTGAGCACTATGTTAAGAAATCGACATCTCACGGCTGTTCAGGTCCGAAATAGCCTTCAAGAAATTCACCACAACAATGTAAGCTCTGACACGATCCGGCGGCGACTTCGAGAAGCTGATATAAAACCTTATAGGCCAGCAAATGGCCATAAATTGCTCAGAGAACATCGAGTTGCCAGGTTGCGGTTTGCTCGAGAACACGTCCGATGGACAGATGAAGATTGGTCCAGGGTTATGTTTTCCGATGAGTCAAGATTTTGTTTATTCGCACACGATGGGAGACGAAGAGTATATAGGCGACCAAATGAACGTTATCGTCAAGCGTGTTTTGAGGAAAAGGTGCCATTCGGTGGAGGATCAATAATGGTTTGGGCTGGGATATCTTCAGAGGATCGTACGGAGTTAGTAATTATAGAAAACGGTTCTCGGACAGCTCCCAGATATGTAGAGGTGATTTTAAATGAGCATGCTGGTCCTTTCTTGGTGAATATGGGCGCAAATTCCATTTTTATGGACGATAATGCGCGACCACATACAGCACATTTGGTCAACGCGTATATTGAAGACGTCGGTATCACCCGCATGGAGTGGCCAGCTCGCAGCCCAGACTTAAATCCCATAGAGCATTTATGGGACGAGCTCGGGAGATGCGTTAAACAACGCTTTCCAGCTGCAGCTAACTTACGTGAGTTAAGAAGTGCGCTAGTAGAAGAATGGTCAAACATAGACCAAAACCGTATTAGAAATTTGATTTACAGCATGCCACATCGTCTTAATGAAGCGATACGGGCTCGTGGAGGAAATACAAGATATTAAATTTACAGAAAAGCTTTCATTTTGCAGATTAACTGTGTTGTATATTTTTGTTGTCAAAAGTCAGAAGTGTTTTTTTATGTATTTTTTAGTACTTAAATAAAATTATACAGTTTACAAACGTGTTATGTATTTTCTTTTATGTATAAGTCAGTCATCTATAACATACTACAGTTTCACTAGTTTGTGTTGTGTAGTTAAGAAACTATCACACTTTTTATAAGCGACCCGGAATTTTTGCGGCCCAGTGTATATGAGTAATACAGCAATATAATAATAAAGTTTACGCCATTGCGATATTATACGAAACATGTAGGTAATTTGTAGTGTTTCCTCTTCCTACCCACTTTTTCTACCCACCATCTCAAGTTAATAATCAAAATTCTGTTTTCTACCCAAAGAGGCCATTAATCTCATTTGAGCAGAATGTCACATGGTATAAAAATATAGGTACTATAAATAGAACGAACAATTACCCAACCTTATTTATGTTTTTTGTTTTCGTTATATTGGAACCAACGCATTAAGAAAGTTAGAGCTTGGAAAGAAAGGGGGCTTCTGATACAGGTAAATACTTTTATGATTACTAGGTGAGCCTAACCACTAATTGCTTATTTATTTATATTAATTGGTTTATTTATTAAACTTTTTATAATCTATTTATTGTTTTTGACGTCGTTGTCCTAGATCTGTGTACGGTCTGTCACAATCACTAGATTTAAAAAAACATTGTTAGTTAAAGAATTGCATTTACTATCTCTACTTTCACTTACTAATCTTCTTTCATATTTTTTTCTAAATTAATTAAAGGCAGAGCTAAACTTTCCAAATGTTTAATTTTTGTTATTAAGACGCAAATCTAAACTAATATTATAAAGCAAAGAGTTTATTTGTTTGTTTGGTTGAACGCGCTAATCTCAGGAACTACTTGGTTCGAATTGAAAACATATTTTTGTGTTGTATAGTCCATTTTATGAGGAAGGCTATAGGCTATATTACATCACGCTATGACTAATAGAACGCTGGTGAAACCGCGGGCACAGCTAGTATATAATAAAGAGTTACAAAAAAGAAATTAATATTTATAGTTAAAATACTTTGACGCCCAATGTAACCACAGTGCCATAGAACAATTGAATTTCTATTGTGTCTGGTTTAAGAACAACTAAGTCGTTAGTCAGTATCCGGAGGATGACCCAAAATGTGTTAGTATCTGTTTCGATCCATACTTGATTTCAGAGTGCCTATTATAAAAATAAAAAATAAAAAAAAAATAAAAAAAAACTTTTGTTTCAGACCATGGCCCATATTCACAATTACCAAAATTTAAAAACAATAAAATTAAAAATTACATTAGATTATTAAAATTACATTATAATTAAAATTCATTACATAAATAAATAAAATTAAAGTAGAGTATGTTAGTAACAAAAAGACTTACAACTATGTTAGTAACTAAAAAAATAACAAATAGTGAAGAAAAGAAAAACAAATAGAAAAAATAAAAAAAAATAAAAACAAATAACAAATAGCATAGTGTGAGTTTGTTTACTATCCGTATTCATTCGATTACATTTATGAAACGAAAATTAGTATGGTATTAAAGCAGCACCTCCTGGCGACATACGAGAAGAGTTAAATTATGACATACAAAATTCTCGGTTTCGTTAACGTCTTCGAATGGCGAACGAAACTCGCACTAGGCTTTTGGTTTCAATCCATTTTTCTTTGACTGTACTTTAAATGCACGTGCGAGTTGACGGCAAAAAAAATAGGTAAAATCGGGTGCCAACTCGCTCGCACTCGCCCTTATGCCAGTTGACGAATAAGTCCACCCAGTTGATGATATTATTACGAAAAACCACTCTTTAAACTTTTATTTCTATGATAATATAACAATAAATATTTCTTCCCTGTGTAGTGCCAGGGATAAAGAATTGCACCACCCCATCTCTTCCTGTGGGTGTCGTAAAAGCCGACTAAGGGACCATTCCAGAGGATGGGCAGCAGCATCTCTCTGAGGTTACCCTCAACCTACTGCGATCGCCAACCCGCCTGCCAAGCGTGGCGATTACGGCAAATACCCCTCATTTCCTTGGGGGAGGCCTTTGTCCAGCAGTGGACGTCTTTGGCTGAGATGATGATGATGAAATATTTCTAGTTTGTAATTATTCTATTCAAGGCCACTTGTAAATAATGAATTTAAAAAAACATTTGCTTGGCAATACGCTAATAAATAACTAAATGAAACTGATAAGACAAAGGTGCAACTCATTAATGAATGAAAAAAGATAAAGAGTCGTTGTAACAGATTAGATGTCATGAAAATATAATAAGTACAGCGATACATAATTCATATTAGGTATATTGTTATCATAACAGCACTTATACTGAAGTGACAACGTCATAAAACGTTACGGGTCGTTAAGAATTCAGACGAAGATGTCCAGGTTTTTTATCTAACATACATATAATGACTTGTTTGTTTGACTGATTTATCATCGCCGTGCCAAAACCGCTGAAGCTAATTAGATGAAATTTGGACTGTAGGTTAATTGAGTGACGTGACCAGTCACTAAGAAAAGATTTTACGGAAATCATACCCTAAGGGGGTTAAATAGGGGGTGAAAGTTATTATCAGGTCCGTCAGTTTTGATGTAAAATACATGAAAATTGGTATTCGGCTATTAGAATAGAAATAAAGAATGACATGTCTCAGGAATTTTGTATTTTCTTTTAAAGGAGTAAAAAAGGGAAGAAAGTTTTTTTTTAGGGAAATCGTTATTTTTAAAGTAAGAACTATAAAATTAACTATTTTATTCGATAATTAGATTTTTCAATAAAAATAAAGAATTACGTGTTTTAGCATTTTTCGAAAAACATTCCCTAGAAAGGTGTAATACGGAAGGAAATTTTGTACGGAAAACTGTCATTTTTAAAGAAATTATGAAGTACTAGCTGTGCCCCGCGGTTTCACCCGCGTTCTATTAGTCATAGCGTAATATATAGCCTTTCTCAATAAATGGACTATTCAACACAAAAATAAACGATCGAGTTAGGCGGTCGGCCCCCGGATCGAAGGTAAAATAAAGTTATCTACTTGAAAAAAAACTTTTACATTACTCTTATACACTGAACATCTCTTTTTTTTATATATCCCCGATATCCAGAACCCATTACCGAGGTAAATTTTGTGAACAAATCACTGTTACACTCGCGTCGTCCCCAGAGAAATCATTCAGAATATATATTGTGGCACCCACGAGACCTGTACTATGTTCAACGTATTTCAACGGGTCGTGTAATAAATAAATTTTATTGGTCATTAAAAAAAATGCTGTTCCATTTCATACATTTCAATCAGGGCTTGATACCGTTACCAAATTCCCACTATAAGTACCGGTAAGTACCTACCTAACGTTATTTCTATAAAGGTAATTTGGTACCGGTAATGCAGGTAACGTTATCTAGAAAAATATCGCTACTTTTTACGTTACATACCGCGCTTTAGCCAATCCGCGTAGAGCGGTTAATTAGTTTACCGGTAAAAATGCCACTCAGGTAACGATACCAAGCAAACCGGTAATTTTTTCACCGGTTTCTTCGTTTTACAGAAGTATCGATACCAATTTTTTAACGCTATTTAAAGCTCTGATTTCAATAATACCTACTCACCTAAAATGTATGGAAATGTGCTTTTTCTTAAAGATTTTTAGTTGGTCCCGTACAAAAAGTTGTTATTATCCATGAGTACTACCAGCTTCAGCCAAAACATCGACTTAAAATGAACTGTGTATAGGTACAGTCACGACCGTAAACACAAGGCGTCATTATGGACCCTTAAAAAATAATATGCACAATGTACCTACATTAAACTAAGTAACATTGAGCATAAGCAATAATTGCTGGGATATTTATTTTATTTATTTAACCAAAAAACAGCCGTTATATATAAGTAGAACATAATATAACATAATCGTGAGAATAACAAAAAAAAAACCATTATGATACACATTTATGCTAGTTACTATCTACGTACTTGTGGTCATATTTCTAACATTATAAATGTAAAAAAATATACCACATGGAAACTAAGAGAGCCTCTCCTAAAAAATATTTTTGCACTTTGGCCCTCTTAAGTATACGTAAAGAATGGCCGTATGACGAAAACAGTTTGTTTCCTATATTAAAATAATACTTGAATTGATTTAATTACTGTATTATCATGGCCATCGTCCCACCGCTGGACTCTAGCCTTACATGAACAACAGCGCATAGGGAAAGTGCAATTGTCCAAAACAAACAGTTTGGTTCTTCTATTAAAATATAATACTTTATACACTAATTACTATGTCATAATTATCGTCCCATCACAGCTTGACTCTATAGCCTCATATGAACAACAGCGCTGAAAGTACAATATGCAAAATCACATACAATACTTTATAATCCGAGTAATGTATACATGACAGGCAAACCTACAGCTACCCACCCACTAATCAATCAAACTTAAAACTTCAACATCAACTTAAACCATCAGCAAACATAAAAGCAGATAAATATTGCATCAGCTACAAACCAGGTTTAGAAACCCCACCAGTAGTTTGTCAGTATTTAGGTCTTTCAAGTAAATAAAAATAAACACATTTCAGTATAATATATTGTCCAACTAGAAATACCTATAATATTTACCTGCAGAAATGCAGCGTGATCTGATTCTTTCAAAGCTTCAATTGAGATTTTAGCTGGATCGACATCAACTTGTTTGCTTGAGACGAGCCGAAAAGTTTGTGAACTTTCGAATTTCACTGCTTCAAGATATTTTTAGAATCGTATAATATTTTAAATGTAATACTTACCTTTGAAATGAAACAACTTTTACGGATCTACTCGCACAAAGTACTTATGTATTAATTTGCTACACTTCTATTTTTATGAAGTAAATTTGTCATATTTTAATTTGGACATGTGACGAACTTACATATATTTTTAATACTTACATGTGACAAATTAACTTTCAATGTATGGAGTGTACAAAAATGTGACAAACTTGCTTTGTGGCATACGTACAATAACCCGAAATATAATACTTAATTTTAGTATATATATATATTATACTAGTGGCCGCTAGCGGTTTCACCCGCGTGGTTCCCGTTCCCGTCGGAATATCTGGATAAAAAGTATACTTATCCTGTGTTATTCCCGGTTATAAACTATCTGTATGCCGAATTTCATCCAAATCCATTCAGTAGTTTTTTAGAGTTATTTGATTATTCAATAGTGTTGAATAATTTCGGCGGACTGGTTAGAACCACGATAGCTCAATTCGGAGAGCACCTGACCCGGTATGTCAGAAGGGTGCAGGTTCAAATCCTGCTCGTGGAATTTTTTTAACATTTGTGTTTTTGTAATTTGTTCGCAACAAAATTTGCGTTAAAAATTATATATAACAAAACAAAAACATTTTATAATACTTAATTAACAAACAAACATAACAAAAAACAAACATATTATTATTACATAAATATTTCAGAAACAAATACATATCTATCCTAAATATATTTAGGATAGATATGTATTTATAATAAATACATAAAAAATCAAAGGTTCTGTTTTCATTGTCCGATACTTTTAATATACGCTATTCAGATCAGAGCTACAATATTACGTATTTATTTCTCGAAGTAAGTAATGTTTCGTTTGATCCTTTCTAGCTGTTAATACAGTCTTATATCTTATAAAGGAGATTTTTTTTCAATGTAGAGTCTACGTTTATGGCCTGTACTTTTCCCACCAAAAACTAAGACTTTAATATTGTCTATTCCTAGAAACGCAAATTTAACAAAGCGTTATTTCTTTGATGTGAATATTTTAGGGCAAATTTTAGTGTCTACTTCTAAATAAAGACTGTATTAACAGCTAGAAAGGATCAAACGAAACATTACTTACTTCGAGAAATAAATACGTAATATTGTAGCTCTGATCTGAATAGCGTATATTAAAAGTATCGGACAATGAAAACAGAACCTTTGATTTTTTATGTATTTATTATATTTAGGATAGATATGTATTTGTTTCTGAAATATTTATGTAATAATAATATGTTTGTTTTTTGTTATGTTTGTTTGTTAATTAAGTATTATAAAATGTTTTTGTTTTGTTATATATAATTTTTAACGCAAATTTTGTTGCGAACAAATTACAAAAACACAAATGTTAAAAAAATTCCACGAGCAGGATTTGAACCTGCACCCTTCTGACATACCGGGTCAGGTGCTCTCCGAATTGAGCTATCGTGGTTCTAACCAGTCCGCCGAAACTATTCAACACTATTTACTTTTTACTTTGAATATTATAAATATATATAATATAACACTTAATTATATCTTACTAATATTATAAACGCGAAAGTTTGTAAGTATGGATGTTTGTTACTCTTTCACAAAAAACTACTGAATGGATTTGGATGAAATTCGGCATACAGATAGTTTATAACCGGGAATAACACAGGATAAGTATACTTTTTATCCAGATATTCCGACGGGACCGGGAACCACGCGGGTGAAACCGCTAGCGGCCACTAGTATTATATATATATATATACTAAAATTAAGTATTATATTTCGGGTTATTGTACGTTTGCCACAAAGCAAGTTTGTCACATTTTTGTACACTCCATACATTGAAAGTTAATTTGTCACATGTAAGTATTAAAAATATATGTAAGTTCGTCACATGTCCAAATTAAAAATATGACAAATTTACTTCATAAAAATAGAAGTGTAGCAAATTAATACATGAGTACTTTTTTCTGTGACGAATTTACTATGTGGCAAATGTGCAATAACAACCCTATATTTCTAAAGATATCGCATTATATGTTTTCATTAATAGGTGTGGTATGCATAAATCCTTGTCAAGATAATCAATATTGCATCTAGCAAGACTAAGCCCATACTCCGGATTTGAGACAAATTGGTTTTCTCCTCCTAAGCGCGCCTGCGAAAGTATAACCGATTATTTTATATAAGCTCTTGAGAAAGAATGCAATTTTTTTTACTTCTTAATCCAAAATTATATATGTTTAATGTATTTTAAGGATTTTTCTATACTCAGACGACGGGAAAGCGTTTAGCCCTTCATCGCACTAGATGGTAAATGACAAAAGGTTGTTGACACTTCATTCGGAATGGACTCCATACTAAGCCCTGTGTATACTTACGAGCCGATGGCATAGTGACATTAACAAGAGCTACTTGTAGCCTTAAAAAAAACTATCTTTTTTCTTAGTATCGGAGAATAATATAAAGACGACAGACATAGATACGATGGTAGAAGCTAGCCAGGAAACCTTAAAACAAGTCTCCTCAGGAAACTGTGTCTGAGACCGGGAGGTAGTAGTATAGATAGTAGTATGACCAGTAGATTAATCAATATATTTAAGAACACAATACGGTTCAAAAGCTATTAAACATAATATAATTATATCTTAAGGCATGCCAGCAATCAATAAAACAACACATAGGCATAATTAATAAAATCTGCGTCGACACGCATTATCCATGAAATCACTGCAACAGCTTAATAGCTGATGTCGACACGCGACGAGTGAAAAACTATACAGATGAAGAAAGAAAGCAAATCGGAAAACGCGCACTACAGGTGCAACTGTACATAAAAGTAAAGGCGCGATTTCACTGCGGCGCATGCTGTGCACAGCTACGTTTCCATACAAACAAGTCAACATAGTGGCGTGTCTGTCGTCGATTCTACATTTTTTAAACGTATACTTACGCCAAGCCTTTAATTCAGAGTTCACTTGCAACAGGAATTAAAGATTCCAAAAATCATTAGTTTGTGTTTTTATAAACTACATGTATTGTCGATTATTGTCGTGGTTGGCGTACAAATCACGCAATTGCTTGTCGATTATAGCCGAATGTGGCCGTCTGAAGGTTTATTTTTTAAATTTTGTATTGCTTGCATAAGCTACACACACATCGGCGCGCCGATTATATTACTTTAAAACGGTCCATGTTTCTCAGCTGCCTGATTTTGATATTATTTCAATCTTTAGGAACAACTTTTTTTTCTTTAATTTAAGTTTTTAAGTAGGTACATAACAATACATAATTAAAGATACATAAAGTACATTAAGAATTACATTTTCATACATACATTATTCTCACAAATCCGCAAATACTTAATAAGGACACTGACACACAATAATGATCATCATAAAATAGCAGAAACGAATCGGGGCCCAAAGCTACATGGCTACAGGTAACCGGTGGTTTCCCTGGAAACACAGCAAGCTTGCATATTATGCGCCGCAATGGAATCGCGCCTTTAGGATTGCGTATAACGTGGTATAGCGTAAGATACAACGGTTTGCGCATGCAACAATAGCGCTTCATGCATCGTGTGACGCTTATGACACCGGACTTATTGTTTCCAAGTTGCGGGTATTATGCTAACTTACTTATACCACAAAATAAGGAGACGGCAGTAGATAAGCTTCACACAAACGCGCTTGAGTAACGCACACATAAACAACCTCTCACGGACGCTCGGACTGTTCCGAGATACCGATACCAGAAGTATCAATTAACGTAAGGGACATTTTGGGCAAAATGAGTTTTATACATATTAGGATTCAGAATTTTCCGCTCTATCGATTGGTATAATTAGAATTGCTCTGTCGTTCAAAAAATGTCCCTTACGTTAACCATTTTCGGGCAATCTAGAACGATTTTCGCAAAAATATTTCTTCACTTACATTAAATTTCACCACTAAAATTATCCTTTACAGTAAATTAACGTATATTTTTCGAAAGCTTCTAGCCGCTTACATTATTTTCATCATTTGTTTTTTTATTTACACCTTAAATTTCAGTAACGTAAGAAGCATGTTAACATTTATTTTTAATGTAAGGGACATGCTATCTATGAAACTACTAAGTTTTGTGAAACTTAACAACAAGGATAAGTAAGAGAAGACAAAACTATGAAACGTTGTCCTGTACGTTAATAAAATCGGATAAAACGCTAATAAGTTGTAACTTTTTAGCGTTGTTGTTTTTTGGCTCTCCTGTAAAGTCGTGGTTTGTCCCTTACATTAATTGACACTACTGGTATCGTACATGTTGCTCAGCTCCAGTGCGGTATGTATTAAGCTTACCTCCTGGGTCCTCCTTATTTTGTGCTTAAACTGATGAAGGCCATATGTGATTGGCCTTTTCCTATTTTATTTGTTTGTCCCACAACGGGATATTGTTAACCCTTCTCACAAGATAGAAGGTGGTAGCGAAAATCTTCTACCACACTGAGGAACACATAAAAGTTTTTATGGAGACAAGATTTAGATAAGACGGTAGGTACGTTGACGCTAATATTATAATGCGAAAAGGAATTTGTTACACTTTCACGCGTTAACTATTCAAACTATCAACATGAAATTTTGTACACATATTCTCAAGAGTATAATCCAAGACTTATTATTTAAAAAACTGAGTTTGTTTGTTTGTTTGTTGGTTTGATACGCTTTCACGCGTAAACTATTTAACGTCTTGTTTGTTTTGTTGTTATAGAAACTGTCAACGCGGGCGCGCGCGGTAGGAAGTCCGCCGTGTCAGCTAGTTTATACTATTAATAAAGAGGTACCTAACGTTTGTGACTTTGTTTGTTTGTTTGTTTGTATGTCGGGGCTAATCTCTGGAACTACTGGTCCAATTACAAAAACATTTTTACTGATATACTTAATGCCACATTCCTAGCGGGTACCATAGAGGCTTTATTTTAATTCAAAAAATATTTTTAGTACCTCAAATTCGCGCGGACGTAGACGCAATTAAACTGCTAGTTTATTAAAAATTCTTCAAACTTTAACAGCCTAAAAACTATCACAGACTGAGTGACAAATAGTCTCATGAAATATGAACCTAAAATTTTATAGAATATTAAGAAATTAGGTGATCATAATTTTATGGCCAGTGTAACACACTCCTTAAATTCACACAATCAACTTAACAAAAAAATTATAAGCTCGACAATAACCGCGAATATACTAACATAAGATTCCCCCAACACGAAACAAGATTCGTAAACATTTCCTCGGGCATATTCTCATAAAATATTCATGCAACCAATTATACTTCGGATCGGGATAATACGATAAAGGACGCCGAAACGGTGATATTTCTGTTCCACGTTTCGTAAACGTAATTTCCTAACTAAATTGGAACCTTGTAAGGTGCGCCTGAGCTCTTAAATCGCAAGTTGAAAACTGCGCAATGCTCCATTGTTCGTTGAGGCAATAGGAAGTACTTAAGTGCATCCAGCCATCTAGTGCATTGCTTCAGTCTCTTTCTTAAGGCGCTTTTAAATTTAGACTACTCGTAGTTGTTGTTGAAGTATTGGCTGTCTTACTATTACGACCACTAGGTATTCTCATTATTCGATAGAGTTAAAGCTAAACCTATACAAAAAAATGTAATTGAAATTAAAATGTGTGTTAATTCCGCTAAATCAAATTATTTAAGTGATTTAGCGGAATTGGCACTACATGTTATTTCAATTACATTTTTTTTGTACCATTGATTTCCGCAAAGTAACGCTTGCTTTCATTAATTAGCTAACTAATAATGACGAAGTTGTGAAACCAGATTTTTACTAATTCCAAACTGCTTTAACTTATTCAACTACAGTGGAAATTAGTGCGGAGTAAGAGTTTAATTTTTAATTCGATCACGTTATCGAAAACGAGAATTGGTATGGTATTGAAGTAGCAGCTCTTGGTGGTAAACGATGTAAGTTGCAATTTTGCACTAAGCACTCTGGCTAACTCTTACTGTCGGCTACTACCATTGCTGTCATGACGACTGACTGACGACTAGCCATACGGATTTAAAACACGTTCTACTTCCAATCAATAGCACAATATGTACAACTGTTACGGGATTAAACCTAAGAAGTCTAGTTGAACCTGAAGTCTAAGGAAACTGCCTCAAGCCTGAGACCAGTGGGTGGTTAAGACATCAATCGACCACAAACGCTATTTCTTGAAATGAAATGGACTTCCTTGGAATTGTATCTATTTCAAGCGGATAATGACAGCATACCATACTTTTTACATTCATTAGGAGGTAACGATGACCCACAGCAATCATACCTGCAACAAATCAAAGAAACACATTTTAATAATATGCGAAAGTTGAAGAGCAGGAAATTTAAGACAACGGCACAACAACGGTTGGTTCGTTACATACAAATTGTTCTCAGAAAAAGCTAAGTTAAGTTGTCGGCACAACGTTAATTAGAACACCCAATAACAATTTAGTGTGTGTGGAGGAACAAAGAAAATATCTCATGGACATTACCAACACGCGATCCTGTTCTCATGGGATACACGTACGTACACTTAAACCGCCAGGATTAGACCGTGCATTCGAAATTGCTAAATCATCAATTATGTTCACTGGTTTGGTTACTTGAAAAATTAGCATTTAAGGCTGCGTTCATTGCATTGTGATTTAAAATCGGCTTTACTATTTTCTGTAGCCTCCAAAATTCAACTGATATTAACTGATACTTTTCGGCATGTTTCTATCTAAAACAATTCATCAATCACTTAATATTTCGGTTGCTTGTATTTTTCTGTTATTTGTGTTTTGTTTACTGTATTTTATGTATGTAGTAGTGTTATTTAGTTAGTGATATGGTATGCTGACTTATCACGAAATTCTTGTCAAAATTTATTTGGAATTTGTCAGTTTCCTTAAAGGATACACAGGCATCGAAAAGAAAAATTATTTCTCTACGGGCTCCAGGGGGTTTACACCGGGCGTGCCGGGATGACACAATACGAAAATTGTCCAATCATCTAAAAAGTGAAAGCTATTATCGCTTGTAAATCGAACTAAACTCATAAAAAATCGAGTTATAAGAGCTTTCTAAGGCCAACTTTCAATTTAAAATAGGCTTATAGCTATAAACAAAATGAAATTCAGATAGGTACATAAGGATATGAAAATGTATAAAGGCTAATCGTATAATTTTAAAAACTACAATTATCATCAATAATCATGTTTTGTGTGCAATCAAATGCAACATTGAGATACGTACCATGGAGGATATTCTCTATTTTTAGATTAACTGTGTATTAAAAACCACTAAACCGGTCGCATGGACTGGATAATGTAAACATCGGTTAAAGTACTCGGCGAAGACGGTGATATTGAACCTTTAATGGGCAGTAAACGTGATGTGCTTGAAGCGATGAATTCGCCCGATTAGTCAATCGTGTAACAACTCGTATGATGTGTTTTAATTAACTGATTAACAATTTATATACGACTCTTTGTATGTTATCAAAGGATAAGACTAAAAGGGACAGTACAAAGCCAGCCTACAACAATATTAAAACATTAGAAAAGAAAAATCTAACAAAATTACAATATTAGTCTCATATTAAACTAGGGTAAAAGGTTCAAAGGTTCTTCTTGAATGGAGAAATTAGAATATTTTGACTATTTATATAATAGGTGAATGAAATAAATAAACTAGTAGAATACAAAACTAAGTTAACAAACAAAGAAAATATATTATGGTATTCATCAGGTCCAAAGTTCCCAGCCTTGAAAATTTTGCCATTGTTGATTGGAAATATCTCTTGAAACCTTTTTGCGTCCTTTTGCAACTTGACATCTCTCTAAAACTACTCGTAAATATCACATTCTTAAGGGTGCGCCGTCCATAAGTGACAAGTGTCATATGTTTTATTTGAAATGTCGTCGTCCATATTTATTTGATGCCGCGCGGCTATACAAATTTTGTATGGGGAATTTAAGGTGCTTAATAAAAAATAATTATTTAAATAACCACTTGATGAATCGAAAATGTTGTCTAGCAATTTGTAGTTTATCCATTGATGATTGTTTAGACAAAATCAGAGGTACAATAATTTAGATAAACTATAAGAAATCTACTAAACGCCGCCACTCGTTTTCATGATTTTTGCCCAACTTTAAATGATATTGTAGAAAAAACTATAGCGTGTTATGAATTTACGGTTCTGGCAAATTGTAAACACGTTCCCTATGATACTAAATATATATTTTGTTCATTTAATACGATAGTATTTTCAATTATATCTACTTAACCGTAACTGCATTTTTGGCATTTTTTTGTCGGCGTACCCTTAACTCTTTCCTTCAAAGTGCTTCTGTTTTGTCCGCAACTTATTACGAACAGACACTTTTAGAGTTGGGAAGTCGGCGTTCAACGCACTGCTTCCCGCCAAAAGGGCAAAAAGGCGACCGGTAACGATCGCGATCGTCATCTGTTCGCCGCGCACGCATCCGCTGGCCACCATGTTGGATTTGTGGCGCACCATTTATCAATGTTACTGGACGATTGTGTTCGTAACTGGAAACCTATCTTACATGATCTGAATCTGATGACCACAGCGAAACTAATGAGTGTAAGCAATAATCAAATGTTGACTTGGCTTGATTTGTTTGACATCCAATGGCATCCTATGACCCCTAAATGTGGCGTTCAGTAATTTCCAATTTGATCGGATTGCGTTTTTCATCTCGTTCAACGGTTTCCATTATGCTCTTCCTATTAAGATTAAGTAAATTGCTGTCAGTCTCAAATGTCAATCAGTCGAAACAAATGAAATGGAATGTAACTCAAGGCAAAATACATAATTAAACGTACAAACTCTCCGTCCTTCTCCCAAAATGGGGCTAACACTGTTAGGCAAAGCATCAAAATCAAAAAATTTCGAGTTAACCCGCTGTTCGTGACACACGTTTAGTATTAATCAAAGGGTTCCGAAGTGTAATAGACAACATCAGTGATAAGTAGTCGATCGCCTGATGTTCGAGCATCTTGGAACCCTTGTCCCTTAGTCGGCTCTTACGACATGCAAGAGAAGTTAAGCAGTTGATACATTAAATTTCACGTCCCAGACCAGCTTGGGATGATCAATAAGACTTTAAATTAATTTTGTATTAGAAAAATAATACCTGTATAAAACTGTCTGAATCGATTCAGTACCTAATTCTTGTCAAACTAATTTTATTATGTTATTTGTGTTATATTGCGTAGCTGTGCTATGATTAATGTTACACTTCATTCAAAATTAGCCCTTTCTATGGTGTTTATTTTGCGATTGCACATTTTTGTATAGTGAGTGATTCACAAATACAATAGCATTGTGTTCATTATTTCTCAACCGCCGAGAGAATGGCTCAATTTGGATGCATGCATTCTCATTTATTAATGACCTTTGAACGTCGTTCAGAACACTTGTATTTAAACTAAAAGCTTAGTTTGTACGATTGAATCAAAGCGATACTGTCAATCAAACAGAGGAATTAAGTTATTGAAACCCGGTAGAAGCTAGAGTTAATGGTTATTAGCATACACAAACTGATTATTATTTATTCCACAACGAGGAAGTACTTGGCCTTGACCTTATCTGATTTTAAGTGATGATAAGGACGAAGGTGAAAGCGCACTTCACCCGGAACCCTCAACTAGCAAGGAGCTGGCTATCTCATCTCGAACTATCCGAAACAAAACACTAACATTGTTCTTATGGCGACAGACTCTGACCGGATGGTAGCTAGATACGGACTTAATACAAGCCCTACCCCCAACAAAACAGAGTGCAAAACCCTGCAAATGCAAAACAGAGTAGGTACCTACCCTGAACCTATGGGTCTAAGACCAGTGGTCAAACGACAAGACAGACAGAGGCGGTTGAAAGAGTAGACTACAATGGAGTGAACCTGTAAAACACAACAGAAATCGCAACCTTGTCGTGAGCAGCGATTACAGTTCTCGCCTTTAATAAACATCTACTGCCGGATGACACTTTAAAACTTCCAAAGTATCAACCAAAGCGAAAATGAGCAGAGTGAGAAATGCTGTAAGCAACCAATACTCTGTGAGGCGATGGAAAAAAGCAAAATCTTATTGGTTGTTTTCGACTCATCTCCTCATCTCATCCATCACATATTTCCGCTTTAGTTGCGAATGGCTATTCAGATAACTCATTCATAAGATAAGCTTTAAAAGAATAAGCAATTCCAGCTAACAATTCATACCATTTTTAAACTGCGCCCGCCCTACCCATCATGTCAGGAATTATGCTACGCTTAAAAATTAAACAGTGGCGAATGGGGACAGGACAAACACGATTTAGGAGGGACAATTGCATTAAACATCCGGTGTACCAGGGTTCACATCACAGTTCAGAACACAAAATCAACCGTAGCAAATGAATTTATACGACAGACCTATATAGAAAGGTCACTATTAAACAGATTGTATGATCGATTTGAAAAAATCCATTGGATCGCCAAATTTTTAATAACAAAATATCTTGGAGAAACTTTAGAATATTAAAGAACAAAGATGGCACAGAATTATAGCAAAGTCCTTAAAAACCGGACTTGATATTACCATTAATGTAACTTATTATAGTTGAGGGACATAAATTTTCAATTGAAAATGAATTAGAAGGACAAAATTAGTACGACAGACACAGAAAAACAAAATTTAGAAGAAGCGGAATATCTTCAACCCTACACACCTACGATGAAACGCAGCTGTCTTGTTGCAATAAGCAGAGGGGAGACAGTATCAAGCCCGGTGAAGCTGGAAATGCGCCTCGGCAACCAGCAGTCTCTCTCAAAAAAAAAAAAAAAAAAAAAAAAAAAGGAGACAGTACGAAATAATTAATTCGCATTAAAAACTCATAGCCGTCAAACAAAAGGACAGGAACCGGTTGCGGTTGACAAATACCGCAAATAATATATAATATAATAGGCGATCCAACAACATTCAATTTGTGTCATTCGTCACGACACGACAGATGGCACAAACTTAGGAAGTGCTATGGAATTGGGTATACCCAGCAGTAAGGGAAAGATGATGATGCTTGCAGTACCAACTGTAGTGTCGATGTCTTTATTGTAGACTGTATGTATGTCTACGTTATTAGAACTTGTGATGAAAAGAAACAGCAAGAAACTCAGGCACGGCGCCGAGCGTTCCTTTCCGTTTTACCTTTTACATGATCAGAATCACACTAGTATTATAAATGCGAAAGCTTGTGTGTTTGTGTTT
The DNA here is from genome assembly GCA_947562085.1 of Eudonia lacustrata. NCBI lineage: Eukaryota > Metazoa > Arthropoda > Insecta > Lepidoptera > Crambidae > Eudonia > Eudonia lacustrata. Next base: position 8,100,381 of record OX387332.1, read on the forward strand.
ATATGTGTATATTTGTTGATTTTCACGCTGCAACGGATGGATGGATTTGGATGAAATTCGGCATACAGATAATTTATAACCTGGATTAAAACATAGGATACTTTTTAGCCCGATATTCCCACGGGAACGGGAACCACGCGGGTGAAAACGCGAGCGGCCGCTAGTATTAATGCGTTGTTTAGTGCTTCTAGTTTAAATTAACATGTAACCTCTATCGGTGAGAACCTATTAGTGGTTTTTATGTTACAACTTTGTAACCCTATTAAAAATTTTTAAACCTTGGTTTTCCTAAGAAAATAAAATAAAATAAAATATTGGAAATCCCTCCCTTTAAAATTACACTACCACAACTTAGAAATAGACAAGAGCAATTTTGCAAATTGTCAATACGTATTAAAAATAATATACAATTGCCACAAGTGAGTAGGCAAGAGGGGACCCCACTTTACAGGCGTAGGCGGCACAATCTATAATTACAATATTCGTCAGGAACCAATAACCAAGAGCAAACACAAAATTATTTTGGCGACTTACTGTCTATGCCGCAGAGAAATATTTTAATTATCAAAAATATACTTGATTTATCATATTGAGAGGAAGAATATTTTGGTTTTCAAGTTCGCTTTATGTGTCATCTTATTTGTCATCTTGTGTGTTGGCACTAAGTTATGCATTCACTATACAGAGTGTTTTGGTAAAACCTGTATAATCCCGAATATGGCAGATAGGGTACCGTTCATAGAACCCTGGAAAAATATGAACATAACTGAAAAGCACCACATGGTCGAGATATTGAGGTTCTTTGTTACTAAGTAAAACAACAACAACAACCCTAGGTCCTGCTGATACGTTATTCTTGGTCGTCGACCTCATGGTCAAACATAAACAGAAGTCGAAAATTGGGTTTTTCGTTCTCGGCCGTGACCGAGAATAAAATAAAATCTCGTCCGAGAACCGAGAGACGAGACCAAGAAAGACAAGTCGTGAAAAAAAAAATGAAATTGTTGTAAACTGTGCAACACTGAAGGCACTGTTTAATAAAAACTAAACTTTCAATAATAATTCAAAGTTGAATAACATAAATTTTACTTTTTATTTTTAAGTGCTACTGCACTGAGTCTAAATTAATAATAAATAAAATTTGAATCCCATTCCGTACAAAGTTACAGTTTCGTTCATGGCCGAGAATCTCGGCGATTTTTAGCCGAGAACCGAGACACATTTTTCGGTAGAATTTGTAGCCGAGAATGCCGAGACCGAGACCGAGAACGTGATCTCGGTCGAACCTTAATTACCAAACATCCTGTATTCAGATTAACATCGTCGATGTCTCACTTTTTTTGTATACTAATTTGGAAGCTTTAAAGTCAGCCATCAGCAACAAGAACAATTGTTTCTCGTGTTGAAAAAGTTTTACGACGGTAAGTACAAAGATGAAAAACCTTTGTATGAATAATCTCCGTCCAATAAATATATTTAGGTACATTATCCTACCAAGTAGAGTAGCAAAGCTTATCATTGTAGTATTGTAGAAAGGCTTACACGAGTAGAAGAAGCTTATCTTTTATTCAAACTTAAATGTTGAAACAGAATTAAGAAACTCTTTTAAAGCATTACGAAAAGAGTCACAATTTCACAAATGACAAACATTGTACTGCGCTACTTTTGTTATAGTTTTCGACATCTGAACTTTAAGAGGATTTCATAAACTAAGGTACACAAAGCTCACATAAAGCTAACATAAAGCTCTATTTTCGGGAGCGAAGATATACGAATAAAGCTCTCAGATTTTATTAAGTAGGATTTCCCAAGACACAATATTTAATGAGAACAAACTTATAAGAATATCTAAGAGAGCTTGAGCCAAATAGCTCCGAATGTAACTCAACAGTGTTCCGTTTAATGACCTACTAAACAAAAATAGTAACATCCGATTGGCAGAGTTTGGCTAGCAAGGTTATGCGCGGACAATACCGCGTACGTTGCCGTAGGACTATTTGTTGGGCAGTCGAATGTAATTCGCATACTTACTGCAAGTGGATCCTTCTATTTCTCTTCCCCATAACAATTTTCTAGAATCAAAAACCGAACAACATGGGTCACAAACTAATCAACCTTATAAATTCTACCATTTGTTGAATTTAAGAATGTTTTTCATATGCCGTAGGTAGGTACTTCTGTTTCAATGTATTTTCTTTGATATATTACAATTTTCTAGAAACAACAACTAAACACAATGGATCATCAATCTCTCTACCTTATAAGTTTTGAAGTTGTTTGACTTCTTTTTCGAATCAAAGATAAAGGAGAGCCGAAGATCGGACTACAATGACTTGAGAGAGGCCTATGTCAAGCAGAGGACTGCGATAGGTTGATGATCATGATAATGATGTTGAATACGCATTAATAAGGCAATGTACAGGTATAGATAGGCACGTCAAAGTCGGTCGACATGACTGTTTTTATTCCAAATAAAGATTTTATGGTCTTATTTATAAAAAAAGACAGAACTTAAATACAATTAGCGCTAATAGTGATTAGTAAGTTTTGGTGAATCTCACCCTAAAACATTGGGTCGCTATCGACGAAAACGGATCGATTGATTGGTATAGATTAATTTGTTACTGCGTTCAATATGTCGGCAACACTGTTTTATACGAATCAATTCACATTTTAGGATTGTGCTTTAACCAACATCGTATTTTAGACACAACCTCTGTGGTCTAGTGGCAACTCTATCATACCCAACGGAGGGTAAATAGTACAAGGTCTAACTCTACTTGGCTTCTATGCTAACAACGGCAACAATGTTAGTAAACGGCAATTACTGTTTAAGTGGTGGTGGTGGTTTGAGTTCCACGGTAGTTGAGTATCATGGTGAAAAGAGTTTGTAACGACTTTATCGTGACTTACCATCTAGATGAAAGTTAAGCGCACCCCCATTGAAAAAAAAACAAGCAATCGATCTACGTGTTCTGATCTAGACCATGTCGCGTTTGATTCAGCAGTCGTATTTAATCAGTCTAAATGCGTATTAGTCTTGATTCATTATCGTACCTCTGACACTCTCCCTTGTGGTCGTTTTTCAAATAATTACTTACTATATCAATACTCTCATACTTCACCAAATATAAAAGTAACAGTTCCACATGTTGATTGAGGATTAGGTAGCAAGAGTCATAAGATAAGGCGACGTCTTCGTCAAAGATTGCTTATAAAAGTGTAAATAATTATTAACTAGCCCTCAGTATTACAATATTTTGTAACACAAATGATATGTCAAAGTAAACAAATCTGGATAGTATAGTAGTGTATATTTTGTGTCTAACATGACATATTAGACACAAATATACACATATTAGAAAATATCAGCCCGCCTTATTAGTGATGAGATGAAACAATGTTTTATGTTGGATAACTATAATCATAGTTATTTTCTGAAGAAAGCAAATTACCGAGACTTGTTTCTATCAAGTAATTGCACCACCAACTTTGGATTGGAATAATAGTTACATAGAGCCGTCTTCATAGAATCAACAATATTGACGGTCCCTTCGATAAGATATTGTTTTAATAAAATCATCAATTGGACAAAACGATAAATAAGTCATTCATAAATGTTTTCATGCACGTTTACTTGATTTATCGGGAATTCATTCAGTACATAGACATAGCAATTACCAGATAAAATATAATAACGAAAATTATAACATAATATCAATACCCTTGAGTATAATTATGATAGCAGCATTGATAAGGTTTTAATTGTCAAAACCGATAATTTTGACAAGTTTTATACAAAAGGGCATATTATTATCTAAAATACTCACAACTTTAAAATTTCGGTTAGGTCGTGACACTAAATCCCCAAGAATCCTATCATAATATGACATACAAAATAAATCGAGCAATGCTTAACATAGAACATTTCTTTACACAGTTTGCTGAAATGTGGTCATAGTTTGACTTGTACAACGTAAAATAATAAGACAAACTTTCAAAGTATTTGTTTAACATCGATAGTAGAATCGATTACACTGCTTCTATATGTTTCACCAAAATAGAGGTATTTGCGTTATGCCCGCACACGCACTAATAATCGCATAGCTATCTACATTACTCTTACTGAATAAAGTGCTATGAATAAATCAGAATAATAGTCACAAAGTAATGCAAATATGCATATATTCCATAACACTTTATTAAACAATGATTTCATAAATCAATAAATTTATTGAAGTGAAACAACTATTACGGATCTACTCGCGTTTATTTTTAACCGACTTCAAGAAAGGAGGAGGTTACTCAATTCGACTCGTATTTATATATTTTTTTTTTATGTGTGTTCGCCGGATAACTTCGTCGTTTATGAACCGATTTTGATGATTCTTTTTTTGTTGGAAAGGAGATATCCCGAGGGTGGTACCATGATAAAGAAACCAGGATCTGATGATGGCATCCCAGAGAAATCGAGGCGAAATATAGGGGCGACTAGTGTGTTTGTTAATGTTTTCATTAAGTATTTTAAAGCACTACTACTTAATGAAGGTCTGGAGTCGATCTGATGATGGAGCCGAAAGACAGTCAAGGGAACTCCTCAACGATTTACAGCAATTACATGGTGTTTGGGCTTGATTAATTTGTATTGATGAGAACTTTACACCTAGATGGGTTGTGACTGCCATTAGAGGTCTGATGATGAAGACGAAGGACAGTCAAGGGAACTCCTCAACGTTTTACAGTAGCTACCTTGTGTTTAGTCTTAATTCATTTCTATTGATAAGAACTTTGCACCCATATGGGTTATAAGTGCCATTTCAGGTCTGATGATGGAGACCATAGACAGTCGAGGGAATTCCTCAACGATTTACAGCAGTTACCTTTTGTTGGGCTTACTTCATACGGTTCAATATGCCAAAATGTTTAGTTCGTATAAAAATAATACCTAATTAAGATTGAAGTTTTACATAGGAATACCACTACCTACTAGGCCATCGTTTCCTCATTCGAGAAGCATCTTTGTTAGGTCTACGTCTACCCGTGGTCGTCGTGGACCGTCGTGGTCGTACTTCTACGTATAATATTATTTATTGCTTTTTAGAGCTGTTTTTACTTTTTTAAGTTTCCTGTTTTTTTGAAGTCGGTTTTTTTTACACATTACTATTTAATGTTTATCCTGACGTTTCCTTAACCTCCTTAACTTCCCTAACCCTTTGCAGGGTCCGTGGTCACAGGGAGACTGAGGTGTTGGTCATCTCATAAGTAGCTAGTATAGTTGGTAGCTAGTATACCCTCATTTAAATTTAATCAGGTGCGTTCCGTTTTACGCAGAAAGAGCTTACAGTATCTTTTGGTCTGGCAGTATGGTCGTATAGTCAATAAATTTAAATAAAAACTAGTTGGAGTTTCGAATATTCTGCGCTATTTCAATTTCACGTTGTAATTCTCGGGGAAAATGGTTAGTTAGTAGGTACTCGTATTAAGATCTAAACAAAACTTCAATAGATACTTCAACAAGAAGAGCTAGTAGTAGTAGAGCTAGTAGTTAATATCCTTCATCATCGTTATCTCAATTTATAGCCTGTATTCTTCATTTAACGAACAACGCACTCTGAAAAATGAAAATAACTCTCCAATGATACACAATTGGCAGTTTTTAAAGCCGACGTCGAGCCAAGTTTATTTCTAGATAATTGGCCTGTTGTTTAATTAGAAATCTGTTGCGTAATTTTTGCTTGTTCTATATTACTTAGAACATTGAAAATTGGAGAAAAGACTGTTCTTCTTCTTCTTCTCCGACGCCGGACCAAGTTTATTTCTAGATAATTGGTCTGTTGTTTAATTAGAAATCTGTTGCGTTATTTTTGCTTGTTCTATATTACTTAGAACATTGAAAATTGGAGAAAAGACAACAAAGTTGGAGAACCAACTTTGTTTTTTTTCTCGCCGATATTCTTGTGGTTTCTCAAAGATACAAGGTTTCCTAGGGTAAGCTCTGAGCATTGTTTTGACATCCAAAAAAACTGCGTGAAATTCTCCCAAATTGTGTGTTTTGGAAGTTTAAATTTAACTGCATTTTTTAAATGTTTTTGTTTTATATTGTGTACATATTTAACACAGTTATTTCTATAATACACTACCTCAACCTATCTACGAGTTCTCGCATTCAACCAGAGCATCAATCCATTCGGCTACCGACGCTACTTTCCAGACTTCCGTTACAAAGGAGACCCTAGAAGGTAAGCTTAAAACATACCACCATAGAGCAACTCACACATTCTCACGGACATGAAATCTCTGACCATCTCAGACCAGTCCAGGCGCAGCTGTTGCGAGCTTCCATGTCCGTGAAGGGTTATCGATGTGTGCGTTTGCTGGAGCGCGTTTGTATGAAGCCTAACTTTTGCAGTTTCCTTATCTTATTCTCCCGTCATCTTCATATTATCTTTTAGTGAAGTTTGGCTATCTAAAAAGCAATAAATTTAACCTTGCTGCATCTTGGAACCGATACTCTTCTTCTAACTATGTCTTATTTATTCTTCTTCGTCTTCTTCTTTTTCTATCTGTAATCTTGCCTTGAATTACCAACAGAAAGATTTAGCGATTTTTAGTATATGACTCAGATTCTCCAGTAACCTTTTTCTTATGGTATTGCGCAGTTTACGTAGGACAGCTAATAATTTGATCATCACAAATCAAAATGAGTATAGTAGAGCGATATACCTTTCCTAATTTAAAAAAGTAGCCACACACACACCCATGTTTTTATCTACGCAGTGTGCATAAAGCCTAATCAACCTACGCACTTAATTACAAACGGCAGCATTAAACTAGATTATATATTTTCCCTAGTCCTTCTTAACAAAAACAAATGTAGCGACCAGCGCAGAGTTGTTTTGTTCTTTATAAAAAAATGAATGGAAGACGTAAGAAAGTTTTATTCAAAGTCAAAATAATTGAGGACAGAGAACATTTGCAGTTGTGGAAATGAGACCGCTACTGCAATAATACTGCTTGAGAATATAAATGATAGATTATGGCTGTGACTACCACTCCCAAACTTATTTCTAACGCCAAACAAACATAACCAGATATAAGAATGAAGGTCTTTGGGTCAGCATATAGCCAGATATACCCATGTTGTTGCAAGAGTCAATTTACTAGGGTAACCTTATGATTATTTGCACAATCAAGCGAATGGAAGAAATGATGATACTCAATAGACTCTAGATCTTCTTTACCAACATAAAAGCCGGAGTGTATCTAGTTATAAAGAACACTATAACTGTATATAGATACAAACATCATATAAACACCTTAGTTAACGAAACAAATATTCCGAAGCGATATACATATACATGGTAATCAAGGCACGCCCATTCACAGTATCAATGAAACTGCGTACCATTCATGCATCGAGTGCGCGCTCAAACCGACGAATGGCGGCTCAAGGGCAAAGACACACAAGTGACGTATCATTTCCTCCGCTTCTATTAATACCGAGGTATTACATACTCTAGATTATTGAAACTAGCTACAGTATTCAGATGTTTTTAATAAAAATAAGAAATAAATATATACGGTCGAATTGAGGAACCTCCTCTTTTTTGAAGTCGGTTAAAAATTATGAAATAAAGATTTCTAACGGGGTTCAATGCAAACTACTATATGTATCATAGGCGCAAGTCGATTGAAACGTCGTCGAGTATATCTTTATACCCGAATTGCACATCGTTATTAGTCACTCATTATCATGCGTTAAGTCCTGTTAAAAAACTTTGCTTGGAATGAAATCAAACTCTTACAAATTTAAAAATATAAATTAAAGTAAGGTAAAGTGTAAATCTAGAAACACATCTATGGGAGAAGGAAGTTGTTCCTATTCATAGTTGGTTCTGCAACAAGGAATCTTTCGTTTAAAAACTGAACATTTCAAACTGATAATTCTATACCTATAATATAAACCAAATTCAACTGTAGCGGATGCAACTTGGTTATCACTACAAAAATAATGTCACGGGCGACAAAGTATTTATAAGATAATGAAACATATTGTTGAGTATATGACTGACAAAAGTTATACAGTGGGATTTTAACAAGACTTCTCAACAATGCGATTATAGCAACAATGCGAAAACACATTATTTGCGAGTTTTAGTGAACAATAAATTACACTAATAAAATTGTAAACAATGAACAATGTGAAAATAGATTTCAAGGCGACTGTAGCGAAAAATAATTTCGAGTTGTCAGAATAAAGAAGTAAAACAATAAATGCGAAAGCGATAAATCAAGTTAATATCTAAGAGAGCATAAAAGGGAGAATCGTCGGCATTCGATAACCAAAATCCCTTGGCACGTATCCAGAGCCCGGCATGTGAAAGTACATACAATGGGAACGAAAATAATCCATTCAAGAAGAGTAAGGTGGAAAAATAAGAATCAATTGGTGCCATCGTTGCAAAGGCAGGCGACATTCAACCTTCTAACAATACAGTAAAGGTTGGTAACGATTGAGCTTTAAATACGGCTCGAAATAATATGGTGACTTAACCCGAATTGGAGCTTATGATCGTGAGAATTAGAGCTGCTATTGGTACGCGACGAGTTGCGTCGAAAAGTTCGAATGGATCGTGTCGTTACAGTTTTTACGAGAGGTCAAGTTCGCGAAGACTCGCTCAATTGGTTTATTACAAAACGCGATAGCCCGATCATTTTAATCTTCGCTATAGAAAACGTTCTGACGATTTAAACTGTGTTGTCAATGACCTTGAAACTGGTGTCTAGTTTCATGTGAATTATTTCACAGGAAAATGTAACATTTAGCTTGACTACTTACTAAGCGATATACTTTTAACATTGAATGACACATGATCAAGCAAGGCTAATGGCTATGCGTGTTTTTCATTTCCAGGCAATCCTTCCACTCTTCCGAAAATACCGAAATATCATATTATATATGTAATTAAACTGCCTCAAGTGAAAGACAAAGTCATTAGATATTCAATTAGCGCGTTGATTAAGCCCGCTCCGTAATCTCTGATGCTTATAATGTCTGGATGTAATTTAACCTTTTATAGCCCAGAAATGAAATATGGCTGGCGGGTGAGCGTTGCGTGTTTTATTTTGTGAGGACATCCGTTCCAGTGTACATAAAGGTGCGTAAATTTATGTGAGTTTTAGTTTAGGTAGGGAGTGGAATAAATAACTTTGAGCAGTAAATTGCGTAGTAGGGCATCTTGAACTTCACGAACAAACATGATGATATATTCAGTAGCTCACGGGCTTTAACGGGTAACAGAAAACTTAGAACACAGGATCTACAATATGGTTACGAACAACTAACTAGCCTACAAAGGATAAAATGTTATCATTAATATTAGAGGGTTTTTAATGAGGGCTTATTTAGAAGGTTTAATTACTAAAATGAGAAATAAGACAGATTTACCTTTCTTAAAATTCCAGAGACTACAAAGACAATACAGTATGGTATACTGCCTAGGTGGAACTTAACTTAGTAAACGTAGTTCACGACTAATATCATGTAGTTTCCTTATAGGACCAAGAATATATTTTAATTTCATTAAAGAACTTTTTCTTATTATCCGTTTATGACGATATTATTAACAAAGATACCAGACAAACTACATAAAAACTAACCAACTGAGCAAGACTGTACGGATGTGACATTTCAGCATGTGGCATTTCAACGTCCAGGGATATAAAAGTTAATGTCTAAAGTGCTAGACTTAGTTCTGTTTCAGTGCATCTAGATACCGTCGATATCGTCCGAAATGCCAAACTGTGCACACCATGACATTTGGTTGATCACGAATACTTTGGCATTTCAGTGCGTCGCAAACTGGTTTAATATCTAAGAGGCAAAAGTTTCAACAGGATACTAAACAAATAATTAGGACCGTGAGAAATTTACCAGCAAGTTAGAGGTATAAACAATAGATAGCAATATTCAAAATCAGAATTCGATGGCTTATTGTACAATGTGCAGCTTTATTAAAAAATAAAATTCATAACAGGGATCAATTAAAGTTGAGGGCGATTTTTAAAGAATTTAGAAAATATTATGATGGATTGTTATGTAAATCTATCGACCGATGCGATGACTGATGATTCATTATATCGATTGTTTTTTGGTATAACCACAAAATTTCCATATAGCATTCAATATTTATATTCGTTGAAAGGTTTTTCGTAAATACGGATAGATCCACCAATTCTGGACAATAAATATGTTTTGCCCAAAACTAATAATCAATGTAACAAACACGCCATTCTCGTCTGACCTCAATTTACGAGAGCGTGTTGGTTTAGAGCGGCAAGTTATTCCGAAGTGTCAAAGTTTGATGGCATACCGAAGGCGTCTTGTCAGCCGTTCTCAACTCTTCGAAACTCAGAGCTTACAATAGGGTCTGCCCCGATTTACATTAATATTTATATTTGTGTTTCTACGAAGTTTCAGTAGCATTTGTCAGCTAAAGCCCACTGGCAGTATCAAAGAAATTATGGTAAAAATCTGCAACATGAATGTTTCTAAGTCTTTATTAATTTTAAAGTGTTTACTCCTAGAAGTAACCCTTACACACGTGTTATTTTAATAAATACAAGAATATATTTTGATTTATATTCAGTACTGAGCCTAGGTAGAAAAAAAATGCACATTTCCAGTCATTATGGCAACAAATTGCAATCATACGCATATACAATATATAAATAACTGAGTAACGAAAAAACTTTGTTTTATTTAGCTATAAGGCTACAAGACAACAATACAAAAACTGGCCTACGCATGAAAATAGAACCGAAAATCTGGAACACGAGAGGTAATAGCAATTATTTTTGCAGAGCAGCACACGTAAATTGTTTCGTTTTTATTAACTGGGAAGCAAACGACCCGGGAGCGGATGGAATATTAATTTAAACTTTGCTGTCACAATGTAGCCCTTGAAAATTATCATCCTTACCGTATCCTTACTATCGAATGGAATGAGCAGCCGGGTGGGTATAAAACACTCCAAATCTTTCCTCGGCGAAAACGCCTTAGGACGGAGTCAGTTCATATGCGGAGGCAATAAAAGGCAGGCCCGATTAACCATCGTCGGTGCCTTGTCAGGGTACTATGTTACAAAAAAAATGCTTCACAGAATGCATCTTTCAACAAATAAGATAAGATCTATACTAAAACTTAATAGAAAACATGGAAATAATGGTCCATGTCCATGGAGACGTACAAGATAACTAAACTGTAGATAAAGTGTCATGAACTCCATCAGAAATAAAAAACTTAAAAGGGTATTAAATAGTATGAGGTAAAAACAAGATTACGCACAGTGCTAATTGAGTAGGGATTAGACGATATAAATCACGATAACATAAGTTGAAGAAAGCAAGTAAGATCTATTATACTTATAATAGATCTTAAGTACTTGCTTTACTAAATACTTAATACTAGAATCCTTCTTTCCTCGTCGTTATAACTTAATAACGACGAGGAAAGAAGGATTCTAGTATTCCATGTAGTTATTACATAAAGGGCTGTGAGAGTTTCGTTCATTAGATTATCTTAATGAAAACGAGGATTTCTATGGCATTGAAGCAGCGCCTCTTGGTGACAAACGAGAGAAATTTTGCGGTATAAATCGTTCGTTTTCGTTAACATGATTTAATGGAGAATAAAACTTACACTCAGCTTATAAGGCTATTTTAACAACTTATAACTCATGCAGACGAACACCATTTTATGTCAGACCAATATAAATTTACGATATAGCATCAACCATTGCAGTCCACATAAGGAAATCCACAGAATGTTACGTATGTTTCCAGAGTAGTCATAACTTTAGAGGCTTCATTTCCGCTCTTGGTAAACGTCATTACAGTTGCTGGGGCATTTAAATTTATGCTCACAGTTGGTCTTGCTTTAGACTTAGCTATGTTGAATTTATAATCAGTGACTAAATTAAACTTGATAACGTAAAATAACTAACAAACTAACATTGCAATTAATTACATGATTTAAGTTAAATTGTTAATGTGAGTGAAGAATGTATAGACCGCAAAACTTGTTATAAAGGGTTTAAGTTTCTGGGATTGTATGAATTTATTTTATTAGTTCTAGTCGTTCTATTTCACTTATCAATAAAGGAATGGAGATTTGCGATAAGCGCTATTAATGATTGAAAAGGAGAGTTAAAAAAAACAATTACATATTTTTATAAAATGTAGGTACTTACGTACTTACATGTTTGCTTAACTGATACGCGTAAAGTAAAGTTTTCTTTCTATAAATAACCACAATACACTAAATTCGCTCACACGCCGAGATATTTCAAAGAAGGATAAAATGTATCAAATAACTGTTGGTTTCCGATGTTTTGAGAATTTCAGTCTCTATATTCCTGGGATGACGGCGTAGTGACGTCACGCTGTCGGTTGAATGGGGTCGTTAAGTCTGCCGGATGTTTTGAGCGGATGGCGTTCTCTCGTCAGCTTCCAGCGAGATTCAGTTTTTAGACGACTTTTTGCTACGTCCAGCACCGTAATTTAATTTAGGAAAAGATATACTCAGACTGACATTCTGGCTGAAATCCGTGAGTAGAGTATGTTCATCAGTTATTTAAAAGTCTTATTAAGTCTACAGTATTTAATAATCATGATACATATATTTTTATGGCTTTTTATTGCAAATTATCAAACTATTTAATTTATTTTTGTAAAAAGTCAAAGAGGTCAGTCACTTCGTTTCACCAAATAACATCAGAATAAAAAAACGCATCTTTAGTAAATGAAAATGCATAACTTATAAAGAAACTGGTCCGACATCCTGCTACGTCCAAATGCAATAAAAATATCAGCTTTGCAGTTTTATTATAACGGACACATAGATTAACCAGTTCGATGACTAAAAATGCAATAAATTCTTTTAAATACATTAATTTGCGCGCATCGATGTCGCCAAAAGTATCACAGGTTAATTTATGTACATTTCCTTATCTATGTTAAAGTTTACGTAAATTATTACGTCTAAGGCAACAATTATTAGTCCATGATTTGAATAATACACTAGATTTATTCTTCTATTTTAAAAGTATTTGGACGTACCTATAACAGATTTTTTGTAGCATTCCTAATATACAAGTATACAATACACAACCACACACAATGACCATCTATCCAAAGACAAGCTCGAATTTTCGGGATTTCAATTCAGAATAGGCGTAGGCGGAGCACTAAAACCTCGTATAATAGTACCTTTCAGAAAGCTAATTTTACGCCAACTAAGCGTAGCTACATCAATTCATTCACAATTCCAGGTAGTAAATAACGTGTGTGACGAGTCGGAAGACTCCTCGTGTATGTACCTTTTTTGCTTGTCATGTAGCCTAATTAGCTGGCCATGAACAGAGCTTAGACGCATTTGATCTTCACACTGAAAGAGTTCTCCCTGCCCGATCTTCAAAATGCCACTTCACATTAAAAGACACTACAAATGCACACTGATATAGGCCCAAGACACCGTGCGCGTAGAATAGTACGAATACCCGGTCCACACGCGCTTTATACAAGGTATATACAGACATGTACCTGGCCGCATCTCCTCACCCCCATGACCAGTCAACCTGAACCGTGGTCCTAGCCTATCCTTAAGAGGCGCCCTCGGGTTGTTCCGCTCTCGCTCCGATCCGAACCCCTCGGAGATTCTAGTAGGGAACGGGGACATGCTTGCGAGATGCCATTACCTCTTGGCTTGGACAGGCTTGGCAGGGATGGGCAAACTACGGCCCGCGGGCCATCTCCGGCCCGTGAATGAACGAAGTCTGGCCCGCGACCGTCAAACAAAAATTCAAGTGCGTTTGTTTCAGAAAATAAATAGGTACCTAACAATATTTCTATTTCACAAAAAAATATTGATGTATTGAAAAATACTATAGTACACTGGGCCGCAAAAATTCCGGGTCGCTTATAAAAAGTGTGATAGTTTCTTAACTACACAACACAAACTAGTGAAACTGTAGTATGTTATAGATGACTGACTTATACATAAAAGAAAATACATAACACGTTTGTAAACTGTATAATTTTATTTAAGTACTAAAAATACAAAAAAAACACTTCTAACTTTTGACAACAAAAATATACAACACAGTTAATCTGCAAAATGAAAGCTTTTCTGTAAATTTAATATCTTGTATTTTCTCCACGAGCCCGTATCGCTTCATTAAGACTATGTGGCATGCTGTAAATCAAATTTCTAATACGGTTTTGGTCTATGTTTGACCATTCTTCTACTAGCGCACTTCTTAACTCACGTAAGTTAGCTGCAGCTGGAGAGCATTGTTTAACGCATCTCCCGAGCTCGTCCCATAAATGCTCTATGGGATTTAAGTCTGGGCTGCGAGCTGGCGACTCCATGCGGGTGATACCGACGTCTTGAATATACGCGTTGACCAAATGTCCTTTATGTGGTCGCGCATTATCGTTCATAAAAATGGAATTTGCGCCCATATTCACCAAGAAAGGACTAGCATGCTCATTTAAAATCTCCTCTACATATCTGGGAGCTGTCAGAGAACCGTTTTCTATAATTACTTACTCCGTACGATCCTCTGAATATATCCCAGCCCAAACCATTATTGATCCTCCACCGAATGGTACCTTTTCCTCAAAACACGCTTGACGATAACGTTCATTTGGTCGCCTATATACTCTTCGTCTCCCATCGTGTGCGTAAACAAAATCTTGACTCATCGGAAAACATAACCCTGGACCAATCATCATCTGTCCATCGGACTTGTTCTCGAGCAAACCGCAACCTGGCAACTCGATGTTCTCTGAGCAATTTAGGGCCATTTGCTGGCCTATAAGGCTTTATATCAGCTTCCTGAAGTTGCCACCGGATCGTGTCAGAGCTTACATTGTTGTGGTGAATTTCTTGAAGGCTATTTCGGACCTGAACAGCCGTGAGATGTCGATTTCTTAACATAGTGCTCACGATGAATCGGTCTTCTCGTGTAGTTGTACACCTTGGCCTGCCATTCTCTGATCTCCTGATGTTCATGCCGGTCTCTTGAAATCGCTGGAGTACTCTTTAGACCGTGGATAAAGATACACCTACTGTTCTAGCAGTACTCCGCTGACTCCTTCCTTCTTGTACCATGGTGATAATTCGTGTACATTCTTCAGTAGATAACGACATGTTGGTGCATGGTTGATGCACAAAATACTGTGACCAGCCAAAAAAACTGTTTATGATGACAGCTCGGTTTGAAACAAAAGCGAGAAAAGAAGACCGGCGAGAGTCGCCCTAATATTTTACGAAGTAGTACACTTTCGGAAACATGAAAATTAAATTCGATTAAATTCCTACAATTTACTTTTACGAACGTCTGATTTATTAAAGAAGGAGATAAAAGATAAATTATTTTCAAGTCGCAAATAATTGACTGAACAAGACGCTTTCTATAGTGTAATAACTAAACGATTAAAACACTTTATACTCGTAAATACGTTTCATTTGATGCAGTAGTCATGTAAACCAAGGCCATTTTTATTTACTTAGATACATCAAAGAAGGTACATATCATAATATTACATATCATAATATTAAAAACTAATTAATATTTTGATAGAACACGGTAGGTCCACATTTTAAATGAAGTATAAAGCATGAGCTGCTGATGAATTGACTGCATAAACATAGATTCTTTTGCTTTTCTTAGTTAGAGACAGACATTGACCAATGAGTGACGTGACTGTCAGTCACGTCACGTCATTTGACTTGACACATTTTCAGTTTCTTTCTGTGATAAGTTGTTCGTTGTGTTAAAAGTGTTTTTTTTTCATTGGATTTTCGCGTGTTTTATGGACTTTAGATTCTTGCCTTATTGCCCCCTGGATTTTGATTTGCGAATTATGTACCGTATGTTAACCCTCTGAGTCTCCGAGTAGGTAGATACCTACTATGTCTCTGATAGAATAATGGTTACTTTCGTTATTTGTCTTTGTTATTTATTACCTACCTATTCATCTATATTATCATTTAATAATTATTTGCGTTGTTTTTAAATAAAAAGTTATAAAATAAATGATTTTTACCCTAACTTCTATATTTTTTGATTATTTAACATATCTCTGTTGTCCCAACTTTAAAAACATAGAATCAATTAACTTTTTTGTTAGTCTAGCATAGTTCTTAAAGTACCATTTGATTTCATCCATGAACGGGACATATAAATCGAGGTCTGAAAATACATAGAAGTTCGCCAGCCTCCTTTACTATTCCAAAAATTAGATTTTTGATATTCTTCAAAAATCGGAATATCTTTTTTTGAAGCTGTAACTTGTTCAAATGCAACCTCTTTTGATATGTATAATAAGCGTCACAAATCTGCCTATAACATTATTTATACGAGGGATCTATGTAAATAACTTTGGGAGATATCGTGGTTTTTCTAAATGACCCGTTATTTATGCTGTCCAGTGTATTATTATTAATATTATATTGATGTATAAAAAAATCAATAGCCTGGCCCGCCTCAGATTTTGTTAAATAAATATTGTCACGCGAATGAAAAAGTTTGCCCTTCCCTGCTTGAGGAACCTTTTAAGTTTCTCGCCGCCTCCAAAAAAGTTCGGTGACACTGTAAAGGCCGCTTGAGCATGATGTAATGACGGCCAAATCTCTACGTAATGGATGATAAAGAAAGAGACCTTAGAATTGTTTTAGGAGTGTGTATAGGAATCTGCGTTCCTTATGGCTTTGGAGGCGAACTAATCTACCTCCTACCTCTTCGGATGGTGAAGGTAGTTATCACACCCATCAGATGACGTTCCATGTATGTAAGAGGAGGCAATATACAGGGTGTTTGGAAGGTGGGTGCAAAGCCTTAAGGGGATGTTATTATTATTATTTTTTGTTAACCTGCGATTTTAGTGCCAAAAATCCAAAATTTGCTAATTAATTGCTAACAACATTCAGTTTAAGTTAAAATGTATATTTTTTACAATTTATTTTATTAGTGTAATCTGTCTCTAATCGTATCGAAGCATTTTTGAAGCACCATTGTTACTAAAAAATAAAGTTACAGGCCATTCAAAATTGATAGAAAATTTAGAAAAATAAATTTTCGAATTAAAATGTCAATTTAAAAAAATAAAGAAAGTAGCTGCAGATATGTTCAAACACATTTAGAAACATGCGAAATTATTGCCCTTTCTTTTGAGATATCACTTACGCAGATATCTTATCATTTCTTGAAATTATGGTGCTTAAACCAGTTAAGAGAGATAATATCGATTTTTAAGGAGATTACAAAAACATAATTTTTGGTGATCTAACTTTAATTTTCATGTTCAAAATTCGTCCACCATTACGAATACATGCTCGAGCACGTTTGCTTACTTCAGTCGTGCTGATTTTTAGCATCATTTCTTGTTTCATCCGTTCAAACGCAGAATAGATTCTCTCCAATAATTCCTCTTTCGTGGAAATTTCCGTCATGTAGACAAGTTCCTTTGCCCGTCCCCATACAAAAAAATCTGCCGGGGTTAAGTCAGGCGATCTTTCGGGCGAAGGAATCAGAACGACTGCGGGCGCAGAAATCAACACGACTGAAGCAAGGAGAGCATTGTACAGTAGGTGTCTTGTTTTAAATGGTAGGCGGTTTTTAATAATATAAAATTTTGCCAAGATCGCCCGTAGCTTATCACATACTCGCACAATATGTGGACCCCAGTTAAATTTACTATCTATGAGTAGTCCCAAATACATATGTGTATGAACCTGTTCAATAGTAGGACATTTAAGGTCACAATTTGTTATATTATTGTGTAGGCAAGAGTGAGTGTGGGCTAATAGATCGGACACTCGTGTGCTGCATTTTAAATACGGAGATTTTATGTGCATTAACTTTGTTTTTTGGGCGTTCAGCACTAGACCCATGTCGTGACACCACATGTTTAGCCTATTAAAGTCATTTTGGAGCAGGGTGCTGATTTCTTTTAAGTCATCGCCTGTGATTAGCAGGCATGTGTCATCAGCGAACTGGTATGACTTACAGCTACGGAATATTGCGTCCATATCATTCACATAGGACAGAAAATGCAAAGGCCCACATACAGATCCTTGTGCTGTTCCGTAGGTAACGGACACCGTGTTACTGAGGCTGTTGGCAATTTTAACTTTATATTTTCTATTCCTTAGATAGTCGACACACCAGCTGTGGATAGGGCCCCTCAGGCCTGAATCGTCTAGCTTATTAATAAGTTTATTATGATCTAATGTGTCGAAAGCTCGCGAGAAGTCGATGAACAGGGTAAGAACATGTTTTTTGTCATTAAGTGCGGTATTTATATGGTCTGTAAATTTTGAAAGAAGTAAAGTGGTGCTTTTGTTTGGCTGAAAACCATATTGTGACTCACTAATGATTAGATTTTTGCCATAAAAGTCGTAAATTTGGTTGCAAACAAACTTTTCGATAATTTTGTCTATTGATGATAGTAGCGTAATTGGCCGGTAGTTAGTTACGTCATTTTTTTTACCTTTTTTGAACACTGGTCTCACACATCCTAGTTTCAAGTCATTGGGGTACAGTCCTGTGCTTATGCTAACGTTTATAAGGTTGGCAATAGTTGACGCGATTTTGTTGCTAATAGCTTGTATGTCGATCATTCTAATATTGTCCAGGCCCGGCGCCTTTTTATCATTCAGTGACCTAATTAGCTTCTGTATTTTTTTGGAGTAGCCTTCTGAAATCTAATACTGACATTTGCTGGACTATTAGTATGACTAGCCAGTAAAGGCATTGAACAGTTAGGTAGAATTTTTTTTACGGAGCAGTCAAAACCAATGGCAAACTGATTCGATATTTCAGGGGGTGATATATTTTGAGAACTAAATGCGTCCATGATAAGACTGTCAATACTTTTTGTTATTCTACCACAGATTGCGTTTATAATATTCCATAATTTTTTTGGGTTACTATAGTTGGCTTTAATTTTATTTTGGTTGTATTTATTTCTATAATATTCTATTGTTTTATGTACTTTATTACGAAACCTGTTATATTTTAGCCTTAATACTTTATTATAAGGATCTTTTTTCCAGTGATTGAAGCACTCATCTCTTAAATCACACAATTTAATAATATCGTTACTTATCCAGGGAAGATTTTTCCTTTTTTTTTAATTAATACGTATCGTGCGTTTTGACTTTTCTAGTGCACTGTTAAAAGCATTCATTATGTACTCATGAATAGCATGTGAGGTATCGAAGTTATTAGATTCTTTCCAGTTGATGTCATTAAGCACCTTATACATAATTTTTTTATCGTAAATGCATTTAGTAATCGGCACATCCCGTATAGCACAGCGATCGGACGAGCTGCCGGTCAAACAAAACATAGTCGCGCGATGATCTGCCAGAACAGTGTCGAGTGCCGCCGTATACGGTGTTAACGTGTGTGAGCGTATAAAAATGTGATCGATGCACGACTTAGTTATTTGATTATTTCGCATTTCGATTCTTGTGTAGTCCGATATTCCACACGTTAAGCCATACGCGGACAGCATCTCCAAATACATATTTTTGATGGATGTTTGTGATTTAAGATCGATGTTCATGTCACCTATAATTACTGTAGTGCTTGATAAATTATTACTCAGTATATTGCTAAGTTCCCGAATGAATAGCGTTTTGTTAGATGATGGTGGTCTATAGATTGCACACACAACTATCGTGTCATTATTAAATGTTTTTAAAGTGCCTTCAAGATATTCAAACGTACGAGTGCTAGTGATTTTAGTAGTAAATTTGAGATATGTTTTAACATAAATTATTATTCCACCTCCTTTTTGATGAGTGCGAAGCTGTGTGTACATTCTATATCCAGGAAGCTGAAATAAATTAGAAATTATATCAGAGATACCCACTTCTGTCAAAATAACCAAGTCGATAGTTTTTAATGAGCAATTAATTATTTGTATAACTTTTGAAAAGTTTTTGAGCATCGATCTTATATTTACATGAAGACATGATAGCTGAATATTGTTAGTTTCTATATTACTAAAAAATTAATTTACATTGACACAATCGTATAGTTCGGAGTTAGGTAAATCATAATTAATAGGTTTGCCTTTTATAAGTTAGAAGTTAGACACGTACAGATAAGATACCTTTTCAATTAAAAGGTTAGCTTTGGATTACATTTGGAGAAGCCAGCAACAACTCAATATCGCCCATTCAGCGAATAATTTGGACTTTCTTACTATTATCGGACTTTTTCACATAAATTTTACCCTCCTTGCACCATACATACTTGAACAGACCGTTGGGTGCTTTTAGGAGCTGCTTGGCTTGATACAACAGCGTTTTCTTGCCCCGAGTTAGTGTCTCCCTTACATAGACCTTATTTGTTGCTCTTTCGATAGGTGCAGGGAGTGAAAGTTCACCCACTGTAACTTCCTTGGATCTTGCAGCGGAGAGCCATTTGTCACGAGCAGATTTGTTGTTAAGCTCCACCAGTAGATAACCAGACGTCTCAGTGCGTCCTGTAACTTGACGAACGTCATAAACAGCATCAGCTTCGATGTTCAATTTAATTGCTATAGATTTGGTCACTTCCTTGAGATCAGTGTTTGTTATATTTGGCAACCCAGCAATTTCAACGAAGAAGCTTAGGCTTTTTTGATCTGCTTCTTCTAAGCGTTGTTCCATGGCACAGAGACGAAGTTCCATATTTTTTTTTGCGTTTACAAGTTCAGTGTTTTTATTTTCAAGTTGTTTGATTTTATTGTTCTGATTTTTAAGTGTCTCCTCTATGTTCGCTACCTGATCTCCGATAAATTCTAGTGACTCTTGGAAGTTCTCGAGCTCTTCTTTGATGGTCTTCTTAATTTCAGCGGTGATGCTCCTCATAAACTTATTCATATCGAATGGTATCGTAGATATAGCTTCTTCGGTATCATCTAGGATAAAAAAAGATGAACGTCTGCTAGCGCTATGAAGGCATTCTTCGCAACTCCATTCCAGCCCTTCTGATGCTCGAAGAGCTGCTAACTGCTTTATGGATAACTTCGCGCAGTCATTTGTTGCGTGAACCACCTTTCCACACCTGCTACATTCCAGACCAGGGGCTTTTTTGGTAATATTGCTATTACATTTCAAACATTTATTTATCACCATTTTTAAAATTTTTGGGGGTAGCAATAAATTAGCTCAGTTGATCGTCACACAAGTGTTCGCTAAGACGGTAACGCGGAGATTGAACACTTTTTTATTACTTTTGAATGGCCTGTAACTTTATTTTTTGGTAACAAAGGTGCTTCAAAAATGCTTCGATACGATTAGAGACACATTACACTAATAAAATAAATTGTAAAAAGAGACATATTAACTTAAACTGAATGTTGTTAGCAATTAATTAGCAAATTTTGGATTTTTGGCACTAAAATCGCAGGTCAACAAAAAATAATAATAATAACAAACTTGGTCTAAGACAAGTGTGGCTCAAAATGTTCTAGATGGTCCATACTAACATCCCCTTAAGGCTTTGCACCCACCTTCCAAACACCCTGTATATATCTTGGGATGTAACGCAATCTTGCTGACTGACA
This sequence comes from Eudonia lacustrata, assembly GCA_947562085.1. NCBI lineage: Eukaryota > Metazoa > Arthropoda > Insecta > Lepidoptera > Crambidae > Eudonia > Eudonia lacustrata. The sequence goes on from OX387332.1 coordinate 8,122,011, forward strand.
TGAAGACTTTATCATAAAAAAATCATAAAGCATTTCAAAGAAGGTAATAAGCTTACAGAACTGTACAATTTATATGTTCATAAAAGTGGTTAAAATCATCCAGAATGTGTGTGTGCGGTACCAAGGCTTGCCTAGTCTCACATTATTAATTGGGCTACACGAGTCGGTACAGGGGTAAAAGCTCTTTAATATAACATTAAATCGGTTATATCATATTATATGAAAGGGTAGCGTCGTTCGCTACATTTAGGAAAACCGTCAATTGTTAAACAAGTTACCCCCAGGGACTTTATTAAATAATTTTCATGGAGGGTGCGTCATAAAGGCGCTGCCGGCAGGCACCAGATAGTTAAACCAAGATTTAGCTAAATCCTACTTTAATAGTTTATCTATATCAGCCAACTTTTATTTAAGTACTTTAAACCACTTCCAGCACAAACATCATCATGTTTGAAGGCTCTTTGTAAAAACTATTATATATTTGTGTAAGCTACTTAAATCGTCATTCTGCTATAATAAACTACAAAGTTAACGCTTTTTAAGTGTAAGCACAAAGTTGTGATTTTTGATTTTTAAAGCAAACTAAATCAGGTTAATTTTTTCGAGTTGTATTGACCAGCTACAGACTGGTAGTTTCTGATGCTATATTATTATAGAAATCAGGTTCCACAGCAGATTATTTTATTTACATTAATATACGAGTGCTATAATACACGGTAGTTGAATCTTTTGCTTTATATATTACTAGCGGCCGCTCGCGGTTTCACCCGCGTGGTTCCCGTTTCCGTGGGAATATCTGGATAAAAAGTATCCTATGTGATATTCCAGGTTATAAACTATCTATATGCCTAAATTCATCCAAATCCATCCATCCGTTGCAGCGTGAAGAAGCAACAAATATACGAACATACATACACACAAACTTTCGCATTTATAATATTAGTAGGATTTATTTTTCTATTACACAGGGAATCACACTTTACTCGCAATTCTCAACCACTAAGGAACTAGATATAATACTTACAACTGCCAAAATATAACGAAGCTTCTATTTACTACATAAAGACTAAACGATCACACACACTACCTATAAAAGCGATGTTAATAAATAGAGAATTGAGCCGCCATTGGTAACATCTGTTACCAGACATGACATATGAGCTATCGGTCCATTCAACCATATCGGGGAACGCAATCATCCGATGCACGTCAGTCAGAGAGAGACAGACGAATATGGATAGGCTATAATGTAAATAGTATTTGGCACAGCACCCATAAGCAAAATCATTACAAATGAAAGTGTACCTGAAATGGTAGAGAGAAATATTTAACCGCACCTCACCTCAGAGGGTAAGTTTCATACAAAAGCGCCCGAGCAAAGCTCGCATTGACTACCTCTCACGGACATGGAATCTCACAATAGCTGCACTCTCGGACTGTTCTGAGATTCGTGTGTTGCTCACGCGCGGTATGTAGGTCTTAAGAGGAAATACTAAAGTCGACTGAATTGAAAAATATGTGTGAAAAATAGACAAGATCAACGTTTCATAGTCCTTTGATTCCTCTTCCAAAACTGGACCGGTTTAATTACTTTTTTCATTAAAAATTAAAGAAAGACTATGGCAGTGTCCCTATGTTTTCTTTTTTTTTCATAAATTAATTAATAAAAAACATATGAACCTTTAAAAATTGGCCAGATTTTTCGGATTTTTTTGGCCGCTGGATTTTTTGAAATTTGACGAGATTATTTAAAAAAAAAAGCAAGTAAAGTGAAGTGCGTTAACAACTGTGACCATTTGTAGTATTAAAAAAAAGGAAAAGTGAGGATAGAAAAAACTTTTTGTGATCAACGACAATGTTAGTAACATTGATGTTTTCTGAAAATTTGAGGTAGGACTGATAGTTTCTCATTGGTTGAGAATTATGGGTAAAGAGCGCTATCACCTTCAAACCTATCTTTACTTTGAGGTGAGATAAATGACAAAAGGTTCCTCAAAGAAAAACATTGATTTGAGAAGCATCATCTTATGTATTTCTAATATACAAAATATCGCAATTACCATCATAAGCGTCAGCTTAATATAAATGTTACGTAAGAAAACGTTTCTCTCACTTTTTAAAAGAATAAATTTCTTCATTTGTCATTCAAGTCGTTAACTTTTTAATTCACCAAGTTTCTAACAAAAACATTTTTCATTTTCATTTTTTTTTCTAGTCGTTACGTCTCTCCGTAATGGATGGTTATAATTAAGGCACTTGCTACTTACACCTTTCATCAATGTATTTTTTGCACGGGGCTGTGCAAAATGTCAGATGACACCTGCCTTCCCGCAGTAGGTACTTCCGTTAATAAACTGAGCGGAAAAAATTAACCCCTCCGTATGAAGTGAACATGGTCGCTACTTTGTTCATAGAAATACTACGGTTTAAAGAAAACTATTTTCGAAATTATTTCAAGAATACCAATTACTGTTGACATTATTGTTAAAAATTACTTTAATGTCAGTGATCATGATAATTTAAACATTATTGATATTGTTAATTATATAAGTTTAATTAAGCATGTTATTAAAGGCTTTTTCTCTTATTGAACTTAAGAGCCACCGTTTTGTCGGTGTAGCAGTTCCGATTAATCTCTATCCTAAGCTAACTAAAGAGTAAGCGCTTCTTAGTTCCTTATAAGATACGACTTTTTAAAGATAAACTTACATAAAAAGCTGGACCATTTGTGTAAGTAAATCGTTTTTTTAATATGGCTACGAGCGGTCGAGCAAATTGGCTATCTATCACATTCACACAAAACTGGGGTCCCCACGGAAAATCAGCGTTGCTTGTAGTGATTTGTTTACTGCAACAAATGCTGAGTGGGACTCCACTCAGCATTTGTTACAAATGTGCCCTAAAGGGACTCCTTTAGGACATATTTTTCAATATTTGTTTTTTGTTCTACATAAGTTTGTACTGTGTCTTCTCATAAATAAACTTCATTTAATTTAATTTAATTTCAATGTTTCACAGATACCCAAACAACACTAAAGCCCAGAAGACGTTGCTATAAAAACCAATGATGAAATCATAAACACTGCAGACGTCCCAGTCGAAAATATCAACATGCCCAAATCAACTCCGGCTCATTGATGCATCTATCAGTTGACCCCTACACATTTCGATTTGCGTTTTAATACAGACGCGGATGAAGCTCGTGCCGTTCATCACAAAGCGGAAATACGATCGACTCAGTTAGCCGACTTCAGATAAATACTTAATAGGCTTTTAACATGTCTGCCCTCCGGACCGGATTTGATTCAGGACGACTTTTTAAATGTCAATTGGTGTAAATAGCTTCCTAATGATATGGGTCCGATTGTATATTTAGGACTGATAAGGTTACTGAAGTAACTGTAGGTAGCTAACAGATCGTCGACAGTAAAACATTTACCACAAAACTTTACGGATCTACATAATTTGTTGTTAAATCCTACTAGTTTGTATTCAATAGCGGGCGATCTGTTAACTTGGACTTAGACATTTAATACGAATTTGTTCTTTTTATTAATTCTCTACAACAGTGTTTTAACTTCCAAACTTAATTATTTTTTGTCTATCCAAAGGTTGTCTGGAAGAGATAACTCCGATAACTCTGATAGGACCGATCTTTGTACGTGTATTTATATGTAGTTTCTTTTGTCAAATGTTTTATTTTTGGTGTACAATAAAGTGTATTTATATTCTTATCTTAACCTCTCCCTCAAACAATTGAAAAATTGTCGCAAGTTTTATTTTACATTCTTTCGTTATGTAATGGACATAATAATTTAATGTAGTGCCGTACGTCTAATACCTAAAAACAGGTTTAGCATTTGGTTAAAAGGGATATCTTTAAAATTGTCTAAAATGCCTTGATGAGTTTGAAGCTGATGGCTATGTAGGTATAATGAAGTAAAATAACAGTATTTTAGATCCCATTCAGGAAATAACATAACAAAGGTTTAACAAAGTCCTGAAAGTATAAAATTTATAAACGCTTTAAGAGTAATGCAGACCGCACGTATTTCTGAGCCTAAAAATTCGGCGAATGCCTTTTATAATTATGGTAACCATAACACAATTTACCTCAAAAACTTGTACCTCTATAGTGCCTTCCCCGAAATTGAAGGACGTCAAAGTTTGGGAACTCTTCAGAGGAGTTTGGTATTAGGTTTGACAGCGTTGCCGGATGTTTAAGTAAGGCAAGAACCGTAATAACCTGTAATGTGTTTCTCACAAGTTGGCAAAAAGGCTTACGATTACGATCCAGCTGATAGTAAGCGGCCACAAATTATTGACGCTTTGTAAGAACAGTGTCTAGGCTTAAAATTACTTCAAAAACCCAGTCTTTGCGGTTCTAATCTAATTTCATATTAAAGGTTTAAGCATTAAAGTATTCTATCCAATTGGTGGTTTATGGCCCGTTCTCCCTATCCATCCATAGGACAGGCTCGTGCCCCAGCAGTGGGGACATAAAAATGAGCTGATGATGATGATGAGTCATTTAGAAAGGGTCTGTAAATCTTTCCACCGGCTCACCTTTTAACACAGTGTAAACGAGATAGTAAATTTCGTGAAAAGCAAGCACAACCCCTTTGATCAACAGTGTTGTAAACCTTTTTGAGAAAAAAAAAATGGGTAGGGTATCTAATAATTATAGCCAGGAGGGTGTACATTAACCGCGTACGTATCTCTTCAAACTTGCCTGTATAAACTGCAACCTTCACCTGATAAAAACGCTGATCTAGAAGGTTCTACAATCAGAAGACAAGATAATTCGTAACAATTCTAAAATCCTAGAGTTTCCAACTAAATTACAGATTGGTGTTTTTTGGGAATTTCGAATAGTTACAGAAGTCAGCATGAGATATTTATCTAACTAGTGGTCGCCCAGAGTGGTCGAAATTCGACCGTAATTTTATTAGGGCTGCACGAATTGTATCCTAAGAAATTAAAAATTAAAAAAGATAGATAGAATGTAAGTTTCGATTGGCATTATGAAATTGACAGATTTCGGACGCTATCCTCTTACATTTTTTGAAGGTGGTCACTTCGAACACCTACTAAAATAAATTAAAGTATGTGACAACAATGCATTTTATTCATTTTAGACATCATGTTGCAAAGAGCCATTTACTGCTTAAAACCTACACAATCGATATCTAAACAGAAATAATGTAAGTTTATTTTTTTCAAAACAACCGGGTTTGATTCCCGAGGTGAGTACAGGATTTTTTTTAAATGTATGAATGCAGTTTTATTTCTTATTAAAATCGATGACATGGTTCCTAAGAACATCTTATCTTCTTCTTCTTCGTATGTCTTATAGTTTCAGACTTTTAAATACTGACCGATTTAAATGAGACAGTATACGTGTGTGTCAAATACATGACAGTGTGTGTAATGTTTGTTTTATTGATTTAATGTATTTTTATGCATAATTCTAAAAAAAATATTAACAATCGGATAACCTTCTCTATATTATAAGTGTGCGAAATGTCATACTCCTCCGTAAGCGCAATTTTCGTAAAAATGGGGTACAAAGTTTTTGCTTCACGTATCTATACTAATATTATAAAGCTGAAGAGTTTGTTTGTTTGTTTGTTTGTTTGTTTGTTTGAACGCGCTAATCTCAGGAACTACTGGTTCGAATTGAATAATTCTTTTTGTGTTGGATAGTCCATTTATCGAGGAAGGCTTTAGGCTATATAACATCACGCTGCGACCAATAGGAGCGAAGCATCAGTGAAAAATGTTGCAAAAACGGGAAAAGAGCCTAAAAAATTAAAAATGCTTTCGAAAGTCACTATTCCACGCGGACGAAGTCGCGAGCACAGCTAGTTAATATATATATAGATAGAAATGAAACAACTTTTATGGATCTACTCGCGTTTATTTTACACATTACTTATTTAATGTTTATCCTGACGTTTCGAACCCTTTGCAGGGTCCGTGGTCACAGGGAGAAGATCCGTAAAAGTTGTTTCATTTCAATGTGTAGTGTTCGCGTAAACTTTAGAAAACAATATATACAGCGTCCGATTTTATTAGTGACCGATATTGAAAGTACAGGTACTTTACGCCAAAATAAAAATATTATCCCCAATAAACAGTAGTATTTTGTCATTGGTTTAGATTTTAATTTTTCAAACAAAATAATTTATTATTTAATTGGCAAAAACTGCAACATTCTGTAGATGCCTCGATGAAATCACTCACACATGCGACTGCATTGTGGAAGTCGTTGCACTCACGCACACGCAGAGAAACACACACACAGCTACACATGCAGTGCAGCCTATAGCCAATCACAAGCTTGCGCGCGATAGCGTGCGTAAATGAGCATTCGTTCTCACTCACTGACATTTAGTACCTAACTAGTATCTCGTTTTATTTTCTAATAATCTATCTACTAGGCATCATAATCAGCCTATAACCGTCCCACTGCTGGGCACAGGCCTTTCCACATGGATAACATCAAATGGGGACATTGGGCCATAACTTACCACGCTGACCCAATGGGGGTTGGTGGGTTCTAAGTCAAAATAAACGTTATTTTTAATACCACTTGAGCTTAGTCTTCATCGAATTTGTTGGTAAATGACGACAAAACCATTTACCTGGAATCATCAACAACTAAACCACAAATTAAAGTAAGACTAAACCTCAATTATGTAGGTACCTACCCATGGGTCTTTAGTACAGAGTTGCAGAACAGCTTATCGCTTCGGTCTTATCATACTGGGCAAGTTAAAATAAGAAATACAGTTTATTGTAGTTGGTATTTTTATTGAAAAACCATTAAAAACACAAATTGTAATTATTTATGGTAATAAGTTGTTAAATTACGTAATGTTATCCCTAACACTGTGTTACAAACAAGACTGGCAACAACATAGAATTGCTTTAGGCAGGGATGATTATGAAAATAAAAATGCAAGAGAACTTACATAACACGTTTACAATAATTTTGGCACCGGTAGCAGAGAGGGAGAAGTTGCCATTGCCACATGGCCAATTAAAATAACCCTTATTAATATTGTTTACTAAAGTTTACGCAAACACTACAAATTTAATTAAAACACTTTTATTTAAACTTTCCAATATGTAAAAGTAAAATTAAACACGAGTAATATCCGTTCAAAAGTGTTTTATTTAAACCCTAAATTAGTAGATAAATTTTGTTTATTTTAATAGGTACCTTAGCACGTTGGACGTACCGATTTTATCTAATCACAACATGACAATAACAATAATTAGTTTTAAGACTACGTAAGTACACCTAGGTGCTTAGGTTAATTATGTAGGTAGATACTAAAGTTACCGTAGTACCGTATTGTTTTTCAATTCTAAATTTACACGACACTGAGAAACAGTTAACATTGCCATAAGCATTCAATAAATCGGGTTTGATAAGACACACGCAACGCAACAAACAAAACACTTCGGCACTGGTAATGAAACAGTTCGCACAGTCAGGCACATCACAACATCACAGTTGGGTGGAAATGGTAATGGTGCGTGGCCGCACCGAGCAAAGCAGCCGATGTCCCAGGCGGTTGAAGAAAACCGATTCGATCACCTACTCAGGCGGGCGCGCTGAGCAGCCAGTCTACGAGGCGGTTGATGATTACTGGACTGAGCATGAGCTTAGGTGAAGAATAGTTCTGCGGCGTCAGCTCCTGAACTGGACATCAGTCAGCATTGATGTCAATAGTTTCTTTCGCGTTTTAGCCCTCGCTACTCGCTACTCTCGTGTTAGCCGTGCGGTGGTTGGTACTGGTGGTGTACAAAATCTCCAATTTATGCTTCAACGTCTCGGGCGGGGTGGAAGCGGGAGAGCGGAATGCATATGGACTTCTGGAGGCCGGAATCATAAGTCAGGAAGCAGAAAGTAAAGCGCCAAAAGCCGCTACTATCACAATCACAATGTATTCTGTGACACAAGTCTCTTTAGGGTGGTTTAGTTCTCAGAGTTAGGAGTACGTTACGCACGGCACGACTGACGTGGACTAACGCATCGCATCGCACGCGCCGCGGCTGCGCTGCGCGGCGGCATAGCACAAACAATGGCGGCATCGCAGTGGCTATGGTTGCCAACTCAAACAAAATCACTTGTTAATTTGAAATTTACAAAAAGTTATTTTTTAAGATAGTATGTATCTTCTTCTTCACAACTACTCATTGCTTTGTTGCTAAATGACATAACGATAATGAGCGCAATGGTGTAGCGGCTTACGCTTTTCGTGTAGTGATTGCGATCTTATTTAAGCTGTTTGCGGCTTGCGCCAAATTCCCTTTAACTCGTGCATGAAAAACCGACACTCAACGGATGAAAAACATGAGCAACATAAAAATAAGAACACAGTTTTTTAATTGTCGCCATCTAGTGTACCTACTATTTTCTTTTGTGCCATTCTAGTGGCTTAACACTTAAACACTTGTAGTTTTTATACCCGACGAAAAGATAAAAGCTTCCACAGTTGCGTGAAGCAATATTGGATTTTTTTTGACGTCAAAGTTTTGACATAAAGAAAGGTAGCGGCTAGTTTGAAACCGTCTGTTTGTCTGTGTCATTGCAATTTAAACCGATTATGTACTTATCTAATTTTATTCAATGGCGTTTCCATCCGATTTAAATTATTAATAAAATAATGTAAATTACTTGTGTCGTCGTAGTTTTTAAATTTCCATTCGGAAGCCTTGAGATAGTTCATATTAAAGTTATGTAAATAACTAAGTTATAAAGGAAGAGCAGCCGTTTTCAAGATTATGCAATTTACCGCTTACCTTACTTTTTACTTTAACAATAATTTTATTTTTTCGCAAACGTTAATATTCGAACAAGTCCTAAGTAAGAGTCACTAAACGTAGACGTCATCGTAGACAGTAGTGTAAGCAAGTGACTAAACGTGTCAAGTGCATATTTAATTTTTTTCACACCACCTGCTCGACAATGCCTCATTATATATCATGCAAACCTTACTCAAAGTAAATCATTATAGCCCTTGTCTTTTGCCGGGGTGTAATGTTGTACTGAATTTCATTATAACCCGCCGGGCAGTAATGTGATTCTCACTTCTCTTAGTTCTTATTGTTATGCATTTAAAGTCTAATTTCGTCAAAATCGCGCGGCGCGCGGCTGCTGCAGCTGCTGGTGGCCGACGGCGAGGAGGTGGACGGCGGCGCGCGATGCGCCTCATTTATTTGAAAGTCGAACTTATTCGAAAATCGAGCTGGCCACGCCACGGCAAGCCAAACGAAAAAAAATCAATACTTAAAACAAAAGCCGCGAGTATTTCAATACGGTGCAATCAGTATCAGACAAAACTGCAAAAGAAGATCGTCGAGTGACGAAAGTGATTTAACTCCGGAGTCCATTAAATTAGACGCCTTAGGTATTGTTAATAACCTACTACCAGAGAAGTCGAAGGAAAAATACTTGAAAGCTTACGACGATTTCCACAAATGGAAAACTGCAAAAGGCGCAAAGTCTGTGTCGGAGTCAGTGCTTCTTGTTTATTTCGAGTATTTATCGTGTACAAAGAAGTCCAGCAGCCTGTGGTGTATCTATTCGATGCTCAGGTTAACAATAAGCATCAAACACGAGATTAAGATAAATACATATAGCAAGTCATTGGCATTTTTAAAGAGGAAATCAGATGGTCATCGAGCAAAGAAGTCAAAAGTATTGACAGCGCAAGATGTGGAAACTTTTCTGAATGAGGCTCCTGATCACAGCTTTCTGGCCATGAAAGTAAGTATGAGTACTGCCTACTTTTTAGTTACGTTTCTAGTACCTACCTATAATAGCTCTATAAAATAGTTAATGAATAAAAGGGTATTTAAATGGCACACATTTAAAAAATACACATTCTAAGGTTTTGTCGCAAGCTTTTTTTATAATATAAAGGTCAAAAAATGTAGTAGTGTATCTATCTATTTACTCACAATCCTATTTTTTGTTACAGGTAGCCTTGATTTTTGGAGTGAATGGCGCATGTCGTGGAAATGAACTCGTAAACATAAAAGTCAATGATATCAAAAAACATGCAGATTTATTGCTGATTAACTTACCAGATACCAAAACAAATAGAGAACGTTCGTTCATAGTTCGTGAAGATTATGCAAGAATTGTTGAAAAGTACCAAGCTCTGCGCCCCTCTAATATAAACACCAACAGGTTTTTTATCGGTTACAGTAATGGCAAATGCACCAGGCAAGTCATTGGCAAGAATAAAATCAGCGCCATGCCAAAAGAAATTGCAAAATACCTCAAATTGCAAAATCCCGAGCTCTATACGGGTCATTGTTTGAGGAGAACATCGGCAAGTCTGTTGGCAGATTCAGGAGCAGATATGGCCCAGATAAAACGTCATGGTGGCTGGAAATCCGATGCAGTAGCGGAGGGCTACATAGAGAATTCCATACAAAACAAAAACAAGATAAGCTGTCGTATTGGTGACAACATTCATCTGAAAACTACGTCCATTATTGATGATCCTTGGAAACCTTTGCCACCACAGCCATCTAGCTCAAAATATATCCCGTCAAGCCCACTGCCTCAAGCACCACCTTCCCCAACCTTTACTGTGCCAAACGACCCTCACACGCAAGGTTCTGATGTATTGGGTGCTGCTACTCAAATAAATTCCACCTCAACTAACATAAGCGTACCAAAAAATATAACCATATCTTTACATAACTGGACTAATGTATCAAACATCAATTTTAATTTTTAATTTACTTTTTATTGTTATTTACTGTGCCAATTATATATAATTAGTAATGAAAATAGTATTTTAATAAATAAAATACTTTTTCTAGTAGCCTTGGTTTTCATTGTCTCGCAAAAGGTGAGAAAAGTAGAGTATACTCCTCAGGGATAAAACTGATTTTGCCTTGGGCGCGCTTAAATCCTTCACTGCTCTCAGGACTCCATTTTAATTTAATCAACTCAAAACCCCCTCGCTACGCTCGGGAGTTAAATCTGGAGTCCTTCGTTACGCTCAGGATTCAAATATCGCGCCCGTGACATAATACAGTGCTTTATCCCCTTGGTGTACAATCTACTATATCAACCCTATTAGTCAAACGAAGTTGGTGCAAGTAGCCGACTGCACTGCGCTGCCGCCTTTCGGCACGCGGCGACTTTGGCAGCGACTTTCGCGGTGTCTTTGGCGGCCCTATTGACATTTTGCTGGAGGTGTTTTAGATAAGGATGGGATGATCGATGACTTAACATATCGAATTATTGTATTTACGTGTCGTGAATCGCAAATCATCTACTGCCACTATGGTCTATTCTAACCACTAGACCAGATTATATTAATCTCGTGGATTCACTGGTCTCAGGCCAAGATGTCACGGGTTCGATGTCCAGCTAGGTCAATTTATTTTAGAAATTCTTTAGTGGTAGGATTTTGTATGTGGAAGATAACGTGTTTAAGTTCCAGTGGTCTAGTAGTAAGAGTACCGTCCCCAAGCCTAAATGTCCCGAGTTCGATTCTCAGCTAGGGCAAATTATTCAGTTACATTTGCTTGGTGGGAAGGTTAGTTTTAAAGCGGAAGATATGTTTTACCGGCTCAAGTCTTTTGATAGATTACCGGTTTCGGATAACTGATGTTAAAATTACCTACAGCTAATAGGTTTTCTTAGTCCACCGGGCTAGCTACTATCCTACTACCCTTTTATGTAAGCGTCAGAGTAACAATTTTCGTTATTTTATTGTAAAATAAATACATTAATTTTTTTTTTAAACGAACTATCGTACGAAAGCAATAATAAAAATTGCAACATTTCGCCCGTCCCTAGTGTTACACGTGCCGGCTTCCGCGTGCACTCGTCCATCTTTTTTCAGTCTGATGAGAACTACTGTGTGTGAATAAACATTGCAAAAATGCCGTACCGATATTCTAATGTAGATTATCTTAACATGGTCACATGTCATCGTGACGCGAACTACAGCCTCGCTGAAGCAGTGAGGGTTTACCAGGAAGTGTACGGTGTGCGCCTCGGTCCCCGCACTATCTTGGGAGCTGAGCAGCGATTCCGGGAGGCTTCGTGGTGATGCTGGAAGACCTCGCTATTCGCCACAGCTGGAAGAAAGCATATTGGATTTCTTCGCGCGCCATCCAATCGCCAGCGCGATGCAGCGGCTGTCTTTGAAGTCAGTGACTTTTATGCGTGGAAAGTGTTGAAACGGGAAGGGCTGCATCCGTTCCACTTCACGCGAGTCCAGGAGCTCATGCCACAGGACTTTGCACCACGAATGGCATTTTGTCAGTGGCTCCTGCGAAATAGGCGGTGCAACATTTAGTGGACTGATGAAAAAAGCACATTCACAAGAGTGGGCATGTTCAACAACCACAATGCCCACTACTGGACTAAGAAAAACCCAAACAAAAACTTTTTACGAATGGGAGATGCTCGCCGGACGTGCCTATCGGACTGCGTCGGAGGCTTCATTACCAGCACGATGGAGCGCCGGCGCACTACGACCGCAACGTCCGCGCGCATCTCACAGGGAACCTTATGAAGATCGTTGGATTGTTCGCGGTGGACCGATCGCATGGCCAGCACGCTCACCGGACTTGACGCCGTCGCTGGACTTTCACGTGTTCGTGCGAAGGACTTAGTGTATGGTCACGACGGTCATATTATGACCAGTACTGATTGCCGAACAGTTACGAGCTAGTGAGTGCTTTTAAACAATGCGTAGTGACAGTGAAATTCTAGTGTGTGTAGGTAGGTAGGAACGTTTATAAGAGGGCCAACCTTTGCGACAACAAAGGGGCCACTTCCAGCAGTTGCTCTAAGTGATTTTGTCAATATTAATAAATGTTTTTTTTTATTTGTTATTGTGATAAAAATGTCTGTCATTGTAATTAATAAACTATCTATACTAATATTATAAAGCTGAAGAGTTTGTTTGTTTGTTTGTTTGTTTGTTTGTTTGAACGCGCTAATCTCAGGAACTACTGGTTCGAATTGAATAATTCTTTTTGTGTTGGATAGTCCATTTATCGAGGAAGGCTTTAGGCTATATAACATCACGCTGCGACCAATAGGAGCGAAGCATCAGTGAAAAATGTTGCAAAAACGGGAAAAGAGCCTAAAAAATTAAAAATGCTGCCGAAAGTCACTATTCCACGCGGACGAAGTCGCGAGCACAGCTAGTTTTAAATAAAATGTATTTAATTTATCCTACTACGCAATCATCTACCAACCCGCAATGGGCCAGCGTGGTGGGTCACGCATGGCCCAATCTCCTCAAGTGATGTGGTCCATGTGGGAAGGTCTGTGCCCAGCAGTGAGGGACTTTTATAGGCTGATGATGAAACCTTTATTACTAATAGTTCTGATCTGCCTGATAGGTAAGCTTTAAGTTATGTATTTTATGATATGAAACATTTAACATTTTAACATTTATTTAACTTATCATTCTCTGTAAAAGTAATTCATAATAATAAATAACTCTTAACTACCTACTATTTATCACAAGCACAGAGTTTTTTAGCGCGCGGCATAACCTTCGTAGAAAGAAATTGGGAGTCCTCCCGTGCGTGCGCAGTGCCCGACGACGCTTTACGAGTGAGCACACATATTCACTTTCATCAATGTGTGAGTGAGTGTGCAAAGGCACCTCGTGACGTAGGCAGAGGGGCGTGTCGTGTGTAAACAGAGTTCATTTTCCGTACGCATGCGTATGTAGTAGTGATCAGCTGAGTACAGTATGATGTTTTACGTATTTCTGTTTCTAACTATTGATCATCAATTACTCTAAAACTAGCGTATAAATTTTAATGTTTATTGGGGAAAATATTTTTATTTTGGCGCAAACTACCTGTACTTTCAATATCGGCTACTGATAAAATCGCATCCTATATAGATAGATGTAATAATATCTGTCTACAATTTGTGAATTCTAGGGAAGAGGCAAACCGTTCGCTCAGGACGACTTCGTCATTTTCTTAAACTTGACACTTAACTTGTCTCTTTTTTAACTCGGCTCTTTTTTAGTTGCTCTCTTTCTTAAACTTGACACTTTCCCAACTCGTCTCCCCTCCGGACGACTTCGTCATTTTATTAAACTTGACACTTTCCTAACTGGTCTCATTTTTAACTCGGCTCTTTTTTTTAATATACTATCATTATACAATCACATAAGGGGAAAGAAGAAAAACAAGTTCTTTAGTATTAAGTATTATATTTATTAATTTTTTCGAATTTTTATAATGCGTAACCGGCGATCTTGTTAGTTGAACCTTAACAGTTGAACCTAGGTGAACCACGAGAAAAAAATTTGCCCGTAGTTTACCTAGGTGAACTGATCCGGTGGACCACGGCTAAGGAGAGAGGAAAAACAGCGACTGAGAAAGAGCCGAGTTAAAAATGAGACGAGTTATGAAGGTGTCAACATTGCAAAAGAGACCAACTAAGAAAGAGCCGAGTTAAGAATGAGACGAGTTGGGAAAGTGTCAAGTTTAAGAAAGAGACCAACTAAGAAAGACCCGAGTTAAAAAAGAGACAAGTTAGGAAAGTGTCAAGTTTAAGAAAATGACGAAGTCGTCCTGAGCGAAACCGTTTTTGCGTTTGAAAGATTTGACATAACATGATTGCTCGAGTATTATCATGCCTCAGGATGTCACGGCTCAAGACTTTAGACTTTAGAATCGACGTCATAATATAGTTACTTATAAAAGTAGATACGGTGAAACTTCCCCACAATAGGTATATCTAGATTCACGCTAACGTTAAGCTATTGAGGCATCAATAGATTAGATAAAACTGTCCCGCCATAAAGGTTTATACAAATCCAACGGAAATGTAGCCATTTCTCAATTTCATATAAAAAATATCGAAATTACTGTTACAATTTAATCATAAACTGCATAACAATAACGCAATGTTTCCGATGTTATATAAGTCAAGTGCGGATATGATAAGATAGTTGGAGGCTTATCGAACTTGATTGCCGATAAACATTTTATGAATGTACAACGTTAACTGTTGGCAATCCATTCACAAATACTACATGACATTATAGTTAAAAAAATCTGATGGTTTCGGATGGTACGGTACCTGAAGCACAGATTACTTAATAGTTGAATAGTTAAAACGTAACAGATAAATCACTCCCTACAAAAATTCGTATACCTACCGCGATAATAGCCTACTTCATTTCGTTAGGACACGTCGGCAACCGCTGCGTGCTAAATTGTGCCTAATATGCTCGACTATAGAGTTGTTATCGATTCGCAGCCGCGCAGCCTCGCTGCCATCGTAGTAATGCCAGGGCTGCTACTACGATAAAAATATTGTTCACACACAGTAACTTGTACCTAAATTAACTATTAAGTAATCTGTGTCTAAATGGCTTGTTTAAGATTTGTAATGTAAATTAAAATGAATGATAAATTTAAAAACTCAATTGTTTATGATCAGTACGATAACATGGAACTCGGATTATAATGTTACTGTTCGTGCATCATCGAGACCGCTCGGGCGCCGCCGCCGCCGGGGGTTCTCGTGCGAACTTCGGACGATTGCCGGAGGCGCCGGGCGCCACACTTCACACCAGCAGCGATACTTCGCCACGGATCACGGACGACACCTGACGCGCGCGCGACATTAGTTTAACTATAATAATACATTAGATCAGTTATACAGTCCACTTCTCTCTCTCATTTAAAGTCCTTTAGTTAGGACCCTAACAGTTACCTATGATATTAAATGAATTAAGTACTTAAAGTTATAAATCTTCATTATAATCAGTCCATAATATCTCACTGCTGGAATATAGATTAACTTCACAAAAATTGCCAGGCGCGGGCGGCATTGTTTTTATATTATTAAAACGAGATTTAAAATCACACAATTACTATTTACAATAATCTAAACCACACAAATGTCTATCAACATATATATTGAACTTATTCACTATTTACAGTATTTAATAACAATCACAGCAGATTATAACGTACCTAATATTTATAGTCTTAATTGAACTGATTTACAATTTACAGTATATAATAATAAAATAACTACAGACTACAAATAATCGATGTTTTACCATGCAACGTGCATGTGCTGACTGTATTTTTTTTTTCTAAGGGGGGAAGTAATGTGCTGACGGCACAGTGCATAACGAACGAGCGTGCGACTTTACTTTGTGCGTGCGATAACGAACGCTTGCGACAGCCCACTAACTTTTTGATCCCCGGCGATCAACTGCTATGTAGGTATCTAACACGCGCAAGAACATGGTGTGACGGAGGCCTGCCTGAAATCTCATCCTCATATGAATCTTCTCCGATCTGAGGCCTTATTATGAATTCTTTATCATCAACCCTTGCAGTCTACTGCTGGAGATAGGCACAAGATAAGTAGACCCCAGAAGGTAAGCTTAATATACATATACCGCGCTCGAGCACGGACACGGAATTTCGGTTCCCCGATCCGATCCGAAACCCTCGGAGAATCTAATAGGGAACGGGGACACTTACTAGTGCGTGATGATGAGTGATGGATGACATTCCCTCTATAAAACCTCTGACGGCGCTTCGTTTTACACGGCTTGAGGAACCATTTGAGAAAAAAAAACACAAATGTTGAAAAAATTTCCACGAGCAGGATTTGAACCCGCACCCTTCTGACTTACCGGGTCAGATGCTCTCCCAATTGAGCTATCGTGGTTCTAACCAGCCCGCTGAAATTATTCAACACTATTTACTTTTTACTTTGAAAGCCAAAGGCGCCCATTCAATGTCAACAACTACCGTCATTAACATCCGATCATAATATTTTTACAAATACTAAAGATCAGTCAAGGGTGCGCCGACCAAAAAATGCAAAAAAATGGAGTTACGGTTAAGTAAATATAATTGAAAATACTATCGTATTAAATGAACAAAATATATATTTAGTATCATAGGGAAAGATAGTTTTTTCTACAATATCATTTAAAGTTGGGCAAAAATCATGAAAACGAGTGGCGGCGTTTAGTAGATTTCTTATAGTTTATCTAAATTATTGTACCTCTGATTTTGTCTAAACAATCATCAATGGATAAACTACAAATTGCTAGACCACATTTTCGATTCATCAAGTGGTTATTTAAATAATTATTTTTTATTAAGCACCTTAAATTCCCCATACAAAATTAGTATAGCCGCGCGGCATCAAATAAATATGGACGACGACATTTCAAATAAAACATATGACACTTGTCACTTACGGACGGCGCACTCTTAAGAAGTAGGCAAGCTATTTATAAAATGTTTATATAATTTTTAACGCAAATTTTGTTGCGAACTAATTACAAAAACACAAATGTTGAAAAAAAATTTTTCCACGAGCAGGATTTGAATAATAATAATAATTGTTCGCATCAAAATTTGCGTTAAAAATTATATAAACATTTAAAAAAAAAAAGAAGTTTCTCACCGCCCCTAAAAAGGCCGGTGGGACTTCTTGGCGGGAAAGTGAAGAGTCATGTTTGCGGTTTTGTTTTATTTTCTAAAATTTGTGTTATGTCGAATATTAATGTGAAAAAATGGTGGATTATTTACCGTTAAGTGTTCGTGAGTGTGCATGAGTATTGGCAAATGAAACAAAACAGTGCAACGTCACATTTATATAGCCCCACATCTTTACTGAGATACTCGAGGAGTTGGGTTGGAGGGTATATCATTTCTCACTTCTCATTTCTATTATCATTCATCATCATCATCATCATACAGAAAGGAAATATTGTTTTTATATATTACTTGTAAGAAAAATTACTTTGACACTGGCTAAATGTGCTCATCGCACGAAGCCATCAAATAAAGGAAAATAAAAGTCTGGTAACGCTGCAAATGCCGTTTGAGGCAATACGCAAACTCAAAAAAAAAGGTCTCAAAACTATCTTACATACTGAAAGCGGTAGGAACCTTCCTTGCGATCATTCATACAAAACTTACTGTTCCTACTATTGCAAAACTACACTTAGGATTTGATTGTTGTATTCCAAAACATATAGCATCGTTTTATGACGACCACACGGAATGTCACGATTTATTTGGCCGTTCGTCCGTACATTTTAGTACTTTGTCATAGCGACACACAGCAACTTGACAGGCCCTCGACAATTTCCATGAGAAAGGTGAGACTGAATGTGACATGGTACATGAAATAAAATTTGTTTTGCAGTCGAGTCCAATAACATGACATCACTATTGTACCTTGTCAAAGTAACGTCTGTCAAATTATATTCCATCAATGACAACCATTAATATCTACAATAGAGCGACGGGGTCCTACATCCTACGTCCTATCCTATATGCCTCGAAAAATTATGCCAACCATTAAAAAGCGCAAGATACAATATCTCGGCCATGTACTCAGGCACGACAAATACATGTTGCTTCGAACTATATAGGTATATATCATGGGAAAGGTGGAACTCAAAATATAATATTCAGTTTGTATTTTGTTACAATCGATCGAATTATTTTATACATTTCTTAATTTGTTATAAAAATATAACAAAAAGTGCTCAGTGGCGTGCACTTGGAAAGGCCTATGTTCAGCTGTGGAGTGTGGACTAGTATAGGCTGCTGATTATTATGATGATGATGATGATGATGATGATGATGATGATGATGATGATGATGATGATGATGATGATGATGATGATGATGATGATGATGATGATGATGACTGACACTTAAAAATAATCAAGATATATGGTTTTATCTTGATAATTTCAAACGCTGGTTTTCCAGAGAGACTAAAATTAAAGATTAGTAAAGACTAGAATTAAAAGTTTAAGCGGCCCGCTTCGACTCCAACGACTATTATTCACTTAACAGTAAATCAAAATAATTCAATCGCAGGAGCACCCGACGACGACGTTTGATCGACGTCGCCATTCCATTTGTTAAAACAGGCGTAGGCCGTCGATTGAGGCCTTTCTAATTTTCAACAAGTGAAATTCATGAAGAAAAATGTGTCTAATAAATAAAATACTGCTGCAGCCATCACGATTGCGAATTACGAACATTATTGGAGTCCTCTTTAATTTTAATAATAATATTATTAATAACATAGTAATAACGAAATATGGAGGAGCTCGATGGCGCAGTGGTTAACGTTCCCGGTCTGCGAGTGCTGAGGTTAAGCAACTTTCGCAAAGGCGGTCATTGGATGGGTGACCAAAATGTATCATTTCGAGCTCCTCCGTGCTTCGGAAGGCACGTAAAGCCGTTGATCCCGGCTGCACTAGCAGTCGTTAACAACCACC
Organism: Eudonia lacustrata; assembly: GCA_947562085.1. Taxonomy (NCBI): domain Eukaryota; kingdom Metazoa; phylum Arthropoda; class Insecta; order Lepidoptera; family Crambidae; genus Eudonia; species Eudonia lacustrata. Next base: position 8,141,327 of record OX387332.1, read on the forward strand.
AATCCGCACTGGGCCCGCATAGGGAAGGCTAGTGCCCCAGCAGTGGGGACATAAAAATGAGCTGATGATGAATAACGAATACATCGTCATCATCATCATCATCAGCCCATACACGTCCACTGTTGGACATAGGCCTCTCCAAGTGCACGCCACTGTGCACGATAACATGTAAAAGTATATTTCTGTACAATTTTTTTTTTTGGAGTTTGCTGATTGCCTCAAACGACATTTTCAGCTTCACCGGGCTTGTTTGGGGGCGGCGAGAAACTTAAAGGGTTCCTCAAGCCGTGTGAAACGAATCACCTTCAGAGGTTTTCTAGAGTAGGGCTGGCATACGTCCCGGTACACCGGGGCATGTCCCGGTTAGAAGCGTTGAGTGCCGGCCAGCAAGTCAGTGGTCCCGGTTTGGCCTAAGAAAATCAAGTTATCGTTTTTTCTAAGGATATTAATTGTTGATTTTTCACATTTTATTAAGTTTCAATATTTTTAATAAATATCTACCAAAAATGAAACGTAAAAGTTCCTAACCTTATTAAAGAGTCTGATTAAAAAAAAAAACTATTAAAGTGTCTTTATTACTAATTGGGTTTTTTTAATTATCCATGGTTTACCCTATTTCTATTCCAAATGTCCCGGTCGGCTTTTTAGCATTTAAGACAACCCTATTTTAGAGGGAACGGCATCACGCACTAGTGCGTATCCCCGCGCCCTACTAGATTCTCCTAAGGGTTCAGATCGGATCTGGGTACTACAATCCTGCTCCATCAGCTGTCCTCGCATCTGGACTCTGCTCAAGAGCAGAGTCAATTGCCAAAGCTTCTATAAAAAAAAATATATATATATTTCTTAACTAGCGGCCGCTCGCGGTTTCACCCGCGTGGTTCCCGTTCCCATGGGAATATCTAGATAAAAAGTATTCTATGTGGTATTCCAGGTTATAAACTATCTGTATGCCGAATTTCATCCAAATCCATCCATCCGTTGCAGCGTGAAGAAGCAACAAATATACGAACATACATACACACAAACTTTCGCATTTATAATATTTATTACTAACACCTCGGTGGCCGAGCCCGATACCCAAAGGCCCTAGGTTCAATTTCCAGGTCGGGCAAAGTTTCGGATTTTTCGAAAAATGCATCGAAGCCCGGGTTTTATGATCACCAATCCGCATTTGGCAAGCGTGGTGATTAAACTATTACCCTTAAACTGTAGCGATGACTTAATTTCAATGATGGAGGCCTATGCCCAGCAGTGGGACAGTTATAGGCTATTTACATTTCTTAACTTGATAGAATGATAAATACATACTAGGCATATGTAGGCAGGCACTCTATTCAGCAAAGCCCCTGTCACGCGCGCTTCCTTCACGCTCAATGAAATCGACGACACGTTAGAAAATATCTCTCGTTTCGATAGGTTCTTTGAGTGAACTCGCAATGCCACCGTATACTATTATGTTTGGGGACCACTTTATCATAATAAAGATATCCTGCTATGAATATTACGTGTGTGTACTGATTGAAACATCAAGCCAGCCCAAGTCTTGGAACTAGAAAACTGAAGAATAGAGGTAACTTATAACTAATATGATGTAGACAGGGAAATACGCACTCATATACACTACAATGCACAGTAGTATAGATAGACTAAAGACACAATACTCTAAGAACAAGGGTACGAAGGCTCTTTTCTTATTGAGAAAGTTTGCTTCTTTGTGGGCGGCCATGTGATACAGGGTTAGAACAACACCTAGGAATGGCATTACTGTTCCTTTTCCCTACTAGATTCTGTATCGGATCGGATCGGGAGGAAGACTCGGTTTACACGCGCTATTGGACCTGGATGCTTGTTGTTATGTAGGTATTGGTTTCTTCCGGTTTCAAACCTCTGCGATTTAACCAAACTACTGGGCATATACCTAATAAAAATTAGCCTATATTATATCCCACTGTGCGGATTGGTGGTTGTTAACGACTGCTAGTGCAGCCGGGACCAACGGCTTTACATGCCTTCCGAAGCACGGAGAAGCTCGAGATGATAAGTTTTTGGTCACCCATCCAATGACCGGCCTTTGCGAAAGTTGCTTAACCTCAGCACTCGCAGACCGGGCGCGTTAACTACGGCGCCATCGAGCTCCTCAAAAGCTTTCGAAGCTTATTCTTTGTTAATTTGTAAGGCACTTATTATATTATTAGATTGATTGAATATATTAGGTATTCCGAGCTTTCTGTTTATAAGTTAGGCTTTAAAACTAAATTCTCAGAATAGCCAACATACAAACTTTATAGACTGACTTAGGTGGGTAGGTAATATCTTTTTATCGCATTGTTTTCTGTAAAACTAAAAACAAATATTTTGGCGCACATATATTTTCTATTTATAACAAGTATAATGTTTTCACAAACAATTGTATTATTGTAAGTACCTACCAATTACGATTTCTATTTATTAAGTAGTAGGTGTAGTATAGGCAAGCATTTGTCTCAAAAACCGCGTAGGTAGTATAGTACTTGACAAACTTCAATATTTATAATTGACAGGCCTAATTACAAGTGTAAGTAATATACGAGTAGTTAGGTCGTAAAACAAGGCTCGGTTCAAAAGAAATGAAACCTTAAAACAATAGAAACATGATAGTGTGTCCTCAACGTAACGTGGTCAAGTGATATGTCCACAAGACTAATGGCTCGGATACTGGTTACTTAGAAAGTGAGGTAAGATGATCCAGTCAATAAACATAATATAGGAAATTAATCTCAAATTTGCCGTGTAGGGGCGTTAACGAATCGCGTTACATACAGCTATCTTCCAAGCTTCGGAAGGCACGTAAGCCCGGTCCTGGCTGAATTAGTAGTCGTTAACAACCACCGCATCGCACTGTGCCCGCATAGTGGTTTATGGCCTGTTCTCTGGATTGTCTCCATCCATAAGGAAGGCTCTTGCCCCAGCAGTGGGACAAAAAATGGGGTGGTGGTAGTGATTATATAAACTTAAAACTTAAAAATCGAATTCTTTCAAACCGATAAACGTTAATGAAACTTTCTTTTTTTTGGAATGTGCCGATGGCTTCAGACGGCTTTTTTAGCGTTACCAGACTTTTAATTACTATAGTTTGACATTGTTGTACTTAAACAATTTTTGACTTTTATTAGAAAACTGTGGTGGTACTGTATGACATTGTGGAAATTGAAACTTTTACCTGATGTAAATTTGATAACTTAGATTTTTTTATTTTGTTTTTTACTTGTTTGATAGTTGTCGCAGGCGGGGACAATCACCAACCAAAGAGAGTGCGGATTTAATTGAGCTAGCCACGGCCGCTTGGTTGGTGATTGTCCCCGTCTGCGACAACTATCAATATTCAATGTAGGTATTTAGAAATATTTCACGTTGCATTCAACATTGCTCAAATTGAATTCTGGCTCTTAGAGCTTGTTTTTTTCTTTCAGTTTTTTCTCTTTGCAGTTATTTTTGATATAGGTACTTAGTTGTTTTAGCAGTCGGGTTTTTTGTTTTATTTTTATTTAATATTTTTTTATTATCGATATGACGTTACCGCCATCCTTGCTTTCGTACTATAGAATCTGTTATACATTTATACGTTGGCGTACAGCGGGACATTGCGTGCAGGATAGTTGGGCGGTGAAAAGGTTAAAACAAAATTAACAAAGTAGGTACTGCCCGAAAAATATGGTTTCTCGCTGCGGCAGCCATTTTGACGTCACCGTGACTGGGTGTGACGAGATGAGGATTTAGCCGTAATCCGCCCACGCCCACCCGGCACAGGTTGGTGGGTGTTAATGTTAACGACAGATATTTTACGACAGCAACCAGGAGCTACGGCTTAACGTGCCTTCCGAAGCACGGGCGAGCTTAAAGCAATCAAAGTCGGTAACAAATTCGGAGAACAGGCGTTGTGAATGATTCATAGATTGCGTTTTTTTTTTTTTTTTTTTTTTATGTTAAAAGGAGGCAAACGAGCAGGCGGGTCACCTGATGGAAAGTAATCACCGCCGCCCATGGACACCCGCAAAACCAAAGTTATCGCAGATGCGTTGCCAACCTTGGAAAGGAGTTGGATCTGGAGGAGGGAGTAGGAATTGGGAGGGGGGAGGGGTGAAATATGGGCCTCCGGTACTTTCACTCACCGGACGAAACACAACAGTAACGAGTGCCGTTGTTTCACGCCGATATTCTGTGAGAGGGTGGTGTTACGCCGGGCGAACCGGCCCATTTCGTGCTGCAACGCAGCGTGGCTCTACCACTCAGACACAGAAGTTTAGGTTAAAGAAATTCATGCTTAAATCAAATGAAAAATAGGTTAATGTTTTAAAGAACTGAACAATGTGTTGTCATTTATACGTTTAATACTCTGGAATTATTGTTTTCTAAAGTTTAAGCGAACACTACACATTAAAATGAAACCACTTTTACGGAACGTCGGGATAAACCTTTATTTTTATTTAATGTTTCTCCCGAGACGTTCCGTAAAAGTGGTTCATTTCACTCTGGAATTAATTATTGCTGTTTTCAACTCCCCTATTGTCCGATGGAGCTTCAAACTCAATAGCAATCGTTGCAGATGCAAAAACCAATCCCAACTTCTTTCAAATCATTACACAGTCGGTCGTGCAAACAATCCAGCAATTACACATTCAACTTTCCCACGAGAAAGAATGGCCTCCAATGAGGAAGCGACCAGAATGGGGCGTCATGTGAGAAATGTCACATTGTCTTGTTTTTGCTATTGCTTGGCGCGAAACGTGCGTTAATGTCATAAAATGAGGGAACATAGAAGGTAAGCTTAAGGGAGGCCGCACAAACACGGTTTCCTGATTAGGTTTCCGTATCAGGAATTCAGATTCGGAATTCCGTAATGTTTGCGCTACATTCTGTTTTATTTTATTCGGAATTAATATTGCCAGTACGTAGAGTGACGCCTTCGTGAAAGCACGTTTTAACATGGACGAAGATGAGCTGATTGCTGTGGCACTGTTGCTGGCATCTCTATAAACCGCCTCACGGACACGGAATCATGCACGGACCATCCGATCTGATCCGAACCCTCCGGAGAATCTAGTAGGGCACGGGGACACGCACTTAAGTGCGTGATACCGTTCGTTCCCTCTAGAAAAACTCCGAAGGTGATTCGTTTCACACGGCTTGAGGTACCCTTTAAGTTTCTCGCCGCCCGCAAACAAGCCCGGTGAAGCTGAAAATGCAATGGAACAACACGAGGGAGGACCTCGGCTCAGTTTGACCGGGTGGTTAGAAAGTCCAGGTACATGTCTGTACCTGGATATAGATAGAGCCCGTGTGAAACGGGTCGTCGTACCCTTGTTGTTCTACGAGTACGGTGTCTTGGGCCTAAACTAGTGTGCATGTTTAGTGTATTCTGTAAATGTGTAGTAGCATAATTAGAGGATCAGGCTGTGGGCGTTGCTCGAGCGCGTTTGTATGAAGCTTACCTTCTGCAGTCTCTTTTTTTTTCCTTTAGTTGATGGCTTCGTGCGATTAGCACATTTAGCCAGTGTCAAAGTAATTTTTCTTACAAGTAATATATAAATAAACAATATTTCCTTCCTTCCTTTTCCTTCTTGTATAGATGGTGATGAAAGATAATAGAAATGAGAAGTGAGAAATGATATACCCTCCAAACCACGCTGCGTGCTCCAAACCCTCGAGTATCTCAGTAAAGATGTGGGGCTTTACTAAGTCCTCGGGCGTACTTCTTGAGAGAATTTGAAAAGTGAAGTTGCACTGTTTTTTTTCATTTGCCAACACTCATATGCGCACTTACGAACACTTAACGGTTAATAATCCACCATTATTTCACATTAATATTCGACATAACACAAATTTTAGAAAATAAAACAAAACTGCAGACATGACTCTTCACTTTCCCGCCAAGAAGTCTGCAGTCTCTTTATTTTGTGTTGGTGTATTGGCATCTAGCGGCGGTATTGCCACTGATGGCCTACTTATATATTGTAGCTGTTAGTTTTAACAAATTCTGTGGTCTAGTGGTATCTTATCTAAGTGAGGCTTTTTGATGTGTAACATCTTTCCGCTCGCTTTCTATATATTACAATTTGCGGGAGTGATTTCGTGAAATGTGACGGAAGTAGATGTAACAGTGTAACAGGAAGTCGGGGAAGCGCGAAAGCGCGCGCCATTTCGTAAATTTAAAATCGATATTATGAACATGACATATTAAATTATTGTATGTGACATTGTGTCATTTGACTATCAAAGGTCATTTTGATGTCTTCTAATGAGTATTTACTGCATTTATTTTATAGTTATAAAATGATGTAATAGGTACCTGACCCATTTTTTTCAGCATATAATGTCAAAATTGCTTATTTATTACTAAGGTGAGATGTCAAATGTTACACATTATATGCGACTACTACTGTAAGGCTCGCTCGTTTTCTTTTTATTAAACTAGGTAAAATGCTTTGCGCATACACAGGGGCTAGAGCCGACTCTGGGTTATATGGAACTCTCCTTCTCTACCCTCGTCCAGCTACTAAAACCTTGACGGCAGGTGAGGTATCATCAGCCTACTCCTGCCTATGCAGGGCGTAGGCTTCTAACCCCTAAAAACCTAATACCATCCCTTCTCTGCCACGAGGATGGCCCGGTATCATGAAAGGCAAGCACCGAGTATTCTAGTGTGGCCTGCCGAGCTTCCCTTTATCTAGCACTTTGAGCCATCGAGATAATGTGCAACCCCAACAAACATCGTTGCACGCCATAAAACCACAAGGTCTATTTTTGCTTGCATCATTAAACCGGCAATCCTTAGTTCAATAGGATACTGATATTTTGAATGCACAGGATGTTTAGTTAAAACTAACAAGACCAGTTTATTAACATACTGTAGTGTACAAGTTGCTTAGTGCAAGTTATATTTGCCATTCAATTATGCTAACGAACAAAACAAGAAGTTGTATGGAACTGAAAAAAAAGTTCAGTAAAAAAAAAAAGGACAGTTAGAATTTTGTCAAACAAATTGTCGTTTTCGTTAACGCGATCGAATGGCGAATGAAACTCGCACTAGACACACTGGTGACAAACAAAGAGAATCAAAATTTTACCATATACAACAACAATTTTATAATAATAATAATAATATTTTATATTTTTAAATGTTTGTTTTGTTTTTAGAAAATATTTAAAAATGTAAATAAATATGTAAAAAAATAAATAAAGAGATAATAATAATAAGGCCAAGAACCTCGATCTCATGAGGCTCTCGTTAGGCGGCTGGATCAAGGACCTGGTTCAGATGGCAGTTCTCCTCGATACGGCACGCATTGTGAGGAGGTTCCTGTCTCTGGAGCCCTAACTACCGGTAGCTTGGACCCTGGTCCCGATGCCGGCGGACCTCCATTTTTTTATATTTTTAAATGTTTTGTCTTTTTTTTTAGAAAATATTTAAAAATGTAAAGTAATATGTGAAAAAATAAATAGAGAAAATAATAATAATAAATTATTTATTTGCCAAAAAAACATGGACAAAAAGGTCTATGGCTCAGTGTTTGCAGGAGACCCACAAACATTGTTATTTTGCCATAGCCATAAATTTATAATTGGATTTAAATTTATTTTGTTGAATTTAAATTATTTATATGGTAACTTCATATTTTTTTTTATATTGAACGCACTTAAAACTTGCACTAGGAACCCTGGCGTATACACTGCCGGTGACAGTTAGAAGAGGTGCTCAATAAATGCGGGTGAATTTCGAGAGGTTGCGGGTTCATGTCACTAGAGCCAGACAAGACAATATTTATCGAGTGTTTCTCATTTATTTTTGTAGAACATACATACTGGTGTGGTGGGTGGCATAATTTGTCAGTGTCAAGTTCAGGGATAGCTACCTATATATTTTTATTTTGAAATAAAAATGAAATGCTGTTAGTTGATAAGCGCATAACTTGTCGACAGCCTACTTGGACGAACTTGGATGACATTTTGCATAGACAAACAGTAACCCTGACCCTAGTCAGGGTTACTATGTATGTCCTAACATAGATACAATACTTTTATCCTTGTGTATATCGTTTCTGTGGGTAGTCCTCGCTAATAAAGTTGTGGGCAATATATAGTTTGTAATTATGGTAATTATGTAGGTATTTTATAAAAATGGTTCTTGATAATATAGCAAACTGTAGTAAAACTTATAGATCTTTGAGGTGGCTTAAAATGCTTGAGAATTACATTATGTTATAAAACCACATTTTTATTTGTTTATCAACTCTACAGATTGTTAATGTCTCACCACCATTTCGAAGCATGTGCAGAAATAGAGTCCTACTGGGCTCTTTTCACTCATTTGCTATGAAAGAATAAGAACTCTGGAACTGTTATTCCTAGAACTTGATGAATAATGGCTCCATGCTAAAGTTTCAAAAGGCCCAAAATGTTTGGAGATGACCACGAGTGTCAGTCAGGGTGGCACAAAATTCCAGTCAACCAATCACGGGCTTCTTAAATATAAGGTGTAAGTTTGAGATTGAAAAAGAACTGTGGGAAGCTTCAACTGAATATGTCTGTAATATACCTACTACAGTAATGAATAGCAGGATACAGGCACTTTTCAGTTGCTTCAACTGCTCGCTTGTTAATTTACAATATACCTAGTTATAATAATATTTGGTAAAACAATAACATATTACAGTTTTGGGTAACATATTTGTCATCCTGATATAAAGGTTATTCAAACCCAGATAGAATTATAGTACACCTATAACTATTGCTATTGTTTGGTTGTGCTACCTAGCATAGTAGGTACTTGTATATCAGTGAATCACAGGTGTTTAATATATCTATAAAAAGACTGTACTTAGCCTTTTAAGTCACTTATCGAAATAATAAGGCGCTTGTTTTAAGAATAGGTTATAATAGTACAATTAAAATAGAATAAAATACAAAGTCTACCTTGCTGGCCTGCAAGTTGCTTCTTCACATAAATTTAGTTTATATATTAAATTAAGTCTATTTACAGAGTTAAGATTAAATTGATGGTGTCTTGTTGCATTTTGATTGTAACTAGGTAATACTCTATTTATTATGCCTGTATAGTGATAGCTGAGCTAGCGGCTATCTGAGAATTAGCCACAATGCCCTTTCCGTTTCCATCCCTTTTAATTTTGATGTAGATTTTAAGTATTAATTTTTTTTAAATAATTTTATTTTTAAAGATAATTTTGGTATCTTACAATCAAATAGTGGTGACAAAGCTTAAAGCTTAACCTATGCTGAGGCTGGGGCCTAGACGGCTTCACTATAAGTAAGTACACAACATTCACATTATAATCTTAATACTTACCTAATACAGACAGATAAATTAGATAGGGAATTAAATATAGACAGAAAAACGTACAGGTAGGTATTAAGTTTATAATGTGAATCTTGTGTATACTTTTTTTTATCTTTGGTGGTCAATAAATGTTTTTTTCTTTCTTTCAGTTCAGACATTCCGTAGGACAACAATTGTCACATGAGGTCAGTGATCTGAGGTTGAAATAAAATATCAAGCCTTACCTGTTTCCAAAGTTTGTCTTCCAGAACTCAGCAGCATCACTCTTCGTTATACGAAACTGATCGCCGGCAAAAGTACCATTGGGGAACATTGCCTTCAGTTCACTGAGCATGTGGCTGAAAACAAGGCTCAGCTTCGTCAAATTACGCCTATAATGCGAGTTTTCGTCAAACATTTTCTCTTTTCCTTCCTTGAACAACTTTATCGCCTGTTTACATTTTCTTATCAAATTAATAATAAATATATTGAAATGTTCGTTACTATTCAATGCCTGCATGTTATCTTCGTATTTAGAGTATATTACGCGCAACCTCTGATATGTATCCGGCAAGATATCCAGAATGAAAGGTGGGCTGTTTTTTAGATTCATCTTGTGATGTTGACATAGTTTCACCACTTTGTCCATCAATTTCCAGGTCTTGTCTAGTGTTCTCTTGTCGGTCGCCAGCTTTGTGGGGCACACGGCGTCCGAGAAAGCACCGTGCAACTTCGAAAATATCGAAGATATATTTTTCTGTTGTGATTTGTGTCGAGGGGCCGCCATATTGTCGGTCCGGTGACATACAAGAAACAAATTTACAACGGTACACTGAACTTAGAACAAATTCATCACTTAATAATTATAAAGTCTAGCGTGTGTTTACTCATTATCACATAAATGCACCACATTTACAACACAATTTGTTACAACGGGCAACGCTCGTTCCCATACATATTACCGACGCGTATGACAATTTTTGACAATTGAATGACAGGCAGACGGAGGGGAGGCAGAGACCATGAACGGAACCATGAATGAATGGATTCCTTCGTCTTTCTTCGTTCATAACCAGTTTTTGGTATTGCAAGGTAACGATTCTTAATACCCATTTGATGAGAAAAACTAAATGGGGAGGAATGATGTAAAATGAAGTGACACAATACTGCCTCTGGTTTTACGAAACTTTACCTAATTATATTTTTTATAAAACACAACATAGCGAGATCTGTATTCTTTAATACATTTTTTTGAGAAAAACTTTTATACTTTTTTATGAAAAAGTATTAAGTATGGTAAAGGTTCCACTTGGTGTCCAGGTTGCTTCTACCCTGGTCCTGGCGGTATTATATTTTATTTCAACCCTGTTAGTGTTTCCCTATACATAGCGCCCCGGCGGCCGCCGGCCTTGGCCTTTTATCAGCCTTTAAAATAGAGGGTGCCTAGGGCGACCGCTTCACTCGCTAGGGCCTAGGGCCGGCGAGCGCTGCGCGCCGCTGCGTTGTATGGTTCAACGGGAATCATGAAGACATGTATTAAAATATTCGCGTAGATAAAAGCTACTCAAGTAAACACTATTTTTGTGCTATATTTTTTATTTTTAACGTATCAAACTAAACATACTTTCAAAACAAGTCACAAAAACTTTAATGTTCATCGTATCTTAACAACATGAGCATAAATGAACGTAAATGAATGAATGAACATAAATTACTTAATTTAATATAATAACAACAATAACTAATTAGCAATTACAGTTAAACAATTTTCAACCGCTAATGATTATTTATTTTACTCGTAAAAGGGTGCACTTTATAATATTGCAACACTGAAGTTGCGTTTCGCTTATTCGTCTTGAACATTGATCAATAAAAAATATGTAACTTTTATTTACTAATCATGTTTTAGAACAATATTTCTAATCCTAAATTAAGCTTTTAGGAATAGAAAGTATCAACAAGTAAATATTTATATAATAAAAACCAGAAAATCAGGGCAATAAAACGCACTAATACAGAGACATCTGTTGATAAATTATTGAACTTTTTTTATTACAAACGGGACATCGTAGTTTTGATAATTCTTTTCAGAGGGCGCACTGACAGTTACAAGTTTTCATCATTATCAATAGATGGCGTGCTTACACAAATCAATGAAATTTAATGTAAATTTACATTTATTTACAACAAAACGATTCATAAATTTAGCACCTACTATTTATTTACTTTCAGATAACATTTGATCCATTTTATTAGTAACAATTTGACTTAAGACTATATTGGTATAGTACAATTTCATTCCTTACGTACGGTACGGACACAGAGTAGATATACCTACCTACCTATCTATATACGGTTAACAATAAATTGCATTTATCTATAATAATACTATAATGCTGAAGAGTTTGTTTGTTTGTTTGGTTGAACGCACTAATCTCAGAAACTAAGTACCTACTACTGGTTCGAATTGAAAAATTATTTTTGTTTTAAATAGTCTATATATTGAGGAAGGTTATTATAGGCTATAGGCTATAGGTATTACATCACGCCATGACTAATAGAACGCGGGTGAAACCGCGGGGCACAGCTAGTTAATAATAAAAATAATTTAATTGAAACTATACCTACTAATTACATAATTGACTAAGTAATATCGTAAGGTATTGCGCATGTACATATAGATACCTGCATATCACCCTATCTAAAACTGTCAAATTTCTTCAATAAATATTCAACCATATAACTAGCTACTCGCAAACGCGTTGAGTAATTCGTCAACTCGCCCCACATGCCTACGGCCCATTTGGGACGAGTTGCAGATAATTGGATCTGGCTCTCTTTTTTGAAAAGAGTTTACTATTGACAGCGTCACCGGACTTGTTTGGGGTCGTGCCAAGTATCAAGCCGTGTGATCGAAACACTAGAGTTCTAGAGGGTATGGCATCACGCAAGCATGTCGCATATTTCCGTTCTCTACTCTAGTAGAGAACGGGGACGCGACACACACACAAACTCACGGGAATTCCTCAGATAATCTATATATTCTCTGAGGGGTTTGGTTCGAATCTGGAGTGGAACAACCCGAGCCTCTAGGGGCTGGGACCTTGGCTCGGGTTGACTCACACTTGACATGAGTTCAGTCTACTTTAGGTACTATTGAGGTTTTATTTAACTACCTTAAAAGTTAGTAGTCAAATTTAGCTTAGGCACTTTACATACAGAGCAACTGTAGTTGAAGAAATTATCAACCATTTAAAAGTTATTTTTAAAGGGGTTTAATGCACAATTTTCAACTTTTCAAATCTGTATTCAACTGTCCGTGTTTGTCAGTTGGGGAAACAAGCAACTTGACACAACTTGTACAAAAACAATTGCTAGTTGCAACAACTGATAAACTGTTGTCGATAATCGAAACTCGCGACTAAATAGAGTTGCTCTGTCTGCTCAGTTTCTTCAGGTTACACGCTTAGATCACATAATGTGCTAGACTCTCAATAAGCGCTTCAAAAAAGTCTGCGAAATATTATATAACCACAAGTATTTTATTTCAAACTAGCTGACCCGACATACGTTGCCCTGTCAATTGTCAAGTTTTCTAAACGATCATCGTTTAGAGCTAACAACACAAAATAAAAATTAATAAAATCGGTCAAGCCGTTTTTGATTTTAAGCGAGTTTAACGAACATCAATTAATTTTTATTTAGATAGATTAGGAAAGTCGATTACAGTATGAAGTTTAAATATTTGACAGTCTTTATTGACCTTTATGTTACTGCGTTTTAAGGTGTAATATTAAGCTGTCCATTCTGTAATAAATTATTGAGATGTTTCAATGAGCATATACGGCCATTTTAGTGATGCATTTTTGTTCCAGATTCCTTATCTAATACATTATTGATTCTATTAAAACACCTAATATAGTTGCGAGTGTCCTATTGTCGCAATAAGAAACTTGCCTTAACTTCACACTTTTGTTTTTTTGTCGATAATTTATTTATTTATTTATTTCTATAGGTACACAAAGGTAAGTACACAAACAGATTACAATCCTTGCATGAGTACAGTAACATATTTGGTTAACCTTACTGGGTAGACGGTAATCCAAAAGGTACACAGGTGTACACAGCATGACATTTTTGAGTAACTTTTGAGATGCAATAATGCTGGTCCTAAATAAAGTAATTCTTAAAACTAATAATAATAATAATATATATATATATATATATATATATATATATATATGTGTGGACTCGGCTGTCATCGTGCCGATTGTTGTTACGGCCAACGGCCTGATGGCCAAGAGCCTCGATCAACATCTCATGAGGCTCTCGTTAGGCGGCTGGATCAAGGGCCTGATTCAGAAGGCAGTTCTCCTCGATACGGCACGCATTGTGAGGAGGTTCCTGTCTCTGGAGCCCTAATCACCGGTAGTATGGACCCTGGTCCCGATGCCAGTGGACCCCTATTTTTTATATTTTTAAATGTTTGTTTTGTTTTTTAGAAAATATTTAAAAATGTAAATTAATATGTAAAAAAATAAATAGAGAGATAATAATAATACAAAAAAAGATTAAATAATGTAAAGACTAATGTAAATACTAAAAATAATTAGGTGCAATAGTAAACGGAGTGAGGTGGGTCTATCTAACTGACTCCGCTCCATTGGACAGACGGAGGAGGAGGCTGAGAAACACTTGGCCTTCATTACATTCGTGACCATTTTTTTAAACTGAGGAAACCTACTAAAAACGTCCACATCCCTATCAAAGCGTAACAAATCATTAAAAATTCGACACGTTCTAACTAAGGGGTTATAATTATGCCGTGTTGTTTCTGATCATTTCTAATCATGAAACGCGTAGAGTTCTATGTTGCGACGCACACGTCCTACATAAAGTCGGTCACAAAATACCTAGGTGCTAAAACCTCGGAGAAACAATCGGTCCGATTATCGGTGAGTTTCTTGCGCCCATTCTTCTCCACAGCTAAAATATAGACGTCCTGAATGGGTAGTAGGTAAAAAAATTATGGACGATTCAAAAGCACTTTTCTAAAGTTTATTTGAATAAAGAATATTTAACTTTGACTTTGACTTTGACTTTGGTCATACAAAAAGTCGGTAGTGGGCGGGCACCGTTTTTATTACCTATTCTTTTTGTATATCAATTTTTTTTCCTCTTGTGTGTAGTTTAGGTTTGGTCTGTTAGTATGTTTGTAAATAGTCTATTTGTATGTTGTTTTAAATATTATGTGTAAAGGTTACACTGTCCTCGAGGACTATGTAACCTCTCTTGAGGTAACCTGAGGAGGTTAAACCACAACACACCCTTTTAAGGGTGTGGTGTGGTACTAGACGTCGCGAACGCGTACCGCCCGTGAGACCGCGCGTGCCGGCCCTAAACGCACTAAAGTGCGAATGGACCGACACGGGTGATCACACGGGCGCCAGGGTGAACCCCGCGGTTCAATTCCCTCCGGGATAGGCCCCGCGGTCTTCACCGTATCGGAGTTTGGTCCCCCAGAGGTTTAGTGAGTATCCCCCTCCGTCTCGCCCTTCCCAGCCTTGGGCTTCTCCCTTGGCAGCCGACTGGGGACAACGGCGTCCCCATGAAAGTTGGTGGGTTGTGGAAAGACGGACGGGTGAGTCTCACATAACCTGGGGCCTCTTCAAGGCCCCGGGTATGCCTAATGCATTCATCTGAGTTAAAAAAAAAAATGGTGTGTTAGTATACTGTCTGACTTATTTATTGATTTTTCTGTATGTATGTGTATGGTGTGTTGATAATATTTTTTTTCCTTAAACTGTAGGTATATAATATGAAAGTTCATTGAAAATTTATTTTTCTTCTGAATCTTCCTCTTCATTAGCTTCTGTGGTAGTCGTGGTGCGCTTCCTCTGTCTGCGTCTCTTGCTGTGCCTCTTACCTTTCTTGTTCGCTGTTGACGTCGCTGTGCGCACCCTAAAACATTTTATAAATACTGTAAAATATGCCTACAGACCTTTTATGACGAGTTGCAGATTAATCAAAATAAATAATATTTTCATTCTGCAACTCGTCCTACGTTACCTACTATCGAAGTACGAATGAAAAGAGTAGGTACAATCAGTAGCAAAAGCGTTAGTGTGGAAATAATAAAAAAACTAATTTGTTATAACAATCGGTCATATGTTTCAAGCATTATTGAGTTCCGGCAGTTAGGGATAAGATAGACAGTGCCTCAGTAGTTAAGGATCCCAGGTAAAATGCACTTCCACCATTGGTCTTTATTATCAAACACAATTATTTTTTAAAGTTAAAAAACTAAATCATGGAGTTCCAACATTTAGAATCTTCATCGCAGGCCAAGATGCACTTCGGTTCATTCAAACAGCAAAGTAAGTACCTAAGTAAAAAACTCTCCTAATTTGTCACCATAAAATTCAAGTTTTCGTTAACACGATCGAATGTTGTTGTTGGTACATTTACTTACTCAGTGTTCCACAATCAAATTTCATGCTGGCCGCACCATAAAGAATACAAACACAATTATATTAATAATTAAAACTTTTTTATTTCCAGCCAGGAAACACTTTATACCTCAAAAGTTAAAAACTTTTTGCTTCGTTCGTTCGTTAATCTCAACTTTTTTATTCTTTTACGTAACTTATGTTGTTTCCGAAGTAGGCTTCAAAGGAACCGAGATAAAAGGAGCGCCTAAACAAGACTTTGGCTTTTATTCCCAATAATTTATTTACTTCCTTATATATTTCGTACACAGCAGTTATCAACTTATAGTACCTACATTGATGTTATGATACACAGGCACGGCATATTGTGACACGGGCCTTCCTATCACTGTATGTAAGGTTCACGAGCCTTCCCTATAGACTAAAACACTAAAAGGAGAAGGGGCCATAAACCATTACGCGGGCCCAGAGCAGATTTGTGGTTGTTAACGACTGCTAAGGCAACCTCAGCCTAAGGCTTTACGTGCCTGCCGAAGACGAAGGAGCTCGAGATGGTACATTTTTGGTCACCCATCCGATAACCGGCCTTTGCGAAAGTGCAGAACGAGCGCTATAACCACTGAGCCATCGAGCTCCTATGTAGGGTTACCAGGTTCTAAAAATTCAAAGACTTAGGTATTTAGTCGACCTTTTGGCCCTAAAAGCCGGTAATTATTTCAAAAGCTGAAATTAATTTGCATTATAAAAAGACATTAACATTTAGCTTACGATAAAGGTGATTTTAAAATGAAAGTTAACATTGTTCATATATAGAACAAAAAGAAACATTATATAACATAACTTGAAAAAGAAAACAGAATAATAATTAGAGAATTAAAAACTAAAGACCTATAAATAGAAGATGTCCTCCAATTGTGGGCTCATGGGAACGGTCCCAAGAATGCTGGCAACATTGCCCCTTTGGATTGCCAAACTAATACGCTGGCTGAGGTACCTGCCCCTGCCAGCCTTCTTGTCACCGGAGCCCTCAATAAGGCGAGCACTTAGCTCTTTAACAAGCTGCTTTGCCTCCAGCCCCCATGGACCCATTGTTTCCACCGCAAACAAAAAAATTTAATAATATCGCTAACCGCAGCATGAAGTGAAGTGGCGCGAACATGCGAAGGGAGCCATGGTGTCAGCACAGGTTGCATCCCACACCAACGGCCTGCCAAGCTTCCAGGGCCCAATGGTCATTCCGTCAGGTCTCTTGCCATCACTGATGAGATACCAGCTGGCTCAAAGACAGCCGGTAAACCAATGGTGGCAAAAGCACTGCGGATGATGCTGTTTAGTGTCGAGTGACGTATCATACGGCCAGCACTATGAGCGCAAGAGAGGCCGTGACGGCCAAGCTCGTCAACAGCCTCCTCACACACACAGCGGTGAGGCTGGACTAATTTGGCATTTATATACTATAATAGCGTTTCGCCTGTTCGCTCGCAAGCTTACAAAAAACCTAACAAAAGCCGGATAGACAACGGGCAACCCTATCTACTTATCCCTATCTGATTCTTATTTTTTTTGTTATTAAATTCAATTCAATTCAAGTTAAATAATTTATTTCAGACCGCATTCCATATTGAGTTATGGATTCTTATTTTTTATATGTTATTGTTTGAGCCTAAATCAAGTAAATAATGTGTTGGGTGCCTGAGCTAATTGAATTGTTAAATGAAAATATTGTTAAGTAAAAAGTTAAGGCAGTTTATTGATAGTTACAAATGTTCTAATGATAATGAAAGTTGATTAGTGCATCCGATTGTTTCTACCGTGTAATATAATTTTTAATAGTCCATTTTCACTGAACTACAAATCTCCCCTTCCTCTTTTTTAACATTTTAAGCTCCCTCTCACTATTGAACTTACGCACTCACGCACTATCATTCACTGACATTACTGACTTTGACACAAACTGGCTAAGCGATAAGCGCAGGCGGCGGGCTGAGCCGCCCCTAGCTCCGCTAGAGCCGCTACCGCCGCTACCGCCGGCGCCGCTTCGAGTGCCGTAGCCGCCTCGCGCGCGATCCATAGCCGCTACGAGTTCCGTAGCCATGTTGAGTTCCATAGCCGTATTGAGTTCCATAGCCGTGTTGAGTTCCGTAGCCGCCCTCGTCAGCGCCATGCGTGTGCTGCGCCGCCGCCGTCGTCGTCGGCACATCCAAACAATACCGACAATGACTGTAACTCCGATAATCCCATAAATCGCAGCATAATGGTGAATATTGTGATATGACAAATCATTCGAATCTGGCAAGAGTTCGGCTTTCTTTTTTACTTCAATCTTTGTTGATAATTTGTCATTAATTTTGATGTTTTCCGTAGAATCATGTTTCAAACTGATGTTCATTGTGTTGTTGATTGGAGCCATAAAACTTGTTCCAACGTTTCCTTCTATGTTAGGTGTACTTTTTTGGGTTTGTTGAGTTATAACTGTAACATTATTTGTTTTTACTAAGCAACCGCTGTCTGCATTGATTAGATTCGGGCTAGACGGTCGGCGAGCTGTAATCCAATCCTTACATATTGCGCGGAGTTTATTCTGAGCGCTTTTGGATACGTTGATCTTTTCTTGATTTTTCATACTGAGGTCCAAGTTATCTTCCTTTTGTAGGTATGCTGGGCTTGAGAGAATGAAAATGATATTTAATCTGTCTCTGTGCAAGTTTGTAAAATCTTCCTGAGACACTGGACGGGACACAAAGGAATCCTTTTGTAAGATGATGCCGATAAGACTTGACATGTGAACTATGTTTATGGTGTAGTTTTATGTTCGATGTGGGATCGATATATTTAACTTCATATATGTCATTATGGGTCTCTGCTGATAAGCGGGATTTTAATTTTAAAATAACAAAAAAATCTGTCGTTCTTGCTTTTACTTTTGAGGCTCACTTAGAGTTCTTTCATATCGGATTGTATATTGTGTAAAAAGTGATGTTCTCAACCAATAATCAATAAATCTATTTTTATTTGTTTTTTTTTACGTACTGTAACAACAAAATATACTCTATGTACAGATGACACCTGTACTTCTACCTATCCAAAACTGTCACCTCATACAAATTTTAACCGTATGCCTTAAACATAAAGTTTAAAATCTATTAAGGAAATTTTACAGTTTGTGTTAGTTTGATGTGTAGGCATGTTCCCTGTGTGGTACCGGGGATAAAGAATTGCACCACCCCATCTCTTCCCGTGGGTGTCGTAAAAGCCGACTAAGAGACCATTCTAGAGGATGGGCAGCAGCATCTCTCTGAGGTTAAGTCTCAACTTACTGCGATCGCCAACCCGCCTGCCAAGCGTGGCGATTATGGCAAATCCCCTCATGTATCCTTGGGGGAGACCTTTGTCCAGCAGTGGACGTCTTTTGGCTGAGATGATGATGATGCATGTGTACTAATGTTCTATGGTAAATATTATTGTCAAACTGGAGGTCCCTCACACTAGTGGCACATGAATTTTTATTTTTTTGGAGAGAGATTGCTGATTGCCTCAGACGGCATTTTCAGCTTCACCGGACTTGTTTAGGGGCGGTGAGAAACTTAAAGCACGTTCCTCAAGCCGTGTGAACGAATCACTTTCGGAGGTTTTCTAGAGGGAACGGCATCACGCACTAGTGCGTGTCCCCGTGCCCTACTAGATTCTCCGAGGGGTTCGGATCGGATCGGAGAGCGGAACAACCAGAAGGCGCTTATAAAGGCTCGGACCTCGGCTCGGGTTGACCGGGCCGTGGTGGAGGAGAGAAGCGCCCAGTACATGTCTGTACCTGGTATAGAGCGCGTGAGAACCGGTTCGTTGTACTCTTGTTCTACGAGTACGGTGTCTTGGGCCTAAACTAGTGTGCATGTTTAGTGTATTCTGTATATGTGTAGTGGCATATAGAGGATCGGACGGGTGGCACGGATGGCACGTGAAGGGGATGTACAGTGGTTTTAAGTTGGTAGGCTCCTCCTTCTCCGGAATCTCAGTCGAGACCTCGGGACTGGGCAGGGAGGCGGGGTATGGAGGGGAGAGTCCCACATAACCATTCGCTTCTCCCCAGGCGCGATAGTACTCAGTACCACCGCGCGTAAACGGAGCCAATGCAGCACCTACTGTGCGACTGCCACTCTCTGGCTAGGAAAAGAATGGGACTCCTGGGGTCGGCCTATCCGAAACCGGAGGACTTCAGACTCTTCGCTCTTAAGGATGTTGCCAAGCTTATGGCATCTATCTTTACAGAGGAAGAAGAGTGAAAGGATGGGGTTGCACAAAAGATCCCGATGGGTCGAAGTGTTACTGCGAGAGGGAAACCTCGGCAGGCCTAAGATAAGATAAGAGTCGGTCTATACCTTAGGAGTCGGTCTAGATTTTAGAGTCGACGATCCGAGCAGTGTAAACTGCGAGTTGTGTTCTTCGTACAACGTAAAGCTAGCACACTTGACAGCTCTGGTAACCTATCTAGAAAATAGGGAGTGGACTCGTGTCCAAGGCAAATCTCTTGAGACACTAGTCTTATGAGTTCCGGATGAGAAATGCCCTTCGACGCGACCTGATCTGGCGTTATGACCTGACATACCAAATAGGTGGTGGTTACTGCAGCCACTGTTACCATACACAGCTTAGTAGTAAGTGTAATAAGTTTTATTATAATTCTTTTTTAATACTATTCGGGACACCTCTGTTAGCCAGTCTTGCAATGTTACTAGAATCTCATATTATGTTATGTGTCTCATATTTCGACGAGTATAAAAAAACTAGTCCACTACTACAAAAGCAATTACCATTAAATAAAAAGTATGACAACTTAAAGATTAATAGCATACCAGAAAATCACGATTAAAGATATAACAGGGAACATAATCACAACATTACAATTAAGCGACGAGAAGCGATAAGACCTCTTCTAGACAACCAGAGTGAGTCAGTGTTATTTTAAACAAAATTAATCAACAAACATAAATTATCAATTATCACATGGAAAAAAACTACGAGTTAGTTAAAATTTTATTAATCAGATTGACATAACAAAACAGCAAACATAAATTATTAGATGCTACAAAAAGTATTATAAAAATAAATTACTTATTAATGTCCGCACAAGGATTCCTCTCGTACGCATTGAATTTCACAATGGTACCTTTAACACCAATCAGGACGTTGTCAGCCGAATCCATAGCAAAGGAATTAACACCAGACACATTAAACGAACCCAAGTGTCTGGCATTAGTGCTTTCAGCATCAATCACAAACAGATTGCTGGTCTCATCCATGCCGTACACTTCATCAGATCTGCTAACGAATATTCCAATCATTTTATCGTCTGGCAGACCTTTAATTTTAATAGGTACCGTGTAACTATTTTTGAGGATATAAGAAGTTTTTGTCGCCACAAAAAATATGTTACTTCTTGTGTCAACCGTCAAACCATGCCCATTGGGCACTGCTGGAAAC
This sequence comes from Eudonia lacustrata, assembly GCA_947562085.1. NCBI lineage: Eukaryota > Metazoa > Arthropoda > Insecta > Lepidoptera > Crambidae > Eudonia > Eudonia lacustrata. The sequence goes on from OX387332.1 coordinate 8,162,564, forward strand.
GACTCCTGCTTCTGACCGTCACCGGTAATCACGAAGACTCTGTTCTGTGGCCAAGTCGCTATATACATAGCTGATCCATCGCTTGTAACAGCTATATACATAACGTCTTCACCTAAAGCTGTATACAATTCAATTGAGGCGTCCTCTTTATATTTATAGACACCGTTATCTGTCGCGAGATATATAACGTCGTTGAGGTTATCGACACACGTTGATTGGCCTAACCCGGCCACTTTGATTGTTTCTGTATCTCCACTAGGGTGCAAGACTTGCAGGCTCATTTTCATTTCTTCGCTTATTAACGTGAAGAAGACGTTGCCTGTCTTCCAGTGTATGCTCATGTCTGCTGGTATACCACTAACGTTTCTGATCTCATCCATTGAGTAGTAAAAGTTGTTGAAGTTTAGCAGGTTAGAGCAGAAGTATTCGTGATTCTTCTGTCTTATCAGACTTTGTCGGGTTATCACAGGAGAGCATTGTGCGAAGGTGAGGGACATTAAGAGTAGCACCAATTTTTCCATCTGTGAAAAATGGACGAATATAAGTATGGTGGGATTTTTGTAGTTTTTACATTAATATGCAAAATTATAATGATGAAGAACACTTGAAACTGTCTCATGATTGTAATGTTTCAAATGGAGCTGACAACTATGAAATGCGCTTCGTTTTAAATATCAGAAGTATACAAAATACAACGCCATGATACATTGAATGTATTGATATATAAGTATAAAGTTATTTTTGTGTCTTAAAAATTGAGTACCTATGTCTCCTGGGATGCTATAATCTTTAATTTTAAGATGTTTTTTCTCAGGAACTATTGTACTTTTTACGTTGTTCATAAAATAGAATTAAACATTTTTTTAAGAAAAAATTATGTTTTATTAGCAAAAAATTTATTGTTTCCAAAATAAAGAATAAATTATAAAATTTCCTCTATAGAGAGAAAAAAAAAACACTAATAAACAGTATCAACGGTCTTAACGTCACTTCACATCAGGTGAGATGAAAGCCAATTGGCTACCAGTTAGCAAATAAGAAAAATACATGTATGATTATCTTTTCATTTACTAAAGTATACGTCATTTTTCTTTCTTTTTCTTTCATGACACTAAGTATTCTTATTAGTACGTAATAATAATTAGAAAAACGCTAATATTTTATATCTGTATATACGTAAAGCAAAAACTTTTTACCCCTTTTTTACGAAAATTGCGCGGACGGAGGAGTATGAAATTTCGCACACATATGGTTTATATAGAGACGGTTATCCGAATGTTAGTATTTTTTGAAATAATGTATAAAAATACATTAAATCAATAAAACAAACATTACACACACTACTGACACTACCATGTATTTGACACACACGTATATACTCTTTTCAAAAATGGAAGAAGAATGGAATTTCATCAATGGAGGAGCGCCGAAATCTGTCAATGCCAATCCAAACTTACATTCTATCTTTTTTATTTTTTCATTGCTTAGGATACAATCCGTGCAGCCTTAATAAAATTACGGTCGAATTTCGACCACTGGGCGATCTTTTATATTTTAATAAAACATCTAGATTTTAAATACGAGTATATAGCGATTTTCGAAATTCCTAATTTGGGAACCAAGTTAATGGATCACGCAATATTTGCATCCCCTTTGCTTAAATTCAGGGTGTCTATATAGTGCGAATTGTATTAGCCATTAATGATAACGAGAATTACAATGACACAATTTTAACTGCGCTGCTTCAATGCCATACTATTTTTTGTTTTCGTAAACATAATCGAATGAATACGGATATTAAAGTAAACAAAACACACACGCAAGTTGTAGTCGAATACATTTTATATCTGCATCATTGTTAATCGTAATTACATTTTATTTATCTCTGATAACAAATAGGTAGTTTTTACTAGTTTTTTTTCCATAGGTATGTGTTGTATTTAAAACGGTTTGATGTAAAATCGAACATCGAATCGTAACGACGATCTTCGAAAGGTGACTGGCAAGAGCTGGATGAGAGTAGCCGCGGATCGTGCTTAGTGGTGTGCACTTGGAGAGACCTATGTCCAGCAGTGGACCTGTGTAGGCTGATGATGAATGATGATGATGATGATGTAAAATCGTGCATGACTTTTCCAAAATATTGGAATACTATCGGCCGCTCGCGGTTTTACCCGCGTGGTTCCCGTTCCCGTGGGAATATCGGGATAAAAAGTAATTCTATGTTTTAATCCAGGTTATAAACCATCTATATGCCAAATTTCATCCAAATCCATCTATCCGTTGCAGCGTGAAGAAGCAACTAATATACACACATACACACAAATTTTCGCATTTATGACATTAGTGTGATAATGTTTGTTCAGAAGTTTCTCCCGAATTGTTTTTGTAATATTAACACGTGTTGTGATACTCCATTTTTAACACAATCAGCTGTACAATTATTCTTAGTTTACTTTAACCAAAACTACTTGAAATTGGCTGAATGCGTTTACCGGGAAAAAAAATAATTAAGATTAAATTAAAAGTTTGCTCACATTTACATTGAAATAGTGTAGTCAATCACAGTAGCCTGACTGGTAGGTCACTTAGGCTGTATTCACACTTTTTCTGCCTTAGTATTTCTTTTTAAATTAACGTTCGGATAAAAGTGTAAAATAATTTAAGCATTATAACTTTTACACAAAGAGATAGAAATTCTTTATTCTACTTACTGTGTACAATATAGTTCTTACATATTAGATAGTATCAACAGTTAACCATTTCGGACGTATAATGTAATAATAGGCTTTTTGTATAAGCAAAGCCTTAAAACGGTTTTTTTAATATTTTACATTATTACTTTTTAAACTCTGCTGGTAGCTTCACTACATAGTTTAAAACAAAGTCGCTTCCCGCTGTCCCTATGTATGTATGTATGCTTAGATCTTTAAAACTATGCAGCGGATTTTGATGCGGTTGTTTTTAATAGATAGAGTGATTCAAGAGGAAGGTTTATATGTATAAATACATGCATAATATAGTCGAGAAACACTGATAATTTTAGAGGTTTCACATTTTTTTGCGCTTACATTAGAATCGCTGGCTGAACCCTACGAGATAGATCAAAATAATGTACTGCAGTATTGTACATCTTAAAAAGGTCTACAAAAAAGTCCGTGATGGTATATGTCTATCTCTTAGGTATAACTCACAATAATATTTTTTTATCCTTCACTTTTTACGAGAAATAATGGCTCATTTACGAAGCGATTTTAAGCAATACAGCATTAACCCTTATCCAATTAAGTACCTTAAATACATTGTGCATTTAATATAGATCAATATAGTTCTTTACAGCATGTAATTTAAATGAATATTTTCGAAGATATTACAGATTTAAAATGCAGGGACATAGCGGTTGCGTGTATCAACATTGCACCCGTGCGAAGTCGGGCTGGGTCGCTAGTATTATATTATATTTAAATTGCACTATTACAGGCACCCTTGCAAAACATTAGGTACATAATTACTTTGTGGTACAGACGCAGACGCCTGTACATCAACCTATATAAAGCTGTCAAATTTGCTTAATCACACTAATATTATAAATGCAAAAGTTTGTGTGTTTGTGTGTGTATTTGTTGCTTCTTCACGCTGCAACGGATGGGTGGATTTGGATGAAACTCGGCATACAGATAGTTGATATACCTGGATTAAATCATAGGATACTTTTTATATCAATATTGGAACATGGAAGATATTCGAAAAAAAGTTGGCTGGGGATACTTAGAATCGATAACAGAACACGTTCCAACAGTTTTTAGAATTTTTGTCTGTTTGTCTGTTTATTTGACCGCGCATCACGTGAAAATGGCTGTACGGATTTGGATGTAACCTTGCACATAGACATACTATGACCCGGTTAGTCCGGGTATGGTACTTTCATATAATACTTTTTATCCCGGTAACAGGTTCCTGTGGGATAGTATAGTCTTCGCGAACGAAGTCGCGGGCGACAACTCATAAAAACCTTATGCCATATACGACGACCTCTTTGGTCGAGTGGCTTGCACACCGGTTTTCATGGTGTCGCCATTACTGAGGTCCCGGGTTCGGTCCCGGGTTCGGTCCCCGGTCGGATCAATTTAGAAATACCTGTTTTTCTAAATTGTTTCGGGTCTGGGTGTTTCCTATGTATAATAAGTATGTGTTTAAGTATATTAAGTATATTTATCCGTTGTTTAGTTAACAATTTCTCAAGTTTCTTAAGGAAGCTTTTCTTGGGGCTAGATAATTGGTGTGAGTGTGGGAAACATTTATTATTATTTATTATTATTATATACATAAAGTTCAAAATCTATTGAGGATATTTGACAGTATGTGGTAGTCTGATTGCGCATGCGTGCGTACATACAGGTCAAACTGATATTTTGAGCGAATATTTATAGTTACGACCGACGGGTGGATGTTTTTGATGTGAAATAACTATTATTTCTAAGTTTTAAAAATATGAAAATTACTAACGTCGTCGCTCGCACAACCAACTGTCCTAACTCATTTATGGTACTTTTTACAAACGTTTTCCAGTTGATCTATTATATTTTCAAACTATCACTGTAACGCAAAGTAGCGGACTTTCTAAACATAGTTTTGTATATGTGTACTTTGTTTACAAAGACCACTACAATAAGTTACAAAAAGATAAGTAAAATTACAACGACATAAACACGCAATTAACAACATATACAACGTGTAACAGAAAAGTATGGTAAAAATTAAAAGAACCAAAGCGTATCCGATATAGATCTTGTATGTGTTGTTTGGTACTAAGTCATAATTAATAACTTTAATTTTTCATGCAATTGTAAATTAAATATTTATATTAGAGAAATCATGCGCATCAGGCACGCATAAGAAAGCAGCACTGATCATAAATGTAAGTACACAGAGGTTAGTAAACCAATAGGGCTGTGACTTGTTTATTTTAATGTTTTGATGGCAATTTTTTTAATAATTATGTCTTAGTAACTCTTAATACAAGATCTAGGTCGGATGCACTTTGGATCTTTTTCTTTCTACCACACCATTCTGTTATACGTTGTATACAATGTTATTTTTAGTTTATACGAAACCTGAAAACTGTTTGTTCAGAATCAGTAATAGAATCGATTACAATATTTTTTATACCATGTTACATTTTGACCAAATAATATTTACATAATCTCAAATAAAGTATACCCTACTAAAAACATAACGGGACAGCACAAAAAACTTGTAACTTCATGAGTTTTCAAGATATTATTTTAATTTTTTTTCTACTGATTCTTCAAATGAAAATATTTGACCCGTGTTTCGATTTTCGTATAAACTAAAAATAAGGTTGTATATGTATAAATACGGTTAGTTATAAATGGTTTACCTTTTGCGTTGTGACCTTTAGCACAGTATCAACTTTCCTTATGAGAAATAACACCAACAAAAATATACTATCGTCGTTCTTTCTCCGACTTGCAAGATATACTGAGAGCTATCACAACACATCGCACTCATATACATTCCGTCATGTTTATGTTATCTCAAACAAAGTGTGTGTTTACGCATGCAGCTTCCGAGAAAAGTAAACAACAATGATTTTAATTAGTAACAAAATCGGAATGCAATTATTGTGTTGTGACACAGAATAATATGATGTGATCGAGATGCAGAGATGCAGAGATGAATAATTTTATTTATTTAACGTTATACTTACGTCATTTTAATCTCTTTCTGTGCTCAAGTGTCGCCGCGCCGCCCGGTCCAAGGCCCAGAGGTCACGAGTTCTTTGAAAAGCCTTTGCCCAGTTAAGGGACAGCTTATAAAGTGTGTGTGTGTGTGTGTAAAAAAATGTATTAACTGTATTTTTTTTTAGCTGTAGTTATAAAATTGTGTGTGACAAGCAAGTAGGTACACACTTAACTCATTTAGTTTAGTTCTGCTTTTATGACGACAAACTATGTATCTTAATAACCATGTTCTCAAGTAAGTAGCAAAAAATAACATTTAAAAGAAAAAATTTTTTTACCTATTTTGTGTTTCTATTCTGTTCTATTCAGTGTAGCCCAAGGGCCCCGTATTATTAATAAGGCGGTAGCTACGCCCCTGTGCTTCAGTTTATTGCTTCTAATTTTGCTAGATCTAGTACCCTTTGACACTGGAACACACCGATTCACAACAATGCTTCTTTCCGGAAAAAATAGGCAAATTGATCCCCATGCAGACGGATTTTGGAAAGAATCTTACCACAGGCAAAGATTGTTGAACCTTAAATACCTACTAAGTAACGACTGCTAATGCAGCCGGTACTTACCAACGGGTTTACGTGCCTTCCGAAGCACAGAACCGCTGTACCTTTATAAATACTTACATAAATATATTAATACGGGCAACTTAAAGCAACTGTCACAATCTTTAAGGCGGTAAATTTATCACTGAAACCGTCGTAATCTTTCAAATTCACCTCTTAAACAAACTTGCGAAGTTTAATTTGTTGCATTGATGGAGTTGCTGTGATAAATGATTTCTAAGTCAATGGATCATATTTCATGTTGAAGAGTATAGGGGCGGCTTTAAGGCGCCACTTGCAAAAATACATAAATAAAAATAGAAATAGAAATAAAAATAGAAAAATCTTTATTTGGTATATTACACATACACATTCAAAACACAGGAACATCACTTTTGCATATTATACCAAATTGGTTTCCGCTCAGCATATGTCCTGGTGTTAACCACGACGCTGGTCTTCCGCGGATGCCATATTTAAATTAAAAATAATATTAAGAAAAGCAAAAATTATATATTTGTTTTGTGGTGCCATGACACTGTACATCAACTTTCATCGAAAGTTGTAGGAGTATGACAAGACCGACGAATCTGAAATTTTGATAGAGATGACTTCATGCCTTTGTCTTTAAACCCCTTGCTCAAAAACACGATTGTGCAATTTTGGCTTGATTTGCACAATTGAATTCGTCCTGTGACCACGGACCCTGTAAAGGGTTCGAAACGTCAGGATAAACAATAAATAAGTAATGTGTCAAATAAACGCGAGTAGATCCGTAAAAGTTGTTTCATTTCAATGTGTAGTGTTCGCGTAAACTTTAGAAAACAATAATGTTGATCGTAATTCTTTACGAAAACACACCACTAAAAATCATTAATGCTATATTACAATGAAATTACTTAATCTATGATTTGAAATCACTCAAATATTGATAACAATATTTGTAATTTAGTTGCTGCATATTTTGATAACTAAAACCAGTAATTTTATAAAAATATTTTTTTAGAGTCTGCGGTCTTTGCGGTCTCAATTGTCGCAGGCGCTACGTCTAACAGAATCTAAAAAAATATTTTTATAAAATTACTGGTTTTAGTTATCGAAATATGCAGCAACAAAATTACGAATATTGATGTTAACTATATATTAGTACTTGAAGCAAAAACTTTGTACTTACTCCTTTTTACGAAAATTGCGCGGACGGAGGAGTATAAAACGCACACATATTGTTTACTTATATACAGAAGGAGTACAGAATGTATTTTTTTTTAAATTATGCATAAAAAAATACATTAAATCAATAAAACATTACACACACTACCATGTATTTGACACACACACACTTATAGAAACGCTAGTTACTCTTTTCAAAAATTTCAAAAATGGAAGAGGAGCGGCCTGTCAATGCCAATCCAATCAATACTCACATTCTATCTTTTTAAATTTTTCATTGCTTAGGATACAATCCGTGCAGCCTAAATAAAATTACGGTCGAATTTCGACCACTGGGCGACCAATAGTCAATTTAATTGAGTGATTTCGAAACATATAGCTTTTCTAGAGGTGTTTTCGTAAAGAATTACGATAGAGTCAAAATTGCACAATCGTGTTTTTGAGCATGGATTTTAAAGACAAAGCCATGAAATTATCTATACATCAAAGTTTCAGATTCGTTGGTCTTGTCATACTCCTACAACTTTCGATGAAAGTTGTTGTATTTTTTCCAAGTGTCGCCTTAAGGGCGACTAAGTAGCGTAAAGGCTCTACACTGCTCTACTATGTCATACATATTCTAAATTGTTTTGTAAAGTTTACGCGAACACTACTCATTGAAATAAAACTACTTTTGCGGATCTACTCCCGTTCATACTAATGTATTTATAAAAGAAACGCGAGTGGATCCGTTAAAAGTAATTCGTTTCTATTCTATTAGACTATACACGTTTCATGCGCTTTTTGCAAGTCAAGATACCGCTGCCTGCGCTTTCAGTAGGTGGGTGACCAAACAATAATTAATGTAACCGAAAAAAGAAAAGAGCCGAAAGGATAAAAAAAATTGCAAACAAAGAAAGAATAAATAATAAATAAATAATAAACTTTCCTACACTCACACCAATTATCTAGCCCAAGAGAAGCTTCGTTATGAAACTCGTTAGATGGTTACTAGACAACAGATAAACATACTTAAAATACTTAAATACATACTTATTATACATAGAAAACAACCAGACCCGAGACAATTTAGAAAAACAATAATTTCTAAATTGACCCGACCGGGGATCGAACCCGGGACCTCAGAGATGGCGACACCATGAAAACCGGTGTACAAACCACTCGACCAAGGAGGTCGTCAAAAAAGAAAGAAAAAGAAGATAACAGTATAAAAAAAGAAAAGACAGAAAGAACGAATCTAGAAAAATACATAAAGGCTCCTTGCCTTTTGGTCCCAACTCCTAATCCCAAACAGTATAACAGTGGTTTTACATTATAATAAAAAAACTGTCTAGCAGGCGTCCTACATTAAAATCAGGGCCTGCCTTTTCACTGTTACATCTCGAAACTCACTGTTCTTTCATAGTTTGAACGAGGGTTGGGAAAGACATCGTTTTTCACAGTCCCGTGTCAAGGTAGGTAAGGAATAAAAATGCGTCTAACAAACATTTCAACTTATCAGTTACCAATGAAGAAATTGGAAATCAAACCTTATGGTCTTCTTAATAAGACTGTTACAATGTTTTCTTAAAAACACATCTTAGGTTGGTATTTAAGGGAATGACAATTATATTAAGACCTATGCTACTCGAAGTTGTTTGGCGAAATCTCTTTCATTATTAAGCTGAAGAAAGGGCGGGGAGGTCTCCCAAAAATGGTGGCTTGATGAGAAAATGGTCTCCCTATTTTCCCCTCTAAAGTTACAATTCAAAGGTCGAGATTGAGTGAGCAGGTACAATTATGGGTACAATTATGGGTACAATTATGGGTACAATTATTTTCGATGTTATAATTTTGTACCTACGATTTTTTATATAATTGCCGAAACAATATGAAGCTTGTTATGGAATACTAGTCACCCAACTCAGCGGTCTTCCACTCAACCAGGCTTTGGATGGGTGGAAGAGTTTTATATGCCAGCGTTAAATACATGAAAGGTTGGTTAGTAATGGTACAGAGCTGGATGAGAGTAGCCGTGGATCGTGCTCGGTGGCGTGGACTTGGAGAGGCCTATGTCCAGCAGTGGACTAGTATAGGCTGATGATGACGATGATGAATGGTACAGTCTGCTAAGGAATTTGTTGAAAACATAGATGATAAACACTTTATGATCACGAGTGATCAGAATGTATGGCGAAGGGGCTAATTTACCTAAAGTTTCCGACAAAACGTGAGTCATTCCGACGAAACACATAAACACGATACGACGTCGCACCGCAAAAATAAGCGTTGCGCCAAGCTAGTATAAACCTTATTGCCTGTCAAATACTAGACAGACGGCCGCATCGTGGTACGACGCAAAGACGTTGTGTCATGTTTATGTGTTTCGGCCCTAAGAGTGGTGAAGAAGCTCGATGGCGCAGTGGTGAACGCACCCGGCACTGCTGAGGTTAAGCAACTTTCGCAAAGGCCGGTCGGACGGGTGACCAAAAATGTATCATCTCGAGCTCATCCGTGCTTCGGAAGGCACGTCAAGCTGTTGGTCTCGGCTACATTAGCCGTCGTTAACAACCATCGATCCGCACTGGGCCCACGTGGTGGATTATGGCCCGTTCTCCCTATCCATCCATAGGGAAGGCTCGTGCTCAGTGGGGACATCAAATGAGCTGCTGAAGATGATGAAGAGTGGCTACTACCACCATTTTTTTATAAAAAAGAATTGGTGGTTTAACAACTCTTTGTCTTGTCTTATCGGCTATTGGCTGTTAATAAAAACCTTTGCTTTTTACATACAGTTATATTAACTTTATGGCTTTTTTAATAGAAAAGACTATCAATGTCACAAACATGTTAAAATATTATAAACAACTAGCTGGCTTCGTAAACGGTTTTATGTAACTGTCGTTGTAAACGCACACATTGTGTAATTGTGTACCTACTATGTTCACTCTTTCTCTTGTGACAGCGGTCTTGTATGTGCACTCTGTGTCTTACAAATAAATCTCGTTTTACTGCCTCAATCTTCAGTTATTTCCTCATAATCCATCAGGTTATGGGCCCAGGCATTGAAATAATAATAGGCAGTGAAAATATTAAAATTCTGAGACGATTATCGCAAAACCACACTATTGCGAACGTTCGGCGTTTTTACCACGAGACAAGACAACATGGCAGCCGCGGCATCGTCGGGTTCGTTTGGCGTACCTATGGAAAAACTACAAGGTACAGCAGACTATAACCAGTGGAAATTTATGATGAAAATGGTTTTGATGCATGAAGATCTCCACGAATGCATCGAGTCGAAGGCGGGCAGTGCAGACGTAAGAAAAAACCAAAAGGCTTTGGCTAAAATCTGTTTGTCGGTTGGCCCTGCGGCATTAACGCATGTTCGAAACGTGGCGAGTGCGCATGAAGCTTGGTTTAATCTCGAAAAGGTATACGAAGACAAGGGGCTATGCAGGCGGCTTGGCCTGTTGAGATCACTGTTTGCGATGAAACTACGCGACGTGAGCAGCATGGCCGCATATTTGACCAAAATTACAGAGATGACGCAACAGTTGACGGATATTGGAGCACCGTTGGACGACGAGTTCGTAGCGGTGGTGATGCTGAGCGGATTACCATCAGATTTCGATCCGCTGATCATGGCGTTGGAGAACACCAATATCAAACTCACCAGTGATGTAGTTGCGGCAAAACTACAACAGGAGCAGCAGCGACGGGACGAGCACAGTGAAGGAACTGCACTGTTTATGAAAACCCCGAGAGAGCCGAAGTGCTTCAGGTGCAAGAAAACTGGTCACATGAAAAAGATTGCCCGATGAATCACCAAGGTGCTGTGAGCAGCAAAGGAAAGACAAATCAGAAAGTCAAGCAGATAAAGAAGTCTTTGTTGACAGCTTTAGCGGTGAATGTGGGGAATAACCACTGGTACATTGATTCGGGGGCTTCCAATCACATGTGCAACAGCTTGGAGTCGATGGAGGATGTGAAGGCTTCAAGAAACCTTAGTGTTCATGTCGCAAATGGGGATACATTATCTACGGAAGGAAATGGACGTGTCCGGGTTAATTTGAACAATGAAATAAGGACAATAAGTAACGTGTTTCATGTTCCTAATCTATCTGCAAATTTACTATCAGTTAGTGAACTAATAAGGAAAGGTTTCAGTGTCACATTTGATTCGAAAGGTTGTAAAATCTATGATAAATGTAAAATAATGGCTACCGGTTCTGTGTTTAATGGTGTATATCGACTAGACACCAATGATAGGGCTTCTTTGAAAAGGGAAATGTCGGAGAGAGCTATGTGTTCTACTGAAGGAATTTCAGGCAACAGCGGTAAGTCTCAAGGGGACTCCGTGGAGGCAGCACAGGCACCTGCAGATACTGCGGAGGCACCTGCTGCTACTCCGGACAGCCAGGAGGTATGGCACCGGCGCTTGGGGCACCTCAACGCTAGGAGTATGAACTTGATGAAGAACGGCATGGTGACAGGTATGAATTATAATAATAATAATTTTAGTCCATGTATTTCTTGCATTGAGGGTAAACAGACTAAGCTGCCTTTTCCCAAGAAGAGTTTAAATAGGTCCACAGTGAAGTTGGGTCTTATTCACAGTGATGTTTGTGGTCCTCTACAATGTTCATCATTCAGCGGACATAAATATTTTGTAACATTCATCGATGATTTCACAAGGAAAACTTTTGTGTATTTTCTTAAAAGAAAAGATGAGGTGTTTGAGAAATTTAAAGAATTTAAAAACCTTGTTGAAAATGAAACTGATAGGAAAATAAAAACTTTAAGAAGTGACAATGGGGGTGAATACATTAATTCCAATTTTCAGGAATACTTGAAAGGCTGTGGCATTCGACACCAAACTACAGTGCCACATTGTAGCCAGCAGAATGGGGTCGCTGAGAGGGCGAACAGGACCATTATGGAGGCGGCTCGCTGCATGCTTCGTCAAGCTGGACTCGAGCACAGATACTGGGCAGAGGCTGTCAACACTGCCGTATATCTGAAGAACCTTTCTCCGACGAAAGCAGTGATGGGAGCCACTCCACAAGAAAAATGGTCTGCCAAAAAGGTAAGCGTAGCTCATTTACGCATTTTTGGCTGTCAAGCTTATGCTCTGACCTCATCACGTAGAAAACTGGATCCAAAGAGTAAAAAGTATATTTTTGTGGGCTATTGTACCGACACCAAAGGGTACAGGCTTATAGATCCCACACGCCCACAGAACTGTCACAAGGCCAGGCATGTTATTTTTTTAGAAAATAATTTTATAAAGAACAATGTGTCAAATGATGATAATAATTTCATTATGGAGCTGTCCCCTAATACTGACACAAATAATATTATCAGTATGTTACAGTCTTCTGACCAAACAGTCTCCATGTCAGAGCCACCTACCCTTTCTGATGAGAATGATAATTCTGATGACACAGCAGATCAGAGATTTATTTGTAAGAACAAAGGAGCCACAAGGCGCCAAGAGATATATTCACATGACTCTGACCTGGATACATCAAGTTCATCAAACACAGATAATGGCTCGGACCTTACTTACATTCCAGAACAGTCTTCACTCGACTCTGAAGACTCGGACACTACAGGATTCAGGAGCGCTGACGACTCCGGAGATCCGGCGGCCTACGTGACCTGCGTGCCGGAGGAGCTCAGCTGCGACGAGCCCCTGACTGTAGAGGAGGCGTTGAGTGGCAAAGAGGCTGAACAATGGCACAAAGCAATGCAAGATGAGTATGATTCATTTATTAAAAATAATTGTTGGACACTGACAGACCCACAGGAGGGACAAAAGCCTGTCAAATGTAAATGGGTATATAAAAAGAAAAGGAATTCTACTGGAGAACTGGTTAGATATAAAGCCCGCTTGGTGGCAAAAGGATTCACACAAAAGAAGGGAATAGATTACCAAAAAACATTTGCCCCAGTTGTCAGATATTCAACAATTAGAATGTTATTTGCCATTGCTGCCGAATATAACTTAGACATTGACCAAATGGATGTTCAGACTGCTTTTTTGAATGGGGATTTGCCTGAAAATGTGGTTATGCAACAGCCAGAAGGATTTGTTGTAAAGGGAAAGGAAATCAAAGTATGTAAATTAAACAAATCCGTCTATGGTCTGAAGCAAGCGGCAAAATGCTGGTATGATAAAATAAATGCAACTCTCACAAGCAAGATGAAGTTTCAAAAGTCATCAGTGGAGCCCTGCGTGTACTTCAGACATCAGAACGGGGAACTAACAATATTAGCATTGTATGTAGACGATATAATTCTGTTTACAACCTCAGATGCCGTGAAAAAGGAAATAAAAGCCCAACTAGCTAAAGAGTTTGAAATGAAGGATCTGGGTAAAGTTCAAGATTTTCTCGGCATGAGGGTTTGTAAGGAAAATTACAGAATTACTATTGATCAAACACACTACATCAATAATGTTCTATGTAGATTCAAAATGCAGGATTGTAAGCCGATTGGGACGCCGATGGAAGTTGGGCTGAAACTTTCAAGATCTGATGTAAAATCTAATGATTATGATTACAGGAATCTACTAGGCTGTCTCATGTACATCGCCGTGTGTACACGGCCTGATATAGCGCACGCAGTAAGTTACTTGAGCCAGTTCAATGAGCACTACTCGGACGCACACTGGAAGGCGGCCAAGCGCATATTGAGATATCTAAAAGGTACCGCTAATTATTGTTTATCATTTCAGAAATCTGGTTTAGGTATAAAAGGGTACGTGGACGCTGACTGGGCGTGTTGTGAGGTCGATAGGCGATCTTATACTGGCTATGTTTTTAAGATTGGTAACTCTGTTGTGTCCTGGGAAAGTAGGAAACAGCGAACAGTTGCTCTGTCAAGTACTGAGGCGGAATACATGGCTCTTTCTGACGCCTGCAAGGAGGCGTTGTTCATTCGTGCTTTCTTTATTGAATGTTTTAAAAATGTAATTAATAAAGATTTTGTAATAACACTGTTTAATGACAATCAGTCTGCACAAAAGCTTTGTGAGAATACAATGTTTCATGCGAGAACAAAACATATAGATGTCAGACATCATTTTATTCGAAAAATTGTTCATGATGGAATTGTAATAATAAAGTACCTCTGTACAAACGATATGTTGGCTGATGTATGTACAAAGGCCCTATGTAAGGATAAATATGTGAAATTTGTAAGCCAATTATTGGTGTTACAGGGGAAATAAATATTTTGCTGTTATTCTTTAATTTATGTTTTAAACTTAAATTTGTTAACATAGAATATTTAAGTTTTTATTTGTTAACATTAAATACTTAGCTTATTGATATACCTACATAGGTATGGTTTAAATTTGTTTATGTAAATGATAATCAACAAAACTATGTAAGAAAGTCTTTTTTTGTTACAAACATATTCTTTGTCATAAAATTGTACTAGATAGGTAACATGTTACTAGACTGATAGAATACTGGTTTGTTAATTGTAATTTCAAGGGGAAGTAGGTATTTAGTAGTTGTGTTATAGAAACAATATAAACTTAGCTGTATAGTACCTGCATACACATTAAGTTTAAGGGAAAGTGTTAAAATATTATAAACAACTAGCTGGCTTCGTAAACGGTTTTATGTAACTGTCGTTGTAAACGCACACATTGTGTAATTGTGTACCTACTATGTTCACTCTTTCTCTTGTGACAGCGGTCTTGTATGTGCACTCTGTGTCTTACAAATAAATCTCGTTTTACTGCCTCAATCTTCAGTTATTTCCTCATAATCCATCAAAACAAACGAGTGACAGACTTCTTGGTGGGAAAGTGAAGAGCCATGTCTGCGGTTTTGTTTTATTTTCTAAAATATGTGTTATGTCGAATATTAATGTGAAATAATGGTGGATTATTAACCGTTAAGTGTTCGAAGTGCGCATGAGTGTTGGCAAATGAAACAAAACTGTGCAACTTCACTTTACAAATTCTCTCAAGAAGTCCGCCCGAGGACTTAGTTAAGCCCCACATCTTTACTGAGATATTCATATTCATATTCATTTATTCACCATAAATTCATAACAATAAGTATAATAAAAAACGGACGAAAAAAAATTACACAAAAAAAAACAAAAAAAAAAAACGAGTGACATGACAATTGACACAACGCATTGATTTTGACGATTATTCTATCAACCGCTTTGTGTCGCTCGACTGCAACGAGTGGGTCATTACGGTCGAGCGATTCAAAAATATGGAAAGTCAAATGTCGAACGAAATTAGTAGAAACCAAGCGCTCGACTCGAGGCGAAGGAATCAAAAATAGAGCCCCAGCCAGGGGCTAACGGATAACATCCAACATTTTGTATTATGTTGGCAGCGCCGGAAACGAACTATTCAAAAATACGGAAAATCGGCGTCATGCTACTTGGAAGACGAGTGTGACTTAAGTCGCATGCGACAACACAATGTCATACGTGCGATTCAAAAATAGATTCCTTCGGAACAGTCCGAGCGCAAGTGTTGCGAGATTCCATGTCCGTGAGAGGTTGTCTATGTGTGCGCTGCGCGTGCGCGTTTGTATGAAGCTTGCCGTCTGCAGCCTCCTTATTTTATGAAAATGTCTTTCCTTGACAAACAACAAATGTGTGATATTTTTCTATAAAATGTATCTTTTCGTTTTCTTATAACATTTCCCAATAGTTATCGAACTCATCTTCCAGGAATGTACGAGAAAGTTTAATATTTTGCGTGCCTCTACCGTTCCCTTGTCGGAGATTTGGGAAGTTGCGAAAATTGGATATATTCAGGAATAACGTATCGCGATGCACAAAGACATCGGGCGCCGACTTATATCCAATATTCAGGCGTTGCACTTGTGAAATTCTATTAGTTTCACGTGCACCTATATCTATCTATGTTCCTTCTTTTGTGGGTAAATTGTAAATAGGAAGTGCAAGGTAAAGAAAAATGATTGACAATTCGAAATATTAAAAAAAATTAATTACTCTGGAATGGATTTTTTTAATATAAAAAGGCTGGCAAATGATTCTGCTTTGCCTGATATCTAGCAGAAGCAGAGACCAGATGCTCCACAGCTGGAGCGGGATCATGCCTCGCTAGCCGACCTCACCTTGCCGACCCGCAAGTTAATTCGTCACTCGTCCCGCAGACGGGTGTGTAGTGTATAATATAACAACATATCGTATAATGTTAAAAACATATACAATCAAATGATATAGTTTTGTTTAATATAACACTTATTTAATATAATGATGGATTGATATAATTTTAAAATACATATTTTTGAAACGTATAACAAACGATTGAGCTAAACTCATATAAAATAACAGCCGTAATATAACATTTACATGATATAATAATTAAAACACAATATAGCAATACTTAGTACTCGTATAAGCACACAGACTTGCCTTAAACAGGCCGCACAATATCATGTAGAACCGACAGACCCATTCAACACTCAAATAAAATATTTAAATATTATTGCAGCAATCGAAAACTTCAGACCACTTCAAACATTGGGTAAAAACGTATTAAAGAGGGTTATCAAACGCGCAACAACCTTACGACTGTATGGATACCTGACGCTATAAACTTACCTATCTTACGATTTCAAGTTAACTTTATACACATAACAAACACAAACATAAAATATAGCACGTTAATTTGTTAGTTTATCTGAAAATAACAAATAATGAATTTAAATAAAGTGATACCTATGTATTTGATTACTTGTAATTGATCAATAAACAGTAATGTTTTTTAATAGTGACTTGAAAAATGGTATACCTTTGTACTGAAGGGAATACTATTAGGGTTGAAAATGAAAGCGCTAGTAGCTTCTTTGTTCTAATGTAGGTAACAACTTTATTGACAAATTACATGCCTTATATGCTATTTGCCAAAACACTTTGATAGCGCGATTCAGTCAGAATACGAACCGCGCCATCTAATGAGAACTATTTGAACTATACTTATTATATTTACATTCGTCTTCAACATGACTTGACATTTAGCGTAATCAAAGTAGGGCTTCGAGGTGGAATAAATAACATCAATGTTAGGTTGTGAGCCGACCGCCTCATGTGCGAGCATCTTGGAACCCTTGTCCCTTAGTCGGCTCTTACGATATGCACGGGAAGTAAGGCCGCTGATAAATTATTTTCACGTCACAAACCAGTATAGAATTCCTACCTACAACTTCATTAAAATCCTCTTTACAAACCCTCTGAGGATGTTTCACGTTCCACGGTTTGGGGAAATTAAATTTCTCGCCGTCCACAATAGTCCATTGCGCTGTAAAGGCCAGAGACAGCTCACAAAGTTCCCCCTTTTTTTTTCATTCAATTAAATTTATGATGTTAAAGTTGACAACCCTATCTATTATAAGAAGAGAACGAGATTTATAGCAAATCACTGATAGAAAGTGTTTGTAAGTGAGGAAAGATAAGATTTCGAGAGTTTTGAATCTCAATTGTTTTTGTATGTCAATTGTTTTTTTTCGTTCTCGGACTTTACAATTTAATCGGATCATCCACTACTTTACCATGAGTTCTTAAAGCAATATTTACTACAATAAATAATTAAAAACAATAATAATTAATAATTTTGTAAATTCGATCACTAAATTAATCAACTTTATGTATTCCGGTAATGTCAATCCAGAAATTGTTCCCATTCTTTTCGGCGCGAACCAAAAAGGACGGAGGGGTGAGACCAATTGCTGTTGGATCAACACTACGACGTCTGGCCTCCAAAATTGCTGTTCGACATATTTTACCAAAATTAAATTCGGAATTTGAACCCGTACAGTTAGGTTTCGGTGTAAAAGGAGGGTGTGAGGCAGCCGTCCATGCCCTACGCTCTTTCCTAACTTACGGACAGCCTGACGTGTTGCTAAAAATTGATGTCAAAAATGCTTTCAATTCGGTAAATAGGGATACCCTGCTGACGGAAATAAAACAACATATACCGGAAATATACAATTATCTTCTTCTCAGTTACGCTGACCCAACGAAATTGTTATATCGTTCTAATGAACTGTCCTCGGAAGTAGGTTGTCAACAGGGTGATCCCCTTGGGCCTGCAATTTTTAGTTTGGCTATAAATCCGTTAATCAAAAATTTAAATTCTAAATTCAACGTTTGGTATTTGGACGACGGAACCCTAGGAGGTGATGTGGATACTGTGCTTTCGGACCTTTTTTTAATCAAAAATAAATTTGAAGCCATTGGTTTGGAGCTTAATTTTAGCAAATGCGAACTTTATATAAATAACTGCGACTTAAATTTAAATGACGTTAAACTAAAATTTAATATGTTGGCTCCAAATATTAAAATAGTTAACAGTAATTCCCTTTACCTTTTAGGTTCTCCAATTTTTGATGAATCTATTTCTGAATAAATTAATAATTCAATTACTAAATTTCAAAATTCTGCTGAACGTCTCCTTGAAATTAGTCCACATTATGCACTTTGCATCTTAAAATTCTGTCTTTTCGTCCCAAAATTTACGTATGTGCTCCGTTGCAGCTCCTTTTGGAAACGCTCAGATCTTTTGTCACAAGTAGACGACTTAATCAAAATTAGCTTAGAATCGATTCTTAATATGCAGCTGAACGAGCAATCTTGGGCCCAAGCATCCCTACCCATCCGTTATGGTGGTTTAGGGATTCGCAAAATTTCCAGTGTCGCTTTACCAGCCTTCCTATCTTCTGTCCATAGTTCAGCAAATCTCATAAGTAAGATTTTAAGGGCATCCCCTTCGAACTTTGAGATTGCTGGCTTGGAAGAAGCAAGAAACGCTTTCTTAATTGCATGCCCAGGTCAAAATTTTTCAGATTCTCCAAATTCACAGAGGAGCTGGGACGATATAATCTGCAAATTGTTTTATGACAATCTTTTG
Organism: Eudonia lacustrata; assembly: GCA_947562085.1. NCBI lineage: Eukaryota > Metazoa > Arthropoda > Insecta > Lepidoptera > Crambidae > Eudonia > Eudonia lacustrata. The sequence continues at coordinate 8,181,937 of OX387332.1, forward strand.
AGCTATAGTACAGGTTCGGCGCGTGCTAGGCTTTTGGCTTTGGGTACGCATGAGGCCGGCTACTGGCTTCACGCGTACCCATCGTCAAATACAGGAACATTTCTTGAGCCTGACACGCTCCGAATCGCAACCTGTCTACGGCTTGGGGTTCCAGTCTGCGCTTCTCATAAATGTCCCTGTGGCAGTGATGTCGACAAGCTAGGACATCACGGACTGTCATGCCAAAAAAGTGCAGGCCGCTTCTCGAGACATGCCGCACTTAACGATATCATACGCCGGTCCCTTGCCACCGTCAACGTGCCAAGTCTACTTGAGCCGACTGGTATTGCAAGAGACGATGGCAAGAGACCGGACGGTATGAGTTTGATTCCATGGAAGATGGGCCGGGTGCTGGTATGGGATGCAACCTGTTCTGACACGCTGGCCCCTTCCCATCTACATGGAACCAAAAACAGAGCTGGTGCGGCTTGTGAAGCGGCTGAAAAAGCTAAAGCATGCAAATACAGGGGTCTAGGCTCCGAATATGATTTTGTCCCATTCGGTGTCGAGACCCTTGGTCCGTGGGGTCCTAGCGCTTTAAGGCTTTTTAAGGAAATACCAAAAAGGTTAGTCGACATCACAGGAGACCGAAGAGCTGGCAGCTACCTCGGACAAAGAATTAGTCTAGCTATTCAAAGGGGGAACGCTGCCAGTATTTTCGGAACCTTGCCTAAAGGGACTCCTTTTAACAATATATTTTAATTATTATATTATATGTTTTTTTTTTAAGGTTTTTAGTTATAGGTTCTTTGTACATAATAATTTAACATGTATCTACAATGTTATTATAGACATTGTGGAAACGAGACGCTTTTTTTTTGACGCAGTTTGCTGATTGCCACTCGGCATTTTCAGGTTCACCGGGCTTTTTTGGGGGCGTCAAGAAACTAAAGGGTTTGAGGAACCCTGTGTGAGGAGCCGTGTGAAACGAGGCACTGTCTGAGGTTTTCTAGAGGAAAGGGCATCACGCACTAGTGCGTGTCCCCGTGCTCTACTAGATTCTCTGAGGGGTTCGGATCGGATCGGGGAGCGGAAAATCTCGAGGGCGCGCGTGGTGGTTTATGGCCCTTTCTCCCTATCCATCCAAAGTGAAGGCTCGTGCCCCAGCAGTGGGGACATAAAAATGAGCTGATGATGAAGATGACTCTTACAATGTAGATCACATAGCTAAAGTGATCAGCGTCTTCGTCGCGACCGAACTAGAGCTTGCTAGTGGAGTGTTAATAAACTAGTAACTAATTCGATTCAAATAATGACTTATTATTAAATAAACCGACCGATTGTATGTCGCGGAGTAACGGACTGGCGAGGTATCGCGACGCAGCGGCGCCATCCACTCTCGCGCATCCGGATGGGCGGCGTAGTATGGATATGCTTTCCACGGCAAATTAATTACTAAGAGCGTTTACAATTTGACATCCATACAAATTACGAAGTTCAAAAACACTATGGAATTAAGTTTTCTATAGTGCTCTTGAACTTCGTTATTGAGTAATCGCTTAAATTACTTAATTTTTTTTTCTAAATATGTACTTAAAAAAAATAAAAATAAAGATATAGAACTTCACAGTTAAGATTTCAATCTCACTTAGACTTTTAAGAGAATTCATCGCAACACTAACGCGCTAGCCGAGCTACCGAAACCAAATAAAAAAATAAACAAACACTACGCCTTATCCACATTAACGCCGTCCGTCTAAAAAACCTCGTAGAATTTGCGTAGGCGTCACCGAATAAGGTCGTTCATTGTGTCTTAGGTTTCGTCTGTTCTTATAATGTAAACAAGTTTGTTAATTGTCGTGTTGGGGCCTGAGGTTGGGGCCTTCGCTAAAGTAAAGGCTCGTTTTGCTCGTGAGACAGCGTTCAGCCCGATACTCGGAGGTTTCCATTCCCAGATCGGGAAAATTCTTTTTTAGATATTTTTTTTATGCTTATCCCAGGATTGTAAGCATTTAGCATTTGGCAAGCGAGTGATTAAGCCAATTCCCATAAATTATAGCGATGACAGCCTCTGTAGTGTAATGGACCACCGGTCTTTGAGTCTCGGGTTCGATTCCTCGGGGGGTACCTACATGTTTGTACTCAGTTTGGTTGGTGGAAGGGCTTCGTTTAAGTCCACCTGGTTAGCTACCACCATGTTATTAAAATATGGCAGAGTCAAAGTCAAAGTCAAATATTTTTATTCAAATAAACTTTAGAAAAGTGCTTTTGAATCGTCCAATTTTTTTTTTACCTACTACCCATTCAGGACGTCTATTTTTTAGCTGTGGAGAAGAATGGGCGCAAGAAACTCCACAGCTTTAATATTAAATGTAACGATATTTACAAAATTATATGCCGTTACCAAGTTATACGGTTTAAAAACCTTAACAATATTTGAAATTAGAAATACCTGTTGGAGTGACTGGAGCATTTTAAGCCCATGCTGATTTGTCTTCAATGTAATCAGATACTAGCTTTATAAAAAGCTTTTCTTTAATGGCGATTTTAAATTTATTAATATCAAGTTTTTGGATATTACTTGGAACTTCATTGTAAAAACGTACACACAGGCTTCTGAATGAATTATTTATTATTATTTACTCATTTATTTATTTATTTACTTATTTTTTTTTTTTATGTCGCCTTAACTTCAATGTTAGTAGCATTATTGTGTTCCGACAGCTAGAGATTAGCTCGCCAATTTCTCAGTAGATATACCTATACCAGGTGAAAAGCGCGCCCTTATCATCAATTAACATCAGATGATATGAAGGGCAAGTGCTTTCGCGATAAGGAATAAAAAAGATCGGAACACGAAAGTCAAGCCTTCGAGCGCAAAAATAAACTTAATTATAAACTACTAGTGGCCGCACGCGGTTTCACCCGCGTGGTTCCCGTTCCCGTGGGAATATCGGGATAAAAAGTATTCTATGTTTTAATCCAGGTTTTAAACTATCTGTGTGCCGATCATCCAAATCCATCCATCCATTGCAGCGTGAAGAAGCAACAAATATACGAACATATACAATGTTATTTTTAGTTTATACGAAACCTGAAAACTGTTTGTTCAGAATCAGTAATAGAATCGATTTCAATATTTTTTAGACCATGTTACATTTTGACCAAATAAAATATTTACAAAATCTCAAATAAAGTATACCCTACTAAAAACACAACGGGACAGCACAAAAAGCATGTAACTTCGTGTGTTTTCAAGATGTTGTTTAAATTTTTTTTGTACCGATTCTTTAAATGAAAATATTTGACCCGTGTTTCGATTTTCGTATAAACTAAAAATAAGGTTGTATACACACAAACTTTCGCATTTATAATATTAGTGTGATTCTATTCTATAAACAAAGTGTGAATAGCGCTTAACACACAGTTTCATTTTAAGTGGCCTATGGTTTTAAACTATAATTGGTGTTAGATAAAGTTAGGCTGATAGAAAGTTAATTGCTATTCTGATAAGGCATTCGTTTTAGCTATTTGTCTTTGATGATAGCAACAGTTTAAATTGACAATAGGATTCAAAATATTGGGGGTTATACAAATTTCGTCCAAATAGAGAGAAATGTTTTTACTGTATCTAAAAATACCTAGATTAAAGTACATGATACATTATAGATACTTAAATAAAAATGTTGTACAGTTTCCAATTGAAGAAGAGTTGCTAAGCTCAAGTGGTAGTGGGTAGGGCACATTGCTCGCAGGACTGATGGCCGCTGGGGCGGGATAGTCCTGGAGTGGCGACCGCGTACCGAAAAGCGCAATGTGGGCAGAGTGGACCGACGATCTGGTAAAGGTCGCGGGAAGTCACTGGATGCGAGTAGCACAAAACCGGTCGTTGTGGAGATCCTTGGGGGAGGCCTTTGTCCAGCATGGATGATGATGATGATACGTCGGTGGCCGAGTGGCAACGCGCTTGTCCCGATAAGTACCCGAAATTAAATTCCGGGCAAAGTGTTTATTCGGATTTTCCGATGCATACCCCGGGTTTGTGATCACCAACCCGCATTTGGCAAACGTGGTGATTAAGCCATTACCCTTCAATTGTAGTGATGACTTGATATTTGAGAGGCCTTTGTCCATCAATGGGACAGTTATAGGCTATTTACTTCCAATACAATGTCTTTAGTTTTTTTTATAGAAAAGTAGGCAAATGAGTTCTTTATACCTAATGTTAAACAGAAGAGGAGTCCAGATGCTCAACAGCCGTGGAGCAGGATTGTGCTTCATTAGCCGTCCTCACCTTGCCGACCAGCAAGTTCCTTTCACACCTTGTGTTTAAGACATATTGAACAACAAAGAAAGGATCCACCAAATTTCTTCGTTCGCGAAGGAATAGTTGCCACAGTAAATCAGGGGACACAGACACAGAAGGTTAGCACGCTTATCTTATCTTATCTTATCTTATCTTATCTTATTGACGACCTCCTTGGTCGAGTGGTTTGTACACCGGTTTTCATGGTGTCGCAATCTCTGAGGTCCCGGGTTCAATCCCCGGTCGGGTCATTTTAGAAATTATTATTTTTCTAAATTGTCTCGGGTCTGTGTGTTTTCTATGTATAATAAGTATGTATTTAAGTATTATAAGTATGTTTATCCGTTGTCTAGTAACTATTTAACGAGTTTCATAACGAAGTTTCTCTTGGGCTGAGATAATTGGTGTGAGTGTAGGAAAGTTTATTTATTTATTTATTTATTTAGTGGGCCTGCCGAGGTTTCCCTCTTGCAGTAACACTTCGACCCATCGGGATCTTTTGTGCAACCCCATCCTTTTACTCTTCACTTCACTCTTCACTCTTCTTCCTCTGTAAAAATAGATGCCATAAGCTTGGCAACGTCCTTAAACCTTAAACCTTAGAACCTGAAGTCCTCCGGTTTCTGATAGGCCGACCCCAGGAGTTCCATTATTTTCCTAGCCAGAGTGTGGCAGTCACACAGTAGGTGCTGCATAGACTCCGTTTCCTCTCCACATGCCCTACATAAGCTATGTATTGAGATGTGCATTCTGTGAAGCATTTGTTTTGTGGCATAGTGCCCTGTCAAGGCCACCGATGGTTAATCGGGCCTGCCTTCACTGCCTCCGCATATGAACTTACTCCGTCCCAAGGCGTTTTTTTTTATACATAGCTCGGCAAATGACTCCACTCCACCTGATGTTAAGTGGAAATGGAGTCCAGACATAAGGACAACTGGTGCAGCGAGAAAACAACGCAGCATCAGTCACCCTCACCCTGCCGGCCCACAAGGTGCCTTTTCACGCCTTGTTTGAAGGACCCCATGTCATAGGAAGGAGGGAAAACGTGCGCTGGTAGACTATTCCATCTTTTGGAAGTGCGACAGAAAAACGAGTCACCAATTTTCTAGACGGTTTTCGCCTAGGAAGGATTTGGAGTGTTTCATCCCGGCTGCTCTTTCCATTCGATAGCACGCTTAGTCCGACGAATAAAGAGGTAAGAAGGGATTAATGAAAAAAGGACAACGGAGCTCTAGTATTAGGCGCTAAGAGTCGCAACATGTCGGCGTAAAATGAACGAGGCACAAGATGTTTGGCGATGAGTTAATGAAATAAACCAATTGTAGCGATGACTTGATGAGGAGCTTGATGTCGCATTGGCGATGGCATTAACGTGCCTGGTCTGCGAGTGCTGAGGTTTAGCAACTTTCGCAAAGGCCGGTCATCGGATGGGTGACCAAAAGTGTATCATCTCGAGCTCTTCCGGGCTTCGGAAGGCACGTAAAGCCGTTTGTCCCGACTGTATTAGCAGTCGTTAACAACCACCAATCCGCACTGGGCCCGCTTGGTGGTTTATGGCCCGTTCTCCCTATCCATCCATAAGGACGGCTCGTGCCCCAAGAGTGGGGACATAAAATGAGCTGATGATGGTGAATGACGAAGGCATTTGCTCCGCAGTGCGATGACGGTTTAATGGCTATATTTATTGTACTGTATCACAGTATTGATAATGTGATTTAATGTTAGCTATTGAATTGTTTGTAGAAATTCTTCTAAAGCCATTCTAACACGTCGAACGAGTTATGATCGCGCCGCGCTCGTCTCGTATGCGGTTGCGTCCGCGTCACACGAACCCAGGGCTGTCAAAAGTAGACTCATTTCATAGCGGTGGGTCCCAGACATAATCCAAATTTAATGGGGAAAATTAGGTCCATGGGGCCTGGGTGCTTACAAACTTTTGAAAGATATATCAACTAAATTAGCAGAGACCGCTCGGGACCCCAGAGCTATCTGGGTACCTAGTGGGAGTTTTGTTTACTATCCGTATTCATTCGAATACGTTTACGAAAACGAAAACTAGTATGGCATTGAAGCAGCGCCTCCTGGCGGCATACGAAAGGAGTTAACAATTTGCCATACGAATTCTCGTTTTCGTTAACGTGATCGAATGGTGAATGAAACTCACACTTGGCACCCAGAAGAATTAGGCAAGCTATATTTATGATTATTTACATATAATTTTACGCAAATATTGTTGCGAACAAATTACAATTTTTACAATTTGAAAAAAGACAAAGTGTTGAAAAAGACGTGTTGTCGTTTTTCAAATATAATGTTGAATAAACATATTATGGGAAAATAAGATTTTAATCTGTATGAAAACTTAATGCTGTGTACACTATTTAAGGATTACTGTCGACCTTCTCGTTTTATATATTACAAGCGGCCGCTCGCGGTTTCTACTCGCGTGGCTCCCGTTCCCGTGGGAATATCGGGATAAAAAATCCTATGTTTTAATCCAGGTTATAAACTATCTGTATGCCGAATTTCACCCAAATCCATCCATCCGTTGCAGCGTGAAGAAGCAACTAATATACACACATACACACAAACTTTCGCATTTATAATATTAGTGTCATCATTGGTCTTAACCAAATAACTTTTTATACATGTATTGACTGTTAATGTCAGTGTACCTTAAAATAAATAAATAAATAAGTCTAAATACATACATAAAACGTTAAAAAACAGTGTTTAGTGTAAATATATTGCATTTTGAGTGTACTGCTTACATTGTGATTTAAAAATTAAGTTTAGTACCTAGTGCAAAATAATCATAGTGATACCTAAACTAAGGCCTGATTTTTCAATCCTCAAATTAGCCTTATCTAAAGAATAAGATTGTGATTGTGACATGTTTTCTAAAGAGAATCTGGTAATTAGTCAAATTATTTAATGAATAAACTTTAACTGACTATTGAAAAATCAGCCCTAAGTAAACTAGTTTACCTGTCTAGTAAGCTGACAATTACACAAAATGTATGATGAGTAAATACAAATATTAAGCAGATTGTTGCAAACAAAGTCATGTCAGAGTTCAAGTCATACTCGTAGAAATTTTCTACAACACATTTTGATAATTATACGTTTTATGTAATTTTGACATACCAACTTTTCATACGAAAACATATTAAAAAATGTATTTCTATTGAATTTTCTAAAGATAAGGATATTAGGATGCTTCGTAAAACTAGCTTTATGTGGAATTCTTGTAGATGTTAGTGTTAAGAGCGTTTACGCCGCACACTAGCGCCACTAATGAAAAAAGAAATATATCTAGTAATTAGAGATAGAAAATCAAATTATGCTCAACAAACTATTTGAATGAAGTAATTTCGCATTTTTACGTCACCTAATGAACACCTCACATGTTATGGTTTAGTTAAATAAGACGTTACGGCCACTTTTAACTATAACGCCATATTTAACTAAACTACAACATGTCAGGTGTTCATTAGGTGACGTAAAAATGCTAAATTACTTCATTCAGATAGTTTGTTGAGCATAATTTGATTTTCTATCTCTAATTACTAGATATGTTTTTTTTTTCATTGGCGGCGCTAGTGTGTGGCGTAAACGCTCTTAAGACCATTGACAACCCTGAACGAAACCGCACTATGGACTATAACATGTCAGGGAATCCTCGATAATTCATAGCGACCACATAGCCACTGTTTCCTGCTACCAGCAGTACTTAATGCAAGTTTTATCTCTGTTACTGCGGGTAGGAAGCCTACGTAATTAAAACTTCTTCTTTTAAATGAATAAATGAGTTTAAATGAATAATTTAATGAATGCCAAAAACAACAATAAATAATTATATTATTAGCTATATACAACGTATAAAAGAAAGGTGTAGTCAATATTAAAAGTCCTAAAGTGTATCCGATCTAGGTCTTGTATGCAGAGTTACTAAGGCATAATTACTAATTTTAACTTGTTATGTAATTTTTAATTAAATAGTTGTATTGTGACGTCACATCAAAATAAACAAGTTACAACCCTAGTGGTTTAGTAACCTCTGTGTTTTTAAATTTATGATCACTGCTGCTTGCTTATGCGCGCCTGACGTGCATGACTTCACTAATATAAATATTTAATTTAAAATTGCATGACAAATTAAAGTTTATAATTATGTCTCAGTAACAACACATACAAGATCCAGATCGGATACACTTTGGATCTTTTTATTTTGACCACACCTTTCTGTTACACGTTGTATAGTTACAAGATAAAAAACCGGCCAAGTGCGAGTCGGACCCGCGCACGAAGGGTTCCGTACCATTATCTATAAAAACGGCAAAAAAATCATGTCTGTTGTATGGGAGCCCCCTTAAATATTTATTTTATTCTGTTTTTTAGTATCTGGAAAAATTTCAACTGTCTAACTATCACGATGTCTTCTTGGCGGGAAAGTGAAGGGTCCGGCCGTTATGGTCCCAGTCCGGTTTGCCCCCGGCCGCTATGCACCCACATTGAAAAAGTTATTATTCCGGTTTGCACCCGGCCGCGTTGCCCCCGTTTTAAAACCATCGTCTTTTGGACAAGACTCTTGAGCTAATACTGTTGAAAACAAAAGTGTTTCTGAATTTAACTTATATTTATTTTGTGCTGTGCCGTGAGCATAATTATTATCATCGTTTTAGAATTATTAAGAATAGTTTTTTTAGTATATTCTTTAAAAACAGGATTTAAAAACGCAAACTGAATTAAATTAAAATAGTTATGATGATTTCGAAAAACTTTGACTCTGTAACAGTGTGAAACCGTGAGCTGGTATTTATACTGACAAGGCTTTTTGAGTGGAATCTATTTAATTATTATTGATAGTAAACTATAATGAGTTGTAGGAAGAAAATGGACCCATAATTTAGATTAACTACTCTACCCTTGTTAGACCTAGATATTTCTGTTTTACTGTTTCAAGTTACTATTTGTGTCCTACGATATTTGAGATTGTAGTTTCTTAATTGTCTAAATCCTTTTGTTTTAAAGACGTTTTTATACTCATACGAGTTGAATCGTTCTACCGTTTATTTTCCAAAAACAGATAATTGTATTGAGGTGAAGCGAGATTCCTAATGGATCCCGTGGACGAAATACAATTAACATTTAATTTTATTGTAGAAACCCCTAACAGGTTATTATTTTTTATAGAATTGCATTTCTCCGAATAGTGACATCGGTACACCTTCATAGTATGATTTAACATTTCTTATAAATGTTATTTCCTTGGGAGTTCTCAATAGCTAATCGAGTTGTAGTTAATTCATTAGTATTATTCACTACAATTATCTACTCAACCGTACTGATTCGAATATCATGACAAAAAGAGAAACTATGGGGGCAACGCGGCCGGGTGCATACCGGAATAATAACTTTTTCAATGTGGGTGCATACCGGCCGGGGGCAAACCGGACTGGGACCATAACGGCCGGACCCCTAGTGAAGCGTCATGTCTGCGGTTTTGTTTTATTTTCTAATATTTGTGTTATGTCGAATATTAATGTGAAATAATGGTGGATTATTAACCGTTGTGTTCGTGAGTGTGCATAAGTGTTGGCAAATGAAACAAAACAGTACAACGTTACTTTTCAAATTCTCTCAAGAAGCTCGCGTGAGGACTTAGTATGGCCCCACATCTTTACTGAGATACTCGAGGGGTTTGGGGGTATATCATTTCTCATTTCTCAATTTCTCCCATTTCTAATATCATTCATCATAATCATATAAGGAAATATTGTTTATTTATGTATTACTTGTAAGAAAAATTACTTTAACACTGGCTAAATGTGCTAACCGCACGAAGCCATCAACTAAAAATAAATAAAAAAAAACTATCACGGTTCATGAGATACAGCCTGGTGACAGACGGACAGACGAACGGACGGACAGACGGACAGACGGACAGACGGAGAGACGGACAGATGGACAGCAGTCTTAGTAATAGGGTTCCCCTTTACCCTTTACCCTTTGGGTACGGAACCCCAAAAATTACTAGAACAAATCAACCAGCCTCAGGTAGACATCAGCTCGAGTGGGAATTGAACCCACAACCTTTGGATATCCGGGCAGATGCTCTGACCGCTGAGCTACTGAGGCTCCAGAAGACTCGTTGAGTTTTCCTAGTAGTTTGAGATTTACGCTGCAAGCCAGCCAGCGGTGTTACGTCTTTATCGATTGTTAAATACTTGCAAAAGTATTCTTTTCACTGTGAGGGTAGTTACTTCACAGTGACGTTATCATCATCATCATCATCATCATCATCACCATCATCACCATCACAATCATCATCATCATCATCATCATCATCATCATCATCATCATCATCATCATCATCATCCCCTCTCGACCCACAATTTTTTACGTGTTTTTTAAAGTGCAAAATTTCGTTTCTTTTGCAGTCTGTCTATATACTTTACTAGCGGCCCGTCCCTGCTTCGCACGGGGACATTAATTATTTTTTTTGAATAAGTATTTAAGCACAGTGCCTTGATCTCACCTGATGTTAAGTAATGATAAGGCCAATTGGTGGAAGCGCACTTCACCTGAGATCCTCAACTAGTGAGGCACTGGCTAGGTATCTACCTAGTTTTAGCCTCACTACTAGAGGATAGAGATAAGATTATCTCTAGCTGCCGGAACACAACAATGCTACAAACATTGATGTTATGACGACATATTTAGATAAGATGGTGGTGGTGGTGGCTAGCCAGGCGGACAAACAATTCCTACCACCAACCAAACCGAGTACACAAACATATACCCCTCGCTGGGAATCAAACCCGGGACCTCTGGGTCTAAACCGGTGGTCTTAACCACTAGACCACAGTGGCGGTTAAAATAGCCTATGTTACGCAGCGCTAATGTAGCATTTTAATGGTGAAAGAATTTTTTTTAAACAGTCCAGTAGTTTTTGAGTTTATTTGTTGCAAACATACATACATACAAACAAAGATTTCCTCTTTATAATATTAGTATAGATTAGTATAGATATGCTCCAAGGGTAAAACGTTTCGGTTCTTTGCAGTCTGTCTGTATACTTACTTTACATTTAAAGCTTTTGAATTCAAACTGAAGTTTTTGCCGTCACAACTTCGAGCGAACTTTAACTTGTGTGAACTTCTAGCAAAAGTCGGGAACGTTCTCGTGCCTGTGTTCCTACAAAGCCCTTGCCTCGTTGTCAGCTCTTCTGGTACCGGGCAGAAGTTTTGCCCTTCCAAGATTTAATATGCTCAAGTCAGCTCCTACAGTTTTCACTTAATAAGAAATGAAGTTTGAACAGAAAACTAATGAAAAGACAATCGAAAACTTTTAGAATCAGAGCAATAAATTAAGATTGCTTTAAATAAATTCTTTTTCTTCATTTATTCTTCACCAGTTCATTTTATGTGCCCACTGCTGGGGCACGAGCTTTCTTTATGGATGGATAGGGAGAACGGGCCATAAACCACCACGCGGGCCCAGTGCGGATTGGCAGTGGTTGTTAACGACTGCTAATGCAGCCGGGACCAACAGGTTTACGTGCCTAAAGCACGGAGGAGCTTGAGATTAAATTTTTGGTCACCCATCCTATGACCGGTCTTTGCAAAATTTGCTTAACCTTAGCAATCGCAGACCGGGTGAGTTAGCCACTGCGCCATCAAGCGCCTTAGATGTCATCGTCTTAGTCATATTTTATTTGCCATGTAAAAAAATAAAGCTATTTGTGTATTTAAATTACGTATTTAAAGCACAAGAAAAGTTATAACTGGTAACTTATTTAATACTTACTAATAATTTACTCGCGACTTCATCAGCGTGGATTTGAGATTGTTTTTATTTTTTATATTAGAAGGAGGCAAACGAGCAGGCGGGTTACCTGATGGGAAGCAATCACCGCCGCCCATCACATCAATCACACCCGCAAAACCAGAGAAATCGCAGATGCGTTGCCGGCCTTTAAGGAAGGAATAGGCTCGTTTTTTGAAGATCCCCAAGTCGTAATGGTCCGGAAATACCCGCGCTGAGAGCTGGTTCCACAGCACTGTAGTTCGTGGTAAAAAATTACGTGAGAAACGCACAGTAGTAGACCACCATCCATCTATGGTGTGGATGGAAAGATAGTCGATTGCGTGTAGTGCAATTCTTCAGAGCACTCCCCATGATAAGTAGGGTATAAAATATCTGTATATTTTATTGCCTAATTATCATGTGGAGTGCTCTGAGGAATTGTTCGGTTTGATCCCTGCCGCTGATTTCCTTCACCGCACTACACGCCATCGACTGTCTTTCCATCCACACCATCTTGATGGATGGCGGTCTACTTACTGTGCGTTTCTCACGTAATTTTTCTGGCCCTTCGGAGAGACGCAACGTCTTTCCGAAAGGCCAGTGGATCGAACCGACCAGAGGTTACCACGTCGTCGACAACTCGAGCAGCTCTGCGTTGAATGCGGTCAAATGGGAGGAGTTGGTACTGGGGCGCTCCAGCCCCAAGATGGGAACAGTATTCCATATAAGGCCTGAGCTATGCTTTGTAAAGCTGTAAGCGATGGGTCTACTCTTTCGACTCGAAAGAAACTCTTTTTTTTAATAAACTATTGATAGCCTATCTTACCCGCTAGGAAGGTAGATTTCTATCAGTGAAAGAATTTTTGGAATTGGACATGTAGTTCCAGAGATTAGCGCCTACATACAAACAAACATTGTGTCTGTATTTTCTAGGTACTACCCAGGTCTGTGCCCTAATATCTAAATTATCACCATTGTATTGCTGATATTTTTACTGACCAATAAATTACAATTGATTAATTTGATTTTTAGCTACTCCAATAAGCAAGGTTGCATAATCGTGATTTTTTTTATTTTTATTAACTATAGTAGCCTAACAGGTACATTTTGTTTATTTTGTTTGTTGTTTTCTGGTGTCCTCTTTTCTTGGTTTCCACGGAAGACCAGCGTCGGGACACCTTTGGTGCTCTGACAAATGTTGAGTATACCTTTTTTGTGTCACTTTGCATTATTAATTCTATTTTATTTTAATTTTATTTCATTTATTACTGTGTGACACTAAATAAATAATTTTTCATTTTTTTCATTTTCAAACAAACAAAGTCACAAACGTTACCTCACTGCTGGACATATAAATAAATAAATTTTCCTACACTCACACCAATTATTTAGCCCAAGAGAAGCTTCGATATGAAACTCCATATATTTATGGACTAGACAATGGAAAAAACATACTTAAAATACTTAAATACATACTTATTATATAGAAAACACCCAGACCCGACCAGAATTTCTAAAATGACCCGACCGGGGATCGAACCCGGGACCTCAGAGATGGCGACACCATGAAAACCGGTGTACAAACCACTCGACCAAGGAGGTCGTCCAACACGATGCCTTAATTAGTATTTAGTATTTTTTTAGTGACTGGCAAGAGCTGGATGAGAGTAGCCGCGGATCGTGCTTGGCGGCGTGCACTTGGAGAGGCCTATGTCCAGCAGTGGACGTGTGTAGGCTGATGATGATGATGATGATGATTCTTGAAATCTTTGAGAGAGTTGCCTAAGTAAATACAAAATTAAGTATAATATTTATGTGATAAAGGAAGTTTAAAAAAACATAGTTAATTTGGCACTAAGTTAATTTATTACGTATCATTGTTCTAAGAACTGTATAAGTATACTACTTAACATTTCCCACTTTGACTATTACTTAATTATAAATGCGAAATATATCTACTTTAAGTTAATTAAAATTCAAAATCCTAAGCCAATACACAGTAACTACTGCTAATATCATTTATTATTTATTTACAGTACATAACAAATAAAGACAAATAAATGAGAGAACATGGTAAGGATACACAAGTACATACAAGGGCGCTGCTTATTTCAGAATGAAACTTTCTGTAAGCCCGTAGAAGAAGAAGAGTTCGCGAGGTTAAGCAACTTTCGCAAAGGCCGATCATCGGATGGGTGACCAAAAATTTATCATTTCGAACTCCTCCGTACTTCGGAAGGCACATAAAGCCGTTGGTCCCGGCTGCATTAGCAGTCGTTAACTACCACCAATCCGCACTGGGATCACATCCATAATCCGCCACCCGCGTGGTGGTTTATGGCCTGTTCTCCCTATCTATCCATAGGGAACTTTCGTGCCCCAGCAGTGGGGACATAAAAACGAGCTGATGATGATGAAGCCCCTAAAAGTAAAATACATAAAGAAGACCATCGTTTGCTAGAAAAAATAAATGTTTACACCATAATAAGCTTATCTGTACTGTGATCTAAAATGTTAGCCGTTTGTTACTGTGTATGATTTGTTTACGAAGTAATTAATACAGAAATACAATTTATATTTAAAAAATTATCACACAATATTTATAATTATGGTTATATTGTACTTTTTCCGCATATTTTAATGATAACAAATTACAATTTGAAAAATTTAACGAGCTGAATTAGGATCCGCACTCATGACATAAAATACATTCAATATCGACAACTATAAATTTGTTTACATTCAAAATCCCACATTTTAAGATACAGTTTAAGAGCCTTACAAGTAAACAAAGAACAAGCTCCGAACAGTTATTCCGAGTTTTGTCCCTGTCATGTAAACGTCATTTCAAATTAGAGTAAAAGAGACAAAACACAGAATAACTATTCCAAGCTTGTTTTTTGTTTATTTGTAAGACCCTAAGGGTTACAGGTAAGCACTAGGCCTTCAACTCACTTGATGCCCGATGATAAGGGGGTGTCAGCGCACTTCACCGGAATCCCCAACTGCTGAGGCCGATATGTTTGAGTTTCAGTGATTTCAATGATAAAATAAACAAATAAATTTCAAGGACGTGCCCACAAACTGATTACGTTATCAACATTCGTATGAAATACCGTTAAACAAGTAGTTTCTATTAACAAACTGCCAATTAAAAGACCACTAACAATTATCAGTTTATCATTATTTGTATATTGTAATGCCATTTCAGAACAGGCGATAATAACATTACTACCTATATACAACAACAAATGAAAGGTTAAAAATAAAGATATGCACCGTGGTAATTTCGATGATTTGGAAAACATAGATTTTGTTACCACAGAGCCTACCACGACTGGTATTATCATTAACGTATAGTAAATATTTAAGAATGATACAAATCTCGGGCTGACATTTTCTGGCATATCAATGGAGAGAAAATTTTCTTGGTACAACAGAATAACTGATACACCACCAGAAATGAATACGACTATGTCCTTTTTACTGTAAAACTCTTCAGAATTGCTCATATACAATTTCACAAAGGTCATAGATGACATGCTTGCTGTGATGAAAGATATTGATATGCACACACAATCGCTTATTTCATTGACAGGAAAAGATTTGTTGGACATGTTAATTCGAATGGCAAAGATAAAGAGATAGAGACACCCAGCACAGAGATGGAGTACGCTTAAGAAATTGTATACGTGGAGTTTCCACTGCTTGTAAATTTTTAAGTACGTAATACAGACTATTATAAAACATACAGTTCCAATTGATCCATAGAGGAGTATGGAGTTGATCGTCGGCAAATCGTTGACGTCGGCCATCATTATGTTCTTATTTCAAAAACACCGAAACTACCCCCGCCCGATCCTCAAAATGCCACTACACTAAACATGCACACACACCGTACTCGAAGAACAAGGGTACGACGAGCCGGTTCACACGCGCTCTATACCAGGTACAGACATGTCATGTAACTGGGCGCTTCTCTCCACCACCACGGGGTGGTCAACCGTAGCCGAGATCCGAGTCTTTAGAAGCGTCCTAGGGTTGTTCCGCTCCCCGATTCGATCCGGACCCCTCGGAGAATCTAGTAAGGCACGGGGACAAGCACGTTTCAAACGGCTTGAGGTACCCTTTAAGTTTCTCGCCGCCACCAAAAAAGCCCGGTGGAGCTGGTAATGTCGTCCAAGACAAACAGCATAATCTCTCCGAAAAAAAAACCTCAAACTAAGTATAGAACTTTTTGGTTATTAGGTACCGTAGTTTGGTTTAAAAAAGGAACTTATGAAAAAAGTAAAATTAATTCGAACGAAACCTCTTTCAGAACTGTTGATAATAAAACTAAATAATAATCTAATTTGATTGCGTCCAATTATGTTTTTATTTATCAGTATTCGATGAAGGTAATTTAAAGGTTAATCATGTTGTTAGTGTTCGTGTTATAATTAATAGAAGTTTAAAGCTTGTTTCACACGTACCACAAACACAACCACACCACACGACACCGGCACCATCGCGACAAAAGGTGGTCAAGCTGTGGTTACGTGCGAATAGTGTCGTTGCGGCTTCTTGCGGTTGCGTTGTGTTACCCACAAAATGTTTGCGATATGACCGGCTGCTAGTTCGCGGTGTCGTTGCGCTGGTGGTTGCGTTGTGGTTGCGACGTGGCTGCGATGTAGTCGGTATCAAACACGCGTTAAAATATGGCCCGTGAGAATTCAACTATTAACTTTCACATAAATTAGCGCCCCCGCCCGCCTACGTGCTATGATTGTGGTACGTGTGTAAGAAGCCTAATAATAGTCCTATATTTCAATTACCACAGCTAGCAGTTGTTATTGTGTTTTTTAAGCGTTAGACGTAATAAATAATACATTAGCAGTAAATAAACATAAATAAATAAACTTTCCCACACTCACACCAATTATCTAGCCCAACCCAAGAGAAGCTTCGTTATGAAACTCGTTAAATGGTTACTAGACAACGGATAAACATACTTAAAATACTTAAATACATACTTATTATACATAGAAAACACCCAGACCCGAGATAATTTAGAAAAACAATAATTTCTAAGTTGACTCGACCGGGGATCGAACCTGGGACCTCAGAGATGGCGACACCATGAAAACCGGTGTACAAACCAGTCGACCAAGGTCGTCTAAGTATTCTCAGAGCAGAGCAGTGAGCAGTATTCTCAGAGTAGTTGGCGTCAATAGTTCAACGTTCCTTCTTAACCTAGTCTAGTCTAAAACCACTCTAAAAGATAAATTAAAACCGCTTGACTACATTGCAACGGAACAAATTATGAAACCTATGCAATAATAAAAAAACTAAAAATATTTATAAAATGTATCGGTTACTATTTGACAAATACATTTCTTTTGTTTCAGCAGATGTTACCAGTTTACACTCAACACGACAATGTATTCAAGTACCTGTTCAATAATTTTATTTTAATACAGTTCATACATATACTTACCTATATTTGAAAATAAATAATCTTACTACATTAAAGAAAAAATTAAGCAAAAGAAACATAACTTAATTAAACACAAAATAAAAACTATAAATAAAAAATGTTTGGATAGCCAAGCTAATACGAATTATTGAATTGTTTCTACCTTCTCACTCATATATTTATATATTCACATAATCTACTAACAAAAGATTAATGTATGTATAATTTTTCTAAAGATTGGCATTGTGAGCAATACAATAATTTTAATAATATATACGAGTCGAATTGAGTAACCTCCTCCTTTTTTGAAGTCGGTTAAAAACATGAATAGTTCCAATATTTAAATTACTTTTGGACACATATTGAGGCTTTAAAGTCTTCCTTAAAAAAACCGATTGTAACGATTATTCATAGGCACCTATTTTCCTGACCATTGTTTGGGGTGGAGGGTCGATAAAAAAATGTTACTATAAACCTGTCAGATTATTTTTAATGATTCCTATAATAATTATCAAAGAATTCATAATTAAATCATCATCATCATCTCAGCCAAAAGACGTCCACTGCTGGACAAAGGCCTCCCCCAAGGATATTATGGGGGGTATTTGCCGTAATCGCCACGCTTGGCAGGCGGGTTGGCGATCGCAGTAGATGGGGTGGTGCAATTCTTTATCCCCGGCACCACACAGGGGCATAATTAAAATAATTAATAATTAATTCATAATTAAATTTAATTACTTAAATAATATTTCGATGTCTCTATTAATTATAAATTTTAAATGTTCGTAGATTCTAATGATAAATATAGATTGTATTGTACTGTACTGCTATTGTTATTATTGTATTGCATGCTGGTCAAACTGGGCGTTATTTATATTATATTATTATTACATAGATTTTTAAAACAGTAAGCCCTCTTATTTGCTGTGCCCTAGCAGGGCGTCACATGTATACCTTTGCTTATATTTTAACACCACGTCTAATGTAATGTGATATGCAATAAATAAATAAATAATAAACCTGTATTTACGGGAAGCTTCCTAGTTCAGATATCGGCCCGCCACATTCTGTAAATAGTACTATACTATTTTTTTTGTAACTTTAATATTTTTTATGTTGATTGTGGTGTGAAATAAAAGTTACATAACGTTTGCGATCGTTTAATATAGTTTAAATAGCGCATAAACCACTTCTGATAATTACTTAATAAGACGGACGTGCGATGCCATTCTGTAAGTGAAATGTTCCAAATAATTGTACTAAATGCCATATCATATTTGTCTTCCGTGCCCATATTCCTACTACTGAGAACCTCTAATCTAACGTTGTGGAGTATAACAACCGGATGCGACATAACCTCTCATTTGGTCGTTGAGACACTGTTTTTGCCGCTCTTCTGTGGAACCGTGCATGCTACAGACAGTGGATGCTGCTATTGTGAAGAAAGAGCTTCTATATAAAGGCATTTTTTTTGATGTGTAACATCTTTCCGCTCGCCTCATAAATATACAATTTGTATGAGTAATTTCGTAGAAAAGGGACGGAAGTACGGACGTAACAGTGTGATCCGTAACAGTGAGATCGGATCGTCTTCTATATATACAATAATTTGTGGGAGTGACTTCGTAGAAATATGATCGTAACAGTGTGATACAAGCGGGGCGGCGAGGTATGTACAGGGTACCTCAAGCCGTGTGAAACGAATCACCTTCGGAGGTTGTAAAAAAATATACGTCATTGTTAATTCTATTTTCTATTGTAACATTGATTTCAAAGGGTGAGATGTCAAATGTTACACATCATATGCGACTACTGTAAGACTACTGAAATCAGAAACAACGATGATATCACAACCACCCAGACCCAGGAATCAAAGCCGGGACCTCAGAGTTAGCGCCGCCCAAAGTCCGGCGTGCAAGCCACTCGGCCACGGAGGTCTACTCATTTAAACGAGGCGTCCGTTATTTTTTGAAGAGTTTGTTGATTACCTCAGATGGCATTTTCAGCATTACCAGACTTTTTTGGAGGCAGCGAGAAACATAAAGGAGAGCCGTGTGTAACGGAACACCGTCGTAGTACGTGTGCCCGTTCCCTGCTTGATTCCCCTCGGAGAAGACCAGACCGGAGTGGAACAACCCAAACAACCTCGGCTTGGGTTGGCTTTAAGGTTTTTGTTTTTATTTTATTTTCGTTTATGTGTTGCCTATATGAGTTGCTGTAAATACTCGATTTTTTCCCCTTCTCCATATCAGGTGGACTGGAGTCACTTGCCGTGACAGTTATAAAAAATAAGTAAACTATAAAAAAACTAAAGACTGTTTAATTTTTTCTAGTAAAATTTTATCTTAACTATTTAACAGCGTTGTAAATAAAACATTTAAAATAATAGAATTAAATATAAATGATTAAAAGTCGTCTTCCGCACAACCGAGCCCATATCCACGTTAATGACGCGAAGATTCGGCTCAGCATCCGGCGATTATCCACGAGAAACTAAAAAACACACCACAATTAAGTCCCAGTTTGTAAGGAGGAAGTTTTGTAATAGATTTATTTGATGTTTGTATACCAAAGGTAGCGTGTAATAGTGATGTTGTAGACCTGTTTTGTCATGTACATGAACTCGATTTTTTTCCTTTTTTTATCTTACGAGTATAAGCACTTGGCCTGATGTTATATGATGATAAGGCCGAAGGTGGAAGCGCACTTCACCCGGAATCCTCAACTACGGAGGCACTGGCTATCTAATCTCTAGCTGCCGGAACACAACTATGCTGCAAACATTGATGTTATGGCGACATATTTAGATAAGACGGTGGTAGCTAGCCAGGCGGGCAAACAAGCCCTACCACTAACCAAACCGAGAACACACTTGTACCTCCGCTGGTAATCTCGGGACCTCTGGGTCTGAACCGGTGGTCTTAACCACTAGACCATAGAGGCGATGATATATAAATAAATAAATAAATAAAATGCGTTCATTTCGACCAGCTTAGGATCATATAGACAACATAACAATTTATATAAATTAAATAAAATAAAAATCAAAATTAGTAACACAGAATCAAAATTAAAATTATTAATAAATATTAAAAATTATAAAAACAAAACAAAACATTTAAAATACAGAATTAAAATTAAAAATTATAAAAACTAAACATTTAAAATACAAAATTAAAATTAAAAAATATAGAATCAAAAATAAATCGAAACAAACTACTAACTATATACGCTTTAAACTGTAGTCGTTTTCTTTTTGTTTATGCGATGTGTATAGAGGCCGTATCGTAGTGGTGCTAGTAATCGACACTGTAAGACCAGTCTTCGACACGTATAAATAACATAGATTTTTGACTCCTTGTCGACACTGTAATGTTAGACCAGTCTTCGACACAGAATAAATAACATAGATTTTTGACTCCTTGGCGGGAAAGTGAAGAATCAATATCTGCGGTTTTGTTTTATTTTCTAAATTTTGTGTTATGTCGAATATTATGGCGGTAATGAGGAATGCAAGGACGAGCTTTGAAAAACGCCCAAGTGCAACTTGGAATAAGATAATAAGGACAGTGTATGACTACTTCTATATTTTTGACGAGCATTTTAATGTGATAATATATAATTTATATTGAAATAAAAATGTATTTGAATGATAAGTAATGTAATGTAATGTAAAATTGTAATGTAATGTAAAACTATGGGTGTAATTAAGCCTGAAATAAATGCATTTATTTATTTATTATTAATGTGAAATAATGGTGGATTATTAACCGTTAAGTGTTCGTGAGTGTGCATGAGTGTTGGCAAATGAAACAAAACAGTGCAACGGCACTTTTCAAACTCTCTCAAGAAGTCCGCGTGAGGACTTAGTTAAGCCCCATATCTTTACTGAGATACTCGAGGGGTTGGGGGGGTACATCATTTTCCACTTCCCATTTCTATTAACATTCATCATACATTTTTAATTTTTATTTTCAAGTGCTAATTGCTGCACTGAAGCTTAATTAAATATTTATAAAATTTACTAACTGTCCCGGCGGACTTCGTATTGCTTTGATAGTTTCTATGTCAACAATACAATCAAATCGTTTCTATGACAACAAAACAAACAAAATGTAAAACATTTTGTATTGGAAAAAAAAATGTTTGTGTGGACCACCCTTATCACTTAGGGGTATGAAAAATAGATTACGACCGATTGTCAGACCTACCGAATATACATATAAAATTTCATAAAAATCGAATGTTAAATATTGATTTATTTGTGGCTTCTATCTTTTTTCCTTAGTTGATGTCATTTTCCCGACAAGAAGTCGACTAATATTTTTTTTTTAATAAAGTAGGACATCATTGTAGGTTTCTTATTCCGTAAACCTCATTCTGTCTGTCTGTACGTACACTAATAGGTACGCAGTTGTTGGCGGTGCAATCGTAAATTTTGATGTGCGCTCAAATGAAGAGGGGGTATAGAGGGGTATATGGTGGTAAAGGGGGTTCGACCGCCCACACGCGGCGTGAATTCCAATAACCAAAGCTATTTACTGAGCACACAGCATTTCACACCTTTTCTGTTCTGCAGATCGGGGGAGCCGCAGTAAATAAATGTTTCATGTAGCCTCTTTCTGCTTTTATTAGCAATTTTAATTAAATTCTTTAAAAGGCTTCCGTAGCCGAATGGCAAAGCGCTGGGCCCTGATATCTGGAGTGCCTTGGTTCAATTCCCAGGGCGGGCAAAGTGCGTTTCGTGTTTTCGTAAGATCACCAATCCGCATTTGGCAAGCGTGGTGATTAAGCCAATACACTTCAATCGTCCTCCTCCTCTGAAGGTTGGGGACTCTGCCCTTGAAGTTGTGGACGATTATGTTTACCTGGGACAAACGGTCCAGCTAGGTAGGTCCAACTTCAGCAAAGAGGTCAATCGTCGAATCCAATTAGGCTGGGCAGCGTTCGGTAAGCTACGAAATATCTTCTCGTTCGATATACCGCAGTGTCTCAAGACGAAAGTTTTTGACCAGTGTGTGTTGCCAGTGATGATATACAGGACTGAGACGTGGTCGCTCACTATGGGTCTGATAAAAAGGCTCAAGGTTACTCAAAGGCAATGGAGAGGGTATGCCCGGGGTTTCTCTGCGTGATCGAATTAAAAATGAGGAGATCCGCAGAAAAACAAAGGTAACCGACATGCCCGAAGAGTTGCTAAGCTCAAGTGGCAGTGGGCAGGGCACATTGCTCGCAGGACTGATGGCCGCTGGGGCGGAATAGTCCTTGAGTGGCGACCGCGTACCGGAAAGCGCAGTGTGGGCAGGCCTCCAACAAGGTGGACCGACGATCTAGTGAAGGTCGCAGGAAGCCGCTGGATGCGAGCAGACAAAACTGGTCGTTGAGGAAATCCTTGGAGGCCTTTGTCCAGCAGTGGACGTCTTTTGTTGAGATGATGATGATGATGACTTCAATTGTAGCGATGGCTTGATTTGAATGATGGAGACAGTATATAGGCTGTAACTTATTCTTATATGGGGTACGAGTGTGGATGGAAACATCACAGGGGAGATCGGACCATATGCCACCACGTGAGCCGCAGTGCGGATTGGTGGTTGTTAACGGCTGCTAATGCAGCCGGGACCAACGGCTTTACGTGTCTTTCGTAGCTGGAACAGTGCATTAATAATATTTTTTAATATTGTTTTCTAAAGTTTACTAAGTTTTCTAAGTTTAGTTAAGTTTATTAAATTTAAATGAGGGTATACAAGCTACCAACTAATTATGAGACGACTAACACCTCAGTCTCCCTGTGACCACGGACCCTGCAAAGGGTTCGAAACGTCAGGATAAACATTAAATAAGTAATGTGTAAAATAAATGCGAGTAGATCCGTAAAAGTTGTTTCATTTATTGAAATAGTGTAGTGTAGTGAGTGTTTGCACACATTGGTGTGCGAACACTACACATAAATTAGTTGGTTGGTTGTCTCATAATTAGTTGGTAGCTTGTAACCCTCATTTAAATTTAATCAGGTGCGTTCCGTTTTACGCAGAAAGAGCTTACAGTATCTTTTGTATGATGGGATCCCAGGCTGGTGGTAGATTCCAACCATCTTATCTATTAAAATTAGGATGTTTTTTAATTTCAATAGCCTCGCGTATCATCCTAGGGATGAATCGTTGTTCTCTAGCGAGTATTTGTGGTTTATCAAATCTGATGTAATGGTTGGGCCCCTCTAGGGAATGTTCGCATACTGCAGACTTATTTTCGCGCCTATGCTTCACGTCGGCTATATGTTCTTTAACATGGGTTCCTAGACTTCTCTTTGTTTGCCCGATGTAAAAGAGCCCACAGTCGCAGTTTAGTTTGTACACTCCTGCATCTTGAAAGGGTATGTTGCACTTGACAGGTCGTAAAAATTGGTTGATCTTCTTCGGCGGCTTGAAGAGAGTGTTGATTGAAGCTCCAAGAGATGTCCAATCTTGTCAGTGACACCTTTCATATATGGAAGTACAGCAGGTTGGCGCTCGACTGTGGTTGGTTAATTGGGTTTTCTGTGACAAAGCCGTGGTACTTTCAGTTTATTATCCTGTAGTACGTGCTTGACATGCTGAAGCTCAGCAGCCAGGTGTTGGGTGTCACAGATGCCGGTTGTCGGGCCCCTAATAAGCTACCAACTAATTATGAGACGACCCTCAGTCTCCCTGTGGCCACGGACCCTGCAAAGGGTTCTAAACGTCACGATAAACATTAAATAAGTAATGTGTAAAATAAACGCGAGTAGATCCGTAAAAGTTGTTTCATTTCAATATTTTAAATTAAAAATTTAAAAAAAATAAAAATTTGCTATTTTCTGTAGTGTGTGTACGCACACCCTCACATCCTACATTATATAAACCATACCGCAACATGTAATTAGTGCCATTTATACACCTTATAACCGCAAACTATCTTTCAATCCCTGGAGATGAACCTCACACCTTTACATGGGGACTCTGCCAGGCGTACCTACTCCATAATCACACCTTTACAATTCATTTTAAATTTGGTTAAATCCAAGCTGACCGGTGCGATGGCCATATCATTCGGGAACTCATGCCATTGCTCGCATAGTCCCAGTCGAATAGCCTCCGTACCCATAGAGCCGAACTAATACACGCACTCCCACAATGGGAAAAGGGGTGCCACAAAGAGATTTTAATAAATCTGCTATTCCTCTTTCAACCAAAATCATCATCATTATTTTATGTGCCTACTGCTGGGCACGACCTTAATGCCATCGAGCTCTTTAATCAATGTATTTGTAAATAGATTTTAAATATATTGTAAAGTTTACGCAAACACTACACATTGAAATGAGACAACTTTTACGGATCTACTCGCGTTTATTTTACACATTACTTATTTAATGTTTATCCTGACGTTTCGAACCCTTTGCACCAACCAACTAATTATGAGATTACCAACACCTCAGTCTCCCTGTGACCACGGACCCTGCAAAGGGTTCGAAACGTCAGGATAAACATTAAATAAGTAATGTGTAAAATAAACGCGAGTAGATCCGTAAAAGTTGTTTCATTTCAAGATTTTAAATAGATTTAAATACATTTTACAAATTACTGTTTTAACGGCGGAACCTAAAATCAACGTAGTTGTTAAACGCCGTTGGCGAATTTTCAATAGGAATCATATGACAAAAGTGATATAGTGGGGATTTTCGCAAACTACTTAGGTACCTTATTGTGGGTCAGCCCGTGACCTCTGCCTTTGCGACTCAGTCAATACGGCGGATATCAAAAATTAATCCATTATTGCACAAAGAAAATAAGCATTAAATCACACTTTACACAGGACATAATACAAAGGTAGGCTATCTATTATTATTTATTTTATTGTGATAATAACCCTGCTTCTGACGCAGTCGGGTCGGCAACGACAAACATCAATAACATTTATCACACGAATACACGATAATATAATCATCATCAGCTCTTTTTTATATCCCCACTGGTGGGGCACGAGTCTTCCCTATGGATGGATAGGGAGAACGGGCCATACCACCAATCCGCACTGGGCCCGCGTGGTGGTTACCACGCGGGCCCAGTGCGGATTGGTGGTTGTTAACGACTGCTAATGCAGCCGGGACCAACGGCTTTACGTGCCTTCCGAAGCACGGAGGATGATTGATAATACAATAATTTAATAGATTAATAATATAATATAATATATTATAATATTCATCCATCTGAGTGAAGTAAGATTTCTTCCAGTCAACCATAGCAGTGGGTGTTGTCAGGAAGTTTGCGGGACCAAGAAATAGTATATTATACTATAAAGGGCAGACTGTAAAAGTGTTATACAATTTCTTCGTATAATACCTATAGGTACTTAATTCATTCCGTTATTTCCCGTTATAGAACTTTGTATAACTAATAATAATATAAGATCGACAACCCTAGCAAAAACACAAATGACCTATTTGAAACGATAGCTCTCGGCTCAGCTCGCAAACTCAATAGATAGTGATTGGTAGTATCGAATTAATCGATTAATAGCCTCCTATCAATCGAATAGAAAACTGTGTATCGATGCAAGCCAATCGATGTTTCAGTCGTTTCCGATTTATGTAGGCGTTCTAATCGGATAAATTTGGATTTCAGATGGTTACAGTCAGCGCATTGTGTTAGAGCGTTCCACTGTGGCGGTTCAGTTATTGGCTTTTAGATTTGTCAAATAAATAGCTGTAATACTCTTTAAAGGATTAAACTATGAAATGTTATTAATAATTAGTAGTTCGATAATATCAGCTTATAAACCTTAACTATACAACGAACAAAGAAATTTGGTGACTCGTTTCTTTGTCGCACTTCCAAAAGATGGAATAGTCTACCAGCACACGTTTTCCCTCCTTCCTATGACATGGGGTCCTTCAAACGAGGCGTGAAGAGGCACCTTGTGGGCCGGCAGGGTGAGGGTGACTGATGCTGCGTTGTTTTCACGCTGCACCAGTTGTCCTTGCGTCTGGACTCCATTTCCACGTAACATCAGGTGGAGTGGAGTCATTTGCCGGAGCTATGAATAAAAAAAAAAAAATCTTGCAAAGTTAATAATTAGGTATGTCTTAGTAACCACACTTACTAAGACATACCTAATTATTAACTTTAATTTGCAATGCCATGTCATTTTGCCATAATAATTAAATTTTAATTTTTTAATTAAATAATTATATTAGTGAAGTCATGCGCGTCGGGAACGCATAAGCAAGCAGTAGTGATCATAAATGTAAGTACACAGAGGTTACTAAACCCTAACGCTGTGACTCGTTTATGTTTATAGATAGATAGATAAATAGATAATACTTTTATTGCAACACTATAAAACATAATCATGAACAAAAAAAAATAATTATTTACAAAGTTACAATTTATGTGACGTCATAACAGAAATGTATAATTAAAAATTGCTTAAATCATTAAAGTTAATAATGATGTCTTAGTAACACTGCTTACAAGATCTAGATTGGATACACCTTTGATAATTTATTTTTTTCGGGTCAGGTGCACTGCCACCAACCAACTATAGCATAGCCACGATAGCATAGTTGGCAGTGCACCTGACCCGGCATGTCATGGGGTGCGGGTTCGAATCCCGCTCGTGGAATTTTTTCAACACTTTGTGTTTTTTCAAAACATGACTTAAAATAAAAAAAAAAGGTTTTTATTTTCCAAGTAAGTAAAGTAAATAGCCTATAACTGCACCACCGCTGGGCAAAGGCCTCCATCATTTAAACCAAGTCATCACTACAGTTGATGGGTAATGGCTTAATCACCACTCTTGCCAAATGCGGGTTGGTGATCACAAACCCGGGCTATGTATCGAAAAATCCGAAACACACTTTGCCCGACCCGGGAATTGAACCCGGGACCTTCGGGTATCGGGTCGAGCGCTATGCCACTCGGCCACCGAGGCATTTTCCAAAAAATAATATAATACTTATCACAGTTGATTGATACTGATGAGTAGTTCCACATCAGCTAATAAACATCCTACATGATCAATAATCCGCCACCACACTGGTTCAATAAGTTTAGCCTGGACATATCCTAAATGCTGGCCCACTGCTGGGCAAATTTCTAAATAACCAAAATGAAATTACTAAACCGTAATTCAAGCGCTCCCAGCGAGGGACTCGCTATTCGCTCGACTACTAGATTTTAAGAGCGGAGTGGCGTCGCCATTGTAATGGCACGCCTATCTAGCCCTACACCGCGCGCTGCCGTCCAAATGTAGGGAGCGTCATCAAGAAAATATCAAAAAATTTAATTAAAAATAAAAATAAAAGACAACTGCGCTAATTGCTAAGTAGTAGTTTGATATCAGCTTATAAAAATCCTTTAAAAATATCTTTATTTTTCAATTTAGATATTACAAATTGTTAAGACACCCCAGAAAGTAATACAACACTCGTGTTGAGGTTAACTCGCTATTCCCAAGATAATAAATTAATAAAGTGTTTTTGTTTATATAATTTTTAACGCAAATTTTGTTGCGAACAAATTACAAAAACACAAATGTTGAAAAAAGTTCCACGAGCAGGATTTGAACCTGCACCCATGTATTTTTTAGCTTTAAAATACATAATGATAAAGTCTATTACACACGAAAGAGTTGAAATCAATATTACAATATTACCTATATTTTTTTACAAATCATAAAGAGAATGCAGTAAATACTCATTAGAAGACATTTGACATATCAAAATGACCTTTGACAGTCAAATGACACAATATGTCACATATAATAATATTATGTCATGTTCATAATACATTACAGAATTTACAAAATGGCGCGCGCTTGCGGACTTCCCCGATTTCCTGTTATGAAACGCCAGGGTGTTTAGTCCACCCCAGGTTCAGGTAGAGAAATAAAAGAGTAAAAACTTTACAAGAGTTTATTCCCAGGGGTGGGTAACGTCGGTCGCATAAAATTCAGTGGTGTCGCTCAGATTAGAGAAGAGGACTTAGCTTCTAGGGGCTTAAGTCTCGTGTGCGCAGTTCGGCTCCTAGGTCAGCCTAGACCCGGGCCGTAGACTGCGCCAGTAGATACCGGGAACCAATGCTGGACCGCAGTAGTAACTGCCTCCGGAGGTGCAGGCGGGTAGGCGCGTACAGAGAGCTGCCCCCGGAGTCGCCGGCGGTTATAACCAGACCAGGGTTCTGTACCCGGTAGAGGGAACCCTGTAAGACATAAAAGGAAAATCAACAGATGTTTAATAAGTCCGGCCGCTATGCGGTTCGGAAATAAGGTACAAGCTGCTACAATTGAACCGGCTTCCTATTGACCACTAACGGTTAAGAAATTGCAACACAAAAAGAACTACATTAGGTTTAGAGAATCTAATGAAAGTCATTTAGAAAGGGAGACAACGTCTGTGGTAAATAAACCTTAATAGACTAATAAAAACTCCCAAAGAAATAACATTTAATTATAATATTTATGAAGGTAGGTTACCGACGCCATAGTAAACGGCTACTCGGACAAATGAAATTTAATGAAAACAAGAACCGTTAGGGATTTCTACATAATAAAAGTAAATGTACAATAACAATAAACTACATTTCTCAACCATTGTACGTCACAAATAATAATTTTAACAGTTAAACAGAATTATCCAAATCCAGCAAATCTTAGCGAAAACACTTTGATGAAAGAACACTTACCCGTAGGTTGGGGTAGTCAAATATGTAAATTCACAATTACAATAACTAAAATCTGAGAACCGACTAGTAGATGCGGTGGTGATCAAAAGAGTACGTTAACCTCTTTTTCACCCTTTTATATTACTTTTCAAAATCAACCAGTAGTATGTTCTAGAACTTCCCCGAAAATAAAAAAACAATGTTCTACAGAGCTGATGATTTACAAAAAAAAACATAGACACGAATGGAACAAACAGCCTAAGGTTTCACCCCAAATACAAATACATTTTGAGTAAATGTATTTGTAAATAATACAAGAGAACCACCGTGTATTTGTATGTGCTTTCCTCGCCAATAATTTATTTAATTATATAATTGATAATCCCTATATTAAAATTTATCAAAGCAACCTTTGTAAAGAAATTGCTGAACGAAACGTAGACGTTCGGTTCCCGAACGGAATAGCTGTCAAAAACGGAACTGTCACCTAGTTGTTTGTTTACAATCATGAGTTAAGGTTTTTGTTCATATTTATTTATTGTATTTCATATTTAATAGTTTAATAAAATGTAGTTCCATTCAATAATTATTATAAAATGAATGGCAACGGTAAGTACTATGGATTTTAGCAAAACACACGCCGTTTCCAAAGGTAAAATCGGCGAAAGTGTTACAGTTACACTGTTGGACACTTCCGTCCCATTTCACGAAATCACTCCCACAAATTGCTAGAAAGCGAGCGGAAAGATGTTACACATCAAAAAAGAAACCCAGATCTTTACTTAAATCTAACGCGGACTTCTTAAAAGAATTTGAAAAGGAATAAAAATAAAACTGCCATAAACTGCAAACATGATTTTCACTTTTTTATACTCTCCCGCCTAGGGACAAAGTATTCAATAGAACACTACACATTGAAATGAAACAATTTTTACGGATCTACTCGCGTTTATTTGTCCGTGGTCATAGGGAGACTGTCTCCCTGAGACTACGGACCCTGCAAAGGGTTCGAAACGTCAGGATAAACATTAAATAAGTAATGTGTAAAATAAACGCGAGTAGATCCGTAAAACTTGTTTCATTTCAATATTCAATAGAAGTTAGTGCTAGGTCCCATTTTGTACTTGTTATACAAAAAAATATTTTTTCAGTCTGCTCTGCCAACCTTACCCACAGTAATATAGAATAAAAAAGTAGTGCAAGGAAGAAAAGTGGGAGCTTTTCCTGTATTTTCTGCAAGAAGTTGCCTGAGAGTTTAATCATGCGCAAGATAAGCAGGTCGCCGCTAGGGCTAGCAACATGAAGAAAACATTTTTTTTTAAATATCTTTAATTTCTTTCATGGTGAAGACTGACCGAAGCGTATCATCGTAACGTTACATGTTCGATGCGAGCACCCGCATGGTCAATATTTGTACAAAGCCATATGGTACAAAGGTCAGACAGCAATGACGTATGATGATTGTACAAAATAAAATGATCGGGGCTCAAGTGAACTACTGCTTCTTAATCTAGACCAGTAATTTAAACAACACCGCTACAATACAATTTTCAACGACAAAAATTTTGAGTATCCAGTAACTCATGATTATATATTGAGCTGTACACAGTGTTCGCATCAAATTACAGGACGCAATGTTTAAAGTTATTACTTTATTTTTCTTACCTGAAGTTAATGTTTAATTGTGTGCTTGTTATGTTTTTTTTATATATTTAGCACGGCAAATGACTCCATTCCACCTGATGTTAAGTGAAATGGAGTTCAGACGCGAAGACAACTGGTGCATTTTTTTTTTGGAGAGGGACTGCTGATTTCCACAGGGGGCATTCTCAGCTTCACCGGGCTTTCAACTGGTGCAACGTGAAAAGACGCAGCATCAGTAACCTCACTCTGCCGGCCCACAAGGTGCTTTTTCACGCCTCGTTTGAAGGACCCCATATCATAGGAAGGAGGGAAAACGTGTGCTGGTAGACTATTCCATCTTTTGGAGGTGCGACAAAGAAACGAGTCACCAAATTACTTAGTGCGCGACGGAATATTTGAGACAGTGAAATGGTGACTCCGGAGAGCAGCACGTGTATTCCAATGGAGGAAGGGAAGGTGGGATGACGTCAAAGAGCTTAAAGAGCAAGAGATGTGATTCCAAAAAATGTTTTTTATTTCTTTCTTTTATATACAAAGAACTTGAAAGTGCCACCCCAGCGTCGTTTCGGGTTAGCCCATCGGAACCTTTTGTGTCTCCGAGCAATTCTATTTAGTGATAAGGGAGGAGCGCTCCGATAAACATTGAGACAAATAAAGTAGCCATCGGCGTAAGCCTTTGCTTGATTGTTCGTCTTATGTGAACTACAGTGAAATATGGACGTTGGCAGAAATTAACCCAGATTATGGTATACGAGCCGAAAGAAGAATAAATGAACGAATGAATGAATTCAAGAATCAATATTAACCGCCTTTGTGATCAATTGGTTGTTGTTTGACGACCGTTGTTTTGCAGCATTGTTGTGTTCCGGCAGTTAGAGATAAGATAGCCAGTGCATCAGTAGTTGAGGATCCCGGGTGAAGTACGCTTCCACCACTTATCATCAGTGATGATAAGTGGTGGAAGCGTACTTCACCCAGGATTCACACTTAACATCAGGTGAGAAGATGGCACTGTACTTACCAGTAAGATAAAAAAATCCTATAAATAAAATGGACGCCGTTTCGTACAGTCAACAGCAAAATAAGATGATGTATATAGCTTCCAAAATTAAGTTTCGATAATGTAAGTCGGTATTTTCTATATAACTACAGTCAAAGTCTGCAGGTACTAGTAGACACTCGAAGGTTTTTCGATATGCGTTTAAAACGTTTTGATTTTCATACTGATTTCATATTTTGAAACATGACCAATCATCAGTTACCTTTGCTGTTGACTGTACGTGTTATTACAATAATTGAAATCGAACCGATTATTTGTTTTAGGTAACATTCTCACAAATTATTTATGTAAGTAGTTAGTTTTAGGGCACTCATTTCTATTATAGGAGAATCCATTTGTTTCGCAATTTAACTCCTCTGAATAAGTATTTTCATTAAGTCTCTTGAATTTATTTAGATTAACTTCAGACGTCTAAGTGGTTCGCTTTCGATTTCATAAGTGGTTTTGTGGTTAGATCACCGATCCGAGATAAAGGGTTCGAGTCTCAACGGGAGTACATTAAACTCGGTTCGGTTGTCTGCAAGCAGAAGTCTTATGTAATTTATTCTCACATAGATTTATTTGTACTGTATTTCGTGACAGAAAGCGTCTATCTATTATTATTTAGATGTAAGAGACATAGTCTGAGCATATTCCAATGTTTTACTTTTTTATTTTTAAGTGCTAATTGCTGCACTGAAGCTGAATTAATTTATTAGCCCACAAAACTTCGCGTTTATTCAACAGACTTTTTAGGAATTTCTAAACCTGTGACAGGTTTCTTTATTTTTCTGCACATCTACGGCTGGAGCTCTTCAAAATGAGACCATAACCGATTTTTTATGTGCAGCTATCGTCCCATAATCACTGGGACAAAAATCGGCTTACACTATTAATATATAAAAATAAAGGCGTTTAATTTTTTCACTGTATTTTATGAGTATTTATATTCCAATGTCCTAAGGCTGTAAGAAAAGAAACACATTTGCTTAGTTTTTTGCAAGTTCTACTAGCTGCTTACAAGTCCTCACCCGGCATCTTCAGTAGTTGAGGATTCCAGGTGAAGTGCGCTTCCATCTTCGGCCTTATCATTAGTTGAGATAAAGGCCAAGTGTTTATTAAAAAAAACTTCTATGATTCTTCTTCCCTGTGTGGTGCCGGGGATAAAGAATTGCACCACCTCATCACTTCTCGTGGGTGTCGTAAAAGTCGACTAAGGGACCATTCCAGAGGATGGGCAGCAGCATCTCTCTGAGGTTACCTCTCAACTTACTGCGATCGCCAACCTGCCTGCCAGGCATGGCGATTATGGCAAATCCCCTCATGTATCCTTGGGGGAGGCCTTTGTCCAGCAGTGGACGGTTTTTGGCTGAGATGATGATGATGATGATGATGATGATGATGATTCTTCTTCTTAGTTGAGCACTCTTGGCAAAGCGTCGTGGTTATGGGTGGGCCCTGGTGAATAACGGCTCTTGCAATGCGCCTCCAATCGGCTCTATTGAAAGCTTTGAGCAACCCTGCTATACACGACTCAAAGTTTATACTGACACCCGGCACCCCTACCAACCGTTAGGTCACAAAAAAGGTGTCAGAAGACCTTGCGCAAGCAAACTAACTCACAGAAGGGACCATCAACGTCAGTTCATAACGCCAGACCAGGTCGAAGCGCATTCTTCATCCGGAACTCTTTAGATTCGTGTCTCAAGCTAGTTGACCTTTGGATACGTATAGCAGCTAGCTGCTTTGTAAGAGCAGTCGGTCATCGTGGATTGAGTGAGGTAGTTAATGAGGTATGAAGGAGACAGTACGCTAGCCATTTCCCCCCAATAAGGTGGAGAATTGGGAGTTCGTAGCTGTTCGTAAGCCTCAGGACGTCTGAAACACGCCCAAACATCCTCAGGCGTGTTTCCTGTGGCGGGCTGCTGGGTTGAATATCTGGATTGATTGAAGATTGTCAAACCGATCGTCCCGAATCACTCTGCCGGCAAATGATGGGTGCCAGGGTTTAGTGGGTATATGCCCCTTCTCCCGCATTGTAGAAGTTGGTGGGAGAGCTCCACGTATTCATCGTTTTCCCTACCATACTAAAAAATTAAATAAAAAGGAGGTCTGCCCATCGGGTTGGCGAGCGGCCACGGGATCTCCTACCCTCCATTCTGCCCTGAACTTCTATGAAAGGAGGTTCTAAGTATTCCAATATACTCACGCAGTAAAATAAAGGGACAATAAAAACGGCCAATGCTAAGTTTCTTGTCGATTCTTCTCAGTAAAAATCCCGCCATAAATTTACAAACTATTTGCGTAGGAACTCTTCTTAAAAGATATTAAAGCAATTTATTACATTTCTTTGAGCTTTATAAGAGGTGCTCTAATACGCCGTTGAGTACCTAAAAATGAATAAAGAATCCTACATTTTGTAGTAAGACTTTTTTGTTTATAAACATTGAAAACTATGATTTATTTAGATACAAGGTTGGGTCTTAACCCAACACTTGGTCTTAACACTTATGTGTCTCGATTATTTTAGATACATTACCCCGTGTTTGTGATCACCAAACCGCATTTGGGAAGCTAATACCCATCAGTTGTACCGAAGTCTTGATTTCAATGATGGAGGCCATTGTCCAACACTTTAGGTCCAGTATTCAACACAGTTTTCGTGGCCAAAAACATTGAAATTGTACTGGAGAACAGCTAGAAAGTAGCGCTGTGTCAGTATCGTTTTTAAAATCACGAGACGAAAACGTCATCCATTTGTATTTACAAATGGATAACGTTATTAAAACTATCTATTTCTGATAACTATCTATTTGCTCTTTTGAGGGGCATGAGTGCTAAGGTTTAACAACTTTCGCAAAGGCCGGTCATCGGATGGCTGACTAAAAATGTATCATCTCGAGCTCCTCCGTGCTTCGGAAGGCACGTAAAACCATTGGTCCCGGCTGCATTAGCAGTAGTTAACAAAACCAACCCGCACTGGGCCTGCGTGGTGGTTTATGGCCCTTTCTCCCTATCCATCTATAGGGAAGGCTCGTGCCCCAGCAGTAGGGACATAAAATGAGCTGATGATGATGATGATGATCTATTTCCACAACGTCGTCGGACTGTATGAATATTAACATTTTATGTGGTTACGTTTGAGTTGTTAGCTACTGTTAACGATTCAATTAACTTTCCTTCGTACTTTACCAGGCTTAGGTTTGTCTATAATGCTATATTGCAAGTGAAATATGATCAATCACACTTATGCAAACGTTCCCTGTGTGGTGCCGGGGATAAAGAATTGCACCACCCCATCTCTTCCCGTGGGTGTCGTAAAAGCCGACTAAGAGACCATTCCAGAGGATGGGCAGCAGCATCTCTCTGAGGTTAACTCTCAACTTACTGCGATCGCCAACCCGCCTGCCAAGCGTGGCGATTATGGCAAATACCCCTCATACCCTTGGGGGAGGCCTTTGTCTAGCTGTGGACGTCTTTTAGCTGAGATGATGATGATGATGAAACGTCATAATTATAGTTTCGTTCATTCGCTCACGCGTGAACAAACTATCTTTCACTTATAGTGTATATCCGGTAATAGAAGTTTAGAGCGTTGTGGAAAATAGTTAGTTTTTTATGTCGTTGGATAACTAGTGATCGTTGTTCAGCCAAATAGATAGTTGTATAACTATCTGAGGCCCGATTTTTCAAGCCCCAGATATGTTTTATCCAACGAATAACATTGTCGATGTGACGGCATATTTTCTAAAGAGAATCTGGCATTATGTCAAAATAATTCAATGAATAAACTTTAACTGACATCAACGGCGAACACATCTCACACTTGCGATTCGCGGACGACATCGTCATCGTGGCCGAAACGTTGCAGGATTTACGGTTCATGCTGAACGGCCTAGCTGATTCTTCTCAACGCATCGGTCTCCGGATGAACTTAGACAAAACCAAGGTTATGTTCAACGAACATGCCATTCCGGGACTGACTGCAGTACAAAGCGTCAAAGTTGTTAAGGAATATGTCTACCTTGGGCAGAGTTTGCAATTGGTTAGAAACAACTTCGAGAAAGAGGCTAACAGAAGGATACAGTTAGGCTGGGCAGCATATGGGAAATTATGTCGGTTCTTTACGTCGCCTATTCCACAAAGTCATAAGACGAAAGTCTTTCATCGGTGCGTCCTACCGGTCATGACCACAGAACACAAGAATGACATACGGAGCTGAAACGTGGACACTCACGGTTGGGCTGGTTCACAAATTTAATGTCGTTCAGCGAGCTATGGAAAGGGCTATACTCCGAGTTTCTCTGAAGGATCGACTTCGGAATGAGGTGATCTGACAGAGAACGAAAGTAATCGACATAGCCCATCGGATCAGCAAGCTGAAGTGGCAGTGGGCCGGTCATACTAGCCGTAGAACCAACAACCGTTGGGGTAAACGAGTTCTCGACGGCAAACGTAGTATAGGACGCCCTCAGACTAGGTGGAGCGACGATCTCCGCAAGGTGGCTGGCAAGAGCTGGATGAGAGTAGCCGCGGATCGTGCTCGGTGTCGTGCACTTGGAGAGGCCTATGCCCAGCAGTGGACTAGTATAGGCTGATGGTGATGATGATGATGATGAAACTTTAACTAACGATTGAAAAATCAGTAAGTTGAATAACGCCCATCGCTACTAGAAAACAGGTAGCCTGTATTTAATTGTTGTTAAAGCTATACCAGTTGCTGGCCCGTATTTGTAATAATTAAAGAGTAATATAGTGTTTATTAATCGATCTTCAATTCAATTACAATGTGGAAATTGTAATAAATAAAATAAACTTAACTAAAACTATTACTAAATTAAAATATGGCGTCAAAAAATTCCTCCGCGTCGCTGTCGACTGGTAATGTACCCAAGAGACTGGCGGCATTGCCTCGTTGTATGGCAATGCTTAGCCTCTGGCCAAGGTAAAAGCCAGCCTTTGGGTCATGGGAAGAGTTAACCAGCCGTTTGGAGATGTCAAGCATGAGCACTCGGACCCCACGGCCCGAGGGTTTTAACCTCAAACGGCTCGAAAATATAATTGCCGATAAGGTTATTATACTTATTAAAGGTTATTAAAGGAAAGGGAGGGTGTGGATTGATAACACGACTTTATTTTAAACTTCGTGTATTAAACTGTATTACAACATTACTGACCTCCGACCACCTCGGCTCTTAGCCGGGCTACTAGCTCTTGACTCCTACTGTCCGCGACTGTGTCAAACCATTGCAAACCTTTTTAATTACTTATCGATGATTCAAATAATCATCTAGACTAAAAAGGTTTACATACAAATAAATTAAACTAGCTTTTACTATGAGCTACATATAAACTCCTTACAGTGCTATACCTACAGAACTATCCAAAGTAGTGTAACTCACTCTTGACCGGTTGTTTTAAGACAAATGTGTAGAAGTAACGTCCCATGTAATTGCTATGTGGAGGCCCAATGATTTCAGTCTGATTACTGTCTATCGCATATAGGCTATCCAATGTATTGGTAATATGCGGTGTGTAATAAGGGTTGTGGGGTGGTACAAGCTATAAGAGTTTATCAAACTAGTTGTTGCCCAATGGTCAAAAAAGCTGTTCATTTTATGTTTATTGAAGTTTTTTGTCAAAGAGCACTTATTTAAAGTTATAGGTTTTCATGGTGTGTCGCCATCTCTGAGGTCCCGGGTTCGATCCACGATCAGGTCAATTTAGAAATTATTTTTTTTCTAAATTGTCTCGGGTCTAGGTTTTCTATGTATAAGTATGTTTTTAAGTATTTTAAGTATTGTTATCCATTGTTTAGTAACTATTTAACGAGTTTCATAACGAAGCTTCTCTTAGACTAGATAATTGGTATGAGTGTAGGATTTTTTTTTGTAAATATATAATTTTACCTCAATTTTGTTGCGACCAAATTACAATTAAAAAAACGTGTTAAAAAATTTCTACTATCGGGATAAGATTAGATAGTTTTGTTCAATTTCGGCGGGTGGGACAGAGCCACGATGGCATGGTAGATGGCAGTGCACCTGACCCGGCATGTAACGGGGTGCGAATCCCGATCATGTAAAAATTATCAACACTTGTTTTTCAAATAGCACCTATATATTTTGTGTGAAGGGCGTGTACCTTGTTGTTATTTAGTTTAATGTATTTGTATACATATTATACATAGATTTTATTTATCTTTACTCCTTCTTCATATGAACTTTAATTATGCCAAATCTTATACTAGTCTGAGCACGCAATGTGCTTAAAAAGAGAGTACAAAAGTTTTTTCATCACGTATTAATATTTAGATATTCTTTATAAAGTCAGCAACGCATTTGTAGGCAGCTCTCTGGATTCTGTGGCTCGTTTGCTTCTTTGCTGCTCATCATTTTGCAAAACTTTTACTATCGGACCAACTGAAAACGTGCACACAAAATCAACTTATCCATACATTTTGATCGAGTTAGGTAAGTATTTAATTACATAATGTATGGATTAACGGCTATTATTTTTTACAATTTCAGAGTTGGTGCCATAGTGCTTTTATTTTTGTAGTACCTACCTATTCAAAAAAGGAAATAATGTTTATTATTGTATCAATTTGATGTCCGCTATCGCTATCTCCTTTGACTTGCGTCATTACTAAGAATAACCTATCAATGAAATCTAGTTACGAGAACTTTAATGCGACGTTATTAAAGGTAATGTTTTCAATTGATTTGAGACTACCAATGCGTGTGTATCAAAATAATTCGTGATTATTTATTTGAAGAAACGGTGCAAGCAAAACTGGTTCTTATTCTGTCGTGGTGAGAAAACATATTGGAGATTATGTTTCTAAAATAAGGCACACGAAAATAATGAGGCAATTGATTTAATTTGATTAGATTGAGACGTGTAATGCGTATAAGCTTGCGTCTTAAGCTTGCAAAATTTCGACAGATTAACTAAACAATCTTGGTAGCTCATATGGAAGAGTTGTCTCCCGGATCGGATCTTTAGGCCCCGGGTTCCAATCTCGAGTCGGGCACAGTGTCACTTCGAGTTTTTCTACGCATAGCCCGGGTTTGTTTGGGTTGACCAACCCAGATTTGGAAAGTGTGGTTCTTAACCATTTGATCGCCACAGTCAACTATAATCGACAAGTGATAGCGTGGCTTGTACGCCTATGATGTTAATGATCGACAATACTTATAGATTACAAAAACACAAAATAAAAATATTTGGAAATTTTAGATACCTTATTGTTATTGCAAGTTTTTGATCTTATTTGTATACTTGGCGTACAGGACACGGCTTCGCATTTAAAAAAAAAATCTTACGGGTAAGCACAGTGCCTTGATCTCACCTGATGTTAAGTGATGATAAGGCCAATGGTGGAAGCGCACTTCACCCGGGATCCTCATCTACTGAGGTACTGGCTATCTTATCTCTAGCTGCCGGAAAACTACTGCAAACATTGATGTTATGGCGACATACATATAGATAAGATGGTGGTAGCTATCCAGGCGGACAAACGAGTCCTACACCAACCAAACCAAGTACACAAACATGTACCTCCCGCTGGGAATCGAACCCGGTACCTCTGGGTCTAAAACCGGTGATCTTAACCAGATCACACAGTTTTTTATTTTATTTTTTGTTTTGTTTATATCGTCGTTTATATCGTTTTTTATACCGTCATGAACATCCGATCATAATATTTTTACAAATACTAAAGATCAGTTAAGAAGTAGGCAAGCTATTTATAAAATGTTTTTGTATTGTTTAAATAATTTTTTAACGCAAATTTTGTTGCGAACTAATTACAATAACACAAATGTTGAAAAAAAAACTACGAACAGAATTTGAACCTTTTGAGCTACCGTGGTTCTAATCAGCCCGATACACGATAGCTCAATTGTGAGAGCACCTGACCCGGTATGTCAGATGGGTGCAGGTTCAAATCCTGCTCGTGTTAAAATTCGTTCAACATTTGAGTTTTTTTTTCAGTTGTTTATGTTATATATGTTGTGGCTGTCAAATACGCCGTCAGTTGTAACGAAGACTTGATTTCAATGATGGTGGCATTCACCCAGCCAAGAACGGCTATTACTTACTTATTATCTAACTAGCGACATTACACAAAACAGCGCACAAGTCGCTGTAAAACGTTGAGAGTTGTAAAGTTTCACACACGCTGCAAGCAACCTCTTTACGCAAACACGTACAGTCGACCACGGATATAGTGTCGCACCGGTCGGTTCATAATCACCCTTGTTCCGTTGTGTTAGGACACAAATTGGTGAAGGAGCTTTTGATAGTTGACGATGCTAGATGCGGTTTAACCGCACATTAGGGGCTTTAATGTTTTTGTTGCTATACGTTTGCGGACACTGTGTTTACGGTGCTATTGTAAGGCGGGTTCCATAGGAATGTTTGTCTATATCTAAACTTAGCATTTTTATTAAAATACTAGCGGCTGCTCGCGGTTTCACCCGCCTGGTTTTTGTTCCCGTGGGAATATCTGGATAAAAAGTATCCTATGTGTTATTCCAGATTATAAACTATCTGTATGCCGAATTTCATCCAAATCCATCCATCCGTGGCAGCGTGAAGTAGCAACAAATATACGAACATACATACACACAAACTTTCGCATTTATAATATCAAACATGTATACAATCACCACACTTTTTTAACGGTGACTGTACCTCCGTGATTGAAATTTATCGAGTTCATAAATTCATGGGTGCCGGAAACTAACCCAAACTTATAAAAGTGAAGAGTTAAATTGTTGTGTCTGTTTGTGCGTTATAATCTCTAAAACTATTAGATTGATTTCAAATATTCTTTCACTAATATGAAGCTACAACAACACAACAACAAACGAGTACCTACTTGTGTGATATAGGCTATCTTTTATGTATTTTTTACATAATCATAGCTTCATAGCAAAGTAACAATAAAAGTCACCGGATGGGGCACCAAACTAAAAAAAAGTTCGAGCTCCTACGTGCTTCTGAAGACAGTTTAACCACACTGTCCTAAGATAGTGGTAGTGAAACATTTTCAACCACTGCTGGGCTTTGAACTTATGTCCCAATTCATGCACTAGGCTTGATTTTCGGTTCCAACTTCTGCTCTCTGCAACTCTACCTATATTGTCGCTCCACTTCGCTGGAAGGCTTTCTACACAACGTCAGCTGATTCGCTGTCCCCATTCCAGAACACTACTACCACAATTGTTATAAGTCCTGCGGTTAACATGACAAGCCCATCACCAAGCGAGGCACGAGCCTTCCCTATGTACTGATAGGGGGAACGGGCCATAAACCACCACGAGGGCCCAGTGTGGATTGGTGGCTGTTAACGACTGCTAACACAGCCGGGACCAACGACTTAACGTGCCTTCCGAAGCAAGGAGGAGCTCGAGATGATTTATTTTTGGTCATCCATCCGATGACTGGCATTTGCGGAAGTTTCTTAGTAGCACAATCGGAGACCGGGAACGTTTATTGAGCATCGAGCTACTAATATTAAAAAACTGCAGAGTTTGTTTGTTTGAACGCGCTAATCTCAGGAACTACTGGTTCGAATTGAAAAAAAAGATTGTGTTGAATAGTTCATTTATTGAGGTAGGCTATAGGCTATATTATATCACGCTATGACTAATAGGAGGGAGCAGCAATGAAAAATGTTAAATAAACGGGAAAATACGCGGGTGAAACCGCGGGGCACAGAATGTCCCACTGTGGGCTGATAAAAGCCATCATTGATATCAGGTTTTCACTAATTGATTGGTATTGGCTTAACCACCACGCAAGCGTGGGGTTAAGCCAATAAATGCGGGTTGGTGATCAAACACTTAAACTATGCATGGAATACTCCAAAAAACTTTGCCCGATCTGCTAATTGCGCCCAGGATCTCCGGATCATCAACATCAATTCATCAGCCTATTAGTCCACTGCTGAACATAGACCTCTTC
Source organism: Eudonia lacustrata (assembly GCA_947562085.1). Classification (NCBI taxonomy): domain Eukaryota; kingdom Metazoa; phylum Arthropoda; class Insecta; order Lepidoptera; family Crambidae; genus Eudonia; species Eudonia lacustrata. The sequence continues at coordinate 8,223,828 of OX387332.1, forward strand.
AAATGCACGCCACTGAACATAATCCGCGGCTACTCTCATTCAACCCTTGCCAGCCACCACTAGTTAAGTTTATTTTATTTATTAGAATTTCCATATTGTAATTGTAATGAAGATCGATTAAACACTATATTACCCTTTAATTATTACAAATACGGGCAGCAACTGGTCTAGCTTTAACAACAATAAAATACAGGCTACCTGTTTTCTAGTAGCGATGGGCGTTATTCAACTTACTGATTTTTCAATCGTCAGTTAAAGTTTCATCATCATCATCATCATCATCATCAGTCTATACTAGTCCACTGCTGGACATAGGCCTCTCCAAGTGCACGCCACCGAGCACAATCCGCGGCTACTCTCATTCAGCCCTTGCCAGTCACCTTGCGAAGATCGTCGCTCCACCTAGTCTGAGGGCGTCCTACACTACGTTTGCCGATATGCGCACTCGAGAACTCGTTTGCTCCAACGGTTGCCGGTTAACAAAAATATTTATATTAAAAAAAAGATTTTTATCTACACTAATGTTGTAACATTCTACTTATGTATCCATACTTGACTTATAATTACTACTGTTATAGCGCAGACAACAAAACACTCAATTTAAGCAATTTCACATGATGGTATAATATCCACATTGATATCGTAAAATCTCATTATAACATCAATAAAACGCGAACAATTAACCTGGCGAGCCTTATGTCAAAATCCTCATACAAGTTGTATAAAATTTTGATATTAGGCTGGCTTTTGAAAACAGTTGGGTTATACGTGAAAACTTCGTCGAAACTACTAAACTTACATACGCAAAACTCTTTGGTAAGATCTTGTGCCAATTAAATAAAAGAAGAACAGCGCGCGCTCGCTCCTGATTGGCCCTGCGCGCGCAGCTGCGCTCTCATTGGTTAGATTTTAATGGCGGCAAGTTCACTGTGACAATACACGTACGCGTGAATTTAATGTTTCGCAATGTGTTTTGTTTTTAAAATACAAATTAAAAGTTAAAAATGGACAGCGACGATGATATTTTTGTACGCCTCCGGATATTCTAGAATTGGCAACAAAAGTAACTCACAATCTTTTGCCAGAAAAATCTAGAAAATTATATGAAAAAGAATATAATAACTTTTTGGCATGGAAGATCGAAAAGAAAACTACATCATTTTCTGAAAATGTCATTCTTGTGTATCTCAAAGACCTCTCCGACAAATTCAAGCCATCCTCTATGTGGGCTAAATATTCTATGCTCAAGTCCACACTGAGTATCTACAACAATATTGATATCACGAAGTATTCAAAAGTCATAGCGTTCCTGAAACGCAGTTCAGAAGGACACAAGGAAAAAAAGTCCTTGACGTTTACATCAGGTCAAATAAAGATGTTCCTGAAAGATTCACCAGATATTTTGTATCTTTTTGAAAAGGTAAGTGTATTTTAGTTCTGTTATTTAATCTACCTAGTACTTACGTACTACACACGCAAGTTATCTAGACACTCCGTTTAAGCGCTTTGTGTATAAATTAGGTAGTAGGTACCTACACTTTACTACTTCATAAATCATAGGTTTTGCCTTGGCTATGTACCTCAAGCTTATTATATCGTTTATTGTTACAGGTTGCACTAATCTTCGGCATAATGGGGGCATGCCGAAGGCAAGAGCTATACAACATCCAGTTCGATGAAGTCTCTAACATAGACGACAGTACAATCATGGTGAAAGTTTCGAAAACAAAAACGAAAATAGATCGTTCTTTCGTTGTGACGGGCAACTGCTATGCCGTATGTAAAAAATACATGGAACTTCGACCCACCCCCTGTCGAAACCCTGCCTTTTTCTTGAGCTATAGATCGGGGAAGTGCGTCGATCAAAGAACTGGTATTAATAAATTTGGTGCTCTGGGAAAATCTATCGCAAGTTTTTTGAATCTGCCTAACCCAGCGTTGTACACGGGGCATTGCTTCCGGCGCACCTCGGCGACCCTTCTCATAGATAGCGGTGGTGATTTGACCGCACTGAAACGACACGGGGGGTGGAAGTCTTCTACTGTGGCTGAAAGCTACATTGATGAGTCTTTAATGAATAAAATTCAAGTCTCAAATACGATCTTGAACAGTATAGAAAACAAGACGAATGAAGTAATTATAAATATTCCAACTCCGTCTACGAGCTCTACTGCTTGCCCCGCGACCGCTACAGCTGCTGGATCAATAATTAACATTAACTTTCAAAATTGTACCATCCAAAATTTGAACAATTATTATAAATAAACTATTGTCAGCTTTTACTCTTGTTGTTTGACTAATTGCATTAGTGAAGATAAAGTAGTGTATGCAACTGCATATAACACGGGTATTAAAACACTCGTTACTATTATGAAACTCGCTGCGCTCGTTTCATAAACTCACACTCGTGTTTTAATACCCTTCATTATATGACAGTTGCATAAACTACTATTAAGCCACTGCGAGCAGGCCTTTATATAAAGCCAAACACAGCTTGTTGGAATACCTCGCAAGCGAGTCCCTTTTAGTTTTAAAACTATTCCAGTGTAATTGAGTTACCCAGGATGCCAGGCTAGACTGAATTAGTAGTTGCCTGAATTTAAGGGTGAATGTTTAATCCACACTTCGGGAGTTGTCGAGCTCTTTGCGGGATAGCGAAGTAAGTTTGGCTAAGATAGGCTCGCGTTTAAAGGATCTCGATGGCGCAGTGGTTGAAGCGCCCGGTCTGCGATTGCTTAGGTTAAGTAACTTTTGCAAAAGCCAGTCATCGGATAGGTGACCAAAAATTTATCATCTCGAAATCCTCCGTGCTTCGAAGGGCCGGCCGTTGGTCCCGGCTGCATTGACATGGCAGTTGTTAACAACCGCCAATCTGCACTGGGCCCGCTTGATGGCCCGTTCCTCTTATCCATCCATAGGGATGGCTCGTGCCCCAGCAGTGGAGACATAAAATGAGCTGATGATGATGATGATGATGATGACGAGGCTCGAGTTAACGGGGAGCAGTGGCAAGAAGAAATCATTTCCTTCTCCCTCATCTTTCTTTTTAGGGTTCCGTATCCAAAGGGTAAAACGGGAACCCTATTACTAAGACTCCGCTGTCCGTCCATCCGTCCGTCTGTCTGTCTATCCGTCTGTCACCGGGCTGTATCTCATGAACCGTAATAGTAAGACAGTTGAAATTTTCACAGATGATGTATTTCTGTTGCCGCTATAACAACAAATACTATAATACTATAATAAAAACAGAATAAAATAAATATTTAAGGGGTCTCTCATACAACAGACATGATTTTTTTTGCCGTTTTTATAGCTAATGGTACGGAACCCTTCTTGCGCGAGTTCGACTCGCACTTGGCCGGTTTTTATAAATGTTTTTTGCAAACCAGTGGTCCAGCTTTCCTTGTATTTGCAATTGCCTTGTGTCAATGTTGAAATCACATTTTTTTTCTAACTTATTGGAGGTGAAGACAGAGGAGTATGTCCTTATATCGCATCGTCAAAACAATTATGGTCGAATAATGGAATGGTTTTAGTGGGTGAATTCCATTGTCTATCTCTCCTTAGCTTTATTGAAGGCAAAGCACCCAGAAGGATTTATTAACTTCACCATTGCCACATCAAAAAAGTGGTCATCAAGCAACAAAGAGGTTTAAAGGGGTGAATTCCTTCATCTCTTTGTATTATTATGCTAATGGCAGTGAAGTGAAACCAAATGGGTCTAATAACTCCTGTTTCGCCCCGTCAAGAAAGTGGTGATGGAGGTTGTGTGGGTGGATCTTGTTTTTCATCTTCGTCGTCATCTATATAGATGTCCAGCTTTAGATATTGGAGAAACTAGAAGAGTCCGTTGACTTCTGCATGCAGGAGTTTGAGCGTACAGTCACAAGCATTAACATGTAAACAATGTAACTCTTAATTTAATGGAATGAGAGTCAAAACTAGTCAAAAGTATAAAAGCTCGTGACTGTACACATTCTTTCTTTCTCTCCCTAGCTCTCTTGTAGGCGCTGAGACCAGAAAAGTCTATCGATTCCTGCAATACTCTGTCAAGAAGATGGTGGAAGAGCAATGGAGTTAATTGAGTGAGTGGATTTCTCCCTGCCCCTAACTTTGCTGGTGTTAGTGAGACCGAGTCCACTTATTCCTTGAAACGAACCATCTAAAGAACGTCTGAAGGTGTTTATTGGGTAGGATTTCTTGCTCTGACCTTCTATCCTACGCTGGAAAAGAAAAAGAAGGAGTCTCAAGAAAATAAGGATGATTAAGTTTGGTCACCCACCTGGGGATACACCATCGCTTATGTAGCTCAGCAATCACGATCACAACCCGAAAAAGCAAGTCGTTCCGCAGTCGAGACTTTTTATACCAAAATAAAATCGGTCAAACTTAAGTAAATATTGTGTCAAACACAAAATTACGTGCTCACAAAACTGTGAAATTAAATACCGATAACGGACGAGAGGTTTTAATACAAAAAAAAGAAAAACTAAAAAAAAAAATCTTTCTCACCGCGCCGCCACTCAATCAAGTGTTGGATATTCAAGCAAATAATTAAAACGTAAACTATAATCGGTGGTCACGACCCACGGCGAAAATCAATTTCCTTATCAACCCGCGCCCGCAAGAACAACTCTATTTTTATCGATACAACGTTTAATATCGAACAAAATTGCGAGCTCGTACATTTTTTAACCATAACTTCGTTGGATGCGTTCGTCCGGAATTTTATTAGATTAAATACCTTATTTAGCGTAGCATAAGGCTTTAATTTTTCTGCTTGATTCTAGTCGAATTTTTGTTACATCCACCGGGATTATTTTAGGGATCCCGCTATTAGTTTCTGTACGTGTGTTTTTGTGCAAATAAGAATATAAAATTACAGATTTTTTTTTTTATATTATTTAATAATGTCTAGGTGGCCAAGTGGCAAAAACGGCCCGATTTCCGAAAGTCCCAGGTTTGATTCTCAGGTCAGGCTAAGCGTGTGTTAAGACTTTTCGACGCATAGCCCGGGTTTGTGATCACCAACCCGCATTTGGCAAGCGTGGTGATTAAGACAATACCAATCAATTAGAGCGATGACAGAACGGAACAGTGGCGGTAGCCAAAGTAACATTAAGAAAACGATAGCGAAGTTCGAAAAGAGTAATTTGAGTTTTGGGGGTTAAGGTCACTCGCGTCCGTAGGTTTACCCTCGAGACCCTACACGTGACCCCTGGGTGGTGCTAAATGAGTGACACTGACTGAGTGGTAGAGCCACGCTGCGTTGTAGCACGCATTGGGCCGGCTCGCCCGGTGTAATACCACCCTCTCACTTAATACCGGCGTGAAATAATGGCATTCGTTGCTGTTGTGTTTCGTCCGGTCAGTGATAGTTCCGGAGGCCCTATCCCCCCCCCACACACAATTGATATGGCACCGAACTTAAATTTAGATTTACCCCAGGGGGGTACCTGCACCTCCAGTGTAGGAGAATCCCCCCCTGAGCGTCCACGCTCAGGCTGCCCTACGTATTCTGGGGAGGGCAAAAGTCCGCTCGTATCAGCACATGCTGCAGGCAGGAGTAAGGCAAGCCATTCGGCACCCCCTCCTACGCTTCGCGTGGACTTCTGCAACATCAGGGGAATTCACTCCAACTTAAGCGCCGTCCATTACCACCTTGAGACGGAGAAGCCGGCCTTGCTTTTCCTTACTGAAACGCAGATATCCCCCCCTCCTGACGTCTCCTACTTGCGCTACCCGGGATACAATCTGGAGCATTCGTTTGTGCCACGCGCCGGTGTTTGTGCTTACGTCAGGGAGGATATGTGCGTTCGTCGCCTCGGCAATCTTGAAGTTAGGGACCTCTCCATCTTATGGCTGCACGTCGACTGCGGACACCACCCTCGCGTCTACGCGTGCCTGTATAGGTCCCACAGCGGTAACATTGAGACTGACCAACTTGTCGAGAGCGTCCAAACGGCCACAGATTCCCTTCTCCAACGGATCCCCTCTGCCGAGATCGTGGTGCTGGGAGACTTTAATGCCCACCACGTCGAATGGCTTGGTTCACGCACTACTGACCATGCGGGTAGAGCCGTTCATGACTTCGCTTTGACCTACAGTCTGTCCCAACTGGTTGCCGAGCCTACGCGGGTACCAGATGTGGAGGGCCATACACCTTCCTTACTGGACCTCTTGTTGACCTCGCACCCAGACGGCTATCAAGTGTCCGTTGATGCACCACTAGGCTCATCAGATCATTGCCTGATTCGGAGCACAGTGCCTCTCACGGAAACTTCAAAATCGCAACGTGCGGTCAGCCGTCGGGTCTGGCATTATAGGTCAGCGGACTGGGATGGGATGCGAAGTTTCTTTGCGTCGTACCCATGGTGGCGAGTTTGCTTCTCGCTGGATGATCCTGATGTCGCCGCCGATTCTGTCGTTGATGTGATACTGCAGGGAATGGAACTCTTTATTCCAAACTCTATGGTTCCCATTGGCGGCAGATCCCAACCATGGTTTGGTCGATGTTGCAAAGTAACATCTCGCCAGAAGCGCGAGCATTACCAAGCCTGGACTAATGCGGTGTCATCAAAGGATCCAAGTACCAGTGTGCTCAAAAAGAAGTACAACTTTGCTGCCAGGTCTTTTAAGAAGGACATTGCCAAGGCGAAGTCATCATTTATAGGTAGAATTGGGGAGAGGCTAGTGCGTCTTCCTTCGGGTACGCGTGCATTCTGGTCTCTCGCCAAGGCTGTCTAGGGGAATTTCTATCGACCGTCACTTCCACCACTGCACAAGACCGATGATTGCCTTGCCCATACTGCAAAAGAGAAAGCCGATCTCTTGGGTACTCTTTTCGCATCAAACTCGACCTTGGACGATGGGGAAAACTCGCCACCAACAATACCGCATTGCGCTTGTTCTATGCCAAACGTTCGGTTGCTGCAAAGGTCAGTTCGTAAGGCTCTTTTTTCCCTTGACATTCATAAGTCGAGTGGGCCTGATGCAGTCCCTCCTATTGTGCTTCGGAGGTGTGCTCCTGAGTTGGCGCCGGTTCTAACGCGCCTCTTCCGGCTCTCTTACACGACTGGCGTTGTCCCGAGTTCTTGGAAGACAGCCCTTGTCCACCCGATTCCCAAAAAAGGTGATCGCTCAGATCCGTCCAACTACAGGCCTATAGCCATCACCTCTTTGCTCTCCAAAGTAATGGAGTCCATTACAAACTGCCAGCTCTTGAGGTACCTAGAAGAGAATCAGCTACTAAGCGATCGCCAGTACGGTTTTCGCCGCGGTCGTTCGGCTGGTGATCTTTTAGTGTACCTCACTCACCGATGGGCGGAGGCAGTCGAGAGGAAAGGGGAGGCACTGGCAGTTAGCTTGGACATAGCGAAAGCCTTCGACAGGGTATGGCACAGGGCTCTTCTCTCGAAACTTCCATCATACGGGCTCCCTGAGAAATTGTGTGCGTGGGTCGCCAGCTTTCTTTCTGGGCGTAGCATCAAAGTCGTAGTTGACGGATCATGCTCTGACCTGAAGCCCGTGAATGCTGGAGTCCCGCAGGGGTGTGTGCTGTCGCCTACACTGTTTCTTCTGCATATCAATGACATGTTTGCGTGTTTACCGCTAAAAAACATCCCTTCGTCGTATCTCTAAACTTTGAAGGAGCTCCCCTTGATACCAAACCGACCATTGGAATCCTTGGCGTCGATATTTCGAGTGACGTTCAATTTCGCGGTCATTTGGAAGGTAAAGCTAAATTAGCTTCGAAAAAGCTGGGTGTGCTCAATAGAGCGGGACAGTATTTCACGCCGACCCATCGCTTACAGCTTTACAAAGCACAGGTCAGGCCTCATATGGAATACTGTTCCCATCTATGGGCTGGAGCGCCCCAGTACCAACTACTCCCATTTGACCGCATTCAACGCAGAGCTGCTCGAGTTGTCGGCGACGTGGTAACCTCTGGTCGGCTCGATCCACTGGCCCTTCGGAGAGACGTTGCATCTCTCTGTATATTTTATCGCCTTTATCATGGGGAGTGCTCTGAGGAATTGTTCGGTTTGATCCCTGCCGCTGATTTCCTTCACCGCACTACACGCAATCGACTGTCTTTCCATCCACACCATCTTGATGGATGGCGATCTACTACTGTGCGTTTCTCACGTAATTTTTACCACGAACTACAGTGCTGTGGAACCAGCTCACAGCGGCGGTATTTCCGGACCAATATGACTTAGGAATCTTCAAGAAACGAGCCTATTCCTTCCTTAAAGGCCGGCAACGCATCTGTGATTCCTCTGGTTTTGCAGGTGTCCATGGGCGGCGGTGATTGCTTTCCATCAGGTGACCCGCCTGCTCGTTTGCCTCCTTCAAATATAAAAAAAATAAATAATAGTAAAATGTATGGGATTGACATAAGATTGACCACGTGATTTAGCGCGGCTTATGTCATTCTCATACATTTTATTCTTTCCGAACTTCGCTATAGTTTTCTTAATGTTACTTTGGCTAAGCCTACAGTATTTAAACTATCTCTTAGTAACTACGAGTATTACTTGGTATTTGCTAGCAAGTCAGTAAAACCGTGCCCCATCGAGAAAAGAAATGCACTTTCTGAGTTTCTTGTCCGTTCTTCTTATTACAACGTCTCCCGCCTTGTGTAGACTAAGAACCGATGGCATAGTGACATTTATAAGAGCTAAACTTAGCCATAGCTGAAAAAATTATATTAAATATGTTTCTATAAGAAAAAGTAAGTAAGTAAACAGCCTATAATTGTCCCACTGCTGGGCAAAGGCCTCCATCATTGAAATCAAGTCATCGCTACAATTGATGGGTAATGGCTTAATCACCACGCTTGCCAAATGCGGGTTGGCGATCACAAACCCGGGCTATGCATCGAAAATCCGAAATACATTTTGCCCGACCTGGGAATTGAACCCGGGACCTTCGGGTATCGGGCCGAGCGCTCTGCCATTCGGCCACCGAGGCGTTAATCGTTTCTATGCTTAGATTAAATTTGATTTAATCTAAGTTTTTATGACAACAAAACAAACAAATCGTACGTTTCACAGCTAGGAACATTTTGTATTGGAAAATTAGACAAAAATTGGGGTTGACCACCCTTATCACTTAGGGATATAAAAAATAGATTACGACCGATTGTCTGACCTACCGAATATTACATATAAAATTTCATAAACATCGATCGAGCCGCTTCGGAGGAGTATGGCAACTCACGTGTGACACGAGAATTTTTTTAATATATAGATTTTGTACTATTAACGACATCGTGGTGTGCATCATGATTTGCAGGTGATTTAGCAGGTGGGTTGACGATCGCAGTAAGTGGAGAGTTAACCTCAGAGAGATGCTGCTGCCCATCCTCTGGAATGGTCCCTTATATAGTCGGTTTTTACGACACCCACGGGAAGAAATGGGGTGGTGCAATTCTTTATCCCCGGCACCAAACAGAACCGCGTACCGGAAAGCGCAGTGTGGACAGGTCTCCAACAAAGAGGACTGACGATCTGGTGAAGGTCGCGGGAAGCCGCTGGATGCGAGCAGCACAATACCGGTCGTTGTGGAGTACCTTGGGGGAGGCCTTTGTCCAGCAGTGGACGTCTTTTGGCTGAGATGATGATTAACGATATCAAGTTACAGTTATTCTAATCAGCGACCTAATTAATGTTATTTTGTGTACAGAACCAGTTTAAAAGATAAAGGTGACAAATAAAAAAAAACATGACTGATGATAGTTTCAACAAAAAACTGTGGGCACTGGTGCACTGCAGTGGCAAGACAGACAATAGCGATTGTAGTTTGTGTTATAATAACATTAAGAAACAAGAAAAGAAACATTCTTGTTGCATACTAATATAAATTACTAGCACTGTACCCGCGACTTTATTCGGTTGCATTTGAGATTTTCAAAACAAAATTCTTTATCTAAATAAGATATAGCCTATGTTTTCAAATGAAACAATTTTTACGGATCTACTCCCGTTTATTTCACACATTACTTTTTTTAATGTTTATCCTGACGTTTCGAACCCTTTGCAGGGTCCGTGGTCACAGGGAGACTGAGGTGTTGGTCGTCTCATAATTAGTTAGTAGCTTGTATACCCTCATTTAAATTTAATCAGGTGTCACTGACAATGGACTTATCTTAAAGCGAGCTTCAATCAACACTTACTTCAAGCCGCCGAAGAAGATCAACCAATTTTTACGACCTGTCAACATTGAGTTACAATATGGTTACAATGTACTACGTAATAGAGAAGACGTCACAAAAGCCAGCTCGCTCCAACTTTTAGTCTGTAGCAGGACGCAACAATACGTGTGTATTCTGTGTTCTATATTATTAAAATATGCCTTCGTGTGTGCTAAGGTATTGTTTAAACAACTCAGGAAATACAAATAAAACCAAAAGAATCACTTTTCACCTGTAATACGCACTAAATTTTCGATATAACATGCATTTGACTAATTATTTTATCAAATTACCGAGACATGAAGCGGCGGCCATGTTTCGGCACTACGTTAAACATGGTTGAACAAAACGCGTAAGCACCGTGCAAATGGCGGCGCTTTTGACCTTTTGGTCGCGAGAAAACAACACTCTAAAAGCGGTCTAGCGCTGTATGTTTGGCTTGTTCAGAAAGACGGTAAATTATTGTTTTAGCGCTGCAGCGCACTTTTGTTTTAACTTTAAACAAAATAGAACAAGACTTTTGCTTGGGATAGCTCCTCTAGTACGTAGTATAGTATTACTTAATGCCTGCCAAGTGCAACATACCCCTTCAAGATGCAGGCGTTTAAACTTTCGAGAACAATACATTTGGAGCTAGCGGTACTAAGCCATACAAACCGGACTGCGACTGTGGGCTCTCTTACATCGGGTAAACAAAGAGAAGTGTAGGAAACCCGCGTTAAAGAACTTATTAGCCGACGTCAAGCATAGGCGCGAAAATAAGTTTGCAATATGCGAACATTCCCTAGAGGGGCCCAACCATTACATCATATTTTATAAACCACAAATACTCGCTAGAGAACAACGATTCATCCCTAGGATGATACGCGAAACTATTGAAATTAAAAAACATCTTAATTTTAATAGAGAAGATGGTTGGAATCTACCACCAGCCTAGAATCCCATCATACAAAATTTTAAATCCCGGCCCCAACACCATACTGCCAGACCAAAAGATACTTTAAGCTCTTTCTGCGTAAAACGGAACGCACCTGATTAAATTTAAATGAGGGTATACAAGCTACTAATTATAAGACTACTAACACCTCAGTCTCCCTGTGACCACGGACCCTGCAAAGGGTTCGAAACGTCAGGATAAACATTAAATAAAGTAATGTGTAAAATAAACGCGAGTAGATCCGTAAAAGTTGTTTCATTACAATGTGTAGTGTTCGCGTAAACTTTAGAAAACAATATAGCCTATGTTACAAGATAACATTTTTCTTGAAAAAATCAACCAGCCCCAGGAAGTACGAGGAGGAATCAAACCCACGACCTTTGGATAGTCGGTCCAATGCTCTGTGTTTTTTTCTAGTAGCTTCTAGCTCGAGTGGGTTCGATTCCCCCTCGAGGCTGGTTGATTTTTTAAAGGCCGGCAACGCATCTGTGATTCCACTGGTTTTGGTGTCCATGGGCGGCGGTGATTGCTTTCCATCAGGTGACCCGCCTGCTCGATTGCCTCCTTTTAATATAAAAAAAAAAATAGTAAAATTTTGTCCTGTAACTATGCAACAGAAAGGTGTGATAAAAATGAAAGATCCAAAGTGTATCTGATCTAGATCTTGTAACCAGAGTTATTAAGACACAATTATTAACTTTAATTTTTACATGTAATTGTGATCATAAATGTAAGTACACAGAGGTTACTAAACCAATAGGGCTGTGTCACCTCACATGTTCTGGTTTAGTTAAATAAGACGTTACGGCCACTTTTAACTATAACGCCATATTTAACTAAACCATAACATGTCAGGTGTTCATTAGGTGACGTAAAAATGCTAAATTACTTCATTCAGATAGTTTGTTGAGCATAATTTGATTTTCTATCTCTAATTACTAGATATGTTTTTTTTTCATTGGCGGCGCTAGTGTGCGGCGTAAACGCTCTTAAGTCACCTAGAATTATTTTATTAAAAATTGCATTACAAATTAAAGTTAATAATTATGCTTTAGTAACTCTGCATATAAGATGAAGATCGGATGCACTTTGGATTTTACACCTTACTGTTTACACGTTATATAGAGGCTCACTTTTTTTATCACCATCCAAAAAATAAAATTCAGCTGTTCCATACAAACATCAATATTCATTCGACCAAAATGTATGGAACAGCTGAATTTTATTTTCCAGTTAAGGAGTTGGTCCAATAGTAAGAGTTGTTCGTTTGTATCACGGGAGTCATCTCAGAAGGTTTGGGCGGTGATAAAAAAGTCATAGTAATATAGCATTGTGAATGCATAATTCAAAATAATATAAATAACCTATGTTACTGACAAGATATGTAACATGCTATCGTTGAAAGAATTCTTGAAATTGGACCAGTAGTTCCAGATTAACCCCGACATACAAACAAACGTCACCTCTTTACTAAATAAAATGATGTAAATAATTCACATAGACACACACACACACACACACACACACACACACACACACACACACACACACACACACACACACACACACACACACACACACACACACACACACACACACACACACACACACACACACACACACACACACACACACACACACACACACACACACACACACATACACACTTTTGATTCCTGAAACATGCTAGTAAAACATTACCCCATCGGTTATTGAATGAAAGAAGGGCCGGCTCCACCCTAAACTGGGTGGAGTAAAGTTGTTGACATTGAATGGGCGGCTTTTGCTTTTAAAGTAAAAAAGTAAATTGTGTTGAATAATTTCGGCGGGCTGGTTAGAACCACGATAGCTCAATTGGGAGAGCACCTGACCCAGTATGTCAGAATTGTGCAGGTTTAAATCCTGCTCGTGAAAATTTTTTCAACATTTGTGTTTTTGTAATTTGTTCGCAATAAAATTTGTGTTAAAAATTAAACAAAAACATTTTTGTTGCAAATAAACAGGCATTTATTTTTGTTAGAAATAAAACTTTGATTTATATTATGGACGAATCGATTATCGAGATTCAATTTTGTTTGGTGGCATAATGGCCCCATCACTAGTTGTTCTTTTTTTTACTCTTGTCTCTGGAAAGCAAATATGGCTGGATCCATAGGTTATTGTGTGTGAATAATTAAATAGTTTTATGTAGTAATAAGGGCATTTGGAGCCGTATTATTATACTTAAGTGGATAGTGCAAATTGTGTGTGCGTCGTAAACTAATTGTTTCGGGAAAACAATTAGCCGGGATATCGGCCACACCGCTACGGGAATAAAAGGTATTTTTCGTGGGAAGTGCACTTTGGGGTAGTTTGGGTGTGTTTAGGAACCCCAGAAGACCCGGAGCCGGATTCGGGCCCCATCGGATCATATGGATCCCGTTCAGGACGGCGGGAGCAGTCTGGAACTGTAAGTGAAATTTTTTCTTATTTGTAAGGTGTATTTCTAAGCAATAATTTTAGTGTCTGTTGTGGGTTTCCCCAACATTTTGGTAGCAGAGCGTAGTTAATACCGGACCTCTAGGTTAATCGGTGTAATTTTGTGTATTTTTTGTTAGTTCGTAATAGGTTAAGCTCATTTTGTGTAAAATCGCACTTCCGGGACAGGTGCGGTTAAATTGTAAGGTTGGTAGTACCGTTGTTTTGTTCGTTCATTCATTTGGGCTGGGACATTTCTCAGAACGTTAATTTAATTTAATTTCGTTCAATTGAAAGCATCGAGTCGATTCGGATAATCGATTCCGTGTTTTCATTGACTCGTTTTAATTTTGTGTTTAGGTTTATTTAGTTTAAATTATTTATAATGACAGCGTCACGGCAGGAGTTGGCTCAGCAGCTCCGGTGGTTCACCGGGCTGCTTGCATTAGTAGATCGGCCTAACCGGGAGGACGCCTTGGAGACGCGTTCGAGGGAAATGCAGGCTCGTTTCTTGTTGGCCGAGCGGTCGGTAACCGCCCTATTGTCAACCGACCCGGTCGGGGAGAAGGAGCTGGCCCTCCACGCCCAATATGTCAAGGATCTGGAGCACATCCAAGACATTTACGACGAGGTCCTTCAGCGGGTGAAGGACATCGAGCGACTGCGGGAGGGGAAGCCTGTTGCGCGCCCCGCTTCGCTCCACACCTCTGGACCCAGCGCCATGGGAAGATTGGGTGCCCTGGAGGTCCCGCATTTCACCGGATGTATGCGGGACTGGGCTGGATTCCGGAACATGTTTTTGGCCTTGGTGGATACTCGGAAAGATTTCACCAAGGCCGAAAAGCTGGCATATCTCCGTTCCTTCCTAGACGGAGAACCCAGACAGCTCGTACAGCATCTGGAGCTGCAGGATGCGAGCTACGACACCGCCATGCAGCTGCTGGAGAAGCGGTACGAAAAGCCGCGTCTTCAGGCGGACGCGCACGTGACCCATCTGCTGGGATTGCCGAGGGTCAACCATAGGGCTCAGCTGAGGACGCAGCTGATCACCCCGCTCACCGTGTCCTTAAACGGGTTAAGGACGCTCGGACTGCCCGTCGACCAGTGGTCCTTCCTTCTTCTGCACATAGTTCTGGCCAAGTTGTCGCAGGAGATGAGGGACAAGTTCGAGCGGAATCGACTGGTCCACAAGGATCTCGGCAGCGTTCTGCCCACCATAGGGGAACTTCTGGAGTTCCTGGAAGAGGAGGCTGGCCTGCTGGAAAACCAGCTAGCCTCCCAGGAGGCTCCGACAAGTGCGCCGGCCCGCACTTCCGGAGTCTACGGCGCCCAGCCGCCACGCAACCCAGGGAAGGGTCGCGGCAGGCTGGTGGCTGCGGCCGCCATCAACCCCGGCTCTGGATGCCGGATTTGCGGACAGCAGCACTTGGAGCAGCTATGTCCAGCAATTCTCGGGCTGCCCACAAAAGAGCGCCGAAACCTCGTTCGGACACGAGGATTGTGTTATGCCTGCCTGGGAGGACATAGGTACAATGAGTGTCCCCAGGCGAGGCCTTGCGATGTGTGCGGCGGACCGCACCATCGCTTACTGTGCACCCGTAGTGCTGAGGGCTCAGCACCGGTTCGGGAGAGGGGATCTCCCACGGGTGGCGGTTTGGGGCCGGGGTCAACTCCGCCTCCGGAAAGACGGAGTCCGCCACGGCCGCCACACTACAACCCCTCGTACACCCCGGCTCAGGTGAGTTGGGGACCGCCGGAGCGGAGCCGGGTTCTGGCTACAACCCGGCACCCGGCGCGACCAACACCAGGAGTTGGTGCCTCTAAGGGCCACTGGGTACAGGGAGCCCCACCTCCGGACCCAACACCCGGATACTCGTACCCTCCGCCGCCGTTACCGGAACAACAGCGACATGAGAGCCCTCAACAGTTCTCACCGGTACTGCACGAGTACCCGAGGTTGGAATACCACCCACCCTATCACCGGTATGGTAGGGCAGCTGGATACGCACCACCCCGGATGGTGGCCTGCACGCGTCCGATTTACTGGCCAAGTCATCACGGTTCGACAGGGTCGGCCGCTGGCTCTGACGCGTGACTAGCCTGTGGTCGGGCTACGTCGGAACCGAGGACGGTTCTTTTGCCCATCGCGCAGGTACGCGTTTGGGGACCTAGGGGGGACTTCGTCCGGATACGAGCCCTCCTAGACACTGGGGCACAGGGCTGCTTAATTACTACGAGGGTAGCGAGGCGCCTACGTCTGGAGTGCGCGCCTCCCTCAGTTCCGATTCGGGGAGTCGGAGATACAGAAGTGGGGGGTCTGTCCGGTCAGACCCACATTTCCTTCTCTCCTGTGCATTCCGCTTCGATACGGATTGCGGCGGCCGCGATCGTACTCGACAATCTGCTGGGTTGGCATCCACCGACAGACATTCCGCGGGACGCAATGCCTGACACATCAGGTCTCATGCTGGCAGACCCTCATTTCGAGGAGCCGGCTCCGGTGGACCTCATATTGGGAGCGGATGTACTGGGCTGGATCCTTTTAGGGCCTCAGCGGAGTCTGGGCCGCTCTTCGTTGGTAGCTATACCTACCATCTTTGGACACGTTTTAATGGGACCGGTTTTCGACCAGGAGACGCGGGATGTCTCACCTGTCGTCGCTACTACCTCCATCGCTAGGACGATGCAAAAATTCTGGGAACTGGAAGAGCCTCCCATGGTCTCCCGTCTGGATCCGGAGCATGTGGAGTGCGAAACCTTTTATAAGGATCACACACGCCGGATGGCGTCGGGTAGGATCGAAACTCGACTGCCCTTTATCGACTGTCCCCCTCTCTTGGGAAAATCGAGGGCGTTGGCAGAGAAACGACTCTTGTCCATGGAGCGTCGTATGTCTCGCGATCCGGTACTTCGGGAAAAGTATATCGAGTTCATGCGAGAATACGAGGCCTTGGGTCATATGTCGCGGGCGACTGTCGACTGGACAACGACAGATCATTTTTTCTTGCCTCACCACGCGGTGTTGAAGGCATCATCTGGAAAACTACGGACTGTTTTTGACGGATCGGCACCGTCGTCGACTGGAGTTTCATTGAACCAATGTCTCCATTCTGGTCCGAAGTTACATCGGGACATTGTCGACATCATTTTAAATTTCCGAAGACACCAGGTGGTGATCGGTGCGGACATCCGGATGATGTTTCGCCAAACAGTAATACATCCTGCGGACAGGAGGTTTCAGTTAATACTCTGGAGGGAACATTCGGAGGATCCCATAACCGTCTACGAGCTCAACACCAACACGTACGGCCTGAAGTCGAGTCCCTTCATTGCCATCCGGTCACTGCTGGAACTGGCGGAGCAGGAACGGGCTCGCTTTCCCCGGGCAGCCGCTGTACTGACACGTGACGTGTTCGTAGATGATATCTGCACAGGGGCAGCCTCTCTGGAGGAGGCGCTCATCATCAGGAATGAACTTATCGGACTCCTCGCGGCTGGTGGTTATGAGTTGAGAAAATGGTTATCCAACGAGCCACAGCTTCTGGTTGGGATTCCGGAAGATCACCAACAGAATCCTCAGCTATTCGAGGACGCAGGAGACCCGAACTCTATCGCCGTTTTGGGAATTAAATATCAGCCGGTTCACGATATTTTCACATTCCGGGTAGAACTGGAAACTACAAGAGTTTGGTCGAAAAGGACGGTCCTTTCCACCATCGCTCGGATGTTTGATCCAAATGGATGGATCAGCCCGTGCATTTTTATGGCGAAGTGTTTATTGCAAACACTGTGGACACTCGGAGTCTCGTGGGATGAGCCACTGGTAGGGCTCTCACTCGACACTTGGCTCGCTCTGATATCTACGATCGAGGCGATCAATCAGGTGGCGTTGCCGCGGCGGATCTTGCCGCGGGGCAAATACAGGGCAAGCCTACATGGCTTCTGCGATGCGTCAGAACGAGGGTATGCCGCAGTGGTGTATCTGCGAACGGTGGACTCGAAGGGTCGAGTCGCCGTCTCCTTGCTTCTGGCTAAAAGCAAGGTGGCTCCCCTCAAAACTAGGCTGACAATCCCGAAGCTGGAGCTTTGCGGGGCGCATCTATTGGCCAAACTGTTGTGCCACGTGCACAAGGAACTGACGTCTACGGTGGACATCCGGAATGTCTACGCCTGGTCTGACAGTCAGGTAGCTCTGGCATGGCTACGCGGGGCACCCCACGTATTGGAAACGTTTGTGGCCAATCGGGTATCTCAGGTACAGAACTCGGGCATCGAAATTTGTTGGAGGCACGTTCCCGGCCCCTGGAATCCTGCCGATTGTGCCTCTCGGGGCTGCACCGCGCCGGAATTGGTGCAGCATGCCCTCTGGTGGGGTCCAGAGTGGTTAAAGGAGGGTGAGCCATCATGGCCGGTCACCATGATCGATGGCTCTCTAGGGATGCTCCCTGGAGTAAAAGTTTTGGTGACAACAAACGAGTCAAGGCCAGATCCGAATTGGTTGACGGCTCGATACAGCAAACTGGACAAATTGCTAGGAGTAACTTGCTGGATCCGGAGATTTCTACATAACTGCCGCCATCCAGACAAGAGGCAGTTATCACCCGTGGCAGGTGCTGAGGAACGCAGGAGTTCACTGTTGGCCCTGATACGGCTGGTTCAAGCTGACCGGTTCGAGGACGAACTGAAGATTTTGCGCGTCGGTCGCGCCAAGCTCAAGGGAGCGATCTCTCGGCTCAACCCATTTCTGGATGCGGATGGACTGTTACGCGTTGGAGGTCGCCTCAAAAATGCCGACCTGCCCTTCGGTAGCCGTCATCCTCTGCTACTCCCCAAAGGAGGACCTTTGGTAGAACTGGTGGTCTCGGATAGACACCTGAAAAACGCTCACGCGGGGTGTAATGCGTTACTGGCGATATTACAGAGGGAGTTCTGGATTTTGTCCTCTCGGAGAGTGGTTCGCAGCGTGTTATTTAAGTGTGTGGCTTGTTATCGGGTGAAGGCCTCCACTATGCAGCCACAGATGGGGAATCTCCCTTCTGACCGGGTTTGTCAGACTACTAGGCCGTTCGACGGGGTCGGTACGGATTTTGCTGGACCGTTTCTGGTGAAAACCACAGCCTATCGTAACACTAGGGTCACGAAAGCATATCTGTGCGTTTTTGTCTGCCTGGCCACTAAGGCCGTCCACCTGGAAGTGGTTTCGGCTCTGTCTACGGAAGCCTTTGTCGCCACGCTGGATCGTTTTGTTTCGCGACGGGGTTTACCTTCTCTCATTCGGTCCGACAACGGTACCAACTACAGAGGCACTGCCAACTACTTAAAAGATGTGAACGATTTTCTGGATAAAAATTGTAATAGCATAAGTCAAGCTCTCGCACAGCGGGGAATCACATGGCGATTTAGTGTGCCAGCCTGTCCCCACTGGGGCGGGATATTTGAAGCCGCGGTAAAATCGGCAAAAACCCACTTGCGCCGGGTAGTCGGGGAAACTACCCTCACGTATGAGGAACTTACAACTGTGTTTTGTAAGGTTGAGGCGGTTCTCAACTCGCGTCCGCTTTGTCCACTCTCCTCTGACGCAAATGACATGGAAGTCCTGACCCCTGGTCATTTTTTGGTCGGTCAGCCACTCACTGCCCTGCCTGAGTATCCCTGGAAGGATGAACGCAGACACCGGATGTCTCGTTTTCAAATGATACAACAAATGAGTCAGGACTTGTGGCGTCGTTGGTCACTGGAGTATCTGCATTTATTGCAGCAGCGTGTAAAGTGGACAGACCGGACGTCGTCCCCTTCGGAGGGGGATCTGGTTTTATTAAAAGAGGCTAATTTGCCATCGTTATTTTGGAGACGAGGTCGCATTTTAAAGTTAATCTGGGGCGCGGACGGGACTCCGCGTGTGGCGCAAGTGTTGGTTGATGGATCGGTGCTAAATCGCGCGGTCGCGACCTTAGCTCGATTACCGGTTGACTAGTTTAAGATTTCAGGCTAGAAAGCGGTACGTCCGCTTTGGGTGGCGGGATGTTGCAAATAAACAGGCATTTATTTTTGTTAGAAATAAAACTTTGATTTATATTATGGACGAATCGATTATCGAGATTCAATTTTGTTTGGTGGCATAATGGCCCCATCACTAGTTGTTCTTTTTTTTACTCTTGTCTCTGGAAAGCAAATATGGCTGGATCCATAGGTTATTGTGTGTGAATAATTAAATAGTTTTATGTAGTAATAAGGGCATTTGGAGCCGTATTATTATACTTAAGTGGATAGTGCAAATTGTGTGTGCGTCGTAAACTAATTGTTTCGGGAAAACAATTAGCCGGGATATCGGCCACACCGCTACGGGAATAAAAGGTATTTTTCGTGGGAAGTGCACTTTGGGGTAGTTTGGGTGTGTTTAGGAACCCCAGAAGACCCGGAGCCGGATTCGGGCCCCATCGGATCATATGGATCCCGTTCAGGACGGCGGGAGCAGTCTGGAACTGTAAGTGAAATTTTTTCTTATTTGTAAGGTGTATTTCTAAGCAATAATTTTAGTGTCTGTTGTGGGTTTCCCCAACAATTTTATAAATACTGTTTACATAAGAAGCTCGATGGCGCAGTGATTAACGAGAGTGGTCTGCGATTGTTAAAGTTAAGCATCATTCGCAAAGGCCAGTATTCGAATTGGTGACCAAAAAAATTATCTCGAGCTTCGTCTCCGTGCTTCGAAAGGCCCGTAAAGCCGTTGGTCCCCTGCATGTCGCGTTGGTACCACTGCGGTGGTTGTTAACGAGTGCGATATGCAGGGCCGTTCATGGTCAGTTCCTCCTATGGTTTTCCCATCCATAGGTAAGGCTCGTGCCCCAGGAGTAGTGACATAAAATAAGCTGATGATGATGAGGTACAGTCAACATCAAAATAATAAATAAATAATAATTATCTAGCCCCAAGAAAAGCTTCCTTAAGAAACTCGAGAAATGGTTAACTAGACAACGGATAAACATACTTAATATACTTAAATACATACTTATTATACATAGGAAACACCCAGACCCGAAACAATTTAGAAAAACAGGTATTTCTAAATTGATCTGACCGGGGATTAAATCCGGGACCTCAGAGATGGCGACACCGTGAAAACCGGTGTTCAAGCCACTCGACCAAGGAGATCGTCAAAAGTAGCTGATCACATAAAGTTTTACCAAAAGTTGCCGAGCGCCCTGTTGGATAATTTAATTGATTTTACAAAGTGTTTAGCAATTTCTGTAACCGACTATACTTAGGTCAACCACTCCCTTCATAACTCAAGCTAAGACAAACTTAGTTCTTCCAACCGCACCGTACACTGAATCGCGATCTTAAACTCAAACAGGAGTCGAAACAATACACCAAGTTGAATATCTGTATCGGAAAAGCTTAAGTTTTGTACATTGTACATTAGAAGGATTAAATACTTTTTACTTGATATTAAGAAATTTAAATCCACCATTAAAGAAAAGCTTTATAAAAAAGCTTATGATAAAGTGTCTGATTACATAGAAGACAAAACAGCAAAATGTTCAATCTATATTTCCAATTTTAAAATATGTTAATTTGGTAACGGCATATAATTTTGTAAATTACGCTACATCTTATTAAATCTATCCATACTATACTACTATATAAACCTGTAGGCTCTGTGTGTACTTGCAACTTTTCTGACAAATTTTGGGATAAATATTCATTTTATGACTCACTGACACCAATTCCATGATTTTTGAAATTTTTGTCTGTCAGTCTGTCTATCTGTTTGTCTTTATCTCCTCTTATAACTTGATGATAATTTGTATGTTGTAAGAACATGCGATTGTGCAAATGATAGGCTATTTTATGATGTTGGTAAATCTAATACTTATTTTGATTAGTATTCATTGGTCCATTATATTCGCACAGCGAAGCGGGCGGGTGACGGCTATTAGATATATAAGAGTGTGCAGTTTCTTGCGTCCGTTCTTGTGCACAGATAACAGACGTCCTGATGGGTGGTCGGTAAATTTTTTTGCGACGATTCAAAAGCGCTTATTTAACAAGTTTACTTGAATTAAGATTAATTTCATTTCAAATAAATTTGTTTGCCGGCAATACGACGATTAATAAAACTTTTTTGTATTGTACAAAAAATTGGTAAGTAAAGAGTTTATAAATTATAAATGATATGAAAATAAAAATATTCTTTATTAAACAACATAGTAAAACAAGTAGGAATTAATACATAGAGTAAGGTAAACGTCCCAGTATCCGTTAAGTTTTGAACATTGCTGAGTTTGCACGTCTGCTACGTTAAAATAGGTAGAGTTACAAAAATGATATTTACATGAGCATATAAGTAATTTAATCTAGCTCTTGAATAATTTGTTTTATTCATAATTATGTTAATGTTAATACACATAAATCCAAAGAAATATAAAAAAGACCGAATTGTACCAATACCCGTTAAATTTGTACTAGTAAGCGTTAAACTGTCCTAAAATCCGGTATTTTTAATTGCGAATTTGAACTCTGTTGCTTTAAGTTAAAGTTCACTGAAATATAATATTTGTGACTGTGCTTGATGTAGGGAATATAGAGGTACTTTCTTAAAGAAAAGCCAAAATTTTAAGGAAATGTATTTATGACTACTAATACAAAAAAAAACAATTATATAAATCAAAAAATATTTTCTTTAAGTTAAAATAACAAAACATAATAAGAAAGAGCATAAAAGAACACAATCCACAGCATAATCAAAAAAAAATAATAACTAACTCTGCATTTAAACAAGCTAGCCAACAAAAATGTTTAACTCAGTCTATCAAAACTACAATTTTAGTATTATCAAATAGTATACATAACTTAAAGATTAAATTTTTACTTTTTATTTTCAAGTGCTAATTGCTGCACTGAAGCTAAATTAAATATTTATAAAATTTATAATTTAGCACTTGAAAATAAAAAGTAAAACGTGGGTGGGGGTTGGGGGTTAAGGTCACTCGCGTCCGTAGGTTTACCCTCGAGACCCTACACGTGACCCCTGGGTGGTGCTAAATGAGTGACACTGACTGAGTGGTAGAGCCACGCTGCGTTGTAGCACGCATTGGGCCGGCTCGCCCGGTGTAATACCACCCTCTCACTAAATACCGGCGTGAAATAATGGCACTCGTTGCTGTTGTGTTTCGTCCGGTCAGTGATAGTTCCGGAGGCCCTATTCCCCCCCCCCCCCCCACACACAATTGATATGGCAGCGAACTTAAATTTAGATTTACCCCAGGGGGGTACCTGCACCTCCAGTGTAGGAGAATCCCCCCCTGAGCGTCCACGCTCAGGCTGCCCTACGTATTCTGGGGAGGGCAAAAGTCCGCTCGTATCAGCACATGCTGCAGGCAGGAGTAAGGCAAGACATTCGGCACCCCCTCCTACGCTTCGCGTGGACTTCTGCAACATCAGGGGAATTCACTCCAACTTAAGCGCCGTCCATTACCACCTTGAGACGGAGAAGCCGGCCTTGCTTTTCCTTACTGAAACGCAGATATCCCCCCCTCCTGACGTCTCCTACTTGCGCTACCCGGGATACAATCTGGAGCATTCGTTTGTGCCACGCGCCGGTGTTTGTGCTTACGTCAGGGAGGATATGTGCGTTCGTCGCCTCGGCAATCTTGAAGTTAGGGACCTCTCCATCTTATGGCTGCAAGTCGACTGCGGACACCACCCTCGCGTCTACGCGTGCCTGTATAGGTCCCACAGCGGTAACATTGAGACTGACCAACTTGTCGAGAGCGTCCAAACGGCCACAGATTCCCTTCTCCAACGGATCCCCTCTGCCGAGATCGTGGTGCTGGGAGACTTTAATGCCCACCACGTCGAATGGCTTGGTTCACGCACTACTGACCATGCGGGTAGAGCCGTTCATGACTTCGCTTTGGCCTACAGTCTGTCCCAACTGGTTGCCGAGCCTACGCGGGTACCAGATGTGGAGGGCCATACACCTTCCTTACTGGACCTCTTGTTGACCTCGCACCCAGACGGCTATCAAGTGTCCGTTGATGCACCACTAGGCTCATCAGATCATTGCCTGATTCGGAGCACAGTGCCTCTCACGGAAACTTTAAAATCGCAACGTGCGGTCAGCCGTCGGGTCTGGCATTATAGGTCAGCGGACTGGGATGGGATGCGAAGTTTCTTTGCGTCGTACCCATGGTGGCGAGTTTGCTTCTCGCTGGATGATCCTGATGTCGCCGCCGATTCTGTCGTTGATGTGATACTGCAGGGAATGGAACTCTTTATTCCAAACTCTATGGTTCCCGTTGGCGGCAGATCCCAACCATGGTTTGGTCGATGTTGCAAAATAACATCTCGCCAGAAGCGCGAGCATTACCAAGCCTGGGCTAATGCGGTGTCATCAAAGGATCCAAGTACCAGTGTGCTCAAAAAGAAGTACAACTTTGCTGCCAGGTCTTTTAAGAAGGACATTGCCAAGGCGAAGTCATCATTTATAGGTAGAATTGGGGAGAGGCTAGTGCGTCTTCCTTCGGGTACGCGTGCATTCTGGTCTCTCGCCAAGGCTGTCTTGGGGAATTTCTGTCGACCGTCACTTCCACCACTGCACAAGACCGATGATTGCCTTGCCCATACTGCAAAAGAGAAAGCCGATCTCTTGGGTACTCTTTTCGCATCAAACTCGACCTTGGACGATGGGGAAAACTCGCCACCAACAATACCGCATTGCGCTTGTTCTATGCCAAACGTTCGGTTCCTGCAAAGGTCAGTTCGTAAGGCTCTTTTTTCCCTTGACATTCATAAGTCGAGTGGGCCTGATGCAGTCCCTCCCATTGTGCTTCGGACGTGTGCTCCTGAGTTGGCGCCGGTTCTAACGCGCCTCTTCCGGCTCTCTTACACGACTGGCGTTGTCCCGAGTTCTTGGAAGACAGCCCTTGTCCACCCGATTCCCAAAAAAGGTGATCGCTCAGATCCGTCCAACTACAGGCCTATAGCCATCACCTCTTTGCTCTCCAAAGTAATGGAGTCCATTACAAACTGCCAGCTCTTGAGGTACCTAGAAGAGAATCAGCTACTAAGCGATCGCCAGTACGGTTTTCGCCGCGGTCGTTCGGCTGGTGATCTTTTAGTGTACCTCACTCACCGATGGGCGGAGGCAGTCGAGAGGAAAGGGGAGGCACTGGCAGTTAGCTTGGACATAGCGAAAGCCTTCGACAGGGTATGGCACAGGGCTCTTCTCTCGAAACTTTCATCATACGGGCTCCCTGAGAAATTGTGTGCGTGGGTCGCCAGCTTTCTTTCTGGGCGTAGCATCAAAGTCGTAGTTGACGGATCATGCTCTGACCTGAAGCCCGTGAATGCTGGAGTCCCGCAGGGGTGTGTGCTGTCGCCTACACTGTTTCTTCTGCATATCAATGACATTTTGCATAACAACAGCATTCATTGCTATGCAGACGACAGTACTGGGGATACGCTTTACACCGGACGTACTAATATTTCTCTGGAAAGCGTCATCGAGAACCGGAATAAACTTGTGACTGACACTGAGAACATGTTAAGTCATGTCTCGAATTGGGGCCGACTTAATCTAGTCCATTTTAACCCTTCCAAAACACAAGTTTGCGTGTTTACCGCTAAAAAACATCCCTTCGTCGTATCTCTAAACTTTGAAGGAGCTTCCCTTGATACCAAACCGACCATTGGAATCCTTGGCGTCGATATTTCGAGTGACGTTCAATTTCGCGGTCATTTGGAAGGTAAAGCTAAATTAGCTTCGAAAAAGCTGGGTGTGCTCAATAGAGCGGGACAGTATTTCACGCCGACCCATCGCTTACAGCTTTACAAAGCACAGGTCAGGCCTCATATGGAATACTGTTCCCATCTTTGGGCTGGAGCGCCCCAGTACCAACTCCTCCCATTTGACCGCATTCAACGCAGAGCTGCTCGAGTTGTCGGCGACGTGGTAACCTCTGGTCGGCTCGATCCACTGGCCCTTCGGAGAGACGTTGCATCTCTCTGTATATTTTATCGCCTTTATCATGGGGAGTGCTCTGAGGAATTGTTCGGTTTGATCCCTGCCGCTGATTTCCTTCACCGCACTACACGCAATCGACTGTCTTTCCATCCACACCATCTTGATGGATGGCGATCTACTACTGTGCGTTTCTCACGTAATTTTTTACCACGAACTACAGTGCTGTGGAACCAGCTCTCAGCGGCGGTATTTCCGGACCAATATGACTTAGGAATCTTCAAGAAACGAGCCTATTCCTTCCTTAAAGGCCGGCAACGCATCTGTGATTCCTCTGGTTTTGCGGGTGTCCATGGGCGGCGGTGATTGCTTTCCATCAGGTGACCCGCCTGCTCGTTTGCCTCCTTCTAATATAAAAAAAAAAAAATCCTTGCCTCGATGGCACAAGTGGTTAGTTAGTGCGCTAACCACTTGTGTCGTCGAGGCATCCTTCTTTTATTTCATTTGTCCTTTTATTTGACGATAATGACACTTAAATTCAAGATGCTAAGAACTATGACGAGCTTAGGTGCACTGTTAACCGTGTGTCCCAATAACCAATAAAAAGGTATACAATATTTTATTGAATAATGGCATTTAATGCAAGGAAATAGGGTACAATAACGGGTTTTGGTGCATTGACTATTACTAGGTTGATGCGTGTACCAAAACCCGTTAAAATAGTGTACATTTTAACGGGTACTAGGTCAAGTAGGGATTTGTGAGTACCAATAGATGTGATATGTAATAATATTAACTTTTCACTAAGATTTGCCTTGAGTTTTAGGTTAAATCACTACATAGTTAACTCAAATGTATTAGTAAATTAACACTCTTACCTTACATTTAAAAGCAGCAGCACAGCAAGCTTAGCAATGAACCCTGGTGGTTTCGTAATTCAGTAACAAAACTTCGTATTTTTTGTTTTATTTCGGGCAAAGCACTTTCAATGTTTTATAGCTAAGACGCCATTACAGTTATGGATAAGTGTTGCTATTATAATTGCGTAGAATATTACTAAGAAAATGTTGCCGTTCGAATACTTAAAAAGTCTTTTTGGTAGAAATGAGAAAACATAAAAATGTAACTAGTTATCGGTTACTGGGACGTTATCGGCATTAGGGACGTCTACCTTACTATAAATAACTACAAAATATATTATGATATATAAGTTTTTAATTTGACTTATTATTTTCAATAGCATTTCATCACCAGCTCATTTTTTATGTTGGGGCACGACCCCACTGCTGGGGCACGACTCTTCCCAATGGATGGATAGGGAGAACGGGCTATAAACCACCACGCGGGCTCAAAACGGTTTGGTGGTTGGTAACGACTGCTAATGCACTAACGGCTTTACGTGCCTTCCGAAGCACGGAGGAGCTCGAGATAATACATTTTTGGTCACCCATCCGATGACCTGTCTTTGCAAAGGTTGCTTAACCTTAGCAATCGCAGACGGGGCGCGTTAACCACTGCACCATAGAGCAATAACATTTATTCGACCATTATTATTTGATCATTTTTATTGAAACAGTTCGGTGTGTCGATGATGTCTGTTGAACTTCAGTCGTACACTTTAGAGCTTGCCACTGACAGTTAGAAAGCCAGAAAGCCAGACAGCCAGACAGCCAGACAGCCAGACAGCCAGACAGCCAGACAGCCAGACAGCCAGACAGCCTGACAGCAGACAGCCTGACAGCCAGCAAGCCAGGCAGCCAGATAGCCAAACCGCCAGACACCCAGACAACCCTGCTATACCCAACCCAGACAGCCAGAGACAGCAACAACAATTTAAGTTCTAGTTCTTACTAGCATTTATAGTAGCCGCATTATTTCAGCATTTAACTTAACCCTCGCCAGCCATATCGTAACTTTTCCCAGCAGTGGGGGTTTCCTCTATGGATGTGCATTTTTAACCCGCGCGATTATATTCAGTGAAAACGGGTTGATAGACCCTTATGAGGGAGTCGCTCGAATACTTTCGTTTTCGTTCATATAATGAAGTCACTGCAAAGGATCGCATTAGGAGAACATTTTTAGGGGCTGTGCTAACGTGTGTATATGATGTAAAAAATAATTTATTACTATTTTTTATTTTATTTTTTATTACTATTTTATATTACTACTATTTTTTATATTACTATTTTTTATTTTATTTTGCTTAAATACGGGTAAGCACTTGGTCTTCATCTCATCTGATGTTAAATGATGATAAGGCTGAATTTGCTTCGCTCGGAATCTTATCGTCGAAACATAATAATGCTTGAAATGTTAATGTTATGGTGATATATTTATTTAAGATGGTGATTGATAGGCTTAAAACAGGTCCTACCATCAACTGAACCGAGTACAAACATGCACCCTCCGCTTAGGAGACCGGGCCATCTGGGTCTGCGACCATCTACGAGCACAGCTAGTCAATTAACATTAATAGTTGCTGGTAGAGTACATGTATCGATTACAATAATATAACAATCTTTCTTATTCTTTCTTCTACATTATAGTATAACAAAGATTTTAAAGCTTTCAATTTATTAACGATTACTTTAAACAATATAACAATTCAATATAACAAAACTGTGACTAGTTAATTAGCGATTAAGCACTATTGCTTAATAAAGTTTCCTTAAAAATCTGTCTCTTCAGAAAAGAGTTTTTAAATATCGTAACTTAAATAACTCGAGCGATTCCCGCACAAGACCCCACGGAACCTAAGGGCCCGTCCGGGCGCCGCTGTTTAGGTAAAGAGAGGATAAATGTTTACTGTCGGCGAAAGGGCGCATAGTTGAACGGAGACTTTAAAGTACATAATGGGCTTACGAATAGTCCTGTAGTGGCCTATAAAATGTAAGAAGTAGGTACAGTAATACGCTTTTGACCAGGCCAGGTCGTTGACCTTTGTTATTTGGATTTTATTTGAAACTAATATCAAAGAAACATAGAGCGAGTTACAAAAAGGAAAATTAGGCAAATGACATTGCAGAAGAGAAAAGAACAGAAGCAGAGTGCTCACAGCTAGAGTTGCCACTTATTTTTCAGGAAATTAAAGTAAATCTATAACTAACTAGTATAAAAAAAAGGATTTAAGAAAAAAATAAGTATTTTCCCAATTATTTATTTAAGCGTTGCGTTTCGTTTCACTTCACCTGAGTCTGAATCATTAAGCAATTAAGAAATTAAGTCAACAGGAATATTCCGTTCAAACGCACGCATTAGTCGGAAATAAAGTATTTTCCATACTTTATTTTTATTAAAAAGAATAAAGTATAGGGATGGAAAATAACGTAGGATACGTTATTTTAAAAAATGGTTGGCAACCCTAGCTCACAGCCGTCCTCACCTTGCCGACACGCTTTTGGGGGTTAAAGTTACTCGCGTCCGTAGGTTTACCCTTGAGACCCTACACGTGACCCCTGGGTGGTGCTAAATGAGTAACACTGTCTGAGTGGTAGAGCCACGCTGCGTTGCAGCACGAAATGGGCCGGCTCGCCCGCCGAAATACTACCCTCTCACAGAATATCGGCGTGAAACAACGGCACTCGTTGCTGTTGTGTTTCGTCCGGTGAGTGAAAGTACCGGAGGCCTATCTCTCACCCCTCCCCCCTCCCAATTCCTACTCCCTCCTCAAGATCCAACTCCGTCCTCAGGGTTGGCAACGCATCTGCGATAACTTTGGTTTTGCGGGTGTCCATGGGCGGCGGTGATTGCTTTCCATCAGGTGACCCGCCTGATCGTTTGCCTCCTTTTACCATAAAAAAAAAACGCAAGTTGGTTCTACTACTTGCTGCTTCTATACACACTTTATAAAGTGAGGTACTCGATAGCGTTGAGGAGCTCGATAGCGCAGTGGTTAACGCGCTCGGTCTGCGATTGCAACTTAAGCAACTTTCACAAAGGCCGGCCATCGGATGGGTGACCAAAATGTATCATCATGAGCTGCTCCGTGCTTCGGAAGGCACGTAAAGCCGTTGGTCCCGGCTGCATTAGCAGTCGTTAACAACCACCAATCCGCACTGGGCCCGCGTGGTGGTTTATGGCCCGTTCTTCCTATCCATCCTGAAGGAAGGCTCGTGTCCCAGCAGTGGAGACATAAAATGAGCTGATGATGATGATGATATAAAGTTTATTTCGATTTCATAAAATTTTACCATTCAATCACTTTTTTTTCATTGACTGGGGCGGTTAAAAGGTTATTTCTCTTTTTATTCTTCTTCTCCACTCGCCATTGGATCCATTCAATCCAATGGCGCATGGAGAACGGGAGGCGCCGTCAAGGTTAGTCACGCAAGCGTTGGTGGAATTATCTCGATGCCTGTAGAGGTGAAATAACACCAAAGAGACAAAGGTACCTTGAAGAGCACACCGTGAGGTACTTTATATGCCGGCAGGGTGACGGTAACTGATGCTGCGTCGTTTTTGCGCTGCACCAATTGTCTTTGCGTCTGGACTCCATAATTCTACTTAGCATTTTATTTATTTTCGTAAGCGCAGTGTGGGCAGACCTCCAACAAGGTGGACTGACGATCTGGTGAAGGTTGCGGAAGCCGCTGGATGCGAGCAGCAAAACCGGTCGTTGTGGAGATCCTTGGGGGAGGCCTTTGTCCAGCAGTAGACGTCTTTTGACTGAGATGATGATGATGATATTGATGATACGTATTTCCGTTTTCCTACAACATGGAATCATTTAAATGAGGTGTGATGAAGCATCTTGAGGGTCGGTTACGTGAGGACGGCTGTGAGGGACAATCCTGATCCATTAGCTGTTCTCAGATCTGGACTCTGATGCTTAACCTGATGTTCAGAATGGAGTCATTTGCCTTGCTTTATATAAAACACCTAGTGGATTGTAGTCACTTGTCAGATTTATAAATAACTAGTGGACCCGGCGGACTTCGTACCGCTTTGACAGTTTCCATCAAGTGACTAAATTCTCTTTGGTTTCCATGACAACAAAACAAACAAATCATTTTAAATTGGAAAATTAAATTGTCGTTTTTAATATATTTATAATGTGATTCTTGTGGGAATATCGGGATAAAAACTATCCTATGTGTTAATCCAGGTTATTTAAACTATCTTTATGCCGAATTTCATCCAAATCCATCCGTTGCAGCGTGAAAAAGGAACAAATATACGAACATACACACAAACTTTCGCATTTATAATATATAGTGTGAAAAACCGGCCAAGTGCGAGTCGGACTCGCGCACGAAGGGTTCCGTACCATTATCTATAAAAATATTTTAAGTTTCTATACCTGTTATCTTTATTAAGACCGAAACAAAAAAATGTTAAAAAAACACTTTTGTTGTATGGGAGCCCCCCTTAAATATTAGTTTTATTTTGATTTAATTATTTATTTTCAAAGTGAATAATATAACTCAATATTCTGTGAATATTTCAAACGTCTACCTGTTGCCGTTAACCGTTATCAAAATCGAGCAAAAACGAGCAAAAAAATCACGTTTGTTGTATGGGAGCCCCCTTAAATATTTATTTTATTCTGTTTTTTAGTATTTGTTGTTATAGCGGCAACAGATTACATCATCTGTGAAAATTTCAACTGTCTAACTAACACGGTTCATGAGATACAGCCTGGTGACAGACGGACAGACAGACAGACGACGGACGGACAGCGGAGTTTTCCGTTTTACCATTTGGGTTCGGAACCCTAAAAAGGAGTGGATGGATTTCACCCAGTTGTGGGATCTAACAAGCCTAATAGAGAAAAAGGCTTCAATGGTTGTAGCCAACAACGAAGTTTTGATTTTGGTTAAGGAAAAATAATATTGAAATATATAAGCAAACAATAACAAAGCAAAATATTCGACAAGAACCAATCCAACAGTTTGTTTACGATATTGATTATCCACAAAGAAAGTTTGGCGAAAAAATTTCCATCTCATAACAAAAGTATGTAAGGCATTTATACGAGCTCAAATTATAGGGACGGGACGTTGTGTAGTGTTGCCTATCAATAATAACCTTTTTGTTATTGTAAAGTGTATTCGGCAAAGGAAACCCGATTCCCTTAACAAAAACCGTTACGATATCGTAGCAACTTTCATATTCACATCCGTCAATCGAGCCGATTTTAAAGTCGTTCGAACGAAGTGCTTACCAACCGTATTCAGATCTACCGTATACGCTTGGTTGGAACTTCGTTCGAACGATTTTAAAATCGGATGTTAGTATGAAACTGTACACTTTTTAAACTTTCACGTTCCATAGTCAACAAAGAATTTAACCTTTTCACCGCCCAACTATCCTGCACGCGATGTCCCGCTGTACGCCAACGTATAAATGTATTTTAATAAAGTAGGTACAAAGAAGAACTTCTATAGAAGTGCTGGCGTGGGCGGCACGAAAATATCGAACTTCTATAGAAGTTGTTGGCGGTAATAAGGTTAATCGGAGATTTTTGCGTTAATCCCCGTTGAATTTTTTTTGTGTATGAAAAAGGTTTCAGCGAAGTCACTACGATATGGTATCGTTTTTCTTTACGGGAAACAGGACATTGGGGCCTTAACATTAATCTTACAGTTGTCTAAACGAGACGCGTGTGTATACGCCGCTACACGCGTATCGCCTTTACAACAACAACTACAATACAACTTACTGCTACAATCGTGTCTCTTATTCCGACATTTTATGACATTGAGTTGGTGTTCACAAATCCAAAATATGCATCGATCATTGAACATTGCCCAACCTGAGAATTGTGCCCAGTATCTTTGGATATTAGACAGAGTACTTAACCATTTGGCCACCTAGATTAGCATTGTTTATGTAGGGTCAAAATATAGACATAGCTACAATATCGATAATATTGCTGTACATAGTGTCGTTACTTTTGATCATAGTTATTTTGACGATAGCATTTGCTATATAGTTACGTAGCTTAACGATACTACAGGTTTATCGCAGTCTTTCGATACGCTATCGATAATCGACCACGCAACAACTCTAGTTTACACTGTTGCGAGGAAACCGCGAAATTTCCGCTGGACGATATTAACTATGAGAGCAATATTAATATTTATCGTACTTGCAAATATTTCCAACAATACTCATACCCAAAATACTTAGCGAAAACTCAGTATAATTTGTTACTATTATATCAAGTTCTTCGTAAAATCTGGTATAGAGGTTAGATCACGACGTCTCAGGTTTATACCCTGGCAGGAGTACATATTGTTGTGTTCGGTTTTATTTTAAGTCCACAAAGCTGACTACCGCCACAGAGATAAGGTAGTTCCTAACACTGAAACCAGTTCCAGGATAAACGTTTGGACTTACAAAGAGATCGTTTTCTTATAATGTTTATATAATTTTTTAACGAAAATTTTGTTGCAAACAAATTACAAAAATATATAGTATTATAGTAGTATAATAGTGTTGAATAATTTCGGCGGGCTAGTTAGAACCACGATAGCTCAATTGGGAGAGCACCTGACCCGGTATGTCAGAAGGGTGCGGGTTCAAATCCTGCTCGTGGAAATTTTTTCAACATTTATGTTTTTGTAATTTGTTCGCAACAAAATTTGCGTTAAAAATTATATAAACATTTTATAAATAGCTTGCCTACTTCTTAACTGATCTTTAGTATTTGTAAAAATATTATGATCAGATGTTAATGACGGTAGTTGTTGACATTGAATGGGCGCCTTTGGCTTTCAAAGTAAAAAGTAAATAGTGTTGAATAATTTCGGCGGGCTAGTTAGAACCACGATAGCTCAATTGGGAGAGCACCTAACCCGGTATATCAGAAGGGTGCGGGTTCAAATCCTGCTCATGGAAATTTTTTCAACATTTGTGTTTTTGTAGGTCGTTTTCTATCGAAAAGTAAGCAAATGACTCTGCTTTATCCGAAGAAGAAGAAGAGCTATGGAGCAGGATTGTGCCTTACCTTGCCGACCCGCAATTTGCTTCTTCACAACTCGTTTAATCGTTCATCGACATCATGTTGATTTCTTCCTGTAACACCTTATTTACTATGATTGACAATAAATCTATTGTATTGTATTGTATTGTATTGTATTGGTATTATCTCTTATCATCAGCTGAGATGACGGCCCAGTGCTCACCCGTATAGAATAAAAAAATAAAAAAAGGGACAGCTTCCGTCTACTGCGCGAAACAAACACCCTTGTACTACAAAACAGTGTTTTAAGTTACACAGTGGCTAAACACGTTTTTAAAGTGTTGTGTCTCTGTTAGCTACTATTATTGTAGCTACAAAGTGACAGCATCTGTTTTGAGCATTGTCTAACTTCTTCAGCCATCGTTTTGTTAAGGGTGCGCCGACCAAATAATGCCAAAAATGCAGTTACGGTTAAGTATATATAATTAAAAATACTATCGTATTAAATGAACAAAATACATATTTAGTATCATAGGGAACGTGTTTACAATATGTCAGAACCATAATGTCATAACACGC
The DNA here is from genome assembly GCA_947562085.1 of Eudonia lacustrata. Classification (NCBI taxonomy): domain Eukaryota; kingdom Metazoa; phylum Arthropoda; class Insecta; order Lepidoptera; family Crambidae; genus Eudonia; species Eudonia lacustrata. Next base: position 8,257,870 of record OX387332.1, read on the forward strand.
TATAGTTTTTTCTACAATATCATTTAAAGTTGGGCAAAAATCATGAAAACGAGTGGCGGCGTTTAGTAGATTTCTTATAGTTTATATAAATTATTGTACCTCTGATTTTGTCTAAACAATCATATGGATAAACTACAAATTGCTAGACTACATTTTCGATTCATCAAGTGGTTATTCCCCATACAAAATTAGTATGCCGCGCGGCATCAAATAAATATGGACGACGACATTTCAAATAAAACATATGACACTTGTCACTTATGGACGGCGCACCCTTAAATTAAAATCATTTATTTCAGGAATATTTTGCCCATATTATCAATATAAAATTCTACACAAAACAATACAAGCACAATCAATCAATCAATAATAAAATTCATGTTAATTCATGTTGTAGGAAATGATAGTCATCATCATCATCATCATCAGCTCATTTTATGTCCCCACTACTGGGGCACGAGCCGTACCTATGGATGGATAGGGAGAACGGGTCATAAACCACCACGCGGGCCCAGTGCGGATTTCTGGTTGTTAACGACTGCTAATTCATTGCAATGTATTTACATGCCTTTTGAAGCACGGAGCAGCTTGAAATGATACCTTATTGGTCACCCATCCGATGACCGGCCTTTGCGAAAGTTGCTTAACCTCAGCACTCGCATACCGGGCGCGTTAATCACTTCGCCATCGAGCTAATCCATCGAGGAAATTGTTTATTCATAGAGGTTCCCAATATGATGCTTACAAGAAAGAACAGCCCGTTCACACATGGTCTCCATTTTACTGGTCCGTTTTATTTGATACGTTTTTTTCATTGATCGCGTATGGAGTTGCATAAGCGACTTCATACATGACACAGTATTCTGTATACAGTAAAAATATCGGTCCGATAAATTATGACATTCTGTTTTCTCATCAAATACTGAACGACGGAAGATTAAAAATATTACGTATCCGTACAACTTTACCGGATTCACAATACGACAACGTCCACCCTTGTAGAGAAGCGGTGATATACTGCGAATTTGCTTGAACATCGCATCCAGTATCGACGGATACGTTGAACGTAATACGGTGCCTATGTGTGAACAGAGCATAATTTTTTGTCGTATCTGTTTAAAGGCTACTGTAAATACGGAGACCATGTGTAAACGGGTTGTAAGTAGGCAAGGGCGGTCGCTAGTACGAGTATATAAGTAAAATCTTTTCTCTTTGTTACTGAAGTGAAAACTTCTTTAGCGGCGTTGTACACTTTTTTTGTAATGGGTAAAAAATGTTAAATTCGCGTCAGGACACGTGGCCTGATCGAAAATTCGTAAGACAGCCGGCGCGGCGTAGGAGAGGAAGTATCCCCCTCTCTTTCTACGGCGCGGCGAAAATGTATGCCTGCTGTTTCGTTTAGGCGGCGCAGGGCGCTTGCGCGAATGTTCGAGTGCTTTTTAATGTAATATAAATTGTCATGTTTGTGTACGATAGCGCAATAAATAAATATTGTATTCTACCACATAAATGATAGTACTTTTATACTGATAATTGAAGCAATTCGTGCAAAATTATTCCCTAACCATTCCAAAATATCAAAAATGCACAACGTTAATATTCAAGTTTTCACTTTTGCCGGCACTCCCGGAGTGCAACCCGTCGTTATTTTTATTCGTTACCGGTAAGCACTTGGGATTCATATAACCTGATCTTAAGTTATGATAAGGCCGAACGTGGAAGCGCACTTTACCCGGATTCCTCAACTACTGCACTTGCTATCTTGTCTCTAACTGATAAGCTACAAACATTGATGTTATGGCGACATATTTAGATAAGATGGTGGTAGCAAGCCAGGCGGACAAACAAGCCCTACCACCAACCAAACCGAGTACACAAACATGTACCCCCGCTGGGAATCGAACCCGGGACCTATGGTTCCCTGGTTCATGATTATATCCAAAAGTGTTTGGTCCACTGTCGACGCTAAGTCTTACCACTCGGCACAGTGGGTTCTAACGCATTGGTAATTTACGTGGCGGGGATCTTGATTATTCCCAACAATTACAAAACGAAATGAAAAGAAAATGAAAGTGATATTTGATGACATGATTTTTCATTTAATTGCCTTCATTTTGTCAGTTGCAGAAACACGATTTTTCAACTTTTATAACAGAGAAAAAAATATCAAAGTAACCTCTTTTAAAACATAGAATCGCATTTTACAGGCTAACCAGACCGATTTAAGCATCTAAATTTTCTTAGTAGATTAGTCTTAACATACACTTCAAAATTGTAGTTCATTTTTTTTTAAATAATTTGTAGTTTTAATTTGAAGGAAAAAAAACAGTTTTTCTTATGGTACGGGGCGCAAACGCTCGTATCAAAACGTATGAGATTTATTGTTTAGCGGTGCGTCGCCATAAGGAACTTCTAGTTTTTGGTCGGCTATAAAAGTTTGCTTCGCTGTAGGCTATCTTTAGATATTAGTAAGTGTAAGTAAGCCAGACGGACTTTAAACAAGCCCTACCACCAACTACACCGAGAACTGGGAATCGAACCAGGGACCTTTGTGTTTGAGGCCGGTAGTCGTAACCACTAGACCACAGAGACAGTTGTATAAGTAAAATCTGAGTAAGAGGCACTTCATTCGGACCCGGATCAAAGATGCTCCCATGATAAGGGTCGCCCTTACGCCGCCATAGTTAAGAAGTGATTAATGTGTGTCCCTTGTTTTATGTTGTATCTGTTGTCGTTCTGTTCGTTCTGAACGTGTGCCTTGGTTTTGGGAGATATCATTACTCGTTTGAAAGTTCAGTATAAAAAAGTATAAAGTCTACGACTGTCCCGCAGCCAGCTGTGGGACAGTCGTAGACTTTATACTTTGGCCTTGGCCTTTGAAATCCGAAACACACTTTGCCCGGCCTGGGAATTGAACCAGGGACCTTCGGGTATCCGACCTAGAGCTTTGCCACTCAGCCACCGAAGCGAGGCGAAAAAAAATGCATTTACAAAACTATATCTTTGTTCTTGATACTTTTACACGTTTTTTTAAAATTCTATATAGCACACCTGTCTCTTACCCTACTTAATCATTAATTAAAGAATCATAAATAATTAATTAATAAATGTACAGAGACCTACGGATTTCTATGTGACAGATAATAAATGTTTTTTTTATTATTGTTATTATCTTACCATACTGGTAGGTGCCTGGCCCGCGTTGTCGTAACGAAGTTTGAGTCCCGCTCGTGGTATAAATTTCAAGTTCTTCTGAATAAACCCTACACACACATATATTCTATAATTAAATTGTAAATGTACTTGTGAGTATTTCGACATCGCTAACGTAAACATATATTTTTAATGTTATAAATAAAATATTTGTTATTATTATTAAACTATTGAATATTATATGATTTATAGGAACGATTTACTTAATGTTACATTAAATTTTTAAAATACTAGCGGCCCGTCCCGGCTTCGCACGGGTGGACATTTCTTTTTTAATGTAGCCTATGTTACTCAGCGCTAATGTAGCATTCTAATGGTGAAAGATTTTATTAAACGGTTCAGTAGTTTTTGAGTTTATTCGTTGAAAACATACAAAAATACAAAGCTTTCCTCTTTATAATATTATTAGTATGAAAAGAGTATTTATATAAGAACATTTTGTACAGGAGAGCACAAGTGAGTGCGTCATGTAATTAGTTTCCAAGGTAAATTGAATGTACCTTTCTACGAGTACATAAAGACAATTCCACACTGTTCATAACATAAAATATATTTTTATTATTTCGTTCTGTCGTCCATTAAATGTGAATTGTAAATTATATTATACTCTAGTTGTTATAACACAATCGAAGGTCGAAGAACACTTCACCTGTAGTCCTCAAAACTATACTTGCCTGGAGGACCAGCTATCTTATTCTTAACTTTTCTAACACAACACTACTAAAATTAAAAGCATAACATTTAATTTAAAAGCACACACCATAATGTACGTAGTGTAATCCTCTAGAAAAAACCAACTACTCTTAGAAAGCTATAGTGGAAATCGAACCCACGACCCTTGGATTACCGGTCCAATGTTTTGCCGCTGAGCCAGTGATAGTTCACAGTGACGTAATACCGCTAGCTTGCAGCGTAAATCACAAAGAACTAGAAAAATTCAACGAGTCTTCTGGGGTGTCGGTAGCTGAGCTACCACAGCTCAAATTATATCAAACCAATGTTTAAAATAGACGCCAGTAGATACGTAAATGTTGTATTATTTAAATATATATGTATTTTTTTAATGATTATAATTTTCTTGTTCTTATCTTGTAATTAGTCTCTAATGCCTAGTTAAATTAATTAAAAATGTACCTGACCCGTTATGACAGAGGGGGTTCAAATATAACTCTTGTAAAATATGTCACCACTTTTCAAAATTTAAATCAGTCGCAATAAAATTTGCGTAAATATTTAAAAAACCTAACCGAACAAAAAAAAATTTTTAACATACGAACCGATACGGTAAGCCGTATTAACTTCTCGACAGAAGACTGCATCCCGTCCTTGTGGTAGATCCAGACTATTTAAAAATAAAGCCTTTAGTTTATAAAAAAAATCGAGCGACCCTTACAGTAGTCGCATACGATGTGTAACATTTGACATCTCACCTTAGTAATAAGCAATTTTAACATTTTATTCTGAAAAAAATGGGTCAGATATTACTTAATTTTATAACTATAAAATAAATGCCGTAAATACTCATTAGAAGACATTTGACATTTCAAAATAACCTTTGATAGTCATATGACACAATATGTCACATATAATAACAATATGTCATGTTCATAATATTGATGTTAAATTTACAAAATGGCGCGCGCTTGCGCGCTTCCTGTTATACTGTTACACATACGAGTACTTCCGTCCCATTTCACGAAATCACTCCCACAAATTGCTTATATAGAAAGCGAGCGGTAAGATGTTACACATTAAAAATAAAATTATTAGATTATCCATATTTATAAACGCAGATTTAACACTTATGAACACACCTTTAGTTTCAGTGCAGTAACCACACTACCCCGCGCTCTGGGACTAAACTCCATGAGAGTCGGTCTCAGCTCATTACAGCATCCTGTATATACGATATTAATAATTTGCAACAGTTTTTAATTAACTTGATATTATCTAACGGAGATAATGCTTATTTCATACGTTGTTAGTCCAAAAAAGGATTGTGCAAAGAGATTTTATTATAATCAGTCATTTATTGACCGTAACGATTGGTATGATAAAACATGAATATGTTCATGAGTAGGTATGTATTATATGTATATCTTTTGCTTTTGTAGTTGGTTTAATTATATTCTATGTATCAGCGTTATATTATATTGCTTAGTATGAGTATAGTAGGTATATCTTTTTGGAGGAGCTCGATGGAGTCCCTGTTTCTGAATCGCAGCTCGGTCTGCGATTGCTGAAGTTAAGCAACTTTTGCAAAGGCCTGTCATCGGATGGGTGACCAAAAAATTTTTATATGGAACTCCTCCGTGCTTCGAAAGGGACGTAAAACCGTTGGTCCCGGCTGCATTAGCAGTCTTTAATAGTCACCGTTCTGCACCGGGCCCGCTTGGTAGCTTGTGGCCCGTTCTCTCTGTGATGTTTCCATCAGCTGGTGATGATGGTAGTGAGGTATTCCTTTTTAGTCGACGTTGGGTGCTTTTAAAATGGGAAAAATGTGGTTTATTTATTACTGAAATCAACACAATGTTTCTTTAACGTTATTTTTTTTTTAATGTTAAAAGGAGGCAAACGAACAGGCGGGTCACCTGATGGAAAGTAATCACCGCCGCCCATGGACATGACACCGCAAAACCAAAGTAATCGCAGATGCGTTGCCGGCCTTGAGGAAGGAGTTGGATCTTGAGGAGGGAGTAGGAATTGGGATGGGGGAGGGGTGAAAGATGGGCCTCCGGTACTTTCACTCTCCGGACGAAACACAACAGCAACGAGTGCCATTGTTTCACACCGATATTCTGTGAGAGGGTGGTATTACGCCGGGCGAGCCGGCCCGAGTTATTCGTCAACTCGAGACTGTAAAACTGGAGACTGGTCGCGAGTTGGCACCTTCTAGTTTTACCTATTTTTATCGTCGTCAACTCGCGACCACGTGTAAATCTGACGTGTTTATGTACAGTCAGCTACAAAAATACTATACGACCTGAGTGTAGGTCAAATAAAACAAAATAAAGTTTTTGTTATTTGTTATAATATTAATTACAGATAAATCAACAGGACAAAAATATGAAATTACTTATTTATCTAATATCACAAATCAACAATTTAACTAAAGTATAAATCAACATGAAAAATAAAGAATTACTTATTTTCCTAATAACTATCATTAATAGTATCTCAAATCACAATATACAATGACTCAAGATTGAGCTTTTTACTTATAATTATAAATCATCAATGTTTGTAACAGGTGCATTTAAGTTTTTGTTATTTGTTATAATATTAATTACAGATAAATCAACAGGACAAAAATATAAAATTACTTATTTATCTAATATCACAAATCAACAATTTAACTAAAGTATAAATCAACATGAAAAATAAAGAATTACTTATTTTCCTAACAACTATCATTAATAGTATCTCAAATCACAATATACAATGACTCAAGATTGAGCTTTTTACTTATAATTATAAATCATCAATGTTTGTAACAGGTGCATTTAAGTTTTTGTTATTTGTTATAATATTAATTACAGATAAATCAACAGGACAAAAATATAAAATTACTTATTTATCTAATATCACAAATCAACAATTTAACTAAAGTATAAATCAACATGAAAAATAAAGAATTACTTATTTTCCTAATAACTATCATTAATAGTATCTCAAATCACAATATACAATGACTCAAGATTGAGCTTTTTACTTATAATTATAAATCATCAATGTTTGTAACAGGTGCATTTAGCTTATTATCATTTAAATTTTGAAAAACAGTAACAAGATAGCATTAGAGAAATGCTTAATTGTGAGTTGAATTTATAATAAATAAATCTTAGTCTAGAAACTATAAGAATCACAGATCAGGGTTTGGTATAAATGATTATTAAAACAAACATTACTACGTAAAACTATGCTACGTATAACAAATGATCACAAGATTAGACGTTCGATGCATAAATCAATGATTATACATCCGAGGACAAATTCCTCAATGGTGAAATTAATATGTTCGTCAATAGCGCAGGTTTCCTTTAATTTTGTCGTTATATTTGATCCCTTTAAATATAAAGTATGATAATAATTATCCTCATCTTGTAACACTGTCAGAAAATGCGCAATACTTTTAGGTTTACTATTTATTCTCTTATTTACAACAGAGTGCCAACTCTCGACCATATTAGTAGTGCGGTGAAGCGAGTTGTTGCAAGACCACTTGTCAGCAAAAAATGATGATTCCTTTAACCAAGTCTCTACAAAATAATCATTGAATTTGTGAATATTTTTGTCTTTTGGACATTGAGACATAACGTACAGCCAACCACTGTCAATAACTTCTTTGGGCAAATGTGCCAAAACAATACATCGTTTCACATGTTTTCTAGATAGTGCAGACTTGGTTATTCCTTTTTCATCAGCTTTTCGCCATACACTTCGTGAGAAATGGAAGAAACACCCTTTGATGTTAGTTTTAGGGAATATATCTTTAACTGCTAGCATTGCAGCCTTTTCAAAGTCAAGTATAATTGTTTATGAAAAATATTTTTTTTTTTTTTTTTTTTTTTTTTTTTATGAAATCAATAAACAATCATTATAAAATAACAATGTTACAATTTAGTGTTTACTAGAACAAAACAGTAAGTACCTACCTACATATTCAAAAGCAGCTATAGCTATATAAAATTAGTTTCGGGTGCAAATATGTAGAGGCGCTGTTTCAAATCGGTTGGTAAAAAAATCCCGCAAGAGGTCTCTCTATTTCCGTAGTATTATTATACTTTATGGTTTAGGTTATAGGCTATGCTCGCCTTTCCGGTCTACTAATTCGAACTCTAAGTATTAAGTATGATAGTCACTACTTAATTCAAACAGTAAATGCGAGGCAAGTTGCAGGTTTTATTAATTTTAAATTCCTACGCGTTTTTATTTGACTGTACTTAACACCTGGTCGCGAGTTGGCGACGACCAAAATAGGTAAAACACGAAGGTGCCAACTCGCGACCAGTCTCCAGTTTTACAGTCTCGAGTTGACGAATAACTCGCCGGCCCATTTCGTGCTGCAACGCAGCGTGGCTCTACCACTCAGACAGTGTCACTCATTTAGCTGGGGCTAAATGAGTGACACTGTCTGAGTGGTAGAGCCCTTGAGACCCTACACGTGACCCCTGGGTGGTCCTAGGTGTCACGTATAGGGTCTCAAGGGTAAACCTACGGACGAGAGTAACTTTAACCCCCATGCATGCATGTCCTTCGTTTCAACGAAGAATTTTTATGGTATTGAAGCAGAGCCCCCTGGTCATAAACGAGGTGAGTTTCTTGCCATACAAATTCTCGTATTCGTTAACGTGATCGAATTTCAAATAAAACTCGCGCTAGGCACCCAGTATCCGTTCCGGTAATCTTCCGAACGTTGTCCATTTAAAATTCAAATTTGTCCGTATTCAGATTCGGCGAATAAATGGAATCACAAAATTGGTTCTTTGCACTCCAATGTTCGAAGGTAGTATTATCTTAGTGTCTCCGTTATCGTTTCTGCTATTAGTCTGTAAGCCCACGGCTGGGCAAAGCTTCCCACAACATGAACAGAAATAATTGAAAAGCCGACTCTTGAAGAGTAAATAGAAATTCGGTTTTGGATTTTCGGTTGAAAAAGTATTTTAATCAAAATGAATTTTTGACATATTCAAATTCAAATTCAAATTAAAATTCAAATTAAATTTATTTAAGACTAGCGGCCGCTCGCGGTTTCACCCGCGTGGTTCCCGTTCCCGTTGGAATATCTGGATAAAAAGTATCCTATGTGTTATTCCAGCTTATAAACTATCTGTATGCCGAATTTCATCCAAATCCATCCATCCGTTGCAGTGTGAAGAAGTAACAAATATACGAACATACATACACACCAACTTTCGCATTTATAATATTAGTAGGATAACTAGGATCCAAGTGTTAGTAACAATATTCTTACATCTATTGTTAGTAACATTTAAAATTTAATGGGACTATCCAGAGAGAAAATGAGGCTAGTCATAGAAATCATAACAGGACACTGTCGGCTGAACAGGCATTTGACAGTGATAGGAGTTAAAACTGATGCCATATGCCCGGAGTGCATCGAAAGCGAGGAGACCAGCCTCCACCTACTAGCTGAGTGCCCTATGTACTCACTATCAAGATGGGAGCTCTGGGGATCGGACACATTACACATAGAGGACCTACAGAATCTGAAGGTGGAGCAGATAGCAAGATTTACCAAAGAGACCAAAAGATTCGACGGGGCGCCGTGAAAGCTGGATAAACCTAAACTCCCTCAAAGGAGAACGGGGAAAAGGATGAAGTGGTCAGCAACAATGCAGGTGGATCGTCCGTTCGGCTGGCGACGTCCCCATAAGAAAATAATAACATTTAAAATTTAGGTTTTTAAAATAATATAGGTAGTGCTTTTTGTCGTCAAAAAAAAAAAAAAAATAAAAAAAAAAAATAATAAATAAAAAAAAAGCACTACCTATATTATTTTAAAATAATATAGGTAGTGCTTTTTGTCGTCAAATCTAAGCCGATAAGAAGCCAAGTAAGTAACTCATTGCTGGGCAAAGGTAATGATTGATATAAAATGATCGCTTTAATGGATCCACCATCCACCACCACCAGCTATTCAAAAAACTCCTGATGGGTTTTTAATAGTGTTTTTTTCTTAGCTTTGCTGATGGTTGGACTAAAGCATCAAAAAATCTAATACACATTTTTCCCGACACGGGAATTGAACTTATGACTTTATGCTTAGCGCTCTTACCACTCGGCAACTGAGGCATTATTTACAAAATAGGTATTTTATATACACTTTAACTTAGCAACTTAACATAGCAACGTGAAACTCATAAGTAGACATGTAATTTAATTACTATTTTAAGAGGGAAAGAAAATGGTAATATAATCTAAGTTACGGCTTGGATATTTCATAAAGAGAAAAGTCGCACACTATTTTAGAACAATCAGCAAAAAAAGTTAGTTTCCCATTAAAATTTAGATTTTTTTTTTAAATAACTCAGTTTTTAGATGACCGGTTTCAGACAAAACGGTACTGTGGTCGAGTCTCGGCAGGGGTACATTATTATTTTTTTCGGTGCGGTACCACTATTTTACTATCCAAGTCTGACGTTAAAACAATGCTATAATTTTAATAATCGGTGAAGGTAAGTACATTGCATAGTAAATTTCGATATCTGTAACATCTTAGTTTGCCGTATCATTATTATTTACATTTTGTAAATTATATTTGATTAATCCTTAAATTTAAATAAGGACAAGGTGTTTTTTTGCCACTTAAGTCTAAGTTCGTCAATTTGTTGACTTAAAAAGGTATAACCATACGATACGATAATCAGTTTGATCTATTCAAATACTTTGCCTTGCCCAGTTTTATTTAAGTACATTTAAAAAAATATTGTGCCTTTATTTAAAAAATTGGCGATCTACCTTTTTTGCTGATCCTCCAGACGGAAGCCTTAGAACCTAAGTATCCATTTCAGAGATTAATTTGCTTTCAGTTCCGTCGTAGATTAAGTGCTTAAAAATAGTGGGGGCTAAGTTATACTCAATGCCAGGTTAAGTTTGAGGTATACTACACCACTATCTGCACTGGGCCGCGTGGTGGTATATGGCCCGTTCTGCCAATCCATCCATAAGGAACACTCGTGTCCTAGCAGTGGCGACATTAAAATGAGCTGATTATGATGATAATGATGATGATGATGATAATGTTTACTAGGTTACACCACAGAGGGTTCCATTCCCAGTGGGGTTATAAAACATATGTTTTTACGGCTTAAAAAATACCTCAACCGATCCATATAATGCCACTACACATTCACGTGATACACTAAACATATATAACACACACGCATAGGCCCAAGACACCGCACTCGTAGAACAAAAGTACGATGACGCGCTCTATACCACAAAGTAACATTAAGAAAACGATAGCGAAGTTCGAAAAGAATAAAATGTATGGGGTTGACATAAGATTGACCACGTGATTTAGCGCGGCTTCAACGGGATGTCAATCTCATACATTTTACTTCGCTATCGTTTTCTTAATGTTACTTTGGCTAAGCCTACACGACATGTGCCTGAGCGCTTCTCTCCACCCCCATGACCTGGTCAAACCAACCCGAAGTGTCAGCATTGAGAGGCGCATTCGGGTTGTTCCGTTCTCGTTTCGATCTGAAACCTAGGAGAATCTAATAGGGAACGTGGTCACACTAGTAGAGTGATGCTAGTCCCTCTAAAAACCCTCTGTCGGTGTTTCGATCACAGGGCTTGAGGAACCCTTCAAGTTTCTCGCCGCCGCCGCCTCCAAAAAAGTCCAGTCACCCTGAAAAGGATGACAGAGGCCACCAGCAAACTCTCGCAAAAAAAAAACTGTGTAATACTAATATTCGCTGAATTTACCAACGTTTCCTATCGAATGTTGCCAGCCCATTAGCGAGCACCGATGTGTCTGACTTCAGTGGAAGATTTCGCACCTGAACTGGCAACATTTTTACTTGAATTTCCGCCATTGCCTTCGCTACATTTGAATTTTATGACCTAATTCGGCTCGAAGATAGAGTTTGCGACGCTGCTATTGAGTTCTGCTGAATATCGAAGGAGTTAGTAGGTAGTTCTCACCTAACAATCCGTTTTATGTTTTATTAGCTTGTAATAAAATGTATTTTTCATACTGCATCGTAGAAGACGATTACTACAATATTACACTCGTTCACTGTGGTCTGGTCTAGAACCGAGACTAATAAGTATACAGGGTGACTTTTTTATCACCGTCCAAACCTTCTGAGATGACTCACGAACAACTTTTACTATTGGACCAACTCCCTAACTCGAAAATAAAATTCAGCTGTTCCATACATTTTGGTTGAATGAGTATTGATGTTTTGTATGTAACAGCTGAATTTTATTTTCCAGTCAAGGAGTTGGTCCAATAGTGAGAGTTGTTTGTTTGTATCACACGAGTCATCTCAGAAGGTTTAAGTTTGGACGGTGATAGAATAGTCAATCTGTATAGTACCATAGTACTTAGTACACGATGACATACATGTCTGCACACCAGACTACTACAAAATGTCAAAATTCCTCAATTGAAATGTTTTTATTTTGTTTATATAATTTTTAACGCAAATTTTGTTGCGAACAAATTACAAAAACACAAATGTTGAGAAAATTTGCGTTAAAAATTATATAAACTAAACAAAAACATTTTATAAGAGCTTGCCTACTTCTTAACTGATCTTTAGTATTTGTAAAAATATTATGATCGGATGTTAATGACGGTAGTTGTTGACATTGAATGGGCGCCTTTGGCTTTCAAAGTAAAAAAGTAAATAGTGTTGAACAATTTCGGCGGGCTCGTTAGAACCACGATAGCTCAATTGGGAGAGCACCTGGCCCGGTATGTCAGAAGGGTGCAGGTTCAAATCCTGCTCGTGGAATTTTTTTCAACATTTGTGTTTTCCTCTATTGACCTTTATACAAATGGCATATGGTTGAATATTTATTGGAGAAATTTTCAGGTTTTTATTACAGGTATTTTTGAAAGGTTTATGTGCAGGCAACTGTACTTAGTGTTCACTTAGTAGTTCAAAGAGTTTATTTCGAAAAACCATAAATGCCATTTAAAAAAAATAAAAAATTATTATTTAAGTATGTATATAATTTTACGCAAATATGGTTGCGAAGAAATTACAATTTGAAACATGGCGAAACTATAAGGGTTCCTTGTTGACTACGGAACCCTAAAAAGGACAAGGACAAGAAAAAAGACAATAGAGCTCTTTTGGCTTATAAAGTAATTAAGTAGATAGTGTTGATTAATTTCGGCGAGTTGGATTGAGCCACGATAGCATAGTTGGCAGTGCACCTGACCCGGCATGTCATGTGGTGCGGGTTCGAATCACGCTCGTGGAATTTTCTCAACAATTTTTTTTTTTTCAAATAAAAAAAATTATCACCAAATACACAAATTTGGCAGCTTAGTAAGTTTGCACGTGATGGTTTATGGCCCGTTATTCCTGCAGTGTTTCTATCCATGGTGCAGGGTCGTACCCCACCAGAGGGGACATAAAAATGAGCCGGTGACGATAATGAAACCTTGGCAGAATCATCTCAGTAACGACCGATTTTTAAATTATTTATAAATTATGTATTTATGTATATATGTATATTTATTTATATATATATTTTTTATTCAAGTATTTTATGTAATTTTAATTTATAGAATATTTATCTATTTATGTAGTTTGAATCTTTTTGTTACATTGTTTTTTACTTTTGTTGTCTCTCAAAATTTGCACCTCCCATGTCATTTCTGCACCACCAGTCAACCATAGTGACTGGTCTCTACCAGTAGGTATTAAGTGGCAGTGCCTTAGGCATTAAGTCCGCCATGTAATATTTTGTTGCAAAAGTTTAAAATAAATAAATAAATAATGATGATGACAAAAAACATGTGGGTATTATGCAAATAAATAGTTTGACGTCATGAATTTAGATTGTTCAAATACATATTTTTTTATTTTTTTTTTATTTATGTTTTTATAATTTTTAACGCAAATTTTGTTGCGAACAAATTACATTTTTTATTTATTCATTAAAGGAGCTTGATTATATTCCGCTGTATGGCAAATGTCTTTTCCTATTATTGTTAATGCCACGTTTTTTTTTGAATTCCAAGTGTGTACAAGTAAGAATACGTTTACGAATAAAGGGTTATTTTAATATTAAAACATTAGCATTTGTATTAGGCGGGAGACCTTGAGACATCAACTTGATAGATTGCTTTTGCGCCAACGAAAACAACGTTAAAATAAAACAGTAGCGAATCCAATTTGTTTACGGGAAGCGTTAAACCTAGAAGTAGGCAGTTAGGGCACGGACAGTATGGCATCTTTACAATTTGGATTCAAAGATGTTGAAAAAAACTAAATAAATAAAATCTGTACATCCACATTACCTACTAACTCATATATTTTTTTAAATATTGCTATTAAAGCGACATACTGAAAAAATGCACCAACTTTCGTCGAATAGTTTAAGACTATATGACTAACGAATTTTACTTTTTATTTTTTTAGTACTAATTGTTACACTTAAGCTGAATTAAATATTTATAAGTACGACAACAACCCGCTATACACTAAAGTACAACCCGCTATACACTACTTTAAAGTTTATACTGACACCCCCTACCAACCTTCCGGTTACAAAGTAGGTGTCAGAATAACCTTGCGCAAGCACAAGGGACCATCTACGTCAGGTCATAACGCCAGATCAGAACACGCCGGTACGCATCCTTCATCCAGTACTTTTAAGACTAGTGTCTCAAGCTAGTCGCCCCGTGGACACGTATAGTCCACTACCTAATATCCAGATAGGTCACCGGAGCTGTAAGCTCGCTCACTTCTCGTTGCACTAAGAGCACAACTCGCAGTGTACCACTGCTTGGGCCGTCAGCTCTAAAGCCGACTACCAAATGTAAAAAATAAAGTACAGTGAAAAAATTAAATGCCTACCCGACCCAGCCAGGAAACGAACCTGGGTCTTCCGCAATCCGGGCTGCACTGACTATTATATGGGCCATGTATGGTTTTTCACTGTATTTTATAAATATGACAAACGAATCTGAAATGTTGATATAGGTCAATTCGTGTCTTTATCTTGAATTTGCTAGCTCAAATACACGATTGTATATTATTGACTCGATCATAATTATGATCTATGACGTTCCGAACCCTTTGCAGCGTCCGTGGTCCCAGGGAGGCAGTCCCTGAGAGTAATCTGTAAAAGTGATTTCATTTCATTGTGTAGTGTTCTCGTAAATTTAAGAAAACAATATTGTAATTAAAACATCTTTGAAATATCCTTTTGAATAGTTTTTTTTAAATTGTTAAATAAAAAATAAACTTAGAATTATTATGTTTAAACTGAAAATAGAACATGAGAAAAGACGACTTGTCACTCATGGGTGACAAACCATTGGGACTCAAACCCACGACCTTTTGAAAGCAAAATCTGGGTGCATTAAAGATTTAAAGCGTTATCGAACTAGGCAAGTAAGTGCGAGTGTACCGATTATAACATTGACTGTGCCAGGTTTTTCACAAAAGACTTTTGTTAACAGACGAGCTAAAACTGTGAACAAAATAGGAGGGTTTTTACCAAAGAGTATAAAAGTAGATGTGCCAATGTAATTTTGTTCTATAGGGACCTACTTGTACCATTAAAACGTACCTTGGGTGGCTTGTAATTATGTATATATTTTTTTAATTCAATGTTTGTAGAGAATTTTAAATGCATAGCTCGGATTTTTAATCGATAACCAGCAGAATAAGCCAATACCCATTATCTATAGCGATGCAATTTGAATGATGGAGGTCTTTGCATTGCATTAGGACAGTTTATAGACTATATTCACTTACTTACGTAATGGCTTTCACAATATAATACATGGTTCTGGGTCTTTACTGCAATTGTATTGTTGCAATTGTTAGGTTGGTTAATAATTTCGTAATTTATATTTCAATTGATACTCGTATCCGAACGAACTCAATTGTTTTTATTTCACTGGCAACACTGAGTGTTGGCGGTAACGAATAGCGAAAAACAACATGGCGAATCGAGGCACTAGATGACGGTCACTTTGGCTGGAGCATTTGTACGGTTGATTTTGAGTTGTACTGGTTGTTGGAAGAAATACACCTTTTAAAAGAATGTGAGTTTTATTGTGCTAATATATACATTAATGATAATACTCTAGGATAAGGGGTCTTTGCTACACTATGTTGTTGCGGTTGTGGAAACGAGACGCATGTAGGTAATGGCGTCTATATACGCGTCTGGTTTCACACCAGCATCATGGGTCATGGATTCAAACCCCACAGGGAGAAGCCGCCATAAACAACCAGTCGACCGCTACCCGCCGCGCCGGCCAGCCCAGCACGGATTCGTAGCCCCTAAGGCGTCGAGCCTCAAAAAAAAAGTTCCGGTAGTGTCATGGGGGTGTAGGTATTTTAATATTTTTAATCACTTTTTTGATATTTATTAAATAGCTTATTTTTGGTAAGGTTAAAAAATCCAAAAAAAAATCACACAAAGATAACATTACCTAACATAATAAAATTTTAAAAAATTAAACCTATTTACTTACCTGTCTGGATAATTTGTTGACTTTTTCATTTTCTTTTTCTTTTTTCCTTTTTTAGAAAAAAAACCGAAAAACTTTTTTGGTGACATATTATCACATTCTCTTTACACTTCACTAAAGATTATGTATTCACGAGTAGATTTTACAAAAAAGTTTATTCGAAACTAAACAAAACACTTCACAAATAATATTTATTTACGCGGAAGTGCAGCGGTGCACTTGTAGTGGCCGTCACAGTTCCGTACCGGTACTAAAAACCGTGCAATTCACTGACACTTGATGCAAAAAACCGAGATTTCTCAAAAGGTTAGTAACTCTGGACGAATCTAATGGTACCATTAAATTCCTGAATAAATTTCCAACAAACCTATCACTAGTTCACAACATTTAGAACAAAACATCTATTAGCATTTTGGACATAAACCGGGTCGTACTGTGCGATTATGACGCCAAAACAAAGTTCGATACTTTTTTCACCAAAGTATTTCGTAAAACGGGTGAAACAAACACTAAAAACACATTCTACACTAATTTCCCAGTAATTTGATATATAATACATATAGTAATCACTCAACGTTAAAATGCTAGAGAAATTTTTCCAAACCACAACAACAAGCACAAGTGACTACGTATTGAAAAAAATGGCAGACTGACATTCTTATAAGACAAAATATTTTCTTACATTCGGCTTACTTCGTTTTCATTGGTCAAACTTTAAATTTGTAATGTCTATGAGCCCCGAAAGCCAATATAAAAATATAAACCCAGCCAATTAGAGAACAAAAATACAGATATTTTGCCAAAGACAAAAAAACTTTTCTGTAGACACACGTTGTTCTACAGGACGCGTCGCGCTATTTTTTCTATAGACAGACGTTGTTCTATACGGTGCGTGACGGGGTAGTTGTCAAAGACTGCTAATGCAGCGAGAACCAACAGCTTTACGTGACTCCCGAAGCACGGAGTACAACTGCAACTAGTTGTTGCAACGAGTTGTCTTCAATATTCTTTGTGTTTATTTTGTAATGGAAAGTGTCCTGCTATGATAGGGCATTTTCCACTGCTGGACACTTGCTGAGTTTTTCTTCTCAGTACAAGATCTCCCGCCCAGAGTAGACTTACGAACCGATGGCATAGCGACATTCACAAGAGCTACTTTTAGCCTAAACTGAATAAATGATTTTTGAATTTGAATTTGAATTTTGAATTTGAATTTGAACAATATTGCATACATACACTCAGGTCATTCTCCCAAAAACGGGTAGACAGTTAATCAAAATCACCAGTTTTGAGTATACTCGCCTTTAGTGACCCAACGCCACATTTTGCATGAAAAAAGTTCGGAGGTGGAAAAGATAATATCAGTGATGGGTTGTTAGCCGATCACCTGACGTACGAGTACCTTGGAACCCTTGTCCCTTAGCCGGCTCTTACGACGTACGGGGAGCTGATACATTCTTCTCACTTTTCATCATGGGATGCCTTGCTGTAACTACTGCTTATAAACTAGCTAAGACCTCATGATATGGCCTCAATATAGTTTAGTGAGGAGCTCGATAAGGTGCCCAGTGGCAGTGGTTAAGGCGCCCAGTCTGCGAATGCTGAGGTTAAGCCACTTTCGCAAAGGCCGGTCATCGGATGGGTGACCAAAAATGTATGATCTTGAGCTCCTCCATGCTTTGGAAGGCAAGGAAAGTCGTTAGTCCCGGCTGTATTAGCAGTCGTTAACATCCACCAACCCGCACTGGGCCCGCGTTGTGGTTTATGGCCCGTTCTCCCTATCCATCTATAGGGAAGGCTCGTGCCCCAGCAGTGGGGACATAAAATGAGCTGACGATGATGATGATGATAGTTTAGTGACAACAAATACAGTCTGTCGTTACTGCAGTGCTTAATCTTTGACAAAAGAGTTACAAGAAGTGTTGCGCACCTCCTTTTGGTGGGGAACTGGCGAAAAACAGACATTTGCAACTTTCGCATGTTGCCGGTGGAACTTTGTTCGAGTTTCCCGCCAAAATAGACGTGGGAAAAAAGCTGAATGTTGCCAAATAGTGTTCGTAACTTTCATTTTATTTGATTTTTTTAATTATTGAGGTTCATGCGGTTAGTGTACGTCGTGCATTATTAAAAGTATAAGTATAAGTCCCTGCTTCGCACGGGTGGTAATTTTTTAAAATATAGGATATGTACTAAGCGCTAATGTAGCATTCTAATGGTGAAAGAATTTTTTAAATTGGTCCATTAGTTTTTGAGTTTATTCGTTACAAACATACATACAAAAATAAAAAGCTTTCCTCTATTATTAGTATAGATATATTGAGCTCCTCCGTGCTTCGGAAGGCACGTTAACGCGTTAATCCCGGTTGTTGTCGTAAGATAGCAATCTCTAGAACTCATCATCATCAATATCATCCTCACATCATCATCAGTTCATCACCATTATCATCAAAATCATAATCGTTAGAATTCACTAACGCGTTTTGAGCCTGCGTGGTAGCTCGATCTAACCGATGCGATAGCTATGTGGAAATAATGCTTTACAAATTTTTGATGTGTAACATCTTTCCTCTCGCTTTCTTGCAATTTGTGGGAGTGATTTCGTGAATTGGGACGGAAGTGTGTAACAGGAAGTCGGGGAAGCACGATGACATATTATTATATGTGACATATTGTGTCATTTGACTATCAAAGCTCATTTTGATATGTCAAATGAATTCTTTAAGGGAAGTGAAAGGAATGAGTATTTACTGCATTCTCTTTATGATTTATAAAAAAATAATATGAAAAAAATAGCTTTTGATCGCGGCTTTACTCACGTGGGCAAATTATCTTTGTTCTGTTTCTTCACACGTAGGAATCAGTAAACGCTGGTGTTTTGCGCGCCATTTCCATACAAACTTTCCACCCCTATTTCACTTACCTAGGGGAGGTTATTCGAAAAAAGGTAAAAAACGGCATTCTTTATTTTTGTTGAAAAATCTAAAGATCGATTAAAATATTCACTTTGATAGTTATTACTTTAAAAATAACGATTTCTCCAAAAAAACCTTATTCCCTTTTTTACTCATTTAAAAGAAATAAAAAAAATTCCTGAGACATGTCATTATTTAATTCTTTTCAAGAACCCAAATTCCAATTTTCATGTATTTTACTTCAAAACTGACGGACTTTCAAATACAAACTTTCACCCCCTATTTGACCCCCTTAGGGTGTGATTTCAGTCAAATCCTTTCTTAGTGGTTGGTTACGTCACTCAACCTACAGTCCAAATTTTATCTAATTAGCTTCAGCGGTTTAGGCTCGGCGATGATGAGTCAGTCAGGACAAGTCATTATATGTTTATAGATATAATTATAGCAGACATTTTCTTACCTTTTCGTTTTTGTTTCGTAATTGTTAAGGGTACGCCGTCCGTTTGTGTGTATGTTTTATTTGAAATGTCTTCGTCCATATTTATTTGATGCCGCGCGGCCATACTAATTTTGTAAGTGGAATTTAACGTGTCAATTCAAAAAAGAATTTTTGTTCAACTTTAAATGGTATTGTAGGAAAAACTAAAGTGTGTTATGAATTTATGAATCGGTGTAATTGTAAACACATTCCATTTGATGCTAAATATACATTTTGTTTATGTAATACGATATTATTTTTAATTATATCAGTTTAACCGTAACTACACTTTTAGCTTTTTTTGGTCAGCGCACCCTTAAAGGAAAATGGCGCTTCATTTTCTAAATAAACAGAAATGTACTTGGAGCGTTAAGATCACGGCAATCTCCCATCGATCTCATTTGGTCATACAGCGGTACCACCGTGTAATGCTTGGGTAGGGACAGCAAAAAAAAAAAACAAAACAAAATAATTTTTTAGTTTGCACCCGATTGAAATGAAATGAATTGAAATTATTTTATTTGAGTATGAACAGAGAACATGGGCAGATTTACATCTTTAAGCTTCTATTCAGCTCGCTATGGTACAAAAGTATCTACATTTAAATAAAAATAAAAATAAAAACAATAAAATTAATAAGCATAAAACCACATAATTTGAATTTACTTTGAGGCTGTATGTTGCAGTTTCTATGCCTTTTTTGTAAATCTGTCAAAATCTGTCTTGTTCTTGGCGAAAAATTCTAATTAAACTTTTATCGCGTTCTAAATGAAATTATTTACGGGGTGTTGTGATTTGTTTTGTATATAAGTAACTTCCTAGGTATATGTTCTTTGCGCCCTAAATGCACTTTTATTTTATACTCCTCCTTCTTCTTTTCGTGTCAACGACCTTATATCCTCCCGACCCAGAAACTGGCCACGTGCACTGCAGCATCCGTGGCCTTCATTTAGTCTTCCCTTATGCAGGTGGTTGGGCATAAGGGGCACAAAAGCAGGTGGGACCTCCTGAATTGGAGTACCACAGTTACAGCCGAGCCCCGCGGGATAGCCCCACTTAACCATATTTGACTTACAGCGACTTACTCCTCCACATAACACACTAACCCTCTTACAAATAAACTGAGCTATA
The DNA here is from genome assembly GCA_947562085.1 of Eudonia lacustrata. NCBI lineage: Eukaryota > Metazoa > Arthropoda > Insecta > Lepidoptera > Crambidae > Eudonia > Eudonia lacustrata. The sequence goes on from OX387332.1 coordinate 8,278,808, forward strand.
AACTGTATCTTATCTTATCTTAGTGGGGCCTGCTGAGGTTTCCCTCTATCAGTAACACTTCGACCCATCAGGATCTTTTGTGCAACCCCATCCTTTCACTCTTCTTCTCTTCTTCCTCTGTAAAGATAGATGCCATAAGTTTGGCAACGTCCTTAAGAGCAAAGAGCCTGAAGTCCTCCGTTTTCGGATAGGCCGACCCCAGGAGTCCCATTCTTTTCCTAGCCAGAGAGTCGCAGTCACACAGTAGGTGCTGCATTGACTCTGTTTCCTTTCCACATGCCCTACATAAACTATTTGTTCAGATGTGCATTCTGTGAAGCATTTGCTTTGTGGCATAGTGCCCTGTCAAGGCACTGATTATATATATAAACTGTATAAGCTTGGATTAGTAATGCACTTAGAAAAGAATTAGAACAGCACCAGAAAACCATTACAATATTAAAAAAGGTTGGAATTAGTAACAACCAAATAAACAATATTTCAACACCGATAGCACAGAAAATGAAAAAGGTTTTAAAAAACAATGACCTTGAGATATTACAAACTAATAAATTAAAAGAAAACTTTATGACGGATGAAATTCTACAGCTACGTCGAGAAAATATTAAACTTTCAACTATGTTGGCAGAAGAAAAACAGAGATCGTCAGACCTTATGAAAATTAGAAGCAGATGTCACACTACAATGCAAGATATGGAAGACAGATTAACTCTGAAAGAGCAGCGCTTAGCTACAACAAATATAATTAAAATGAACATATACAAAAATAGAAAGTTATTTAAGAAGCTAAAAAGTCAAAACAAACAGATAAAAAATTTGCAAAAAGAGTACCTACAAGTGAAAAATGAAAATTCGAAAATTAATATACTTTTAAAACAACTACAACTACAGTTAGAGAAATCACACATGGCCACATGTCCAATTACCAAGAAAAAAACAGAGGTTGAAATAAAGCAAAAGATGTTAAGGAAAATATCAATTTTTTCAGATAATGTAGGCATAGGAATAGCACAACAGATAAAGGGTTCAGATGACTCTTGTAAAGTAACAAATGTTTGTAAGCCAGGAGCCAGTTTTGACAAAGTGTTAGAAAGTGTTGATGGCAACTTCAAATTCTTGACAAAAGATGACACATTAGTAATAGCTGTAACAAATTTTTTTAAAGACCATCATAAACGTTTTTCTTATACAAAATTAATAAAACAACTGATTTGCAACATAAAAAGACAGTGTAATGTTATTGTTTGTGCAATGAGATATAACGGATACGACGATGAAACTATTTACAAATTGAATAATGAAATAGCACAAACAGCTAATTGTACAGAAAGAGTAAGATTTCTAGATATAAATTCAGAACTATTAAAAGACTTGCCGCAGAAACAGCTACAGCTTAGAGTTGCTGAGTCAATAATACAAAATAGTCGAAATTTTCATGGATCGTCTGCTCTTCATTTTGTAAAAACTACAGAATTTATAAAATCGAGCCAATATGAAGAAGACATGAGACTTCATGGAAGCCAGCATTATTTTCAGACAGTCAAGAAGCCAACAACTACGAGCTAAAAATTGTACATACTAATATTCAAAGTATTAGTAATAAGTATCTTGAGCTGGAGCTGTTGACAGAGGAAACAAAATGTGACGTGTTATGTCTTACTGAAACTTGGGCATCAGATCTTCAAATTGGTGCTATGCATATAGTCGGCTATGAACTTGTATCATACTTTAATAGGAAAATGTTTAATCACGGCGGTGTTGCTATTTATTTAAAAAATAATATAACATTTAAATTACGAAATGACATTAACAATTTGACATGTGAAATGAATTGTGAAGTAGCTGCAATTGAATTGAAATCTCCTAAATTAGTAATTGTTTGCATGTACAGGCCCAATTATGATTTTAACACATTCGACGATGTACTCTCTCTTATTTTAAATAAAGTCTGTCGTGAAGGAAAAAAAGTAGTGTTGGCAGGAGACTTCAATTTAGACGTTTTGACAAATAACAAAAAAGTTAAGCAATTTAAGAATATACTTAGTAATTTTAACTGTAATTTACTATTAGAAACGCCAACTAGAATAAGTAATACCAGTGCTACATGTATAGATAACTTTGTAATTAACTTTGACAGAAAATTTTGTGAAGCTAAGGTTTTAAATCTTAAATTATCCGACCATAATGTTATTGTAATGACCTATAACTATAAGTCGAATGTCATTATTGATAACACTGTCGAACAAATTTATATTAGGTCAACGGCAGAAAATAATTTTAAATATTTTAAATTTTTGTTTAATACTGACTTAAAGATAGAATCTGACATCATGAGTACTGCCGACCCTAATGAAAGAATGAACATTCTGTCGGACGCGATTATCCATTACTATAACATTGCATTTCCTAAGAAAAAAATACAGATATATAAAAATAAAATAAGCTGGTCCACCAAGGGGATAGAAATCTCGATATCTAATCTACAAAAACTAGAATTACTACAAGTTTATCAACCATGTATACGCAGAACTTTGTTGATAAAACAGTATAAACAAATATTGAAGAGAGTTATGTCAAAAGCAAAACACCTTCAGAACTCTGATCGTATTAATAAGGCTAGTAATACAGTTAAAGAAGCATGGCGCGTCATTAGTGAGCAAACCGGTAGAAAGATAAAACCCAATAAACGTATTGAGAAGTTAAAGAAAGATGATGGAAAGATATTGACGGATGACACAAAGATAGCACAGTACTTTAATGTATTTTTCTCCAAAATCGCACATACGATATCAGGACACCTTAGAACGAATATAGATAAATGTGATTCTTTGTTACAGAAAACAACTAAGCCAATGACTATGTTTAAAATGCTACCGATTGTCATTAAAGATTTACAAGGAATAGTAAGAAAATTAAAAGGCAAAACATCTAAAGACATATACGATATGAATACAATTATAATGAAAAGAATTATACTTGAAAACGACTATTTAGCAGAACTTTTACTTTTTGTCATTAACAGCTGCCTTATTGAAGGAGTTTTCCCAGACGCTTTTAAATTAGGACGTGTAATACCTTTATTTAAAAAAGGAGAAAAGGATGATGCTAATAATTATAGGCCTGTTTGCATTCTACCAACAATGTCAAAAATTTTAGAAACTATTATCAAAAACGATATATTAGACTATTTTGAGAAGAACGGGCTTTTCAACGCAAATCAATTTGGTTTTCGCAAAGGTAGATCAACTACTATGGCAATCAAAACAGTCATAAATTTTATATTAGAGGCACTGGACGCAAAACAGAAATGTTCAAGTATATTTTGCGATCTATCTAAGGCTTTTGATTGTTTGCGACATGACATACTACTTCACAAGCTCACCTATTACGGATTTGCTAATAAAGAACTAAAACTAATGGAATCATACCTTCAAAACAGGAAACAAAAAATAAGTGTTAATGGGACGCTCTCATCACTTATAGAAACGGATATAGGTGTTCCGCAGGGTTCTATACTGGGCCCTGTATTATTTCTGATCTATATTAATGACTTGCCAAATGTTTTACCCGATTCGACATTAATTACTTTGTTTGCTGATGATACTCATGTAGGCATAAAAGATAGTCTGTCTTCACAAATGGAGATAGAGATGGATAATGTTTTAGAGACTCTGAAGTCATGGTTTGAAGTAAATGGAATAATATTAAACACGAACAAGACAATAATGATGACATATAACACAAAACAATTTAATAATGATAAAATAGATAAGCATAATTTCAAAAGAAGCACGACATTTTTAGGATATATAGTTGACAATACAATAAATCACTCACTGCACATTGATAGGGTTTGCAAGAAAATAAGTAGTGCAAATTATGTTCTGTTAAAACTGAAACCATTAATAAATAAAAAAACATTAATCGCCGTTTACTTTGCGTACATCCAATCTATATTGAATTATACAATTACAATTTGGGGTAATGCGAGTGAGATACAGAGAGTCCTAAGGCTACAAAAACGAGCCATAAGAATTATAAATGGACAACACCGACGTACATCGGCCAGAAAATATTTTGTGCATAATAAGATAATGTCAGTTATATCTCTATATATATATAATTCACTGATAGAAGTCCATGATAAGAAACCAGCGTTAAAGAGAATAAGAGATGTCCACTCTTATAACACAAGAAATAGGAATAAATTAGTAATACCAAGAACTAGATTAAAGAAAACTGAAAAGCAAGGGGAAGCCATTAAAATCTCGTTGTACAACGCCTTGCCACAAGAAATAACAGAGTTGTCATCTTTGAACTTTAAGCATAAAATAAAATTGTTTTTCGAATGCAATCCATTTTATAGTCTTGAGGAATACTTCACTCAGTTACGACAGAATAAATGTTCATTCATTCAATGACTTCATTTATTATTCTATTGTTGTATGTACATGTTTAAATAATTTTATTCAATTCAATTTATTTATTAATGACATTTAATTTTTATTGTAATTATTTTTATATTTTTTTATTCATTAATTCGCTCAACAATTTAATATAATATTCAATCAATTTATTTATTATTGACATTTCATTTTTTGCAATTATTTTTATATTCTATATTCCAATTTACCTTTATATTTTGATATGTGCATGTGACTTGCTAGATGTAACGTTTTGTTATATGGCCAATAAATGATTCTGATTCTGATTCTGATTCTGTAAAGTAAAGTAAAGTAGGTAAATAGCCTATAACTGCCCCACTGCTGGGCAAAGGCCTCCTATCTAAAATCAAGTCATCACTACAATCACCACGCTTGCCAAATGCGAGTTGGTAATCACAAAACCGGGTATATGTATGCATCCTAAAAATCCCGAAACACACTTGGCCCGACCTGGGAATTGAACCCGGGACCTTCGGGTATCGGGCCGAGCGCTTTGCCACAAGGCCACCGAGGCATCAGTCAGACTGCAGCAGAGGCGGCGAAGTGGATATTAGTTATTCATTGATTTGTATAAGTCACTCAAATATAATTTTGAAACATATTTGAATAAGAAGCTGATATAGCCAGGTTGAAATAAAACACCTCCCGCCCGGCTAGCTACCACCATCTTATCTAATTATGTCGTCATAACATCAATGTTTGTAGCATTGTTATGTTCCGGCAGCTACCTACAGATAAGATAGCCAGTGCCTCACTAGTTGAGGATCCCGGGTGAAGTGCGCTTCCATCATTGATTGGCCTTATCAACACTTAACATCAGGTGAGATCAAGACACTGTGCTTACCCGTTAATATTTATTAAAAAAAACAACCATCAAACCAAATCGAGTATAACCATGTTGACCACAGATACAGTTAAATATAATAATTTCTCATCATTATTCTTCTAAGAATCGATGCCCAGGAGTTGTAATTAAAGTAACCTTATCTTTTAACTTTCAGAAACCAATATGGCCGCCGACACTCGTCTGTCGCGCGTGAAAAAACTAGGGCTGATTTTTCAATCGTCAGATAAAGTTTATTCATTGAATAATTTTTACTTTTACTTTTACTCTTAAGAAAATATGTCACAATGACAACTGATTTCGTTGGATTAAACATATCTGAGGATTGAAAAATCTATTTCCCTATCAGAGACACGTCGCTTTTCTGCCAACCGTACTAAGGTGAGAGCCGTTTTAATATGCTAATGGTACAAAATAAATTCGAAATAGGCGTTTTATCCGAAAATGAAGTACAAATTCGATTTAGCACTCCGCCGGAGGGTCGCAGAGATGTGCTCCTGACATATCATCATTTGTGTATAATAATGGCGGCTGGCAGAAACCGGCTACACCAATACCTACCAAATTATATTACCTATACTAGCGTTTTATCCAAAATGCCTTTCGCTCGTGTGTCTATGAAATAAAAATGGTTGATGTTAGGGCTTGATTGTCCGCCTAGCTAGTTGCCACCATCTTATCTAAATATGTAGCCATATCAATTTGTAGCACTGTTGTGTTCCGGCGGCTAGAGATAAGATAGCCAGTGCCTGAGTAGTTGAGGATTCCGGATGAAGTGTGCTTCCACCTTCGGCCTGATCATCACTTAAAGCGAGGGTTTCCAAAAAAACGGTGTTTTGAAATGAGTTTTATTCGAAATGTATAAGGATTTTAAATAAAAAAAAAAATGTTATTCATTGGTCTTTTATCTAGTAATTTCGGCTGGTATTTTCACGATATTTCACAATTTCCTGCATCGAATATAAAATCAAACATACGTCTTATTATTAGACTAAATATAATTTTATTCAAGCTATACACCGTTTCAGATAAAGAAAACAACACCAAACCAATTGACTTTGAATTATGTAATAGTTGTCGGTTATTATAGTTTTATTAATAAGTAAATGTTCAATAAAATCCACATTATTGCCTAATTCGACGCTCGCGCCATCATTCAGTCTCGAGCGGAACGCGTTGGAAATCTCACAACAATAAATCTCATACGGAGCGTTTATGCCCCGCCCCGTACCATAAGAAAAACTGTTGCTTTTCCTTCAAATTAAAACTACAAATTATTTAAAAAAATGAACTACAATATTGAAGTGTGTGTTAAGACTAATCTACTAAGAAAATTTAGATGCTTAAATCGGTCTGGTTAGCCTGTAAAATGCAAATCTATGTTTTAAAAGAGGTTACTTTGATATTTTTTTCTCTGTAATATAAGTTAACCAATCGTGTTTCTGCAACTAGCAAAATGAAGTCAATTAAATGAAAAATCATGTCATTAAATATCACTTTCATATGTTTTGTAATGTTGGGAATAATCAAGATCCCCGCCACGTAAATTTCCAATGCGTCGCCTTAACATCAGGTGAGATGACGGCCAAGTGAAAGAAAGAAAGAAAGAAAGAAATACATTTTATTGGCACACTGTTGCACAACAAAAACTAATTACATTTACAAAAAATATATATATATATATATACATATTGAAAAACAAAGTACTTTCACAATAAAACAGAGGAGACAAAGTGTGGCCAACTAGGCCCAACCTCAGCACATGCTACAACGACATGAGGTCAAGTGCTTACTCGGAAGATGTAAAAAAAATAGCTTAAGTTACCTGCAAAGAATGTAGCATTCTATTCTCTCTCACGTTCAAGGAGCTCTCTGAAAATCAGGGGCTTCGATGGCGTTCTGTGCATTGCCACAATAGCATTGCTGAGACAGCTACCCGTTGGCCTTGCACATTAAGGTAGTTTTTTCTTTTTGGATTTGTTTTTTGTATTAGAAAAAAAAAATACTTTTCTACACTCACACCAATTATCTAGCCCATGAGAAGCTTCGTTATGAAACTCATTAAATGGTTACTAGACAACGGATAAACATACTTAAAATACTTAAATACATACTTATTATACATAGAAAACACCCAGACCCAAGACAATTTAGAAAAACAATAATTTCTTAATTGACCCGACCGGGGATCGCGATGGCGACACCATGAAAACCGGTGTACAAACCACTCGACCAAGGAGGTCGTCGAAAAAGGTGGATTTAAAAGTAAATAGTGTTGATTAAATTCGGCAGGCTGGACAGAGATACGATAGCATATTTGGTAGTCCTGACCCGGCATGTCATGGGGTGCGGGTTCGAATCCCGCTCGTGGACATTTTTTCAACATTTTTTTTAGTTAGTTTTAGTTAGTTAAACGTCATAATATGGAGAAAGAGTCCGGTGACGCTGAAAAGGAAGCTGAAGGTTGTAGACTATCAGCAAACTATCTCCAAAACAATAAATTGTATTAAACTGCAGCGCATTAAATGCTACTAGCGGCCGCTCGCGGTTTCACCCGCGTAGTTCCCGTTCCCGTGGGAATATCTGGATAAAAAGTATCCTATACTTTACTTTATATAAGTATAAAGTAAAGTATAGTATGAGATCGGTGGTAAATTAACCTAATAACCAAATTTAATTAATATCCATTTGAAATTAAATGAAATGCTACAAAAATTCTAAGTTGAATTCTTTATCTTGTGTGCTAACACTAAAGTGACGTGTGCAATTCGCATTTTCGTTGTTCCCAAGTCTCAAGTCGACTTAAGCACCGACAAGCGAGTGTGCTTAGCGACTCGGAGCAGCTTAACGCCTTGTGACGTCATTAAGTTACACATTCCAAGTTGGGGAGAGCCTTGATGTTGGGAATGATTAATTTGTTGAAATACATAAGAAACAAGAGTTTTGGTGTTGGTAACACGAGTTTTGTTTGCCGGGTACGAAAAGTATATAAATATAATTTAAATACTTAAGTAATTTTTATTTAACAATCTTAACTTACATTATAAGATAATAGATTAAGATTGTGAGAGACCAGCGCTCCCCCCTCAAGATATAGTTAGCAATTGTTTTTTACAAAACAATGTTCGCTAATAGATCGGAGAAAGGTAAAAAATAAATGAATAACAAAACTAAAATACAAATAGAGCCAAGTAACTGAGAATTACATATCTTACAAAATAAGATGAGCTGTATAAGAGTGTTTGAGTGAGTGCATCTTTAAATGTTGGTTATGATTATGAATGAATGTATGATTAGCGGTAGGGGTAAAGTAAGTCTTTAATTTCGGTGTTTAGGATTTGCAAAATCAGCAACCTTTGGTCTGAGGTTCAACTTAGTCTGAGAGTTTTTTTTGTGGAGTCTATTATACAACGCGTGTAACGCGTGTAAAAGGTGTGGTCAAAATTAAAAGATCCACAAAGTGTTTCCCATCTTCGTCATGCAGTGGTTAATAAAATATTTATATTTGTGAAGTGATGCGCGTCAGGCGCGCATAAGCTTGCAACACTGATCATAAATGTAAGTACACAGAGGTTACTAAACCACCAGGGCTGTGACTTGTTTATTTTGATGTGACGTCACAATAGAAATATTAAATAAAAAATTGCAATAACACATTAAAGTTAATAATCATGACTTGGTTACTCTGCATACAAGATCTAGATCGGACACACTTTGGATCTTTTCATTTTGACCACACCTTTCTGTTACACGTTATATAAAGCAGGTCCTAAAAATTTGAAAAATCTTTGTGAAAACGAGTAAGAGTAAGTAGACTAATGACAGTGCAAATTAGCTTAATTGCGCTTATGTGTGGTTGGGTAACAAAACAGCTGGTAACCTAAAAATTTAGAACTTAGATTTGTGATTTTGTTAAAGTTTAACATCAGTAGGTTTTGATTTTCGCCTTCATTATGCAAAATCATAATAAAAATATGAAGGATTTCAAGCAAACTGTGTAGATATATAACTTTCTTATTCCTGTTCTCTTAAGTAATCGATGTACTGGCCGAATTAGAAGTTATATAAGAAGAAAAAGATAGCAATGCTAATAACAACGTTTAACAAATAAATCTATTAAATTTCTGTTGTTATATCTGTTGTTATTACTTTTGAACCACTGCGAAAAATTAAGCAACTGATGGGATATACAATTATCTATTACAAAAAACTGTTCGATTGCTTGCCACCCTTGCCACCGTTATTAACGAAACTCGTTAAATATTAAATGAATATATTATTATATTTCATTTATCATAAAAACAAACGTTACGTTACATTGTAAAGTATACTTGATTCAGTGAAATTAGACGATAATATGGAAGCAGAAGAAGTGAAGCTTAAAGGTCGATATGCGCATAAATTATGACATTAACACCTCAGACTCCCTGTGCTCCTTGTGACCAAGGACCCTTCTAAGTCGTCACGCTAAAATAATAACGTAAGTATAAAACGCATAAAAATGTTTAATTTCAATTTGTAGTGTTCTTGTGGACTTTAGAAATAAAGTAAAGACATTTGTTTAGGAGAAAACACATTAAAACATTACATATTTATTTATTTATTAAGGTACACCAACAGCATAACATGTACTTACTTTCTTATATTAAAATACTAACTAAATGCACACTTATTACATGAATGCCTATAATAGGTATACACAACATTTGTTATTACATATGGATATGTTTAAAAGAAAAAATAAAAAAAATATGGAAACTATGTAAAAACACAAAAAAGAAATCAAATTATTTGAACATGCACATTTACATCTCTGCACATAAACAGAAAAGAAAACAACATTTAATATTTTTAACCGATAACGGTTCCGACGCAGCATTATGCTGGCATAGCGACCAATGCTGATCTTCTGTCGGAACCGAATTGGTGGCACTGCCATATTTCAAAAAGAAATCAAATAGGCTAGCATTGCACGCAATCTCACTTAATGTTAAGTGAAGATGTGGCTTATGGTGGAACGTGCTTACCTAGAAATCTTCTATTCACTTTAACTTCGAAGAGGCCCAAGTTATATCGTTCAGAAACACATCAGATAGCAAAAAGTTCCACTCCTTAGCTTTCACATACATTCATAATATCAGTTATATCTCCCGATCCGATCCGAACCCTTCGGAGACTCTGGAAGGGCACGGGGACGCGCACTTTTAAGTGTGCGATGCCGTACCCCTCTAGAAATCCTCTGAAGGTGTTTCGTTTCAACACGGCTTGAGGTACCCTTTACGTACCTCGCCGCCCCTAAAACAAGCCCGGTGAAGCTGGAAATGCCCCTCGGCAACCAGCAGTCTCTCTCCAAAAAAAAAAAAAAAAAAAAGTTATATCTCGTGCAGTTTTGTATATGAACTTTTTCTGTGACTAGCTATAATATATAATGTTACATTTGTGTCACCTCCACGTCCAGAGCTTCTTAGCGCTAATGACAGTGCAAATTAGCTTAATGGCGCTTATGTGTGGTTGTGTAAGACTAAACAGGTGGTAACCTAAGAATTTAGATAGATTTGTGGCGTTGTTAAAGTTTATTATCAGTAGGTCTTGATTTTCGCATTCAATAAGCAAAATCATAATAAAAATATTAAGGATTTCAAGCAAACTGTGTAGATATATAACTTTCTTATTCCTGTTTTCTTAAGTATTCGATGTCCTGGCCGAATTCGAAGAAAAATAAGAAGAAAAAGATAGCAATGCTAGTAACAACGTTTAACAAATAAATCTATTATATTTCTGTTGTTATTACTTTTGAACCACTGCGAAAAATAAAGCAACTGATTGGAATACACAATTATCTATTACAAAAAACTGTTCGATTGCTTTTATGCCTTTTCCATCGTTATTAACGAAACTCTAAAATATTAAATTTACCATAAAAACAAAAAAAACATTTTTTTTTTCGTTTAACTCACTTTCCTCGGTTTCCCGCTTACGCCAGTTGCTCGCCGACACCCCATCCGCAGTAGTTGTTGAATCACGCTCGCATAATATCCGGAATGCAATAGGGGAAGTCGCGAGGAAACGATTTTTCATACGACATATTTATGAGGTGCGGCGACATCGCTTAATAGGTATTCAAACGGTTTTATAACAAGCGTGCCAGTGTTATTTACGGTAATCATTTTTATTTTTATTTACTGACTCGTAAAGAAGCTCGGCGGCACAATGGTAAACGCGCTCGGTCTACGTTTGCTGAAGTTAAACAATTTTCGCAAAGGCCTGCCATTAGATGGGTGACCAAAACTGTAGCTTGAGCTACTCCGTGCTTCGTTAGCACGTAAATACGTTGGTCCCGGCTTCATTAGCATTTGGAACCGCACAAGGCCCGTGTGGTGGTTCATGGCCTATTCTCCCTGTGGTATTTCCATCCAAGGAGGGCTCGTGTCCCAGCAGTGGGGACAGAAAATGGTCTGGCGATGATGAGACGAAAAATAATGGCTACACTTCTTCGTTTCGATCGTCGATTCTGCTATTTAAATTTTTTTTCTTTTTTGGAGAGGGACTGCTGATTGCCACAGGGGGCATTTTCAGCTTCACCGGGCTTTTTTGGGGCGGCGAGGTACGTAAAGGGTACCTCAAGCCGTGTCCTCCTCAATAACCTCCTCAAGCCTCAAGCCTCAAGCAATAACACCAATGTTAGTAGCTTAGGTCCTGGTAGTGCGCTACCTTTGGCATCAGTCACAAGATAAAGCCAAACCCATTGTTATAAATAAAATTAATGAGAAAAAAAAAATCTGTAGATTCATCATCATCTCAGCCAAAAGACGTCCACTGCTGGACAAAGGCCTCCCCCAAATCATCATGGGGGGTATTTGCCGTAATCGCCACGCTTGGCAGGCGGGTTAGCGATTGCAGTAGGTTGAGGGTAACCTCAGAGAGATGCTGCTGCCCATCCTCTGGAATGGTCCCTCAGTCGGCTTTAACGACACCCACGGGAAGAGATGGGGTGGTGCAATTCTTTACCTCCGGCACCACACAGGAAGTGTACCACCATTGTAGATTATAATTATGAAATTTTTTATTGCTTTCAATTAGTCTTAAGCCAACTCGCGCTTGACCGTTCCAAATTAGATATTCAATTAGCTTTGTGCCAACTAGTTCTTGCCTCTCTACATCTAGTATATACAAAGTTTGTTCCTACGGGAAATTAAACTATCCAGTATAATAAACATATTAAGATCGTAACATAAGGTTTAATAGAATTATTGCCGCCAATAGCATAGTGAAGAGATGTGATCACTTCCATACGGGTTAACTGTTAATTATTAATTAATCTTAATTGCAAAAGGCGGACTTAATGCCCTGAGGCACTGTCTACCAGTCAATCAATAAAGGTATCTAAGAGAGAGAAAAAAACACAAAAGAGACTACTAAGATTGATTATTGTGTTACTTTTTGTTAATTCTTAAGTTGCATCAGTCTTTCATGTAGTGATGGGATATCACATAAAAATTACGCAATCTTAAACTTTTTTAATCACCTGTCAGACATAGGTATTTCATGAAACTCTCTGATGGAAAAGAAAATACAGACAAGAGATAAAGAGTATAAGGAGACCCTTATACTGCGCTAGTGTATTGCATGCCATCAAGCTGTAATAGTGTTCGCGCCGATATCGATATAAAATTATTTTATGGTTCAATTTCCTCCATTAAATGAGCGATTGGATAAAATTATTAGACGTAGGTTATTCAAACTACATTTATCATATTTTTTAGTAATTACTTTTTATAATTATACTTAAAAGTTACCTTAAAAAACAAAACACTTTTTTACGATATATTTTTTCACAAAATCAATACCTGTCTAGGTAAAATTTATCTTTCAAAAATTTATTTAAATATTGATTTATTTACCTAGTACAGCCACATGGTACATATCAAACACTAGCTTTTGTTCGCGGCTTTACTCACGTAGGCAAATTGTTTGTTCTATTTCTTCACACGTGTAGGAATCAGTAAACGCGTGATGTTTCCAGGATGTCTACATAGCACCATTATTGAAATTTGTGAAAGAAAACTGCTACACGATAAACTACTATTATTAATTAGTTCATGCAAAACACACATTTCCAAAAATGAATTAATGAAAATGTAATGATACTAGTTTCAAAATCGACCAAGAGACTTTTTATAGATATTTTAATTTTGCATTCACTATGCTATATGTATGTAACGCCTTGGTGGCCGAGTGGCATCACGCTCGGCCCGATCCCCGAAGGCCTCGGGTTCAATTCTCAGGCCGGGCAAGGTGCGTTTCGGATATTTCGATTCGATTAAGCCATTACCCATCAATTGCAGTAATGACTTGATTTCAAAGATGGAGGCCTTTGCCCAGCAGTGGGACAGTTAAGTATAGAGGATATTTACTTACTTTATGCTAAATTTAAGTTACAAGATAAAATTTTACTAGATAAAATCAACTAGTATCAGGCAGGAAGCTCGATTGGGAGTCGAACCCACGACCCTTGAATCCATGGGTCGTGATTTTTTATAGTTAAAGCTTTTTATTATTTTGTATTTGGCCAATGCAGCAAGAAAATTCTCCCCCTACCTAACACATACCGGTAGGTGCCTTTCCAATAAAGTATTCCTTAATAATGGCAATATACGTCGCCTGCCTATCTGCCACTGCGATAAAACCTAACTACTAGATATCGTATAATCCAATTTGAATTTAAAAATGGTTCTCGTGTGAAAAAGCAGCGACTTCGATTCGGCGGATTGCTGGCTCGAATTGGGTTTTAAAGGGATAGTGTTGGGACACGGCACGGTACTAAATGTGCAGTACTTATTGTACTTATACGAGTACTAATCATTTTGCTTCCATTCGTTTATTTATTTATTAAAAAGGTCACTTTAAACTACAGAGAACAAACCAAAAACAAGAAAAGAGAAAACAACAGAATCTTACACGACTATAGTCTGAGCTCCGATAACAGCCGGGCACAGAGTTTGATAACAATAATAGACATTATAACAAATAGGGCTAAGTAACTTAATACTAAACAATAATAAACCAGCACCGTTGTTTACGATTGATGTTTTTTTAAACATTTATTTAAATTACTACAAACGATCTGTATCTCTTTAGTTGCTAAGCTTTTTCTAATTAATATTTTATAATGTTTTTTTAGGCCTATGCCCAGCAGTGGGTCGAGAGGGGCTGATGATGATGAACTTTTCAGGTGTGACTCGGACTTAAATATATTGAGCATTGATGATAGTCATGGTGGAGCAAACCATGACTCATTTGTGTGGAACCATCATGTGCTGAAGTCCCATCTCCAATATCTTCGTATTTTTTTTTGCGTTGTTTCTAAATATTGTACTTAGGAGCTATGTACTAGTTTTTCCAAAAATAGTTTTTTTGTATGTCACTTTGGGGATTTAGAACACATGAGACACAATTTTTGCAGCAATTTAATGCTTTTATTATATATTTATAAAATTTATAAAATATAGTGAAAAAATTAAACGCCTACCCGACCCAGTCAGGAATTGACCCTGGGTTTTCCACAAAGTTCGCAAGTTCGATTCCTGGCTAGGTCGGGTAGGCGTTTAAGTTTTTACTGTATTTTATAAATTTGATAAATATTTAATTAAGCTTCAGTGCAGCAAAGCACTTGAAAATAAAAAAAAAGTAAAAATTTGCTTTTATTATGTAAATTTCTTATTTCCAATGTTAGTTACTGGCTCAATGAAAGTTGGTGAGTTTTGAGGACCGCCACCCACCTTATGACAACATCCGGAACCGATAAAGTACAGACATCAACCTATCCAAAACTATCAAATATCTTTAATACAATGTCAACCATATGACTTAGACGTAAAAAAAAAAAAAAAAAATACTTTTATTTCAGACCAAATGGTCCATATTCACAATAAAATTAAAAATTATAAATTACATTATATTATTAAAATTACATTATAATTCCATTACATAAATAAAATAAAATAAAGTAGAGTATGTTAGTAACACACAGACTTACAACTATGTTAGTAACTAAAATTACAAACACAACGCAAAAAAAAAAAAAAAAAAAGTAAAGTTCAAAGTATATTGCGGAAATTTGACTGTTTGTGGTAGGCTGATCTGCAGGCGTGTGTACATTCCGAAGTACGGAAGACTTCGAAATATTTTAATTTCATCACAGAACCGGTAAGTCACAGTATTTGGTAAGTTACTTTACTTTTAAGAGCGCAATTCGCTTTTATCTATTTACACCGTCTCACTCAATTACTAGTAGGTACTATAAATAGTACTTAGACTGACGTAACTAGCCTATATAATGTCCCACTGCGGAGCAAAAGCGTCCAAACCAAGTTATCGCTACAATGGTAGGTAATGGCTTAACACCAAACTTGACAAACTATAGTACTCATGAACTCATTTTCCTGTAAAACAAAAGCCCTTTACGATGCTAAAAAATAAAAGGCAAAAAATATAAAATAAAAAAATATAATAATTTCTAGTACTATAAAATAGTACTACGTTTCGTCCCAACACTAGCACGTGTGATAAGAATTTTCATATGTATACATTGGAGCACCCTTCTACGTTGACTTAAAAGCGATTTTAGAAAGCAAATTTGTCTTAAAGCAACATATTACTTGCGGTTAACTAAGTTATTCGAATTTGATGCATATTGCATGAGATTATTATTTTTACATTGTAGGTAACGGAAAACTGTTAGAACTGTATAGAAGTTAGCTAAGTGTTTGCTGTCTATAATTTTAGATTTTTAAAATTATTCCACAACCGAAAAAGAAAAAGAAGACTTCCACGAGAGACAGATCGATGACAGGACACACCAGGACAGTTGGTTGCATGGCCCCGACGAGCACAGGATCGAGGCGAATGGCATAATCGAACAGAGGCCTAAGCCCAGCAGTGGCTCGAGAGGGGGCTGATGATGATGATTATGATGATTTCACAACCGGGACAAATAAGATTAATAATAAAAACGACGACCTAAGTATAAAATTTCTTCGAAGCATAAGCAAACGCGGCCGTTTTCGTCATGCATTTTTGCTCCGGATCCAAGTCTAAGCATGCCTTATGTTAGTGCATGTATGCTTGTTACTCCAAGCATGCAACTATATTGTTGAATCGCATGCTACGAGTATTGAAGCGGATGGGTCGGAGCGCTAGTGGTTCCTATGACCAGACTTACAGAATTATGGTGGGATACGGAGTTTTAATAAGCCGTTTAGGATGATGAATGAATGTGTAGAATGTAGAATGTAAGTGCGAGAACTCGTATGAAATGAACAAGATAAAACTAGCTCCGATTATGTAGGAGGAAGAAATAACAAATAGGCGTTTAGGTGGTCTGTTAAAACCCAAAACATACCTTTCATAAGCTTTATACGGCTTCTATAGTCGAATTGTAGGACACCGGTATCTACTGCACTTTTTTTTTCATAAAAAAAAATTGTTTGAGTTAGAAATGTTTAAAAAATTCAAGTATCAATTGAAATTGATCACTTTTTAAGAATTTTCCTTGTACAATATTTATGTTTTACTACATAATACGAATTTCTTTTCATTAAAAGAAATTATTTGAATTAAAATGTTTAAAAATTTCAAATATCAATTGAAATTGATCACTTTGTAAGAATTTTCCTTGTACAATATTTATGTTTTACTACATAATACGAAAATAAAAGAGAAAAATAAAAAGGTCGAAATTAAAAAGTCTTACAAAAACACAAATGTTGAAAAAATTTCCACGAGCAGGGTTTAAACCTGCACCCTTCTGATATAAAATTTTTTCAACATTTGTGTTTTTGTAATTTGTTCGCAACAAAATTTGCGTTAAAAATTATATAAACATTTATAAATAGCTTGCCTACTTCTTAACTGATCTTTAGTATTTGTAAAAATATTATGATCGGATGTTAATGACGGTAGTTGTTAACATTGAATGGGCGCCTTTGGCTTTCAAAGTAAAAAAGTAAAAGGTGTTGAATAATTTCAGCGGGCTGGTTAGAACCACGATAGCTCAATTGGAAGAGCACCTGACCCGGTATGTCAGAAGGGTGCAGGTTCAAACCCTGCTCGTGGAAATTTTTTCAACATTTGTGTTTTTGTAATTTGTTCGCAACAAAATTTGCGTTAAAAATTATATAAACATTTTTAAAAAGTCTTATTTCCTAACCGTTACAGTTCCATGTCTAATAAGGCTATCGTTGCTCTATATATACTAGATACTTACGTAAGTTTATCAACACAATCTACTCTTACTTTGTAAGCCACAAAAGGCTTTTATTTAACTTCATTACTACGTCATCAACAACCTATCAACATAACCAAGGATTAGTTGAAAATAGACAAAAGAAGAAGAAATTTAACTATAAAAAATCACGACCCTTGGATTCAAGGGTCGTGGGTTCAACTCGTAATCGAGCTTCCTGACACTAGTTGATTTTATCTAGTAAAATTTTATCTTGTAACATATATTTAGGATAAGTAAAATTTTAAGGGTATCCCCTTCAAACTTTGAGATAGCTAATTTAAAAATTTGGGTTTAAATAAACCGCTCTGGCTGACAATGTCTAGTCTCCTACAAAGTCCAATATTCTGACTTCAAAATAGCAATTTTATAAATAAATGGTTGGAACCGAGTCACTTTAAGCTTGTTTATAGTAAACACATTTTAAATACTAATAGTTGTTAGTTTGCGTTATCCCAAAAAGGGTTAAGAGTTTGGTCACCCCACACATTAGCGTCAGTTTTCGCGGCAAAATCGCTCGGTGTTAGTAACTCGATTACTGTTGTGCTTTCATATCGATATATTCTTGATATATTTTTTTATCGATAAGTAGGCAAATAAATCAGTTTTATCGGATGTGAAGCAGAAGTCGAGTCCAGAATTCCAGAAGCAAAGACAGCTAGTGAAACAGGATTGTGCCGCACTCACACTCTCACACTTCGCTTTAAGGACCCCATGGTCCTTCCTTCCTTCCTTCCTTCCTACAATAGTAATGGGAAAAAAATTCATAATTAAATAATAAACTCTGTGATTAGATCAAGTCCCCTTAGAGGTATGCTAGAACGTGGATGTAGGTACAGCGCCAAGCAATAAAATTTCTAACACTTTGATACCGCGATTCACAACATACACAGTACCAAAACTACTAATCAACCTGACAACTAGTGTTTATCGTACGTTGTCGACCGCGGAGGTCTGAACACTATCGATGAAAGGAACATCACTACATTGAAAGATTTACTAGGGGTGTTACCGTGGTTCGTTCTAACCTTTGCTCGCATTAACTAGATATAGATCTAAGCTCGCTAGCTACCGGAGTTTTAAAAGGGCGGCTCCCTAGAATTAATGAAACACGGGCAAACTTTGACTTACAACTTTCAGAGAAAGGTTAACGAAAAAAACGCAATTTTAGACAGCTTTTTTTGTATTGTACGAAACATAAAACCGTTGTAGCTGCATAGTTATAATATTTTTAATATTGCCGTTTCTTTGATAAGTGAATGTATAAGATATTTGAATTCAAATATATAAAGATATTGTTAAAAAAAGAGAATTGTGCTATTTCTTGTGTTTGTAAATTTTAGTTCTTAGTTTCAGTAAGCTCTATTAATGTTTAAGATATTTGAATTCTAATTTATAAAGAAAGAATGAAAGATATTGTTGAGAAGGTAGAATGAGCTTTTTCTTGTTGACGACCTCCTTGGTCGAGTGGTTTGTACATCGGTTTTCATGGTGTCGCCATCTCTGAGGTCCCGGACTCGATCCCCGGTCGGGTCAATTCAGGAATTATTGTTTTTCTAAATTGTCTCGGGTCTGGGTGTTTTCTATGTAATGGGTGATTTTTTACGACCTTTTTTTTTCAAGTTGGCAGCATTGATATGTAATGGCGTCCAAGCGTAATCTGTAAAAGTCAAAATTGTTCAGTATTCTATGCCATTTGATCATGGAAAGACTTACAAATGAACAACGATTGCAAATCATAGAAATTTATTATCAAAATTCGTGGTCTGTGAAAAATGTGTTTCGCTTGTTACGGCCATTTTATGGTCGTCATAATCAACCTAGTGAAACTACAATTAGAGGTGTTATTACCAAATTTCGTACCAAATTTACTTTATTAGACATTAAACCATCTGTCCGCATGCGTACAGTGCGTACCGAAGAGAATATTGCATCCGTAGCAACCAGTGTGAATGAAGATCGTGAAATATCCATTCGCCGCCGATCTCAACAGTTGGGAATGTGTTACTCCACCACCTGGAAAATTTTGCGTGTCGATTTGGGTTTGAAGGCTTACAAAATTCAACTTGTGCAACAATTGAAGCCAAATGACCTACCACAACGTCGAATTTTTAGTGAATGGGCCTTGCAACAGCTCGAAGAAGATCCACTGTTTTATCGAAAAATTGTGTTCAGTGATGAGGCTCACTTTTGGCTAAATGGATACGTTAACAAGCAAAATTGCCGCATCTGGTGTGATGAACAGCCACATGCTATACAAGAATTGCCCATGCATCCAGAAAAAACAACAGTTTGGTGTGGTTTATGGGCTGGTGGAATTATCGGGCCGTTTTTCTTTAAAGACGACCTTGGACGAAACGTTACCGTCAACGGCGAACGATATCGATCCATGATTCGTAACTTTTTATTGCCCAAATTGGAAGATCTGAACTTGGTTGACATGTGGTTTCAACAAGACGGCGCCACATGCCACACAGCACGTGAAACAATGGACATTTTAAGGAATTAATTTGGTGACCAATTTATCTCTCGTTTTGGCCCTGTAAATTGGCCACCAAGGTCATGCGACTTGACGCCTCTGGACTATTTTTTGTGGGGCTACGTGAAATCGTTGGTGTATATGGACAAGCCCAACACTATTGAGGCCTTACAAGACAACATAACACGTGTTATTGGTGGAATTCAGGCCGAAATGCTGGAAAAAGTATTGCAAAATTGGACCTTCCGTATGGACTATTTGAAACGTAGCCGTGGTCAACATTTGCATGAAGTAATCTTTAAAAAGTAAATGGCAAGAACCAGTTTATCGATTCCAATAAAGATTTTGTATACATAATGCATTTTTAGCTGTTTTATTCAACTTTTAAAAAGAAGGCTCTTAAAAAATCACCCGTTATAATAAGTATGTATTAAAGTATTTTAAGTATGTTTATCCGTTGTCTAGTAACCATTTAACGAGTTTCATAACGAAACTTCTCTTGGGCTAGATAATTGCTGTGAGTGTAGGAAAGTTTGTTTGTTTGTTGTTCTTTGTCTTTTAACATTTTAGTTCTCATTGGTTCTAATAGATAAATAATTTACTGATCGCCTTTGTGGCCTAGTGGTAGTGGTTAAATTGACCGGTCTCAAGGTCCCGAATTCGATTTTTAATATCGATACAGCTTCGATCAATAATAGTACTAGATTCAGGATCTGGGTCAAATATGCATCACGAAAATGCCCGCGTTTGATCAATAACGTAAAATAGGTTATTTAGGGCACGAGCTTTCCCTATGGAGGGAAAACCACAGAACAGGCCATAAACCACCGCAGCGCAGCAGTCGTTAACAACCATCGATTGGTGGTTGTTAACGACTGGTAATGCAGCCGGGACCAACGGCTTTACGTGCCTTCCGAAGCACGGAGAAGCGTAAGTGGCTTAACTACAGAAATGGCAGTCCGTCCAAATATAAAATAAAAAATATAATACATTGCAAGACACAACATAGTGAATATGCTTCCATTGATATTAATGCTGGTATTGTCGAAATAACGATGATTTATAGGGTTCACTTTAGCAGAGATCCTTCATAATTGTTGGTGATACCTAAAGCTTTTCTACGACTTATTTACTAATTGGTGATTATTTACTCTTTTGACATTGAAGAAGGTTTTGATTTATAGGTTATGCTGCTTTTTATAGTGTCTGTCGTCTGCCGGATGTATAAGTGTTCGATTTTTA
This sequence comes from Eudonia lacustrata, assembly GCA_947562085.1. Taxonomy (NCBI): domain Eukaryota; kingdom Metazoa; phylum Arthropoda; class Insecta; order Lepidoptera; family Crambidae; genus Eudonia; species Eudonia lacustrata. The sequence goes on from OX387332.1 coordinate 8,300,101, forward strand.
AAAATATTTTTAAGGACTTGGCCTTCATTACATCTGATTCTGATGTTATGTGATTATAAGATAAGATAAGATATAAGATTATAAGGTGGAAGTGCACTTCGCTGGAGTCCTCAGCTACTGAGAAGTGTTTATAGGGCCAGATATAGGAATTGTTTAGGTTTTAGTTGTTTGTTAGAAATTTAATCGAGCGTAGTGGAGTACGAGGTGTCTCTTTACGCCCCGATTGAAGGACCCCACATCATAGAAAGGAGGGAAAACGTACAAATACCGTATCTTATTTAAACGGTATCTTTACTGAAGGTCTTTGAAAAAAAAATAATTTTGTTAATTTTGTTGGTTGTCCTATTAAATAAAATAAATAAATAAATAAATAAGATGGGATGTATTAGTGTTATGCTATTAATTAATTAGAATATTGTTGATTAACGTTTCAATACGCTTTGAAAGTTTTTGAAAATCTTTTAACTTTGAAGTTTTTTTCTTTTTTATCGTCTTTAATATGGTTAAGGGTCTTTATTTTTCAAATTGGGTAAAATATGTTATTTATTTTATGTTATATGGGCGGTAAATATGTGATTAATTCTGTGTTATATTGGCTTGCATGTTTTGAAGTGTCTAAGATATACCGAAAAAAGCCTCTTAATATATCTCAGCGTGTTTTGTGGCCGCCTCAAATCTGTGCATTGTGTTCGCACAAGGTATTTCCGCGATGTATTACACACGGAAGAATCCGGTGCGGCGTGTAATTACGGCGCGTCGGGTACATGTGGCGCTTCCCAGGCCTCGTGGCTCGAGACAGAGTACGGCTCGAGTAGACGGTGCGACAGAAATGAGTCGTGCGACTAAAAAAGCAAACGTTACGACAAAGATAAGATAATTTAAGACAAATACACTTTATTGCGCCTCGGTGGCTTTATAACGGCTCGGTGGCCGAGTGGCAAAACGTTCGGCCTGATACCCGAAGGTCCCGAGTTCAATTTCTAGGTCGGCAAAGTGTGTCTCGGATTTTTCGATGCATAGCCCGGGTATGTGATCACCAACCCGCATTTGGCAAGCGTGGCGATTAAGCCAATAGCCATCAATTGTAGCGATGATTTGATTTCAATGATAGAGGCGTTTGCCCAGCAGTGGGACAGTATAAAGGCTATTTAGATAGATTAGACACTTTACTGCATACCGGAAATGAGATGTGTGAAAAAAATACTACGAGCATTGTGCGTGTTGCGACCTTTTTTGTGTTTCATTTGTTTTTTTCTGTTTTGTTATTTGGTTAAAGTACCTATAAATATACTGATGAAGCTAAAAGTTGCTTGTTGCTTGTTGCTTGGTTGGCTCTTGCCCTTTCTGTTTATAACACTGAGCAGTATAGGCTACGTACGAAGAATCCGGTGCGGCGTGTAATTACGGCGCCGCCGGGTGCATGTGGCGCTTCCCAGGCCTCGTGGCTCGAGACAGAGTACGGCTGGAGTAGATGGTGCGACAGAAATTAATCGTGCGACTAAAAAAGCAGACGTTGCGACAAAGATAAGATAATATAAGACAAATACACTTTATTGCGCATCGGGTGGCTTTATAACGGCTCGGTGTCCGAGTGGGCAAAGCGCACGTTATTTGGTTAAAGTACCTCTAGACTGATGAAGTTGAAAATGTATGTTGCTTGGTTTGCTCTTGCTCTTTCTGTTTATAACACTGAGTAGTATAGGCTACGTACGAAGAATCCGGTGAGGCAAGTAATTATGGCGCCGGGTACATGTGGCGCTTCCCAGGCCTCGTGGCTCAAGACAGAGTACGGCTCGAGTAGACGGTGCGACAGAAATGAGTCATGCGACAAAAAAGCAGCCCCAAAGTGAATCTTGGCTTCCGATAATAAGAGCCTCCATTTGGGTCTGTCTTGCGCCACCTCCTGCCGTCATCGGCCACTAAGCCATCCCACATATACGCGAACATCATTAAAAAAATATCGGTAATTGGTTTGAAAAACTTAGTATTTTGTATAGAACGAAATTTATAAAGTAACGCTCTTAATATCTCAGCATGAATTGTGGCCGCTTGCTTTTGCATAGCTTATCTGCATTGTGATACACATGGAATTTCCGCTATTAATGCAACATTATTTACGAATCTGCTCGTTTTACAGGTTTACAGAAAGACTAAGGTATTTTATTAATTTATTTATTTTAATGATCACCAACATATATAACATCATTGATTTCTTAAACAAAACATTATTAAAATAGATTTTAGCTTGATATCAATACAATTATAGGTGAAGACTGCATGCAATTACATAAATAAAATTTACAGAACAATAAAATGTGAATATTGTTTAAAACTAATATGGTCTCCTAATTATTTTGTAAATTGCATACCATCTTTTAGTGCTTTGGGGGATTTTTGAATCTCATCGGTGATCTCAAAATTAAATAACATGAAATACACTATGTTCTATTTTTTTGACTTTTTTATTTACAATTTTACTATAGAGATACATACTGTTCGAGAATTTTCGGTGTCAAAACTAAGTTACCAGCGACCTTGAATTAGGGAAAAATAAGCGCGCTTCATTTATCAATGAAGCACTTCAAATATCATTCATTTATAATATCTTATAGCGTGAGATTTACCAGTGACGCGACAGACCACAGATTTTTACTTGACGTATATAAACGTCAAAAACAAAGCTGCTTCACGCTCACGACAAAGTCGGACAGTGAGTTTTGCTCCTTAATGTTGTTACCACAATATAGGTTAGGTTGGTACGTCGTTCATTGTTCGCGAATACTTTTAGTTGTGCTCTTCTAACCGTTAGCCTTGAGACGGTTTAAATATGGCCCTAATTAACAAGAAATCTCGTTAAGCGAGCTAATGGGGTGAGAATTTGAATTATGCCAGAGGAGATTTTGTATATCTTTTTTTTACAGGTGTATAGCCTTTCCGTGAACAATATAAATAAAGATATTTGAGAAATGCTAGTTTTTTCTTGCGCAGGACTGATGGCCGCTGGGGCGGAAAAGTCCTGGAGTGGCGATCGCGTACCGGAAAGCGCAGTGTGGGCAGGCCTCCAACAAGGTGGACCGACGATTTGGTGAAGGTCGCGGGAAGCCGCTGGATGCGAGCAGCACAAAACCGGTCGTTGTGGAGATCCTTGGGGGAGGCCTTTGTCCAGCAGTGGACGTCTTTTGGCTGAGATGATGATTCTTGCGCAGTTTTTTTTTGTAGAGGAGCTCGATGGCGCAGTTAAAGCGCCGGGTCTGCGAGTGCTGTGGTTATGAAACTTTCTCAAAGACCGGTCGCCGGATGGGTGACCAAAAATTTATCATCTTGAGCTCCATCGTGCTTTGGAAGGCACTTAAAGACGGTCCCGGCTGCATTAGCAGTCGTTAACAACCGCCAAACCGCACTGGGCCCGCGTGGTGGTTTATGGCCCGTTTTCCCTATCCATCCATAGGAAAGGCTCATGCTCTAGGAGTGGGGACATAAAAATGAGCTGATGATGATGATGATGATGATTGTTTTGTAAAACAGCCAATTGGCCTTCTTCTCACCAGCAAAAGTTTCTAAAGCAGTATGTGGCAGTGTTGTTGCTGTCATACTCAACAGAAGCATAATAATATGTACCCTCAGCTGGGATTCGAACCCGAGAGCTTTGGTTCTGAGGTTGTCGGTGTACTGCTGTAGTATAACGTGCAATAAACTAGAAATCCACACGTGGCGTTTTAAGACGTTTGTGCTTGCGGCTGATTTGTTTCCTTTACTGATAAAATTTCTATAGGTTAGGAGTGTGTCCCAGCAATGGGACACTTAAAGCTTATAAGTAAAGTAAATAGCTGACTGACCCACTGCTAGGCAAAGGCCTCCATCATTGAAATCAAGTCATCGCTAATATTGATAGGTAATGGCTTAATCACCACGCTTGCCAAATGCGGGTTGGTGATCGAAAAATCCGAAAAACACTTTGTCCCACCTGGGAATAGAACTCGGAACATTCGAGTAACGGGTTTAAAAATTATTATAATATTTATTATGTATTGATCGTCCAACAAATTTCTTTCGCACCAGCGGCACCAGCGGCCCTTATTTAACAAACACGAAGATTCTCAAACTTTGGTACACTTAATCCGCCCATAATCCGGGATGAATGAGGAAGGGGTCGCAGAATAATTTCCATACATTTGTTAGTAACGGGCAGCGTCGCGTTTGGCCGTAAGCCGCTCAATAGCGCCCCCACTATGGGGCAGGCGATTGTAGGTTTGGGACACACTAAACTATTTTCATATTATTATGTATATACAATTCTATAAGTACTTACTTACTTTAACCTTTTTACCGCCAACAACTTCTATAGAAGTTTGAGATTTTCGTGCCGTCCACGCCAGCACTTCTATAGAAGTTCTTCTTTGTACCTACTTTATTAAAATACATTTTTACATTGGCGTACAGTGGGACATCGCGTGCAGGATAGTTGGGCGGTGAAAAGGTTAATTATTTATTTATTTAAAAGCCGGACTAACATAAAAAATAACTGCAAAGAGAAAAAACTGAAAAGAAAAAAACAAGCTCTACTATCCCAGAATTCCATTTGAGCAATGTTGAATGCAACGTGAAATATCCACTTCTTTTTTTTCTTATTAAGTCCACCAACAAGGTTTGTATCAACACATTAACCGAATATAACCAGAAACAGTGTTATAACGCCTCGGTGGCCGAGTGGCAGAGCGCTCGGCCCGATACTCGAATGTTCCGAGTTCAATTCCCAGGTGGGACAAAGTGTGTCTCGGATTTTTCGATGCATAGCCCGGGTTTGTGATCACGAACCCGCACTTGGCAAGCGTGGTGATTAAGCCATTACCCATCAATTGTAGCGATGACTTGATTTCAATGTAGGCCTTTGCCCAGCAGTGGGACAGTTATAGGCTGTTTACTACTATTACTAGTGTTATAGAGTTTTTAACCCTTTTCGTGCTCCCGGTGTGCCGCTTACACCACAGTAATTTTAGTTAACCCAGCGTTCGGAGCTTAACTATATTTACAGTGAAGTTTCGCCAAACTCCTTTACTTCCAGTCGGTTATTGTCATAGTTTATGAAATTGTATGACCCAAATCGCGGGAATACACACCAACACGAAAATGAGATATGCGAATGGGACGTTTACTATGTAGAACTGTAGTGATATGTTAAATACGTTTATAAAACTAAGTATTTTCTTACTTTCTGTGATATAAGGTTTTTAAACGAGGCGTGAAGGTGCCATGTGGGCCGGCAGGGTGAGGGTGACTGATGCTCTGTTGTTTTCACGCTGCACCAGTAATTGTCGTCGCGTTTGGACTCCGTTTCCACTTAACGTCAGGTGGAATGGAGTCATTTGAGACAATTAAGGAGTTTAATGCAAAACTTAGACAAAGTCTTCTGCAAAACTGACAAATTTATTCAATAAATATTCAATCATCATCATCACATCATTACCAGCTAATTATATGACCCCATTGCTGGGACACGAGCCTTCCGACGGATACGGACGGATACGGAGAATGATAATAAAGTTTAAAGTGTATTGAGGAAATTTGATAGTAGTCAGTAAGGATATAAAAAAACGGCCTCCTCACCCAAGCACTGATGGGGCACGGCGGGTTCTCTGACTACTTTTACCGCTTTAAGTGTAAGGAGAGCCCGTTGTGCAACTGTAATACAGATGCTAACGAGACCATCTTACATCTAATAACAGAATGCCCAATAAACGCCAAGGCGAAACAAGAACTAGAGCAAAAGATAGATGGTCTCGTTAACAAAAATTCGATTCAAGCAATAATTGGGAATAAAAAATACAGAAATAGCCTAATAAAATATATGGAGGCTAAAATGTTTATATAAGTTTTAACACAAATGTTGAATAAATTTCTACGAGCAGGATTTGAACCCGCACCCTTCTGACATACCGGGTCAGGTGCTCTCCCAATTGAGCTATCGTGGTTCTAACAAGCCCGCCGAAATTATTCAACACTATTTACTTTTTACTTTTAAAGCCAAAGGCGCCCATTCTTTTTTTTATATATGGAGGGTGTTGTCAGATGTGCCAATATACGAAATAAAAACAAGTGAAAATTGTAGTGTTTGTGGTGAATTTGATTTTGTTATTTGTAATTGTACTAGTTAATAGTTATGTGTTGTAAAAACGTTAATTATTAATTAATGAGAAGTTGGCAAAATAAATTTAAAAAAAAGTAAGGATATAAAGACAAACTTGGTATCCTAGCATTTCTTTTTGTATCCGTTGTTTTGGCGGATGGACCCAGTCGTGGCTACTTGCTAGCCCATGCCCTTGCCTTATATGTCTAGGATACACATACTCAGTAGTTATAGTGAAATAAAGTAGTTAAATACATTGTTTATGATAGAGTAACAAAGAATTAAAGTGTAATAATTTTTAAATGTAGCAATGAATATAAAGAAATGGTTAACTCAGTGACATTAAACCCATTTAAATCGAGCAGGCGTTTGTGTGTGGTTGTGAATGAAACTTTAAAAGTATCACATTAGGGTACATCTACATCAAGGCGTGTCCAAATGGACCACCGCGGAGGGCCGTAAAAGACTCCTGCGGCCGACGGATGTCCCCGGGTTTTAGTGGGTCAGGCAGACCATCGCCCATCCCCACACACCTCCCGGCGCTTGCAACAGCCCGATCGACATGGTCTGAGAGCAGATTTCCCAGGGAAAAAAAAGAGTACATCTATACGAGTATAATACTTTTAGATGTGCTTCAACACCCGGTAGGACTAAGTGTGTAATAATATACATCATTGATTGAAATTGAATGAACAATCAAGCTTTAGTTAATTGAATTATATTGCCATTAAAATTTTCTACTTATTATAATTACAAGAGCACTTAACGTAAAGAGAATAAAAATTCAGTTAGGTGATATTGGTCAAAAGTCTACTGAGATGAAGATAATTAGTTTACAAGAAAAACATTGTGTCGAATCAAGATATATAATATTACAATTTAGTAAGATATAAAAAATTGGATTCCACAAAAAAGGTGCTAAATTTTTTTCTTAATAAAATCGAACTACCAAAGAAAGAAATGTTTCGACATAAAAATGTATTTGTAACACAATAAGAATTCTATTTCCATCCAATCATAACATAAATCACTTAAAGTCTACAATAGGCTTATGGTGGTGACACACCGAAGTCGGCAGCAGCGTCGATACAGACTAGCAGGTTTAAAAAATATCTACAACGTTAAATCGCTTGGTCTGCATCTCACCTGCATTGCGGTCGTAAGGAAAAGTGCGCATAATTATTACGAAAAATAGTTCGATATTTTTCAATAAAGAAAATAGAATCTCGTACATATTGTTTTTAATTACTTACTTTTTTGATGATGTATATATTTCATAAAATTTTTTTTTGTTTATTTCATAAATACTCAATTACGTCATATTATTGTTTTTCCTTTTCCATCATAGTTTTATATAATACCATGTACACCGACGGAATATGTTCTGTCTGACTTCAAAATTTCAATTTTATTTTAATTTCGCTTTTATTTCTTAGAAAAAAAATTAAACCACCAGAACTGAATCGTGGTTCAATCCACATAGTCCTATTAACCATTAGTATTCCTAACCCATTTCACTGTTCCGAAGACCACATTTATGACACACAACGATTTATTTAACCAATATTTAATTTATGGAAATGTGAACTTACAGGACTAATAATAATGTGTTAATAGCACTTTATTTAATAACATTTTTACCTCTTTGAGAAAAAACTAAATACGAGTATGGACTTCACAAACTGCTCCTCTTTCGACGCCATACCAAACCGCTGCAGTTCCGCCTTTGGTACGTTGACTACGTGACGATCTGAAATACTAAGGGTTTTTTAAATATATATCTTATGGTTAAGCACTTGGCATTCTTCTCACCTGATGATAAGTGATGATAAGGCCGACGGTGGAAGCACACTTCAACCGGAATCCTCAACTACTGAGGCACTGGCTATCTTATCTCTAGCTGCCGGAACATAACATTGCCACAAACCTTGATGTTATGGCAACATATTAAGATAAGACGGTGATAGCTAGCCAGGCAGACAAACAAGTCCTACCACCAACCAAACCGAGTACCCGCTGGGAATCGAACCTGGGACCAATGGGTTTAAACCGTTGGTCTTAACCACTACAACACAGAGGCAGTCAAAAACTTAGAAAAAATAAACAAATAGTTAACAGCACGTAATAGAGATGCATTCTTTCTAAACCGCCGCCGCCGCGGGCCCGTCTTCGGTGTGTTGACACATTAATAATACACGTTAGATAGGTAAGAGTAGAAAAAACTCATTTGTCAAGTTTTTGCTACATAAAGTGGATATTTTTGTAGAATAGATGTTGTGATTTATATAAAAAAGTTCTATAAATTACTATTTGAAATGAATAGAACAACTTATCAGTTATCTTTAAAGAGATTGGCTTCTTTATTTATCGGTTGTGGCGCGCTCTTTGCTGCAATCACAAAAAGTTGAGACACCTTTGGTTGTGATATAACTCGGATGGGTGATTTAGTGAAGCTTTCTATTTAACCCATGCTGGGGTAAAACAACAGATTTGTCAATCATACAATAACGTTGTAGTTTTAAAAAGTTTTTCCTTAATTTATTAGTCAGTTCTGTTGCAGTTTAGTACTAATAAGACAGAACTTTGATATGATAGGCCAGTGTAGCGGATCATATAACGAATTCATCACCAGTTAATTTTGTATATCCCCACTGCTGGGACACGAGCTAGGGATAGGGATAACAAGCCCTAAACCATCATGAGGGCACAATGCGTATTGGGGGTTGTTAACGACTGCTAATGCAGCCGGGACCAACGGCTTTACGTGCCTTCCGAAGCACGGAGATGATAAATTTTGGGTCACCGATCCGATGACCGGGTCTTTGCGAGCTTAAAATGTTTTTGTTTTATTTTATACAATTGGGAGAGCACCTGACCCGGTATGTCAGAAGGGTGCAGGTTCAAAGCCTGCTCGTGGAACTTTTTTTCAACATTTGTTATTTTATAAATTAGCATAACCTTAAACTGGATGTGTTAACCACTGCGCCATCGAGCTCCTAACGAATTATCATCATCATCTCAGCCAAAAAGACGTCCACTGCTGGACAAAGGCCTCCCTCAAGGATAAATCATTTTGAGGGGAATTTGCCATAATCGCCACGCTCGGCAGGCGGGTTTGCGATCGCAGTAGGGTGAGACTAATCACAGAGAGACGCTGCTGCCCATCCTCTGGAATGGTCCCATAGTCGCCTTCTACGACACCCACGGGAAGAGATCGGGTGGTGCAATTCTTTATCCCCGGCACCACACGGGGAACCACCTAACGAATTAACATACTAATAACCAGTGCCAGGCGTCCTTACGCAAAAAAAACTCGCACATGGTAAAATCCTGTGCCAGTATTGCTGGGGCGCAGTGATAGAAATATGCTTAAATTAAAGCAGCAGTCAAACCTATATTCCCTTCCCATTAAATAAGTTTCATAATTTTACTTTTGGGTCAATAGTGTGGGACTGCTTGCAGCTGGTACCGAGGTCCGTCAACACCCTTAAAATCCTTTTTTAATTGTTTAAAACAAAATCTTTTTTTCCTACTACTGAGTCAGCAAACGAGTAACGGCCTGTCTGATGGAAAGTGGACCAGCAGCTTATGGACGCTTGCAGCACGAGTAACACGCGTTGTCGACGCTGAAGTTTCAATTCTTATGCCTCTGTCTTGTAACTTCACTGGACCTAATGTTTTTGTAAACTAGTAAATGTAAATTTGTAATGTAATGCGGTTTTTTGTATGTACCTATACTAAGCTAAAGAAGAGTGACCTACTTCTGTCACGGGCGCTTTCAGCGTTCAAAAGAAGGAGTTTACCTCCATGTGATTTGTAAAACCGTGATTATGAATAAAGAATTTATTTATTTATTTATTCATTCCGAAACACAGCCACCTAGACAAGAGGCAAAACGCTAATAGAAATCAATTATAATATTGTACGGATTTACTTAAGGGTGCGCCGTCCATAAGTGACAAGTGTCATATATTTTATTTGAAATGTCGTCGTCCTTATTTATTTGATGCCGCGCGGCCATACTAATTTTGTATGGGGAATTTAAGATGCTTAATAAAAAATAATTATTTAAATAACCACTTGATGAATCGAAAATGTAGTCTAGCAATTTGTAGTTTATCCATTGATGATTGTTTAGACAAAATCAGAGGTAAAATAATTTAGACAAACTATAAGAAATCTACTAAACGCCGCCATTCGTTTTCATGATTTTTGCCCAACTTTAAATGATATTGTAGAAAAAACTATAGCGTGTTATGAATGTATGGTTCAGACAAATTGTAAACACGTTCCCTATGATACTAAATATATATTTTGTTCATTTAATGTGTTAAATGTGTGTATTTTCAATTATATCTACTTAACCGTAACTGCATTTTTGGCATTTTTTGGTCGGCGCACCCTTAAGTCAACGATGCGTATAAATGTCGTTTAGTGTCAATCCCGTACAACAATCTTCTTATTTAACCAGCTGACCCGGCGAACTTCGTACCGCCATATTATTTTTAATATAGTTAGAACACTACGATAAACCATCAAACACACAAAACACCGATATTATTTTTGCAAAAGAAGCGGTAATTCTATTTTATTGATTTAAGATATGACGTACCATAGTCTTATGACTATTGTCCGTTGGAAGTTGTCAAATGCTGGCTGAAGAACTGTACGTCATTCTGTCACAAAAAAAAAAGAATTATCTAATTTTGTCTTTAATGCTTAAGAATTTTGTGCAGTCGATCGGAAGTTATGCGCGTACATAAGTACATGTCAGTGATTCATTTTTATTTATATAGATTTTGATTCTATTAGCGTTTTGCCTTGTCTAGGGGTGCAGTTAAGCAAAACGATGCTATTTGGCGTCAGAAATGCGTTTTATATTCCTTACGGGTATTCCCTTGGCTTTTATCTCACTTAATGTTAAATAAGGCCGAAGGTGGAAGCGAATTTTACCCGAAATCCTCAACTACTTAGACACTGGCTATCTTATATCTAGCTGTAGATAAAACTGTAGCTACGAGCATTGATGAAGGCACATATTTAGATAGGATGGTGTAGCTAGCCAGACGGACAAACAAGCCCTACCACCAACCAAACCGAGTATAAATAATACACCCCGCTGGGAATCGAACCCCGTAACTCTGGGTCTGAAACCGGTGGTCAGTGTCGGTTAAGGTAGGTATTAGGTGATCGCATCAAAACTAATTATTAGCAAAATACAACGACCAAGCCACCACTTTAATAATAAGTTTATCATCGTCATCACTTTAAAAGAACTGACAATATCATGTCGGGTTGTTCGTAACAGTCAAACAGATATCAAGCAATCATTCCATACATCCATTTTAAGCACACAAATGCAAGTAATTCTGTAGTATTGCTACACCTTCGGAAGCCTTACTCGCTACCTTTCTTATTATAACTGGATTATTAAATAAAACAAGCAAAGCAGGATTACCGAACGCAACAACTATCATTGTGTCCTGCTCTAGCGCCACGCGACAGTATACCTGTCCCTATTTATGGTACCAGTTTTTTGTCGGTCCATCTCTTTCTATCGGCACGCTTATCTATCCGTCCCTGTCGCTCTGGGTGAACGTTCGGGACATCCGCTGAGACCAGTTTGAAGAATGACAGGTGCAAAAACAACCCAGCCCGACCAAGTACATTCCTTGACCAGTTCTTTTTTTAAAAACACCACAGATTATACTCGAGTCGCCAGATGGTGAAACGTAATGTGGAGACCACAGGCAGTATGGTCCCTTTGCCTTAAAAAAAGTAAAAACGCAAAGGGGAGCGAATACGTATACGGCGAATTGTAATTTGTAATTATTCGAATTAGTTTGCCGGACCGCGGGTTTACTTTTTAAGCAGCTGTTTTGTTAGAAACCGACTGAGGTTGTTTGTTAAAGTTTATGGCATTATTATTCGTCTCAATTTAATTGGAACGATATGTGGAAAGTCACTTTTTGTCTCGCAGAATAGGTACTTGTATGGCAATATTCATTTGTACAAAATACATGAGCACGGTAACAATAGTCCAGTTTGATCATTTAACTTTTTTTCGGTTTTGTTAAAGTTCTAAAGTGTTCAACAATTTTCTTTGGTGGCTGTACATATTTATACAAAAGTGAGATTGACAGACCAAATATCTGAAATATGCAAACCGCCTCTATGGTCTAGTGGCTAGATCGGCGATCTTCAATTTTTATAGCTTGGCTTGTTTTACGTTCGAATAACTTTAGTAGTATTATTGTGTTCCTGACATAGATAAGATAGCCAGTACCTCAGTAGTTGAGCATCGCATGGAACCTTCGGCCTCATCATCACATAACCATTATGAGATGATTAAGATCAAGTTACTCATTTGTAAAGAAATAGTGTGTATTTTATAATTCATCCGCCTCTGTGGTCTAGTGGCTAAGCCACCGGTTAAGACCCAGAGATCCCGGGTTCGATTCCCAGCGGGGGTACATGTTTGTGTACTCGGTTTGGTTGGTGGTAGGGCTTGTTTGTCCGCCTGGCTAGCTACCACCATTTTATTTAAACATGTCGCCACAACATCAATGTATGTAGCATTGTTGTGTTCCGGCAGCTAGAGATAAGATAGCCAGTACCTCACTAGTTGAGGATCCCGGGTGAAGTGCGCTTCCATCATTGGCCTTATCATCACTTAACATCAGGTGAGATCAAGGCACTGTGCTTACCCGTTAATATGTAAAAAAAAGGATTTTATGTTATTTAATTTAGTTTGTTTTATTTTAAGTGAAGTTATGTTTCTTTTTGTTGTGTATAATACTTCATTTATTAATGTTAATAACAAAATAAAAGAAATAGTAGTAAATAGCCATCAAACTGTACAACTGACGGGCATTGGGTAATTACCATTCTTACCAAATGTGGCTTAGTGATCACAAACCCGAACTTATTCATCGATAATTCGAAACTCACTTTGCCGACTCTGAATTGAAACCTTCAGATTTCGTGCCGAGAACTTTGCCACTCAGCCCAGGTGTTTTAGTTGAAAATAAAATAGTTTTTAATATCGCACGAATTATTACTTTATTGCGTCTATGTAATACGGAGGCAAGATAGATCGACCTTTGCCCTGCAGTAGGAAAACAGTAGCCTATAGTATAGTATAGATAGCGGGAGTTTCCCGCCAAAATAAACCGTTTTGTACCTTATAGTCACTATAGCTTAGGGTTCATTTTACTTTACCAAACATTGTCGCGTCATTTAGTCAATGTTGGTTAATAGCAAACAAGCTTCCGCTCGCGGTTTTGTTTGTATAAAAAAAATGTAAATTTATTTATCTCTCGATGCGGTATTAAAATTTTAGTTTCTTTTTCTTTTCTTTTTTTTAAATACACTTTTGGTGTTACTTTTATAAGCTGTGGTTTTTGTGTTAGGTATGTAATTGAGTACAGTCAGCAACTAAAGTAGCCGAACACTTTACTTTGTCAAAGCATAATGAACAGAAAAGAGTTTGTCAACCTTTTTGCAATTTAGTATTCCATACAAACCTCAATGTTCTAATTCTAATGAAACTTTATTATGCGTGAAAGAACTACAAAGAGTCATCAACATTACCAGCTCGTTTTATGTCCCCATTGCTGGGACTAATGTCACTATGTGCCTTCCGAAGCACGGAGGGACTTAATTTTTGGTCACCCATCCAATGACCGGCCTTTGCAAAAGATGCTTAACTTCAGCAATCGCAGACAGCTATCGAGCACCTCGGGAAATATAAAATGGCCCTTAATAATTATTCAAAAGCGACATTCGTGTCAGTGACTAACAAACAAATATTTTGACATAGTCCCAATCATTTATTGAAGTGAATCACTATTTCTACTTTGTCGTAATCATAAAACCTATTTATGCTTTAAAATGTTTTTAAAACAACAAACCTAAAAGTGTTTTAACCTCAAAGCTAAGAACCTCTTTTGTTTCAATATAAATGTTCAACTTTCATTTGCTGTACTCCACAAATTCTAGTGCCACCCAATTATAAATCTTATAGCTCAGACATTAAGTTTAAAATACTTGAACACACTTTATGTTCATTGTACGCTTACCCATTAATTATGGATTACTCTCTCATACATTCCTTTGAGTCATTAAAACTATATCACTGGTTGTGTATGTGAACAAAAAGTCTGATTAAAAGTTATAGTCGCACGAATTTGAATAATATCACGAACGAGAAAAGATTTTTATCTGTACTGTTATTGAATTAGTTAAACCCAAAAGAATTTAGTAGCGATCGCCAGATTAGCTCCGTATGAATAATCGTCACGATTAAAAGAGGGTTATTCTGTTGGTAATATTTTGTATTTTACTATTTCAAGCCTTCCGTACTTCGGGCACGTAAAGCCGTTGGTCCTGGCTGCATTAGCAGTCGTTATCAACCACCGTACCGCACTGGGCCAGCGCCGGCGTGGTGGTTTAAGGCCCGATCTCCCTGTGCTGTATCCATCCATAGGGAAGGCTCGTGCCCCCAGCATTGAGGTCATAAAATGCGCTGGCGATGATGATGGCCTTTATCTCACTGTATATATTTTTTGACCTCATCCCACCTTCTCCCTTTCTTCATAGGAGTACACGTGCTGCTCTTCGGAGTCATCGCTTCACTGTCTCAAATATCCCATCGCGTACAGAAAATTTGGTGACTCGTTTCTTTGTCGCACCTCCAAAAGATGGAATAGTCTACCAGCATACGTTTTCCCTCCTTCCTATGATATGGGGCCCTTCAAGAGAGGCGTGAAAGCACCTTGTGGGCCGGCAGAGTGCGGTTAACTGATGCTACGTTTGTTTCCACGCTGCACCAGTTGTCTTCGCGTCTGGACTCCATTTCCACTTAACATCAGGTGGGACGCAGTCTTTTGCTGAGCTAACTATTAAAAAAAAATACTGAGTAACTGATGACAAGGCTGAAGGTGGAAATATTCTTCGCCCGAAATCCTATTTTGTCTCTAACTGTCGGAACATATTAGTTATACTAACATTGTTGTTATAATGACAGACTTAAATAAGATAAATATAAATAATAAATAAACTTTTCTACACTCCCATCAATTATCTAGCCCAAGAGAAGCTTCGTTATGAAACTCGTTAAATGGTTACTAGACAACGGATAAACATACTTAAAATACTTAAATACACACTTATTATACATAGGAAACAACCAGACCCAAAGATTAAGATTAAGATGGTGGTGGTTAGCCAGGTGGACAAAGAGAGAACCCAGGAGCAAGATCCCTCCGGCAGGAATCGGACACTAAAAACCGGTAAAGCCCGAAAAAGTTCAACTTGTGATTAATCGAATTAGAGGAAAGATTGGGATTGTGTTACATAATGATTACTAAACTCTTATTACCAAGGGATCAGTCACAAACTCTTAAAGTGGATAACTGTTAAAAATCAGTCGTCATCATCATCAGCTCAATTTTATGTCCCCACTGCTGGGGCACGAGCCTTTCCTATGGATGGATAGATAGATAGATAATACTTTTATGGCAACATTATAAAACATAATCATAAACAAAAAAAATGAATAATTTACAAAGTTACAATTTGGCGGTCTTATCGCTTTTAAGCGATTTCTTCCAGACAATCAGTCGGATGGAGAGAGCGGATGGATATGGAGAACGGGCCATAAACCACTACGTGGGCCTAGTGCGGATTGGTGGCTAATAACGACTGCTAATGCAGCCGGAACCAACGGCTTTACGTGCTTTCCGAAGCATGGAGGAGCTCGAGATGTAATGTTTGGTCACCCATCCGATGACCGGCCATTGCGAAAGTGGCTTAACCTCAGCACTCGCAGACCTCACGCGTTAACCACTGCGCCATCGAGCTCCACAATAACAATCAGTAATGATATAATAATCAATAAAATATGTGTGAGACATGTCATTTGTTTTTAGTTCTCACCGAGAGTGCTTACAATATAAATTATTAGTATCATCAATATTTTATTCCTTTGTGTATTATTCTTCATTTCACATGGTGACCATTCTTAACTAAGTATTTGTTTTGATTTCGTTCTTTCATACAAAATCAGTTTACATTTTTAGTTTTGCAGAGTGATGTTGAGACAAGGATTTTAATGTAATGGGAACCAAGGCTAGACTTACATACATAGTCCACCGCCTCTGTCATCTAGCGGTTAAGACCATCGGTTGGTCCCCGGTTTGATTCCTAGCAGGGTTTACAGGTTTGTTTACACGGTTTGGTTGGCACTCACACCAATTATCTAGCCCAAGAGAAGCTTCGTTATGAAACTTGTTAAATGGTTACTAAATAATGAAAAAAATTCAAAATTATCTAAAAAACACAAATGTTGAAAAAATTTCCACGAGCAGGGTTTGAACCTGCACCCTTCTGACATACCGGGTCAGGTGCTCTTCCAATTGAGCTATCGTGGTTCTAACCAGCCCGCCGAAATTATTCAACACTATTTACTTTTTACTTTGAAAGCCAAAAGCGCCCATTCAATGTTAACAACTACCGTCATTAACATCCGATCATAATATTTTTACAAATACTAAAGATCAGTTAAGAAGTAGGCAAGCTATTTATAAATGTTTATATAATTTTTAACGCAAATTTTGTTGCGAACAAATTACAAAAACACAAATGTTGAAAAAAATTCCACAAGCAGGGTTTGAACCTGCACCCTTCTGACATACCGGGTCAGGTGCTCTTCCAATTGAGCTATCGTGGTTCTAACCAGCCCGCTGAAATTATTCAACACCTTTTACTTTTTTACTTTGAAAGCCAAAGGCGCCCATTCAATGTTAACAACTACCGTCATTAACATCCGATCATAATATTTTTACAAATACTAAAGATCAGTTAAGAAGTAGGCAAGCTATTTATAAATGTTTATATAATTTTTAACGCAAATTTTGTTGCGAACAAATTACAAAAACACAAATGTTGAAAAAATTTCCACGAGCAGGGTTTGAACCTGCACCCTTCTGACTTACCGGGTCAGGTGCTCTTCCAATTGAGCTATCGTGGTTCTAACCAGCCCGCCGAAATTATTCAACACTATTTACTTTTTACTTTGAAAGCCAAAGGCGCCCATTCAATGTTAACAACTACCGTCATTAACATCCGATCATAATATTTTTACAAATACTAAAGATCAGTTAAGAAGTAGGCAAGCTATTTATAAATGTTTATATAATTTTTAACGCAAATTTTGTTGCGAACAAATTACAAAAACACAAATGTTGAAAAAATTTCCACGAGCAGGGTTTGAACCTGCACCCTTCTGACATACCGGGTCAGGTGCTCTTCCAATTGAGCTATCGTGGTTCTAACCAGCCCGCCGAAATTATTCAACACTATTTACTTTTTACTTTGAAAGCCAAAAGCGCCCATTCAATGTTAACAACTACCGTCATTAACATCCGATCATAATATTTTTACAAATACTAAAGATCAGTTAAGAAGTAGGCAAGCTATTTATAAATGTTTATATAATTTTTAACGCAAATTTTGTTGCGAACAAATTACAAAAACACAAATGTTGAAAAAAATTCCACAAGCAGGGTTTGAACCTGCACCCTTCTGACATACCGGGTCAGGTGCTCTTCCAATTGAGCTATCGTGGTTCTAACCAGCCCGCTGAAATTATTCAACACCTTTTACTTTTTTACTTTGAAAGCCAAAGGCGCCCATTCAATGTTAACAACTACCGTCATTAACATCCGATCATAATATTTTTACAAATACTAAAGATCAGTTAAGAAGTAGGCAAGCTATTTATAAATGTTTATATAATTTTTAACGCAAATTTTGTTGCGAACAAATTACAAAAACACAAATATTGAAAAAATTTCCACGAGCAGGGTTTGAACCTGCACCCTTCTGACATACCGGGTCAGGTGCTCTTCCAATTGAGCTATCGTGGTTCTAACCAGCCCGCCGAAATTATTCAACACTATTTACTTTTTACTTTGAAAGCCAAAGGCGCCCATTCAATGTTAACAACTACCGTCATTAACATCCGATCATAATATTTTTACAAATACTAAAGATCAGTTAAGAAGTAGGCAAGCTATTTATAAATGTTTATATAATTTTTAACGCAAATTTTGTTGCGAACAAATTACAAAAACACAAATGTTGAAAAAATTTCCACGAGCAGGGTTTGAACCTGCACCCTTCTGACATACCGGGTCAGGTGCTCTTCCAATTAAGCTATCGTGGTTCTAACCAGCCCGCCGAAATTATTCAACACTATTTACTTTTTACTTTGAAAGCCAAAGGCACCCATTCAATGTTAACAACTACCGTCATTAACATCCGATCATAATATTTTTACAAATACTAAAGATCAGTTAAGAAGTAGGCAAGCTATTTATAAATGTTTATATAATTTTTAACGCAAATTTTGTTGCGAACAAATTACAAAAACACAAATGTTGAAAAAATTTCCACGAGCAGGGTTTGAACCTGTACCCTTCTGACATACCGGGTCAGGTGCTCTTCCAATTGAGCTATCGTGGTTCTAACCAGCCCGTCGAAATTATTCAACACTATTTACTTTTTACTTTGAAAGCTAAAGGCGCCCATTCAACATTTTTTCAACATTTGTGTTTTTGTAATTTGTTCGCAACAAAATTTCCGTTAAAAATTATATAATTATTTTCAAAATTATCTATTCAGTTTCGGCTACTAATAGCTCATATGAACGTCATTATGCCATCGGTTCGTAAGTCTGAGAAGAACCGGCAAGAAACTCAGCAAGTGCTCAAGCTTTGTTCTCCCTTACAACGTCAAAAATATTGAAAAATGTCCGCCATATCGTAAAAGGACACTTTCTATCACAAAAAAAGTAGAGTAGTAGAGAGTAGAGAGCGAGTATCTTGGTACAATAAAATTGTCTCTGGCTCTTACGACATGCCCGGGAAGTTGCATCTAACACAGTCTTAACAAGCATAGGACCAAATCAACAATTCAATCTTAAGATGATACGCAAAGTAGGCAGGTAGCTATTGAGGTTTAAAAACATCTTAACGTTAAAATAGGGAATACAGAATGAATAGCAAGTGTTTGCGCAAATATACTGGCCTGCAAAAATAAGTACTACACTTTTAATATTTATTTATTTTCTAAACTATAGAAGTTAGAGATTTTTAAATAAAAAACGTGTTGCAGCAATTTTTATCAGCTTTCTTTGAAACTAAAGTAAATTATACATTAGTAACATTTTTCCTTTTTGTTTCGAAAGTATATCTTGTGTACTTAAAAAGTTATTGTAATTTTAAAAGTGTGATACTTAATTTTGCAGGCCAGTGTAGAAATAAACACAACGCCCTTGACACATGCATTTTTTTATTATTATTACTAACATAGGTTTAAGGTTTTTTGTGTACTAACAATGTATGGACTCTTTAGTCTGAAAATAAACTTTTTTTTTTAAATTTTAAGGAAAGAAATGTCATAGCCATTAGTCATAATTATTTATTGCATCATGTTGGTATAGTACTGTAATGTGGAGTTTCATGCGCCCATTCTTCTCCACAGCTAATAGAATAGGTAGTAAGTAAAAAAAAAATTGGTCGATTCAAAAGCACTCTATCAAAGTTTATTTGAATAAAAAAATTTACCTTGACTTTTGACTTTGAAGCAAAGAATTTAAATGGGTTTAACACAATTTGGTTATGTATCAAAGTATCATGCACGCATGATCGCGAAAGTTTTAAAGTGTATAATATTATCGTATGCTGAAGTATTAAATATACTTGTACTAAGTATATTATACGTTTATGCATGTATGAATAAGACATACAAAAGGGAACACAGTTCACCATTACCGTTCTAAAATACACACTCAACAAAAAACTAACTTTATAAGCACTTTTCAAAATCAAGAAGCAAGTGTTTACGATGCTACGGTCATCTCCATACGCCTATAATAAAATATGCGTTGTTTTTCCAATCTTAAGCCAGTTAAATAAAGATCATTATTGCGTCCGCCACACCAACAGGTGTTTCTCAGACTATGAGATATGAGGGAGATAGAAAGACGCTTAAAAAGGACCCGTCCAGGGTTGTCACTCTCAAGTAATTTGCTTTTATTGTAATAATGTTACATATTTAACCGCTTCTATGGTCTAGTGATAGGATCACTGGTCACAGACCCAGAGATGTCGGGTTTGATTCCCCGGCAAACAACTATAAGCCCGCTTGATGAAAAGCGGACAATGCAGCCCACAGACACGGTTGCAAAACATGCTGAAGAACCTAATACTTCACAGCGTTAACAAGCATGTGTCATCAGAAAGAATTAGCCTAGCTCATCGGATTGGTGACCAAAATATTTCATCTGGAGCTCCTTCGTGCTTTGGAAGTCACGTAAAGCCGTTGGTCCCGCTGCGTTAGCAGTCGTTAGCAACCACCAATCCGCACTGGGCCTGCGTGATGGTACATGGCCCGTTCTCCCTATCCATTCATGAGGAAGGCTCGTGCCCCAGCAGTGGGGACATAAAATGAGCTGGTGATAAAGAAACTTAAAAAATAAGTCGCCCTTTTCGAACACGGCACTTACTTACACACGTACATGAATATATAATTCCCAAGTACATTATTTTAGAATCATGTGTAATATTAAGTTAATGTTTATAATTATTTATTTATAATTCCGGGCTCTTGAAAGTTTTTAATTGTAAATGTATTCAATTAAATATTTTATTATATTATGGTAACGGCATACTTTTTTTTGTAGATGTCTCTACTTCTAATAGCTGTGGGGTTTTATGCGCTCATTCTTCTCCACAGCTAAAAAATAGATGTCCT
Organism: Eudonia lacustrata; assembly: GCA_947562085.1. NCBI lineage: Eukaryota > Metazoa > Arthropoda > Insecta > Lepidoptera > Crambidae > Eudonia > Eudonia lacustrata. The sequence continues at coordinate 8,321,045 of OX387332.1, forward strand.
GAATAGGTAGTAGGTAAAATATGTATAGACGAATAAGCAGTACTTTTCTTGAGTTTATTTGAATATAATTTTTTTGATTTTGACTTTGACTTTGACTTCATCATCATCATCAGCTCATTTAATGTCCCCACTGCTGGGGCACGAGCCTTCCTCATGAATGAATATGGAGAACAGGCCATAAACCACCACACGGGCCCAGTGCGGATTGGTGGTTGTTTACGACTGCTAATGCAGCCGTAACTTAATAACTCCTAATTTAAAAAAAATATAAATATATAAAAAAAAATGTTTAAAAAATAATATGATCAACAGTGCCAACCCTACAGTAGTGGTTGTAACTTTAAAGTAGCCTTTTGACAAGGAGACCAGCGCGTCCCTTTGTGTGAGTTAATGAAACGCTCCGCTCGTGAGAAATTTCGTGTTTTTAAGATAACGACCTTGTTTTAAGGTCATCGGGTGGTTTATATAACGTCATTATTAGTATACATAAAACCTACTTACATGTAGGTACAATGTATAACTCAGTCACGCCTGTCTCCCACAGGGATAGGTAGATATCACTTCTTGCCACTCGCCGAGTGGCGATTCTATATTAGCTCTAGGGAGTGGCATTAAATATTATATTTAATAAATTACCACCTGAATAAAAAAATCAAGTAACATTTCAAGCATTTCAAAAAAAGTTAAGAGATTATCTCATTGCAACATGTATTTATTCTGTTAATCATTTTCTCATCATCATCATCATCATCTCAGCCAAAAGACGTCCACAGCTGGACAAAGGCCTCCCCCAAGGATCTCCACAACGACCGGTTTTGTGCTGCTTGCATCCAGCGGCTTCCCGCGACCTTCACCAGATCGTCGGTCCACCTTGTTGGAGGCCTGCCCACACTGCGCTTTCCGGTACGCGGTCGCCACTCCAGGACTATCCCGCCCCAGCGGTCATCAGTCCTGCGTCATCCTTAAATAAATACATGTTTTGGTTAATTTTATACTTATACCACAATAAATTGATAATAATAATATATGTTTATTTAAAACTTATAATTTAATAAACAGTCTTGACATGACGATTATTTAATTATTATATTTAATTTTGTTAAGTATTGTTTTATTAAATTTTTAACTTTTAGACTTAATTATTTTTGAACCTGGGTCTTCGGACCCAGGTTCGATTCCTGGCTGGGTTGTGTAGGCGTTTAATTTTTTCACTGTATTTTATAAGTGCTGCTGCACTGAAGCTGAAAGCACTAAAACTACAAAACTAAAACTAGCACTTAAAATAAAAAAGTAAAATTTACATAGCTTATGTTTTTGTATAGGCTTAGTTTTATACAGCAATTAATTATCTTATACTATCGTATCTTTTCTTATCTTATCTTATCTTAACATATCTTATCTTATCTTATTAAATCAGAATAATTACATAGTATTTAACTATGAAGTACGAGTATATAACATTGTAACGCGACAACATGACAAAAATAAAGAGCTTGCCAATTTTCTTGCGGATTCTCGGCAAAAGGTCTCCGCTGTGAGGTAAGCCAAAACTTGCTTAATTACTGCTTTAAAAAAAATAGCTTTATTAAAAGTAGGTACGTTTAGAGCTTTGCACTTATTATTTTTAATTCGTAATCTCAAACTAGTAGACTACAGCCGTGAAATTGTATTACACATAATTATAACAGAGTAAGCATTACGTAAAATAAGTAGGTACCTAATGATAGAAGTAAGTAAGTAATTAAATGAATAGTCTTTAACCTGTCGTACCGGTTGCACCATTGACCTGCACCATTAATATTAATACAACTACTTCACCCTACTTTCCATGCTTCCCATGGCTATCCATGGGAAAATAAAAAACCAATATTAGGCCGTATTTTGTTTGTGTGCGGAATCATTTATTTATATAAATAAACGGGCAAAAAGCAACACTAATAAAACATTTTACAAATAAATTATTAAAATAAAATAAAATATATTTTTTATTTTTATTAATTAATTTTATTTTAAATACTTAAGAAATACCTAAGTAGACTAATTAGTAATGGTGCAAACGAAACTATAATTAGTTTAGTTGAGACTAATGTCTTACCTGCAGGTCAATGGTGCATACGGTACGACAGGGCTTTTAACTGTCCCACTGCTGGGCAAAGGCCTCCATCATTGAAATCAAGTCATCACTACAATTGATGGGATTGGCTTAATCACCACGCTTGCCAAATGTGGGTTGGTGATCACAAACCCGGGCTGACAATGACAGAAGGATTACTAAAAAAATACTAATGTTTGACTTGTAAAATTCTTAAGAGAGTTAATACGAGTATAAGTCGCTAGGGTGACACTGACACTGAAATACGAGTAACACCGAACAGATCGTTATAAAGTATTCAATTTCAATGTAAATATCAAGTCAGGCTATCTTCAAGAAGAAATTACAGACACAATAAGTCATTTTACACATTTATTTCAAAGCCCCTTATTAGTAATTCAATCACTCATCATCATCAGCCTACACACGTCCACTGCTGGACATAGGCCTCTCCAAGTGCACGCCATCGAGCACGATCCGCGGCAACTCTCATCCAGCTCTTGCCAGCCAGCTTGCGAAGATCGTCGTTCCACCTAATCTGAGGGCGTCCTACACTACGTTTGCCGATACGCGGTCTCCACTCAAGAACTCGTTTAATAATATGGCCGGCCCACTGCCACTTCAGCTTGCTAATCCTGTTCAATCACTGTTATGTATCAAATGATATTCTCAGAACGCATAAAAATAACAAAATCTTAAGCTAAATATAGTATTTCTCGATGTACCTAAGAAGAGTCAAAATCAAAATAAAAGTCAGAGAGTTTGAGTTTGAGTGCTACCATCATTTTTATAATCATCATTACTTTATAAATGTCTCACTTAGGTTCAAGCTTCTAAATGCAGCTCATTTTTTTAAAATAATATGGGTAAGCACAAGTGCTCTCATCCCACCTGATGTTAAGTGATGATAAAGGCCGATGGTGGAAGCGCACTTCACCCAGGATCCTCAATTACAGAGGCACTGGCTATTTTATCTCTAGCTGCCGGAACACAACAATGCTACAAACATTGATGTTATTTATGGTGGTGAACACCAAGATGACTCACGACAATGATAGTAAAAAAAAATAAAAAATGATAGTATCATAATTGGAAGTGCACCCGATCTGGTATGTCACAGAGTCACAGGGAGAGTGTAAAAACAGAGCTCGTGAAAAAAATAATCAACATTTTTTTCAAATTAACTCTCCTCGTCACTTCTTGGCGGGAAAGTGAAGAATTATGCCTGCGGTTTTGTTTTATTTTCTAAAATTTGTGTTATGTCGATTATTATTGTGAAATAATGGTGGATTATTAACCGTTAAGTGTTTGTGAGTGTGCATGAGTGTTGGCAAATGAAACAAAACAGTGCAACGGCTTTTTTCAAATTCTCTCAAGAAGTCCGCCGCATGAGGACTTAGTAAAGCCCCACATCTTTACTGAGGGTACTCGAGGGGTTGGGGGGTATATCATTTCTCACTTTCATTTCTATTATCATTCATCATCATCATATAGAAAATATTGTCTATTTATGTATTACTTACTTGTAAGAAAACTTACTTTGACACACATGAGCTAATCGCACGAAGCCAACAACTAAAAAAAAAAAAGACTTCTCGTTTAACATCAAGAAGTGCCGCTTCAATGCTATACAAATAATAAATCGGTAACGTGGTCGAATAGAAAATAAAACTCGTAAAAGGCACCTTGTACTTGTTCAGATGAAGGTATTAATAATGTACCTATCTAAACAGAATGTGAAGTACAGCGTTCACATAAAGTTTAGAAAACAATGTAGTAACTAGACATGTTATAAAAGTAATAAGAAAGAACAGTCATAATCATAATCGCTAGGTACTAAAGCGCGAGCAGTTGCATTTAATATGTATGCGCGGTTTATCAAAACGCACTAAGCACGATCTTTGATCTTGCGTGCACTCAAACACAACCAGACAGAAGTCAGTGCCGTGAGAGCGAGGCGACATGACGGACGCCAGTCGGCCATCTTTACGATTTTGACGTTTCGCGTTCGCGCTAACAAAATATTGTTAATGAAATTGTGACATTCGAACTTTTTGGTGCATAGTGAACTTTAAGTTCTTTTTTTGTGAGACATTGAAACTCTTTGGTTCTTTTTTTTAAATAAATATATCAGTGCGGTGAAGTGTTAATTAAAACAGTTGTGCTTAAAAAGTGACTTGAGTGATTAAAGCTTCGCAATTATTTTGTTGTGGTGGTCCAGATTGGACTTGATATAAATGGAAGAACAGGTAAGATTAATTTGTATTAGATAAAGCTTTGATTTTTATGAAGAATACTTCAAAGTTTAAATTTTAATGTCATTGAAAATTATTATTCTCGTCCTTTAAACTTGGACGCTCAATGTAATCACAGTGCGATAGAACAATTGAATTTTTATTGTGCCTGGTTTAGGAACAACTATGTCGCTAGCAGTATTTTCTATAATCATGTGTTTTCTTTGATATTTTATTAATGTTTTTTTATTTGTTTACTGTTTTTAATTAATTTTACATGTTTTGTTATAAATTTGGCGGAAAATTAAAGATTCGAAGTTATTTTTAATGTTTCGTATGCTAACATTAGTTTGGTTAAGGGAAATTCCAATAGATGGCGTTAGTAGTATCACTCTATGTTTCTGAGACTATATTAGGTGTAAGAAATTACCCTGTAATTTGGGGGGGTCTACTTTGCTAAGTTCACGGTTCGAGTCTTACCAGAGTTTGTAGTAACTTTTTATATTTTAAAGTGTTATATAAAGGTATTTTTAAATAAATATAGCGTCGTGAATGGTAAATAACAGTGTAAGTAAGAATGTTAGTGTTCTGTACAGCAAAAAAATAGTAAGTAGGTATTATAGTTAATCTACAAAGATTTTATATTAAGTATTCAAAAAGAAACTCCGTCTCTTAAGTAGAGTTAAAGTTTTTAGCAACGAACAAACAGTTTCATATCATTAAATATGGCTGTATCAAAATAAACTGACACAAAAAGTATAAAAGACATTATAAAGTAGTCGGGAGACCGATAAAAAAAACGATGCTGAGATGTTCGAGATGAATATAACAATGCCAACTTAGAGATGCTGTTCAAACATCCAATTTGCATTACAAAATAGACCGTATTGTTAGGTAGCTTAGGTCGACAGAGTTAGTTTATCAAAACCAACCGAATGTTTGTTTAATTTTTTGTGTGTGAAACTGGTTTCGGAATCGTAAGGGATCTAATTAGGGCAGGTGTTCAATGGATACCTACGTGCTTTTTTAATTTTGTTTTTTCTTTTTATTTTCTACCGTCTTTGGGAGTTTTTGATACAAGCTGTAGGGTATAGAGTTAGTATGATAGTACATACTAGCGTTTTTACACACATACAAAGTATCATTTTTGGAAAGGTATGCTGTTGGCTGTCTATGGCTTTTACAGCTTATCGGACTTTTATTGGCGGCGAGAAACTAAAGGCCCCTCAAGCCTCCTCAGTTTCTAGAGGAGATGGCATCACGCGAAGCATCATACCCCTTCCCCTACTAGATTCTCCAAGGCTTCCAGATCGGAATCGTACAAACGGGGTAGCGCTTGCCTTCTCATCTCATCTCCCATGGGTGTATAGTGCGAGTTTTATTTGCAATTCGTGAGTTTAGCGAAAACGAAAACTTTTAAGGCTTTGAAGCAGCGCCTCCTGACGACAAACGATGAGACTTAAAAAAACTTTAACTTCATATAAGATAATATAAGATTAGATAAAATAAGATAAGATAAGATAAGATAAGATAAACGCTAATAAAACTAGCACTAGGCATCCTAAAGGTAAGTGATGATAAGACCGAAGGTGAAAGCGCTACTACGGTATCCTCAACTCCTAACCATAAAAACAATGCTACTAATAGACTAAAATAGTTGTTATGGCGACAGGCTAGAAGATGGTGGTAGCTAGCCCAGCTTAAACAATTTCTACCAATAACAGAACCTAGTAGAATCATATGAGACCCCAGCTAGGAGTCGAACCCGTGACCTCTGAGTCTGAGTGAGGCCGGTGACTTAACCGACACTGTGGTACAGATAGTTAATTGAGTAGAATACTTAAGTTTGAAGTTTAATGACACTTAGGCCTGTTTCACAACTTCCTGACATGTGTCGGTTAGTTTATCCGAAGTTTCGTCGATACAATTCAATTTCTTGTTTGGTAGCTCGCTACGATTTAGTCAGTGTCTAGTTTCAGGCATATTATGTTTGGTCTTTGACTGTAGAAAATAGATATTATTTGTACCTACTAGTTAGTACAGTTTCGAGTAGTAGAGCCACGCTGCGTTGCAGCACGAAATGGGCCGGCTCGCCCGGCGTAATACCACCCTCTCACAGAATATCGGCGTGAAACAACGGCACTCGTCGCTGTTGTGTTTCGTCCGCTGAGTGAAAGTACCGGTGGCCCATCTCTCACCCCTCCCCCCTCCCAATTCCTACTCCCTCCTCAAGATCCAACTCCTTCCTCAGGGTTGGCAACGCATCTGCGATAACTTTGGTTTTGCGGGTGTCCATGGGCGGCGGTGATTGCTTTCCATCAGGTGACCCGCCTGCTCGTTTGCCTCCTTTTAACATAAAAAAAAAAAAAATATGGAAACTGTTTTAAACGGAGACCTATTAATTTCGCGTAACAATCCTATACTATCAAAACTTATATTAGGAAAAAAAAAACATTTATTATTTTCCCTCCTTCCTACGATATGGGGTTCTTCAAAAGAGGCGTGAAGAAGCACCTTGTGGGCTGGTAGAGTGAGGTTAACTGATGCTACGTTTGTTTTCACGCTGCACCAGTTATCTTCGCGTTTGGACTCCATTTCCACTTAACATCAGGTGGGATGGAGTCATTTGCCGAGCTATCTATAAAAAAAACCGTTTTTTTTTATTGTGGCACGCCAAAATGGCTTCACCCTGCCTGATGAAACGCAGCCAGTGAAGCCCAAGAAGTGAAAGCGTTCATCACAGCGCTACCACGCTATGCCGAACGCTCACACTATGGCGGCCTGCATTAATGCTTTTTGATATATGATAAAGCCGAAGGAGAAGACTTACTTCACTTGGAAATCTAAACCCCTAAGTTATCATAGCAACAGTGCTTTTAACAACGTTGTTACGACGACATAGGCACTTAGAATACTTACTTACTTGACACTTTGACACTGGCATAATATGCAAACCACACAAAGACAAGACAAACAAAAAAAAAACTGGAAGTTAAAAAAAGTTGACTCCAACTTTATACCGAAAAAAAAATATTTTTAATGACACTTTAAATAAAACTATCCACCAATTAAGTACTTTGTGACGTAATTAATGTCAATTAACAGAGTTTTAACTTCGCTATGCCATCTTTAGAGAGATATGAAACGGCAAATTTTAAAATATGCTCAGTTTGGATATTTTAATTCCGAGTAATGGCCGCTTTCGTTGCCGACATAATATTACGGGCGAACTCTAATTTTGAGAGAAAAGCCAAAATTTACTTTAAAAAAAGCTGAGTGTACTGAATATACAGCTAAGCAGTATTTTTATCATTTATCATTTAATCATCATTTAATCACATGAAACATATCCCCTTTTTACGTTATGGGCTTGGATCTTATTAGCTTTCCTAAGTGTGAGAAAATAAAAAAAATTAAAAATTGTAACTATTTATGCTTTTTTGGAATAGTTTTTACTTAATGACAGTCACCACCAGGATATCAAAAAACTAAGCTGAAACCCTCTTACAAGTAAACTGAGCATAATCTTGGAAAAGTTATTCAGTGTCTTGTTTATGTCACTCAAATATTATTTTCAATCGTAATATGATGAAGAGAGACATAACTCTGAGTAACTATTTCAAGCTTATACCCCATTTATTTGTAAGAGGGATAAAAGAAAATCGCATCGCAAATATTCAAGTTTATGTTATTTCATCGTCATCATCATCAGCTCATTTTATGTTCTTGCTAGGGCACGAGCCTTCCCTATGGGTGGATAGGGAGAACGGGCCATAAACCACCACACGGGCCCAGTGCGGATTGGTGGTTGTTTACGACTGCTAATGCAGCCGGGGCCTTCCGAAGCACGGAGGAGCTCAAGATGATAAATTTTTGGTAATCCATCCGATGACCGGCCTTTGGGAAAGTTGCTTAACGTCAGCAATCGCAGACCGGAGCGCGTTAACCACTGCGGCATCGAGCCCCTATGTTATTTGATCTCGTGTTATCTTTTTATTTCTGGTATTTCGTTCCCTCGCTGGCTGGTTCGAATTAACGCCAATTCCAAAACAAAAGCTTGACGGTTCCAAATTTGTTTTTAGATGGTAGGTAGGTACACACGCCTGCACATCAACCTATCCAAAACTGTCAAATTTTTCTAATCGATATTGATCTTTATACCCAAACGCTAAGGTTCAAAATTTATTAAAGAAATTTGACATTTTGTGGTAGGTTGATCTGCTGCCGTCTGTACGATGCGCACGGAAATAATTCGATTTGCAGTTTTTAGCGAATGCAGGTAGCAAATTTGATTTTATACCGAAACGCTATTCAATTATTTTCAGTTGTTATAATAGTGAAGTATTTTTTTTGGTGACATGTCAGTTACATACCTATATTGACTTGAAATTGCTAGTTTTGTGTTTACATCATTATAGTGCAAAGTTAGTGATGGAAAAGCTAATGATGGGCTTTTAATTTGTAGCTAATTTCCTTGCTACAATATTGCTTTCAAATTATGTAAAAGCATGTAAAGTTTTAAATTAAAAAAGATACAGATCTTGCATTTATTTTACCTAACTATTTTAGGCAGAATGACGTTTGGATTCCTTTGCAGAAATGACAATCAAATTTTACTACTTTGACTCTGACTACTTGCTATTAGTAAACTATTTTTAATTGAGTGCGTTCCTTTTTACGCAAAATAAGCTTACTAGTATTGCAGTGCGTTGCTGGAAGATTTAATTAAAACGTGATTATAAACCTGTATGATGGGATCCCAGGCAGGTGGTAAATGCCAATCATCTTCTGTATCGAAAGTGGGATGTTTTTTAATATCTCAATATAGCTTATCGTATCGTACCATCATAGAAATGAGTCGTTGCTTATAAGCGAGAGGTTTTATAACATTTTTACGGAGTGACCTAGAGGCAGCGGCAAAGCGCTTGTCTCTATATCCGGAGGTCCTACGTTCAATTGTAAAGCATAGCCCGGGTTTGTGGTCATTAACTTGCATTTTGAAATCGCGGTGATTAAGCTGATACCTTTTTTTTGAGAGAGATTGCTGATTGCCTCAAACGGCATTTTCAGCGTCACCGGGCTTTTTTGGGGGCGGTGAGGTACGTAAAGGGTACCTCAAGCCGTGTTGAAACGAATCACCTTCGGAGGTTTTCTAGAGGGAACGGCATCGCACACTTAAAAGTGCGCGTCCCCGTGCCCTACTAGATTCTTCGAAGGGTTCGGATCGGAACGGATGCTGATACCCATCCATTGTAGCGTTGACATGATTTCAATGATAGAGGTTTTTGCCCAGCAGTGGGACGAATACTTAGATTATTACGAAGTAGTAAAATTTATGAGATGGTGAAATTTATCCAAATAAATAAATAAATATTAGATAAATAAACTTTCCTACACTCACACCAATTATCTAGCCCAAGAGAAGCTTCGTTATGAAACTCGTTAAAATGGTTACTAGACAACCGATAAACATACTTAAAATACTTAAATACAACTTATTACATAAAACACCCAGGCCCGAGACAATTTAGAAAAACAATAATTTCTAAACTGACCCTACCGGGGATCGAACCCGGGACCTCAGAGATGGCGACACCATGAAAACCGGTGTACAAACCACTCGACCAAGGAGGTCGTCAATTACTTAGGATGTAAAACCTAAAATATTATGGTCACCTAACTCAGTTGCGTAAGTGAAAAAAAATACCACTTAGGCAACTAAAACATACTTAAATCATCACAGACATTCCAAATGTAGCACTGAATAAATAAAACAGTAGGAGTACAGTCAGCACGAAAAACATATTGATACTTAAGGAAAACACACCTTACGTTCATGTGATGAGAGTATTTTTTTGACTAACAGTGTCCTCATGTATGAATCAATCAAAAATAGACTTAAACCTAAAGCGTTAAAACTTAGTATTACTTAAATTTTGACAAATCTATCTGTTTCGCTTAATTCAAAGAGCAACTTTACCCCAAAATTATCAAAAACGGAACCAAATCTCGAAATCCTATTAAATTTCGATTATAACTTATAAAATAAACCATAAATTGCTTATAAAGAATATAGAATGGGCATCTTTAGCATTTATAAATCTATTATTGATTGTTAACATACAATGCGTGGCGTCAAACGTAAAAAGCCTTATGTTGCAATAAAACGACCTTAGCAACTTGACAATAAAGAATAAACTCCAATAAAATCAGTCAACACCTACGCAAAAATGTTGTTGCCTCACAAGATTTTGGTGCTGTATAATATTGCAACCAATCATTTCTATATCTTGACCGTTGTAGACAGACCTTTTAAAAATACTAACGAAAGTATTTTAAACCTTTGAGACAGCGTAGTACTCTCTCCGTGTTTTGGAAGACACGTAAAGCTGTTGGTCCCGGCTGCATTAGCAGTCGTTAACAACCACAAATTTGCACTCTATGGTCTGTTCTCCCTGTCGTGTTACCATCCATAGTAGGGCTGCCAAATGTCCCAGTTTGAAGCGTTGTGTCCCGGCCAGTAAGTCAGTAGTCCCGGTTTGGCCTAAGATAATCAAGTTATCCTTTTTTCTATAGATATTTGTTGTTAATTTTCCACATTTCATTTAGTTTTAACATTTTCAATAAATATCTACCAAAAATTAAACGATTAAAGTGTCTTTATTACTAATTGATTTTTTTTAATTATGCCTATTTCTATGGTTAACCCTATTTCTATTCCAAATAGAATAGAATAGATTTATTTATTTCACGCAACAAAACAGACAACAAAGATGGTGAAATACAAAGAGGCCCATACTGCCGCGCAATTTATGAACGCAGTAAAGAACATGTGAACAGTTTCGAGAAAATAGATCGTAATGTCAGCACCTCAAATGTCACAATCACAAACACAGTAAGTTGTACTTACTGCGTTAATAAATTGTGCGGCAGCATAGAATAGATACCTTACAGACTAACATACATACAAATAATATAATGTACTTGTCCCGGTCGGCATTACAGCATTTATTGCAGCCCTGATCCACAGGGAAGACTCTTGAGTCGTGTCCCAGCAGTGGGGAAATAAAATGAGCTATAAGTAATAAGAACACTTCGCTGATTTCCAATGAGTTCCATTGTAATGATAATTAAAATGACTCTCCCAGCACACGTATTCCCTCCCGATCTGATCCGAACCCTTCGGGAGAATCTAGTAGCGCACAGGGACACGCACTAGTGCGTGATACCGTTCCATCTAGAAAACCTCCGAAGGTGACTCGTTTCACACGGCTTGAGGAACCCTTTAAGTTTCTCGCTGCCCCCAAAAAAGCCCGGTGAAGCTGAAAATGCCGTCTGAGGCAATCAACAAACTCTCTCAAAAATTCCCTTCTTCTTGCAATATGGGGTTCTAAACGAGGTGTGGAACAGCAACTTGCGGCAAGGTAAGGACGGCTGGTGAGGCACAATCCTGGTCCATTAGCTTTCCTCGCTTCTGGACTCTGCTTTTTCTTAGCATCAGGTAGAGAGAAGCCATTTGCCAACACTTCTTTAAAAAAATAGCTGACTATATTCATATCTGCTCGTAAATCTAAATGCGACGCGCCATGACGCCTTCTACAATCATAGACTAAAACATGCAGATGTTCAAATCGGTTGTAGGTAAAATGTAACTGAACACAGACTTGACATGTGTATCACTAAGTATAAAACAAAGTCGCTTCCCGCTGTCTGTCTGTCCCTATGTTTGTATGCTTAGATCTTTAAAACTACGCAGCGGATTTTGATTCGTTTTTTTTTAATAGATAGAGTGATTCAAGAGGAAAATTTATAATGTATATCAGCATTGCACCCGTGCGAAGCCGGGGTGGGTCGCTAGTTGTATTATAAAAAGCCTGTTTGGCTTCTGTAGTGATATTCAATTCAACATTTTCATTAATGGTTAATAGATTTTGATTTTGAGGTTCCATATTTTTTAAATTTCTATGTCGAAAACCGCCACAGTTCGTAGCTCTTGGAAGACTGGTGTTTTGGACTGTTGTTTCTTAATTGCAACGCTTGGGAATACCTAATGTATATATGTGTGCCTACTAATAAGATAGACGAGCCAACCGTCAAAAGTTAAAATCTATACTAATATTATAAAGCTGAAGAGTTTGTTTGTTTGTTTGTTTGTTTGTTTGTTTGTTTGAACGCGCTAATCTCAGGAACTACTGGTTCGAATTGAATAATTCTTTTTGTGTTAGATAGTCCATTTATCGAGGAAGGCTTTAGGCTATATAACATCACGCTGCGACCAATAGGAGCGAAGCATCAGTGAAAAATGTTGCAAAAACGGGAAAAGAGCCTAAAAAATTAAAAATGCTGCCGAAAGTCACTATTCCACGCGGACGAAGTCGCGAGCACAGCTAGTAGCCTATAAACAATTTATTAGTTATATTAGGGAATCCCGATGGTAGGTCTCTGTTGGTATATTTAACACCGCAATTTTCACTTTATTTTTTTCATATAAGGTTGAGAATTAATGGAAATACATTGTTATCAACCCATCAACGGCCTTTAGTCCCACTGTTGGGCTCAGGCTTTACCACATTATCAAAAGCACATTAGTGACGCTACTTAAATATTGAATACTTTCTCACCAAAAGGTACAGAAGCGTGCACATGAACCCATCTTAAACTGTCAAATTTCTTCAATAAATATTCAACCTTATACCATACACATAAAGCTCAAAATCTATTGAGGAAATTTGATAGTTCGTGGTAATCTGATGTACTGGTGAGAGAGAGCGAAGACAAAAGTGTTTTATCGTGTTAATAAATGTTGCCTCTATGATTATATCGATATTCATTTCAATTCACTAGTATTATTACACCTTTCAGCTACACTCACAAATACTTTACATTTACTGTAGGTACTTTTGATGATTTTTTCGAGGTAACAACCCATCGATCAACATCGACCCATCATCATCGATCACTAAACGGTTTATAATCCACCATTGTTTCACATTGATATTCAACAAAACATTTTTTTTTAAACAAACTGCCACATCACTCTTCACTCTCCCGCCAAGATACTATCCCACCAAAAAACATAAACAAAACGCTGTCACAGCACCACCACACTTTCCCGCCAAATAGCGCAGGCTTCTTTACCGTTTCCAAAACAACAAAACACCATCGCAATTACTTAACCCATTACTCGTTCCATTAATTGCATCTCGAAATCGAACCGGTCCCGTTCAAAACAAACAGTACGGCGACCATTTTCGGGACGGACGCGACATTAAACCTTTTTGCTTGACTTTTAACAAAAAGTGTCGATATTCTCCGTACAACCAATAAATTGCCGGTTGTTTCCAATCACAATGTGTCAAATTGTAGTTAAGGATGCGTACAGTAAGCTACACAATATTGGGGTGCGTAGTTCGTTTGCCATTGATAGGGCATTTTCCAATATTTTTGACGCTGTAAGGGAGAAAAGAGCTTGACACTTGCTGAGTTTCTTGCCGGTTTTTCTCAGTACAAGATCTCCCGCCCAGAGTAGACTTAAGATTATAATAATAATAAGCGATGGCATAGTGAAATTCACAAGAGCTACTTGTAACCTAAACTGAATTAATGATTTTGAAATTTGTTTTTTTTTATTTCATTAGATTACGTTATAGATAGAAACGAGAGAAACGAGTATTGTACGATTACGCGTACATACTTTGTTTATATTGTCTTTTTAGGTCAAAGAATCATGCCTACTGGCAGTATTTTATTTATTAAATACTGATACTGATACTGATTTTATTTATTATATTAACTGAGTGCAAACTTATCAACCGTGCGTTACTAACGTCGCGTGAGAACCACTTATACCTACTATTGTGTACGTAAATAAACAGTGAATATTTATTTGACTTTTCGTCTCTTGCACTCCACGACAACTACAACTACTTACTTCAACTTAACTAATTTAAACTCATCATCTGTACGGCGTAAACGCGCTATACAAGTATGGTAACATACTCTTATTGTTTGTCACCAAAAGGCACTGTTTAAATGCCATACAAATAGCGAAGGAATTAGACACCCAATACTGCTGAAGCTCAACATTTTCTGTCTACACGATTGCAGCTAAATTACACGATAATTCATAATTATGTTCTTTTATTGTACATAGAAAATGCACATAGAATCGTTACACCGACATTTTCCTGCTATGGTGAGAGTATCTCTAGATAAGATCTCTTCCAGCCAAGTAAATAAGTATCGTTTCATATTTGACAACCTCCTTCGTCGAGTGAAAGTACACCGGTTTTCATGGTGTCGCCATCTCTGAGGTCCCGGGTGCGATCCCCGGTCGGGTCAATTTAGAAATTATTGTTTTTCTAAATTGTCTCGGGTCTGGGTGTTTTCTATGTATAATAAGTATATATTTAAGTATTTTAAGTATATTTATCCTTTGTCTAGTAACCATTTAACGAGTTTCATAACGAAGCTTCTCTTGGGCTAGATAATTGGTGTGAGTGTAGGAAAGTTTATTTTTTTATTTATTTATATTGTAAATTTTGTGTAAGTGTCAATAAAATATTTCTATTTTATTATATTCTAGTGAATTCCCCACGGAACCGTCTCGACTGGATTGTTGCTAGGTCCCGGGAGATGTTTGGGGTTGGGCGAAGGTCGGTCCGACCTACTAAGCCAATCGATTCCTGTCTTCCACTATTGCGGAACACCGAGCACTCAACAGGGTCTTTCATGGTCAGCGTGGGATCTAGAACTTGTTCATCTCTCTCCTGCCCTGTTCCCAATCTTATTGGGGTCAGAGCAGCATGGTTTCTTCTCCCATTTCACACAGTCTATCCATCCCTTCTATGGCCTTTATCTTCCTACATTGCCTTCAACTTTCTTGCTCATCACATTTCTCGACACATGCTAATATTAATAATATTTTCTGTCGATTAATTTAAATGAAAAGTTACTAACACCGAAGTTGCAATGTTAGCCATTAAATCAGATGATTCATTTAATTTGTGTACAGCATTCACGTTAATACGAAAGTGTCACGTTACGAAAGATAACGTACTGCTTGTTAAGTACACATTTGGACAATTAAAACGCAGACCAGACAATTAAATGGCATTATACAAAAATGTCGCTCTGTTGACTCACGCGGCAATGACTTTTTCCGTTTCATTAGGTGAATTTTTGGATGGTGACAAAGAGGATGTCTCATAATTTGAATGCTGTGTCGTTTTGTTTTGTGACGTTTTTGCATCCTGTGTGAAGGGTCCCTTATAAACATTAATTAATTTATTTTAACTTTTGCAACATATATAATATGGCGGACTTAATGCCTGAGGCATTCTCTACCAGTCAACCATAGGGTGTCAAATATCATCGTGTATAATATTTATTTTTTTGTTTGTATGCGATAATCTCTAAAACTACCATCGGATTTGAAAAATATTTTTGTATTTGATAGCCCAATTTTTGTGGAAGGCTATAGGCTATTTAACATCACGCTATGACCCTTAATATACTGGGTGTTCGGCTTTTTTTTTTAATAAAAAATACCAGTTTTGAAATGTTTCTTTCATTATTTTTACTTTTGCATTGAAAATATTGATCCTTATGACTAAACAATAAAGTTCAAAATTGATTGTAGAAATTTGTCAGTTTTGGGTAGGTTGATCTGCCGCCGTGTGTACTCGTAGGTACCAGTCTTATTGTCATCACAAGCCTCTTAAACAAAAAAAATAAAGCGTAATAATCATAACAACTTTACAAAATAATTAATGCTTAAACAAATTTATTTGATTAATTTACTACACATTCGATAATTTATTCCGAACACACAATATTTTAAAAACATCGGTTATTGATGACACTTCGGCATAGCGCTAGCGACATTACGAGAAGCGACGGGCTCACAAAAAGATAATTAATGTAACAAGAGAATAAAAGAAGTTAACACGACAATGCTAAACTGGAACCGTTTGAGATGTGAATGGTTATATACAGGGTGTCTCATTTAAATCGGTCAGTATGGGAAAGTCTGAAACTATAAGACATACGAAGGTCTGTTCTTAGGAACAGTGGTCACTTCGAACACCTACTAAAATAAATTAAAGTATGTGAAAACAATGCATTTTATTCATTTTAGACATCATGTTTCATAGAGCCATTTACTGCTTAAGACCTACACAATCGATATCTAAATAGAAATAGTGTCAGTTTATTTTTTTCAAAACAACCGGGTTCGATTCCCTAGCTGAGTACAGGTTTTTTTAAATGTATGAATGCAGTTTTTCTTCTTATTATAATCGATGACATGGTTCCAAAGAACAGATCTTCGTATGTCTTATAGTGTCAGACTTTCCTATACTGACCGATTTAAATGAGACACCCTATATACAGTTTGTTTGGCGCATGCACAGTTTTAAAAGCATAGTAAATAGTAATACTGTGGCGCATGGATCGACGCAACTTTTTGGGATAGCTACATTTGCTGGTTAAGGATGGATTGCAAATTACTCCGCTCTAACTGATATTAAGCAGATAGTACAGTCATTAGGTGCTCAAAAACAGTTTTTTGAGAATAACTCCGTTCGGACTCATTTAACGATAAAAATTGTAACATAATAAATTAAACTAGAAAAAAAATCCTACAATTTATATATTTACCTTTTTATTTGTAGAATCAATAGTTTCAGCGTACGAGAGCACGTCCAAGACACGTCTACACCAATACGCGTTGTTCGCATACACGAAGACTTTTATCGGTGATCAGGACCTACTGATTCCGACTTATATGATGGCCATTGCAATATTAATAAAACTTACATGTCAGCGTTTCATTTTTATTTTTTTATCTTGGAAGTAAACTTAATAACTATGAATATTAAAAGCATGGTCATCCTACTCCTCCTTGTAACAATTCAAACCTCTACAACTACAACTACTTACTTACATTATTCGAAAACAACGTTCATCATTAAAATGAAACAATAAAATATTTTATAATGCTACCCGATGTTTTATAACGGCGCAGCTACCGACTTGCATTTCGTATACCAATTAATGAATATTTACAAACGAGTAGAGGTACAATGCAGACTCAATTATGGATAAAAAAAACTCGTTTGCCGAACCCACAACATAAGGAGGACCCAGAAGTTAAGCTTCACATACCGCGCACGAGCGACGCACACATAGATCTTCTCACAAACACTGATCTCGGAACGCCCCGCTACACACGACTTTAAAGTTTATACTGACACCCCCACCGACCTTACGGTTATAAAGTTAGGTGTCAGACATCCTTGCGCAAGCACAAGGGACCATCTACGTCAGGTCATAACGCCAGATCAGAACGCGCCGGTACGCATCCTTCATCCGGTACTTTTAAGACTAGTGTCTCGAGCTAGTTGCCCCGTGGACACATAGTCCACTACCTAATATCCAGATAGGTTACCGGAGCTGTAAGCTCGCTCACTTCTCGTTGCACTAAGAGTACAACTCGCAGATTCCACTGCTCGGGTCGTCAACTCTGATCTCATCTGATCTCGGAACAGTTCGGAACAGTCAGAGCGCAGCTGTGGCGAGATTCCATGTCCGTGAGTGGTTGTCTATATAGATGTGAAGCTGGTTACTAACATTTCTAGGCTAGCGGCTAGAAACGGCTTATTTGGCTTATTATCATTTCTAGCGATAACTAGCGGCTGGAAATGGCTGCTTAGGTACATTTCATTAATATATTTACATGATTAGTTTTTTGTTTTTGTTGTTTCTCTTCTGTTTTTTTTACTTTATGATACATTTAACATAAATAGACAGAAACAATGCCATTTGCATCTGTATTATGTGTTAAAAACTCAAAATTCTCATACATAATGTGACACAGCAGTCGAATAGGACTATTTTAATAATTTATTTGTCAGAGATGTTGTGGAAATAGGTATTTTATCTATGAAAGTGTGGACAGTAAGCATTTAGTTGTATTTGTTTGCTTGGTTTATAATGATGATTTAATCCAAAGTAAACTAATTTAGCTCCCTTTATTCTTATAATTTTCATACACCACCACCTAAACACAAACGTTGTTTCATAGTTTCTTTTCTTTTCTTTCGTCTCTGAATTATGTAAATTAGTAGGTATAAACGATGTCTTCGGTGTTAAGTTTAAAAAAAAAAAATAGCAGAACATAATAAGTGCTACTGTAGACAAAAAAATTAGAATTTAAAAAATGTAACAAAAATAGTTTCTTTTTTCGATGCTCAAGTCGGTTATCTACCCGGTATCAAGCGGCTGGTTATTCGTTTCTAGCCACCGGTTTCGGTAACAACCGGCTTACAAGCCGCTGGTTTACAACTATAGTTGTCTATGTGTACGTTGTCGAGCGCGTTCGAATGGAGCTCGTCTACTGCAGTCTCGGTGTTTTGTGCCGAACCGGACCGCGTATCCCGTTGGACGGCTTTATACGGCAGTGCACAATTACACGTCGTCAAATATGTGACGACTTGTCGTACAGACGCTTGCACTTAAGAATATTCAAATCTGTCAAATTTATTTATTAAGGGCCGATTTTTCAATTGACGGATAAAATTTATTAGTTTGTTAAAGTAATAGATGACCATTTTAAAAATGTATTGTCATAACATGACTTTTATTTTTGAACAGGTACATTTTAGCTTGATTGCGTAATACCTTAACAGATGGATAAGTTTTATCCGATAATTGAAAAATCAGCCCTAAATGTTCAATCGTAAAGGATGGTATTGGGTATAGGGCGTAGTGACGGCAAAGTAAAACTTCGATGTGGTCTATTCTATTCTATTTCTTGAAAGATGGCTCTCGCTACGATTTAGCCAGTGTCTAGTTTTAGGGCAGGTTATTAGTGTTTTGACATTGTCCGTAACTCTGCTTAAAACTTTAATAGGCGTTGTGCTTGTACAAGAAATAAAATGTCTAACACTGAGACCCAGTTTTGAGGATACAGGTGGCTACTGATTGATTCTGTTGGGATACCTGAAACATGGTCTGGATGAATACTTTTATTTTTAGTTGACAGTTGACACATCAGTTGAACGAATGAAGGAATGAACGAGTGATTAGTAATCGAGTCATTTTAGTAACTGATTTTATACAATGAGAAGATCGAATGATGTTGAGTATTTTTGTATATTCCAACAAATAAGTTAAGTAAGTAAGTTAATAAGTTTGGAAATAAAGTTCAAAGTCTATTTATTATAAATAAATAATTACACTTTCCTACACTCACACCAATTATCTAGCCCAAGAGAAGCTTCGTTACGAAACTCGTTAAATGGTTACTAGACAACGGATAAACATACTTAAAATACTTAAATACATACTTATTATACATAGAAAACGCCCAGACCCGAGATAATTTAGAAAAACAATAATTTCTAAATTGACCCGACCGGGGATCGAACCCGGTACTTCAGAGATGGTGACACCATGAAAACCGGTGTACAAACCACTCGACCAAGGAGGTCGTCGACAGTCTCTTGAAGAGGGTGGGCGTTTAATTTTTTCACTGTATTTTATAAAATTTTATAAATATTTAATTTAGCTTCAGTGCAGCAATTAGCACTTGAAAATATAAAAAAAAGTAAAATTTACTAAAGCGCTGTGTTATCTATCAAATTTGTGGTATTTCATCTGCAAAGGTAAATCTGCATGGCCATGGGTTGCAATAACCGTTGGATAGATGGCGCACTGTGCCGCTATTAGCACTCAAAAATTATAAAAGCAGTGACAAAATTCAGCGCTTACGTCAGCCTTCCCGGTAGCATACCGGTCAGTGCATCTGCCCGGATTGCGGAAGACCCAGGTTCGATTCCTGGCTGGGTCGGGTGGGCGTTAAAATTTTATAATTATTTAATTTAGCTTCAGTGCAGCAATTAGCACTTGAAAATATAAAAAAAATTGTAAAATTTTCTATTAAGGAGTCTTGGCAGTTTGTGGTAGTTGGCATGTGCAGAGTGCAGGAGTGTGTAAGGTACACTTTGTTGACCAACATTTTCAGTTGCGATAGTGCAAGTTAAGCAATTTCAGTAATAGCGTGTCTTTGGATGGGTGACCGAATTGGGCACGAGCGGATTGACATCGTTTACATATTTTTTTTTTCCCATTCGAAGCATTATTTTTTTCAAACTAGTAAACCCAAGCTAATAAAACTTTTTATGCTTAAGGAAAATACACTGATAATAACAGAAAACATTATAAGAACGTTTATATTTAACTGAATTTATACGATTCAAAGTCTATCTTCTGACGACCGCGACCTCCGCAGCCGAGTAGCTTGCACGCCGGACTTTGGGTGGCGGTAAATCTGAGGTCTCAGGTTCGATTGCCGGTCGGGTCAATGTCGAAAACGAACTTTTCGATATTGTGTCGGGTCTGGGTGGTTGTGGTACCGTCGTTGTTTCTAAATTCTATAAAACGAGTGCTTTAGCTACTTACCTTGGGATCAGAACAATGTAGGTGATATTGTCTAATGTATCCTACTAATATTACAAATGCGACAGTTTGTGTGTATGTATGTTCGTATATTTGTTGCTTCTTCACGCTGCTACGGATGGATGGATTTGGATGAAATTCGGCATACAGATAGTTTATAACCTGGAATAACAAATAGGATACTTTTTATCCAGATATTCTCACGGGAACGGGAACCACGCGGGTGAAACCGCGAGCGGCCGCTTGTATAATATAAAATACAAAACTACGGAAAGTTATGCTAGCTGGAAACTTAAACATAAAAAATCAAGAGAAAAAATCAAATAACGAAAATAGGTGTTTAAAATTTAATTTACGAACAAGATATTTGTTTATTGATCATTAAAGTTATTTCTTATAATATTTAATCATGCCATCTAAAAGCAGAGATGTAGTAACAAGACAAAAAAGAACTTAAAACAACCAAACCAGCTTTCTAAAGATTCACGACAAATATTCTAGTGAAACATATTGCTATGAGATCGTGTTTTGACATGCTCAATATTTTTATTGCAAACTATGAGTTGGTATCATGAATATGGATCATTTAAGATCCTGTCGGTTATAGCAATTAGGATGGAGAAGCGTCATATTAATTTCAGATCATATTAATACATATATTAGTAATTTATAATAATAACCCAAGTGTATTTTTACATAATGAATTTTGTATTTTATTAATTACTAGCTTTTACCCGCGACTTCGAGCGGTGGGTGACAATTTATCATCTCGAGCTCCTTAATACTTTGGAAGGCACGTTAAGCCGTTGGTCCCGGCTGCATTAGCAGTCGTTAACAACCACCAATCCGCATTGGGCCCGCGTGGTGATTTATGGCCCGTTCTCCCTAACCATCCATAGGGAAGGCTCGTGCCCCAGCAGTGGGGACATAAAATTAGCTGGTCGGAATACCCGCGACTTCGTTCGCTAGGGCTTTACTATCCGAAGCACGGAGGACCTCAAGATGATAAATTATTAGTCAACCACCTGATGACCGGCCTTTGCGAAAGTTGCCTTACTTCAGTAATCGCAGATCAAGCTCGTTAACCACTGCGCCATCGAGCTCCTCAACTATTAGTTTATCTAAGTACTTATAAGTGAAAAAATTAAACGCCTACCCGACCCAGCCAGGAATCGAACCTGGGTCTTCCGCAATCCGGGCGGCTGACCGCTATGCTACCGGGAAGGCTGACGTAAGCGCTGAATTTTGTCACTGCTTTTTATTGCCCATTTTTTTTGATTTGATGCCCATGTAGATACATCTTCACAGATAAATATCACAAATTTGATAACACAACGCTATAACGTAACTAACGTTAATTTTACTTTATTATTTTAAGTGCTAATTGCTGCACTGAAGCTGAATTAAATACTTATAAAATACAGTAAAAAAAATTCAATTCAAGATTCCTGGCTGGGTCGGGTAGGCGTTTAATTTTTTCACTGTATTTTATAAGTATTTAATTCAGCTTCAGTGCAGCAATTAGCACTTAATAAAAAAGTAAAATTTATTAGTTTATCTGTTAATTATCCATTATAAGGCTAGGTAACTAAGGAAACCATTAGTTTTATAGTGAAAGTTAACTCTACATTACTAGAGTCCCATCCGCTGAAATCATCTCAAGGAGAAAAAGCTCGTTCCGCACAGCTTCAAGAGCTTAATAGCTCAGCTATTCAGCTATTGTGTTTAATGGGCCACTTACCACCTCTATAGGAATGCATTAGCACAATAATTTATACAGTTTGATTGACTTCGTGTTGGTGGAACTGTGTTTGTATGTTGAATAGATATGAGGTTCGGTGCTTAATAATTTTGTGTGATGATGTCTTTTGTTTGGAGTTATAAATTATGTCGTATATATACATTGAGCAGCTCAAAGGCGCAGTGGCTGCCCGGTCTGCGTTTGATAAGGTTAAGAAACTTTCGCAAAGCCCGGTAATCAGATGGGTGACCAATATTTTATCATCTCAAGCTTCTCCGTGCTTTGGAAACTCGTAAAGCCGTTGGTCCCGGCTGCATTAGCAGTCGTTAACAACCACCAAGCCGAAGTGGGCCTGCGTGGTGGTTTTTTGTCCGTTCTTCCTATCCAATGGATATAGGAAAGGCTCGTGCCCCAGCTGTGGGGACATAAATTTGAGCTGGCGATGAAAATAATATAATAATAAATTATTTTATATTATGTAGCATTTTGTAAAACGAGCCTAAAAATACTATTCTTAGAGTTACGGTAGATACTGCGTTTTTAGTGGATATGCCCTGCGCTACATCCAACTTCTCGATTAATCCAAGTTGATCGGGGAGCAGAAGGGAGTATGCAGAGCAAATAATAAATACTCGCTATAAATTGGTATTAACTTTTAGATCTGTAATTGTTCTGTTCACCAAAACAAAAAACATTCTTCTAACGTCCTTACTTCCGCCACAATCAGATATCGCAGTAAAAAAAAAAACTATACCTAAGTTCATTTTTCAAAAAGTTTTTTGTAGTTTCTAGTACTTAAACGTATACGTATAGTACAGTATCACGTATACTTGTTTTTAGTACAGAAACAATCAGTGGGTCTTACAAGTCTACAAAATCAGCGAGAAGAGCTTTCAAGAAAATTGCCCACAAAAACTTGCTAATAACCACGTATACTCGAACTTCGTTAAACCAGTTACCGTAATTATACTATCGTGCGCTCGACGACGATCGATTAATCGCGAAATTATCCGATTTGCCTTCCCACGGGCGTGAAGTATCGATTAATGGACGAACTGTTGTCTTATTCACTTCACGGCGTCGACTTCAAATGTTTGACGGCGCGTTTAAGGGTTCACTACACTCAACAGCTTTTTAAGGGAGTTATTGCTTTGCCGTT
Organism: Eudonia lacustrata; assembly: GCA_947562085.1. Classification (NCBI taxonomy): domain Eukaryota; kingdom Metazoa; phylum Arthropoda; class Insecta; order Lepidoptera; family Crambidae; genus Eudonia; species Eudonia lacustrata. Next base: position 8,344,732 of record OX387332.1, read on the forward strand.
TTCCGTTTGGTCGTGACCGATTATAGTAATATAAACGTTATGTTACGACTGATTAAACTGGAAGACAGTAGTAGCGGCATCGGCAGTATTGTGGGAAGCTTCGCGTCAAATTAAAACCAAAAAATCTTTATTCAAAGTGAACATGTTACAAAGTATTTTTTGAACGTCAAATTAAATCCTTAGTAAATCCTACGGTGGAGACTTAAACCGAAATGATCCGCAAGATACTCGGCAAAGGTTTTGCCTTTTAATCCAACATAAATGCATACAATTTTATTGAGAATTTTCTCGATCATGTCTCTTTTAGGCCTCGGACCCTGTTAAGGGCTCGTAAAATCAGGATAGCATAATAATAAGTATGTAAAATAAATTCAAGTACATCCGCATAGGCAGGGCTCCGACAAGGTGGACCGACGATCTAGTGAAGGTCGCGTGAAGCCGCTGGATGCGAGCAGCACAATCCGGTCGTTGTGGAGATCCTTGGGGGAGGCCTTTGTCCAGCAGTGGACGTCTTATGGCTGAGATGATGATGGTGATGATGCCATCCGCATAAAGTGTTTAATTACAAATGATTTCAACGTAATCATTCTCTTGTTCTTCATACAGTTATCAATTGTGAAAGGATTTTCTTTAACAATTTTTTGTTTTCGAGAAGTGTGAAAACCGTCAAACGTCGCAGATCATTTGTAGGCATCCGAAGAGAGGGCGATTAAGTGATCCTTCCAACGATCGAGTGTAAACGGCCTCTTACATTTCTAAGGGAATATAAATTGAAAATTTTCTCCAACTTAGCGGGTTGCAGGTAATGGTGGAACGCAATCTACATTAGTAAGGTTTCCTCGCATTTCTTCAAAGTTAATAAGATTTCGACTTTAGCCACTTCTAAGGTTTCTGACTTCGGAGTTATGGAAGGTTTTGCTTTGGCTATGATAATGTTGTGGCTCCTGTTACGAGATAGCGAGGAATTTTGGTGTTGTTTTTTTATTTTTTTTTTAGATTGAAATTGTTGACATTTTGATTGATTGTTGTTTTGTGCTGCGTATTTTAAAAAAACGTTCGCGTTTCGTTTTGATCAAGGTTATCAACGGGGTTTAATTTTACTCCTTAGTACATACATATAAATAGGCATAGCATTTTAGACCAGACGTTTCGACCTAGTTGCTTTGGTCGAGGTCACGTGTAGTATGACCTAGACTATATCTAATACTTAAAACTACACCAAGTCTGGGTTAAGTTGCGTTAAAGACTTCATTAATGATTTTCCAGCCAGTCAGTCAGGACTTTGTTTCTTATATTGGGTTTGAGTTTTTTTTTGATGAGAAGGCAAGTGACTCCACTCCACCTGATGTTAAGTGGAAATAGAATCCAGACGCGAAGACAACTGGTGCAGCGAGAAAACAACAGAGCATCAGTCACCCTCACCCTGCCGGCCCACGAGGTGCCTCTTCACGCCTCGTTTGAAGGACCATATAATAGGAAGGAGGGAAAACGTGTTAACATGATAAGTTACAAGCAATATAGGTAAACTTTGTGTCCACACTGCAGCGTTTTGTTTTTCCACCGTTTATCCCGCCAATCGTGTAGAACAGCTCATTCCACTTATTCCGCTTGTTAGTGCGGGCTTATTTTATATCGGTGTAAAAACAAAATGGAGGCGGGCAGCGGCCGTAATGCAATTTACATAGATACGCCACCCCGACTTGAAGAAAAACACGAGGTGGGATCACACGGGACGGTATTCGGGCGAGCATGAGCAAGTGTGAGGATATGTTGGCGTTAACTTTCGGGTGGCCGAAATCGTTTGACAAGAATAAGTTACGATAAAATGTTAAAGTTGAAAGCACACTGTACCCTGGATTTTAATATTATCTTTAACAATCGGAGCATTCTGATGCTTCTAATTTTGATAAAATGTTAATATCTAAAAGTTTCGGTTGCTTAGAAGCAAACAAATGGAAAACTTTCATATTCATATTTTTTATTCCCGCTGAGAGTCGAACCCAGTCGCTTTGAGTGTGACACTGGTCTTACACCCAAAGCGACTCTAGGTCCAGGTCTAACTTCGTTTACTCCTTTCTCTGATTCCATTCTGTAGGCTAAGAGGAAGAAACACACATACACAATCGTACCTGCACCGTTGGAGCGGCTGAAAACTAATAACTACGATTTTTTTAGGCTAAGGAAACTTTACTTAGGAAACTTTATTAATGATACTATTATTTTCATTAATGGAATCAGCCCCCTGACTATGAGCTCTTATAGCAGTATTATTGCAGTTGTGGAAAAGAGACGCCTGTATATTCGCCGCTACACGCGTCTCGTTCTCACAACTGCAATAATATTGCTATAAGAGCTCGTGATTACCCCCCAGGTGTTACTTTACGAAAATCTATAGCACAGAAAAATGCAATTGAAATAATATGCAGTGTTAATTCTGCTAAATCACTCGTTTATCAAGCTTAGATGCAGTAAGCATGCACCGCCCTCCCGCCCGTAAAAATATGCAAATGCAGAAGTTCGTCTCACTACATAATTCTTCTCACTACATATTAGACTACTACATTTTTTGTACAGGGTAGTAACTTCACAGTGACGTAATACCGCTGGCTTGCAGCATAAATCAAACTACTAGAAAAATTCAACGAGTCTCCTGGGGCCTTGGGAGCTCAGCGGTCAGAGCATTGGACCAGTTATCCAAAGGTCGTGGGTTCGATTCCCACTCGAGCTTCCTGAGGCTGGTTAATCAACCAGCCTCAGGAAGCTCGAGTGGGCTTTTTGAGTAAAATTTTCTCTTGTAACATAAATTATTTCAATTGCATTTTTGTGTACCACTATTATACGTACACAACGTCTTAATTAGCTCGACGCGACACAGCGTTCTCCCGTATGTTCCACCCCAGTACCTTGTGTTATTTGCTGTTTCTATTCCCATACGATGTGTAAAATGCGACACAGGTAAACACAGATAGCTGTGTGGTATAATGTTTTACATATTACTTTGTTAGCGGTGAAATTGCTAAGGAACAGGTGTGTTCTGGGCAGAACGCATTTATAGCACTGATTTGCTTAATATATGTATTTTTTAAGGCGTTGAAGTTAACTTATACGAGTATATTTTTATTATTTTTCAAATTTTTGCATTCACATTCTATAAATACAAGATAAAATTTGACCTTATAATTATACTACTAAAAATTTATTTTTAAAATAAAATTTATTTAGTAAAATTTTATCTTGTATTTATAAGAGTATACATTTTTTATTGGAGAGAATCCGCTGTTGCTATTAGGCCTCGGAAACTAGGATCTCGACTCGGGTCGACCGGGTCGTGGTGGTGGAGAGAAGCGCCCAGGTACATGTATGTACCTGGTATAGAGCGCGTGTGACCCGAGTCTTCGTACTCTCGTTATACGAGTATCGTCTTCGGCATATGCGAGTGTGCATGTTTAGTGTATCATGTGACCGTGTAGTAGCATTGTGAGGATCGGGCGGGACTTATACAATATGTTTAAAGGTTGTATTGAGTGGTCCGGGTTTTTGAGAAGTTCTGTAGGTGTTCTAAGTTTATTTTAAGTACTTATACATAAATAAGCTCGAAAAGAGTGTGTCCATGAGTGTAATATTAATATGGTAATTTTCGTGAAATTGACGACAAAAAGTTGGGTAGCTAAATAAAGAAAAATTAATATTGAACACTGCATTATCATCATCATCATCATCAACAGCTCATTGTTATGCCCCCACTGCTGGGGCACGAGCCTTTCCTATGAATGGATAGGGAGAACGGGCCGTAACCCACCACGCCGGCCCAATGCGGATTGGTGGTTGTTAACGACTGCTAATGCAGCCGGGACCAATGGCTTTACGTATCTTCCGAAGTACGGAAGAGCTCGAGATGATAAACATTTGGTCACCCATTCGATGACCGGCCTTTGCGAAAGTTGCTTAACCTTAGCACCCACTGCGTCATCGAGCACCGTATGAACCAGATAATTACTAAGTTATTAAAACCTACATTGTAATTGATTTTTTTCCAATCATCCGGGTCAATTTAAGGTTAATTTATATACTATATTATGGTACTATTAGTATTTATGCTGCTAGCTTCATTTGTAAAATACACATTATTCTTGTTCTATGTTTTAATAGTTTCATCTCTGATCTTACAGTTTGTTAACTGTCTTTATCCCACTGGTTGTCTGGACCAATTAAAAGCGATATGACCGCCAAATCGTAATTTTGTAAACTATTTATTTTGTGTTCATGTTTATGTTTTATAGTGTTGCAATAAAAGTATTATGTGTAACAGAAAGGTGTGGTCAAGATGAAAAGATCAAAGTATATCCGATCTAGATCTTGTACGTGTTGTTACTGAGACATAATTGTTAACTTTAATTTGTCATGCAATTGTTAATTAAATATTGATATTAGAGAAGTCATGCACGTCAGGCGCGCATAAGCAAGCAGCAGTGATCATAAATGTAAGTACACAGAGTTTACTAAACCACCAGGGTTGTGACTTGTTTATTTTGATGTGACGTCCCAATAGAAATATTTAATTAAAAATTGCTTAACAAATAAAAGTTAATAATTTCGTCTTAGTAACTCTGCATACAAGATCAAGATGGGATACGCTTTGGATCTTTTCATTTCGATCACAACTTTCTGTTACACGTTGCATATCTATTTATGTATCTATCAATGTTGCTAATGAATTGCTTGTTTTTCGGAACATGGAAAAAGTGTGATGCAGATGCAGGTATACAGTATAAATATTAATGATTTATTTGGTTCATTATCTTTGTGAATTGGATTGAGTTCCGAGACAGTTCAAAGTTAATTGATCGCTTGCTTTAACGACGGTCATGGTACGGATAAGAGAACTAGTTCAATGCTGAACTAATCTAATGAATTCGGATTCGAAATTTGTGGTCAAAAGCATCTAATTTTACATTTTACTTACTACTAATAAAGTAGTTGTACAATTTAATTGCCTAATATATTATCCCACTGCTGGGCAAAGGCCACCAAGACTTTTAAACATCCATATTATCGTGAATTACGATACACTACTACAATCGATACCGTCCATTAGATGCGTTTTGTTCCACTTCTGAGAAGGGTTTGAATTGTTCCGTTTAAAATGTCATATCGAGCTACAAATCGATTCCCACAGTCTTTGAACAGGTGATAAACAAATTATATTATCCATCCCGTCAAACTTTAGTCTTAAACTGACTTATTTGTCAACTGGTATGTGTGAAAGTGGCGAGTACGAGCGAGTTGGCACCTCCCGATTTTACCTATTTTTTTGTCATCAACTCGCTCGTTCGTGAAAATCTGACGTGGTATGTACAGTCAGCTACAAAAACATTTTAATTTTAATATATGTATGTTTTTTTTATTGTATCTTTATCTTTATCTATATTTCTTTATCTCTATTGTATTGATGTGTATCAACTCTTCATATGTATGATGTAGATATGTATCTACTCTTGTTAATCTTATATTATATTTTAACCTGACGTTTCAGGCTCCCAAAGTATTCCGGACCATTACGACTTAGGGATCTTCAAGAAACGAGCCTGTTCCTTCCTTATAGGCCGGCAACGCAACTGCGATTCCTTTGGTTTTGCGGGCGTGTCCATGGACGGCAGTGATTGCTTCCCATCAGGTGACCCGCCTGCTCGTTTGCCTCCTTCTAATATAAAAAAAAGTATAAATTAAAATATTAAAATTCCCACTTTCGACTTATTGAGAAGGCTTGTCAGGATTGCAATTCAAAAAGTAGTAACAAGCTACCGTCACAATATTTATAATTAAAGGAATTAACCGCCTCTCTGGTTTAGTGGTCTTACCACCGGTTTAGAGTCAGAGGGTCCGGGTTCGATTCCCAGCGGGGGGTGCTCGTTTTGGTTGGAGTTTGTCCGCCTGGCTAGCTACCACCATCTTATCTAATATGTTGCCTAACATCAATGTTTGTAGCATTGTTGTGTTCCGGCAGCCACAGATAAGATAGCCAGTACCTTACTAGTTGAGGATCCCGGGTGCAGTGCGCTTCCATCTGGCCTTATCATCACTTAACATCAGGTGAGATTAAGGCACTGTGTTACCCGTAAAAAAAAGTACCATTTCACTTCTGAGAAGACACCAAAACGTCAGATTAAAATAAAAAAGCAGTACAAGCGCGATTAAACCCGTTTAAAACGTTTCATATCGATATTTGAATCGATTCCCACACTCTTTGAACAGGTGATAAGCCTGGCATATGCTAGCATGGCGTTATTAAATTAATTATTGAGTGGGTCGCATTAGCTGGTGGCTCGCCGGTCTATTTGAGTCGCAGTGTTGCATTCTTAACGGCATTGGAAATGCGAGTGGTACTACTTGTTCTCGAAGGAAAATAAGTGATAATTTTAATTTTTATAATTTATGCATTTCAAAATTTCGTGTTCTAATTTTAAATAAAATATTTTACGTGTTTTGTTTAACGTGAACCGCTATAGTCTCTCTGTGACCACGGAACGTGTGAAGTCCGATATGGAAAGATAAATTACTTAAATCTATTAATATATAAAAAGTTAAATTTTGTAAAATACAGCACCTACCTGTATAATACAGTTCCAATAAAAAAGATAATTGTACATTTATTTTCTATAATTTGGAACCATACTACCTGAATAACTAAAAGTACATTAAAATCTAGCGTAGTCACGCCAGAAAGCTTCTTCCTAGCACGGCCTTGACCTCTTTATTATATCTTAGAACTTAGACTAGAGAAGATTACATCATCATCATCATCATCATCATCATCATCATTTCAGCCAAAAGACGTCCACTGCTGGACAAAGGCCTCCCCCAAGGATCTCCACAACGACCAGTACATACACATTTTTAGTTCAAAAGCCCTTTTCTCATGAATATGCACTGTAAATAAGTATTTATGTGGTCATGCAGGATAGTAACACACCATCAGTTACAGAATGATTCTCGCAAAAGAAAATTTACAAATGCAAACAATTTTTTATATCTTTCTAAAACCATAAATGCGTCAGAAGAAAATAGTTTCTAAAACAAAACAACGGTTAACGACTATTCCATTAATCGACATATGACCGCAATCTAGTTTTCCAATAGAGAACACTTAGTAGCTCCAATAAACACACAGTATTATCCAACCAGTTCTAAAAGGCCTACTTACTTATTAAACTTAATAAGCAGCCCTTAATCTGGATCTGGACACATGCATCCACTTACTCACTGACAGATGCCTGACGTTTAAAATCGAGTTGGTTGCGAGTTACCAGTATTTAACGATCGTAGAAATAATTAGTACGAGAATTAATTGGACGAAGAACTTGATGTTAGAAATTGATCGAATTATGCGGGAATAATCATGGTAGCAACATGAGATTTTTAACCGTCTTTGCGGTCTTGGTCTAGTGGTTAGCTCCCTCTGGAGCTAACCACTAGACCCAGGACCTCTGTCCTGGGTGTATAAGAATAGATTTTATATATTAATACGTGAAGCAAAAACTTTGTAGGTACTCCTTTTAACGAAAATTGCGCGGCCGGAGGAATATGAAATTTCGCACACTTATAGTTTATATAGAGAAGGAGTGCAGAATTCTATTTTTTTTTATTATGCATAAAAAATATGTACCTAGGTACATACATTAAATTAAATAAATATTGTTTCATACATTTTTTAAAAATTTCAAAAATGGAAGAGGTGCGGCCGTCTGTCAATGCCAATCCAAACCTCAGAAACCAAATTCACATTCTATCTTTTTAAATTTTTCATTGCTTAGGGTACAAGCCTTAATAAAATATTGCTTAGTAAACAGCTTTTATTGTTTTCTAAAGTTTACGCGAACACTACACATTGAAATGAAAACAACTTTTACAGATCTACTCGCGTTTATTTTACACATTACTTATTTAATGTTTATCCTGACATTTCGAACCCTTTGCAGGGTCCGTGGTCACAGGGAGACTGAGGTGTGATGAGATGACCAACAACGCGAGTAAATCCGTAAAAGTTGTTTAATTTTAAACAGCTTTTTCTAAAAATTACGGTCGAATTTCGACCAATAGTACAATATAATTTACTGAAGGTAGGGTTTTTAGTGGCACCAATTTGACAGGACTATAGTACTTAATCGATATTTTTTTAATTATTTAAAGTAGAATAAAATTTTAGTAAAAAAAAATCAGTCAGTCTCAGGAAATTCGAATGAGAATGCAGAAGTTGCAAAAGTGTTCTTTCGACTGTGAGGATAGTAACTTCGCAGTGAAGTAATACCGCTGTGGCTTGCAGCGTAAATCACAAAGTACTAGAAAAAATCAACGAGTCTTCTAGGGTCTCGGTAGCTCAGCGGTTAGAGCATTGGACCGGTTATCAAATGCTCGTGGGTTCGATTCCCACTCGAGCTTGAAGCTAATTGATTTTTTCTAGTAAAATTTATCTTATTTATCTTTAGCTATGAGAATGCAGAAGTTGCAAAAGTGTTCTTTCGACTGTGAGGATAGTAACTTCGCAGTGAAGTAATACCGCTGTGGCTTGCAGCGTAAATCACAAAGTACTAGAAAAAATCAACGAGTCTTCTAGGGTCTTGGTAGCTCAGCGGTTAGAGCATTGGACCGGTTATCCAATGCTCGTGGGTTCGATTCCCACTCGAGCTTGAAGCTAATTGATTTTTTCTAGTAAAATTTATCTTATTTATCTTTAGCTATACTAAAGCATTCATCATCATCATCATCGGCCCATCTAAAGCATTAAGAATGCAAAACTCAAAATAATAAAAATATTAAAGGTTTTAACAATTGATTTTTGACATTAGCAACACTTGAAATCAGTACACCTGCTTTCTGGGTGTCATACCTCAGAACAATAACTAAAGCTTTAGTTATTATTCTGAGTGTCATACAGTTATCTATCTTCTCTTTCTGTATCTATACTCGTATTAGGTATATATAAAATTCTCGTGTCACATGTGAATTGCCATACTCCTCCGAAACGGCTGGATCGATTTTTATGAAATTTTATATATTTATTCGGTAGCTCTGACAATCGGTCGTAATCTATTTTTTATACCCCTAAATGATAAGGGTGGTCCACCCCAATTTTTTGTTTAATTTTCCAATACAAAATGTTCTTAGCTATGTTTCTTGTTTCACAACATACGATTTGTTTGTTTTGTTGTCATAGAAACGATTTTAAAACTGTCAAAGCGATACGAAGTCTGCTGGGTCAGCTAGTTTTCTTTCTTCTTCTATTTATATAAAAATCTCGTGTCACATGTTAGTTGCCATACTCCTCCGAAACGGCTCGATCGATTTTTATGTATGTATATTCGGTAGGTATGACAATCGGTCGTAAAGTATATTTAAAGTACTATAAGAAAAACTGTTTTTTTTCCATCCAATTAAAACTACAAATTATTTTAAAAAATGAACTAGAATATTGAAGTGTGTGTTATAATTAATCTACTAAGAAAATTTAGATGCTTAAATCGGTCTGGTTTGCCTGAAAAATGCAAATCTATGTTTCAAAAGAGGTTACTTTAATATTTTTTTCTCTGTTCTAAAAGTTAACAAATCGTGTTTCTGCAACTGGCAAAATGAAGTCAATTAAATGAAAAATCATGTCGTCAAATATCATTTTCATACGTTTTGTAATTGTTGGGAAAAATCAAGATCCCCGCTACGTAAATTTCCAATGAGTCGCCTTAATAACCACCGCACTGCCCTGGGCCCGCGTAGTCGTACATGGCCCATCCCTGTGGTATTTTCATCCATAGGGTTCGTGTCCCAACAGTGGGGACATAAAAATGAGTTGGCGATGAAAGTTACTCGTGTTCAGACAAAAAATCTTATCGATGTAACATGAGATCCGTGAGCTTCGAGTGGTTAAAATAGATCTCTTATCCGATCGGACGAGATATATCGATTCAAGTGTTGACAAATTGTCAGAACGAAGGCGATGCGATCGTCCGACCCGTTAAAATTTGATATTTTAGTGGACAAATAGCTTTTATCTACACTAATGTTGTAACATTCTACTTATGTTTCCAATACTTGACTTATAATTACTACTGTTATAGCGCAGACAACAAAACACTAAATTTAAGCAATTTCACATGATGGTATAATATCCACATCGATATCGTAAAATCTCATTATAACATCAATAAAACGCGACCAATTAACCTGGCGTGCCTTATGTCAAAATCCTCATACAAGTTGTATAAAATTTTGATATTAGGCTGGCTTTTGAAAACAGTTGGGTTATACGTGAAAACTTCGTCGAAGCTACTAAACTTACATACACAAAACTCTTTGGTAAGATCTTGTGCCAATTAAATAAAAAAAGAACAGCGCGCGCTCGCTCCTGATTGGCCCTGCGCGCGCAGCTGCGCTCTCATTGGTTAGATTTTAATGGCGGCAAGTTCACTGTGACAATACACGTACGCGTGAATTTAATGTTTCGCAATGTGTTTTGTTTTTAAAATACAAATTAAAAGTTAAAAATGGACAGCGACGATGATATTTGTACGCCTCCGGATATTCTAGAATTGGCAACAAAAGTAACTCACAATCTTTTGCCAGAAAAATCTAGAAAATTATATGAAAAAGAATATAATAACTTTTTGGCATGGAAGATCGAAAAGAAAACTACATCATTTTCTGAAAATGTCATTCTTGTGTATCTCAAAGACCTCTCCGACAAATTCAAGTCATCTTCTATGTGGGCTAAATATTCTATGCTCAAGTCCACACTGAGTATCTACAACAATATTGATATCACGAAGTATTCAAAAGTCATAGCGTTCCTGAAACGCAGTTCAGAAGGACACAAGGAAAAAAAGTCCTTGACGTTTACATCAGGTCAAATAAAGATGTTCCTGAAAGATTCACCAGATATTTTGTATCTTTTTGAAAAGGTAAGTGTATTTTAGTTCTGTTATTTAATCTACCTAGTACTTACGTATTACACACGCAAGTTATCTAGACACTCCGTTTAAACGCTTTGTGTATAAATTAGGTAGTAGGTACCTACACTTTACTACTTCATAAATCATAGTTTTTGCCTTGGCTATGTACCTCAAGCTTATTATATCGTTTATTGTTACAGGTTGCACTAATCTTCGGCATAATGGGGGCATGCCGAAGGCAAGAGCTATACAACATCCAGTTCGATGAAGTCTCTAACATAGACGACAGTACAATCATGGTGAAAGTTTCGAAAACAAAAACGAAAATAGATCGTTCTTTCGTTGTGACGGGCAACTGCTATGCCGTATGTAAAAAATACATGGAACTTCGACCCACCCCCTGTCGAAACCCTGCTTTTTTCTTGAGCTATAGATCGGGGAAGTGCGTCGATCAAAGAACTTGTATTAATAAATTTGGTACTCTGGGAAAAACTATCGCAAGTTTTTTGAATCTGCCTAACCCAGCGTTGTACACGGGGCATTGCTTCCGGCGCACCTCGGCGACCCTTCTCATAGATAGCGGTGGTGATTTGACCGCACTGAAACGACACGGGCGGTGGAAGTCTTCTACTGTGGCTGAAAGCTACATTGATGAGTCTTTAATGAATAAAATTCAAGTCTCAAATACGATCTTGAACAGTAAAGAAAACAAGACGAATGAAGTAATTATAAATATTCCAACTCCGTCTACGAGCTCTACTGCTTGCCCCGCGACCGCTACAGCTGCTGAATCAATAATTAACATTAACTTTCAAAATTGTACCATCCAAAATTTGAACAATTATTATAAATAAACTATTGTCAGCTTTTACTCTTGTTGTTTGACTAATTGCATTAGTGAAGATAAAGTAGTGTATGCAACTACATATAACACGGGTATTAAAACACTCGTTACTATTATGAAACTCGCTGCGCTCGTTTCATAAACTCACACTCGTGTTTTAATACCCTTCATTATATGACAGTTGCATAAACTACTATTAACACGTACCTTGATAATGATCTAACTGAATAAGTTTAGTGTGAAATATACAAGCGCAGTGTCATCATTAATAGGTAGTTTTTTTAATAGTTTGGGCCACACCAAGTCACATCTTTTTTTTTTATTAATACTAAAGTTTATTGTTTATGCTATTTAAACAGATTGAGGAGCTTGATAAGGCAGTGGTTAAGCCCGGTCAGCGATTGCAAAGGCTAAGCACCTTTCGCAAAGGTCGGTCATCGGATGGGTAGCTAAAAATGTATCTGCTCGAGCTCCTCCGTGCTTCGAAAGGCACGTAAAGCCGTTGGTCCCGGCTGCATTAGCAGTCGTTAACAACCACCAACCCGCACTGGGCCCGCGTGGTGGTTTATGGCCCGTTCTCCGTATCTATCGATAGGGAAGGCTCGTGCCCCAGCAGTGGGTATATAAAATGAGCTGGTAATGATGAAATTATTAATAGGTTTGTTGACCCACCCAGAAATATGCTTGTGTTAGATATGGGTTAACGTCAACGGAGCTATGGGAATCGAACCAAGATTTCTAGCATGCAACCTGAGCATCTTTCTATTTGACTTCTGCAGCTTAAAGTTAGTTACAAAAAATAGATAAGGTAATTTTTTTTTATAGGTTTGCAAAACTGAAATAATGATAACAAACATGCTTAGAAACATAATATACAATGTAAGCCCAATAAGCGACAGTTTTCGGCGCCAAAAATTAACATAGGTTAAAAAAAAATTATTATAGCGTTGTGTTTTCAAAAGTGGTATTTAATCAGTAAGATGAATCTGCATAACCAATCGGTTGCAATAACCGTTGGACAGATGGCATTACTGCATATATTTCATATTACTCATGTGCTACTGCCGTTAAAAAGCAGTCAAAATAAAAGTAGTGAAAGAATTCAGCGCTTAAGTCAGCCTTTCCGGTAGCATAATGGAGAGTGCAGCCGCCCGGATTGCGGAAGATCCAGGTTCAATTCCTGGCTGGGTCTGGTGGGTATTTAATTTTTTTTGCTATCTTTATATATATAAATCTTCTGTGCAATGTCAATTACAAACACACGTTTGTGATTGAACTTCTTCTAAACGGCTGGACCGATTTGGATGAAATTTTTTGTGTGTCGAAATCGATTTATCGCCCCCAAAACCCCCTGCATACCAAATTTTATGAAAATCGTTAGAGCCGTTACCGAGATTTAGATTTATATAAACATAAACAAGAATTGATCGTATAAAGGTGTTAGTATTTTTTTGGCAATTTTCTAAAAATGAAACCTAGCTAGATCGATTTATCGCCCCCGAAACCCCCTGCATACCAAATTTCATAAAAATCGATGGAACCATTTCCGAGATTCAGATTAATCATTAAGGCCGTCACAGACTTAGCTATAATATATACTAATATGATGTGCTATATATTATATTATAGCAATCCACCACACACGGTAGCTATACTATAATATATATTTTTGCCTTCATTCAGTCCGCGGTCGTATATACCATAATATATTAATATTTCTTGCTATATCTGTCCACATATTTTGGTGTTGGTTTGTGTAGGTTGGTGTAGGTTGGTATAATAGCAATTTAAAATAAATATAGGTATATATTTTAATAACATATTGAATTACATATTATAGTTAATATAAGTATTATTTGTTATACCTGTACAAGGTGACTAAGTAATAAGGACACTATAACAATGTAAACACCATCTATAGTCTAATCATTAATTCACTGGAGTAAACTGACAGATGCTAATGTCACATTGTAAAATTATGTTGCCACAATTATTGTACTAGTGATGCGTTTCGTTCATTGTCATTCAGATCACTCACACAAAGTCAGTAGGAACGTTTATTATAAAAAGGTACTTAATTAATTATAATATAGGTAGGTACATGAATGTCTTTTTGTACCGAGAAATTTCACCTGACAGTTTAGTTGTCAGGGTTTGTTTTGCTTTGGGAGCTGTTATTATTTGAAAATTTTGGAAGTATTTTAATTATTGTAATTTTTAAATCATTCATCTTTTTGAAAGAAAAATATAGATTTAACCGCTGTGTAGGAGTACCATTTACTGAATAACAATTAAGACAAAACAGAATACTATAAATTAATAACGTTGAAATGGAGATAACCTCAACAACTAGTACCGTTTTACGTCAATAATCACTCGATCCCGTTCCAATATAAAAAATCACTCTGATCCGTTCTAAAAACATTTTTTAGCACTTTCTCTGTCTCCGAGTGAATTTTCACATGGGTTACTTTTACGACAACTAAAACATCGCGCTCATACCTATTTTGACGCAGACTAGAATAATAGACAACAAAATCAAATTTCAAAACGTAAACAAATTACGCCGTCAACTAATAATCAAGTAAAAATAAACCGTATAAATAATAATGTTTCATACCGTAAGACGTCAAATTGAGTGCGGACAGACTCCGACTCCGACCGGTGCAACTATCTCGTTTCCGCACGCGTTGTTCGTAATCTATCTGTTCGCTTTACTCTCCTTCAGTGAAGTGTGAACTAAGTGATATACTTGCTAAGTGGACTAGTCCAATTGAAGGATTCATTCATGAACGACTCATCTCTATGTCTGTCTGACGACGACGAATAAAAATATATCCATTGCATTTTTGTTTAATTTTATATAATTCGAGTAATTCGCCTTTTCAAAGTTATCATTTCTTGGGCTTTAAAGGTACCAATGCTAATATTTTTATATCGATTAAACAAAACTGGTCTAGGAGATTTCTTAATAAAGTAAATAAAATGAGTAATGTGATTTGAACGTTATAAGAATGAATGAGTGAGTAATTGATGTCAATCTTCTTGTCACAACACTATTTTCTGTTCACCAGAAACTGGGAACACCGTAAACGTCAGATTACTCCAGTGAATTAATGATTAGACTTTATGTACCACTTAGTTTGCAAATAAAAGTTTGAGTTTGAGTTTGAAGTAATAGAAATATATATTATAGCTCCGTCTGTGGTTGCTCGAAGATTACTATGGATATATATCGTAATCGACGCAGCTATAATATATATGTCTCGCTATAATATATATTATAGCTGCGTCTGTGACGGGCTTAACTCGTACTTATTACAAGAATAGCTCGTTTAAAGGTATTAGATAGATGTCGTTACGTTATACACCTAATAACGATCAAAGATAACCTTAACAGCAAATTAGATAGCCCCAATTGACACGCAGCTAAGGTCTACAATGTACCTAGTAATTGCAACCTGATTGTGCTAGAGCCTGTAGCGTTAATTTACTGGGAAATACCTGCCGCAACATGTCTTGTATAGAGGAGCGTTTAGTATTGAGCGAGCACTGGCTCGAGTCGTGCTAAAAATGATTCAAGTCTCCCCGTATACGTTTTCATAAAAAGTGAAATACAAAAATATAGGTGTGGTGCCTATGCCTGAAGTGGTTTTTCGTCGAAATTGACAAATAGGTTAAGAGTTACAACGTTAAGAGTCATTTCACATTTTAATATCCCATTGAAACTTCAAACTCTATTCCGAATTTAATGGAACTTTCAATGCTTATGGGAAATACAAAGATGTTGACAGTTAATGGAAAACTTATGTTATGCTGGTATGATGATTATGGGTATATAAAGCTAAACAAACATTTTATAAAATATAACTGATGTACTTATACTTAAAATCAGCTTATTTGTTTTAAAGAAGTAGAACTTTGCAGTTTTTATGGGATACCGAAATGTGAAAAGGCTCTTAAAATAAGTTAAAATAACAGTAGCAAATACGACTTGAATTCTGTGTTCTAGTGGTTAGATCGGCCTCGGTCTTGATTCTTGGCTTGTTTTAAGGCTACCTGGTTTTTTATTATTACCACCTTTTCTCCCCATTTATGTAGTCTAACTTAACCTATGTACATCTTAGCTTAAAGTGAGTCTATGTAATTTTATTCTACCTGTCTGTAAAGTCTACCTGGTTCGCTCCTATAGTATTAATAGCATTATTATGTGCCGAAATTGGAAACAAGATAATAATTTTCTCAGTAGTTAAAGATTCCGGCAAAATAGCGCATTCAACTTCGGCCTTACTTTACTCGGAGCATGTTAAGTGCTTCGCCATTGTGAACCTTGCCTACAGGGTCATATTATGATATAATTAATAAAATTGAAAAATCTATATTATACATTTATGATTATTTACATATAATTTTTCGCAAATATTGTTGCACATTTTTTTTTTCAAATCACATTATAAGTACATAATATAATAATATCAATATCTATATTTGTTTTCTGTATAGTAGTGTGAAGCCAAACTCACTTCGGGTCGCTGAGCCAGCGAAGTAAGTAAATATAATTACTTCGTTGGCTCAGCTTTACACTATTATACTTAATAATTTAAGCAATAAATTATTATTATGAATAATTTTTGTTTTAATTTATAAAATACACACTATTTTAGAAAGTAGTTTTACATTTTATCTTACAGTTTATTAGCTCTCTCCATCCGATTGATTGTCTGGAAGATATCGCTTCAAAGCGATAAGACCGCCAAATTGTAACTTTATAAGTCACTAGCTGTGCTCGCGACTTCGTCCGCGTGGAATAGTGACTTTCGGCAGCATTTTTAATTTTTTAGGATCTTGTTCCCGTTTTTGCAACATTTTTCACTGATGCTTCGTTTCTTTTAGTTGCAGCGTGATGTTATATAGCCTAAAGCTTTTTTCGATAAATGTACTACCCAACACAAAAAGAAGTTTTTAATTCGAATCAGTAGTTCCTGAGATTACCGCGTTCAAACAAACAAACTCTTCAGCTTTATAATATTAATATAGGTTTACATTTGTGTTCATGTTTCATAGTTTTGCAATAAAAGTATTATCTATCTATCTATCTATCTATACGTAAAATACCAACATGACATCCTATAGAACCAAAGCCAGTAACTCGCCCCAACGTAAACGAGGCACAGAGAGTAATACGTGAAGAGAGCTCTGGACAAATCTGCAGCAATTAGGCAAATGCTTTTAGCGGTGCGTGCGGACGGACAGACGGGCTGTAGCAAAGCTCTTTGTTTGTTGTGTTTAGTATACAGCCCCTTGTGGGACTGCATACTTTTTGTATGTATAAGTATAAATAAGTGAAGAAAAGACTTTGTACCTCTTTTTAAACATATTGCGCGCGGAGGTGTAAGATTTGACATAGTTAAAGTTAATACGGAGTAGGAGTGCAGAAAGATAATATTTATGTATATTCATCATCAATAGCTCATTTTATGACCCACTGTTGGGGTATGAGCCTTCCATAAGGATGGATAGGGAGAACGGGCAAACCACCACGCGGGCCCAGTGCTGATTGGTGGTTGTTAACAACTACTTATGCAGCCGTGACCAACGGCTTTACGTACCTTCCGTAGCACGGAGGATCTCGAGATGATCAATTTTTGGTCACCCCGATGACCGGCCTTTGCGAAAGTAGCTTAACCGCAGACTGGGCGTGTTAACCACTGCGCCATCGAGCTCCTCATGTATATTCTGTGTTACATAACATTGTATATTATGTGAAACGGTCGAATTTCTAGCATTGGGCGACTACTGACTCGTACCTACACATTACGAGTAAAGTAATTGAAGCGGTTTAATGCAACCTCCTTAGTTTCATAGGTGTCTTGGAGTAAATACTTTTTCGTGAGTCTTAAACTTTTTATATTCAAATCTTCTAAAAGTCAATGTTTTATACTTTTTTATTTCGTTGCTCGTTGTTATTTAGCTGCCAGTTGCCTTGGTATGTTATCTGTATTCCATTTCTTTTTACTAATTGTACGTTTTGCTCAGCTTTCAACTTTCTTTTTGTACCGTCCATTACTATTTTTCAACGCTTTCGTTACTGCATATTCTTAGTTCTCTATTGTAGTCTTATACGTACTGGATGAAAAATGCGCTTCGGTGGGTTCTAGTCTGGCGTTATTGCCTCATTTAGTACTCACCTGTGATAACTTAACAATGAATTATTTGGTTTAACAAAACGCACATAGTAAGGACAACCAAGCATAAAAAACACATTTGCTTTTATAAACTTCTTACGATAGTTTCACCTGCAAGTTACAGGATGACAAAAAACCAATCATTTTGTTCACATAGATCTTTATCGTTAACGGGTCTTTTTAACTTAATTACTTTGGAAAGACGTTCGGTCTTTATCAACTTCTGAGATCTCTTTAAAGCGAATGTTCAGATTCGGTCCGATTAAGATTTTCTTTTTTGTAATTTGCGACCACTATTTTTTGACAGTTGACAAGTGATCTCGATGTTAAACATTGGCGTAAATTAGTAACAAGGACTATGTGAAACTTGATTTAAGTGTGAGTTATCTTTGAACAGAACTAATGAAATTTAATTAAAAATGGTAAATATTTTCTAAGTAGGTACAGGTTGGTAAAAACCAGACACCAAGACTGGTGGTCAGGCCAGCTTTCGAAAGGACTTATTAAAATTTGTTATGATTTTTTGAAACTACCTAATAACATCGATAAGCTTACTACCTGCCCTCTTACGTTTTTTTTAAGTAAAACTTTAGAGTATTTTCATTTTTAACACGGACTTAGAATTAAATAGAATGTATGTTTGCGCATATTCAAATACTTTTATACATTCAAAATAGATTCCGAAAAAAATATATCAAAATAATATAAAAAAAAAGGTTTTGCTGTGGGTCGTCAACCCAGACAATACTTCGATTCCCATAGCGGATATGGTCCGTAAAGGAGGTTTTATTATAAATCACTTCTATATCTAAGTAGTGACGGTGGTCCCTTTAAATTATTTAATATAATCTGTGTCATGCGATCGTATAGATAACATCGGATATATTCTTCTGGATCAGAAAGTAACTTGTTTTAAATTTAAATTGAATTTTTACATTTTTTTTTAACATCATATTCTTATTCATATCATTTATAGATACAGATCTTATGAGTAATTTCTCTTTTATTGATAGTAATAAACAAAGTATAAGTTTCGAATAGTTATCTGTGTTTTGTGTCTTTTACTCTAAGTTTACATGACTGGAACTTAACACGGAATATTTATTTTAACCTATGAAATTGGAGTTTTTTTCTCACTTATTAATAGGTGTATTACTTCTAAAAGTCAATACCGATTGTTAATATTATTATACACCTTTAATTAGGACTATGTTACTTAGGCTTCAGTAATAACAATGATTATTAATTTTGTGTCTTTATCGACCATTTTTTTTTTAAATTGACTAACTTTTTGTTCGCGGAAATTTCTTTTTGTTTCATTGTAGCTTGAAGGGACTAGATTTTTTTTCTTTTTAATATCTGCTATATTTAGCTAGTGAAACAAACACACTACACTCTACAATTTTTATACAGTTAAAATAAATAGATGCTAAGAAAATTAAAAAAACGTTAGTATAAAAATTAAATTTTATAAAAAATCTTCATACAAAACGTCAATTTCATAGGTAAGGACCTATTACCTACTCTGTTTGCTTTTTGAGCAAGAATAAATAACAAACAAGCGTATTTTTCTTTACTTTACTTTCATTTGCTTTGCTTTCCTTTCCTTTGAGTTACCTTTGTTTCTATGCTAAAGCTTCTATAATTGACTAGTTTGAAGTAAGAACAACAAACAAGCGTATCACCAAGCGCTTATACTAGTAGAAAAAACATACCGTTACTCTCCAACTGTGCAAGGTCACGTTTACGCTACCAGTTTTACAATTCCGTCGTTTGAATATTTAACGACGCGTCCTGATCGATGGGGCATGCGTGGCTGTCTAAATTAATCAAGCGGACAACTGGTTTGTTAGAGGTTGGCTGACCTCTATGGTCAAGTTTAAAAGCAAACTCACAAATTTGAAAAAAGAAACAAGAAACAACGTTCTATTCATTTGAGACTAGTAATTGAGTTGACTCCTTGGCGGGAAAGTGAAGAGTAATTTCTGCTGTTTTTTGCATTATGCGAAATAATAGTGGATTATTAGGAGTCTGTTTGTGAACGTGCTTAAGTGTTGGCAAACGAAACAAAACAGTGCAATGTCACTTTTCATAATGATTGTCTCAAGAAGTCCGCGTTAGATCTCAGTACAGTACCACATCTTCACTGATAGTGAAGGGGTTTGAGGAATATCATTTATCACAACAAATTTCTATTTTAATTTCATTTAAGCATATTAATAAAAAACTGGACGTGTGCGAGGCGGACTCGCCCACCGAGGGTTCCGTACAAATTTATGGGTACCTACATAATAGTTCAGGAATCGAGTCTCGAACTTTTCGTTGCGTTTAGCGATTGTTACGTTTTATAAGTGAAATAGTGGTTATAGTAACAGTTCATACCTAATAGTTAGGTTAATCACAAAGAAATTTAAAATGTCTTTTCCATTCTTCGTCATAAATCGAAAACTATACATCATAAAAATAATTAAAAATTTGTTTAAGCTTGTGCAAATGAAGCCCTTTCATACGATACCACACATGACACGGTTAACTTACTTCAAAATTTGGAACCCCGTTCCTTGCATAAAGACCCTGTTTTTAATGAAATATGAAATAGTTTTCAGGTTTTTCTCTGTACTTGCAGTTTATGATGATATTACTTGCCAAACTTCATAGTTCTAGGTCAACGGCAATTACCCTATGATTTTTGATTCCCTTGAGAGTGTCCAAATATACGTTTTTTGCGATATAAACGGCTGTATCTTTTTTTCTCGTTAACTTAGAAGTCTGTTTTTTTCACAGCTTCAAGGAACCGCAGACCTGAGTATATGGTTTTAATTTCAACTCGATAGGTACCTCCACGTGTTCCCGAGATAAAGGGTCTTGACAGACAGACGGACAGACGGACAAAAAAGTGATCACATAAGGGTTCCGTTTTTTCCTTTTGAAAATTACCGTATGCACCCTATATTTTTTGCCTAAAAATAGCGGGTATTTTAAAAACCCACCATTTTTAGGCCTAAAGATGGCGGTTTTTTTAAAAATATCTTACGGGTTAGCACTTGGCCTTCATCTTACCTGATGTTAAGTGATGATAAGGCATAAGGTGGAAGCACACCCGGAATCCTCAACTACTGAGACTGGTAGAATCACTTGTGTTCTGTGGGTAGAATTGATAAGTGATCTCCGCTCGAGTCGTTCTATCTACCCTACATTTGTTCGATAAAAATTATGATGAAATCTAGAATTGCGAACTGTAATGTAAGTATCTGGTATGGGATGTGAAAGGAATGTATCAGCTGTCTTACTTCCCGTGCATGTCATAAGAGCCGACTAAGGGACAAGGGTGCCAAGATGGTCGCACATCAGGCGATCGGGAGCGACCTATCACTGATGGTACCTATTGCAACTCGTAGCCCTACTTTGATTAGGTATGCTAAACGTGGTGTCGAGGTCGCTGACGGCGAGTTTAGTCAAAATTGACTTTGATGCTCTTTTTGGAAGAACGACGTGAGAATATGTATGTATGTATGATCTGAAACAGTCAGTTCATTTATTTTTATATTAATTAATTAGTTTTTTTTTATAATCAGTACATCGCCGCCATCGCAGTTCAACATTAATAATTCAGTTTCAATTATTAAAGGGGAGATATATTTAGCGGGAGCAGACATTGCAAACAGAGGCCATTGGCCCAAAGTAAGAAGACTACAGAAGGTACGCTTCAAACAAACGCGCTTGCGCAACGCACACATAGACAATCTCTCACGGACACGGAATCTCGCAACAGCTGCGCTCGGATTGGTTTGAGAAAGTCCGAGATTTCGTGTCAAAGTCAAAGTCAAATATTTTTATTCAAATAAACTTGTGGAGATCCTTGGGGGAGGCCTTTGTCCAGCAGTGGACGTCTTTTGGCTGAGATGATGATGATGATGATGAAATAAACTTTAGAAAAGTTTTTTTTTTGAGAGAGATTGCTGATTGCCTCGATCGGCATTTTCAGCTTCACCGGGCTCTTTTGGGGGCGGCGAGGTACGTAAAGGGTGCCTCAAGCTGTGTGAAACGAATCACCTTCGGAGGTTTTCTAGAGGGAACGGCATCACACACTTATAAGTGCGTGTCCCCGTGCCCTCCTAGATTCTCGGAAGGGTTCGGATCGGATTGGGGAGCGGAACAACCCGGGGGCGCCTCTAAAGGCTCGGACCTCGGCTCAGGTTGACCGGGCCGTGGAGGAGAAAAGCGCTCAGGTACATGTCTGTATGTACCTGGTATAGAGCGCGTGTGAACCGGTTCTACGTACCCTTGTTCTACGAAACTAGTGTGCATGTTTAGTGTATTTTGTAAATGTGTAGTGGCATTTAGAGCATCGGGCGGGGTTTAGAAAAGTGCTTTTGAATCGTCCAAACATTTTTTACCTAGTACCCATTCAGGACGTCTATTTTTTAGCTGTGGAGAAGAATGGGCGCAAGAAACTCCACAGCTTTAATATAAGTAACGACATTTACAAAATTATATGCCGTAACTAATTTTAAATTAAAATTACCTGGATTGTTCGTGTGAGAGTCTTTGTGTACTATAGTGACCTCCGTAACTGGCCCTAGCTAAATTTTCGTACACGGTGCGCGATCGCGGCGGCGCCTCCACCACTTATAGTGATTCAATCACTATTTATTAAAACACGCAGAAAGAATAACAATAACATATTTCTTTATACAATCAAACAATCAGTGTCCTATCGTAGCGGCAGGCTGACGTCGAATCCGGATCCTCTTCTGTTTGCTTCCATGCGTGTCTTCTTAATTGTCAGTTGACGTTCATACGCAGAACGCGACGGCTGCCAGTAGGCTCGGCCAACCAAGTAGGTTCACTAGTACGTTGCTCTTATGCAGAATTTATTGAGCTTACTTTCTGGGGTCTTATTATTTTGTGCCGTCATTGGCCCAATAAATATTTGTACACAGGGTGTATCAAGAATTAAATTTAATGTTTCGAATTGTTTACAATCCGATTTCTGTGCGTAGTCGTTTCACAATAACGGTGTAAGTCAGCAATTTGTTTTATATTTTTGTATGTGGTAATACTGTATTACAATAATATGTTTTGTAAGTAATCTGTATGTTCCAAAGGTCGTTTTGATTGGTTATTTTTATTACATACTAACATACATACTACTTACATTCTTTCTTACAAGGGGTAGACAAAGCATAAAAACCACCAATTTTGACTAAACTCGCCGTTACTGACCTCGACGCCACATTTAGCATAATTAAAGCAAGTTTTTTTTTGCGTCCCGCCGATCACGATGGGGTAACCCACCTGCGAAAACTAGCAACCCGACGCCAGCGGTGGGAGGTGGGAGGTGTACGATACTACCTCAAGCAATTGAGCTAGCCTGTGTCAGACTCCTACTGACTAACACCCCCTGGTGTTGCCTATAGCCTTGGAAGGGCTACATAGACTGACAGGTTAATAGCCGATTGCCTGATGTGCGAGCATCTTGGAACCCTTGTCCCTTAGTCGGCTCTTACGACATGCACTGGAAGTTGGCGGCTGTTACATTCTGTTCATATTGTTTTTCACAAGGCCCGCGTGGTGGTTTATGGCCTGTTCTCCCTATCCATCCATAGGGAAGGCTCGTGCCCCAGCAGTGGGGACATGAAATGAGCTGGTGACGTAACGACCAACAGATACTTAATAAATACGAAACAAAACGAATAGTCTTAAACCAAATAAAACAACTCGATCGTTAGTATTCAAAATGTATATTATGCATATTGCATACGCGATACCCACACGTACGAATGGGGACCATCAGTCTGTCAAAAATAAAAACATCGTTAATCTACCAGTAACAGAATTAAACGCTTAAACCGAATTGCATTGAAAAGAAGCAAAATCACGTTCTGCATTCCAGAGAATTGGAATACACACCCAATTTCTATCAAAATAACGACGAAATTCCAATAAGGGCTACAGTAGTAAAGGAAAGTCGAGCGTATCTGGTTAATTATAAGGGAAGTTTTCGTTTATACCCCGAGCGCACAGTGTGCGATGCAGAGTCTAGTTGGACCAAAAAAAGTGTGCAGTCTGTTGCACTGCGGACAAATTTAGCGAGAGATGGGGGAAAGGAATAAAAAGGAACGCAGAAGTCGGCACCCCTTATTCTAGGTAAATTTACCGGGAACATCGAGAATTAAAGAATGCACGCTGATGTTTTTGTTGCGATTAGTACGGGAACGTTGAAACAAATTTGTTTTAAGCTAAGATTAGTAAGCAAAGAATGTGCGCTGGTTTGATGTGAAGGTGTTCTAACAACTGTATATGGAAAATAATGCTTTTCAATATAGTATAACTTAAAAGTACAATAAAAAAAAGCAATTCTAGTTAAACTTTCATGTGAATTTTGGCGATTTGAATTTTTTTTTAATGGCATAAATTCATTAGAATACACGTGTGTTTAAAGTATTCTTATAACTTTCTAAATCGCTGTATGTTCATTAAGTTAAGAAAGTTTACTTAGAAATAGCTTATACTTTAAAAAAATATTAAACATTCCAGTTTGTATGGAATATAGTGTATTAAGGTTCTAAACAAATTATTTATATTTGTATGATTCTCATCTATTCTATTCAAAGAGTTTATTAACAGACGTAAATAAATAAACGTCCCTAAAAGTCTTTTAAGTACATTTATTTCTTAAAGGCCATTTTTTTTAATCCCTTCTTTTTATTCTGCCACCTATTCAAAGTCATATTATGATACTACCGTGTGTCAAATATATTTCAATTAGTTGTCGGTAAATGACCCGTCTCATCAGATATAAAAGAATGTAAATGGAATGACATCCGAAGAGTCTATATTTAAACGAAGTTTTATAAGACGAGACGTGTGCGCAGCAGACGATTAATGTGTCAGAGGAAGACGGAAGACGTTGGAGTGGGACGGGTGCGAAATAGTTTGTTTGTGCTACTTATTTTCTTCTGAGTATTTTTGGTACAGATACATGTAAGTGTCTAGACACTTAAGTAGGTATATTATTGATAAATCAAACTAAAGAAGGTTTTTATTTTTTATTCCATACGGGTAAGCACTTGACCTTCAACACACCTAATGATAAGTGATGATGAGGTCGAAAGTTGAAACGCACTTCCCCCGGAATCCTCAACTACTGAAACACTGGCTCATCATCATCATCAGCTCAAGGTATGTCCCAACTGCTGGGGCTCGTGCCCCAGCAGTTTACACCTTACACATACCTTGAGCTCGTCCATACCTTGAAGACTCGTGCCTTTCCTATGAATGGATAAGGAGAACAGGCCATAAACCACCACGCGGGCCCAGTGCGGATCGGTGGTTGTTAACGACTGCTAATGCAGCCGTGGCCAACGGCTTTACGTGACTTCCGAAGCACGGAGGAGCTCGAGATTATACATTTTTGGTCTCCCATCCTATGACCGGCCTTTGCGAAAGTGGCTTAACCTTAGCAATTGCAGACCAGGTGCGTTAACCACTGCGCCGTCGAGCTCCTCAGAAGCACTGGCTATCTTATCTCTGACTGCTGGAACACAACAATGCTACAAACATTGATGTTATGGCGACATAACCCTGGACTTTTCTGTTTGAGATCGTTAGTCTTAACCACTAGACCACAAAGACGGTTATTTTGTTTGATACTGTTTGAAATTATAACTTCAATAGGGATTTTTTAAACTTACTTGTTTAAAGTATTTATTTACAAGAAATTTATGATTATAAAAAGTAGTTTCAAACGAGAATACCGTCATTTCACAATTAAAAATTACTTTTATTGTTATATGATACAATAGCGGTCGTATGGAAGTCACCATACACTTTATCGGTTCAAAAGTCCACGGCGACCTTGGACTGAAAAGAACCGGTAAGGGCATTCCTTTTTCTCCAGCGTCAGAAATATTGAAAATGTCCTCCCCTACTCAAAGTTCCAACTACAAATCAACATAATTTTACGTATTTTTCCACAAACACTTGAGCACAGTTTTTTTTTCATAAGAAATTTCAAACGTGTCAATCGTCATCTCCAAACATGTGGAACCACTTTTGAATAGTTTTCGACCCAAAAGTGACATATAACAAGCGAATATCCATTATCGGACCCTCAAATTTTATGGTGTTAAGCACCCTCGCCTCGGTAAATCTTTTTTGAGTATAAGTTTTGACAGGCATAGGCCATTAAAATGGGTGTAACTTTTTTCCACAAGGCTAATTTTAGGATTAGCTGAATTGATAAGCCGTTTGGGGAAAGAAATATTAAAAACTTTGTCATAGTGGTTAGACCGGTATTCGTCACAAGTTTAATTCCTAGTGTACTAAATAGAAAATAACTTAGCATGAAAAAGAAAAAAAAAGAAAAAAAAAATAAACTTCAAGAATAATTGTAAAAAAATCAATAAATTGGTCACTCCTTCCTTGAACAGTCGAAACAAAATGTAAATGTGTCTGTGTGTAAATGTTTAGTGCATTGGTAAGAACTATGTTGTACTGTTATGTAATGACTGTAAATCTTCCAACAAGTAAATTAATAAATAATTAATTAATATAGCTCATAATATATTATTTATATAACCTACAGTTGGATAAAAATATCGTATGTATTCTTTCGTTTTGTTTGCCGGTAAATAGAAAAAAGAACACCGACAGACAATGAGAGCATGTCAATGACACTTTCTATTAATGAATTTACTATTTTTTTCATTAAATCGCCGAGCTTAAGGAGATTAGCAGCCACCCGTGACTTTACCCACAATATAAGTGAGTGAAAGATAATTTTTATGAACTAACGTATTTATCGTATGAAACACTGTCCAAATATTTTATAAAATTATAAAAAAATATTTTGTGTTTAGAAAATATTAATAAAATTAAACAATACAAATTTATTTTTTGCATTTTTGTAAAATGAAATCTCTTAATCGCTGTCTAATGTATCTTTTATTTTTGTGTATGGTCTTCTGTCTGGAATAAATGTTTTGAAATTGAAAAAGCCGCTTTTTTCAATAATAAATTTTTTTTCTTTGATCTAAACACACATTTTTGCTACCTAAAAAGCGGTTAATAAACATTTATCATAGGTTGTCAAAACGTATAGGTTTATTTATTTGATTTTATTTTAAAACTTTTGCAACATATATTACATGGCAGACTTAATGCCTGAGGCATTCGCTACCAGTCAACCATAGGGTGGTGCAGAAACAACAAGGTTGAATATAATCGCTAAGAAACGATATAAAAAATTCTTCCAGGATCATGGTTATGGGTGTTTACGTCAATGAACTCGCATGTGGTTAATAGTTAACTAGTTACTAGTAGCTACTACGTTACTAGCAGCTTGTATAAAGCATAAATAACAACAGTACGTAGTACTCGTAGATAAATATAGTCTAAACTTTGTCTGCGTAGAATTTGTGCTAAAACTTCGTTCCAACCTACATTGTCTTACTAGTTGGTCAGAATTTTCACGCCTTTTTGCGCCAAATACGTTTAACCTTTATCTGTAAAGTTTCAGAATACCAATCTCAAATAAGATAAGGTAATTTTTTTTTTGTCATAAAATCTGTTTTATGACCATTAAATACCTAAATAAAAATGAAATGCTGTTTACTCCCGAACGAAGTCGAGATCAACAATAGAGTTGTGATAATATATTTGATACCAGATGCTGATTGTTATAAAGGGACAAGTAATTTACCATATACGGAAATGCAATTTTAGTAGGCAGGTGAAAAATGTTACTAGTTCCAACTTGAACCACTGCGATGTTTTGAATTAAAATTACAGTTTCCCAAGCGTGCCACATGGATCCTGATAGTGACTCATTTGATAGCATGGGAATTGACACATTAGCCACATGGTTAGATTGCTTTTTTTTCGATGTCCCTCGTACCCCGAAGACCGGATGCGACCACGTGTTCGAAAACCCTCGATGTTGGAAGCCCATTTTCAAGGGGGCGTATGCTAAAAATACTATACTGAATTCTATACGAGCGTTTAGTCACGTCGGGGATAGCGCGGCGGCCCGAACGCGGTTACAGCCTGCACCGAAATCCGTTCGCCGATAATGTACGAAAATTTCGTTTCGTGTTTAAAATTCGAATTGTGGTTCGCGCATTAATTTGGTTTCGGATATTTACACGTGCCGACCCACTGTGTGGTGAGTTTTTAATTTTTGATGCGTTAATTCTAAATTCAAAATTTAAAATTAGTTTTTAAATACTCGAAGCCGCTCTATTCTTTTGTTTAGGTTGCTTTTTTCGAATAGTTGAAGCCATTTTATTATTTTGAGTACGGCTCTCCTATCTCATGTCTATTGCTAAATGTTAATGTGCTCGACTCGATATTTCCGAGGTGCTAAGTTCAATTCCCGTGTTGAGCAAAGTGTGTTTCGTATTTCTTACAAAACATGGCCAGATGGCCACACGCCATATTCACCAAGCGTGATTATAAAACCAACACCCATTAATTGTAACAATTACTTTTTTAAAGCAGCAGCCCAGCAGTGGGACTGTATATAGGCTAATCGTTTTACTGCTCCAAATTTTCAAATTTTCGTGTTTTCCTAGTAAGCTTCGTTTATTTTCGGCCTAAGAACGGTGTGCAAATCGCAAAAACTATTCCACAACGTTACCTAAGGCCATGACTCATAATATGCTCGTACCGAAACAGTCTATCGTTATAAATTGAATGTTATTAATAATAACGAATAATAAAACGTCCCATAAAGAGGCATTTCATTTTCCGTTAGCACCATAAAAATGTAGTGCTGACATGAAAACACAAGTTTTATTAACTATGTTTCGTAATATAAATGTTTTTTCTGTTTTCGTTTCGTTCGAAGACGTGTTCTAAATAGCTGTAGCTAATTAATAGCTTTCTAATGTGGATTGGATAGCGAATACATTGTGTTAAATGTTTAATTTAATATTGCTAAAAATGAAAGAAGAAAGTGAACAAAACCATTTTAAAACTAAGACGATACTGTTATCGTCTGTACTGTATCGTCTGTTATTAGTCTGTACTAATAACTCAGACTACAAATTTAGGCAAAAATCTCTAATTTGCGATATTATTTAAGGTTCGTTTCTTTATTTGTACATAAATGATCTTCATTGATTGAGGAACTCCGCGCCCAGTCTACGAGTGGTGAGGTTAAGCAACTTTCGCAACGGCCGGTAATCGGATGGGTGACCAAAAATATATCAACTCGAGCTCCATCACCACCACGTAAAGCACGTAAAGCACGTTGGTCCCGGCTGCATGAGCAGTCGTTAACAACTACCAATCCGCACTGGGCCCGCGTGGTAATTTATGGCCTGTTCTCACGCACGGTCCATCCATCGTGCCCCAGCAGTGGGGACATACAATGAGCTGATGATAATGATGATGATGATCTTCATTGTAACACTTTTCTTTATCGAAGGGTAGGCATACGATTCCACTCTACTTGAAGTTCTGCTCTACCAGAAGCAGAGTCCAGATGTTCCACAGCTGGTGGAGCAGGAAGGTGCCTCATCAGCCGTCTTCATCTTGACCCGCCCGACCCGCAAGTTGCTTCTTCACACCTCGCTTAGTGCTGGAACAGCAGCTATTCCATTCATTTTCCTACTAGTTGTCGCCCGCGACTTCGTTCGCGAAGACTACACTATCCCACAGGAACCTGTTACCGGGATACAAAGTATTCTATATCCTAGTCCGGGTCATGGTCTGTCTATGTGCAAAGTTTCGTCCAAATCCGTTCAGCTATTTTCACGTGATGCGCGGTCAAATAATTATTATTTTTCATAATTTATTTTTATTTACACCTTAAATTTCAGTAACGTAAGAAGCATGTTAACATTTATTTTTAATGTAAGGGACATGCTATCTTTGAAACTACTAAGTTTTATGAAACTTAACAACAATGGTAAGAAAGAGAAGATAAAACTAAGAAACTTAGTCCTGTACGTCAATAAAATCGGATAAAACGCTAAAAAGTTACAGACAGATATCGAAAAAAAAAGGTTTTTTGACTGTCCTGTAAAATCTTGGTTTGTCCCTTACATTAATTGATACTTCTGGTATCGTGAAGTTTGCCTTCAGCCTCCCTATTTTGTGCAAATGGCTTAATTTGCCTTCAAGCACGGTAGAGCTAGAGATATTACAGTTTGCGTCATCCGTCCGGTGACCCAATAACGCGATAGTTGCTTTACATGCAAGATCGCACGCCGTAAGTCATTGAATTCGTTTAACCGCCATCTCGAATGAGTTGCATCAGCAGTAAACGAGTGGACACTGGTCGACAGTGTCTAGTTCGCGTTTTCTGCACCATTATCGAGCTCGATGGCGCAGTAAGTTACGCGCCCAGTGCTGAGGTCAAGCAACTTTCGCAAAGGCCAGTCATCGGTTGGGTGACCAAAAATTTATCATCTCGAGCTCCTCCGTGCTTCGGTAGGCATGTTAAGCCTTTGATCCCGGCTGAATTAGCAGACGTTAGCAACAACCAATCTGCACCGTGCCCGCGTGGTGGTTTGTGGCCCGTTCTCCTCGTTCATCCATAGGGAAAACTCGTGCCCCAGCATTGGGGACATAAAAATGAGCTGATGATGATGATCGATGGAATTTTTAAGATAATAAGATTTTATTTCTACCTATCTCCCCTCCGCTAATTGGTTGTTTATAACACGTGTTCTCTCATCTCCTCTTCGTTGTATACCAACCCTAAGAAGAATTCTGACCCTAAGACAGAAGCACACTTCACCCAAAATCCTCAACTACTGGGAATTGGATATCTTAAACTCTAACTCTATCATCGTCATCATCTTAATCAGCCCACATCAGTCCACTGCTGGACATAGGCAAAAGACTCTAACTTTATGTTTAATCTGATTCTAATCTTAACTCTAACATAGTTGTTGCAGTGCTTACAGCTAACCATTAGATTCGTATTACAGCTACAGACAGACAATCAGTACAGATACATAATGTAGGTACAAACCCGCACAATATGCGGGGCTCGAACACCAAAGTTCATTGCACTTACAAATATAGATACTTAGGGATGGGAAACAAAAGTAAAAGCACACCTGAAACACAAAGTAAGTAGATTGCAGAAGGTAAGCATTATACAAACGCGCTCGGGCAACGCATGCGCAGCGCAGACGACCTCCCACGGACACGGAATCTCGCAACGGCTGCGCTCTGACTGGCTCGAGATGGTCCGAGACTCTGTGTCCTTGAGAGGGTCTATGTGTGCGTTGCTCGAGCGCGGTATGTATTCTGTGGCGGCCTGCGCGTGCGGTCGCCACATAATGTATTATCCTCACGTATAGTTAAAGAGTTTGTAAACGCATTCCTAATCGCGTGTAGATCAGATTAAGATAAGACACGGCATCCTCCCTCCTCTACAGTTTATATTGTTAAAATAGTCTTGTAAGGTTTAGATGATAAGTCAGTCACAATGTAGTCACTGTAAATATACAACTTCACATAAAGAGACGCAGTCGTTATTTACCATCGCCATGGAACTCTTCATCATCACAACCTCCCATACCTCTCACCACCACCCATACCATCTCAACATACGGAACACTATTGATACATACGGAACACGATCAGAGCCGAACTCTTCGGAGAATCTAGTAAGGCACGGGGACACGCACTAGTGCGTGATGCCGTTCCCTCTAGAAAACCTCTGAAGGTGATTCGTTTCATACGGCTTGAGGTACCCCTTAAGTTTCTCGCCGCCCCCAAACAAGCCCAGTGAAGCTGAAAATGCCGTTTGAGGCAATCAGCAATCTCTCAAAAAAAAAGAAGCGGTATGTATTAAGCTTACCTTCTTGGGTCTCCTTATTTAGCGCCTGAAACTGAAGTAGCATAGACCTATTCTGTGTACTGCATGGTAATTATATTTAGGGATGGGGGTCAGCCGATAAACCGTTTTATCGATGTAATGCATATGGACAATTTTCTATCGACACTGATGACAATCAACGACATAATCAACACGAGCCGAGTTCCTAGTTTTAAGTGTTTAAGCATTATGAAAATGAGACAGTGAAAATGTCACCTAAACCATGTTTACATAATAAGCCAAGGCCTATTTTTTTTAATTTATTAGGAGCACTAATAATTTATTTATTTATTTATTTACTTAGGTTCACTTACAGTTTTCATCTTCATCATCATCATCATCATCATCATCGGCCTATATTAGTCCACTGCTGGACATAGGCCTCCCCTAAACTTATAAAACTGTAATTAATTATATATAATCTAAATACACAAACTACTTACAAGTAGACACATCTTGTTTTTATTGTGTCTTAAAAGGTAACTATGTATTTGTTAACAAAAATAATAAAAGTAATAAGATATGATATTTAAAACTTCTGTAGAATTATATGACGTAATTTAGCAACCGAGTCATAAAATATGTCAACCTGGTCGCTATAATGATTGAGGATACAGGATAGGCGAGGAATGGCAGAGTTGGCTCCCAGAACCGTGCGCCGGAAAGATGGATAGAGAGGTGTTATGGGCTTTCGGGGAACACAACGGGGTACTTTCAAACTGAACAAAGATAACAGTTGAGGGCAGTTAACCTTGCTTAATGGATCAATAGCTTAAGTTTACAAGATCCTCTGTCTACTGTTCAATTGTTTAAATAGATTAACGCTAGCTTGACTGTGGATTTTAATAATTTATGTGATGTAACCATTTTCATATTTATTGGTAGAAGTAAAATTCGTTTAACTATTACATTTAAAAAACTTACTTATCTGTGATGCGTATACACTTATAGCAGATTTGACTTTAGCTTTACTAGGCTTAGGCTTTACTGAACTAAAATAGCAGTCGTTTACGGTCTGACAAGCTTTTTGCCCGCGTCTTACGCCTACTTGAAGTCGACATCACCTCTTTAATCCTTTCCACGTCAACCTACGTTATGTAAGGAATGTATGAGCAAATTTTCATGGCCCTAGTCGAGACTTTTGGCCCAGTCCAGTTTAGATTGAGCGGTGACCGATCAGTAAGTCAAATTTACCTTCTATTTGTATAGGATGATATACTAGTGAACTTTTCAAGTGGGTGTTGATGGCAAAATCTAAAATTGAAAGATAAACTAGAAAGCAAAAATAAGATAGAAAATAATAAATAGTTTTTTTTTTGTTTGCCGTGTTATATTTACTAGCGCAATAATACGACCTGTTGTTTTATTTGCAAGGTCGTTATCATAAGTATATATATATATATATATATATATATTTTTAATAAAATGAGTATTGATAATCCATAATACTTAAATACCTAAATAAATAAAATCAAGAAATTAACAAAAACTGGACAGATTTATTTGCCTCGGCTATAGAAAATAAAGGCAGTTGAAAGAATGAACGAAGAGTTCCTTTTTCTATCACACACAACCCCTTCTATTTAATATTTCTGCGCAACGTTCATTTTGTAATGTGTAAAAATAAAATGGCGCCCTGTCATGTGCTGCTGAATTCCATAACGACTTCTTCCCTTTCAATGCTATATTTAAACTTTCCTCTCTCGTCTTTCCTTTCATTCGGGGGAAGGAACTTATATATTATGTTTTATTACCTGTATCTCTGCTAAACATTAGTACTTCCGTTTATTTTAAAAGTAAACGCTTTGACATCAGAATTTGTTAAAACCAGAACACACATTTAAAAATTTATTTAAGTAAAAGCAAAATGGTGGTAAATGCGTGCGCGTTTGAGTAGCGATTTAGCATGTTAACAGTTTCGCTGTCCAAAAATTAAAACAATAGATAATCAATTGTTATGTATCACATGTGACTCATGGGACAGGGAACCTGCTAAGCAACTTTAGCAATATTAAGTCCTTTGTATGGGTGGTCAATTTAAAGTATCTTCAGTGCTGTGGACGACATGTTAAGTTATCTTTAAAACATATCAACTCACATTGGGCCAGCTTAGTGGATTATGGCATGATCTCCACATATGTGCTATATTGCTCATGTGTGAAGGCCTGAGCCCAGCCGTGGGACGTTTATAAGCTCATGATGACACAGTATATTTTTTATATGGAAACTGTAACTAACTATGTACTTAAATCTCATGAACAAAAGAAATATAAGCCACCACGCTTGCACAACGCTAGTCGTTAGTGTCAACGACTGCTTCGTTGACACTTAACGACTTAACACCTTATGACTAGAAATATGATCAACAGTTTAACGAAGCAATACAAGGAGCAGCATGGGTCACCCATTCCAAACACGACATTTCAAAAATTGTTTAACTTTTTAGATCGTAACTAGAAAGCACTAGTTGCTATCTCTAAGCATTTTATCAAAATCAAATCAAAATGTCTTATAAGATTTCTTGTTCATTTGATAATGACATATACCTACTCGTATATAAAATGTATTATTGTATACTAGAAACGGGAAACAACGTCACCCTCACAAACGGACCGGAGGTAAATGTTTGTTCCATCAATAAATATTTGGCTGGGGAATCGAACGAGTTACCCTTTTACTGCAACCTTGGAGTCTGGTATTGTTAAAACTGTTTACGACTAGCTCGTCAGTGGTTTTAATAGAAATGTGTGTGAAACAAATTCTTTCTATTATCATTCACTTTTATATTAGTTTGGTACAATGTCCAATTTTCTATCAAATATTACAAGAAACATTTGAGAAATGTTCCAAAAGTGTTTGAAATGCTATTTAAGACATTTCAATAAAATGTTCTTTCTTTACATAGAAAAACAATAAGAATCACTACAACACAACACAACAACAATAACATAAAATAAAACAAATCAAAATATGTTATCACAATATGACTGAAAATGCAGCGCAGCATGTGTCGTAGCAACTTAGTAATTAACTTAGTAATCACACTTAATATTAATAACAAAATTGAAATAACTTATTCATTTTAGTCTTAAGAAGGGGCAAGTTGTAACGCTCGCTAAATGTAGTGGATTTTAATGCCATCTGAGGCGTTGTCTTTTCTTTGTCACCTTAAACACCGTTTGACCGACAAACATTGAATTTCTATTGTGTCTGGGCCCGGCGGCGGTCAACCTAAGTGATATTTTTATCTGTAGCATTGTGAATACTTAACAATAATTTAAAATAGAATCTTCAAACTTACAATGATTATAAAGATTGTGCAACATTTGAGTCATACTACGAATCATGAAAACAGATGCGAACAGGCTCAGACATGTTTGTATAGCTGAAACTTTGCTATGATTTCGTCATTTTATTCACATGGTACGTCATAGTTTTATTTAAAGCTTCGTGTCTTAGCGTAAACACTGAATTCTGTTATAGTAACAACACACACTGTAAGATAGGTGTACAGAACCATAATATTGTTTTTTTATTTTACGCGAACACTGCACATTGATCTGAAACTATTTTATGAAGCACTCGCGTTTAATTTTTACGTTTAATTTTATCCTGACGTTTCGAACAATTTAAAGGATGTGCTGTCATAGGGAGACTGAAACCATAATTTAAACTTTACTTATTTATTTAATGTAAAAAAATGTAGAAAAAACGGATTTCCCAAAATCCGCACGGGTGGTAGATTCTGAAGTGCCTGTAAAGACTTATATTGAATAAACCATTTGACTTTGACTTTCACTTTGAATTAAGCTTGACTCGTTACATACACTACGAAAATTGTTTTAACTTTTCCGGAACAGTTTAAATAACCACTTTTGCATTTAGTATCGATGTCGATAACATAGTTTTCCTCGCTCTCAGCTCCTCCCCACCGCTCCCATTCCTTTATTAGCACAGGTTGAAAATTAAAGTTGCATCTACTTAAAATTCGCTTCACCAACATTTATTGCATTCAAATGAAGATAAGCATAGTACCGTTTAGTTAAGCAACAGTACAGTAAAACCCTACATTTTTACTGAAACTAAAACGCGATAGGGATTATTAATTATTATGCAAAATTTATATCAAACATTGTTTGTATTTAATTTTAAAGCAAATATTATTGATAACGCTCAACTGACTAGACTAGACTAGGTTGTATGTGTTCAATCCCAATTCCATTCCAAAAAAAATTAGAAGAAACAATAAAACTTCAATACTAACCAAAATAATGGCGTACAAAAATAGTTTTACGTTAGTGCTAAAAGTTCTATTTCGAATTACACAAACAAGTAGCATCCCTTTTCTATGTAATTTAAAAAAAATACAAAAAGAGTTAAAACAAACATCGATATCCTGCTGCGTCAAAAAACCACCGTTCCACAGAAACGTGGTGTCAATAAAAATATCGTAAAAAAATGTTTAAACAATCTCCTCGGTTTGGGACAATCAGCCGAAGTGCATATTATGAAAAGTACTTATAAAACTACTAATATTTGTCCCAGCACACATGGTATGACATTAAGCGACGATAGATATATAGATTATGGAAGTGACGGGTGTAGATTGACGGCCCATCTGAGCGGACGTGGCTCGAGCTATTTTGAATGGCGATGTCAAAGAAAGCGGTGTTCCTTACATGAAAGAGATAGCATTGACATTGTCATAGAAAAACTCTTTGAAATGTAGAACACAATTGACGTATAGGATTGCCTCGAATTTTTTTTTAAGTACCTATCTATTTGGTTTACTCGCAACTCACCTAGAGCCCGTTTTATTTGCTATTTAAATAAAAAATGTATGGCAATACAGCAACGCATTGTTTGTAAGTGCGAGATTTACTTACATCGATGACAAAATTTTAACTCACTTCGTTTGTCACTAGACGGTGCTGCTTCAATGCAATTATTATTGTTTTTAATAACGTGATCAAATGCTGAATAAAACTCGCACGGCAGTGTTAAGTTTTAAAAGTTATAAAACATCTTTTATATTAATATATCTCTGTTCTACTAATAAAGAAATGTGTGTTTATAAGTTTTAATGTAACTTACACATATTGTAATAATTATTATAAGTAGTGATGTTTTTTTATATTCCTTAAGGGGAAGGCACAGTGCCTTCGTCACACCTGATGTTAAATTATGATAAGGTTGATGATAAGGTGGAAGCACACTTCACCCGGGATCCTCAACTACTGAGGCACTGGCTATTTTATCTGTAGCTGCCGGAACACAACAATGCTACAAACATTGATGTTACGGCGACATATTTAGATAAGATGGTGGTAGCTAGCCAGGTGGACCAACAAGCTCTACCACCAATCAAATGGAGAACAGTACACAAACATGTACCCCCGACTGGGAATCGAACCCGGGACCTCTAGGTCGGAGATTTGTGGCCTTAACCACTAGACCACAGAGACGGTTAGAGACCAGTTTGGCTCTTTATTAGATAGTATAATTAAGAACACTATATAAATTTGCTGCCGTAAACTCCAAAAGAGTACCTGCAGAAGAAAACGCAAATTCTCATTGGCGCTTTAGCCGAAATTGATACTCATTAATTTGGAAAATTAAGAGGACCCCTTTAAAGCCCATCAAATGAACAATAAACTAATTGTGCTTAAGGAACGGACTCTTCCCGAGTGTTAAAATAAATATTATTTAAGCCACTCCATTCTGCAGTTCGTTAAATGATTTTGCGGACTCGTCCCATATTATTGTGAAATTTTATTCGAGCTATATTACGAGGGTGCAAATTGTTGAACCTTTAAAGACCAATGAGGAATATAATCGATAAGTCGCCTAATGGTAAAAACCATTTATTTAAAAAAAAAACTTAGTTATTAATATATCTTGTCCTATAGATGTGTCATTGTTGGTGTTATACAGTACAATAAAGCTATTATTTTACCTTTAAAATGCCAAATGCCACATCTATAGGAACCATATGTCTGGTCTACAACCTAAGTCCACAGGGGTACTTCATCGTTTCACACCGCGATTGGTTCGCACCTTGGTGTGAATCGCAGAAGAACGCTTTTTGAATTGGCTGTTTCGAACCATGGTGTGAATCAGCGAATGTCTTTTTCGTACTTCAGCGATTCGCACCACGGCGCAAACCACCCAAGTATACTTTTACAGATTTTCCGTATTTTTGAATCGTTCGTTTCTGGTGCTGCCAACTTAATACGATATGTTGGATGTTATCCGTTCCACGCAGAGTTTAGAGAAAACCGGTAACAACCGCAATGAAAACGGAACGTAATATCCATGTTTCTATTGGCTCTTAAAAAAACCTTCGCTTCTTAATAGAAAAAAGCTGTTTTACTTGTATTTACTTATTTTGGCAGTTTCAAATTTTCAATGACACAAACAACCGAGTGACATGACATTGACACAACGCATTGATTTTGACGGTTATTCTATCAAACGCTTTGTGTCGCTCGACTGCAACGAGTGGGTGACGGCACTCGTTGCAGTCGAGCGATTCAAAAATATTCAAAGTCAAATGTCGAACGAAAATCAGTAGAAACCAAGCGCTCGACTTGAGGCGAAGGAATCAACATTCTCACTGTTGGCAAGTTGTGTCAGTATAAACAATTAAGTAAGAGAAAATGAGAAATGCTCTTAAATACTTGTCTATGGGCCGACTCTCCTGAGACACTAGCCGTTGACTGAAGGAAGAATGCGCTTCCATGTAATCAATTGTGTCGTTATGATTTGACGTAATTGGTCGCCTACGCGAGTTTTTCTAGCGCATGGATGTCTGACACTCGTGTATGGCCTAAAGTAGGTACCCAGAACAAGAACTGAAATTAGATGAGTAGTAATTCCTCTCAAATAGAGTCGTCATCGAAAATGTCATGCCACATCCAGCTATCGAGTTTCACTGATAACAGGAACACATGGCCGACCATGTGTGGTCCGCTGTGTGGACGGCTAAAAACAAATTTGTTTTAACAACATCTAGTTTTTTTGTTTGGGACAAAAACATTTTGTGGTTTTGTGAAATATTATTTTCGGCTTGTGTTCTTTCGTTGATAGTTTAACCAATTGAACGTTTTGCTAGTTGTTTTTGCGACTTCTCATTTCTAACGTTATGCGTTGTTTAATCGCATATATGACGGTTTGTGGTAACGATCGCGGAAACTAAGCTTCGTGATGACTAATCTCGGTCGGAGCAGTCTCAAAATGCTCTGGTTTCGATTACCAGTAGAGAGTCTTGTTTTTCTTCCTGCCCTAGTCTGGGACCAGCCGTAAATACCTAAAAAAAAGCAAAAGAAATGGACATTTTGCGCCGACCCCAAGTAATATGGGTATTACTAAGGTTATCACCTTTGCTAAGGTTTTGGAAAAGTATTTAAGGCCGGCCGTCTGCTTGACACCAACTCTCCTTGTGACCCTCTAAGTGACCCAGTGTGCTTTTCGATATGCACGGGGTCTTAAACCAGTAACCAGTGGAGAATAAACATCATTAATTATACATTTAGTTTGTTTTTTTACATCCGCCAGGCTAGCTATCGTTGTAACAATGATGTTGCAAGCATGGTTGTGTCCCGATAGATAGAGATAAGATAGTCCAGCCAGTTTTTAAGCAGTTGAGGATTCCGGGTGAAATGCGCTTCCATTTTCGACCGTATCCTTATTCACGAAGATAGATAAATGCAAAACGCTACTCTGTTGAGAAGCCAAAGGAAACACAATCACAAATAACAATGAAATAAATTCATAAATCAATTATGTAAATAATAAAACAGATGCATAATTATAAATTATCGGTTCTACTCGTATAAGCAGCATCTTTGCAAATAAGCAACCTTTATCAAAATAGTAATAGAATAAAGATAAAAACGGATGCAAAAGAATAAAGAATTATAATTAGTTAATTACCTAGTGTGATTGAGATTGAAAGAGTGGCAAGTTGCCGTTATCCGAAAGTTCTTGGTGCTTATCCCAGGTCGGGCAAAGTCTGTCGGATGTTTAGATGCATAGCCCGGGTTTGCAATCACCAACCTTATTTGGCAAGCTTGGTGGTTATGTTAAGCCAACAACCATTTATTGTAGCGATGTCTTGATTTCATTGGAGGCCTTGTCTTATTATTAACAGTCCACAAATACCGGTTTTGCTTCAAAGTCTAGGTACACATACTTCTTTTGTGTCTACTGTCTGCGCATCTAAATTTGGACCTTAATGCAACATTATTTTTAGTTCCATGCGGGGAAGGGAGAGAGCTGTGAGCAGAAGGTCTAAATTTAAGCGCGCTAATGGTTAGAAGCTCAGACTACAGGAAATTTGTCACCCTCTTGTTAACACACTTTGCTTAAGGGAACCCGGGACGGTTTAATTTAATGTGGGAGATGACCTAAAAGGCATTCATTTTAATATAATACATTTCATGAGGATTCTGGATGAGTTTGTTGGTGCTTAAGTAGTGTTGTATTAGCACCTTAGTAGGTATGTTTATTACGACAGAGTGGCAACTCGGTTTCTAGGTAGCAACTCTGTTTATATAATGCGAAAATTATTTAAGTTAAAATTATGTAATCTTAGTATAGGTGTCATAGGCATATCTTTTTTATACCCGACGTTTCTATAAATTTGTTTTTTTCTATTTTTTCTTGTTGCTTTGTCTGAAATAATAATAATAATAATAAGATAGCGAAGAGCCTCGACCAATACCTTAAGATGCTCTCGCTTGATGGTTGGATCAAGGGTCAGATTTAGAAAGCAGTACTCCTTGACACGGCACGTATTGTCAGGAGGTTCTTCACTCTGCAGCCCTGACCACCGGTAGCTTGGGCCCTGCCCCGCTGCAGGATTAATGCTCTAGGATTAAGTTTTTATAATGTTTTATTGTTTTTATATTAAAATATTGTAAAAATCTAGTTTTACGAAAGAAAATAAATAAAAAGTATAATAATAATAATAACAATCTATTGACTTTACTTTAATACATATATATCATTGTATTAATTGATTAAGCCTGTACCCATCTATTGTGTAATGACTTCGTTTCAATGATGGAAGCCTTTGCCCAGCAGTGGGACAGTTATAGGCTATTTACTTAACTTTTACGTGTCATTGTAAGTAGGTATATCGAGAACTATTCTATGATCAATATTTGCAACATAAAGTAGTATATACAAGTAGTTATGGAACCAAAGATATCTCTGTTTATGGTGTTCGTAAGTTTTATCTGTAAAACCAACGTCTCAAGGACATTAACACCTATAAAACACTACAGTTCACGTTCATCGGGCTCGAAGGACCGATTTGAACTGTAAAATAACCGCTTGCGCATTCGAATTGTCGGCGTCGATTCGTATTACTGCGGATATTGGTGATGAAACATATAAAATTTATTAACAGGACGATTTTCTTTGTTACAGATACCATAATGCGGCAACACATCTCTTGACAAACGGACAAATGTTTAAAGAACGAACACTAAATCGGCAATATGCTCAATAAAGCAATATGGCGGACAATAGACGCGATGCGTTTATAGCGGTGCGCGGGCGCGTGCGGAGCGACACGAGAGGTTGCACAAAATGGACGCCGTGTGTTGCGGTATGGCTGCTTGTGTTGCTGGTCGGTTGCCATGGCTACCAAGAGCAGAGGTTTGCGATGGAGCCTCAGGATCAGGTAATTGGTTCTCTTTTGTTTTTTATTGATTTGATGCAAGGTCTTTGATGATGATATAGATGATGAAATCTTTTTTGCAAAAGTCTCTATATTACCTACTAAGCGCGCTTTTAATTCAAGTCAGTTTATAGTTTGAAGCGCCACTAGCTCATAAAAAAATAGATCGCGCCATAAAAATAAGTATTATTATATTTTTAATGTGGCTAGTCTCAAGGTTTATTGGTTTTTGACGATGTTTTGAAGTTCGTTAACCTCCCATGTGTTTTAGTAACACTAATTATATCCGTTGAATTGGTGCAGACATAATTAGGTATAAAAACACTTTGAAAAATTCGCGTTCTATTTTAAAACAAAATTTTAAAATGGGGATTAACGCAACTTACTTAGTTTAGTAATAGGTATAGGCGTAGGTATTAGGTATGCCTATGAAGGCATACCTAATACCTACGCGAAGTTT
Organism: Eudonia lacustrata; assembly: GCA_947562085.1. Taxonomy (NCBI): domain Eukaryota; kingdom Metazoa; phylum Arthropoda; class Insecta; order Lepidoptera; family Crambidae; genus Eudonia; species Eudonia lacustrata. The sequence continues at coordinate 8,386,689 of OX387332.1, forward strand.
CGACCGATTTGCACTGACTGTCACAGGTTGAATTGCATTTTGTTTTCAATCATTTGATAATTAATGGAATCAGGCGTTATTTTGCGGAAATCCATAGTACAAAAAAATGTAATTTAAATAATATGTAGTGTTAATTCCGCTAACTCACTCGTTTATACAGCTTGGATGCAGTACGCATGCACCGCCCTCCCGCCCGCAAAAAGTATGCACATGCAGGAGAAACAATGCGTGCAAGCGAAAATGCACACCAACACCGATACCCGACACGTGTTTCGCCCCTCCACGGGGCATCCTCAGGAGCTGTTGACTGGTCGAGAGCTGCGCACCGACTGTTACGGCTACGCAGCTCCCGGCCGCTTTTTATAAAGCGCCATCGTTTGACATTTGTGACGTACTACCCGCGACAATACGTAATAATGGGGATGGAACTAAATTTGTTTGGTCATTCAACAGCGCATGACTGTCATTATTATGTTTCATTATTTCTAATTGCTCCAACACACACAACCGAAAACTTTTATTACAAACATGCAAAATATTATAGCTGTTATTGTCGCACAAAGAATGGCCGGTATCAATTAGATGTTTTGCGAAATGTGATTTATCTGGATGGCCATTCCTATACGCGGCAATATGTTCCTTATATCTACATAGACATAGACCCCATCACAGTCGTTACAAATTAATTTATAAACACCGGATTTTTTTGAGTTTTTCTAAACGATCTTTACCGTTACAAAGGTGACGTACATTTTGGTCTGTTCTAAAAGTAACGTAGATCTTGTTTTCCTAAGGATATTAGCGATTTTATCTGAAATAGGGCCTACATAAGTCAGACTACCTACATATTTGTGGATGTGTTCTGGGGGACATGCATAAAGTAGTGAACGAACCCTTTTATTCTGCTTATTTTTAATTAAACTGTCAATAATTTGTTTTGAATAACCGTTAGAAATCGCGATTTGATAGATAATATTAAGTTCTTTGACGTAATTATCTGCGGACAGAGGTACCGACATTAATCTATGGACATAGCTGCGGAAGGCAGCTAGTTTCTGTTGTAATGGGTGACAAGAAGTAACGGGGATAGTTGTATCGGTATGTGTGGGTTTGCGATAGATTTGAAAATCTAGTTTATTATTAACTCTGGTAATGGTTAAATCTAAAAAGTTAAGTGATTTGTTGGACTCTAGTTCTAATTTAAATTTAATTTTTGGGTGGATCGTATTAACTTTTTTGACAAAGGTATCAATTTGACGTCTAGTACCGGTCCAGCAAATAATCACGTCATCGACATAACGATAATAGAACTGAATATTGGGTTCGTTCACTATATGTTTACGTTCAAAATAATCCATAAAAATATCCGCCATTAGTGGACTTAAAGGTGAACCCATTGCCAGACCTACCTTTTGACGATAGTACTGGTTATTAAACCTAAAATAATTTTGTTCCATGCATATTCTAGTAAGGTTAAGTAAATCATATACTTCTCCAGGATGTAACCTTTGTCTCTCAAAATGGATACCCAACATACTTAAACACTCTTCATAGGGAACGTTGGTAAATAAACTATCAACATCCAGAGAAAATAATTTGGAATAAGGGGAGATGTTGATGTCTTTAACTTTCTCAATTAAATCTAAACTATTTTTTAAACTATACTGAGGTTTAAAAGAGGACTTTGTTCGTAAAAGGTTGTTAAGGTATTTAGCTAATTCGTATGTTGGGGCACCAATATAAGAGACAACAGGGCGTATAGGAATGTTGTCTTTATGAGTTTTAGGTAAACCGTATAAAAAAGGTGAACGTGGATTCATAGGGATCTTGTACTTTAATTGTTCTGGAGAAATATATGTTGTATTTTTAATCGCGTCCTTCACCCGTAATGTATAATTTTTTGTTGGGTCAGAGTTAAGGCATTCAAAATCTTCCCCCTGGATGACGTCGTTAACCTTCTGGTTGTAAGCAGTTCGATCTAGAATGACTACGGAACTGCCTTTGTCCGCTTTTGTGATAATTAAATTGTTCTGACAAATTTTGTTTTGTAAAGATCGAAAAGTTTGGATTTCAGGAACATTTTGAACAGTTGAGGAAGTAAAAGCTTTTTTAATTTGAACTGCTACCTGATGCTTAACGGCGCCATCCTGTTTACTTTTAAAACAAGCTATGTCTATGTATGTCTATGTAGGTCAGACAGGCCGAAATTTTGACATTAGATATAAGGAACATATTGCCGAATTGCATATTACAAACAAAGTCACACACTTTACCTATTTATCAATTGTACATAATATAGATATAAACTGTATAAATCTTTAATGAATATACATTAACCTCCATTTTCTTCCTGCCCTGGTGTCATGGTATCCCAGGTACCCCAAGTAAGTCGGCGCAAAATGTCAGTTTCTTCCACTCTCCTGTATCAGGCGCTACATCGACATTCACTCCCTTGATTAAAAAAACCGGCCAAGTGCGTGTCGGGCCACGGGCAGTGTAGGGTTCCGTAGCCCATCTCAATAATGCGGGCTCTGAGTGCATTTTATAAGTTGGTCGACTGTTACTCGTAAACTTGTAAAGCCTACTTAGCTGTGATAGTTTTCCTTTTAACTTCGTCGTATATACGACTACTGTGAATTTTTTTACGTAGCCAAAAACAACTGTTTGGCTTGACTCTAACAAAATTTTGCACTTTAAAGCTTAATAGTTCACAAACGGATGCCTCAACCAAAAAACTGTTTCCGCAAACCCACAATATTTTTGAAATTGCTATCCAACGACACCCCACACTGTGGTGTAGACATGAAAAAAAAATTACATCCCCACTTCACGTGTGGGGGAGGTAAACTAAAAAAAATATTTTTCAAAATTTTACTTCACCACTTTGTCGGCCTGATTAATATGTATACCTATACCAAATTACAGCTTTCTAGTACTAAGACTTTATGAGCTAGACTGGGGACGGACACACGGACAGACAGACAGACATGGCGAAACTATAAGGGTTCCTTGTTGACTACGGAACCCTAAAAAAACTAGATATAGTAAACAGAAAATACAGAGAAAATAATAGTATTAACGAATACAGTTTCGGGAATACAATATGCATAATACTGCTTGGATACTGTCACATTGGCACACTCCATCGATATATTCGACAATATAATGTGCTATGAATATTTATGATTCGGATTAGCAGAATCTTGATATACATATACGAGTATTTTACATATATCTATACTTATATATTTATTAGAAACTATGTTGTTAACATAAAAGTTAACAATTCCCCAATCATTTGTTTCTATCAACCACTTTAAGGGTGTGGCGCAATTGATGAGAGACACGAAAAATCCTTATTTTTTTTTCAATTTAAAACACAGTATTAAGACTTTAATTATATGAGATTTTAAACTTTCCTTAATGAACTAACAATTTTATAGATTTAGATGCAAAACTTTTTTTAAATGTTTTCTATTGACTGTCAAGTTTTCTGTATTTATTTCCATTTAAAACAGAAAGATTAATTAAATATTGGCTTATTGATTTCAAAGAATTGAATTGATTGAATGAAGAAGCCAATGGCATTGTGGTTAGCGCGATTGGTCTGCGATTGCTAAATTAAAACAACTTTGGTGATTTATAGCCCGTTCCTATCAACAGGGAAGGCTCGTGCCCCAGCAGTGGGTACAAAAATGAGCTGCTGATGGTGATTATGGTAGAACATTAAAATTTGTGTGGTTTACCGCAATGTGGAATGGCTCTTAATGTTTTTTTGCTCGTTCTATGTATTTCTATACTATTCATCTGAATGCGAAGAAATTTTGATAAATTGTGGTGCGTACGCCCGCCCGCAATAGATTCCGCGACGTTTCAAAGTAAGTTGATAAAACTATCACGGGATATGGATATTAAGGAAATACAAGGCGAATGAAGTAGCGGGCGGGTCCAGGATGGTTGATGGCGTTGTGACTTCGATTAAAGAGCTAGGGTAGTAGATTGGTTAGTCAGAAGTTAAATTTCTAAGAACTATTCTAATTATTTTTGTTGTATAATTGGTGTAGGAATGGCGAACTATGACGTCACTATGTTTCATCAAATAAGTATTTGATTAACCACTTTTCAGGATACAAAAATCGTGTTAAGTTCGTATAAAAATTGTTTAATGTTAATTCGCCTTCGGTCTTATCGTCACATATCATCAAGTGAGAAGAAGATCAAGCGATTCTTTGTTGCAATATAAAACGTCATCACTTTCGACGTCAGAAAACGCGGTAGCCTATAAATTGGACCATACCACTAGGTCAGTATGCGTATTAATTTGAATTTATAATTATTTGGCTCATTTACATAGGTATTCTGTCTGATAGACAGAGGCTGTTTTGTTTTATCGCTCCAAAATCAGTCATTTAATTGATTGTAGCCGTAAATTTTAAAAGGAAGGATTTTCCAAACCGTTTATCAGCGTAAGAAATCGGAATGGTAACGTAGAAAGTTCTTGTGTATCTTTCTTTTGAATAATATTTATATATTCGTTTGTTTCTTTTTACATACGCTACTCAAAACAAACCAGTTACAAACTATAATTACCAATGAGTATCTAGAATTTCACAGTACTAATATTTAAATGGCGGTCCGTACACGACGCAGCGCAGGTTATTTAATAAAAACTGATTTGTAACCTTTCAGTTTACAGTTTACAGTTTGTAACTTGTTTGTTGTAAGAATAGTCGTTAAAAAGGGACTAATGCGTATACAACATCTAAATGTGTAGAGTTTGCATAAACTTTGGACAAAAATGTATTTTTCGCTTCAACATTCATTCCCCTTGTTTCGGCTACAGTTAGCGTACAGAATTATATATTCGTTTCCCGTTTTACGATGCGTTCGTACAGCTCAAGTAAGGACAGGGAGGGACAACCGTTATATTATTCACTTTTAAAAATTCTAACTGTAAGGATTCTAAGTGTGTGCTTCAGAAATATCACAAAGGGTGGCCTATCAAAAGTTCGAGCACAACGCTGAAGACAGCGAACGCAAAGGCTCATTTTTATTCATACCGCATTTTACTTCAAACAGTCATCGTGTACTTGAAAATGTACTTTTTTCACAACACAAGGCAGTGATATAAATTCTCTTTTCGGAGTAACGGGCGCACTCTTGCGCTTTACAACGTTTCATCTCGAAAGTACATTTTTAGTAGACCGGTGTGCTTGTCGGCCATTTTGAATTTTGCAATATCTGGAAACGTTCCGCGCACGGGTCCTGTGTAGTCAATTTAAAAATGGAAGGTGTTGAAATTATACTGGGTTTTGTTGACTGCGTTCGTTCGGATGCATAAAAAGTGTTTTACATTGCGACAGAACACTGTGGAACAAGCGCTATTTGATTTTTAAATGGTTCGCTTTCATCACGTAGCGGTTAGAAATACGCAATAGGTTTGTTTTTTTCCAAGTTTCAATATTGATGTTAAATCATTGTCTATATAAATGTAATAGCAATGAAGGAAATGTATTTTGAGGCAATTCGTTCATTTTGGATTATTGCAGGACTCATTAAACATTACACTAAATATTATTTAAACTCGTAACCTAACAGGCAAAAAAAACTTTTTTGTTTTCTTAAGTTCACATAAGCACTCGAAACAAACGCTAATATTCAAATAATTGAATGTGCCAATAATATCTCATTCCTTCTAGGATTTGGTTAATATAATCTATTTAATAATGCGTGAAGCAAAAACTTTGTACCCCTTTTTTACGAATATTGCGAATGAAATTTCACCCACTTATAGTTTATATAGAGAAGGTTATCGGAATGTTAATATTTTTTTTTAGAATTATGCATAAAAATACATTAAACCAATAAAACAAACTTTACACACACTACTATGTATTTGACACACACGCATAATGTATTTGACACACGCGCATATATACTCCTTTCAAAGGTCCAAAAATGGAAGAGGAGCGGCTGAAATCTGTCAATGCCAATCCAAACTCACGTTCTATCTTTTTTAATTTTTCATTGCTTAGGATAGGTACAATCCGTGCAGCTTTAATAAAATTACGGTCGAATATCGACCACTGGTTTAAATAAATATATAAGTACTCATTTACCTCGAGTAAGTCAATTGATATGTGTTTTAACTAGAGTTCTAAACGCTAAGATTATTTTACTTTTAACATGGTCTTCATCATCATCAGTCTATAAGTGTCTCACTGTTTAAATAACTATTCACGTGGAAAATATATTAGGTTCTATAATATAGTACAACATTACACTAATTGGAACTATAAGTAGCAAAACAGTTTTGTGTAGGAAAACACTAAAAACCATAAAATATATCAACATGCTAATGTCTTATAAAATTTCCTAAAATATTAAGCCAATCAATATAACATACTGCAGTGCCCAACGTGAAACGTCATGTTATAAACTGAAAGTCCAGCGCTAAAACGAACACATTAAATTACTTGACACCTTAAACGCGTATCATGTCCCATGAAACACAACAAAGGCACTTTAAAACGTTACGAGGCAGTTAACGTTCCGGGGAACTATAACCTGTCTTATTATCCAGTAGTTTGGTTTTAATGATGGTAATTGAACCTAGCAACAAGGACGATTAAAAAATATTAAAAAAAGGATTAGGGGAAGTCAATTAAAACTTTAGTAGGGAAATGGCATAGGCCCAATTTACGATAGCGAGTCATACTGATATTAACTACCTCATAGTGCACGCGTATGAGATTGGTGCGATAGTTAAGAGGTAATATGCATGTGACAAGACCATAAAACAGTTATGACTATAATATAGCTTTTAAGTAATTAAGTTGGCGCAGCGACCCAAAGTGTGTCTTGGCCGCATTATATATGAGCTCTGGGCTTGTGTGGCGCTACAATAAAAAATATACAGATGATCTAACTAAGATGTATATACGATGATTTAGTAATACGTTTGAGTTGTAATAGATGTCAAATTAAGTAATTATGAAATATATAAGTACACACAACAACATATAAGTAAGTAGTTTTCGCAATCGACTGTCTTTCCATCCACACCATCTTGATGGATGGCGATCTACTACTGTGCGTTTCTCACGTAGTTTTTTACCACGAACTACAGTGCTGTGGAACCAGCTCTCAGCGGCGGTATTTCCGGACCAATATGACTTAGGAATCTTCAAGAAACGAGCCTATTCCTTCCTTAAAGGCCGGCGCACGCATCTGTGATTCCTCTGGTTTTGCGGATGTCCATGGGCGGCGGTGATTGCTTTCCATCAGGTGACCCGCCTGCTCGTTTGCCTCCTTCTAAAAAAAAAAAAAAAATATGAGACACCACAAAACTGCCAGTATTTATTGGTAAAGAGAACGTTAATCTTTAATTTTGTTTTTTCTTGATTATTTTATTTAGGAAGTTTTATAACGTCCAATGTCCAGCTGTATAAAAAGTGGACTGGACTTAGTTAGATCAAGCTATATGAGATCGCAGAAAATTTTGTACATACTGATCACCAAACTTCAGTATAAAGATAACACCATACTTTGATATGATGATGAATGTCCAACTATTTATATGACACTGTTTGTTTTACAACTATAGTGCAATTTAAATTAAAACTCAAAGATTCCAAATAAGCTCTTCTTAGAGCACATGAAACATGACCTTCCTTGCGACTTTAACCAAATAACTATAGCAACATTTCATATATTTTTTTCTTTCGCAGAGTGCCATAGTCGGCTCGCGTGTGATTTTCCCGTGCCGTGTGGAAAACAAAGTGGGCTCGCTACAGTGGACCAAAGACGACTTCGGTTTGGGAACTCACCGCAACCTCAGCGGATACGAGCGTTACTCGATGATTGGGAGCGACGAAGAAGGTAATTAATTATTTTTTGCAGTTAGTGTACAATGTTACAAGAAAAAAAATATATTGGTTCTCTTAGATTAAAATAAATAAATAAATAAACTTTCCTACACTCACACCAATTATCTAGCCCAAGAGAAGCTTCTTTATGAAACGCGTTAAATGGTTACTAGACAGCGGATAAACATACTTAAAATACTTAAATACATACTTATTATACATAGAAAACACCCAAACCCGAGACAATTTAGAAAAACAATAATTTCTAAATTGACCCGACCGGGGATCGAACCCGGGACCTCAGAGATGGCGACACCATGAAAACCGTTGTACAAACCACTCGACCAAGGAGGTCGTCAGGCCTATATGAATACAACAACTATAGTTTTTTTTAATAATCGGCAAGACGGTGGAAATTCTTTTATATGCAATGACATCGTCAGAGTATTAACATTTTTCCTATGTATAGACAAGTAGGTGTAAATATTAATTTAACAATTATGTGTTTGCTATGGATATTCAAATTCAATGTCGCCTAGGTATTTAAAAAACTGAACAAATTAAATAGTTACCAATAAAAACACAGGTGTAAATATTCCTAGCGGAAGAATGACCCTTCCACTTCAGATTTTTACAACTACAAAGGAGGAGCAAATTGTATTAATTTTCTCCCATAACCTATAAATTCGTGAATCAATACTTTATTATAACAGGGAAACAAATAAATAAGCTTTTCATGAATTTGGCATTAAAAGTCAAAATTACAATAGTAAACTGGTATAACTGCGATAAACAGTGTAAATGTTGATTATCTGGCACAGACAGATGAAAATGGTGACGTAGGGAAATATTTAGGTGAATTGCCTAGTTGCTGAGTGGGTGCGCATTTTATTTTAGTAAACACGTCTGTTTCTAGTGACGCTCGAGAAATACTAAAGCTAGTAAAACATATGTAGTACTTTTAGTAACGCAATGAATGAATAAGTTATTATTAGGGTTAAGAGCTGTTATTTACCACATCAACGGGTGGGAGAATGCAGTCAAATTATAAGAAATTTTATGTGGGTACTGCATACTTTTTTATTTTAAATCTCGACTTGAGTTATTTGTATTATTATTTCACAATTGGAAAGCTCTTGGCCCTTTTCTCATGTGAAAATAATCGACGATAAAATCAAACACAAAAGCACATCTCTACCAGAGCTCTCAATTAAAACATTGATCTCTTATCTCTAACCGTAGAAGACCACAACGTTACAAACATTTATGTCATGGCGCCAGACTTATAGAAAACGGTGGTAGCTGACAAGAGAGCCTGATGATTAAAGTATCGTAATGTCATAAGCCAATCAAACTGCATAAATAAGTATCATCATCATCATCAGCTCATTTTATGTCCCCACTGCTGGGACACGAGCCTTCCCTATGGATGGATAGGGAGAACGGGCCATAAACCACCACGCGGGCCCAGTGCGGATTGCTGGTTGTTAACGACTGGTAATGCAGCCGGGACCAACGGCTTTACGTGCCTTTCGAAGCACGGAGGAGGTCAAGATTATACATTTTTGGTCACCCATCCAATGACTGGCCCTTGCGAAAGTTGCTTAACCTCAGCACTCGCAGACCGGGCGCGTTAACCACTGTGCCATCGAGCTCCTCACGTATTATTTATATTTTTATTATTAATTCCACACGATAATCAATCTATTTTATTTCTATTCTTTTAGTGTTATGCCGTATATCTAGAACTAGACTTAGAATAAGCCTTAGTACTCCTGTACGTAAAAAAGTACATGTATTTGTTTCCATGTATTGAACGAATAAAAACTATAATGCTAAGAAGCAGTAATGATGATTTGATGAAATATTATTTGTCTTCACGTTAACTTCAAAGGAAGAAATTGGCAAAAGTATATACTATCATGTGATACACCTGTAACTGTGACGTGGTGTAAATTATTTCTACGATACCGTGCCAAAGCAAAATCCGTGCTCTTTATAGTTATTTTGTTTAGTTTTGTTATCGACTTTTTTCGACTATACTTAGTGATCATCGTCAACATCAGCATCAGTTTATTATATGTCTACACTGCTGGAGCAAATTAGAACGGGCCATTGACCACCACGCAGGCCCAGTGCGGATGACTTTACGTGCATTTCAAAGTACTTACGGAGGAGCTCAAGATGATAAATATTTGGTTGCCCATCCGATGACCAGCCTTTTCGAAAGATACTTAATTTTTACTACTGCGCCCTCGAGCTACTCTAAACTATCTATTACTATACTTATCATCATCATCATCATCATCAGCCTACACAGGTCCACTGCTGGACAAAGGCCTCTCCAAGTGCACGCTACTGAGGACGATCCGCGGCTACTGTCATCCAGCTCTTGCCAGCCACCTTGCGAAGATCGTCGTTCCACCTAGTCTGTGGGCGTCCTACACTATGTTTGCCGATACGCGGTCTCCACTCAAGGACTCGTTTACCCCATCGGTTATCGGTTCTGCGGCTAATATGGCCAGCCCACTGCCACTTCAGCTTGCTAATCCTGTGGGCTATGTCGACGACTTTGGTTCTCTGTCAGATCACCTCGTTCCGGATCCGATCCCTCAGAGAAACTTCAAGCATAGCCCTTTCCATAGCTCGCTGAGCGACTAAAAAATTTTAAACCAGGCCTACCGTGAATGTCCACGTTTCGGCTCCGTATGTCATGACGGGTAGGAAGCACTGATTAAAGACTTTCGTCTTTAGACTCTGTGGAATGATGGTTGTTAACGATAACAGACTATAAATAACTAAATATACTGATCATTCAAACTTAAATCAATCATTCAGTAGCATTGTTTTATTGCCTGTCCATATTCAGTCGTGACTTTATACTTATTATCAAAGGCATTTAGTTTCTTATCATCTCCATTGTTTTCGTGGTTGATCACGTCATAATTTTATAGTTTTGAGTATCAATTGAGGTCTCGATTGAGCTATTTTAAAACGTCTACAATTGTACGTCATGATCCATCATCATCATAAGCATCATCTTCAGCTTATTGTATGTCCCCACTGCTGGGGCACAAGATAGAGAACGAGTCATAAAATATTACGCGGGCCCAGTGCAGATGTGGCCAGGATGACTTTACTTGCAACCAAAAAAATCCAAAGTACGGAAGAGCTCGAGATGACAAATTTTCGATTACCCATCCAATGTTCGGCCTTAATTCAAAATTTAAAATTCAAAATCATTTATTTAGTTTAGGCTCTCGACCTCCTGACTTTAGATCCTAACCTGATGACCATGGGACCACCTGGGAAGTATACCCTTTCTGACAAAACAAGAATTTTCAAAATCGTTTTACAACTTACGGAGATATCGCGTAACAAACGTACAAAAAAAAATTCAGTCGAGTTGATAACCTCCTCTTTTTTTGAAGTCGGTTAAAAATCTACACACACTGTGTCCACGGACTCTGAAAACAGTTCGAAGCGTCACAATAAAATAATAGGTGAAAAAGTTACTGAATCAATATCAAGTGATTTACTTAAATATAACTTTAGCAGCCATAAGAAAAAGCTTTTAGTTAATCGTATTAGAGCAAAAATACAATGTCAAAGCGAACTTAAGTGAACATGTTAAATCAGGCATGCGTCTGTCAATTACGGACTCATTTATAAAAATAGGAGACAAGACAAAGACGTGTGTGGGAAATACGAAAATAGACAGCTAAAGAAATAGAACATTATTGTGATAAAAATATACAGTTGGTAAATAATCTTACGGCACTGTCATTAATAATTAATGTCCAAACAATAGAGAGATATTTTTATTTTTGTGTTTTATTTTTTACTTATGGAAAGCAATAAATTATTGAATTGAATAAGGAAATTGACACCCACAATAATTAATTCTAGAACATTAAACGTATAAAATATGAGGAGCTTGATGGCGCGGTGGTTAACGCGCTCGTTCGGCGATTCCTAAGGTTAAGCCACTTTTTGCAAAGGCCGGTAATCGGATGGGTGACCAAAAATATATTAACTCGAGCTCCTCCGTGCTTTGGAAGGCACGTAACGCCGTTAGTCCTGGCTGCATTAGCAGTCGTTAACAGCCACCATTCCGCACTGAGGCCGCGTGATGGTTTATGGCCCGTTTCATCTATCTATAGGGAAGGCTCGTGCCCCAGCAGTGGGCACATAAAAGGGGCTGGCGATGGTGTGATGATGAAACGTATAAGTGATATCACATAACAGTTCTTTAAAACATTATCCTATTTTTTATTTGACCTTACTTAACCTAAAAAGTTTTACAAAATTCTCAATTGATGGATCACAATAGTGACGTCATAGTAGGCCATTCCCACACATTTTCTATTAAAAAAAAAACGTTTTGACAGTTGCTAGAATGTTTCTCTACTGACTAACCAGTAGGTTTAGCCAAAGTAACATTAAGAAAACGATAGCGAAGTTTGAAAAGAATAAAATGTATGGGATTGACATACGCCGCGCTAAATCACGTGGTCAATCTTATGTCAATCCCATACATTTTATTCTTTTCGAACTTCACTATCGTTTTCTTAATGTTACTTTGGCTGTCGCCACAGGCAACTACACATTGTACGCCAATAATAAGTATCGGAAATACAGAGAATACTAAGGAGTATTATTTTCAATAATGGGGTTATGACACGAGTAAGTAGGTAGCCAGGTTACCAACTGGCTTATGTAGGGCACTTGGCCCTTTGCAAATGCCACGTAGGTAGGTAGTGAGAAACTAAATTGGCAGAAATAGTTGAACTTTTACCAATATACATTTTTGAAGTGAAAACTTCTTTAGCGGCGTTGTACACTTTTTTTGTAATGGGTAAAAAATGTTAAATTCGCCATAAAATTCTTTGAATTTAAATTTTGAAAAAAAATTGAATTTAAAATTCCACATAAATGATAGTACTTTTATACTGATAATTGAAGCAATTCGTGCAAAATTATTCCCTAACCATTCCAAAATATCAAAAATACACAACGTTAATATTCAAGTTTTCACTTCTGCCGGCACTCCCGGAGTGCAACCCGTCGTTTGTTTTTTTTGAGAGATTGCTGATTGCCTCCAACGGCATTTTTAGCGTCACCGGGCTTTTTGGGGGCGGCGAGGTACGTAAAGGGTACCTCAAGCCGTGTTGAAACGAATCACCTTCGGAGGATTTCTAGAGGGAACGGCATCGCACACTTAAAAGTGCGCGTCCCCGTGCTCTACTAGAGTCTCCGAAGGGTTCGATCGAATATGCGGATCATATGCCTATCTGCTAGCTCAAAAGAACTAAACAACTAGTTTATTAGGACTATTTAGGATATGATAGATAGGATTTTATTAGGGCAGCGCCAACTCTGAGGTCCCGAGTTCGATTCCCTTCGGGTCAATGTCGAAAGCGAACTTTTCGATTTATTGTGTCGGGTCTGGGTGGTTGTGGTACCGTCGTTGTTTCTGATTTCCATGAAACGAGTGCTTTAGCTACTTACCTTGGATCAGAACAATGTATGTGATGTTGTCTAAAAAATATAAATATATTATTAAGTGAATCCTACTAATATTATAAATGCGAAAGTTTGTGTGTATGTATGTTCGTATATTTGTTACTTCTTCACGCTGCAACGGATGGATGGATTTGGATGAAATTCGGCATACAGATAGTTTATAACCTGGAATAACACATAGGATACTTTTTATCCAGATATTCTTACGAGAACGAGAACCACGCGGGTGAAACCGCGAGCGGCCGCTAGTTTATTTTATATTGTCAAGTTATGTTTTCAATACATCAATAGTTCAATCAATAGCTGTGCGTTACAAATAGTAGAGGTAGTAGGGTTCGCGTGGTGGTTTACGGCCCGTTCTACCTATCCGTCCATAGGGAAGGCATGCCCCAGCAGTGGGAACATAAAAATTAACTGGTGATTAGATAGAGATAAGTACTAGATATTAGAATGTTGCAGGTTGTTAAAAGAAACAGTAGTACAGTAGCAAACACATAAACGTTGACTATTTATAGACACCACAGAGAATTACGAATCAAGTCGATGAACCCATAGAACTTGGCGAGCGAAGATTGTCGGACGCATGCGGAACAAAATTGTGGTTTCAAGGTCGGATTGAAATGTGTAATTTATTTCAAAACAATGGCTGGAGCACTCAGTATAACCGCCGTGAGAGTTTTATGGAATGTTCGGGGCGTGATGTGATGTCAGAGTTATTTTTGAAATATTTTTTTTTTAGTTTCGTTGTGCAATTTTCAGTTTTAAAATGGAGTAGGAATAAGGTATTGGTACGTTTGTTAGATTTAAAACCCGCTAAGTATGTAAGGCTTAAAACGAAAAATCTGTTGAATAATAGTTTTTTTAAATAAATAAAATAATCTTTCCTACACTCACACTAATTATCTAGCCCAAAAGAAGCTTCGTTATGAAACTCGTTATATGGTTACTAGACAACGGATAAACATACTTAAAATACTTATTATACATAGAAAACACCCAGACCCGAGACAATTTAGAAAAACAATAATTTCTAAATTGACCCGACCGGGGATCGAACCCGGGACCTCAGAGAAGGCGACATCATGAAAACCGGTGTACAAACCACTCGACCAAGTAGGTCGTTGTATAAGGAATAAGGCATCGGTATACGTATGTTAGATTTAAAACCTGCTATGTAAGGCTTAAAACGAAAAATTCAGTTGAATAAAAGTTTTTTTAAAATGTTTAATAAGTATTATACTTACTGCGAGAGGAGCTCGATGGCAGTGGTTAACGCGCCCGGTCTGCGATTGCTGAGGTTAAGCAACTTTCACAAATGCCGGTCATCGGATGGGTGACCAAAAAAGTATCATCTCGAGCTCCTCCGTGCTTCGGAAGGCACGTAAAGCCGTTGGTCCCGGCTGCATTAGCAGTCGCTAACAACCCCCAATCCCCACTGGGCCCGCGTGGTGGTTTATGGCCCGTTCTCCCTATCCATCCATAGGGAAGGCTCGTATATAACACTAGAAACGGTATATGGGGTGAAAAATAACACCTTTGAAATCAAAAAAGAATTTTTGTAGTTTAAACAATTAAAAAAATAATACCTGATAAAGATTGCACGCTAACATAAGCTATAAAGCAATTTGTGTCATTTTTTGTATAGCTTTTAATAACATGAATACTGTTGTAAATAACCCCCTCTGCTGTTTCAAATAACCCCATCAGTAGTAGATAATTGCAAAGTTAATCACCACCAAATTTAGTTTTAACTGGTCCACTGGCTTTAACAGCAAAAATACCGCGAAAATGGCAACTGTCAAACGAAAGCATTGCCAACTTTCAAAAAATTTACTTCGTTCAAAAACATTAAAGCACGTTTTATGAATAAGGTCGTTTTAAATGTTTATTTTTCTTTTCTTAAAAATGTTGTAATACACCCTGCAGTTGCTTTTCATCCCATTTTACAGTATGGCTTCAATCAGTTAACAATCTCCAAATGTTGCAGCAAATAACAGACAATGTTTTCCGTTTTCGCGGAGCTTGATGATACAGCGTATACAACTTTTTAGTTTAAGTGCTCAGTCAAATACAAAGAAATGTTATCGAATTGTTCTGATTTGCAGTTTTGCCTTAGGTACAGTCGCCTACACATCAACATAACCAAAACTGTAATATGTTTTTTTTGCAATTTGGTATCTTCTCCACAGCTAAAAAATAGACGTCCTGAAATAGGTACCTAGTAGGTAAAAAAATATTTGGACGATTCAAAAACACTTTTCTAAAGTTTAATTAAATATAAATATTTGACTTTGACTTTGAATTTGACTTTGACTTTGACTTTGACTTTGAATTTGACTTTGACTTTATATGCAAAAGTAATGTTCCCGTGTTTTGAATGTGTATGTATGATAGTATCAAAAAAAGAATTAAGTATTCAATTTCAATTTCATTTGACAGTTTGTTTTAGACTGATGTGCAGGCGTGTCTTCTTAATAATTATTATACAGAATTATTATTAATAATTATTACCAGATTCTTATATTTAGATTTAGCTAAGTGTGGGGCTTAGAGTGTTTTTTATATATTTCGCTATCCCAAATCCCACAACAAATTTCAATAGTTTTTAACCGATAAACCGTTTGTAATTGTAAATATCGATAAACGACTTAAAAATGAAATAAAAAGTTAATACAAATGAATTTATGCGATTGATAATTTTCCATAGAAAAAATAAAGTACCTAAGATAATAAACATTCATTGCCTTCACAAAAAACCGTAACGACAATACAGAGAACGTAAAACATATTTGGACTATAAGTACCATATAATACTTTAATTCGAATAAAGTAGTATTATTTTTTATGCTATTCCTAAGTCGCTATATCTCTGTATAGAAGTAGTAAGTAAATAATAAAATAAATAGTTTTACGAGAATAGGCTAAATTTAAAGGTTCATAAAATATTTTTTCGATGTTTTTTGAAAAACAACAAGTATAGGAGGCCAAGTCGTAGATAGTAGATTGACTTCTTTGTCCGACTGTACACATTCGCGATAAAGTAGCAGCCCCAATTCGGAAAACGGCCTGTTTTAATATTCCCTATCGGCTACCGAAAACACTGCAAAATTAAATTAAATTAAATTAGCTACTGATTAAAAAGGCTACTTCAATTGCTGCAGGGAATACTTTTTAATAAACTTCAGCGGAAACCGTTATTACAAAGTAAGGAGGAGCCAGAAGGTAAGCCTATTTTTCTCCACAGCTAAAAAATAGACGTTCTGAATGGGTAGTAGGTAAAAAATGTATGGACGATTCAAAAGCACTTTTCGTAACTTTATTTGAATAAAAAAAAATTGACTTTGACTTTGACTTAATACATACCGCGCTCGAGTAACTCACACAATAGACCCCTTGCACGGAAACGGATCTAGGAACAGCTCGGGGTGCCTAGTGTGGGTATTCATTTGATGACGTTTACGAAAACGAAAATTGAGAGAGAGAAACATTTATTGACCATACACACTAATATACATTAAAAATAAGAATAAGAAACCAACAAAAGGTCAACCAGGACCCCGACTCAGCTTGTGTTTTTGCGAACGGAGCGTATCGCAACAAAGCTGGTCTCCTGGCGACACACGAGAAGAGTTAAAAGTTTGCCAGGCACCCAGAACAGAGGGCCTAGTGTGAGTTTCGTGCCATTCGATCACGATAACGAAAACGAGAAATTTTAACTAAGCGCCTCCGCACACTGGACGACTTGTCGCTGCGTCTACTCGCCGTGTTTTGTCGCATTCGTCGTGTGACAGTTGTGTCAGTTGTTCGTCTAGTGTGCGGAGCGGCGACTAGACGCAGCGATAAGTCGTCCAGTGTGCGGAGCTTTGAACAAAATATAAGAAAATTGTCTGCCGTAGCCTGTCGTCGCGTCTAGACGCCGAGCTGTCGCAGCCGCGTGTCGCCTAGTGTGCGGAGACGCTAAAGGAGGCGCTGCTTCTGTCATACTAAATTTCGTTTTCGTTAACGTAATCGAATGAATACGGATAGTAAACAAACGAACACTAGGCACGCTGTCCGAGCGCGGTTGTTGCGAGATTCCATGTCCGCGAGGGCTCCCACACACAAACACGATACGACGTCGCGTCGTACCACGATGGGGCGCCTGTGTAGTATTTGACAGGCAATAAGGTTTATACTAGCGTGGCGCAACGTTTATTTTTGCGGTGCGACGGTGCTTATGCGACGCTGTCCGCTTCCTCACACGAATTTCATCATTACCAGCCGTACGTATGCAATCGAGTATGAGAAACACTTGACTATACCTACTTCATTATTTCATATAACAATTTCAAGCTTGTAAATGCAAACTATTTTAACGACAGTCGGTGATAAGGTTAATGACGATTCGGAAACAAAATAGCAAATTATGTGTTTCGGCAATGAGAGGTTGTGTATGTGTGCGTTGTCCGAGCGCGTTTGTATGAACCTTGCCTTCTGCAGTTATCTTATTTTGTGCCGTTATGTACCTACTTGACATAATAAAGAACGGACTAACAAGGAATTCAGCGAAGTCTTTTTGTAGTCCAATAATGAAATTATCTGGGGTAAGTACTGTCGAGTGCAGGAGTGCTACCAGAAGAAAGTTAATCAAGGTAAAAAAATGTTTTTTGTAAAAAAAAAATATTTAAAAATTTCTCTCACTTAGTGTCAAAGCAGGGTTTATACAACATCATTATCTCATACCAATTGCATATTCACCTTAATTAGAAACTTAACTATTACTTTATATAAATCATTTTTCCTATTTTGTACAGTAGATATTAAAGCTTCGTGTTTCATGGTAAATAAAATTTTCAAATTAGTGCTACTTGGTATAAATATATATACATATATGCTTGGTATATTATTGCCATCGTAACGTCGGGTATAGAAAATCATGCCTAGAATATCTATGCTAAGATGTTTGCGGTAAATCCTGTTAATTAATTCGTTTAATTATTACTAGCGACCCAGCCCGGCTTCGCTCGTGTTGTTTTGTGTACGTAAACCAACCTCAAAAGACGCTCTATCTATTAGAAAAAACCGCATCAAAATCAGTGGTCCCTGAGATTAGCCACGGGCGCCCGTTCTAAAAACAGACGCGCTAGGGGGACTTGCTTTTATGCTATGCCCCTTACAAATAAAAGAATAAGGTCCGAATAGTTATTCCGTGTTTTGTTCCTGTCATGTAAACGTCATTTCAAATTAGAGTAAGAGACAAAACACGGAATAACTATTCAGACCTTATTCTTTGTTTATTGTAAGATCCTATGTGAGATGAATTCGGCAGGTTTAAAGTTCCGCAAACATTTTCCAACCACTGTCACTCTGCAGTTTTGGGATGTTCGGCCGGCGCGCCTCCCGGGCTGGCGTATGGCAGTAGGTTGCCGCTCGGCTCGCACGCTCCACGTCGCGCGTCGTCGCGCGTAAAACAAACGATCATTTCTGTGATTTTTTTGCACCGAACAATGACTACTAGCCGATCTTATAACCCGTATAAACCCGTATACTGTTGTGTTTATGGATGTCTAAATAATAATAAGAATAATGAATCGAAATTAACATTTTAATATATCCATGAGTGGGAACCCTGCGCTCCTGACGTCAAATCGATATCAAGTCGGCGTTGCCTAACGGAATATGAATGCTCGGGTCACACGATAAGTTTAAATTTCGCGTGAAAGTCGTAAGAGTAGGCAATTTTTTATACCTAAACTTGACTTTTGTTAGAGAGTGAGTCTTCTGTACGGTAATACTATTAGTTATTCTGTGCTCTTACGTAGCATTATCAAAAATATTTTACAAAGGTTTTATTTATTTATTTATTTATTTATTTATATAAGGTACACTTACAGAATACATAAATAGTTGTTATCTTGTTGAAAACTGTGTTAATATTTATTCGTATTATAATATATTTCCTTTGTTTCAGGAGATTACTCCCTAGACATAAGGGATGTAACCTTAGAAGATGACGGCAGATATCAGTGCCAAGTCAGCTCGGGACTTAACGGTAAGGCATTTTTTTGTATAACAATAAGACTATTTTTAGTTATTTAGTTCGAGTTTTATTATGGAGCAACGTCTAGCGCGTTCTAGTGGCTAGTGCGAGTTTTATTTACCATTCGATCACGATAACGAAAACAAAAATTTGAATAGCATAAAAAATATAATAACATTAAAAAAATGCAAGTCCATTGAATTTATACGATTCAAAATGTTCAACTCAAATGCATTTTAGCCATCTAAAAAGCATTTGAAATGAAAATTTCAAATCGTAAAAAAAAAATAGTTTAACTGATATTTTTTAAGGCTTAGCCAATGGTAAGCCTTAAAAAATATCAGTTAAACTATTTTTTTAATGTTTTCTGATAACTATTTAGTTCTCTGTATTCACTTATGCATAGAAAGATTCATAAAAATTGCAACTTCAAAGTTTGAATGTTTTGTATAATTTTATCATGTTAACGCTTAAAAAAACGCTTTAAAACTTTTGGCTGCCACTGTATAACTGCAGTGTCATGTACGCCAAGCATTCAATTCAAAATAAAAATTTGCAACAAGAATAAGAAATCCAAAATTTGCAAACATTTTTATTTTGTAATTTATGCACTATAGGTAAGTAAGTAAGTAAATATCCTATAACTGCCCCACTGCTGGGCAAAGGCCTCCATCATTGAGATCAAGTCATCACTACAATTGATGGGTAATGGCTTAATCACCACGCTTGCCAAATGCTGGTCATTTATCACAGATTGAGAAAGTAGACCGTTTGGAAAAATAGACAGTCTGAGAAAGTGGACCATTCAGGCAAGTAGACCATTTAGGAATGTGGACCTGAGGTACCTGAAGGCACACCCGGGCTATGTATCGAAAAAATTCGAAACACCGTTTGGCCGATCTGGGAATTGAATCCGGGGCCTTCGGGGTTATTGCTGTCATGGTACGGGCACGATATCGCTTGTCGGTTATATCCGACCATGGCAGCCAAAAGTTTAACACGTCTCTGTTTGTTATCCTAGGTGAGCCCGCTATCCGCTCCCGCTACGCTCAGCTCACTATCCTGGTAGCTCCTGAGCCACCCCGCATCATACAAGGCGCGTTTATTGACGCAACAGAAGATCAACCCATCGATATCGAGTGCATCTCTGTCGGTGGGAAGCCTGCAGCTGAGGTGAGTCTATAGAAATGATTTATTTACACTTTTACGCAAATATTGTTGCGAACAAATTACTATTTGAAAAAACAAAAAACACGACTGCTAAAACAACTATATCAAAAATAAATGCAAAGAGAAAAAAACTGAACAGAAAAAACAAGCTCTAGGATCCCAGAATTCAATTTGAGCAATGTTGAAGGCAACGTGAAATATTTCTAAATACATTGAATATTGATAGTTGTCGCAGGCGGGACAATCACCAACCACAGACCGGATTTAATTGAGCTATCCACGGCCGCTGACGTGACTGACTTCTGACGCAGTCGGGTAAAAAAGACAATGTGATGAACGGGTCAGATCTTGTCCCGGTCATGACCCGGCATGTCATGGGTTGCGGGTTCGAATCCCGCTCGTGGAATTTTTTGCAACACTGCCTTTTTTCAGTAGGAATTGATTTGTTTTTGTCATATTATTAGCACAAAAATGCTATTGAAATAATTATTTAGTGTTAATTACGCTAAATTACTCGTTTATCCAGCTTGGATGCAGTAGGTACGCATGAAACCTGCACCGCCCTCCCACCCGCAAAAAATATGCACATGCAGAAGAAACGATATATGCAAGCGAAAGCAAGCGAATAAGGGCACCAAAGAACATATTATTTCAATTGCATTTTTGTGTAACAACGATTTCCGCAAAGTAACGTCTGATTCCATCTATACATATAATAAAGCTAAAGAGGGTCGAAAGTCTGTACATGCACATAATAGTAAAAATATTAGCAAAAAACACACAATGCCTGTTTTATATATAGGTATGTATATTTTAATATCTTACGAGTAAACACCGCTATGTTACTCGTAAGACCATCTCATATCTTGATGATAAGACCAATGGTGGAAGCGCACTTCACCCGGGATCCTCAACTACTGAGGTACTGGTTATCTTATATCTAGCTGCCGTAACACAACAATGCAATGCTACAAACATTGATGTTATGGCGACATATTTAGATAAGATGGTGGTGGACAAACAAGCCCTACCACCAACCAAACCGAGTACACAAACATGTACTCCTGCTGGGATACGAACTCGGGACCTCTGGGCTGTGTCTGCGACCGGTGGTCTAAACCACTAGACCACAGGCGCGGTTAGTAATAACTATTGAAGTGTATTAAATCTTTACTTTTTGTTTTAGATCACCTGGGTTGATGGACACCAAGTTGTAATCAAGAATAAGGATGAGAAGAAAGTAGAGCTCCTACCCGATGGCCAGAGATACCAAACGAGGTATGGAACTATACAATTTAATTAACAAATTATTAAATTTTGTACGAACGTAGAATTGTTTACAGACGGATGAGCGAAAACATTGTCAGAATGCCTGAGATTCTGGGAAATTTGCACATAATATTGCTGCTAGCTTTTAATTATTTTTTTTTGTTTGTGTTTAATTAAAGTAAAATAAAATACAAGTCAATGAAATGAAAAACAAGAAAAAATCGTACTAATTTAATAAATACCTAGAGTTACGATCATTAATATTAATTATATTGTTACGTTACCTTATAGACAAGTTGTTCCCATATCTTTTATACTAGCTGTGCTCGCGACTTCGTCCGCGTGGAATAGTGACTTTCGGCAGCATTTTTAATTTTTTAGGCTCTTGTTCCCGTTTTTGCAACATTTTTCACTGATGCTTCGCTCCTATTGGTCGCAGCGTGATGTTATATAGCCTAAAGACTTCCTCGATAAATGGACTATCCACTACAAAAAGAATTATTCAATTCGAACCAGTAGTTCCTGAGATTAGCGCGTTCAAACAAACAAACAAACAAACAAACAAACAAACAAACAAACTCTTCAGCTTTATATATTAGTATAGATATGCGCACTTCTAATACAATACTCTTAGATGACTGATTGGTCTCGCTGCGCAGCGAGACCAATCGTTAATCTAAAACAATACTGTTGTAACTCAAAATGTACTGATATTTCAGATTTTCCGAATTGTTGTAGGTACTAAAAACACGGTTTATAATTTCGAGGTACGAAGCACACCTAAACGAATCACACCAAGACGAAGCACACCTAAAGTATTCCACGAAGCACACCCATAGGTGTGCTTCAAATAAAATTTTAAAATTATTAATTTTCTATTCCACGAAGCACACTTACGAATATCACTCGCATAGTGCGAAATTCCAGTATATTTTGAGTCACTACACACACTTGTTTTGGTATTGCAAATTATGTTATCGCTTCAACATGCCCTAATAATAATACCTATGTAAATTATTTTGTCTATAATGTGAAAAATTTATAGCCTATATAATATACCTATTCGGCCGCCATCTTTGATAATCAAGTCATGACTACATTGATGGGTATCGGTTTAATCACCACGCTTACAAAATGCGGGTTGGTGATCACAAACCCGGGCTATGCAATTAAAGATTTACCTACTTTACCTACTTTGCCGGTCCTGGATAGAACCGAGCGTTTTGGGGTCAGCCTAATGCCGGCGCCACACATTGGGTATATCGGCCCCAAGTTGAAGCTTGAATCCAATATACCAATGTGTGGATCGGTCTTGGTCTTGGTCTTGTTGGATATAAACGTAACATTGCGTCCAATAGCCAATGTCGACCGGTGATGTGTCGGTTTTTGGGTTAGTGTACACGATCAAAGACGAGGGGAGTGAAAGGGGTAGGCGTGAAGGCAACTTGGGGCCAACGTCGCGTCCCACAATGGTTGCATCAGTACGCGCTAGCACGAGTGCGAATTGGACGTACAACATGGACTCTCCGAATGCCGACTGGTCGAATGAGCAAATACGTTCTCGTCCAACATGACTGGCTGCTGGTGCTCGCGAAAAAAAAGTGACGAGACAAGCCGCGTTCCAATACTTCCAACCATCCAATACCCTTGGCTAGTAAGTTTGCCTTGGTACAATAATTGGCCATTTTAATTCGTAGCCAAGCTCGGACCCAAGTCATAAGCCAATGTGTGGCGCCGGCTTAAGAAGCGTTAAAAAAAGTTAAAGCCATGTTTAACCTTTTTTTTGAAGTTCGAGATTTTTGTGCCGTCCACGCCAGCACTTCTATAGAAGTTCTTCTTTGTACCTACTTTATTAAAATACATTTATACGTTGGCGTAGAGCGGGACATCGCGTGCAGGATAGTTGGGCGGTGAAAAGGTTAAACACTTATGACTATTTACTATTCGTCCCGTACAAAACCACACAACAAAGTAAGAGACTGCAGAATGGAAGCTTTGTACAAACGCGCGAATATCGCAACAGCTATACGCTCGGACTGTTGCAAGTTCGGTGCCTAGTACGAGTTTTATTCGACATTCGAACACGTCAACGAAAGCGACAATTTGTATGGCAAAATCTTAGCTCTTCCGTATGTCGCCAGGAGGCGCTGCTTCAATGCCATACTAATTTTCATTTCCGTAAACGTGATTAAAATTCAAAAAATTCTAAATTCAAAATAATTTCTTCAGTTTAGGCTACAAATAGCTCTTGTGAACGCCATTATGCCATCGGTTCGTAAGTCTACTCTGGGCGGGAGACCTTGTACTGAGAAGAACCGGCAAGAAACTCAGCAAGTGCTCAAGCTCTTTTCTCCCTTACAGCGCCAAAAATTTTGGAAAATGCCCGTTTTATATTTATATAAAGAATTATTCTTTATATGAAGTTCTGTGCAACCTCGGCGCAGCGCGTGCGGTGCGTTCACCTTTAATACAATACATACCGCGCTCGAGCAACACCCACATTTGAATGCAGCGACTGGCGCTTGCGGTGCGGCCAGGTCTGCGTTCACCTTTATTATTAGCTGGAGACCTTCATGAGAGAAAGAGGGAGTGGTGTTCAGACGTTTTCGTGTAAGACTAGTTACCTTTGAGCGCCACCGATGCGACACCGGAAGTGGCGAAATAATTACTAACATAGATTAAGTTTTGTATTATTTATTTATTTATTTATTTATTAATAAGGCTTACCAACTAAATACATATGATTAATTTCAGAAAACATAGTTTGACAAACATTTGTACTTATACGTATTCAAATTATAGGTATGCACAAAATTTTTTACTAAGTAATAAAAATTGTATATTGGTATGTATATGATAGTTTATAAGGTATTTATCTATGGGCCTGTTATTTTTTAACTTTGAATTGTTGCCTGAAAATAAACGAATAATTATTATTATTAAGTTTACCGTCTGCAGTTTACTTATATTGCGACCACATCCTGAAGCTAATTTATTGCGAAAGTCTATTATCGTACATGTACTCTTACATGATTAGCTGCGTTTGTCAACAGATCAGTGCTGCGGTTAACGCCGACCAAGGAAGACCACAACCAGACAATAACGTGCCAGGCGCAAAACACCGCAGACAGGGCGTTCAGGATGGCCACTGTACATATAGAGGTAATTAACATAACGTTTATGCGATATGCGGTGCTAATTCAATTGACTCACGAGTTTTCGATCCTTAAGTAAAATTGATTTATGATGATATAACACAAATTTTGTTGCGAGCCTTATTCAATGTTGAGTAGTGTTGATTAATTTCGGTGGGCTGAACAAAGCCACGATAGCATAGTAGGTAGAGCACCTGACCCGGCATGTCATGCTAATGGAAATTTTTTCATTACTTTTTTTCAAATTAAAATTGATCTCTAAAATACCTACTATACATACGTTCCTTTTTAAAGCAACCTATTTTTATCTTAATTATAATTTATTTATTCATCATAATTAATTATCATCATCAGCCCATATTAGCCCACAGCTGGACATAGGCCTCTCCAAACGCACGCCACTGTACACGAACCGCGGTAACCCTCACCCAGCTCTTGCCAGCCCAAAAACAAAAATTCTAACTAGTGCAGTTTGTAACTGATGACCATATTTCTTGACCAGGTCAAATACGCGCCCAAAGTGGAAGTAACCCTGAAGTCTGGTGCCCAAAGTGGGAAGATACGGGAAGGTACTGAAGCCAGGTTCCTCTGCCAAGTAGACGCGAACCCTCCACCTCAGGTGTACCGATGGTACATCAATAACAACCCAGTGATCGGAGATTACTCGGAAGAAATGGTGAGTACAAAGAATGTATAGCTTTAGTCAGTTAATATGCTTTTTTTTGGACTAGACGACATTTTTTACACAACTATCAGAGTACGCTTATGTAAAGACCGCATAAAGAACAAAAGTGCTGTTCCGCGATCTGATACGGTCAGTGTAGTGTGTCGAGAACAAGTTCGAGGGAATATTTAGTGACTTAGGAGACAGTGGTACGAGTATCGAGCGCAAAAAACGACTAAGGAAGAGGGTAGATCGTTTTGTCTGCTCATAATCACCGACCCACAATAACTTCAGTACATCTGTGATCAGGGCGCATGCAAAGATGTGCCGAAAATATCGGATACTCAAACACAACAAAAAACGTGGTAATAATCCCATTAATAATATTTTTTCTCTTTTTTGTACATGTTGAAGACGTATGTATATATAATAAGATTAGTTCTTATAGTTCTTACTAGATGGCGCGGTTCGTATTCTGACTGAATCGCGCTATCGAAATGTTTTGGCAAATAGCATAGAAGGCATGTAAATTATCAATAAAATTGTTACCTATTTAGAACAAAAAAGTTTCTAGCGGTTTCATTTTCAACCCTAATAGTATTCCCTTCAGTACAAAGGTATACCATTTTTCATTGGACCTTCGAGCCGGATATGAACCAGCGACCCATGGATCAGTTTTCACAGATCAATGTTAATGCACGTCTAGTTCCTAAATAAGTTAAAAAAATATATATATTAGATAACACTTATGAGCTAAGCGGAATAATTTTGCTCTGTTATCTCTAGTTTAGTTAAGAGAGAATTGTCAACCATTGAGACACTATAAGTAAAATAAAATTTGTAAATAGTGTTTTTTTATTATTTTAAATTTTGCATTCATTGCTATTTATTGTTACAAGATAAATTTTTACTATAAAAAATGTCGCGGGTTCGATTCCTACTCGAGCTGTCTGAGGCTAGTTGATTTCTTCTAGTAAAATGTTATCTTATTAGTGTTTTTTTTTGTAGTTTTAGTGTCCAGTACAGTAACATTTATTCGTATCTCTAACTGCCGGAAGATTATAGTGTTATTTTTTTCAGTTGGCCAACTGTACCTTATTCAAAGATTTTATGATTTTTATGTATGTAATATATTATGTCTGAAATAAATGTTTTCGAATTTAATTACTAACTACTAACGTTAGTGACTTGATTGTGTTGGCGATATTCCTAGATGAAGGACTGTGAGGCCAGATGAACTTAGAACCATTGAGTTATAATAATGTACATGCTTAGAACTAGTCGAAAGCGAGTGCAATTTCAAAACTATTTCCAATTAAATCAAAAGCAAACAATATATTCCGCACAGAAAACAATTTCACTGAATCTCTGAATAGCCTCATTAAAAACACAGTGAACAACACATACTTCGGATTAAACACAAAAGGAGAATTGTGGGCAACAGCATAACAATTCATCTTACTGTAAACCCGCGAATAAAAGCATACATGTTACTGTAGGGTAAGCGCACTTGTGTACCTATGTGAATTTTTCATTGGGGGCGCACGTATGCACGGATGAATCCGAACTGTATGAAATACACGACTGCTCCACGCTTATTGCGCTGCACTTTGATTTAACCGAGCTCTGTGGATATAATTATTTGTTAGCGATAAGTTACGGTTCGACAGTTTTATCTGTACCGCTGTGTGAAATGTTGCGATGCCTTTTCGGTTATATTATTATGTTTGAGGTTATGCTTTGCTACGCGTGTTAAATAATTTATGATAAATAGATTGATACTTCAGTAACAGACAATGTGGGTGTTTATATTATCTGCCATGCTAATTAGGTTAGCCAAATATGAAAGTGTTAAATATTGCAAGCAAATAGAGTAAAGTACTATTAAAGTTATTAAAATCAGAAACATAGTATCTTTTATTGATAAAAAAATAATTAACTAGATTTCGCAACAGTTATCTCATACTTTTATTTTAAGAGTGTTTTACAATTTTAGTAATAAAACATTATCTTACAGATAATCTTCAACGTGACTCGTAATCATCACAACGCCGAAGTCAAATGCGAAGTCAGCAACAAAATTGGCAAACGAGACAAGACAGTCAAATTAGATGTCACATGTAAGTTTATGATTGTAATACTTTTTAGAGAAATTAGGCATTTCTTTTTTTTATATCCCTACGGGTAGGCACTTGGCCTTATATCACCTGATGTTACATGATGATAAGGCTAAAAGTGGAAGAGCACTTCACCCGATATACCTACTCAAAAAGATAAACTGGCTATTTTATCTCTAACTGTCGGAATACGAGGTAATCCACTTTGAGCACCCGCCTAAATAGCACCTACACGAATAGCACCTGGCCTAGTCCACATTCAGCACCTATTCATATTTTTGGCAGACGATAATATTACTGACTTTGATATATTAAGGTGACAGCTAACCAGGCTGACTTATGACAAGTTCTACTACCGAGTGCGAACATGTATCCCCTGCTGGGAATTTAGTCCGGGACCTCTGGGTCTGTGCCTGGTGTGGTCTAACTACAGATCACTGACGCGCTTAAAGTTGGATGCCTTCACAGCCAGTGAACGAGTGTCATTAATATCTGCTTTGGAGTTGCCTGAGTTCAGTACCTATTATGTTATGCCACCTCGAAAACATAGCTATCCCCGCAGGAAGTGGTACTTCTGGATCGACGACGCAATTGTCAATTCGTATTACGGCTAGAAATTCATTATTGCGAACACAACACATTGAGTTCGAACGATTGTTGTGTAAGGATTGATTCCCCCGAGGAGCTGCTCCAAGCAATGCTATTGAATAGCTAATGCTTCTGGAAAACACAATGGCGTGGAATTAGCTGATCCTCCGGAGATCGTGTAGGTATGCATTTGTCGGGATGTTTACCCTACTGATTTATTTATTGGGAAAATCAATCCCTCGAGGATGATATAGGTCGTTATGACTGAAAAACTAATATCGGGGTATAGGAACTTTCCATACAACAATAAAAATAACAAAAAAAGTTATGAGTAGATTTCGTGCTTCGGAAAGCACGTCAAACCGTTGCAATAAAGTCATTAAGGCGACGGACGCATTGGAAATTAACGTGGCGGGATCTTGACTTTTCCAAACAATTACAAAACATATGAATGTGATATTTGATGACATGATTTTTTATTTAATTGACTTCCTTTTGCTAGTGGTAGAAACACGGTTTGTCAACTTTTATAACAGAGAAAAGAATATCAAAGTAACCTCTTTTGAAACATAGATTTGCATGTTACAGGCAAACCAGACCGATTTAGGCATCTAAATTTTCTTAGAAAATTAATCTTAACACACACTTCAAGATGCTAGTTCATTTTTTTTTAAATAAGTTGTAGTTTTAATTTGAAGGAAAAAAAACAGGCGCAAATGCTCCGTATTAATTGTTAAGCGGTGCGTCGCCTTAACAACCATCAATCCGCACTTGACCCGCGTGGTTTTATATGACCCGTTTTTCCTGTGGTGATTCTGCCATAGGGAAGACTCGTGCCCCAACAGTAGGGACATAAAAAATGAAAGAACTGGTGATGAAGAGTAGATAGCGTTGATACATTTTTACTGGTCGGACGAAGTCATGATAGCATAATTAGAAGTGCATTCGACCCGGTATGCCTGACGGTACATATATACGGGTGTAAATCTCGCTTGTGGAATCGTTTTTTTCAACACTTATTCAAATTAATTATGACTAGTTATAAACATTTTGTATTTTTTTTATAATTTCGTAAAGGCTTGCATTTGACTGCTATCTGACCTGATGGTAAGTGATGATGTAGCCTACAATTTAACAGCTTGGTTCTTACTCATTCGTGATTTGACCATAATTGTATTCCATGAATTTTATGAAAGAAAACTATCTGCTGTCTGTTAGGAGAGTATTTACAGTGTTACTAGATTTCATTCACCTCTACAATATACTTTATGATGTTAACTCCCATGTTTCACAAAAGTGGCCTACATTTGTAAATTTAATCAGAAAACTTTCAGTTTATTCGATGTCGAATACTCAAATTAGATTTCCAGACCGGGAAAGTTAGGTCTCCTAAACATATTTGGGCTTCAACCGATGGCGGCGGCCTGACTACGTAAAGGTTACTGGTCAACAACTATGAATAATTATAATATTGTAAGATCTGGGGGGTAACCATGAGCTCTTATAGCAGTATTATTGCAGTTGTGAAAACGAGACGCGTGTAGCGGCGAATATATATGCGTCTCTTTTTCACAACTGCAATAATACTGCTATAAGAGCTCATGGTCTGGGGGCTGTACCACACCAACATGATGTCATAAATACTTATGACTTTTGACTTATGATGACTTATGTGTATCGGTTGTTGACTATATTTATTGTAGAACAACATTATATTGTCATCCGAGTACCACCGTATCACCGCGCCCGGGGAGACGCGGATGGTTATGTGGGGCTTCCAGTTGTGCCGTCCAGGTCCAAAGGCCTCGACTGGGGTTCGGGAGGAGAGGGTGCATACCCACTAAGGGCGGTCATACAGGGGCCATAGTGAATAACGCAAGAGGAGCGATTCCGTGTATGTTTGTAAATAGAAAACTCTAGTTCACCATGCAGTCGCAGCTTGACGTATGTCGCTTGTCGCATCCTGACGACTTCAAGCTGCCCGTGTATGGCCGCGGTTAGAACCACTGTATTTCCTCTAAATATTGATATAATGGTGAACCGTGATCACCGTCAGGCATACTGGCCGGCGTTCACCAAGGTAACCCACCAGAGAAAGCATGCCTAAAGAAGTCTGGGCATGCTTCGAATACTCTTTGCCTCACATTAGAATTGAATCTAGCCTCCTGACTCCCAAGCAAATTTTATGTCGCTTGAATTTAACGCCCATTGATCTCCGACACGCACATAATGAACTATAGTGCTTGCCGCCCATGAATAAAAATGTCATAAAAACCGTGTTAAAGTGAATTTTTCAAAGTGAATTTTTTTTAACGCTTTATTGACATGAAACGAAATCTATTTCGATTAACTAAAAGTTAAAAAAAAAAGTTCTTCTGGAAGAACATTGGGCTTTAATCACTAAATAAGGTATATTCTTTATGTCCTTCGAGGAACACGTCGGGCGATTACCAGAATAAAAGTAAACATAATTATGTAAATTATTTATTATTAAAATAAACAAAACTCCTAAAAATAGTACGAGACCAAGTTATTTTTAAACAATCATGTTTTTTCTTCTCTCATAAAATCAATAAGTAATAAGAAATAACAATCGTGAACATAAAATCTAAATTATTTACTAATAAAATAAACAAAAACTTCTAAAATTAATACGAGATCAAATTAGCAATCAGACCATAATTTCTTATTTTTCAACAATCACATTAATTCTTCTCTTATAAAATTGTCATAATAATCGTGAACATAAAATATAAATTATAAACAAAAACTCCTAATAGTAATACGAGATTAGATCAATAGTTTTTTATTATTCTACAAATTTTTATACAGGCATATTTATTCTTCTCATAAAATCAAAAAGTAGTACCTAAGAAATAACAATCGTGAACATAAAATGTAAATTATTTACTAATAAAATAAACAAAAACTTCTAAAAGTAGTACGTAAAGTAATACGAGAACAATAGTTTCTTATTTTTCAACAATCATATTTATTTTTCTCTCATAAAATCAATAAGTAAAATAATAATCTTGAGTATAAATCTCAAGAGTGAAATTGCACATAACAATTTCGGTCGGAAGCTAGGCATAAAAACACATTACATGTATTATATGTGTTTTTTTTTTTTTTTTACATTACATGTAGGTATTACAAATAATGCGGGACTTTTTGTAGTGACATTGTCGGCATCTAGATTGCTTATCAGAATAGACAGACATGTGGTAAGCACTTTCCAAACGTTTTCTTTTAGATGGATGAATTAATTTTCTTGTAAAAATCGATAAGAAGGATCGCTCAGATCCTCGTCGGATGGCAAAAAATCCTCCAAATCCGAATTTTCTAACAAACTTGCTATGTCTTCCAACCGCAAACCTAAAAAGTCAAAATATGGTTTAAAGTCCAACGTACTTCCACAAGACCATAAAACATTAGACAGTTAGTGGAATAAAAGTCCGCTGTTCTCACATGAGTACATATTAACTAAGTACAGAAAAAAAATAATTTAATCACAAAATTCCACAATAATAAAACAAAATTCGCATAGTTTTGTATTTTAACTAACGAATTAACTAACTTTCAAACTATTTTACAACTTGATTACAACGATAATTAGAGATAAAAACTTACCTTCACCGCGTGTGCTCTGCATGGTTACACCTTCGATGTGAAATGGCAGCTGATCTGTGATTGGATCCGCTCAATATCGTGTCACAAATGTCGCTTACATATCCACCAATCAGACAGCATGAGAAAAACATGGCTGCCCGCGGAAAAATTTGAAAATTTTGTACGATCACTATTATGTTCTTAAGTAAGACCACTGGGTTATTACCAGTATGTTGTGCCAGAATTGTCTGGGCGGTAATCAGATTATATTATGGCCTTGTCTTCGAACATTGGGCGTCAGGAGGCTAGAATTCCCAGATTTGGGGCTGATTTTTCCAAAATAGACTTAACTCACATTTTAACGGATTTAAGAATTTAAACTAGGTCCACTAGTTTTTTAGCCGGCTGCTGCCGTTCACTACCATCTAGTCGACAACTTAATGTCAAAATGGAAACCGGTTTTCAAGTTACGTAGTAAGAAGTTGATTCGTTGTGGGGCTAGTCGAATAAATTCTTCACAAATTCAGTTGTAACTCGTTCACAACTTTGTGGGTACCGGAATATTAAATAAGTATTATCGTTCCGAAGTTATATTATGATGATTTCGGTACGAATAAGATTACAGATTTGATTTTAGTTGTCCATAACATGGCAAAAGTGTTTAGTTATCTTTTCATTATTTTTAAACTTGCATTCTTTTTGAAAAAATTCTTATGGCACTGCAGAAGCGTACTTGTCTTATCAAATATCATAGCATTATAATAATGCCACGACCCTGCCCCCCGACCGCCTAACCGATCGCTTTGACTACGCGTATAGTTTATGACGTCATCTTGCCACCTCGCACTGTCTATGAAAGCAATATCAAAAGCTAAAGGCTATAGCTTTCGATATTGCTTTCATAGGCGGCACGAAACGACAAGATGATGTCATGTTAGGCGGTCGGGCCCCTGGTCTTCCGAAAATGCCCAGACTAAAACTAAACTAAAACTAAAAATTGCATGCTACCGAGCATGATCCTTCACGACCTTGCGAAGATCGTCGCTCCACCTAGTCTTTAGTCCTAGGGCTTCCTACACTACGTTTGCCGATACGTGGTCTCTTATCAACTCGCTTAATCCCGATCCGATCCGAATCCTTCGGAGAATCTAGTAGGGCACGGGGACGCGCGGTTTAAGTGTACGATGCCGTTCCTTCTAGAAATCCTCCGAAGGTGATTCGTTTCAACACGGCTTGAGGTACTTTTTACGTACCTCGCCGCCCCCAAAAAAGCCCGGTGACGCTGAAAATGCCGCTTGCGGCAATCAGCAATCTCTCTCAAAAAAAGAACTCGCATAACCCAACGGTTATTCTTTGAGTGTATCAAGTTTTTGATTTCAATTCTACATTTTGTCTTTCATTTCTAACAGATCCTCCAGCCTTTCGAACGAGGCCAGAGAATGTGGAAGCTGAAATGGGCACCACAGTGACTCTGAGCTGCGACGTGGACGGCCAACCACCACCGCAGATCAGGTGGCTGTTCCACGAGCCCGGAAGAATCGGGGTAAGTAACTACCATGACTTCACTTTTTTTATCTAGTTTATTTAGTCTTTAATTAGCCATTTTTTTAGCCTTATGTCCATTTTAGAAAAAATCAATCTCATTAAAAAGATCGAATTATAATAATATAACAATATCTTTATTATTTATTACAAGTTGTTTTTGCTATGTATGGGCCTCTTCTTTTAAGTTTGAAAAACCCTTATACCATATTTTTGAATAATTACATTTCAATAAAGTTTTTTAACGGGACTAAGAAAGTCAGTTTTAATTAAATTTTCCATATATCTCATCAATATCTCATCATTGGATGAGATATTGATGAGTAGATGACTTCTATTGAGAAGTAGTAAGTTAAATCCTTTCTACGACTTATGTCTAAAAAATCAATAAAGAAAAGCAAATAGTTTTTTTGGTTATTCCAAACCAAAAAATATAGATTTATTTGGGTTATTCCCTGAGGATCTCATTCCCCGAGGATCCTGTCCCGGAGGATCTCGAATGCAATAAATGTGATACATTTACTTTTGTTAATTTTTTTCTATTGTGTTTAACTTGTACCGTTAACATAAAAATATATTAATTCATAAATAAGTATATATCTTTGTAATTAGTAATTAAAATAAATGTTAGATCATAGTTTTAAAACATAATTTACTTATGAAAAATTAAAAAAAAACTACAATATGACCAAATAATTCTTTAAAAATTACATTTTATAATTTATGACATAATTTTAATACGTATTTTTTAATAATTGATATTTTTTATGTTTTGAAAAGACTACTTAATTAAAAATGTTGATATTGTTTTTTTTACTAAAGTTGATTATTTATAATTGATAAACCTAATTTATTTAATCTTGAGTTTTATTATCACCATAAGCGCTATTTAACCGACAAACAAATGAATTTTTAATGTGTCTCGGCCTGAGACGGGGCTTCAACCTGTTATTATGAGTTATTCGTCAACTCGCACACTTTAAACTCGCACAGACGTGCGAGATGGCACCTTTTATTGGTTATATGGTTGATCTTTTGTTTATGATTGTGCTTTTCATGTGAAAAAATTTGAAACAGCAGTAGAGTTTTTCAGTTTGTCGTTTCTAGTTATTGTTATGTGAGCGTCTGATATCTCCAGCAGGTCAAGGGGAAAGCTACTAACTTGAAGGTCTTCGTCACTAATGAGTCCGCCGGCCGGTACATCTGCAAGGCTACGGTGGAAGGATACCCCGAAGTGGAGAGTGAAGCCACTGTCTTCATGAAAGGTTTGTCATTAATCTTCTGTGCGTGTTTATGTTATTGAACTCCTTCTAAACGGCTGGACCGATTTGGATGAAATTTTCGGTATGTGTTCAAGTGGATTCGAGAATGGTTTAGATTTACAATTGGACTCGGTAGTTGGCGCTGCTATAGTGATCCACTTAAATAGGTCTGAGATCACTTAAGTATTATAAATTTTGTTTTCACATGTTATCCTACTAACTTATTTATGAACGGGATGACACATCCAAAAATCATGGTAGTAATAATGCTAAGTGATGGTCTAAAAAGTTAAGTCTGTTTTAAATACTACTTTTAATTAATAATTAGTGCAGTCAGTGGAAAAAGTATCCAAACATTAGCACTTTGGAAAATAGGTAGCTTAATGGTTAGTGCAGTTGCCCGGATTGCGGACGACCCAGGTTCGATTCCTAGCTGGGTCTGGTAGGGCTTTAATTTTTTACTATTCAATATTTAATTCAGTTTAAGTGCAGCAATAAGCACCTTAAACAAATTAAGTCTACTAAAGTCAGCTACTTCCACTGCTGACTGTTCGTTATCACATAGTGTAACAAGGTTTGAATTACAGGTGCACCGAACATACTCTCGAACCGAACTCAGTTCGGTACCGAAGGTGATAGAGTGAGAGTGGAGTGCGCTGCGTTATCGGTGCCGAAACCTGATGATATCAGCTGGTACTTCGAGGGTCGCGAAATCAGTGCTATACATGACCCGGTAAGTAACTTTATATTTAAGGTTTTTTTTTTAAATTATGTTATTTTGGAGGGAAAGTAGCTCGGTGGCGCAGTGTTTAACGCGCCCGGTCTGCGAGTGCTGAGTTTAAGCAAGTTTCGCAAAGGCCGGTCATCGGATGGGTGACCAAACATTTATCATCTCGAGTTCCTCCGTGCTTCGGAAGGCACGTAAAGCCGTTGGTCCCGGCTGCATTAGCAGTCGTTAACAACCACCAATCCGCACTGGGCCCGCGTGGTGGTATATGGCCTGTTCTCCCTATCCATCCATAGGGAAGGCTCGTGCCCCAGCAGTGGGGACATAAAAATGAGCTGATGATGATTTTGGAGAAGCTTGATGGGCAGTGGTTGATGCGCTTGATCTGCTGAAGTTGAGCAACTATCGCATCATATGGGTGACTAAAATTTTATCTTAGCGAACTCATCCGTGCTTTGGAAGGCACGTGAAGCCGCTGGTCTCGGCTGTATTGACAGTCGTTAACATCTACCGTCAATAGGGAGGCTCGTACCCTTGCAGTGGTGACGTGAAATAAGCTGGTGATAATGTTTTTAGGGTTCAGTAACCAAAGGGTAGAACGGGACTTTACGGAAACGGGATTTGATTTATTTATGGGTAAAATAATACGATTATCGACATCTATTAATCGAAAATTATTATTATTAAGTTCATTAGAAGGGATTATATAGAGTCAAGACTCCGCCGCCCGTCCGTCTGTTTGTCACCAAGCTGTGTCTCATGAACCGTGATAGTTAGACAGTTGAAATTTTCACAGATGATGTATTTCTGTTGCCGCTATAACAATAAATATTAAAACAGAATTAAATAAATATTTAAGTGGGGCTCCCATACAACATACAATGACTTTTTTTGCCGTTTTTATAGATGATGGTACGGAACCCTTCGTGCGCGAGTTCGATTCGCACTTGGCCGATTTTTTAATACTACGTTTTTTAGATTTAATTAGCACTGGCTCCTGATAACTAAATTTGCACGAAGTGGTCCCCCACTTCGTGCACGATACCACCACCACGATAGCCTATTGAGATGGCAATTTGCCCGTAACTATAAAAAGTGCAGGTTCGAATACTGTCAGTAGAAAAAAAACCTTTATACTTACTTCGTTTATTAAATTTTCAATTTTTTATTTTGGTTATGCTCGCTAATTTAATAAGTTTTTCAGTAAAATTATT
Source organism: Eudonia lacustrata (assembly GCA_947562085.1). Lineage (NCBI taxonomy): Eukaryota > Metazoa > Arthropoda > Insecta > Lepidoptera > Crambidae > Eudonia > Eudonia lacustrata. Next base: position 8,423,419 of record OX387332.1, read on the forward strand.
ACTTGGCAACGTTTTCATTAGAGATTTTCTTTCACGCCAGTCGTAGGGAAGCCTTGCGTCAGCACTCTCGTTATTCATAATTAAATTATTATTTAATTTTGTGTTTAATAAATTGTTCTAATTGCTATGTAGCGTACGCAGTCTTTCCTTACTAAGTGCCGGCGAAAAGTAAATAAAAAATTTGAATAAATTATTATACTTACGAAAATAATTTTAAATGCCCAAATAAGTATGACTTTTTTGACAACGGAAAGGAAAACTTGTCTATGTCTGCTTTTTTTTACAAACATATTTTGAGAGTAATTGTTTTAAACCAGCCCAGCAAGCTTTAAACAATCCGCCCCGATTTTTTTTAATGTTTGACAAAAACTCTACTCTACTACCTATGTCTTTTGAAAGTTTGGGTAAGCGGTCTACCAATTACTCTATTATGGCTGTATCTGACCCGTGCAACGATAACCAAGTAAATAAAGCGCAACCCGCTTTTTTTTGTTTTTCTTTTAGTTGATGGCTTCGTGCGATTAGCACATTTAGCCAGTGTCAAAGTAATTTTTCGTACAAGTAATACCTACATAAATAAACAATATTTCCTTATTTGATGATGGATGATATTAGAAATGGGAAGTGAGAAATGATATACCCCCCAACCCCTCGAGTATCTCAGTAAAGGTGTGGGGCTTTACTAAGTCCTCACGCGAGCTTCTTGAAAGAATTTGAAAAGTGACGTTGCACTGTTTTGTTTCATTTGCCAACGTTTATGCACACTCACGAACACTTAACGGTTAATAATCCACCATTATTTCACATTAATATTCGACATAACACAAATTTTGGAAAATAAGACAAAACCGCAGACATGACGCTTCACTTTCCCACCAAGAAGTCCAACACGCTTTTACAGTTTGTTTTAATTTATTTGTTTTTTTACTTCCTGACGACCTTTTCCTATATAGCTACCAATTTTTGTTCTACATTGGTATCCAATCATATTGCACTTAAAAAGGTTCAATTTACAATGGCATCTATAGCTATTAACAGTAGGATCAACCGATCTATCAACTACCCCATTCTTCCTCAGGATTACGCGACCCTCGAAGAGAGTCTTCCAGATGGAACGGTGAAGTCCATCTTGGTGATCAGAGCGAGCCAGTCCAAGCATTATGGGGTTTATAACTGCAGCATAACCAATGAGTTTGGGAATGCGAACGCTGCTATAACGCTGAAGCCTTTGAGTGAGTCTGATGATTATAACCCTTAAGATTTATATGACTTAAGGTTGTTTTTTTTTTCAAACTTATTACTCAATGATTAGAATTATATGACTTAAGACTCTTATGTTAAAACTTATTACAATACTCAATGAGTATGCATGATTCTGAATGAGTATTGAGTATTAATTAAAACTTAATCTATGTTAATTTATATAAACTATTTTACATATTTTTTTAAAGTAAATAAAATGTTAAACTAGTGTAATCAGATTTCAGTAGATTGTTATACTCGTACAACTAGGAACTTTATTCAGAAGTTAATAATTAGTAGTATGCAAAGTTTAACAAAAAAATATTCATAAAAAAGGTTAAAAAAAAATTGTGTTTTCTTTCACCTTCATTTTAAACTACCTATAATTTATAATGCTTGTCTATATATTTTTTTAAAATCTTACTCCATTATTTTTGTGTGTCTTACACATACTATAGCGTAAACTATCTTCCACAGAAACCCTTCCACTCTTCATCATTCTGATTGGAGTGACATCCGGCATCATAATATTTTCGGCCTTCATAATTCTAGTGGTCTTATGCCACAGAAGAAGAAGACAGAATAATAGGAAAATGAACGAAAAACCAGACGTGACTGTAACGACGGGGGATATGTATAAAGAAAGTGACAGGAGTTCGAATATTAGCGATTTGAAACCGCAGCTGCATCAGAGCGATGGTAGCTATGAATTGGTAAGTTATAAGAACTCTTTCTTACTAAATTAATAATAAAAAATATTTTAAAAAAATACTAGAGGAATGCCCGCACGTTTTGACGTACAGATTACTTATTCTGTGGTACCGGGTCAGGCGCCCTCCCGATTTATTTTTTTGGAACAAATAATTTTAAACATAAGTTTTACACATTTTTTTTAAATAGGAAATTATTTTGGACTTGAAATCTAAAATGTTTTTTCTTTATGTTATATACTGATTAAATTCAGCGCAATAGTTTTTTTTTTAATCAAATGATAAATATCTGCAATATCTTCAATATACAAGTAGCAAGATTAATGTAAATACAACCAACCAAAATCTTTTATAAAAATTACCTTCTCATATTCGAATATATTTTCTATTGTGTTTTATATAAATGTGTTTCTATCACAAACATAACAGTAAACAATTTAGATAAATCCAAGTCGATAATTTTGCATTCGTTTTGGTCTACAATCGAATCTTTCCGAATCATTGGGTGGCGACATTATCTCTCGTACACGCTACAACGATAATACGAATAATATGAATTTGTAAATAACAGTTGAACATGATATACATTTCAATAATCACATTATACAGATCTACTTTGACGACCTCCGTGGTCGAGTGGTTAGCGCGCCGGGTCTGGCGTCGCGCCATCTCTGAGGTCCCGGGTTTAATTCCCGGTCGGGTCAATTTAGAGAAACCTGTTTTTCTGAATTGATTTCTGGTCTGGGTGTTTTTCTATGTTTATGTATGTTAGTCCGTTATCTAGTTTAACCATATTAACGAGTTTCAATAGAAGCTTATCTTGGGCTAGATAATTGGTGTGAACGTACACAAATTTTATTTTAATTTTATTTTATTTTATTTTACTCACGTTTACTCACGGCTGGTAACCAGTTTTTTTAACAGATATAATTTACAAGATAAAATTTTACTAGAAAAAATCAATCTGGCTCAGGAAACTCGAGTGTTTTTTTTAGTAAAATTTTATCTTGTTACTATATTTAGCATTGTAAATGCAAAATTCAAAATAATAAAAATGAAGACATAATTTCCGCACATTTTGAATATAAAAAAATAACTCAGCAGTTTCTTTACCAGATCAATGTCCTCTACGTGTATACACAGTGAACTAACTTAACATAAATAACAGTATTTTGAAACACAAAAAAAGTTTAAATAATTTAAGACAAAAAATATTTGTAGACATACATAGAATTTAAATTTAAAATTAAAGTTACAAAATTTTACTTCGGGTAACTGTCACCTAATATGGCTTAGAGCTTACCTAAAACCAAACGCAGTCTATTTTGGCATTCCCATTACTTAGTGATGGGTTTTTTAACAAAAGCTAGATTTTTTATTTCAAGTTCATTCTCAGAATCATGTTTAAGTAGTGATGTTTCTGTCTCGTCCGTATCAAGGAGCCCGTAAATAAACTCGATAGTTTCGCTACATTTAAACAAATCACAAGCGCTAGCAAACATTTACTTTAATAAAACAATTCTAACTTTAAATCTGTACAGATAGATAAATAGATAGATAGATAATTACTTTTTTTGCAACAAAGTAAAATGAACAATGTATTTATAAATAGCTAAAAATAGTTATAATTTGGCGGCTTTAGATGCGATTTCATCCAGAGAACCAATCAAACGAAGATACACTTGCGCAATGTGTACGTTTCCTATAAAAAATTAGCGCTGAATTCTTATCAAGTATGTGAAAGTAGAGGAATCTTAACTATGACAGTTTCATCTTACACAAAATAATTGACAATATATCACCTATTATGTAGTACCAACAGGTTCTTACCAATTCTTATTTTTAGGACTACACAAGTTCTGACCGCTCAGACATCAAAGGACCTGCCGGTCTACCTCTGGCTGGCCCAGTGCCACTTCCGAACCATCGACATGATGATACCTTGATGCAGTTTAGATATAGCAACGATTATTCTGATCCGACGTATGGAGATCATTATTTCAAGGTTAGTATTTTTTTTAATTTTAATAGTTTTTTATACAATTTAGGTATGTGGTTGTTTTTTGATAATTACGTAAAAAATCTATAATAAAATGTAAATCTTTTATAATTATTTATGCAACACATAAAAATAGATCTAAAATAATTATTGTCTCTAAGTTACGACACTATTGGCAATTGCTGCCTGATTTATGAAAGAAAAAATAATGCATTTTTGCAATAAATAAATAATAATAATTATTATTATTATTATTATTATAAAATAGTGCTGGCATTTTTTTATTTTTATAATTTTACTATAGTTATCATCTTTGAAAGTAATTGTTCTGTACTTAAATAAGTTTAATTTGTCACAGAACCCCACCGGATATGTGTACGACTACCCACAAGGCTATGTGCCACCACCGAATCTTAGAGTACAGTCGCCCACACAATTAGAGGTGCCTCAAAATAGGTAAGTTTATTTGAAAACAAATAATAAAAAAAAACGATGTAGATGTTATTTTTTTGAAGAGAGTTTTCTGTTGGCCTTATACAGCTTTACAGCGTTATCGGACTTTTTTGGGGGCGGTGAAAGACTTAAAGGGTTCCTCAAGCATTTCATATCTATGTTAATTTTATAAAATCCTTATTGTTTTGACTTACTATGAATTTCGTTTGTTTCCATATTTCGTTAAAAAGAGACAGTATTATACTTAAATTTTAATTTATTAGAATAAAAGTTACGAAAAAATGGACAAAATCAATGTAGTAATCGATTTTTTTAAAACCGCTTTCAGTGATTCATGTTACATGTGTGTTGTTTAATAATGACAGATCGCTGCAAGGTTCCTTAACGCGCAGCATCGACACCGCATCAACGCTTCCGCTATCAGCGAGCAATGGATCTCAAAACAATTCGTTGCAACGAACGAAGTCTCCGGACGAGACCGACGCCATCAACAATCTGGGGTTACCCATGGATGGTGACTGTAAGTCTTTTTAATTTTTTAAAACAAAATAAAACAAGTTTAAAAAAAATAAAGTCATAAAATGTTTACAATTTCTTATCACTATTATAACTTACTTTTATGCAATAAAACAAGATCTTTTAATAAAGTAGTAAAGACCTTTTTCAGGTTTTTTAGTTAACAAAAATATTATTTTAAATACTAGAGATTATCTTTTAAGGATTAGGATTCTATCACTTAATCTCTCTATTTATCACTTAAATTATTTTATTAACAAATAGGTAATCATAACAAATAAATACTAAATTAAAAAAGATTATTTTAAAGATTTTCGAAGGAGTACAGAAAAACCCAATAAATACTGATTTTAATATGAAGGAAATTTTAATAGAAATATTATAAAAAAGTAAGCAAAATAGTGAGTGAACCTTATTTTTTCGTTGTTTTAGCAGCGTTGCCTATCTACGCGCAACCCATTGCAAAGCCCCACGGTGGGGTGGACCTGCGGTACGCGGCTACTTATGGCAACCCTTATTTGAGGAATAGTTCACTTGGTAAGTGGGGACCCTAGTCCTTTCATTTTATATATATTTTATTGTAGGCGATACATGTTGTTGTATAAATATGTGCGTAAAATTTGAGCGTTATGTACATAAAATTTACATAGTAGATATAATTTTACCATTTCTATTGTTGTGATATAATTTCGTGATTATAATACTCAATCATAAAGATATTAAAATAAAGTATAAAAAACTTATTTACCTCCTTAAAGTTTATTTTTCGATATAGGAATTTTCAATTCAAAATAAGAATTTAAAAATAATCCAATATCAGTTTAATCAAAATGCTTTTCTTTTTAAATTTTCCATAAATAAAAAGCTGTTGATCAGTCTGTTGTTAAATATAAAGTCAGCTTATACTCAATATACTTTCCCGTATGTCCAGGCTACGGCAATCAGGTCCACACAGCGAAGCCTGCTGCAACTCCGGCACCGCCTCCTTACTCAGCTGTACGAAGCTCTGTGGTTCTTCCTCAAGGTAAGACTTTCGAAAAAAAAATCTTAGCATTTTTTTTTTAACTGCGGGTAATTAATTATTTGCCATCATCTTACCTGGTGTTAAGTAGGTACTGATGTGGCCGAAAGTATTAACGCATTTAAAAAAAAATGCTAAGTGCAAAAAAAATCCTCAGACATATTTTTCCTAAAATCAAAATCATTTATTTCTTCGAGAATGGTAAACAAGATCTTAAACACTTATTAGCTGCCTCATATTCTAATCTTTCTCAAGCGGTGTAGAAAATGTTTAATATAAGTCAATGGTTTAGATATTTTTTGATTGCGATAGTGATTCGAACATGGTAATGACTTGACCGTGGTTTTTTATTCCAATATTCACTATATATTTAATAATGTGACCAAAAGTTTGCAACTTCTCTTTTCAAACAAATTCTAAGACGAGAATGCCACATGTTTTACATCGTACTTTATTTTTAACGCTCTCTCAGTTATATTTCTTTGTCTCTTGATATCTTTTTTGTGACATCTCCCCGTCTGGTGGTATTTCTATATTTATACTGTCTGTCAGTCCGTACATCTGTCTGTCTGTGTTTACGTCTTTTTAACAAAGACTGTACCTACACGTTAAATGCGCTTTTACGAGAAACGTCCGTTTTGATTTTTGAAAAAAACTAAACAAATGATTCTGTCTGTATTTTCGTCACCATTGTACACACGCCTGCACATCGGACGACTACAAACTGTCAAATGTCTTCAATAGACTTTGAACTTTAAATGTAAGGCATATGGTTTAACATTTATTGAAAAAAATTGTCAGTTTTGCATAGATTGATGCGCAGGCGTTTGTACATTATACTTACTTATTACATAGTATTTTTGGTAGACTTTTAAACGGGTACAGTTTATCTGGGGGCACGTTAGTGCCCCCGCCAAGTCGAGCAAAAAAGCGGCTCGGCCGTACCATCCTTTTCTCGGAACAGTTCAGGCTATTTTCGACCCCCTATAACTTTTTTGTGGATAAAACTAGGAGCCTGAATTTTCAGTAACCAAGCAGGCTTTGTATAAACACGGTATATTTAAAATTTCATTCAATTTGTACCAGTAGTATAAGAATTATAACTGACTGACCGATAATCAAAACTCTAAGGCACTTCTAGCTGACATAGAAGCTTTAAATTTATAATACAATGAATGTTTAGTGTATAAATCAAGGAAAAACTAAAATATTTTTCAATTTCGGTCCAGTTTTCTAGATACACCAACTGCATAAATAACTTTGTAATCCCATAAAAATATATAGGATTACAAAGTTACATTTGTAGTGAAAAGCTCATAAGACAGAGAGTGGGCTTTAAGGAAATCCTTTGTTGGTATTCAAGAAGTAGAACGTACCGGAAAGGAAAAAAGTAGGACTTTCTACAAAAAGAAATGAGATGCCATCAAATACATACTTGTAAAAAACCAAGTTTCACAACTCAGTTTTTCTACCGTAAAAAGTTGTGAGATATGTAATACCAAGTCGGTTAATTTATTCAGTCCCTACTTATGGGACCTTCTGCCTTAAGTTAATACGTAATTAGTTAACCTAACCACATCTTATAGTGACCATACCAATTAAAATCTTTTATGTTGTAAATAGGCAAATAGATTTAAATTTAATATAATATATGTATTACTTGTGAGATACATTATGTTTTTATGCGATGCGACTTGGTATTACATGGATCTTACAACTTTTTACGGTAGAAGAACTGAGTTGCGAGACTTGGTTTTTTTACAAGTACGTTTTTGATGGCTTGTATTTTTTTGTATCTCTTTTTAAATTGTAGGAGTAAAATATTATTTTCCAATGCCTTCTAGTTTGACTGCCTTCATAATTTGTGAGCAAAATAATAGAATAGAATAGATTTCTGTATTTTTTTAGGAAACAAGCAATGTTTTGAGTATTTGTAAATTGCATAGAGGCCCGTGCAATGCATAACTGTCCGTAATAGACTGATGATGAATATGATGCTGTTGCGGGAATACAAAAACACACAGTAGCATACATACATAAATAACTGGCCCAACCACTACACCAAAAGATAATTATATTTAAAACCTGTACATTTCTGGAAAAGTGTTGAATTTATTTACCATTAGTGTGATTTGAACCCGCACCCTCTGACGTTCCGGGTCAGATGCACTCTCAACTATGTTTTGGCTCGGTTCAACTTTTAAACACGAAAAAAACCTCTTTTAAAATATAAAAAAATATTTCAAAAATAGATTTTAGCTATAATACAGACATTTGAATTACTTTTTGTATTGTCCTCTGTGTGTATGTATTGTATGTCTTTTGTATGAAGAATATTTTCATGTTATTTTTTTTCACAGGTAATGGGAATCAACCCTCACAAGCTACCCATGTATGAAACGACCCAACGATCTGTGTGAATTCAAATAACGTACGAACAAAATGTGTAGTGTATTATATGTTCCTATAGACTTTAAATGCGACTGAAAGTGTATATAATAGAATAAGTGTAGATTTGGACATGTATATTTTTATGGGACGCCACTGTCAAAAAACGCGGTAAACATTAAACATTTTTATAACACAAATTCAGTTTTTAACTTTCCATGTAATAAATAATGTTATGTGATTAAAGAAGTTTCGAAGTAAAAAGATTTAATTTATTTAGATGTGTTTAATAAGTTTTATTTAAAATAAACTACTGATGTTGATTTGTCAGTGAGCTTCCCTAATGATCATTAATAGATGATCGTGATTTGTACAAAAAGTTTGTAAAAAGAAAAAAAACATTTCTTGCGTAATTTCAATATTTTTTTTACAAACTTTTGACCTATTTTTTTTGTTATTATAATCGTTGCATGTGCGTAGCGTTGTATATTTTAGTTTTATTTTGAGCAATATTAAAAAAATGTTAACAAACATGTTTTGATCTAAATAAAATTATTGGTTTCTATTAAAAATAATTTATACATTTAATACTTTGCTCAACAAGATAGTTAAATTGATAAATGATCGAATAATAATTCCATTTTCTTACTAGTTAAAGTATTATAATTGTATTGTAAATTATTAGAAATTTAGAAAGACACAGACTGAAAAACATATTTTATAAATTTTATACCTAGCTGTTTTGAATAGCTAAAATCAAGAAGTAAGTAGGTACATACATTACACAAAAAATCTATTATCAATATTATTAAAAATATTGTAATGTACGTAAAAAGATCAGTTACAAAGATTTTGTACACTTAAACTATTGTGAAATTAAAGTAAAAGAAAATGTTCAATAGTAGTAGAACAATATTTTCTGTGATACTAGCAGTGTCTGAAAACTAGTTGCATTTTCAATGTTTAAATACATAAGAGTAGTTATGTATTGCAATATTCTTGTTTTGATAGAAAATATAACATATACTTAATTATGTTGTAAAACCGTTCATTTACATTTTTTTTTTGTTTTTTGACGTTTATGAAAAAAAATTGTAAATCCTAAAAAAATATTTGCATGTTACAGTGTTCTCGTTCTTTGCATGCGAACTTATTTAATTCGACATCATTTCATTATCACACAGCTCTATAAATAAATCTTTGTCTTCAGTACGATTTTATTTTATTTTAAAACCTGATTTTGAGAGTACTTCATAGATATTAATACAAGGCTTTGAAAAATCGATAAAGATATTTAAATCGATAAAAATCTATAAATTTGTTTTTGGATGGTTGACCCGCTATGTGTATTAGATTCTGAATAGGCTATTGGAAATATTGCAAACATTTTTATTATATAAAGTCTTGGACATATAATTATATTATCTTTCGATTTTATACAGTCTGAGTTTTTTTCATCCGTCTTGTTGTCTGGAAAAGATTGCTTTCAAGCGACAAGTTTCCAGATTGCGACTATATGATTATTTTACGATAATTTTATTCTATCTTAAAAAATAAACTTTTATTCCATCACCATTCAATGAAAGTATTAGCTATCAATCTATGTACACATAAATAAAATACACATAACTGATGAACAAATTTAGATGAAACTTTGATAATGTTTACAAAGTAACACAAAAGATTTCACTCTCGACAATTTTAACACTTTCCATTTAAAAAGCAAAAGTTTCACAATAAATGGTACCAAAACAATTATTACTTAATCCAAATAGTCTCTTGGCCATTAATTTTTTGTCAAGAAAGACTTAGTAATACGGCTCCCGCTCGAATGGTGGGACGTGGCTATAGTGTGAGCGTTTTAAAAAATAAATAACTACGCAATGATGATAATAATTTATCAACACTTATAACGATCATGATAGGTTTGGTTTATGTGTTACTCAACTCCATGGTGTAGCTATAAAATTACTAAAAATACAAAACAATATACATCATGACGAACCCAAACGGTCGTGCCCATCAATGCAGCCTAGTCGGTCTTGCCACTGGTGTTTTGCGATGCTTCGAGCAGATTTCTAGTTCATTGCGCTATTTCTATCACTGTTTACTATGACCGCCGTAGTATAACGGGCAACCCTGCTATACACGACTTAAAGTTTATACTGCCACTCCGTTAGGTTACATAAAAGTGTCAGACAACCTTGCGCAAGAAAACTAACTCGCACAAAGGACCATCAACGCAGGGTGACGATTTGTGAAAGTTCAGGGAAGGTTTAAACGGTGAGAAACATAAATAATAGTTACCGGAAAATACTAAAAACGGCAATTTTATTTTCCAATACAAAGTGATTTGTTTGTTTTGTTGTCATGGAAACTGTCAAAGCGATACGAAGTCCGCCGGGTCAGCTAGTATATATATTTTATAGTGTTCAGTGTCAGTTACTTACTCATACGCCATGCAAGGGTTGTACTGAAAGTCAAAATTATTATTTAAATTAATTACAACATAACGTATTTTTCAAATGTTTGTAAATTTTAAGGCGATCCAGAGCAATCCCCTTTCCCCGCTCAACGCAAAGCCGCACCTTTCTAAGTATATGAAGCGTCATTAGCAGGGCCATCAAAAGCTCATTTCTAGTCTTTTTTGTTCAACAAAATAAAACAGTGAAACTAGACCGACATGATGGTATCTGTTTCAAGAGATTACAGCTATATCTGGCAACTTGAGTTGAAATCAGTTCGCTGTAGGTTTTAATACTGAGACTGTACAAAATAAGTACTTTTAGTTAGATAAGAGTTTTTACGGTATCCGCAGCGTTTTACGCATTGCGTTCCTGACGCAGAAAGTGCTGCTAAATGAATGAATGAGTAATGAATACTATTAATGATGTAACAAAAAAATGAGTTGGCGCAGTGACCTGAGTTTGACTTTGTTTTTCTTAAACAATTTTTGACTTTTATTAGAGTACTGTAGTGGTACTGTATGACATTGTGGAAATTGAAACTTATACCAGATGTAAATTTGATATATTAGATTTGTTTTTTTTTTGTTTTTTTTTTTTTACATGTTGTGGTTGTCTTCTATATTTTTTTGTGTTTATTTGTAATGGAAAGTGTCCTGCTATGATAGGGCATTTTTCAATTTTTATTTTTTTTGACGCTGTAAGGGAGAAAAGAGCTGGACACTTGCTGAGTTTCTTGCCGGTTCTTCTCAGTGCAAGATCTCCCGCCCAGAGTAGACTTACGAACCGATGGCATAGCGACATTCATAAGAGCTACTTGTAGCCTAAACTGAATAAATGATTTTTGAATTTGAATTTGAATTTGAATTTGACCCAAAGTGAGTCTTGGCCTCTGTTAAGAGCCTCTATCTGGATCTTCCTTCGTCACCTCCTGCCAGCATGACTGGCCCGCGCAAATGTAAATAAATAAATGTAACAAATCACACATAATATCTTTAAATTAATAGGTACGTGAAGCTAAAACTTTGTACCCCTTTTTACGAAAATTGCACGGACGGAGGAGTATGAAATTTCGTACACTTGACTGCTAATATTCTTTTTAAATTATACATAAAAAGTACATTAAATTAATTAAACATTGTTTCATACATTCTTCAAAAAATCAAAAATGGAAGAGTAGAGGCCGATATCTGTCAATCCAAACTCACATTCTATCTTTTTTTAAGTTTTTGATTGCTTAAGTTACAATCCGTGCAGCGTTAATAAAATATTGTTAAATATACAGCTTTTTAGTTTTAATTTAATGTATTTGACACACACGCATAACAAAATTAACTTAAAGTTCCATTTATATAAATACATTTTCTAACCTTACTTAATTTAACTTGAAAAAAAAAAACAGAAAAATAATTAGAAAATTAAAAACTAAAGACCTATAAATAAAAGATGTCCTCCAACTGTGGGCTCATGGGAACGGTCCCAAGAATGCTGGCAACATTGCCCCTTTGGATTGCCAAACTAATACGCTGGCAGAGGTAGCTGCCAGCCTTCTTGTCACCGGAGGCCTCGATAAGGCGAGCACTTAACTCTTTAACTAGATGCTTTGCCTCCGGCCCCCATGGACCCATTGTTTCCACCGCAAACGGAACAAATAAATAATGTCGACCTAGGTTTGCGTATTTGTGCCGTTTGCGATTTTCAGCGCTTTCTTTTTAGTATAAAAATTTACGGTCGAATTTCGACCACCGGGCGACCACTAGTTTTTTTAAATCCAACCAATCTTTTTGGCTATGACGATGAAGCCGAAACTAAAAGCACGTTGCACTATTGGTACACACTCGCGCACATCTGATTACCACAAACTGGCTTTACTCAATACATTTTAAACTTTATGTGTATTGCTTAATGTTGAATATTTATTGAAGGAATTTGACAGTTTTGGACAGGTCGATGCAGGCGTCTACTATGTATTAACTGTAGGTTTATTATTTACTAGTGGGTCGCACGCAAAACTTCGCGTTTATTGAACAGATTTTTTTAGGAATTTCGAAACCTATGACAGGTTTCTTTATTTTTCTGCACATCTACGGCTGGAGCTCTTCAAAATGAGACCAAAACTGATTTTTTATGTGCAGCTATCGTCCCATAATCACTGGGACAAAAATCGGCTTTCGCTATTAAGAGGGTTTACGCCGCACACTAGCGTCACTAATGAAAAAAAAACATATCTAGTAATTAGAGATAGAAAATCAAATTATGCTCAACAAACTATCTGAGTGAATTAATTTAGCATTTTTACGTCACCTAATGAACACCTGACATGTTATGGTTTAGTTAAATATGGCGTTATAGTTAAAAGTGGCCGTAACGTCTTATTTAACTAAACCATAACATGTGAGGTGTTCATTAGCTGATGTAAAAATGCTAAATTAGTTCATTCAAATAGTTTGTTGAGCATAATTTGATTTTCTATCTCTAATTACTAGATATGTTTTTTTATTTCATTAGTGGCGCTAGTGTACGGCGTAAACGCTCTTAATATAATATATTTATATTCTTCGCAAGACACACAGACGCTGCTTGTTGTAGGTACCTATGTCGTTCAGTAATCGGATTAAGATAAGGTTTCGGCCATTCAGTAGCGAATATACTTCAGAAGGTATTATTGTATTGTCCGTGACATCTCATATTGTAATATGGACAACAGGCTAACAGCTAAGGAATGGATGGAGCGGGCTCACAAAAACGAACTTAAGCCTTTGCCGTACTTTCATCAAAGCTCACGTTATCACCGCTAGTTACGCGGAAACCATATAATTTCGCTAGCCTCGATAATCGTGTAGTATGGGTAGAGCGCTGAGCTGAGCCTTATATTCAGAGATCCTGGGTTCAATTCCTAGTAAATAAAAGACCGGGCCCACTGCTGGGGCACGATACGAGGCTTCCCTATGGATAGATAGAAGAACGGGCCATAATCCACTACGCGGGCCCAGTGCAGATTGGAGGTTGTTATCGACTGCTAATGCAGCTGGGACCAACGGCTTCACGTGCCTTCCGAAGCACGCAGGATCTCGAGATGATATATTTTTGGTCACCCATCCGATGACCGGCCTTTGCGAAAGTTACTTAACCTTAGCAATCGTAGACCGGGCGCGTTAACCACTGTGCCATGGAGCTCCTGGATTTAATTCCTAGTAAAATAAAAAACGGGGTAAAGTACCTATGTATCGTATTTTTAATGCGTACTTCGGGGTTGTGATCACCAAACCGCATTTAAGATTAAGATTAAGATTAAACATCATAATGATGAATCGATTTCAATTAAAGAGTACTTTGACCAGCAGTGGGACTGGAACTTTTTACTAGGTACTTTAAAGATGGCGCCATAGTAACACAGTATAGAACGAAACACATCGTCGGTCGCCATTAAACTAAACACTTACGTCTCGATGTCGTATTGACAAACCAGTTAGTCAACATTTCTGTGGACAGACGGACTTACGGACAACCGCAATGTTATGGTCAAAGGCGAAACACTCTGCAATACAAAAACATCTTTGCCACACTAACAATAAAGGATATAATTAATTAAAACAAAATTTCTCCTATGAAAGTCGAGATCGTAATTCATTACTGTAAATGAGTTATCAATAACTTCCAGTTCGAGGTGAACACATTCCTTTATATGTTGCTCTAAATAATTTTAAACTTTATTACTAAAGCTTTAATTAATGATTATATTATAATTATCATAAATTCATAAAAATATGTACAAATAATATTTATAAAATTTATAAAATACAGTGAAAAAATTAAACGCCCACCCGACCCAGCCAGGAATCGAACCTGGGTCTTCCGCAATCTGGGCGGTTGCACTGACCGGACTGGTGAATCTGCATGGCCATCGGTTGCAATGACTGATGGATAGATGGCGCACTGTGCCGCTATTAGCACTCAGAAAATAAGAAGCAGTAACAAAATTCAGCGCTTACGTCAGCCTTCCCGGTAGCATAGCGGTCAGTTGCATAGCGTAGTTGGTAGCATAGCGGGTGGGCGTTTAATTTTGTCACTGTATTTTATAAATTTTATAAATATTTAATTTGGCTTTCAGTTCAGCAATTAGCACTAGAAAATAAAAAGTAAAACTTAATATTTACAAAGTTAAATAAACTACCCCTCAGCGACCAACCGATCATATATGATAATCGAAAACCTCCGTCAACGACCGAGCGATCATATATATTATCACGCCTTCCAACCGACATTAGAACTTAAATTTTGCTTATTTAGAGCCTACTTTTGTATGAAGCAGTTTGGCTATAGACAAACTAGGGTAAATTTGCGTTTAGTCAAACCCCCCAACATTTTATGCTCTGTGCGTCTACCTCTTTAAATTTCAGTGTCAAATTTTGACAACTGAGCGATCGAGTTCGATCGACTCTATGTCGTCTAGTCAGAGTCTACTTTTGTATGAAGAAGTTTACTAGAATAAATAGTTTGATCATGTAGAACTAATAAACTATTTCGGTAATCACATTTATTTTGATACCTGCCGGAGGAAATATATCAATCAGTAAATTGTCGTTTACAGAATGATAAAATATGATCTGGTAGCAAACATATTCATTATTTTTGCGAATTACGTCAACGGCGCAGGTGCTGTCATTAGTTTTGTTAGTTCCCTAAAAGGTTAAAACAAAACACTTAAAAACTATCTAATAAAATATTTAAAAAATTACCCCAGATCATCCCTATCGGGCAGAGCAGCACCCAGTAAGCTAGCAGCATTGCCTCGTTGGACAGCGAGGCTTATTCGCTGTCCCAAGTAGCTGCTAGCTCTGGGATTCCGGGTGGTATTTGCTAATTTAATTGATATATCTTTAAAAAAACCCAAACGGCTCAAATAAGAGATCCCCAGTCAGATTCTCATACTTTCGCCGTTTGAGGTTCTCTGCGTGAGTTGCAGTAGCGCCAGCGTTAACGGAAGTGCTTGGAATGTGGGACGGAGCCAGCGTATCGACACAAGTAGTATCCCACGCTAGACCCCGTCCCACCCGCCAAGGAACTAGGGTCATGAACGATTTATGTTCAGTTACTATTGAAAAGTTTGAATTATTTTCTACTTATATAAAGTCAAAGTCAATGAAACTTACGAAAAGTGCTTTTGAATCGTCCATACATTTTTTACCTACTACCCATTCAGAACGTCTATTTTTTAGCTGTGGAAAAGAATGGGCGCAAGAAGCAGCAACGACATTTACAAAAAAAAAAGTAGGTATATCGTTACAAAATCGCACAATATTTTATTTACATATACAGTTAAAAACTTTCAAGAGCCCGGAATCACAAATAATGCTTACTCTATACATTTACTTTATTCTAAAAAATGTATATCTAAAAAAGGGGTCCAGGTCACGAAATCGATAGTCACAACATCGACGGTCGCTGTATCGAAAACGTTCCATCGACGGGTCACTGTAGCGAGAGTACACATCGATGGGAAGCTACATCGACAGTACACCATATCGATGGTACGCTGCATCGACGGTACACCATATTGAAAGTACGCTGCATCGACAGTACACCATATCGACGGTACGCTGCATCGACAGTAGGTACACCATATCGATAGTACGCTGCTTCGACAGTCCGATCCAAGCCAGACACAAGTGTCCAGAAGGTAGAGGAGGTCTAAGAATTCAAGTTCGAACAAGTACTTGAATTTTTTATGAATCTAAAAATGTTTATTGAACTTACCTGCAAAGGTACTGACGATGACGTTACATACTACAATATATATATTTTTTTTATATTAGAAGGAGGCAAACGAGCAGGCGGGTCACCTGATGGGAAGTAATCACCGCCACCCATGGACACCCGCAAAACCAAAGGAATCGCAGATGCGTTGCCGACCTTTAAAAGAAAATAAAAAGAAAATGCCTCAAGTTTTACATCGTTTTTACTGAAACCTAAGTAACATAGTCCTAATTAAAGGTGTATAATAAATATTAACAACCGATTTTCACTTTTAGAAGTAATACACCTATTAATAAGTGTAAAAAAAAACGGCAATTTCATAGGAAAGGACCAACAGTTTTCGTTCATCCCCGTTAAAAACTTTTGATTTTTTAAGCTTTTTAGGATTACGATAAACTGTAACAGAATTAAAAAGAATATATTGACTTACTAGCGGCCAGTCCCGGCTTCGCACGGGTGGACGTTTCTTTTTAAATATAGCCTATGTTACTCAGCGCCAATGTAGCATTCTAATGGTGAAAGTATTTTTTAAATCGGCCCAGTAGTTTTTGAGTTTATTCGTTGCAAAAATACAAAAATACAAAGATTTCCTCGTTATAATATTATAGTATGACTAGTGGACCCGGCGGACTTCGTATCGCTTTGACAGTTTCTATCAAGTGATTAAATTCTCTTTGGTTTCCATGGCAACAAAAGAAACAAATCATTTTGTATTGGAAAATTAAATGGTCGTTTTTTGTATATTTATAGTGTGATTCCCGTGGGAATATCGGGATAAAAACTATCCTATGTGTTATTAACTATCTGTTGCTGAATTTCATCTTAATCCATCCATCCGTTGCAGCGTGAAGAAGGAACAAATATACGATTATACACACAAACTTTCGCATTTATAATATTAGTAGGAATAATAGATAGTTATTATTAGAAACAGTTTTATCTGTGTCCCCACTGCTGGGGCGCAAGCCTCCCCTATGGATGAAAACCACGCAGTCTCGATGCGATGACCCACGACCAACGACTTTACGTGCCTACCGAAGCACGGAAAAGTAAAAACTACAAAGTTTTCGTTAAGCCCCGATAAGGAACACGAAAGCATGCGAAAGTCAAGAAGCGTAAATAAATAATAAACTAAAATGATACATAGGTAAGTTCTTCCAGGAACGAAATTCTTCATTAAACGAACAACATACAACTTGGCCTGTTATAAATAAAATATTAAAACTGAATTGTCATTTGGTGCATTGCTAACTTGGATGGGGGCCAAAATGTGGGAGCCGCATTGTCTTCGAATATCTACTTTATGTACACAACGGATATGCGGTATTTATCACAATATTACCAGGCTGGAACATAGTATACTTATTGGAAAAAAAAAAGATTTTTTTTTCACGAGCGGGATTCGAACCCGCACCCCGAACATACCTTTGCTAGGTGAACTAACTTTATGCTACCGTGGTTCTGTCCAACCCGCCGAAATTTATCAGCAACTTCATCTAATCTTACTTTGTAAGCCAAGTAAGTTTGTAAGTTTTTTAATAGAATAGAAAAGCTTGTAAAAATAAAAATGTATACTTTCTTGCGAAAAGCGTTTACTTCTATTAATTAATAGTAGTCATTATTACTATTTGTTATCATTAGATAACAAATAATAAATAACTATGTCCTATAAGCATAAAAAATTAAAGATATTAATTTTGTATAAACTTATACGTTTAAGATATTGTTGATATTAATTAACTTGATTATTAAGATCAACCTATGTGAAATATATCGATTTCAGATTATTCAGCACTGCCCCTCACAGAAAGTAACTCATTTAATTTAATTTAATTTGATATTCATGGCCATGTTGATGTTGGCCATGCTCATGTTGATGTTGATGGTGATTACCCACTCAGTTGTTCTTAAACCAGACACAATAGAAATTCAATTGTTCTATGGCACTGTGGTAACCTTGGGCAGCCAAGTATTTACGTAGTAGACGACATTGAATAGGGCTCTTTTGGCTTACAGAGTAAGAGTATATAGTGTTGATTAATTTCAGCGAGTTGGATTTAGCCACGATAAAAAAAAAATATTTTTCTCTCCAATTGTTTGTTACATTGTTTAATTAGTGTATCTTATGTCTACAAAACTAAAGTTGGAGAGAACTGGTGCCCGAGCTAGGTAGGATTAGATCCCCCTGTTAAACGGGTAGCAACGGATAGCATAGTTGGTACTTGGTAGTGCACCTGACCCGCCATGTCATGGGGTGCGGGTTCGAATCCCGCTTGTAGAAGTTCTTCAATACTTTGTCTGTATTCAAAATAATTAATTAATTAATTGTAACTTATATTATTCGTTTCAGTACAATTATTTTGTTTCGTAAGTAATTAAAAGATTCTTAAATGTTTTTTTAACTTAAGTTCACGTTTTGAAAAAATATTACTATTATTACCTTCTCAATCAAAAGTAGATTATCCTGACTCATTCCACAATCGAATTACCCAAAAGGTAATAGTCATATCAATAACAATAAATATATTTTACTGCAACGCAATAACTACGGTCTATTTGATGTAAAAAGAAAATTCAGAGGCATAAGACGGTCGTGACCAGTAAAATAATGCCATATTACGGACAATAAAAACACCCTCACAAATATTTGGCCATACGACACATTCGGATCGGCCATCTTTAGATAATAAAAACGATGATATAGATTGGATGAGACTGGAAGCGACCAATTTATTAAAAAAAGTAAACAACAGCAACTTTTCACTTTTTTCATATCTTAATATATAATTATTCCGTACTGTATCATCATCATCATCAGCTCATTTTAAGTTTCCACTGTTGGGGCACGAGCCAAAACCACCACGCGGGCCCAGTGCGGATTGGTGGTTGTTAGCGTCTGCTAATGCATCCAGGACCAACGTCTTTACGTGCCTTCCGAAGCACGGAGGAGCTCGAGATGATAAAGTTTTGGTCACCCATCCGATGACCGGCCTTTGCGAAAGTTGCTTAACCTCAGCACGCGCAAACCGGCCCCGTTAACCACTGCGCCATCGAGATTCTCACTCTATATTTCGCTAAATTCATTCAAAGTGGCTGGACCAATTTTGATAAAACTTTTTTGTTTTTGAGTGGGTTCTTGAATGGTTTAAATTTACAATTGGACCCGGTAGGTGGTGCTGCAATAGAGTTCTAGAGGAAGAATTAATAAATATCTATTGTGAAGTTTGAGATATAATAATGTTTTATAACCGGTTAAAAATTATGCGGTATTATAAAATGGCTGTTTCAATTTTTTTAAATTTGTGCTCATTGCAATGTTTACCATTTTTGACAATACTGTTTGCAACGTTTTGATAAAGAACGAGTTATTTCTCAACACTGTAATTATTTTATTGTATAACTAGGTATATAGGAGTGACTCATCTCATTACACGATTTTATTTATTGAGCAATATAAGTATTTTTAATATTATATTAACTTAATAGATAGTTGTTCTTTCCAGCTTGTAGTGTGTAGTGTCATAGTCAGTACTTATTCGCTCTCCGCAAATTTACAACTGGTTTGCTTATTACCAATAATTTAAAAAAAAAAACCCAAGAAGTGTGTATTATTAAAATGGGTCTTTAATAAGTGTCGCTTCTAGTACTACTTATCCTTATCTCGTTGATGTTTTTTTAAAGGCAGGTTCAGACGATCATAACGCGTCTCTCGTTTCACCTAAAACCTTAATATTTATTTATTCAGCCAAATAACTGTGTCCTGTATTGAAACTAATGGATGGGTATTGAGCTATACTAATTATCTTTGTCTCTGTCTTTGAAGTCCCAGGGGTTCTTTGACTCAATTTTTTTCTGATGGACTGTGGACGAGACCGATCTAAACATATTGTGAGATTCAAGGTTTTAACGAATTGACATGGTTGTCAATAATTAGATGACTCGACTTCTTTTACCTAAATTGAAAAACGGTATACTGAGTACAACATCTACATATATCTTTGCTTTCCTAGAAAAGTATATATTACCGACAACTATGCAGATCATATATCTGCTTCTATTAAATTGGCCATAGCAGTCCTTAAAGTTTAAATAATTGTTTTTTTAATATTTACCAACAGCTGTCTCAGTGTCAGGACAGTGTCAGTGTGAGGTCTGACACTTAGTATATTGATTTGTTGTGGCTTTAAACTTGATGCACAGCCAATCACAGAACACCTCATGCAACTGTATTCAAGCAACTTTCGACATACTTCGACATGTTTTTTTTTTGTTTGTAAATGTCGTTACTTATATTAAAGCTGTGGAGTTTCTTGCGCCCATTCATCTCCACAGCTAAAAAATAGACGTCCTGAATGGGTGGTAGGTAAAAAATGTATGCACGATTCAAAAGCACTTTTCTTAAGTTTATTTAAATAAAAAAATGACCTTGACTTTGACTTTGACTTTCGCAAGGACCGGCCTTTGCGAAAGTTGCTTAGCATCATCATCGGATGGGTGACCCAAAATGTATCATCTCGAGCTTCTCTTATATATATATTCTTTATTGCACAGAAAAACACACATACAGAGAACAGTTTACAAACAATGGTGAGCAAAGGTGGACTTATCTCTAAAAGAGATCTCTTCCAGCCAACCTAAGGTGGAATGGGAGTATCATGTTTAAAAGGAAGCGACAAAAGTGCAAACAAAAAATATCTCAATAAAAATAACAATATTAGGTACAATACATAAACATACATGTACTACAATATTATTAAAAACTACATATACATACATAATAATACTACATAAATATGAACATATACAATAATAATAATAAACATGGAATTACAAGTGCCTATCATTGCGATGACATATGTGACAGAAAGTGATCCTTGACTTTCTTTTTAAAGGATATAATGGACGAACTATCCTGGATGTCCGTAGGAAGCCTGTTCCATAGTTGCGCTGCCTTGACTGCAAATGAATTTAAGAGAAAGTTGGTATTGACTTTAGGAATCTCAAGCGTCTTAGTTATACAAGCACGTCTTGAGCGGCAAGGTGGGGGCAGGAGTTGGAAACGGGAACGAAGGTAAGAGGGAGAATAAGGGTCGTTAAGGATGTTATAGAGATTGGAAAGGATGTGCACATTACGGCGATGTCTGATCGGTAGCCAATTTAATTCACTACGAAAGTGAGAAACATGGTCATACTTTCGTAAGCCAAAGATAAAACGTATGCAGATTTTGCAGACGCTCTAGTTTCAGCAGTTGCTCCTCAGTCACATCCAAGTAACAGACGTCGGCGTAGTCTAGTATAGGGAGAAGAAGGGATTGCGCAAGCATAATTTTGGTTTGAAAGGGGAGAAAGTATTGAAGTCGCTTGAGAGAGTGGAAACTAAAATGTAGGCGTTTACTAATTTCACTGATGTGAGCTGACCAGGACATGTCACAGTCCAACGTCAAACCAAGGTTCTTAACTCTGTCGGCATACTTGATGGGGACGCTATCGTAAAGAAGCGCAGGTATCTATACCTATTGGAGTCTACTCCAATCCAGCCTGCCTCTTAACCTACCGCTACCCACAATCATGGCTTGTGATTTTGCAGGGTTTACAATAAGACCGAAAGATTTAGCCCATGCTTGGACAGCGGATAAGTCTTGATTTAGGGCTTGAATTGTTTCCACGATCTCCGAAAGCATGAAATGCCTGTAAATCTGGAGATCATCGGCGTAAAGATGGAAAGGAGATGAAATAACGGATGAGATTTTATTAATAAAAACAGAGAAAAGAAGTGGTGACAGCACACCACCCTGAGGCACACCAGCGGACAAGCTAATCCAGTCCGAGGACACATCCTGATGCTTCACACGCTGCACACGGTCATAAAGGTATGAGCGA
Organism: Eudonia lacustrata; assembly: GCA_947562085.1. Taxonomy (NCBI): domain Eukaryota; kingdom Metazoa; phylum Arthropoda; class Insecta; order Lepidoptera; family Crambidae; genus Eudonia; species Eudonia lacustrata. Next base: position 8,445,850 of record OX387332.1, read on the forward strand.
AACCAGTCTAACACCGGTTCAGAAATGTTGACAGAGCGAAGAGTGCCAAAGAGAAGGTCAAAGTCAACAGAGTTGAATGCACTGCTGAAGTCCAACAAGACCATTGCCGTGAGCTTGGTGTTATCCATAGCCCACCGAATGTCCTCCGTTATATTCAACAGTGCTCCAACAGTACTATGGGAAGGTCGAAAGCCGGACTGGAAAGGACATAAGAGGGAGTTGGTTGCAAGAAAGGAGTATAATTGCTTGTGTGTGACGGATTCTAAAACCTTAGACAGGATTGGAAGTATGGATATAGGACGATATTGGGAAAAAGCCGAAGGGTTTGGATTTTTAGGAAGGGGAATGACATATGCTTTCTTCCACGAAACTGGAAAGACATTGCGGGTAAGTGAAAAGTTTATTATGAATGTGACTACTGGCGCAATGTTCTCCAGTACAGGAAGAATCATGTCCATACTGAGACCATCACTTCCTACGGCCTTAGTGGTGATAGAGCAAATACTCCTCTTGATGTCATCCTCAGAGACTGGGCTGAATGAAAAGGAGGGGCAATCAGGTGGAACAAGACTTAAAAGAAAAGCAAGAGAGGCAGACTTAGTAGCTCTATCTAAAATTAAGGGAGGAGTTGAAAAATATCTGTTTAGAGCATCAAGATCCACTGAGTTCTGGCAAGAGACAGTAGGTTTGCCCACGCCCAGGGTTTTCAAGAAGCTCCAAACATGTTTCTGACCAACACTTTCAATCTTCATATGAATATATTTCCGTTTAGCGTCCCTACACATTCTGTTACAAATGTTGCGAAGTTTCTTGTAGGCTTGTAAGTTATCAGGAGTAGGAGTTTTTTTATTCTGACTTTTGGCTTTGTCACGTTTTGCCATCACCCTCCTAATAACCGGTGTAAGCCAAGGTGCAGGAATGTGCTTAATACGTACAGGTCGTACCGGCGCATGAATATCGAAAATGTTGGTCAATTTAACAGTTAGGTAGTTAATCATGAAGTCAATATCATCCGACAAAAAAATTGTTGACCAATCCACACATCTGATATCCTCTCTCAAGCGGTCCAAGTCCATATGCCGAAAGTTGCGCTGAAAAAGTACTTTTGATTTGATTTTAGGAGGACGAACTTTGAAAGTTAAGAAGATCAGGTCGTGGTAGGAAAATGGAGCAGTCATTTGCCCATGAGAAACAACAAAGTTAGGATTAGAAACAATCATCAGGTCGAGAAGAGAGGGCCTACAATTTGGTGAGTAATGTGTAGGGGATGACATTTGAAGTACATGAAGATTAAGAGAAGATACTACATTAGTCAAATTACGGGCTCTAGTGTCATTTTTCAATAAACATGTATTAAGATCTCCCATGAGAATAACATGATCAAAGAGTGGGACAAGATTCTCAAGAGTGTACTCCAAGTTCTTGAAGTAGTCAATTTGATCGTTTGGACTGTACAGAGCTCCTAACAAAATCTTTTTGTGGTGAATAATAATTTCTAAGAAAATGTATTCAATAGAACATGTGTACTGAGACGGAGAGCAGCTGACAACACTGGCAGGAATGTGACCACGTAGGTAAATACCCACGCCACCACCTCCCCGACCAGTGCGACCATTGCGAAACAGCTTGTAGCCTGGAAGAGAACAACTAGTGGAGGGAAGAGAAGGTTTGAGCCACGTTTCAGACACGAGAATACAGTCAACTACGCCATCTCCGAAGGAAGAAAGAAGGTCGTTGTGATGAGCTGCAATGCTTTGCGCGTTAATATGCACTAAAGAGAGAAATTTAGAGTTTTTGTCGAAGACAGTCATCAGCTTATTATCCAGGGTATCACAGTCAGACAAGGAAGAGTTATTGCTGTTGGCACTTTCTCTGTGCTTCGGGAGGCACGTAAAGCAGGCTGCATTAGCAATCGTTACCGCTCTGGGCCAGCGTGGTGGTTCTCCTTATCCATCCATAGGGAAAACTCGTACCCCAGCAGTGGGGACATAAATCAAGCTGATGATGATGATGACTTCATGCAAATTTTCGCAACAAAATGTAAATATCTTACTTACGTACCTAAACTACTTTGCGTTGTTTCCTTTTATTTTTTTTCTTTACACTATACGTCCTTCACGTCTGAACAAGCCCTTAAAGATATCAGCTCCTTTGGTTCATCGCTCTCCCAAGAGGGCTATCGTTTATTGTCACTCCCCGAGAGACACTCGGCTAAGGGATACCATTAAAAGATGACGGAGCAAAAACTTTCAATAGTACCTTAATTTGTTTGATGTTTACTCTTTTATTGGTAGAAGAAAGGAGCTAAAGATTACGATAGGATAATCTAAATAGATGTATATTTTCGAGGAGCTTTGATAGCGTAGTAGTTATCCGCTTGGTCTCTGATTGCGGATGTTAAGCAACTTTCGCTAATACCAGTCCTCGGATGGGTGACAAAAATTAACTCGAGATCCTCCGTGCTTCGTAAGGCAGTTAAAGCAGTTGGTCCCGGCTGCATTAGCAGTCGCTAACAACCACCAATCCGCACTGGGCCCGCGTGGTGGTTTATGGCCCGATCTCCCTATCCATCCATAGGAAAGGCTCGTGCCCCAGCAGTGGGACATATAATGAGCTGATGATGAGAGAAGTGATACCAGTGATCAACAGGAACCAGTCACCGATATTTTTTACATTTAATTTGTCTCCTGGTACCTTGTGTGGTGCCGGGGATAAAGAATTGCACCACCCCATCTCTTCCCGTGGGTTTCGTAAAAGTCGACTAAGGGACCATTCCAGAGGATGGGCAGCAGCATCTCTCTGAGGTTAAGTCTCAATCAACCTACTGCGATCGCCAACCCGCCTGCCAAGCGTGGCGATTACGGCAATTACCCCTCATATCCTTGGGGGAGCCCTTTGTACAGCAGTGGACGTCTTTTGGCTGAGATGATGATGATGACGGGTGTGAAGCCTAAAAGGAGATTCTAGCCACTAGCTATTGTAACTTGAAGCTTTTTAACGAAATAAACTTTTTTCTTATTCTTATTCTTAATCATTAAAATTAGAAGTCACCAACTGATTTTAGCCTTTAGTAGTAAGTAAACAGCCTATAATTGTCCCAATACTGGGCTAAGGCCTCCATCATTGAAATCAAGTCATCGCTACAATTGATGGGTAATGGCTTAATCACCACGCTTGCCAAATGCGGGTTGGCTGGTTGGTTGGTTGCATCGAAAAATCCGAAAATACATTTTGCCCGACCTGGGAATTGAACCCGGGACCTTCGGGTATCGGGCCGTGCGCTCTGCCACCACCCACCGGGGCGTTAAATAAAGCCTTTAGCAACAATTGAATACTCCCGCCAGTTCCTCAGTTGTCATCCCTTAAAATTGTAATGACAACCATTGTTATTTCCTCCCCGCCCGATCCTCGAAATGCCACTACACATTTACAGAATACACTAAACATGCACACTAGTTTAGGCCCAGACACCGTACTCGTAGAAAAAGAGAACGACGAGCCGGTTCACACTCGCTCTATACCAAGTACAGACATATACCTACCACCTGGGCGCGCCTCTCCACCACCACGGCCCGGTCAACCCGAGCCGAGGTCCGAGCCTTTAGGCGCCCTCGGGTTGTTCCGCTCCCCGATCCGATCTGAAACCTTCGGAGAATCTAGTAGGGCACGGGGACACGCACTAGTGCGTGATGCCGTTCCCTCTAGAAAACCTCCAAAGGTGATTCGTTTCACACGGCTTGAGGAACCCTTTAAGTTGCTCGCCGCCCCCGAACAAGCCCGGTGAAGCTGAAAATGCAGTCTGAGGCAACCAGCAAACACTCTCCAAAAAAATATATGTTATTTTTTGGTGACGAATAGGTACTGTGTCGAGCATTGGGCTTAAAGTGTTGAATACTGGTGCCACTGTACCTACCGTCCTTCTATGATACTGGCTATTAACTTTTAATTAATTAACTTTCCTACACTCACACCAATTATCTAGCGCAAGGGAAGCTTCGTTATGAAACTCGTTAAATGGTTACTAGACAACGGATAAACATACTTAAATAGTTAAAAGTGACAAGTACAAGGTGACTAAGTAATAAGGACACTATAACAATGTAAACACCACCTATGTACCACTTAGTTCGCAAATAAAAGTTTGAGTTTGAGTTTAAATACATACTGATTATACATAGAAAACACCCAGACCCGAGACAATTTAGAAAAACAATAATTTCTAAATTGACCCGACCGGGGATCGAACCCGGGACCTCAGAGATGGCGACACCATGAAAACCGGTGTACAAACCACTCGACCAAGAAGGTCGTCATATGCTATGACCATTTAGCCTAACTTTTACGCCATTTTCTGCGCTATCAAGCTACTCAAACTACCCACGTACGATCCCACCGGTCATAAAGGGGCTTGCAGCCATTAATCTTAGCAATTAATTAGTAGCAGAGATGCGATGACTGCATCTGGACGTGGGCCAGGAGCGGACGAGATTACCTGCATTTAATGCTGGGAGGCTGTTGCCAACTAACCTTTGAGAGAAACTATGTGGTATTATTCAATGCAGCTGTTTGTATGACGCTTGAAGCGTTACTAAATCATCAGTGTATGAAAGATTGTGCCGCGCGGGGTTCACCCGCGTTCTATTAGTCATAGCGTGATGTAGTATGGCCTATAGCATTCCTCAATAGATGGACGAAGCGAAACAAGTATGTATGGATCGTAGCAAGTGGAAAAAAGTGGTCTCTGCCTACCCCTACGGGAAAGAGGCGTGATTATATGTATGTATGTATGTATGTAATAGATGGACTATTCAACTCAAAAATATTTTTTCAATTCGAACCAGTAGTTCCTGAGATTAGCGCGTTCGACCAAACAAACACACAAACAAACAAACAAACTCTTCAGCTTTATAATATCAGTGTATGAAAGATTTCACTACTGTGTGATTTGGGGGAAGGGACGGTGTTGGTCGGTGACGGAAGGGTCTAGAGAGCATCATCTCATACTTCTCAATACAAAGAATATTTTGTTGCCTGACACGTTCCTAACACGGTCATGGTATGGTACGGTCTATTAAGCACACCTTTACTGTAAGCTAGAAGTCGAACCCAAGATCTCTATTTCTGAGACAGTTACTAGGCTATAGAGGTGGTTAAAATTACTCAACGACAACTTTTGGTTAGCAATTAAATTTTCCACCAATTTTGCGTAGCACTGAAACGCTTTATTACTGCGAAATGAATTATCTAGAAGAAAATTATCCGGATATCCCTGGGCGGCATCAATAAATTAACATATGGACAGACGGACGGCGGTATGTTGTATGTGAATAATCTTTTAATTTTTTTTATATTGTACATTAGACACTTCGCGGTGGGTCAAGTGGCAAAACGCTAGGCCCAACGGTCCTGAGGTCAACTCCTAGGTCGAGCAAAAATTTGTGTCGTATTTTTCGATGGTGTGCAATCACAAAATACTTAATCTCGCTACTCCTCCTCTCCTTTTTAACGACCTCCTTGGTCGAGTGGCTTGCACACCGGTTTTCATGGTGTCGCCATCTCTGAGGTCCCGGCTTCGATCCCCGGTCGGATCAATTTAGAAATACCTGTTTTTTAAATTGTTTCGGGTCTGGGTGTTTCCTATGTATAATAAGTATGTATTTAAGTATATTAAGTATGTTTATCCGTTGTCTAGTTAACCATTTCTCGAGTTTCTTAAGGAAGCTTTTCTTGGGGCTAGATAATCGGTGTGAGTGTGGCAAACATTTTTTTTACATCTGCACTCGGACAGTTCCGTGCTGTTCCGAAATCAGTGTCTATGTGTGCGATTATATGAAGCTTACCTTTTGTATTTCCAGTAGTGCCAGCGGAGTAGTCCCATGATGGGACTACTGATATTTTTTTTCTCCAGAGGTTCAGGAACAATTTGGCCCACATTATCGACCCAGCTTTGTTTGTTTTTTGAAAATCTTTAAAAAAAGGGTTTATATCTACTTACGGACTATGAAATGAAACACATAGGAAACTACTACTGACAGTAATGTAATAAATCAATTATTGTCTTATCAGACTTATAGTAATCAATTACGAATTTACTTTGTTTGCTTTTATTAGTAAACAAGGTTTCCGCTAACATTTAAGTTTTTATTAAGGAAACATATTATAAATAACTATATAGTATAAACTATGCGTTTATTGTCTGAGTATCACACGGGACTACTGGGAAATGAAATCCCAATAGTACAGTCAATGGAACCTCTGGGATTAAAATTACCAGTAGTCCAGTTAATGGAACCTCTGAGAAAAAAAATACCAGTAGTCCCATCATGGGACTACTCCACTGGCACTACTGGAAATACACGACCTTCTGCAGTCTCAAAAATATATTTATTAAAAAAATACAGATACTTATCTCAAATCGATTTGCTAGCCGATTGTTAGCGATCAAATTTTGGACTAACAGCTTAACGTTAAAACAACTTAAAACAGTAATTTAATAAAAACTAAAAACACTGCAAAAAATAATAATTACTTACTCAAATCTTTTTTACAATTTACCGTAACACATTTTACTGGCGCGTACCGCATACACCGATCCTCAATTACCGGTATCGTTGCAAATTAATGCGGTCATTGTGTGTCGAGGGCGCGGCGCGGCGGCGTCCCACAACGGCTGACAAGCACGACGTATAGGCACACATCTTGTACAGTATTGCATAAACACTTTGAAGAGACAGGACAAAAAGATCCAATAATGTTTAAATTATGTCTCTAAGTTTCAGGTGACATAAGACAATGTTAGGTGACACTTTCACCCAGCAACCGTCACCTTACAATAAATTTAAATTAAATATTTATTTCAGAAGATATATCATCCATATGGGTTAGTTAAAGACAAAAAATATTGATAGTGTTATTGGTAGGTACATAATTATTTATTTTTGTGCCAGTGACGATTACGAGAAAGGGTAAGTCCCCGTGATTGTCACTCTTTGCACAAAGGACCACCAGAGCGGTGATGTGAAGCGATCCGCTTCTTCTTATCCATAGCTAAAAGAAGTCCTCAATTTTTAAGTGACCATTTAGCTATGTAAAGTGACAATTTCACACCAGCAGCCGTCACTTAATATGGCTAATTTACCTAAAACTTAGGGGTAGTTAGTGCGATTGGTGAAAATAATATGTACTGTAGGAGGGAGGAGTGCTAAGGAATTCGCCTTCAAACCAAAGTCACGAAAGTTCTTCGATGTAGCAGTCATAGACCAAAGGCTGGCAATAGCAAGTTATATAAAAAATATGTGAGAGACAGACATCAAAGTTGAGACAGTACAAGAGAATGAGTTACCATCAAGAAAACAAAAGAAGAATTTTATTTAATCTAATTAATACGTGAAGCAAAAACTTTGTACCCCTTTTTACGAAAATTGCACGGACGGAGGAGTATGAAATTACGCACACTTAAAGTTTTAATAGAGTACAAAATGTTAAAATTTTTTAAAATTATGCATAAAAATATATTAAATCAATAAAACAAACATTACACACACTACCATGTATTAATATACTAATACTTTGAACAAATTCAAAAATGGAAGAGGAGCGGCAGAAATCTGTCAATGCCAATCCAAACATGATCCAAACTCACATTCTGTCTTTTTTAATTTTTATTGCTTTACAATCCGTGCATCCTTTATAAAATTACGGTCAAATTTAGACCACTGGGCGACCACTAGTATTATTAATTATTCTAGAAATAAATATGGAATCTACCCATATTTTTCCCATTGGCCGATCCTTACCGGTATCGTTGTAAATTCATAAGGTCATTATCGAGGGTGCGGCGTCCCATTACGGCTGACGTGCACGATGCATAGGCACACTTCTTGTACAAATTTGCATATCGACTTTCTAAAAGACTAGAAAAGAGTATTTATTGTATTGTACGAGTATTACAGTATTGCATATACATACATTTTCTAAGAGACTGGATAAGCAAGCTATATAGCTTGCTTATGCTCGTTTTCAACAATGAGTCCTACGTTTTAGGTGACCCTATGCTACGTTAGGTGACATTTTCACTTTGGCAAACAAGCTTTTTGTAGCTGGACGATAATATGAGATCTTGTACGGAAAGAGCTTACGATTTTCTCTGACGGCAGTTTCAGCGTCATCTAATTTTTTTAAGGGCGATGAGAAACTTAAAGGGTTCCTCAAGTCGTGTGAAACAAAACACCGACAGAGGTTTTCTAGAGGGAATAACTACTATATTCTATTCTATTCTCCGAGGGATTCAAGTTGGATTGGGAGCAGAACAACCCGAGCGCACCTCTAAAGGCTAAGACCTCGGCTCGGGTTGACAGAGTCGTCGGGTGGAGAGTAGCCCCCAGACTATACTTTCATCAGAATACGCTTTCACCTCAACTCACCTGCAAGTCTTAGTCAATGACATTTTATCGAATAATTGGCTAATGATAAATTTATAAATTACTAAATGGACAACAAAATTATTAAATTTTAAATTTAGGCAAGTTTATCAGAATCCTTTATTTTATTATCATATATATATATCCTTAATTATTTGTTTGTACTTTTATGCAATTACGTTATATCTGACCCTTTGACTGGTATAGCGTAATATAATTTACATTGGTTTTCGTTTCTATTGCAACTACATAGGGATGAAAGAGGTTCGAACATTTTTGTATGGAACCTGGCATACCTACATGTCCGCCATTTTGAAAAAAACGTGTTTTGGCGGCCAGTGATGAAATGCATGTCAATCGACAGAGTAAGTGATTACAAACAAAAAGTGTTCCGTTATGAAATCTCTAAGTGATACGGTTTCTGAGATGTTTGACTCCAAAAACAGAAAAATAAAACAAAAAAATATATTTTATATAGGTACCTAGTGAATCGTCTAACGTAAATAAGTTAACAAAATTCGCGGTGCACCGAACTGGGTGGAACTAGTTTCGTGTGGCACGGAGGAATTTTGTTAACACATTTACGTTAGACGATTCACTATATAAAAAAAATTTTTTTGTTTTATTTTTCTGTTTTTGGAGTCAAATATCTCAGAAACCGTATCACTTAGAGATTTAATCACGGAACACTTTTTGTTTGTAATCACTTACTCTGTCGATTGACATGCGTTTCATCACTGGCCGCCGAAACACGTTTTTTTCAAAATGGCGGACATGTAGGTATGCCAAAGAGATGCTCTTATGATGGCATTTATATTACCACCACCAGTGAAAGGGTTAACTTTATACTAATTTTAGTAAAATAATATTGCTAACAGAGTTTCTTCACATTTAACTGCTCTCATTCTCCTACGCAACGTTAAACATACATACACTCACTTACAAACCCACACACAAACGCTACACGTTAACACCTTAAACTCACCTTATCTACACTAACACGCACGAATTTTTGGTACCCTATAGCTCGGCTAGTTTAGATTTAATTAGCTTTAAGTATTGTTTAGCTCGACTTGTTTATTCCTTGTCTTATATTAACTCTGTATCCTTTCTGCGGGTGAGGCCTGGTGGCCTGTGGTATAGGTTTGTTATAAACCCATTTCAGGCACCAGTCCTTCACAATTTTAGGTTACTTGTATTATAACACCCTATACAAATTTGTAATGTTTGTGAAGGATTAATAAAGAAATATTTATTAATTTATTTATTTACTGTACCTGGCATAGTCTGGTGGGGGTAGTAGGTAAAAAATGTATGGTCGATTCAAAAGCTCTTTACTTAAGGGTGGGCCGACCAAAAAATGCCAAAAATGCAGTTACGGTTAAGTAAATATAATTGAAAATACTATCGTATTAAATGAACAAAATATATATTTAGTATCATAGGGAAAGTGTTTACAATTTGTCAGAACCATAAATTCATAACACGCTATAGTTTTTTCTACAATATCATTTAAAGTTGGGCAAAGATCATGAAAACGAGTGGCGGCGTTTAGTAGATTTCTTATAGTTTATCTAAATTATTGTACCTCTGATTTTGTCTTAACAATCATCAATGGATAAACTACAAATTGCTAGACTACATTTTTGATTCATCAAGTGGTTATTTAAATAATATTTTTTTATTAAGCACCTTAAATTCCCCATACAAAATTAGTATGGCCGCGCGGCATCAAATAAATATGGACGACGACATTTCAAATAAAACATATGACACTTGTCACTTACGGACGGCGCACCCTTAAGTTTATTATAATAAAAAAAATAGGCTTTGATTTTAATAGAGCGCGTATGAACCGTGCCCTTGATCTACGAGTACGGTGTCTTTGGCCTATGCGAGTGTGGATGTTGAGTGTCTCATGTAAATGTGTACTGGCATTTTGAGGATCGGGCGGGTGTAAGGAGGTGAGGAGAGTCCCACATAACCCAGGGTTGCCCCTAGCCCCGGTGTATGAGCGAGGCAACATTTACCTATTTAAAAAAAGCACCTCAGATTTGACGTAAGAAAAAAAAGAAAGTAGAAGGGAAAACATTAAATTATTTGATCACAATACAGAAACATGCAAAATATCACACATAAAACTAAATATACAGATACACTATTTTCAAATCATAGAACCACTACAAGACTATAAGACCTATAAGACCTACCTATGTACTTAACTACAAAAAAAAATTATTGTACAGTAAAGAGAGGGGTCTCTTCTATAACAGGTTTTTTCAAACTTAACAGAAGAGACCCACACATTTGTAAAAAACTACTTGTAGTTAATAATAAAAATACTTTTGTTTTTTTTTTGACGTAGCCAGAAAAATAAAATAGCATCGTCCAAATAAATAGGTTTCCACATGAACAGGCCAGCAGAAACAAGAAATCGGTCTCTGTTCTACAAAAGGAAAATAATATAATGCTCCTTACATTTTATGAAGTTTTGATAACTTGTTAAAAACAACTGCGTATTGCAAGGGACTGCTTGGGAATAGAGATACGTGTTTAGAATGCTTTATAGGTTGTATCTGGTACGTGTGCAGTGTCCTTTAGGAAGATTTATTAATGCTTCGCTGTATTGGGGTTTAGTATTTTTGGAGGGATTTGTCTAATCTTTAATCTGGATAAATAGAAATGGCTTAGCTTAAAATTGATTTTTTTCTCTATTGCTAATTTAAAGCTACAAACATTATTCTTCATTGAGTCACGACGATATTTTGTACGGTTCATAGTTGAGCCAAACAAAATGGCGGCGGTTGTAATGAACACGGTAATAATAATAATAAACCGAAAGACAACACTCCTGGACACGGCACGTATTTTCAGGAGGTTCCTCACTCTGCAGCCCTGACCACCGGTAGCTTGGGCCCTGCCCCGCTGCTGGCGGTACTCTAGGATTAGGTTTTTATAATGTTTTATTGTTTTTATATTAAAATATTGTAAAAATCTAGTTTTAAGAAAGAAAATTCTAAATAATTTTGCTTACAGATGTGAAGCAGCTTACTAACATTTCTAGTCTAGCGGCTAGAAACGGCTTATTTGGCTTATTATCATCTAGCGATAACTAGCGGCTAGAAACGGCTGCTTACTTCATTGATATATTCACATGATTAGTTTTTGTTTTTGTTGTTTCTCTTTTGATTTATTTACAATAGGATACATTTAACTTAAATAGAAATAAACAATGCCATTTGCATCTGTATTAAGTTTTAAAAACTTAAAATTCTCTTACAAAATGTGATACAGCAGTGGAATAGGACTATTTTAATTATTTATTTGACAGAGATGTTTTGGAAATAGGTATTTATCCATGAAATAAGTTTGGACAGATATACTTGGCTAGTATTATATATATAGTGTATTTCTTTGTTTGGTTTATAATGATTTTTATTTTTATTTTATTTTTTATTTATAATGATGATTAAATCCAAAGTAATAAAAAAATCTTATAATTTTCATACACCACCACCTAAACACAAACGTTGTTTCATAGTTTCCTGTTCGTCTCAGAATTAAGTAAATTAGTAGATATAAACGGTGTGTTCGGTGTTTATTTAAAAACAACAACAAAAATAGAAGAACATAATAAGTGCTACTGTATAACAAAAACAAGAGTTTAACAATAAAAAATGTAGTAAAAATAGTTTTTTTTTCGATGCTCAAGTCGGGTATCTACCCGGTATCAAGCGGCTGGATATTCGTTTCTAGCCGCTGGCTCCGGTAACTTTCGGCTTACAAGCAGCTGCTTGGAAGCCGGAAGTTATCGAAACCAGCTAGTTTACAACTATACTTTTGCCTAGCAGTTGGGCAGTAGGTATAAATTCAAAGATCGTTAAGCGCTTGTTGTTTGTGCTATCTATTTACATTCCAGACGTCCAAGGAACTTAAACTTCAGCTTATTCGTTAACAATTACCTTAAGGTAGGTTTCGCTTAATGCCAAAGTAATTACAGTTTTCGGTTAAAGTTAGGAGCTTAAAGGTACTGTTGTTCTAACTTAAGTTTAAATTTAAAGTTCAATTATGGATAGCACATTTTGGTAAGCTTAACAGTATTATTTGAGATTATGGTAATATACGTATTATTTTGTTGTGAACAAATTACAATTTGAAAAATGGTGTTGACATAATTCCCACGAACGGGTTTCGAACCAGCACCCCATGGCATCAGGTCAGGTCCAACCACACTCTTACTTACTTCAATCGTCTCTGTGGTCTAGTGGTTAAGACCACCGGTTTAGAGCCAGAGGTCCCGGGTTCGATTCCCAGCGGGGGTACATGTTTGTGTACTCGGTTTGGTTGGTGGTAGGGCTTGTTTGCCCGCCTGGCTAGCTACCACCACCTTATCTAAATATGTCACCATAACATCAATGTGTGTAGCATTGTTGTGTTCCTGCAGCTAGAGATAGCCAGTGCCTCAGTAGTTGAGGATTCCGGGTGAAGTGTGCTTCCACCTTCGGCTTTATCATCACTTAACATCAGCGAGATGAAGGCCAAGTAAGATATATTATTTAAAAAAAGCCAAAAGAGCAAAACTTTTTTTCGAAAAGTATTATACAATCTGAGTGAAAGCCAGTTTGTCAATGAAGTTTGCAACGCCGGCCGCCGTCGCCCGGTGAGTAGGCAGTGATATCAGACATAAAAATTACTAGACTACTACTGGGAACGACATGTTATATGATTCTTATATCATATATCATGCCGTTAGACGATTTTCGTTAATTTCCTTTCCTTAGAAAAACGAAAAATGTGTAACGACAGGATATAATGATTTAAGTATCATATAACCTGTCGTTCCCAGTAGTATTTAAGTGGTATAAAGTGAGAAACTAAATATAATATGTTATTTGTATTCCGCTTTTTTAAGATGAGTTTTTGAAGTAATAGCGATAGTATTTTAATTTTACGTCTGGCAACACTCCCACGTAGCCATATTGGTTTTATTGTTGTTAACTTCATTTTTGTTTTGTTGTGTTGACGTTTGAGCAATAGTTTTAGTTGTAAGGCGATTTTCAAAAAATCGTGTAGTTACAAAATGTTAAGAGTGCAATTCTAATTCTACGCTTGATATTGCTCCTTGTGAAGGACTTTAACGTGTACAAATGTTGATCCGTGAGGAAAAGGTAAATACCTACTTTGGTTTTTTCACATTTGCCTACTCCAGATTTGTGTATTTCGCAAATAGTAAAAGGCGTTATTAAAGGCATTTTAGAAGTGGCTTTGAAATAACACCATATGTAACAGACTTAGGAGGACATACATAAAGTATATGGACATACCATAAAGGACATAAGAAAAAAGGGTATTTGTAAAATATTAAAAAATAAATAATAAAATGCAAAATATAATAATTTAAAAGTTTTGGGTTGGCTTTAGTAATCGGCGGCAGGAATTAGGAATTGATAAGGGTTGGTTTTTATTGGGGTTGGTTACCCCTTTCAATCGACACCCCCCCTCACCCCGCGGAGATGCGTGGTTTTTTTTACACGTGTTTGAAGTTACTTAATCTGTTGGGTATTCTGTGCTATTGGATAGGTTAAGTTAAAAAAAATTTTTCCCGAGCGTAGCGAGGGCCAAACGGAAGGGGGGGAGCGTAAAAAAAAATAAAATTTAAAAACTCACGTAATCTGTTGGGTATTTTGTGCTGTTGGATAGGTTTAGGTTTTTTTTTTTCCCGAGCGAAGCGCAGCGTAGCGAGGGCCAAACGAAAAGAGGGAGCGTAAAGAAGAAAAAAAGAAGAAAAAAAAACAACTAAGTCAAAGGTTTTTTCTAGTGATTGATTACTTGATAAGAAGTGGCAGATAAAAACTAGGGGTTTCCGCGTCTCCCCCCTTTAAGAAGGGGGAAAACGCACATCCCTACCCTAAAAAACATCTAATTGTATCAGAGAAATAAGGCCCTAGCATTAAAAAAAAATTCAGGCTAGTTTTTTTAAAACTTTTCCTGACACAAAAATATTACAATTTTTGTGTCACTTAAGAGCGGCCTCTCCGTAGGCTCCTTTGAAACGAATGAAACTACGGGCACGTATAAGCGGTGAAGGCATTGCGGCTTCTCTGTTTCAGCTCCTTTGAATTGAAACTACCGAAAGTGCATTTTACTTTTTAATCGAAATGTCTTTTGGCGTTTTTCTTAAAAAATAGCGTATAAAAATTTAAAGTTTTTTCACAAAAATTGTTTACATAGGTTGTTCATTTTATCATCTAAATATTTGCAGTTAATAAAATGTGACCTTATATGTATAGGTATTTTTTGTATAAAAGGTGTTCCTTTTTCACTGCTCGAATTTTTTTGTTAGTTAAAAAAATAGTGTGTAATGTAATGTTTGTGTTTCAAATAGTGGATACTATGCCAAGAATAGGGTTAACCTTAGCAACGTTTAGTACTTATTGTTAGCAATGTTTCGAGTTTCAGGGCTTGCCCTAATTTCAAACCCTGAGCACGCCACTGAATGATATCTCTTTTTATTTTCTTTTAGTCTTTGCAGTCATTGATCGAATAATGTTTTCGTTTACAGTAATAACCTAAAGAAACAAGTCCAAATTCTCCAGTATTGAAACAAACAATGCTTGTACCACTGCACTATAAATCTTAGGGTGTCGAAAACCTTTCGCCGGTGTATCGGCACAGTAAATAAGAAAGCCACCGTTGAAAGGGAAATAAATCAATACGACGTAGAAGTGACTCGTCAAACTTCTAATTGAAATGTTCGGAGCCCGGAGTGGGGGGGAGGGGGCGCTTTAATAAATCATGCGATCCGAACGCCGATGCGCGGTGCGAGCGCACTCTGTTGCGACTTAGGAGCGTGGTTCATAATTTTTGTTTTTTTTTGTTTTTGTTTCTGCACTGTAATATACACCGAGACATTTTAGTGGTTGTTTTCCCGCATGTGGGTAGATCAGACCATGACACTGAACAACTTTCCCCAAGAAACATAAGTCAATAAACGTGATAATTTTTTAACTTTTCTATACAAACCATGCTCGGTCAATAGAGGCTTTGTATAGAAAAGTGAAAAATTATCTCGTTCTTTGACCTATGTCTCTTGGGGAAAGTTGTTCAGTTTCATGGCCTGATCTACCCACCTGCGGGAAAACAATCACTAAAATGTCTCGGTGTATATATTTTTTTTCAATTTATATTTGACATATAGCCCATATAGGCTGATGAAGGTGAACACATACACAAGTACATACTCTCACGTCCTTCTCCAAAAAGGGGTAGACATAGGATCAAAATCACTGATTTTAAATAAACTCGCGTCAGTGACCTTGACGCCATATTTAGCATAATATAATGTAGGGCTCCGTTGTGGAATAGGTAACATCGCTGTGACAGGTTGTTAGCCGATCGCCTGATGTGCGAGCATCTTGGAACCCTTGTCCCTTAGTCGGCTCTTACGATATGCACGGGAAGTTAGTTGGTATATTCTTTTCACATCCCAGACTAGCATTTTGCTTGACATCATAATTGAAGTTGATCTAAGAGATTTGATTAGAGATAACAAAACACAAATAACATTTTTAGCAAACCAAACACTGCACTAAACTTAAACAAATCAAATAAAAACTTTTCTTTTTAACTTTTTTATTATAGCATTTTTTTTAAAATATTTTACAAAATTCCCTTCTTCTATACATTATGGTATGTCTTTAAACTTTATGTATGTCCTCCTATGTCTGTTACTTTATGGTGTTACTAGCGGCCAGCGGCCGCTCGCGGTTTCACCCGCGTGGTTCCCGTTCCCGTGGGAATATCGGAATAAAAAGTCCTATGTGTTAATCCAGGTTATAAACTATCTGTATGCCGAATTTCATCCAAATCCGTTTAGTAGTTTTTACGTGAAAGAGTAACAAACATCCATCCATACTTACAAACTTTCCCGTTTATAATATTAGTAGGATTTCAAAGCCACTTCTAGTATCCATACATCGCTGGTTTCAAACTTCGACACTATGAAAGGTGAAAAATACCCCAAGACGGTAATTTTTCACGTGGCATTGCCCCAAGTTTCGTGTTCGCAATACCACACGTCTTACTTTGTTTAGGTACGTAAACAACGTTCGTTAATATAAAGTAGTTAACACATTACGTTCTCGAACCTAAGCTATTAGAGATCTTGGCGGGATAGTGAAGAGTCATGTTTGCGTTTTTGTTTTATTTTACAACATTTGTGTTTTAATTAAGAGCGTTTACGCCGCACACTAGCGCTACTAATGAAAAAAAAAACATATCTAGTAATTAGAGATAGAAAACCAAATTATGCTCTACAAACTATTTGAATGAAATAATTTAGCATTTTTACGTCACCTAATGAACACCTCACATGTTATGGTTTAGTTAAATAAGACGTTACGGCCACTTTTAACTATAACGCCATATTTAACTAAACTATAACATGTCAGGTGTTCATTAGGTGACGTAAAAATGCTAAATTACTTCATTCAGATAGTTTGTTGAGCATAATTTGATTTTCTTCCTCTAATTACTAGATATGTTTTTTTTTCATTGGCGGCGCTAGTGTGCGGCGTAAACGCTCTTAAGTAATATTTCTTTGGGTTGATGATGAAACATTTTGTTTAGTTGTATTATATTTTGTCATCATCAGCATCATCATCATCATCTCAGCCAAAAAGTCGTCTACTGCTGGACAAAGGCCTCCCTCAAGGATAAATCACTTTGAGGGGAATTTGCCATAATCGCCACGCTTGGCAGGCGGGTTGGCGATCGCAGTAGGGTGAGAATAATCACAGAGACGCTGCTGCCCATCCTCTGGGATGGTCCCATAGTCGCCTTCTACGACACCCGCGGGAAGAGATGGGGTGGTGGTGGTGGTGATTCTTTATCCCCAGCACCACTTGGGGGGTTATATATTTATTTGTATTAACTATAAATTATATTTCATTTCTTTTGATTGATATTCATTTCTTATATATTCCTGTTTAAAGAAATTTGGAGAGAGAGGATAGTTTCTCGGGTTTGGTATTTAAATAAATGTAAATACATAAATATTTCTTACACTCACACCAATTATCTAGCCCCAAGAAAAGCTTCCATAAGAAACTCTATAAATAGTTAACTAGACAATGCATAAACATACCCATACCCGAAACAATATAGAAAAACAGGTATTTCTAAATTGATCCGACCGGGGATCGAACCCGGGACCTCAGAGATGGCGACACTATGAAAACCGGTGTGCAAGCCACTCAGCCAAGGAGGTCGTCAGAAAAGTCGAATAAAATAATTCAGTTTAAAGTGCTCCTAAAAAGTAAGGCGTCTCTTAACCTAATTTATTCCAAAGGAGATGTTCGTTTTTGGGCCCTTATTTTATTACAGTTTTGAAATGAAGCTTTTTTGATAGATCTGCTTTCTGAGATGATGTTTCCAAAAAGAAAAAAAAAATAAAAAGGCCCCAACATAATTTAAAAAATATTTAAAAACTTGAAATCTTGTTTTCATCATCAAGCTTTTCTTATTATTTTTGGGTTCTTATGAAAGTTTTAAGTGTTTATTATATGAACTTATTTAAACATTCTAAAAGGTTTTTTAAGGTTTCAATGCAATTTCCTGAAAATGAAACCATGCGGTTGCTGGCTGTTAATGGCAAATAAGATTTGACATCTGACACTGACAGTTCACTTCACGAAGTTGTCAAAACATTAGAAAAGCGAAGTTGAAAAGGTAGAAAAAGTTTAGGGTTGCTATTTTATGAATTTTTAATGTCTGACCTTTTTTTGTTATATAATACAAAGTTTGGGTATGTTTAAAAAATATATACATGGAAAGGTTACTTATTTTGTGCTCTTTTCATAAAATATAATTTCATCACTATAAGAATTAGGGGGCCCCCCTAATTCTTATAATATAAGTGATGGGTTGCTATCCGATCGCCTGGTGTGCGAATATCCTGGAACCCTTGTCCCTTACTCGGCTCTTAGGACATGCACGGGAAGTAAAACAGTTGATAGGTACATTCTTTTCACGTTCCAGACCAGCATGGGATTTAATTTAAGCTGAAATTAGTACTTAGGTACCTAATAATACAGTGCCATCTAGTATCACACATAGGAACTCAAACTGGTATCAACGATTAAACGAACTTAGTATGTAGGCTAAACAACCTACTTTGAACCTAACCACTACATAAAGCTAGCTCTCAATATTTACCGCAAGCTTTTATTAGCCTTTGCGTCCTACCTCCGTACAAAAAAGGTCCAAAATGGTCCAATACGCATTTTCTGTTTTACAGCTCCATTTGGAAAATCGAAAGCCCCTTTGAACTGTAAAAGCGAATATTTGCTGTGCAAAGCTCTCGCCACACAACGCGTTCGTGGGGCGTTTTTTAGAAGTTGTTTCCTGTATTTGCCGATAAGACTGAAAGAGCTTGCGGTCTTTACTAGGTTATTATACTCCTTTATATTTCATTTTTGTTCATCGTCATAACCAGCTCACCACCACGCAAGCCCAGTGCGGATTGGTGGTTGTTAACGACTGCTAATGCAGCCGAAGCATGGAGGAACTCGAGATGATACATTTCTGGTTACCCATCCGATGACAGACTTTTGCGAAAGTTGCTTAACCTTAGCCATCGCAGACCAGGCATGGTAACCACTGCACCATGGAGCTCCACTCAGTAATTAAGGTAAAATAACAATGTAATAATCGGCAAAATTGTAGAAATCGTTAACGATTTCTACAATGAACGTCTGTTTTCTACAATGATTGTCTATCTACGAAACGTTGATTGTCAAAACTTGCATTACATTTAAATGTAATGCAAGTTTTGACATGTTAGAGAACATAGTCGTGAATTTATTTTGTTTTAATACCAATATTGTACTTTGTAATTTTAAAATATCTGAATCTTATTGTTATTTTTGGAAAAGTGTTCATTTCTCTTCTCTCTTCTTCTTGGTCTTCTTTTTTTTCTTCTATAATACCGGGGTTAGGTGTAGTTTGAATATTTGAATACCTCATTATTTATTGAAATTGGCAATCATCCCAGTTTAAGCATGACACATGATTGTAATACTCATAAAAATTTTTGTCATACATTTGCGTCTGATTCAAAAAAAATTATTAATTAATAACCTACAATTCTGTAGCGTTATCCATAATGGCGATACAACTTCCGGAGTTACGTTTTGTTAACTGTTGGTGCGGGACAGTCTGCAAATGGAGTCGAGGCTGTATAATCGACGTACTATATTGCAATTGAGCACTTCAGCTGCGATCTTACTTGGGAGCGCACAGGGACGGGCTGTAGGGTTAAACAAGCACTCGAAAATAAAAAATATATCATTGAAAAATATTTTATTGCATCAAATGTTTTAGGAATCATAAACTAATGCGTTTTAGAACGCAGCCAGCTACCTGTCATTAGATGTCATCGGTTTGACATCTCTCTCTCTCGACTACCTACCATTCTGCGATGTACAAGTGTTTTCCTCAAATACTTATATAAATATCCTAGGTTATTTTCTTAATACTGGTTTTGTTTTACTACAGAAATTACAAAATGGAGCGTGCTTAACAATAGCTTAAAGCCACAGTCGACTTAAAATGTATCATTTGCTTCAGGGTGCCTAGTGTGAGTTTATCCGTATTTATTCAATTACGTTTACGAATACGAAATTTAGTATGATATTGAAGCAGCGCCCCCTGGCGACATACAAGAGGAGTTAAAATTTTCCCACACAAATTGTCGTTTTCGTTAACGTGATCGAATGGCGAATGAAACACGCACTAGACACCCAGAAAGCACGTAAATTCGTCGGTCCAAGCTGCATTAGCAGTCGTTAACAACCGCTAATCCGCACTTGGCCCGCTTGTTGGTCCATGGCTCGTTCTCCCTGTGGTTACCATCTGAAGGCTCGAAAGTTCAGAACCCTTGTCATGACGTGACCGTGACGTTTTGTAATGGCAATTAGCATTATAAAAAGTGCGCCTGGCCCAGCATGTCAGAGGGTTAAACTCTGCCCGTGGAAATGATGGCAAAATTTCGGTACAATTGCAATCGGTCCTCGGTACGTACCTGCGTAAATTCAGCGAGGAGCGCTAAGGTGTCGCCATAAATAAGACACCAACGAACCGGAAGTTACTCGCTCAATGTTATTTGGTATTGTGCCGCCATGCTGCTAGTTAACGTTTGCACAGGCCAATGCGCCAACGTTTGCACCAGTATTGGAACCAATGTCTGCTTCATTTTTAAAAATAATGTTGAACACTGTACCTACAAGCCATAATGCGATAAAAGAAAAGTACAACTATTTGAATTGTTTGGATATTCTTACCAACAGATGGCGCATTGCCTAAAATGTGTCTTATTCTCTGAATCGCGCTATAGAAGTGTTATGGTGCGTACTATGTATATAAGCAGCCCAATGTTTTTAATATACAAGCTCAACAGTACATCTTAACAGTTTTATTTTATTAGTAAGTACATGGTTACTACCAGTAGGTGAACAAAGGATATTATAGTACATGGTTCTATGCTATTACATTGAGACCTAGGCATAAAAAAAGACCTAGGGTCTTTTCAAACACTACACATTGAAATGAAACATTTTTAACGAAATTACTCGTGTTATAATTTACATATAAATATTTTGTCTTGACTTAATTATGAAACAACTGACACAGTCTCCCGTGACCACGGACACTGTAAAGGCATTAAAACATCAGTATAAAATAATATGCAAAATGAAACGAGAGTACCATCAAATAGTGTTTAATTGCACTACATATTAAAGAAAAATGTTTATTCAACCAATTTAATGCAATTTAAAGAGCACCTTTGCCACTTACCATTAAGTGAGATAAAGGGCAACCACATCTACATATAGGAAAGATAAACAAAAATTTTAACAAAAAGAAAACCGACTCGTTAAAATTAGACTGATAAAATTGCACTAAAAAGTAAACAATAATTGTGTTGTTTAGTTTGTTCAACTTACTTGCAATTAACCTTTATTATACTCAATCTTATACACGGTGTTACAAAATACCCCGTAAAAAATATAATAAATTATCAAAGCCAAAAATATTGTCAACCCTAGTAAGCTGTCATGTCAGGGAACCGGAGTTTGCATAGATTATTTTACAGAGAGGCCTACCTACCAATTTTAATAATTGTCAACTTCAATGGTTTCTGTTTTTCATCCACAAAGGTTCAATACTATGATGTCATTATACTTAAAAGTACTGGCTTCAAAAACGTCAAGACGGACACAATGTTACGTTGTCAATTTCAAATCTTCTTACCGATATTCTACAATTGTCTCGTGTTTTTTCCATTTTTTTTTCCAAAATGACGATGTTTTCTAACTCAGAATATTACGATATGATGATATGCGTAAGCCATGAAGATAGCAATTTAAATCGTGCTCGCGAACTGTATCGGCAACAATTTATCGATGGAAGACCACCGACGTTGAACAGCGACGGCTACCTACGTACCAGTGTTTTCTCAACATGTCAAGACGCCTATATTCCATAGGCTCCTTTCATCGGTCTACTGGAGGTGGACGTCCAAGCACAGTCGATACCAGGCAGGCTGAATTAGTGTTAGAGCATTTTGAAGAAGAGCCAACCACGAGTACGAGACGAGCCGGAGCAAGATTCTGTATGAACCATGTTGCAGTTTGGCGAACCCCGGTTGGGGTGACGACCTCTATCACTATCACACACACAGGAGCTGATACCCTCCGATCATGCATCCAGGAGGAACTTCTGCGAGTGGTACCTCAGGCAGCTAACTGCCTAACTAATTTACTAACTAATTTCGTAAACTATGTTATTTGGACGGATGAGGCAACATTCACGAGGTCAGGACTTTCAAATGTCCATAACGATCACGTTTGGGCGAGAATCGAGAGACGCGAGAATCCACACGCTTCACGGCAGGGCAGATTCCAACACCAGTGGCGGCTGAATGTGTGGGCTGCCATTTATGACGGGCATGTCATTGGTCCTGTCATTTTGCCATCACGTTTGAACGGTGGCAACTACCTAACGACTTTCCTGTGGCCGATAGGAATACTTTGACAACCAAAAGAACATGGTGTTTCAGCACGATGGAGCTCCGGCTCATTATGCTCGCAACGTGCGAGAGTATCTCAACGTTCGCTTTCCGCGAAAATGGATCGGCCGTGGGGGACCGGTGCTATGGCTCGCTCGTACTCCGGATATCACACCCTTGGACCTCTTCTTATGGGGTTATGTTTAGGACAGAGTCTATTTCTCCGATTGCCCAACGGTTTTCGAGATGGAGCAGCGTGTAAGATCGGTGTTCGCGTCAATAACACCGACGATGGTGCGAAATGTCACACAAGCCATATCCCGACGAGCGAGGTTGTGCATTGAGCAAGGCGGAGCTCACTTTGAGCCGTTCCTGTAAAGACGTTCATTACGAAAAAGTAAATGTTGTTAGTTTAAGTTTCTTCGTTAGGTTAGGTCTTTTAAAATCTTCCAAAACTCGACTTGTAATATCTATCTAATCGAATTCTGTACATTTTGTTAGTATGTCTCTTTATCGTTTCACGAATTAGGTAAAAATGTACATAAACATTCTGCGTAGTTTACTCTTTAATTTTACTGAAATAGGGTTTGCACATCAATGAAAAAAAAAATGTTTTTATTTTTTTTGGCGGTAAGTCATACAGTGATAGTACGGTTCTCAAATATTGTAAATGGACTTGTTATAAGGTACCATTTAACCCTCTTTCGGCTTAACGGGTATTTTTGTAACATTCTGTATATACTTAACATCACATCTCATCCCCCTGTGCGGTGCCGGGGATAAATAATTGCACCACCCCCTCTCGTCCCGTGGGTGTCGTAAAAGCCGACTAAGGGACTATTCCAGAGGATGGGCAGCAGCATCTCTCTGAGGTTACCCTCAACCTACTGCGATCGCCAACCCGCCTGCCAAGCGTGGCGATTACGGCAAATACCCCTCATATCCTTGGGGGAGGCCTTTGTCCAGCAGTGGACGTCTTTTGGCTGAGATGATGACATCTAACAGAACACATATTACAACAACAAACAAGCAAATACTTACCAAATATTTACTTGCAATCCATTAGTCTGCTTATATAGACAATCATTTTATTAGGAAAATATATTATAAGTACAATTATTGATATTTTTGGAGCCGGTGCCGGACAAGCCGAGAAATAAACAAAAATTTTAACAAAAAAATGTTTTTGAATGCAACGTGAAATATTTCCTAACATTATACCTACATATAACATTGCTCAAATTGAATTCTGGGATCGAAAGCTTGTTTTTTTTCTTTTCCGTTTCTGAGGCTGGGGCCTAATTGACCACACTTTGTCTTTTGTTTTTTTATTATTATTGTGACTGTAATTTTGTGTCTTTTTTATAATATTTATTGAATGTAATTTATTTTTTGTAGTGTGGGCCAATAAATGTATTTTCTTTCATTATTTCTCTCATTCTTTCTTTCTTTACCGTAAAAACATGATTCCCGGATACGATTAATGTGCTCAGTCATCCCAGATGACGAGGCGTCGATTGTACCTCAACGAACTCTTATAAATCGCATTATATCATAACATTGTTGTACGCTTTTCAAAGCCCGTGGCTATATTATAATATGTTCAGGCAATTTAACATCAAAGAGCGAAGAAATGCTTGTACAGAAATTCTGAACAGACATGGATGTACGAAATATTTCTAAAATGGCATTGAGTAGTGTTAATAAGGTCGTTATCAAGTTGTATTATACTTTTAGAGATTTTTATCAATGAGCTATTAACACAATATTATATATCCTGTCTCAGCATAATACTCCCACGACACTCGCAGTTGGGCTGAGTGGCGCATGATGAGCGCTGTTATTCATTGCATAAGACATAATTTCAGTATAAGACGACGCATTGGTAATTTACGTGGCGGGGATCTTGATTTTTCCCAACAATTACAAAACATATGAAAGTGATATTTGATGACATGATTTTTCATTTAATTGACTTCATTTTGTTAGTTGAAGAAACACGATTTTTCAACTTTTATTACAGAGAAAAAAAATATCAAAGTAACCCTTTTTTAAAACATAGATTCACATTTTACAGGCTAACCAGACCGATTTAAGCATCTAAATTTTCTTAGTAGATTAGTCTTATCACACACTTCATAATTGTAGTTAATTTTTTTAAATTATTTGTAGTTTTAATTTGAAGGAAAAAAAAACAGTTTTTCTTATGGTACGAGGCGCAAACGCTCGTATCAAAACGTATGAGATTTATTGTTTAGCGATGCGTCGCCTTAAGCCTTCATAGGCACTTATTGACGTCAATACTATAAAATCCAAATAAAAATAAAAAGCAAAAAAAAATGTTTTGAGACTAAACTACGGAACCTGTTAAGTGGAAATAAAAGTCCAGACGCGAAGATAACTGGTGCAGCGTGGAAACAAACGTAACATCAGTTAACCTCACTCTGCCGGCCCACAAGGTGCTTCTTCACGCCTATCTTAGAGGACCCCATATCATAGGAAGGAGGGAAAAAAACAGTTCGGATTTTGGACTTTTCTCTTTAGAAGATTGTGTTATTACTGTTAGACCTTGAAAGTTAAAATTTTGTAAAATGATTACATGTTACATGTTCTCGTAAACAAAGTTGCGAGCAGTTGCTAGCTCGCTTATAAGTATACAAGATAAAGTTGCTCCAAAAAGGTTAATCAATAACCTTAAAGGGTTCATCGGTTCGTAGCTCCTCTGCACCGCTTATGAATTCATAATAAGACGCGTTGATAAGCACCTACATTGCGTGCTAAGTACCGAAGTTGTATCGTCGTCGTATTAACACCAAATTACTTTGGGGAAAACAACATTTAATTTATTCGTGCAAAATTTGCAGGAACACCCACTGATGCGACGTTCGTTCATTTACGGCGTGTTTGGGTTTCTTTGTTTTTTTTTATTTATAAAAAAGACACAAGGAACATAATATTGCTTGAAGAAGTATGGTATCAGCACTGAACTTTTTAATTCTTTCGGGTAAGCACTTAGCCTTCATCTCATCTTATGTTAAGGCGAGGGTTTCCAATAAAACGGTGTTTTTAAATGAGTTTTATTCAAAATGTACAAGGGTTTTAAATAAAATAAAAATATGTTATTCATTGGCCTTTTATCTTGTAATTTCGGCTGGTATTTTCACGATATTTTACAATTTCCTGCATCGAATATAATATCAAACATACGTCTTATTAATAAACTAAATATCATTTCATTCAGGCTATACACTGTTTCAGACAAAGAAAAATATACCAAACCAATTGTCTTTGAATATGTAATAGTCGGCCATTATAATTTTAATAATAAGTAATCGTTCAATAAAATCCACATTATTGCCTAATTCGACGCTCGTGCCATCATTCAGTCCCGAGCGAAAACCCTTGGAAATCTCAGTCGGAAACGCTCGAGTACTTATATATTATTATTCAATGGTTATGTGATGATAAATATCTATGACTATGACTAAGTAGGATCGAAACTTCCGGATGTTTTGGGTTTCAGGAAAATTTCCTAACATAATAATATGGAAAATTTCCTGGCAATTTTCAAATGTAGATGAGGCGGCGAGGTCACATTTCTCGTAGGGACGACCGTAGATGGAGCGAGAGAGTTCTGGCGTGTAGACCCCGAACAGGAAAAGAAGCGTTGGCAGACCACCGGCCAGATGGTTTGATGATAATAAAATGACAGCAGGCCCGACCTGAATTAGAAAGGCCACAGACAGCACAATGTGGATAATTAGAGAGACATACGTCCAGCAGTGGATATCACTATGCTGAATAGAAGGAAGGAAGGAAGCTAGACGAGGCTGAAGGTAGCAGTGCACTTCACCCGGAATCCTCAACTGATGAGGCACTGGCAATCTTATGATTAGCCGCTGGAACACAATAATGATGTTATAGCGACATAGTTATTGAGATTTTTTTCTGGCTGTTAATTGTTAATTATCGCTTTAAGCGATAAGACCGCCTTTGCCCACCTCGATATAAATTTTTTTGTTGTTTTGTTTCTACTTTTCTGTGTGTGTGTGTGCAATAAAGAGTTTTATCTATCTATCTATCTATATTATTTAAAATTTAAATGGGTTTGATGAGCAGTTTTACACTGACGTCTAGCGAATCAGGACCATGGTCTAACTTTCTTTTCCTTAAGTTGATGGCTTTGTGCGATTAGCACATTTAGCCAGTGTCAAAGTAATTTTTCTTACAAGTAATATATAAGTAAACAATATTTCCTTCTTGTTTAAATGATGATGAATGATAATAGAAATAAGAAGTGAGAAATGATATACCCTCCAACCCCTCGAGTGTCTCAGTAAAGATGTGGGGCTTTACTAAATCCTCGGGCAGACTTCTTGAGAGAATTTGAATAGTGTAGTTGCACTGTTTTGTTTCATTTGCCAACACTCATGCGCACTTACGAACACTTAACGGTAAATAATCCACCATTATTTCACATTAATATTAGACATAACACAAATTTTAGAAAATAAAACAAAACCGCAGACATGACTCTTCACTTTCCCGCCAAGAAGTCCATGGTCTAACTTAAAAGAGACCCAACCACAATTTTTTTTTTACTTTATTGGACAACAAACAGTCATGTATACAACTAGTTGTAAATAATCTAATTTAGACTTTGAGTGCCTACAAAGATATATTATAACAGTTAATGTAAATGGAGTCGAAATAGGTATTCACGCCTGGAAAAACATCAACCTGCCACAAACTATCTTGAACCTTATGAGTAAGACATATGGTTGAAAATGTGTTATAGAAGTTTGACATTTTTGGATAGGTTAATGTGTAGGCGACTGTACTAACCATTTTTTTACTTAAGTTAAGATATTTTGGGAAAATAACGGTTTATAACGTTCTAGTGTTATAACAGTTATTGTGGATCAAAATGAGTGACTAACAATTTACATCTAGTTTTTTTTATTTATTTTTTATTTTTGATGTGTAACATCTTTCCTCTCGCTTTCTTGCAATTTGTGGGAGTGATTTCGCGAAACGGGACGGAAGTGTGTAACAGGAAATCGAAAAAGCGCGCAAGCGCGCGCCATTTGATATGACGAATGATCGCGCGGTAGTAGAGTTGGCCGTGTCAATTAAATAAAATACAATTTTCATTAAAAATAATTATTTTTTTAATAAAAAAAATCATTTCATATAATACCTGACCCATTTTTTTCAATATATAATATTAAAATTGCTTTTTACTAAGGTGAGATATCAAATGTTACACATCATTATGCGACTAAGGCTCACTCGTTTTTATTTTATTTTATTTACTATACTTCACACTGTCAATCCGATAATTCCCACGAGCGGCTAGCGAAAGCGACACTTAAAATTTGTCTTTACTAGTTCCATCGGTGGCACCAGACCTTTGGCCGGCAACCCTCCTCACTTAAAACCTCCATCCACAATAAGATATAGGTCGTCCTAAAAATGTGTTCGAGTATTCACAAAGCATACAATAGCATACAACCTTTTTCCGAACCAGTAGTTCCTGAAGCAAACTGTCACGCTACATTAAACCCAATGTTGGTAGAAGCACGTTTATTAAAACACGCCGTTTAAAAAATATTAAATATATTTTTTTGTGAAGGTTAGTCCACATTTCGTAACATGTTAAGTAACATGTTACACAACTATAACTATGAGTCTAAGGTATAAGGTTGTGTTTTTGACACCTGTCGTTCACACTAATAAAACATGCTACTTAACCATGCTATATAGCATGTTTTGTCATATAGCCTGGATTCACATTCATAATCGGCAAACAAGCTTATCGTCCAGATGGTAAGTGATCCCGCAACCCGTAAAGGTTGCAACACCTTCATCAGCTCAATTAGATGTCTCCACTGCTGGGGCACGAGCCGTCCCTAAGGATGGAAACAGCACGAGGAGAACGGGCCATACACCACGCGGGCCCAGTGTGGTGCGGTGGTTCTTAACAACTGTTATTGCAGCGGGGACCTACAGCATTGTATGCCTTTCGAAGTACGAAAGAGTTCGATGTGATACATTTTTGGGACAAAATAAAAACACTCCAGACGGTAAGCCTAATACATACATGAAAAAGTGTTGTTATATTTTCACATATTATTATTATTTTTTGTGTTTTTTCTTAAATGCAATAATGGGTCAATTGACGTATAATGTTATATTTTTATTTTCAACTAGCTGTCCCGGCAGGCCTTGTTTTGACCTATATCTCTAAACCAAAGTTACATTTTTTTTTATGTTAATAGCTTTCCCGACAGATTTCGTTCTGTCATAAATTATTGGCCTGTCGCAGTATAATAGAAATAAAATAACATTGAAAGTCTTTAGTAATATCTAACGTGATAATATTTTTATTTTAATGCCCGATATTTATTGTTTGATTACTTGGCGCGTAAATAAACAAATCTGACCTCTAATCAACTTAAAGGCATACCTACCAAAGATAATCTTAACGCACCTTTGTTTTGTTTTGATTGACGTCAAATGTTTGACAGCTGGGGACAGAGTGGTTTGTATGGAAAAAGAAAATTGTTGTTTTAACTATTTTCCTCGTATTTTTTACGTTTTTCTCTCCATAAGAACCTTCCTCAGACTTCTTCAAACACAACAAAAAAGAAATCAGCCGTTCTCGAGTTTTGCGATTAGCAACACATTTAGCGATTCATTTTTATTTATAGATAGGTAATGAATTTATCAATTAGAATGTTACTGTCTTAGATTAAAACAAGTTTTAATCTAAGGTTACTGTACCTTATTAAAATAAAATAAAAAAATAAAAATGAAACACCGCGCTTGAGCAACGTACACATATACCCCTCTCACGGACATGGAATCTCGAACCATCTCGAACCAGTCTGAGCGCGATTTGTTAGATGAATTTTTATGTACCTTCAGCAGTCTCCTTATTTTATGTAGGTAATTGGTCACCCATCCGATAACCGGCCTTTGCGGAATAGTAATCGCATACCGGGCGCGTTAACAACTGCGCCAACGAGCTTCTCAAATACCTTCAGTACTTGTACATTATAAATTAATATACATTTATCTATTCCATTATACATATACTTAGGTTTCGAGTGACATATTTTTTGGGACGCGGTCGTAGAATCACACGGTTGTACCGAAGTGATTAACAACACGTGTTCAAGCCATTACGGGTTACCGATTACGCGGCCGATTAGGGCCCGGCTTTCCCAACGAACTTTTTGAAACTTTTTTTCAGTGGCATCGCAACATTTGGCGAAGGTAGGTACCTACCGCCCACACGTACGGTTTCACACCGTTTTTATTACGGTGGCCGTTCGTTCCGAATTACCATTTAAATTGGTGTCGATGAATATTTTCTCTGGTAAATGTCTGCTGTTTTATTTCCATTCATTTTTGGGAGATAGTTATTGGGCTACGATGAGCTTGTATGGAGCTCCGAGTCATATTTATTTTACGTCGGGCTCAACCTTTTTATATAGTTACTGTATTAATATGTTGCCATATAATTTAAGTTTTCAAATTACAAGCTTGTCTTGTAACACAACATGTTTAGTTCCGAATGTTATAACTAGATGGCGCTGCTTATTTGCGTTGCCGAATGGCGCTATCGTTTCGTCTTCTCAAATGTATTAATTAGTTAGCCAATTAGTCAGGTCCATTCAATCAGATAGATTGGAAAATTCTTACCGTAACCTGTAGAACCTTTCAGGTATAAGCTGAGTTAGGGGTCAGGGTCACCTGTAGTCCGCCCCTAACTAACTGGTCTGGTTATAACAAAAAAAAATACAGTAAGGCTCATGGTCAATAATGGCAATGTACCTTGCCTTGCACTTAGTCTTGTAAACAAAAATAGACCTTGTTGTTCTAAGATATGCAAACAACATCCACTTTTAAGGTGTTTGCATGTAGCAGTGTTATTTTTATTATGTGTTGTGCTTTGTTGCTATGTATGTGAACATGATCTAAGTAATTAGAAAACATAGATTAGACCAACTGTCCCGATGCTCCTTTTTATATATTTTTTTTAAAGTAGTATTTCTTTTTTAGATTGTTTTTGCATGTATGTATAAATCTATATCATATCCTATTGTAGACTAAAATGCGAGATTCATTATCTGTATTTTCCCCTCAGGCTGAGAACGACAACTTCCTAAAATGACAAGTTCCGAAAACGACAACTTCCTAAAACGTCTATTCTAAAATAGACAATTTTCGAAAATGTCAAATTTTGAAAACGACTAATTTCGAAAATGTCAAATTCCGATAACGACAAATTCCGAAAATGTCAAATTTCGAAAATGACAAATTCCTTCCACCATGTTTAATGCAAATAAATAAATAATAAATACTATCCTAAGCCGTAAAGCAGTAAACAAGTAGCGCCCACCTGTCTTACAACACTAAACTCGAGGTTCAAATCAATCAACTATAAGATTTTGTTCCCAAATCATCAGGAATGTCGAGTAACGCTTACAAGTGAGATATCAGGGGGTAGGAATAAAATTTGCTTTCTAAATAAAGGACGGAACATTGTTACGCTGACCCCGCCTACGGAATTAGGTCGCACGCAAAGATAACTAACTCTATAGAGCTGCTATTACCAATTTAAATATAAAAACTTTTTTCATATTTTTATTATTTTATACTTATAAATTTTTCATGTACCTACAACATTTTAAACTTTGTACTATAATTGTACTAAAAGTCTGAGAGACGTGGGGAAGTGTTGCGTCTAAATAGTTTTTTTTCTATTTTGTGACTACCGCTTTTTATGGAGTCTATTTATAATTTAATATTTAAGTTACACAAAGATAAAATAGTAAAATAAGAAACCTGAAATTGGCTTTACTCAATGTAATTGTCAGTAGAAAAAGTATTAATAAGCTAATAATAAGCTATTTGTACAGAAAAAACATAATCGCTACTTTTCTTAAACATTAGCTAAACGAGCAGTTAGTTTCTTACAAATAGAAATTATTATTAACTGTATTATTAACTTTTTATTGTATTGTATTAACTTGCCTTTACACAAGAGTTTTAGAGATGGAAACGAAAGGTGGTGTGTTCCCGACAATAGCGATGAGAAGTTATTTTTATTTTTTATTTTAGTAAATAATCATCTATTAGCCGTCTATACAACGTGTAACAAAAAGATGTGGTCAAAATGAATAGATCCAAAGTATATCCCATCTAGAACTTGTATGTGTTGTTATTAAGACACAATTATTAACTTTAATTTGTCATGCAATGGTTAATGAAATATTTATATTTGTGAAGTGATGCGCGTCAGGCGCGCTTAAGCAAGCAACAGTGATTATAAATGTTAGTACACAGAGGTTACTAAACCACTAGGGCAGAAACTTGATTATTTAGATGTGACGTCACAATAGAAATACTAAATTAAAAATTGCGTAACACATTAAAGTTAACAATCATGACTTAGTAACTCTGCATACAAGATCTAGATCGGATACACTTTGGATCTTTTAATTTTGACCACACCTTTCTGTTACACGTTGTATACGTGATCGGTATTATTGATGCCGAAAACTTTAAGTTTCCAAAAGGAACTTTAAATTTTAAGCGATAGGTTTGCCTTACGGCCAAAAGAGCACCTAACCTCTATGGCATACCTACATGTCCGCCATTTTGAAAAATACGTGTTTCGGCGGTCAGTGATGAAACGCATGTCAATCGGTAGAATAAATGATTACAAACAAAAAGTGTTCCGTGATTAAATCTCTAAGTAATACGGTTTCTGAGATATTAGACTCCAAAAACAAATATTTTATTTTTACTTATCTGTTTTCCTTGAATGACATAGTAAGTATATAATACATATCATACATATATACATATTTATACATATCAGTCAGCTCATAGCTTCTTAGCTGCGGCCTAGGACGGCGTCCTCCCATACGGGTGGCTGTACTGAGTCCACAAAACAAACACCGTGATCCCGGTGGACCGGTGGACATGATAACGCAAATAACAATAACAATAAACACTAACAAAAACTAAACAGTAACGTAACAAAAAACTGCTCGTGAGGAAAATAATCATTCGTGCACTCACACCAGGAGGATAGAAGCCGAATGAAATGAATGACAAACGTTAAACAAAATGGCGGAAGGCGGGGTGCGGCGTGGGGAGTTATGGTGCACCGAACCGGGTGGAACCGGTTTCGTGTAGCACGGAGTAATTTTCTTAAACTCATTTACGTTAGACGATTCACTAAAAAAAAAATGTTTTTTTTTACTTTACTTTTTTGATTTTGGAGTCAAATATCTCATAAACCGTATCACTTAGAGATTTCATCACGGAACACTTTTTGTTTGTAATCACATACTCTGTCGATTGACATGCCTTTCATCACTGGCCGCCAAAACACGTTTTTTTCAAAATGGCGGACATGTAGGTATGCCAGGTTCCATACAAAAATGTTCGAACCTCATTCCCGGTGGTTTTTTAAGGGTTGACAAAACACAAGTGTGTTTTACTAGTTTCCGAGGCGGTCGAGTCATCAAACGTTTGGTGGTATTAACAACTCTATACAAATAACATCTTACTTGTTGGAGAAATTCTTCTCCCAATTACGGATTTCTGGAAGTATGCGCAGATGGCCGAGGAAATAGAATAATTTAATTCTTACCGGCTGGCGGGCGTCTGACCTTGGGAGACGTTCGATATTTAAATTATGAATACATTTTGATTTGGTATCGAATCAAAATGGCCGCTGTGATGTAGTGGTTAATGACCTGTCTCAGGCATCCAGATGTCCCAGATTTGATTATGGTAATGGTTGAAGGACGTTCTTGTTATGAGTGTGCTTGGCTTGCTACCACATTTTTTATGTTTAAGAGCGTTTACGTCGCACACTAGCGCCGCCAATGAAAAAAAAAACATATCTAGTAATTAGAGATAGAAAATCAAATTATGCTCAAAAAACTATCTGAATGAAGTAATTTAGCATTTTTACGTCACCTAATGAACACCTGACATAACTCGTTACGGCCACTTTTAACTATAACGCCATGCTAACGTAAAAATGCTAAATTACTTCATTCAGATAGTTTGTTGAGCATAATTTGATTTTCTATCTCTAATTACTAGATATGTTTTTTTTTTCATTGGCGGCGCTAGTGTGCGGCGTAAACGCTCTTAGGAGGTCTTCAATAAAATGATTATTCTTTAGAAAAATCTGTGTTCGGGGTCTTACAATAATGAGTTAACAGGTATTAAAGTAACATTGAAAACTTTGACGTTATAATTGAAAACCTACATGACTCTACTGCAATAATTTCACATAATATCAATAATAGCGTTTCTCGTACCTTTCGACATCTGGACGCGCTCGTCGCTCAGCCTACTATCTCCACTTAAATCTTCCTCCTTGCAACACTAACATCTAAGGCGATTCTTTTACTGTCCAAGCAGCAAAACTTTGGAATAAGTTACCAATACCTCTACGAGATAGTCTTATTTTTTTATGTTAAAAGGAGGCAAACGAGCAGGCGGGTCACCTGATGGAAAGCAATCACCGCCGCCCATGGACACCCAATGGCAAAACCAAAGTTATCGCAGATGCGTTGCCAACCTTGAGGAAAGAATTGGATCTTGAGGTGGGAGTAGGAATTGGAAGGGGGGAGGGGTGAGAGATGGGTCTCCGGTACTTTCACTCACCGGACGAAACACAACAGCAACGAGTGCCGTTGTTTCACGCCGATATTCTGTGAGAGGGTGGTGTTACGCCGGGCGAGCCGGCCCATTTCGTGCTGCAACGCAGCGTGGCTCTACCACTCAGTCAGTGTTACTCATTTAGCACCACCCAGGGGTCACGTGTAGGGTCTCAAGGGTAAACCTACGGACGCGAGTAATTTTACCCCCCAATAGTCGCACTGAAAGTACTTTTTAAAAACAATTAAAAAGTTATACGTACTATCGGTAACTTGAGTGGCAGGCTATGTTTATGTTATCACGTTATGTTTTTCTATATAGAATATAATAATATATTATATAGTAGTATATTCATAAGGGGGGAATAAAGCTTTGAAACACCGTGCTAGCCACTGCATGTTGGCGAGTCTACTCTTTCAGAGGGGATTTAATACCTCTAGGCTTATAGTAGCCTCCTGCATACACAGATGATCAGGTTAATTGACCGCCGCCTGAGACTCGGCGTGCGGCTCGTTATTCATATTCATATTTTTGTGTATATATGTAGTTTAATGTGTGGTTTTATTTATGTTATATACTTAAATGTCATATTTTCTTAATAGTTCTGTGCGCAGCTTGTCTATCTAACTAGCTACTTCCATACTATCCTGCCACCATGGTCTGCTGGAAGAAATATCTTTTTAGAGATAAGCTAACCTGTACTAATGCGATCCAAAATGTTAACCATAGTAAATGTTTTTTTGTGTACGACCTAATAAATAAATAAATAAAATAATATATTGTCATACTTACATAATATACGATAGGTATACCGATTTAAAATAATTACAATATATGCTATTTTGAATAAAACTAAGTATTTACCTACTTAGACACATTCTTACAAAAAATGTGATTGATTAAAACCTAATTTGGGGTTTAAACTTGATTTTAACGCAAGCAGATTCGTAAAATGTTTTTCATTCAACGTGTGGTGCTCGCTTAAGTTTCAGAAAACAATATATAAATAATTAACATACACTCCGAATGCGAATAAAACAGTAAACATAGATAGGTATATATTATTTTGTTTTTCCCCTCGTAAGGCGTACTTAAAAGAAGTTCATTCATCAAAACCCCACGCTGATTAAGTCCTTAACAGAGGAAAAATCGTGAAGAGATGCTTGCTATTTTTTTTTTTTCGTAAAAATCACTGCCTCCCCCTTAGAGTCTTTGTCCAGTGTTGTTTAGGGATCCCTAAGCCCGAGAGATGTTTGATTAACTTTTTTAATAATGAAATTCTAAAGTTCAATGTTGTCTGCTACTTCCGACCTTTGCGTGCTTTATTCAGACTTTTTTTTACTTCGTTTGAGTTATTAAACGCGGAGTTATAATTATATGCGAATTCGGGGTTTTTTTCTTGATATTTTTTTTAGTGAAAGTTTTTTAAGTTTGGTGAAGATTTGACTGCAGATTATTGTTAAACTTGTTTTCTAAACAAGACTTTTATCGTTGTGCTAATATAAAACCTTTTGTTGGGTTGACATTGTCACCATAGTAATACATATACTTTGATTATATAATATTACAAATAATATTGATTTAAAAGTAAAAAATCTAATAGCATATCTTTTATCAGTTCGGCACAAAATCTAAGCCAAATTGAGAATATTTTTTAAAGCTTTTGTAAATAGATCGGGTTATTCCATTTTTAACTTAAGTTGAATATTTTCTCAGTAAAAAGTTTGTTACACAAAAGGCTGTCAAACAGAAAAAAGGATTATTTATTAAAAATAATTAAAAAGAAATATACTTTCATATTTAGAACGCGCCGCTCATAAATTACGGAACCACCAAAATTAATGTGTCCAGCACACCTCCGCTTTTTACCTCGCGTCAGCGTAACTAATGGGCGAATTTTGTTCTTTTGTTGTTCAGCTTTTTTTTTATAAATAAAAAGCGTCCACGTCCTACGAAATTGGGCACCGAGTCATTTTTCATAATTGCCACGTAATGATAATCATTTCTGTGGGCTTTGTTTTACTGGAAACGTTGTGAGGTGAAGTTTGGAAAATGGTTAAGCGTGAGTGGAAATAAAATGGTAAGTAGGAAGTTATTCAAATTTAAAAAAAATATATGTTTTAAAGTTTATTGATTCTTTGCTATCCTCAGGCTAAATTCTGTATGGAATGTTGAACGCTGCGTGAGTTGCGCCCAGTGCGGTGCGGTGGTTGTTAACGACTGCTAATGCAGCCGGGACCAACGGCTTTACGTACCTTCCAAAGCACGAAGGAGTTCGACTCTATACATTTTTGGTCACCCATCCGATGACCGGCCTATGCAAAATTTGCTTAGCCTTAGCAAACGCAGACTGGGCGCGTTAACCTCTGCCCCATCGAACTCTATAATATTAAGATTACTTACTTAATTACGAACTCTATAATTATAAAATTACCTACTTAATTATAAGTAATTAACTTTTGTACACGTTTACTAATTTCTACTGCGGTACCCAGAAATTCCGTCGCACTGATTATCAAACACCGATTTGCTTTTAAAAATGGTCTGTAATTTTTTGTCTGATTTATTGTTTAGATAATTTTGGTGGTTTACCATGATAGACTGAATCATTAAAGTAAGTCACCCTTCCCACTAGCGTTTCATGTAGGTAATAACGTAAAGACGCCTGAACATCAATCTATCTTCAACCTTATGCCATATACATAAAGTTAAAAGTGTAGATATATACTCGTATATATACTTTCTGCTGCTGCTGTGCTCGCGACTTCGTCCGCGTGGAATAGTGACTTTCGGCAGCATTTTTTTAAGGCTCTTGTTCCCGTTTTTGCAACATTTTTCACTGATGCTTCGCTCTTATTGGTTGCAGCGTGATGATATATAACCTAAATCCTTCCTCGATAAATGGACTATCCAACACAAAAAGAATTTTTCAATACGAACCAGTAGTTTCTGAGATTAGCGCGTTCAAACAAACAAACTCTTTAGCTTTATAATATTAAATATAGATATATATTTTATATTTTACGGGTAAGCACAGTGCCTTGATCTCACTTGATGATAAGTGATGATAAGGCCAATGATAGAAGTGCACTTCACCCGGGAAACTCAACCAGTGAGGCACTGGCTATCTTATCTCTAGCTGCCGGAACACAATAATGCTACAAACATTGATGTTGGCGACATATTTAGATAAGATGGTGGTAGCTAGCCAGGCGGACAAACCAAACCAAGTACACAAACATGTACCCCCCGCTGGGAATCGAACCCGGGACATCTGGGTCTAAACCGGTGGTCTTAACCACTAGACCACGAGGCAGTTAAAACAACGAAGGTCACGGGAAGTACCCTATTTCACTTGTAAAGTACCATCGTACATTTTACTGCGTTTATATATAAATAACAATTGCTTGTCCAAACCCGAAAATGCATTTAGCACTTCAATTTTTAACGGACAAACACGACGAACACTACAAAATTGGGTCACCTGATTGTTAAAATCATACGGGACTGCTATTAAAATTGTTTTTTACAAGTCTGAATATTAATATCAAAATGTATCGGAAGAGATAAAAAACAAAGTTTTTAATAGCTGCACTCGCCAATATCGTGAAGATGATAGACGTGAAATGAAAAAGATTGGCTGACCGGAGCGTTTAAGTTACCGCGATAAAGAATATTTTTATTTACAAATTCACTTACTGTGTAACTGTATCATCATCAGCTCTTTTTATGTCCCCACTGCTGGGGCACGAGCCTTCCCTATGGATGGATAGGGAGAACGGGCCATAAACCACCGCGCGGGCCCAGTGCGGATTGGTGGTTGTTTACGACTGCTAATGCAGCCGGGACCAACGGCTTTACGTGCCTTCCGAAGCACGGAGGAGCTCGAGATGATAAATTTTTGGTCACCCATCCGATGACCGACCTTTGCGAAAGTAGCTTAACCTCAGCACTCGCAGACCGGGCGCGTTGACCACTGCGCCTTCGAGCTCCTCCCGCTGCGCCATCGAGCTCCTAGTAACTGATATAATTCAAGAAAATAAACTTAAAATAAATTAGGGCTTGATTGAGCCACGATAGCATAGTTGGTAGTACACTTGACCGGCATGTCATGGGGTGCGGGTTCGAATCCCACTCGTGGAATTTTTTCAACACCCTTTTTTCAAATTACCTAATTAAAACTTAACTAAGCGCATTGCCTATCCATCCTATAGGGAGAACGGGACATTAGCCACCATGCGGGCCCAGTTCGGTGCGGTGGTTGGTAACGTCTGCAGCAGAACACGACGACGAAGCACGGAGGAGCTCGAGATCAATCATTTTCGGTCACCCATCCCATGACCGGCCTTTGCGAAAGTTGCTTAACCTCAATCGCAAACCAAGTGAGTTAACAATTTGCGCCTCTTCAAATTTGTAATTATTAAAATCAGCCTACACTTGTAGTGGCGAGCGCTTGCCATTCAAAATGAAAACTTAGTTATTTGTTATTAAAGTTTGTACAAATGAATCATCCTCCTGCGCAGCGAGATCAAACAAACTCACCACACCACTTGATAAAGCGAGTGGTGGAACAATCTAACTTCAAACAAACAGTCCAGTTTCGGACTATCAAACGTTCACAAAGGCGCTGTATCAACGCAGCAGGAAATTAAAAAGTTTAGTACACCGGCGCCGCCTGCTCGTATTGAATGTTTGAGAAGGGGGTTCTATCGCCACAGAATACTCTATCGCTTCCTAGCTGGGAGTGACGTCATTGGCTAGAGTTAATGTAGCTTCAGAATCTACTGCGAAATGAACCGTCTACTACATACTTACTCGCCGCCCGCCAATGCGCGAATGGGTATAAAATATAGGGTCTAACAAAATCAATAAGCGAACGTTTAAGGGCGGTATATATACATCATTTTGAATACAATGACAAAAAATGGGCTCCAGTTTTATAGTGATTTTTCAAAGTTATATTTTTTAACAAACTAAATCAATTAAAATAATGCACGTATAATGAAACATGCTGTATCTTTACTAACACGCACGCAAGCGTCAATAAAAAGATAGTGTACAGATACACGCACACAATTGGCATGTTCGGCTATCTTTGTGTGCGTGTAGTGCAGCTGTAGGGGTTTGGAAAGGGTGTCTTTTTTGGTGAATTATGATAATGTTTTGTTGATTATCTCGGTAACGAGCCTGTAGTTTTAAACTAAATTTGGTTAGCATGCTCAGTGTGATGTATAGATGCTCCCCTTAAACGTTCGCTTATTGATATT
Organism: Eudonia lacustrata; assembly: GCA_947562085.1. Lineage (NCBI taxonomy): Eukaryota > Metazoa > Arthropoda > Insecta > Lepidoptera > Crambidae > Eudonia > Eudonia lacustrata. The sequence goes on from OX387332.1 coordinate 8,485,305, forward strand.
GTTAGACCCTATATAATGATAAAAAAACACGACCACGCCATCATTTAAAGCAGTGGTAAGTGTTGGCACATTTTTAAAACTAGCTAATTTATGTAGAAATTGGGTATTGAAATCATGCAATTCTAAATTACGAAGACATTGTCATTGCTTACTACACGTTTCCATACCAGTATTAAATGTTTTTCTATATTATTCGAGCATGAAAGCTCTGGCCAATAATCACACCAGCAGCGCTATTCTCTAAGCAAAACAGCGTCGAACTCGACGTTCAACTCGCTCATAACTTGCAAACGATTTTCAACCTACTTTATAATAATAATAAAGTCTACATTCCTTTGCAAGTTATGAGCGAGTTCAATGTCGAGGTCGACGCTGTTTTGCTTTAGAGAATAGCATTGCAGCTCATACTATGTCCCCACTCCTAGGGCACGAACCTTCCCTATAGATAGATAGGGAGAACGGGCCGTGTACGCGGACCCAGTGTAGATTAGTGGTTGTTAATGACTGCTATTCAGCCGGGACCAACGGCGTTACGTGCCTTCCTAAGCACGGAGGCGGTCGAGAAGTCAAATTTTTGGTCACCAATCCGATGACCGGCCAAAGCGAAAGCCTAATCTTTGCAATCGCAGACAAGGCGCGTTAACCACTGCACTAAATGAGCTCATTAAATCATCATACATCAATTCAATTCAATTCAATTATTTTATTGCATTCCACAATGTAAACAATAGATGGTGAACATAAATAGGAGATCATCATGAACCCTGGCGGGCACGCAATAGGGTTTAGAAGAGAGGAGGCGCTATAATGACAGCAAGTTTTTACTTTCAAGAAAAGAAAAAAAAATATCAAAAAAAAAACACCCCTCAATCAACGTGGATAGGCTAACATGTACCCCATACCTGTCACGAGTAATAACATTTAGCCTGCACCTCCGAGATATTGTATGCAATGATCATCATCATCAGCTCATTTTTATGTTCCCACTGCTGGGGCACAAACCTTACCTATGGATGGATAGGGAGAACGGGCCGTATACCACCACGCGGGCCCAGTGCAGATTAGTGATTGTTAACGACTGCTAATGCAGCCAGAACTAACGGCTTTTACGTGCTTTCCGAAGCACGGAGGAGGTTCAACCGCCTCTGTGGTTTAGTGATTAAGACCACCGGTTTAGACCCAGAGGTTCCGGGTTCGATTCCCAGCGGGGGGTACATGTTTGTGTACTCGGTTTGGTTGGTGGAAGAGCTTGTTTGTCCACCTGGCTAGCTACCACCATCTTATCTAAATATGTCGCCATGACATCAATGTTTGTAGCATTGTTGTGTTCCAGCAGATAGTGATAAGATAGCCAGTGCTTCACTAGTGAGGATCCCGGGTGAAGTGCGCTTCCATTATTGGCCTTATCATCACTTACCATCAGGTGAGATCAAGGCACTGTGCTTAGCCGTAAAAAAAAAAGGTCGAGAAGACAAATTCTTGGTCACCAACCCGATGACCAGCCTTTGCAAAAGCCTAATCCTAGCAATCGCAGACTGTGACTGCGCCAAATGAGCTCCTCAAATAATCATACGTCAACATCCCTCAATCAACGTGGAAAGGCTAACATGTACCCATACCTGTCACGAGTAATAACATTTAGCCCGCACCTCAGAGATATTGTTAATATGCAAACACGTAGCAAATTCCAGAAACGTCGCTGTATCACGGCGATGGCTTCTAAATTGAATTTGTATGCGAAAGAAGCGATGCCACAGTGACGTACTGATGGACAGGGTAGGTCTAGATAGCATAAAGAGGTGTAAACGTAGATTTTCTTTTAGCTTTTCTTTTAAAGTCATGTTTTCTCTAAATATGTAGCTGTGTTAAAATACATTGTTATGTTTATGGAAAAGTAAAATACGAAATAAAAAAGATATTTAAAAAAAAATATACTTTTTGCCCAGAATTTGTTAAAATAACATTGGTAAGTTTGTAAAAGACTAAAGAAAAAAAAGTGACACAAATGTGGGTTTCTACCCAGAATTCTTTGGATGGCGAATAAACTTTTAACTAATTTTGCCGCCCAGCAGTATTGTTTGCTTTGCTGCGATCTGGATCACTTACTCCAGTAAAAAAGGTACTAAGTAAAATTGTAGGCTACTGAAACTTCATGTAAAGGTTGCAAGCGTTAATAAATCAATCAGTAGTGTTTACTTTCATAAAATGTTTGGTAAATGGGTACAAGAAAGCAAAGCACATAACCTATTAAGTATGTCCCACTACTGGGCGTAGGCCTCCATCGTTTAAATCAAGTCATCACTACAATTGATGGGTAAAATAAATAAATTCAAAATAAAGTCAAAATATTCTTTTAAATTATAGAAGACTTTTTCCATCAATCAGGTTTTAAAATTGAACCAAAAAATCTTGAACTAAAAAGAACCGGCAAGTACCTCAACTACGAATAGAGCATATGCTAGTTGTGATTACACTTTGTTAGACCTGGGAATTGAACACGGACCTTCGGGTATCGCCACTAGGCCACCGAGGCGTCTCAATTTCAACTTCATAAACTATTAGTTCAATGGTTACAAACACTTAATCAAGAACAATTTGTCTTTAGCCACCGACTTTTTTTACAAAGTTAAAATACATTCAATTTCATTTAAGTATTCCATCATCACCCTGAGTCCGTTACTAGCTAACTATGTTTCACGAAATAACCAATAGCTCGTAGTATTACCACAGAGTAAATATACCACTCATGTGGTATTACTGCTTGGTTTATTACTGGGTAATAAGAGTATTGTGCGGTGAAATATACAACTTTTGTAGTAAAAGTTCATAAAAAAGATATTTTTTGTTAATAACAGTCCCATTAATCTGCCATTAATTTTGAGTAAGTAGCTGTTCGCAGGCGAATACGCAAGGTAGGTGAAGTGAAAGTGGAGGTTGTAAACAAGATGTTAAATATATGACGATACTAGCGGCCGCTCACGGTTTCACCCGCGTGGTTCTCGTTCCCGTTTGAATATCGGGATAAAAAGTATTCTATGTTTTAATCCAGGTTATAAACTATCTGTATGCCGAATTTCATCCAAATCCATGCATTCGTTGCAGCGTGAAGAAGCAACAAACATACACACAAACTTTCGCATTTATAATATTAGTGTGTTTTGGGGTGATATATACATATTATAGTACTTCCAACTGCACACTCTTTGTTTTTTCTTCTTCTTTACTCTTTATTACTCATTTTGATTTTTTTTTTCTCTTGTTGTATACTGTCTGTCTCATTTATTTTATTGAAGTGAAAACTTCTTTAGCGGCGTTGTACACTTTTTTTGTAATGGGTAAAAAATGTTAAATTCGCATCAGGACACGTGACCTGATCGAAAATTCGTAAGACGGATGGAGAGTAGACAGCCGGCGCGGCGCGGCGTAGGAGAGGAAGTATCCCCCTCTCTTTCTACGGCGCGGTGAAAATGTATGCCTGCTATTTCGATTAGGCGGCGCAGGGCGCTTGCGCGAATGTTCGAGTGCTTTTTAATGTAATATAAATTGTCATGTTTGTGTACGATAGCGCAATAAATAAATATTGTATTCTACCACATAAATGATAGTACTTTTATACTGATAATTGAAACAATTCGTGCAAAATTATTTTCTAACCATTCCAAAATATCAAAAATGCACAACGTTAATATTCAAGTTTTCACTTTTGCCGGCACTCCCGGAGTGCAACCCGTCGTTTTTTTTTCTCTTATATGTATACTGTCTGTCTCATTTATTTTTTGTATTTTATGTATGTCTTATGTTCCTTCGACATGCCTGTCGCATGTCGGAAGAACTGTGAGCCAAGGTAACTACCGAATGGGTCCCATAAAACCGAAACTCGCGGCAGACCAAAAAGGAGATGGCGGGACGATCTTGACTCCCAACTAAAGGATTGGTCACTTGTTGCTCAAGATAGGACACGATGGAAAGAGGGTAGGGGGGCCTTTGCCCTGCAGTGGGACACTACAGGCTTATACTCGTAATAATAATAATATTATGTATTTGTGTGTTGTTCATGAATGTTTTTCTATTCGATTCTATGATATTCAATCTAATATATATTTTTTTTTATACACTTCGATTATATTAAATATTATTGGACACAAAAACGTAACTCTTGCTATGGTAGCCTCTTTTTTAATATAATAATGTCTACATAATTTTTCAGTTTAATATATTGGGCGAAGATTAAAAATGCCTTTCATACAAGTTGATATTATCATAATTTTCATCTTGTGGTAAAACTTTACTATGTTTTTTACTTGCCATTTAAAATGAGTGTATTGCTATAACGAATCACAAAGTTAGTGCTTAACAAGGAACTATCTAGAAATTGTTACAATTAAAACACTGTACCTACGCTAAAAGACGTGGCTACAAATCAAGCGATTTATCTTTAAGCTTAAAGCTTAAGCGTAATTGACGATAAAGTTAAATGTAGAAACGTAGATAGACACGCCTGCACATCAGACTACTACAAACTGTAAATTTTTCCTCAATAAACTTTGGACTTTATGTATAGGTCATATGGCTGAACATTGCTTGAAGAAATTTGACAGTTTTGGATAGGTTGATGTATAGCAGTGCTATTCTCTAAGCAAAACAGCGTCGACCTCGACATTGAACTCGCTCATAACTTGCAAACGAATGTAGACTTTATTACTATTTATAAGTAGGTTGAAATTCGTTTGCAAGTTATGAGCGAGTTCAACGTCGAGTTCGACGCAGTTTTGCTTAGAGAATAGCGCTGCAGGCGTCGGTACTTTACCCTGAATCTTCGACTGAGGAACTAACTCTCAATGTCTTGTTGTCTTGGCACAACAATCCTTCTAATATTGTTGTTATGGCGCCAGACTTAGATAAGATGGTAGTAGGTAGTCTACCTGATTGTGATTACCAACCCGCGTTTAGCAAGCGTAGTGAATTTGTGCCTTTACAAGTTTTTTGTGGCGTTGACTTGATTTTAATTTATGTAAGCTATTTACTTTTCTTTAGTTTAATAATTACAACAGAATTTCGAGTAAAATCTCGGCCATGATCATTTTGGATGAGCTGAGCTGAGATGAGCTGAAATTAGCTGAGCTGAGCCATTCCCATTTGCCTCTGACCGTGTGTTACTTATTTTTGTAATTAACTTAATATGACGTTGCAAATTTCGAGGCCATTAACTATTCTGTTAGTATTAATTTTGAAAAATAAGCCACGAGCAGGATTTGAACCTGCACCCTTCTGTCATACCGGGTCAGGTGCTCTCCCAATTGAGCTATCGTGGTTCTAACCAGACCGCCGAAATTATTCAACACTATTTACTTTTTTTTAAAGCCAAAGGCGCCCTTTCAATGTCAACAACTACCGTCATTAACATCCAAAAGAAAAATATTTTTCAACATTTGTGTTTTTGTAATTTGTTTGCAACAAAATTTGCGTTAAAAATTATATAAACAAAACAAAAACATTTAATAGTATTAATTTCTAAATATGTCACCATGAATTAATGTTAGTAGAATTGTTGTGTTTCAGAATCTAGAGATAACATAACCAGTGAGAGTTGAGGCTACCGAGTGAAGTGCGCTTGCAGGCCGAAGGGCCGTATCATCAGTTAACATCAGGTGAGATAAAGGCTAAGTGCTTAGCTGTACCGTAAGGAACTTAAGACGACGCATCGCTAAACAATTAATGTAATATGGAGCGTTTGCGCCCCGTACCATAAGAAAAACTGTTTTTTTTCTTTCCACATAAAACTACAAATAAGTTTTAAAAAATGAACTAGCATTTTGAAGTGTGTGTTAAGACTAATCTACTTAGAAAATTTAGATGCATAAATCGGTCTGGTTTGCCTGTAAATGCAAATCTATGTTTTAAAAGAGGTTACTTTGATATTTTTTTCTCTGTTATAAAAGTTAACAAATCGTGTTTCTGCAACTAGATAAATGAAGTCAATTAAATGAAAAATCATGTCATCAAATATCACTTTCATATGTTTTGTAATTGTTGGAGAAAATCAAGATCTCCGACACGTAAATTTCCAATGCGTCGCCTTAAGGAACGCGCGCTGCTCCGCAAACCGCTGGTAGTCGTGGCCATCGTTGGATATCGCTAAGCTTCCCTCACCGCTGTAACATGAACCACCGCCTCTAACTACAAGCTACAAACTACAGGCATTTTGATTACCGCAATCCATCTTTGAGTGCGAATAGTATTGTTCCATTATTAATAACTGAACCACGGCGTCTGTTTCACTGTGAATTCCGCTAATTTATAGCGCGAATATACATTGCTTGTGGAATTGACGGCCGTTATGTGTTAAAGGTAATAAAGCAGAGACCATTGCAGTGGAAGACAGTGGTAGATACTAAACCTTGAAGTCGCTTTAAAATCATCATCATCATCTCAGCCAGAGACGTCCACTGCTGGACAAAGGCCTCCCCCAAGGATATGAGGGGTATTTGCCGTAATCGCCACGCTTGGCAGGCGGGTTGGCGATCGCAGTAGGTTGAGTTGAGGGTAACCTCAGAGAGATGCTGCTGCCCATCCTCTGGAATGGTCCCTTAGTCGGCTTTTACGACACCCACAGGAAGAGATGGGGTGGTGCAATTCTTTATCCCCGGCACCACACAGGGAAGTCGCTTTAAAATAAATATAATTAAATAATTATCTTTCTTCTAACAATAAGAATATCGTGGAGATCTATGGCGCAGTGGTCAACGCGCCCGGTCTGCGAGTGCTGAGGCAACTTTCGCAATGGCCGGTCATCGGGTGGGTGACCAAGAATGTGTCATCTCGAGCTTCTCCGTGCTTCGGAAGGCACGTAAAGCGTTGCTCCCGGCTGCATTAGCAGTCGTTAACAACCACCAATCCGCACTGGGCCCGCGTGGTGGTTTATGGCCCGTTCTCCCTATCCAACCTTAAGAAAGGCTCGAGTCCCAAAAGTGGGGACATGAAATGAGATGATGATGATGATGATGAATATAAATATAGTATAGGTAAGGTTAAAATCGTAGCAAGTAGCAGTGGTTTCAGCTTACCCCTATGGAAGACATGGTGACGTATGTATGTATGTACAGTTTTTCTTTAGTTGAGAATTCCTGGTGCGTTCCATCTATGATATACACACATATATGTCACACTTAAATATTTAAAATTACAATTGTGTATGCGCTTTTATAAGCGTTTGTTTTGTAACTTGCCTACTGTCTATGATGATTAATTAACTTTTTTAATTGCTTGTAAACAACCCTGCTATAAACTTCGTTAAATACTGCTATACTTAGCTTATTTCACTCTGTACATACTTGTCAAAGCTTGTTTCACTTTGTACTTGTCAAGATTTGTTTTGCTCCGTACTTTATAACTTTAGTTTTAGTTGCTTGTTAACATCATCATCAGCTCATAAAGTCCCCACTGCTGGGGCACGAGCCTTCCCTATGGATGGATAGAGAGAACGGGCCATAAACCACCACGCAGGCCCAGTGCGGATTGGTGGTTCTTAACGTCTGCTAATGCAGCCGGGACCAACGGCTTTACGTGCCTTCTGAAGCACGGAGGAGCTCGAGATGATACATTTTTGGTCATCCATCCGATGACCGGCCTTTGCGAAAGTAGCTTAACCTCAGCACTCGCAGACCGAGCGCGTTAACTACTGCGCCATCGAGCTCCTCACTGCGCTATTGAGCTCCTCACTGCGCCATCGAGCTCCTCACTGCGCCATCGAGCTCCTCACTGCGCTATTGAGCTCCTCACTGCGCCATCGAGCTCCTCACTGCGCCATCGAGCTCCTCACTGCGCTATTGAGCTCCTCACTGCGCCATCGAGCTCCTCACTGCGCCATCGAGCTTCCACTGCGCCATCGAGCTCCTCACTGCGCCATCGAGCTCCTCACTGCGCCATCGAGCTCCTCACTGCGCCATCGAGCTCCTCACTGCGCCATCGAGCTCGTCACTGCGCCATCGAGCTCCTCACTGCGCTATCGAGCTCCTCACTGCGCCATAAGCTCCTTATAAAAAAACCTACCTCCTAACATTTTCTCCTTTCTATAACACGGGGTCCTTTAAACGAGGTCTGAAGAAGCAACTTACGAGTTACGGCAAGCTTAAATTCTAATGTGGATGGCAATGGTACACAATATGGAAACTGCACCAAGACGAATAATAAAAACCGGCTAAGTGCGAGTCGGACACGCGAACGAAGGGTTACGTACCATTATCTATAAAAACGGCAAAAAAGTCACGTTTGTTGTATGAGAGCCCCTTAAATATTTATTTTATTCTGTTTTTTAGTATTTGTTGTTATAGCGGCAACAGAAATACATCATCTGTGAAAAATTTATTTGTCGAACTATCACGGTTCATGAGATACAGCCTGGTGACAGACAGACGAACGGACAGCGGAGTCTTAGTAATAGGGTCCCGTTTTACCCTTTGGGTACGGAACCCTAAAAACCACTTTCTCACAAACTAAGATTACACGAAATTAGCAAGCACGAATGCGATATACACGAATTATATTATGGCCGCCAACATTATTATACAAACTGTGCTTTTGCTACTATTTTAGTTGGACTATTAGCTTGCTTTGCTTAATTTAGTAGCTGCTTGCTTTAATTTTAATTGAGTAATAATGGAACGCGAGCTCACACTGGAATTAAATTGTATGCATGCGTTGTTTTGGATGAGACAAGTTGTTTAAAGCTCTTTCGATTAGATGGAGGGTTCCTATGATTATGCGGGCGGTTTATTTTATTTATTTTTGGTACTAACAACATGTATGCCTTTTGGTGGGAGAATAAAGAGAATCAACTTTTAAAGAACATACGCGTTAACTTTAAAAGTAGTTATTCCGTTAAAAGTTATAATAGTTTCCTAAAATTGGTTCTTGTCATTGGTTTGTTAACTGTTAAGGCGACGCATTGGAAATTTACGTGGCGGGGATCTTGATTTTTTCCAACAATTACAAAACATATGAAAGTGATATTTGGTGAGATGATTTTTCATTTAATTGACTTCATTTTGCTAGTTGCAGAAACACGATTTGTCAACTTTTGTAACAGAGAAAAAAATATCAAAGTAACCTCTTTTAAAACATAGATTTGCATTTTACAGGCTAACCAGACCGATTAAGGCATCTAAATTTTCTTAGTAGATTAGTCTTAACACACACTTCAATATTGTAGTTCATTTTTTATAAATAATTTGTAGTTTTAATTTGAAGGAAAAAATAGTTTTTCTTATGGTACGGGGCACAAACGCTCCGTAAGAGATTTATTGTTTAGCGGTGCGTCGCCTTAAGTGTAAGTGGATGTGCGTAAGTAAGTATTGAGTAATGAAAGAAAACGGAAATTCTCTAGAGAAGTCTATATAATAATATAGTATACTCGTATAATTATATGGACTTCTCCAACTCTCTAACTCTACAATATTTGACGACCTCCTTGGTCGAGTGGCTTGCACATCGGTTTTCATAGTGTCGCTGTCTCTGAGATCCCGGGTTCAATCCCCGGTCGAATCAATTTAGAAATACCTGTTTTTCTATATTGTTTCGGGTCTGGGTGTTTCCTATGTATAATAAGTATGTATTTAAATATATTAAGTATGTTTATTATCCGTTGTCTAGTTATTTATCGAGTTTCTAAGCTTTTCTTGGGGCTAGATAATTGGTGTAAGTGTGAGAAACATTTATTTATTATTATTATATAAGTGAAGACAGTTTTATTAAAATATCATTTAACATCTATTTTAAGGGTTTGATCCTGGTTGGTAGGTATTAACTTTAAAATCGATGAGCTGTTTTCCAACACGTAAATGGAAATACATAGGTAGATACCTAGGTCTTATCATAGACCTAGTCTTTACAAAAGAAAAAGTAAGTGCATATCTTGAGTTTTTGAGTATATTGTCAAAAGCGGTTACCAATTACAGTCTCCACTCAAGCGTTCTGTACAAATGGCAGAACGGTTCCAGATACAGTTCCCAGCTTCCAATGTGTTAATGGTGGAAGAAACGGAACTGTCTACAGATCGGAAGACGCATAAGGGTCCCTTTGTGTGAGCGCCATTCGGATATATCTTTACAGACTCAACTACACGAACGTCAAACTACTTGAGTTTTTATTTTGTTTTATTTTACAATAATTGTAAGTAAGTACAATTATTAGTACCTACTAATAACTTTCGTAGTAATATAAACTACGGTATATACCTATTATATATGTCGGCGTCGAGGCTGGTTTATAGTAGGTAGGACGGTCGAGCAAACTCGGATTCGTCTTTAACACAGTTCATCTTGGATCTTCAAAATAAAGACGCAGTCGTATTCCTTACAGTCACTTTAATGTTATTTTAATATCACAATTACAATATTTAGTAACAGTTGCCCGATGCAAATGGATTTTAGAAACGAAGTGAGTTCTGCGCGTGCGTACTACGACCGCTCCCGTTCAAATGTGTCCAGTCCGTTGTCGCGCCAAGCCAACTGACGTTGACGTTTCGCGCACCATAGAGCATAGGCTGCGCAGACCACACTAAGTATAGACTATACTTGTCGTTTCTAAGCGATGCTAGCGCCACGTCTCCGACATATATATAAAAATTGTGAGGGCGTAAATACTTACTACTTTACTTTACTTATGTATGAGGCCTATGTGGTGGACATTTAGTGGACTAGTATAGGCAACAGCCTAGCATCGTCAGATCATGATGATGATATACTTGTTTCTTGTCTAAGTAGACTAACGAACCGATGGCATAATGACGTTCATAAGAGCTATTTGAAGCCTAAACTGAATATTTGCTTTTGAATTTAGATTTTTTTTTAATTTTAAGTCTGAATATTTATAAAATCATCATCGGTAACCTGTATAATTGTGCAGATCCACAGCTTCAAACTGTAGGTATTGAAAGAAATTCTACTTGTTTGACACTACATTAGTGTATCTGATTTTTTCTATACATTTTCAGATTTTTATTACGTTTTTACCAAAATTAACTAAAATTAACATTTTCTTATTGTTTATTTTCTGAAGTTTATCTTTTACTTTTTGACTGGTACATAGGTAATATATTTTTCATTGGTTATCGATGCTATTGCTACTATATAAGGTTGAAATTATGGTGGCATCTAGATCTAGGCAATGACTGTGTGTGACTGTGTGAATAAAGTGTCCTTTTATGATAGGGCATTTTCCAATATTTATGACGCTGTAAGGGAGAAAAGAGCTGGACACTTGCTGAGTTTCTTGCCGGTTCTTCTCAGTACAAGATCTCCCGCCCAGAGTAGATAGACTTACGAACCTATGGCATAAAATGACGTTCATAAGAGCTATTTGTAGTCTAAACTGAATAAATGATTTTGAATTTTGAATTTTGAATTGACTCAGTTAGTGTATTTTTTTGAAAACATAGCTTATTAAAACCACAAAAAGTCACGTATCAATGTCAAGGCAATTTGGAAATTAGCATCTGTTTAGGTCAAACAAAAATGCAGCATTCTAATCACGTTTTTTGGGCCTAAGCCTTTAGCGAATTAACACAAATGTTGGCGGGTTAAGGGTACATTATAAGAATAAATAATGAGGTACCCGGCAGGATCACAAGAATTCTCGTGGCCTCTCAATTAACGTGAAGTTGAAATTAATTTATTCTAACCTAGGGATTTGCGTGTGGGGTCACAGTATAAGCGTGTTATCTCTTTTGAATATTTTTTAAAAAGAGTTTGCTATCGCCACGTGCCCTTGCTTTCACAACTGCAATAATATTACTTTAAAAGTAAGTGGTGATCGAACAATGTACGTGGCATCACGCAATAGTGTATCCGTCTCCTACTAGTTTCTCCGAGGCAGAGATTAAGAACGGAACGACCCGAAGGCGCCTCTAAAGGTTTGGACCTCGGTTCGGGTTGACCAAGTCGTGGGGTTGGGGTTTGAAATTATACTTTTTTTTGTTGAATTTGTTCTGTAAACTGTCATTTTAATTAGGATTTGAAACAGTCATACGGATCGCCAAATAGTAAGCGGCGATCGCAGCTTTTTTCTTTTTCGTCGTTGAGAGTGAGCAGATCTCTAACCCAAATGGTCTTTAGGAGTTTGTACAGTTTTGTCGTATTACTTACGGCGGCTCTTTTTTATTATCCGACCATAATGCTGGTACTCTGAAGGTACATATTTCTCAGCAAAAGTGCTTATTTTTAGCAAAAAAGTGATTTGGTAATTGTATATACGTATAAAACAATTTTAGGTACATGTTTCACGCTTAGGTTTTGGCGTAGTTTTAAATAAATTATTAAGTTTTGCCAAGTGTGCAGCTTTCAGTAAGCGGTGCCTATGTCAATTGAACACATAACGTAGGTTAAAAAACGTTAACGTTATTTATAAAAAAACCAATGATTTCTATCCTTTTTGTGTACCTACCTAAAAGGACTTTGAAAACCGTTAAAAAATTGGTATAGATACTTCTGTCAAACGACAATACCGGTAAAAAAAAGTAACGGTATGCTTTAACTAACCGCTCTACGTGGATTGGCTAAAGCGCAATATTTAACGAAAAACGTAACGTAACGATACTTTTCTAAATAACGTTACCCGCATTACCGGTACCAAATTACCTTTACAGAAATAACGTTACTTACCAGCACTTAGGCTAAGCGTATGCTGACACGCAGGTGACGCCGCACAGTGTGCTTGTGCATATTTTGCGGGGCAGGGCAGTTGGGGCAGACATAGGCCACGAACGCATGCTGCGACGCCGGTAAGTGACACAAAACGGACACTTGAGTTGTCAATGTCAGTGTCAGAGTCTGATTATGTGAGTTGTTGCTACTTTTCAGGCGTTATAATAATGGATAATTTGTACTATCTAGAGAGTTCTATTAATTGTTCTGTCATTATTACAAAATTATAATAAAATGGTAAAAAATCATGTGTCGACACGCACGCGTCGCGCTGAAATCTGTGCCGGCACTACAACGAGGCGCAGGGCAGGGCAGACACATGTCTGCGTCACACATACCTGCGCTGCAGCGTACGCAGCTCTCGGCACGACCATGCATTACAAAATCTGCTCTGCTCTGCGCTGCGCAGAGCTGCGTCGCCTGCGTCTCAGCATACGCTTAGCCTAATAGTGGGAATTTAGTAACGATATCAAACCCTGGTACCTATAATACATAATTGAGCGAAGACCAAGTAAATGTTTATCACACACGCTGTCACTAGCACCCGACCTTTACGGTTACACAGGTGTAGCATGAATTTTCGTTATTTTATTTGCGGTCACGGGTTTGCTCTGAAAATGATACAACTTCACTTCAATACAGTACATAATATTCGTTTATACCACCAATACATTATTAAGTACATGAAACCATTATGTAATCAAATAGTTATAGAATTTATTAGATCAGTCATTTGTGATGACAGTTTTTAGAGAATGTACCAAATACAAAATGTGGCCTTTTCAACACCATCATCATTATTACCATTACCAGCTTATTTTAGGTCCCACTGCTGGGGCACGAGTCTTCCCTATGAATGGTAATATGACAGGGATAACGGGCCCTAAACCATCACGCAGGCCCAGCACTGATTCGTGGTTGCCCTGCCGGTAGACCGGTCTGTCTGCGATTGCTGAGGTTATGCAATTTTCGCAAAGGCCCGACATCGGATAAGTCACCAAAAATTTACTCTCTCAAACTTCCATGTTTCGAAAGACACGTTTGCTACTATGTCATATTAGCAGTTGTGGTTTATGGCCCGTTCTTTCTGTAGTGCTTTTTAACCTCTTTGGCGTCGTCAAAGAAAACTGTCCAACTGTCGAGCGCTTTACGCAGAAAATGCCGCGTGTCGCCGCGCGTCATTTAATGACTTTATCTTAAGAATTATATATTGTATAGATGTAGAACTTATGTTGTAGGAATCGTTATTAACTAAGCTAAAAACCTTCGCTAGATTAAAAATAGATTTAAAATTCGAAGGTGGAGCGATTTTTCCAATTTATTTACCAAAAAATGTAATATTTTTAAATAAAAGCTCTAATAAAAAAAAAAACTTTATTTACTACCTCATACACTACTTTCATGATTATATCACAGCACAACACAAATCCAAACACTTAAATAAAACAAAACACAACGCATATTACCATAAAGAAATATACCATAAAGAAAGCTCGTGCCCCAACTAGTAGGGCTACAAAATGAGGTACATAGTGATGATGTTCTTTTTTTGAACAATCAATTTCGTTCCTGACAACACCTTAACTTAAATGAACGAACGCCAAATAAGAGTGTTCACCAATAAAACACCTCGGCCCCATATAACATGTTCGCTCCCCTCTAGGCTATTTAGGTGAAAATACGTTCGATTTCCTTTATTGCTCACTATAAAGGTGTTACAGGTAGGTTTAATAATAAGAGAGAAACGCGATCGTAGCCCTTGTCTTTTGCTGCTATAACTTTTTCTTTGTTTCAAATAGGAAGAGGATATTGTGGCGACATGCGTTTTTTTTGTAGGTAGTACTCTGTTAAAGCTGTGGAGTTTCTAGCGCCCATTCTTCTCCACAGCTAAAAAATAGACGCACTGAATGGGTAGCAGGTAATAATATGTTTTGACAATTCAAAAGCACTTATTCTTAAGTTTATTAAAATACTTGCGGCCGCCCGCAGTTTCACCCGCGTGGTACCCGTTTCCGTGGCAATATCTGGATAGAAAGTATCCTATGCGTTATTCCAGGTTAAACTATCTGTATGCCGAATTTCATCCAAATCCATCCATCTGTTGCAGCGTGAAGAAGCAACAAATATACGAACATACATATACACAATCTTTCGCATTTATAATATTAGTAGGATTATTTTTTTATTTTGATTTGACTTTGTCATACGAAAACGTGAAACTTCGTCTTGGTGTATCTGTGTGGTCACATTTACGTGTGCGATTATTAACTGTGCGTACTGTATTGTAATGAAGTCGCACCCTGCCATCATCATGATCAACAATAAATTAATGTTGTATGAAATAAGTAGCTATATTGAAATCGTTTCTCTCTGTCTTTATGTCGCAATCATCATCATCATCAGCTCATTTTATGTCCCCACTGCTGGGGCACGAGCCTTCCTTATGGATGGATAGGGAGAACGGGCCTTAAACCACCACGCGGGCCCAGTGCGGTTTGGTGGTTGTTGTTAACGACTGCTAATGCAGCCGGGACCAACGGCATTACGTGCCTCCCGAAGCACGGAGGAGCTCGAGATGATAAAGTTTTGGTCACCTATCCGATGACCGGCCTTTGCGAAAGTTGCTTAACCTCAGCACTCGCAGACCGGGCGCGTTAACCACTGCGCCATCGAGCTCCTCAAACACCGCAATATTGAATAAATATCGCAATATTTTTATATATTTTGGTCTTTTAAACAATAAAAACATTATATTCTGAGAAATCTTTCATTCGATATCGCCACAGAAGAACTCTTACGGAAGATAAATGGCTCATCTCACCTAAATATCAACAAATCATGATAAAAATAATTTGTATAAAAGAGACAAGTTATTAATAAAGTGCCACTTCGTTCGTGAATAGAACTAACAATTGACAGACATCATTTCATAGAATTTATGACGATATCGTGACTTAACGTAAACGGTACGGTTTCGATTGAAGTTCGTGATAGACCTGCTTATAATAAGTGACGATGAAGCTGAAATCACAGCACACCTGAAGGACTTGACAAGTGGCAAAATGCTAATATAATAGAAATGAAAAAGAATAATTATCGTATGGCATTGACATAAGCCAACGATACGTATATGATATTTGATTGTATTTTATACAGAGATAGTAAAAAAAAGGTGGCGTTATTGCTTAAAACGATCTTTTCTAGCCGGGACCAACGGTTTTACGTGCCTTCCTAACCACGAAATTGAAAATTAGAAATTATAAATTTTAGGCAACCCATCCGATGACAGGCCTTTGCGAAAGTAACTTAACTTCAACAATAGCAAACCCATCGCGATTACCAAAGCGCCATCAAACTCTTAAAAAATATGACTTAACTTTTTTTTTATCTTACAGGTAAGTAAGTGCCTCACTTGAGGCACTTTCTTTGCAACAACATTTGCGTAAAATTATACACCGTTTTTTTTAGCCGTCCTATAGGTATCCGTAGGGGGGTTGATCAGACCATGGAATTGAACAACTTTCCCCAAGAAACATAGGTTTAAAAACGAGACAGTTTTTTTACTTTCCAATACAAACCATGCTCGGTCAATAGAGGCTTTGTATGGGAAAGTAAAAAAAATATCTCGTTTTTTGCCCTGTTTCTTAGAGAAAGATGTACAGTTCCATGGTCTGATCAACCCCGCTACAAGTCTATGACTGCTAAAAAAACGGTGTATACATTGGCATACTCGTACTTATAACCATGGTTTTGACGACCTCCTTGGTCGAGTGGTTTGTACACCGGTTTTCATGGTGTCGCCATCTCTGAGGTCCCGGGTTCGATCCCCGGTCTGGTCAATTTAGAAATTATTGTTTTTCTAAATTGTCTCGGGTCTGGGTGTTTTCTATGTGTAATAAGTATGTATTTAAGTATTTTAAGTATGTTTATCCGTTGTCTAGTAACCATTTTAACGAGTTTTATAACAAAGCTTCTCTTGGGCTAGATATTTTTTTTTTTTTTTTTTATATTAGAAGGAGGCAAACGAGCAGGCGGGTCACCTGATGGAAAGCAATCACCGCCGCCCATGGACACCCGCAAAACCAGAGGAATCACAGATGCGTTGCCGGCCTTAACTGGTGTGTTTACTTAATTGGTGTGAGTGTAGGAAAGTTAAGGGTGCGCCGTCCGTAAGTGACAAGTGTCATATGTTTTATTTGAAATGTCGTCGTCCATATTTATTTGATGCCGCGCGGCCATACTAATTTTGTATGGAGAATTTAAGGTGCTTAATAAAAAATAATTATTTAAATAACCACTTGATGAATCGAAAATGAAGTCTAGCAATTTGTAGTTTATCCATTGATGATTGTTTAGACAAAATCAGAGGTACAATAATTTAGATAAACTATAAGAAATCTACTAAACGCCGCCACTCGTTTTCATGATTTTTGCCCAACTTTAAATGATATTGTAGAAAAAACTATAGCGTGTTATGAATTTATGGTTCTGAAAAATTGTTAACACGTTCCCTATGATACTAAATATATATTTTGTTCATTTAATACGATAGTATTTTCAATTATATCTACTTAACAATTTTTTGGTCGGCGCACCCTTAAGTTAAGTAAGTAGTTAAGTATAGTCATACAAAGTGAATTTGAATTTGAATTTAGTCGCAATTTAAACTGTAAACTGTACTTTATCTGCCATCACATTTGTCCCGGTCCGTTTTGACAGGCAGTAGGTATTCTTAGCTGCAATCTCGACCCTCTTCAAGGCGAATCTACCTAAGTTGCGCAAGATTAATTCCCGTTGCGATAGTAATTGTGACGTTTTGTTAAAGCTCATATGAATTACAGGGGACTCGCCGCCCACAGAGGTCTGTTCCCAGCTGAGGTATATGTAGGTAGGTTTGTAAAATCTCGTATTTGCTGTATGTTTAAAACTTAGTTATTGTACAATATATTTTAGAGAGATAAAGATTATAAAATAAAATAAAAAATAACCTTTTCGACAAAAGTACGAGATCATGTCATATCAACTTTTGAAGAAGAAGGTTTTTAACAAAACTTCCTTTGAACGACTTTTGAAACTGTTTTTTTTAACTCTGTATTTAATGTACAAATTAATCTATTGTATAATTATTTAATAAGATTAGATAAGATAGGCACTGCCTCTGTAGTCGAGGAGTCCGGGTGCAGTGCGCTCTCACCATTGGCCTTATCATCACTTAACAACAGGTGAGTTAATTAATAAATGCTTTTATTCTTTGCAAGAATACTTTAGCCCCTCAGTTCTTTAGAACTGCAGCTCAGGTTTTTCCTTTGTTATTGGAGGTATAGTTTTTTAATTAACTTTTGCGTACCAGCTTCTGGTGAAATATGTGATCGATATATAGATAACTAAGACCACTTATGTACCATATTTCAAGCGAAATAAAAAGTCTTTCTCTGTGTCTTTGTCTTTGAGATATTGCGCTGTGCTTACCCGTAAGACATATTTTTTGATGTGTAATAACTTTCTGCTCGCTTTCTCTATAAACAATTTGTGGGATAGATTTATTTATTTATTTATTTATAATTTATGTACACACAAACGAATAGAAGGGAGAACATAGTAAGAATAGACAAGATCGAATAGATAGATATATTAGTGATTTCGTGAAATGGGACGGAAGTATGTGTAACAGCGTAACAGGAAGTCGGGGAAGCGAGCAAGCGCGCGCCATTTTGTAAATTTAAAATCGATATTATGAACATGACAAATTATTATTGTATGTGACATATTGTGTCATTTGACTATCAAATGTCATTTTGATAAGTCAAATGTCTTCTAATGCGTATTTACTGCATTTATTTTATAGTTATAAAATGATGTAATACCTGACCCATTTTTTTCAGAATATAATGTTAAAATTGCCTTTTACTAAGGTGAGATGACAAAATTACACATCATATGCATGCATGTAAGGTGATCGACACTTTTTGCCCTTAATCATTAGATATAGGCTTTAGCAACCCACTTTTGACTTTAACAACTATTGAAAGCAGACCACCTGACCACCTTTTGAGCTGCATGAGCTCATTCCACCTTCCCCATTTTACCATCTGCAATCCAGACGTACGGCTGGCTGCCACCCTTACCTGGTTGACATTTGCGCTCCAAGCAATTTGCTTCTACATTTATAATGCGTACAGCCAAAGAGTGGAGTTCCCTACCGGCGTCTGTGTTCCCGAGTGCATATAACCCAAAAGTTTTAAAGCCCGAGTGAATAGGCTATTTCTGGGCAAGCTCGTTTCATCGTCGGCCTCTTTTTAGCCTTATTAGAATGACGCCAAGAGCAAGCCCATCTTACAATTAACAAAAAATAAAAAATAAAAACTGCCCCGTAGTGATCATCCAGTAAAATTCCATTGATGAAATTCAGTGTTAAGTTTTGGCGAGAAAAACTAGCTCGAACACTAGGTTACTATGTCGGATACTGGTGTCGCTACGATAGGTAGGTACTCAAATATAAAAAAAGTGTATCTAAAAAATATTAACAAAAAAAAAGGAATGCTGATCGCAAAACCGAAGTCCCAAAAGTACACAACAGCAACCACCAGGCTTTACTCAACCGAAAGGGGAAGTCGGGCATAAACGTACACAGTTACACACTGCGTGTTTACAGGGAACGTGTTGGTAGTAAAACCTGAACCACTCACGGGGCCCCACGGGATCCTTAAGGGTAATCATTAAGCGGACAGCGAACAAACAAGTCGCATTCATTTCAAAACTTGTTGTCGCCTTCTCCCCATCTCCCCCTTCTCGTAATAAAACTGTAAAACTTTGGCTGTTACAATTTTGAATTTGGTAAATTTTTGGAATGAACAGATTTTATGAATTTTAATAGGTAAGTAGTCATATTTGCTCGCGGCTTATGGTGTCGCTCGCTTTTACAAATGTACTGTTTAATTATTTGTTTTAAAATTGTTTACTTTAATAATATTTCTAACTTAAAATACTTTTAGAATGTCCATGTAGTCTGAGGGTGAAATTAGCTTCAAACTTGTGTTTCGAAAGGTAGAAATGCTGGACTGTAAATTTGACTGGTTAAGACGACAACTCGAATTGTGAACATTCAAAAAGGCTGATCCTTACTGTCGCTGGCATAAGGTCGATAATACGTAGCGCCTGCTACAATATAGACCGCAAATTAACAGTTAAAATATTGGCTTTAGTTATCAAAATATGCAGCAACTACACTGGCCTGCAAAAATAAGTACTACACTTTTAATATTTATTTATTTTCTAAACTATAGAAGTTAGAGATGTTTAAATAAAAAACGTTTTGCAGCAATTTTTAGCAGCTTTCTTTAAAACTAAAGTAAATTATACATTAGTAACATTTTCCTTTTTGTTTCGAAAGTATATCTTGTGTACTTAAAAAGTTATTGCAATTTTAAAAGTGTGATACTTAATTTTGCAGGCCAGTGTAAATTACAAATATTGATGTTATCAATATATTTGAGTGATTCCCAAGCATATAAATTAAGTAATTTTATTGTAATTTCAACAATAGTGATTTTTTAGTGGTGTGTCGAAAATAATTATGATCGATTCAAAATTATACAATCGGGTATTTGAGCAAGCCAATTCAAGATAAAGACATGAATTTACCTTTAACAACATTTCAGATTCGTAAGTCAGATTATAGTCTTAAGAGCGTTAACGCCGCACACTAGCGCCGCCAATGAAAAAAAAAACAAATCTAGTAATTAGAGATAGAAAATCAAATTATGCTCAACAAACTATCTGAATGAAGTAATTTAGCATTTTTACGTCACCTAATAAACACCTGACATGTTATGGTTTAGTTAAATATGGCGTTATAGTTAAAAATGGTCGTAACGTCTTATTTAACTAAACCATAACATGTGAGGTAGGTGACGTAAAAATGCTAAATTACTTCATTCAAATAGTTTGTTGAGCATAATTTGATTTTCTATCTCTAATTACTAGATATGTTTTTTTTTCATTAGTGGCGCTAGTGTGCGGCGTAAACGCTCTTAAACTATTCGACGAAAGTTGGTGCATTTTTTTAGTGTGTCGCCTTAACGAGCAGATAATATTTTGTTTACCTGTTCTGTTACAGGATCTGTATGTCTTTAGGCACAGACTTCTGCACTTCAACCTATCTAAAACTATTTTTGTTTTTTTTATATAATTTTTTAACGCAAATTTTGTTGCAAACAAATTACAAAAACACAAAATGTTGAAAAAAAAATCCACGAGCAGGATTTGAACCTGCACTCTTCTGACATATCGGGTCAGCTGCTTGCTGGTGCTCTCCCAACCACGATAGCTCAATTGGGAGAGCATGTCAGAAGGGTGCAGGTTCAATTCCTGCTCGTGGACTTTTTTTTCAACATTTTGTGTTTTTGTAATTAGTTCGCAAATTTGACAAAACAAAACAAAATTTGCGTTAAGAAAATTATATAAACAAAACAAAAACATTTTATAAATAGGTTGCCTACTTCTTTAGTATTTGTAAAAATATTATGATCGGATGTTAATGACGGCCGTAGTTGTTGACATTGAATGGGCGCCTTTGGCTTTCAAAGTAAAAGAGTAAATAGTGTTGAATAATTTCGGCGGGCTGGTTAGAACCTCGATAGCTCAATTGGGAGAGCACCTGACCCAATGTCAGAAGGGTGCAGGTTCAAATCCTGCTCATGGAAATTTTTTCAACATTTTGTGTATCTATCATAAACTGTCAAATATCTTCAAAAAATGTTCAACCATATGCCGAACACATAAAGTTCAAAATCTATTGAGGAATTTTGACAGTTTGTGGTAGACTAATTTGCATGCGTGAGTACAACAAGTTTTTGGATGTACTACAAATGAAATAAAAGTAATCCTGATCGCCACAACAGAACGTATTATTGTATCTGCTATTGTCTTAGATCTTAATAAAATAAAAAACCGGCCAAATGTGAATCGGACTCGCGTAAGAAGGGTTCCGTATCCATTATCTATAAAAACGAGCAAAAACGAGCAGAAAATCAAGTTTGTTGTATGGGAGCCCCCTTCAATATTAATTTTATTCTGTTTTTTAGTATTCGTTGTTATAGCGGCAACAGAAATACATCGTCTGTGAAAATTTCAACTGTCTAACTATCACGGTTCATGAGAAGCAGCCTGGTGACAGACTGACGGACGGACTGCGGAGTCTTAGTAATAGGGTCCCGTTTTACCCTTTGGTACGGAACCCTAAAAAGACACAAAATAAAGAAAAGCTTTTTAAAAATCATAAAGTATCCGTTTTGATAACACAGAAGACGAAAATGCTCGAATTTTAAAATGGTATTTTTCACACTAACAGGTATTTTTAACTAAAAAAATTAAAAACTCTTTTAAAGAATTATTAAATAATAATACCTACAACTTTTTTTTTCAATTCCGTGTTTAAATAAACGTTATTTTTTTCTTCTTTCTTTCTTTTTTTCTACTATGAAGTTGTGTAAGGAGGACATCTAAAAACTTTTTCTCCAAATAGCAATCGCGAATCCGTAAGATTTAATTCGACGTTCTGGCGCATTCGTAATAATTCAAGTAATTTATCAAACGATAGGCTGAGCTGAGCCGTTCAACTTATCCCATTTTGAAACAAGTGGATTCCCGTGTTTTTCTTCGACAAATACACTTACTTTAATGGGGATTGCGAAAGATTTTTTTGTGCGAATAATTTGGGTGTGGTTCTGAGAGTACGGATCAAAGGTGCAGTTACATCTATACTAATATTATAAAGAGGAAAGCTTTGTATTTTTGTATGTATGTTTGTAACGAATAAGCTTACTTACTGCTTACTTATGCCACAGAAGAAAGTATACACATTTGAATACTTAAAGGTACAGTCGCGAGCATTAACATGTAAACACTTCACTTCACTCTTATTCCATTGTGTTAATAATAATAATAAATTATTTTATTTATTTGTTCAGGTCCTTATGTGGTGCCGGGGATAAAATATTGCACTACCCCATCTCTTCCTGTGGGTGTCGTGAAAGCCGACTAAGGGACCATTCCAGAGGAATGGGCAGCAGCATCTCTCTAAGGTTAAGTCTTAACTTACTGCGATCGCCAACCCGCTTGCCAAGCGTGGCGATTATGGCAGATCCCCTCATGTATCCTTGGGGGAGGCCTTTGTCCAGCAGTGGACGTCTTTTGGCTGAGATGATGATGATGATGATGATTCAGGTAACTTACACCCATACAAATAACAATAATATATCACACTAACAAAATATATATAAGCTATTTACTTTATTGTTTTACATTTATGTATGAAGCTGCGCCTGTAAAAAAGTTGAAAAATGTCCACTTTGTTAATTTGTCATAGATGCTCCGTATAAATATTTTTCATTTCATTCATATAAAAGTTATAGATTCACTTTTATATCATTTCCTATATAGATATAGCAGAGATAACCAACAATTAAAACCACCACCACAATAACAATTAAAACGCAGAAGAAACCGCAATTAGAAAAGCAAATTTAAACGATTTTTTCAACCGTACATAAAGATAAATTCGCAACTTCTGTTTATAACCGGAAGTTACTAAATAATTGTTCCATTCATGCCTAAACGGCCTAAAACGCTGGTTAATCGTTGTTTTTTAATCTTTTTCCTCGACCATATTAATTTCAACCCTTCCCAATTAAACTCAAATTAGGCAGTTACTTGATATGCCATTTGGCGAAGTAAATTTTCTTGCGGTATTTGCCTTTTCATCCTAATAAGTTTAAGAGTGGTGTTTTGCGGATTATGATAGTGCATGATCTACTCCAAAGCTAAAAAATAGACGTCCTGAATGTGTAGCAGGTAAAAATTGTATGGACGATTCAAAAGCACTTTTCGTAAGTTTATTTGAATGAAAAAAATTGACTTTCACTTTGACTTTGTTAAGCAACTCGAACAATTTGAGCTCGATGGTGCAGGGGTTAACGCGCCCGGTCTGCGATTGCTAAGGTTAAGCGACTTTCGCAAAGGCCGATCAGATGGGTGACCAAAAATGTATCATCTCGAGCTCCTCCGTGCTACGGGAGGTCCGTAAAGCCTTTGGTCCCGGCTGCAGCTGACGTTGACAATCACTGCACTGCACTTGCCCGCGTGGTGTTTTATTGCCCGTTCTCCTTATCCACTGTAGGGAAGGCTCGTACCCCAGCAGTGGGGAAATAAAATGAGCTAATGTTAAGCAATTTCCACTTTCTTTTTCCCTGTTAATAGCCATTTATTTTACTGTTTTCATTAACCAAACTTTGTACAATATGTATATACTGTTGGGAATTAAGCCCGGGACATCTGGCTCTACCCCGGTAAGCTAACCATTAGACTACAGAAGTAGTCATAGAATCTGATGATGATAAAGAGGTACAACCCCAGACTACATAACAACCTAGTACGATTGTCTTAGACGACCTTGGTCGAGTGGTTTGTACACCGGTTTTCATGGTGTCGCCGTCTCTGAAGTCCCGGGTTGGATCCCCGGTCGGGTCAATTTAAAAATTATTGTTTTTTTAAATTAGTCTCGGGTCTGGGTGTTTTCTATGTATAATAAGTATGTATTTAAGTATTTTAAGTATATTTATCTGTTGTCTAGTAACCATTTAACGAGTTTCATAACGAAGCTTCTCTTGGGATGGTGTCTTCTAATTGGTGTGAGTGTAGGAAAGTTTATTTATTTATTTATTATTTATTGTCTCAAATATACACGAAGACCTTTTATCGGTGATCAGGACCTACTGATTCCGACTAAGTAAATGGTAGCCATTTCAATAATAATAGTAGTCACATGTTTTCTTTTTATAAATTTAATTTTGTATATTTAATTAGGTAACCAAAATTAATTAGAATGTATGGTCTTCCTACATTTTTGTGAAGATTTTTTTTACGTTGTCTGCCTTTTGACAGTTTAGGTACTACTAATAACTTGAAAAACTTTAAATCTTCAATGAGGTTTGTTATCATCGTTGTACAGTCAACAAAGGTAACTGATGATTGGTCGAGTTTCAAAATATGATATCAGTATGAAAATCAAAACTTTTTAAACGCATATCGAAAAATCTTCGAGTGTCTACTAGTGCCTGCAGACTTTGACTACAGTTATATAGAATGAGACTCCTGGGGTCGGCCTATCCGAAACCGGAGGACTTCAGGCTCTTCGCTCTTAAGGACGTTGCCAGACTTATGGCATCTATCTTTACAGAGGAAGAAGAGTGAAAGGATGGGGTTGCACAAAAGATCCCAATGGGTTGAAGTGTTACTGGGAGGTGGAAACCTCGGCAGGCCCCACTAAGATAAGATAAGATAGTTATATAGAAAATACCGACTTACAATATCGAAACTTAATTTTGAAATCTAGTAAACATCATCTACTTTTGCTGTTGACTGTACTTGTACTTATGAAGTGGTTTTATTTGTAACAAGGAGGAGTAGGATGACCATGATTTTAATATTCATAGTTATTTACTTTACTTCCCAGACAAAACAATAAAAATGGAACGCTGACATGTAAGTTTTATTATTATTGCAATGGCCATTATTTACTTAGTTGGAATCAGTAGGTCCTGATCACCGATAAAAAGTCTTCGTGTATAACTATTTATTATTCATTATTTTCACCGACTTAACTTTGTACGATAATATGTACGCGTACACTGCTGGTAATAAAACCCAGGGCCTCTGGCTCTGACCCTGGTGTAATAACCATTAGCCTAACAGACGAAGTTAACTTCGTCTGTTAGGCTACTATTTTAGATATATACGCAGTAGTAGGTAGTTATGGAAGACAACTATTCCCCGAAAAAGGTTTATAACAAACAAAAGCATACGAGTATCACACTTATTTTTTATAGCACACAATTCCGCCATAATAAATGTACGACGAAATAAATTTCTAATTCCCATGCAAATTCGTCGTGTCTCAGTGCCGCAACGCCGTAATCCCTGTATGTTGGACGTAGTCAATGTTAAGAAAGCAGAAACTCAAGTTTTTACATATAGCTTTTTTATGTTAGGTACTTTTTATGTAGGTTGAGGAGCTCGGTGGCGCAGTGGTTAACGCGCTCGGTCTGCGATTGCTGAGGTTAAGCAACTTTCGCAAAGGCCGTTCATCGTATGGGTGACCAAAAAATTTATCATCTCGAGCTCCTCCGTGCTTCGGAAGGCACGTTAAGCCGTTGGTCCCGGCTGCATTAGCAGTCGTTAACAACCACCAATCCGCACTGCGCCCACGTGGTGGTTTATGGCCCGTTCTCCCTATCCATCCATAGGGAAGGCTCGAGCCCAAGCAGTGGGGCATAAAATGAGCTGATGATGATGATGATGATGTTAGGTACTGAGCTGGCGACGCATACGGCCTACTCGATTGGAAATAGTACGAGCACTTAATCAAAAGACGCTTGATATCAAAGATATTGAGTGCGCGTGCATCGTCAATCCAGAAGCTTCAGTTCTTATGCCACTAGATTTCGTACCTTTCAAACTGAAAACCGCAAGGAAAACCAATGATGCAACCAGCTGAAATAAAAGGGGGACGCCAACTAGTAGGACTCTTGGCATTTCTCTACCAGCAGGCATTTCTTTTGACTTTGCTTGAAATCAAATCGCGACTTTTTAGCGGGAAAGTGAAGAGTCATGGCTGCGGTTTTGTTTTATTTTGTGCCGACAAAAGTATTGCCATATAAGTTTGGTCCTTTAACAAAATTTTTGTCGGGTAATTTTTTTTCACTTAGTTACTTTTTTTAAATTATTCCGTAAATAGAACTGAATCTTGATACCTAATAACACCTTAACGGATCGGTAAGGATTTTTTACACATTGTATACCATTACGATTTGCCTTAACAAACATCTTCTTTAGTCATGCGTTGCTGAAAACAGTGCAACGTCACTTTTCAAATTCTCTCAAGAAGTCCGCGTGAGGACATAGTATAGGCCCACATCTTTACTGAGATACTCGAGGGGTTGGGGGTATTATCATTTCTCACTTCTCATTTCTATTATCAATCATTATAATCATACAGGAAGGAAATATTGTTTATTTATGTATTACTTGTAAGAAAAATTACTTTGACACTGGCTAAATGTGCTTATCGCACGAAGCCATCAACTGAAGGAAAAAAAAACAAATCGCAAATATATTAGTATTCCGAGGGGAAGCTTTTAATATATATGCGATATTCTACGTAGGTTCTTTGACGAGTTTTCTGTACGAGCTAACAAGGATCCCTAAAATGACAGCCATTATGCTTACAAACCAACCTTTTTATTTACCCCTCATTTTTATTATTGATTTTCTTTATCAAGTAGTTTCTTTTGTCGACCAAACCGACCTCAGGACTCCTGGTACCCTTTTTGTCTTTGTAATAATTTCCACATTGTTAATTCAATAGCCAATTGCAAAATTGTATTGTTTTATTTTATCATATTTTTTAATAAATTACCATATTATTTGTAAAGTGTGGAGAGGTCCCCGTCTAGCCTTTTTTTAGCTGGACGAAAGGGGTTCCCATATAACCCGAAGTAGCACCTGACCCCAAGATATGAGTAAGACAGTGCATTTTCGTATTTATTAAAGAAATTTTAGCAGTAACTGTCATATTGTTACACCATGATTCAAGTAAAGGTATACTCATGGAACAGGTCCATGATAGGTAGATAAAGATGCGTTACTGCTTCGAAAATGACTTGTAGACCGACAGGTCTGTTAATTATGAGGATTAGAGTCTGTTTTGTCAACGAGCAACAAGTAAGGAACGCGACGGTTGAAAAAAAATGGAGCAAAGGATTCCCGGTAATTGAAATAAAATATGGTACATGTTACGTTTTGGAATTGTTTTTAATGTTATTTCAAAGTAATTAGATTGTGGAGAAACTATTGAGTTATGCTATCCATCCATAGGGAGAGCTCGTGCCCCAGCAGTGGGGACATATAATAAGCTGGTGATGATGGTGACGAGTGAAGGAAATGTTGAATTTAAGGGAGCATTGATTTTTTCAGCATCGGCATGGGTCTGGAGTAGGCTTGCCAACCGTCCCGTATTTTCCGGGACGTCCCGCTTCTGGTTCAATTTTGGGCAGTCCCGCCGTGACCCTCTGTGGGACGCTTTTTGTCCCGGAAATCAGTGATAATATGATATAAGTATCTAGCTCGTACCAACTACCCTCGGGTTAGGCAGTTGGCCCGAGTAATTTGTAACGCATTAGGTACCTATGCATTGCGTATTTCGCGTCGCGTCGCGATTTTTTTATTAAATGATAAAAAAATATACCTATGCAGTTTTTTTCTAACCATTTTATACGTGGTGTGTTGTGTCCCGCGTGATATGCCCAAGTCCCGGATGTCGAGCTGGGTAATCCCGGGAATGCCTTTTTTGGAGTTGGCAAGCCTAGTCTGGAGCTCAATGGCGTAGTTAACGCATCTGGTCTGCGATGGCTTGCATTTTGATTGCATTTGTTTAGCAACTTTCGCAAAGGCCGGTCATCGCATGGGTGACCAAAAATTTATCATCTCCCACATAAATCCGTTAGTCGCGGTTGCATTAGCAGTCGTTAACAACCACCAACTGGGCACGCGTGGTGGTTTGTCCGTTCTCCCTATGCATCCATAGGGAAGGCTCGTGCCCCAGCAGTGGGGACCTAAAATGAGTTGGTGATAATAGTGATGATGGGTCTGGAACTTGGAATCTTCAGCCTTTAATTTAAGATGTCTGTACTGTACCGTGTGTCTAGCTTCGATCAACAATGGTGCCTAGGAAAATGAAATGTATTACCTATCTATTATTTATCTTTTATCTTTCTATTATCTATATCTTTTGTCCTATCTTTAAGTTGTCTATCTATCTTTTATCGATCTAAAAGCTAAATAATTCCTTTAACTATTGTCTTTCTATTATCTGTCTATTATCTACATCAATGTCTATGTATTATCTAGAAAGTTAATCAGTTACAGTATAAACATATTTATAGAGAATAACGCAAACGCACTTTGCCTTCACCGTAACCATAAGAGCGTGCGTGTGACCCATCTTAGTACTGACCTCGCATAAGGTCGTTTCACTTTTGCGATCGTTGCATTAAACTAGTGATCGTGTTTTTAGCGATATAATTTGTGCTACATAATGCAGTAACAACATTTTGTTTTTGTTTTATACATACAATATGTAAAAAAAACCCTATCTACCGAAATTGCTCAAATTACCCCAAAATCTAGCTAATAGTGTGACCACACTTTCCATCAATGGCGGCAGCTCCAAAGGTCCTACCTACCGAAGTGCCGACAAAAGTATTGCCATGTAAGTTTTGTCATTTAACAAAAATTTTGTCGGGTAAATTTTTTTTCACTTACTTTTTTAAAATTATTCCGTAAATAGAACTGAATCTCGATACCTAATAACATTAACGGATCAGTAAGGGTTTTTTATATATTGTATACCACTACGATTTGCCTTAAGGGTGCGCCGTCCGTAAGTGACAAGTGTCATATGTTTTATTTGAAATGTCGTCGTCCATATTTATTTGATGCCGCGCGGCCATACTAATTTTGTATGGGGAATTTAAGGTGCTTAATACAAAATTATTATTTAAATAACCACTTGATGAATCAAAAATGTAGTCTAGCAATTTATAGTTGATGATTGTTTAGACAAAATCAGAGGTACAATAATTTAGATAAACTATAAGAAATCTACTAAACGCTGCCACTCGTTTTCATGATCTTTGCCCAACTTTAGATAGATAGATAGATAGATAGATAGATAGATAGATAGATAGATAGATAATACTTTTATTGCAACACTATAAAACATAATCATGAACAGAAAAAAAATTAAAAATTACAAAGTTACAATTTGGCGGTCTTATCGCTTTTAAGCGATTTCTTCCAGACAACCAGTCGGATGGAGAGAGCTAATAAACTGTAAGATCAGAGGTGAAACTATTAAAACATACTAGAATAATGTCTATTTTATAAATGAAGCAAAATAATAATAATAATAATGATGATAAATCTATAATCATAATGATGATAATAATAAATATGTATATAAATACCATAATAAATATAAAAATAAACCTACTTATACATAATAGTAGTCTCAGGTAGGAAAGTAGCGGATATGGCAGTATTACAGCAGGACAGGGTTAATCGGAAAGGTAGAATTTTTTCACAAGCTCTTTAAATGTGTGAATGGATTTTGCACGCCTGATCGCAACTGGAAGCGAATTCCAGAGACGAACAGCTTGGACTGTAAAAGAACAATCATAAAAGGTGGTGCTGTGTGGGGGGGTTTTAAGGCTTAAGTTTTCTGATGACCGTAACGAGCGCGAATCTGAACAATAAAGAAAACTGAAACGTTCCTTAAGATAAGAAGGGGGAAGGAAGGGAAGGTGGGATTAAACAATATGTTATAAAGAAGGGAGAGTATATGAGTACTCCGGCGAAGACGAATAGGAAGCCACTTGAGTTTTAAGCGGTACTCAGAAACATGGTCATATTTGCGCAAGCCGAATATGAACCGAATACAAAAATTTTGAAATGAAATGAAATGAAATGAAATGAAATATGAAATGAAATATATTTAATTTGCGCTTGAGAAAGGTACATTTTTGGTCTTATTCTGGTTTTCTTCTCTTTCTCAGCTGACAATGTAGCATGCAAATAACTTTAAATGACAATGACTAAATATTCCAATTAATTACATACACATAAAAATACAAAATTAATACTCCAAAATGTCAAATACCAATTAAATTACATTATAATAAAAATACAAAATTAATTACTAAAAATTGTTGTACTAAATATTCAAAAATATGTCAAAAATATGTCAAAACAGTATTATAACCACAGCGCAGCGGCCTAACTTAATCTGTGGAGCTTGTAAACTTTACTTCTCTATGGTAGTCCATGCCATAGAGGAAAAAATAAAAGTTTGTGAAAAGTTACAGTTGTCAAAAGTTACTAAAATATTTGCAATTCAAATAAAATAATATACAGAAATAAAATAATAATAAAAGTCAAATGATTTATCAAGTTTGGTCAAGGTGAATAGTATTTTACAGACATCAAAAGAAATTAATATGTCGTTAACTTATAAGAAAAATAAAACTAAAATATTTGCTTGCACACATCTAGGTACACATCTTACATTTATTAAGTGTATGTGTAAGAAAATCTTTCACTGAATAAAATAGGTGTGCCATAAGCCATTTATGTAACTCTGCTAGAAATTGTTTTACAATAAGTTTTCTAATTGTTTCAGGCAATTTATTAAAAATACTTATGCACATCCAGAAACAATTTTTTTGCATACGAGTGCTTTTTGGAACAAAGGCCGACATCAACCTTTTTCCATTTCTAGTGTTTCGGGGATACATATCTTGTGCTGTTTCAAAATAATGATGGTTAAGTTTGACAAATTTGGCTATTTCAAAAATGTATAGACATGGCAGGGGTAAGACTTTTAACCTTTTGAATAAGGGTGCACATGGCTCATCTGGTGCAGTGCCACAGATTGCCCTAATACATTTTTTTTGAGCGATAAATGCTTTATTTGTGTCTGTGCTGTTTCCCCATATGATTAAACCATAACGGAGGATGGACTCAATATATGCAAAGTATGCTGTGAGTGCTGCACTTTGAGAGGCTACTTTAGTGAGTTTATATAGTGCAAAAGTAAATCTATTTATTTTACAACATATGTTTGTGATCTGTTGCTTCCAGTCCAACTTATGATCAATTTGTATACCCAGAAACTTAGTTATATTTGTGCCATGTAGTCCTAGTCCTTGATAGTGTACATTTAACGTTTGATAAGGTGTATTATTAAAATTCATGAAATAAGTTTTGTCAATATTCAAATTTAAAATTTGAAAAAAATTTAAAAATTTTGTCAATTTCATTACTATGGTCATTTAATGTCAATTTCTTACTTGTAGTCACTATGATTGAGACATCATCCGCAAATAAGATGCAGCGGTGCTTTGTCAGTTTTGGTAAGTTATTTATATAAGTGAGGAACAAAAATGGGCCCAAGACACTCCCCTGGGGCACCCCAAACTTGATTTCTTTAAACTCAGATAGATATTTTTGGGTTATATTATTTTTATCGAGTTTAGCTACTTCAACGGCTTGCATCCTATTGCTCAAATAAGTTTTTAGCCAATTTAGTGCCGGCCCCCTAATGCCGTTGTTTTCCAACTTTTTTAGTAGGGTGTCATGTAAGCAATAATCGAACGCTCTAGACATGTCAAGGAAAAGAGCTGTTGTGTACCTATTTTCATTTATGTTCATTAGTATTTCATTCACTAGGTTGAATATGGCATGGGTTGTGGATTTCTTTTTTTGAAATCCGAATTGATCTTGATTTAATATACCATACTTTTCAAAAAACACCATCAGTTTCTCAAGTACAATTTTTTCATAAACCTTTGATATGATTGAGATTAGTGTAATGGGTCTGTAGTTGTCAACTACTGTTTTTTCATTTTTTTTATGCAAGGGTTTGACTAGTGAATACTTAAGCCTGTCTGGGAAGGTCCCAGAGGATATTGATAGGTTTATAAGAAATGTTAGAACAGGGGCTATTTCTTCATTGCATGCCTTCAGAACCTTTGTACATATGTTGTCATACCCTTCAGAGTTTGTGTTTTTGAGGGACTTAATAGTTTTTCTAACACAGTACTCATCAACAGGAGTCAGATAAATGGAATTTATCAGATTACTAGTTTTCCCATGCAAGTCATTATTTGTTTTCGCATGCGTGACACCTGTGATATTGATAAAATGGTCATTGAACTTATTGGCAATTTCTATTGGATTATTTATATTATGTTGATTATAGTCTAAAGTTTCAATATAATTGTTACATGTCGGTTTGGTATTTGTCTCCTCGTGTATAATTTTCCATGTAGCTTTACATGTGTTTTTTTTACTATTATTAAAGATATATTTATTATTTGACTGTTTTTTTGCCTGTAGTATGCATCGTTTTAGTATTTTTGAGTATGTTTGATATTTCTTTTTTGTGTTGTATGTTTTCCTTTTATAGTGATTAAGACGGTGCGCTCTACTTGTTGCACAGCTTTTTTTAATACCCTTAGAGATCCAGTGCTGGTTAGAGTTAGTGTTTATTGTGACTTTGCAAACTGGGAAACATAATTTATAAAGTAAACAGAACCAGTCATGGAATTTATTAAATGCTTCATTAGGATTACTTTCATTATATACATCTGTAAAAGTGAGGCATGAGAGATGTGTTCTGAACTTAATGATATTTTCGTCAGAATAACCTCTCTTAAATGTATGTATTTGTTTAGCTATTTGTGGTTTTCTTTTGATGTGGAAACTAAGTATCTGTGCAGTGTCATGGTCGGATAACCACAACGGAAGGATTGTGCTCTTTGCACCTTTTATATTACTAAAAATGTGGTCAATGCATGATAAGCCTCTTGTTGGTTGGGTTATATGTTGCTCTAGATTATAATTATTTAATATGCCTTTTAGTTTGGTGGTAATGTTGTTGTTTTGTAAAGTGTTTATATTAATGTCCCCAACAATAATTATTCTTTGTTTGTGATGTTTATGTTGGTATATGTACAATAGTTGTTCAAATTTTTCTAAGAATAAATCAAAATGTCGTTTATTTGAAGCGGTTGAGCTACGGTATAGGCAAACAACTATAATATTGTATGATGGAATAGAGATAGAGCAGCATTCAAAATGAAAATTCACAGGAAGCTCATCGAAAATGTTAACTTTATTGTATATAGTCCCTTTTTTTACCAATATACATGTGCCCCCTCTTTTTTTATTTCTTCCATAGTGTATAGCTAGTACATAATTATGCAAAAATATATTCTTTTCCTCTCCATTCATAATAAAAGTTTCTGTAAAGCACAGCACCTCAGGACATAAATGAGAATCAAGCTCCGCTAGGGTTATCTCAATGATATCTTTTTTAGAAAGCAAACCTTGTATGTTTTGGTGTAGAATTACAAAATCATTATGCTTATTAGCCACGAAAACATTTTGTGCTTGTCATTGTTGGTGTTATACTATTTTTTGTAATATTAATCTTAGAAAAATAATATGGTATTGTACCCTTTTTATTTTCCAAAGCAGTTGAGGTGGATATAATACCTTTTTTATCGAGTATAGAGTTTTGCAATGATTTTCTTAATTTTAATCCGTTTTTTACATAGTCATTAACATACTTTGAATAGTCGATTTCTACATTTATCTTCAGGCTAATTTTCTTTTTTATTGATGTTATATTTTGGTAGTAATGCAGTATTTGTTGTATGTCAATATATTTACAATTATAATAATTTTTTATTAGACGATTAATATGTGTGTTTAGTATGTTAATATTTAAACAATAGTTATATCTAACACTTAGTATTAGTATCCTGCCCTTCTTCAATTTACATAATGTATTACACAAACTCGACATAATGGTATAAGGATTTTTATCATTAGAACCTACCGAAAGCACCAGTATATCATCATCTGACATAGTTTCAGATATAGATTCACAGCTTGATAAGACTTGAGAGCTTAACGCATACGGCTTAACTATACTAGTAACGTTGTAGTTGTCATTCCATTTTCCGCACCTCGCATCTCTTATCTCATCAGCTAGACCGCAGATTTGTTGATCGCCTACTATGTAAATATTATGTTTATTTTTATTACCACAGGTGCCCTCTATTGAGCGATTAGATGGACTAAGATCCGCGACCTGATTTGGTAAGATGATACTGTCAGGTTCAATTTCAGAGTTTTTGTCATGTTTTATTGATGGCGTTGCGCAAAATTTCGCTTCTTGTTCGTCGTGTTCAAAATCCAGAATAGTCTTGTTTAGGTTCTTTCTGCTTCTTCTGAGGGTTACATTTTTCTTTTGGCTTGAGTTACAAATTTCTGTCAAAAATTTGGTTTTTTTTTCTTTATTTTGTATATTTTTTTTTAATTTAGTATTTTCTAATAACATATTTTCAATTTCATTTTCTGCAATTTGGAGTTTCTCCTTAAGGTCTTTATTTTGTTTTATTAGGTATTCTAGTCTCTCTTCGATATTTATTCTTCTTAAATCTGGGCAGCTACTGTTTAGTCGGCTACTTTGTGACGTTGACATAATATCTTTGTATTCGTCGTTGAAGACGTTCAAGTTTATTTAGCTGGTCCTCTGTGAGATCAAGATAACAGGCGTCAGCATAATCCAGAACTGGAAGCAGCAAAGATTGCGCTAGCGCAACTTTAGTGGCAGTGGGTAAAAAGTTGCGCAGCCTCCTCAAGGATGCTGACGATGCGTAAAGCCTGCGACTAACAGCTTGCAGTTGCGGCCCCCAACTTAAGCAACTATCAATGACCACACCCAAATTTGTTACAGATTGACTAAAAGGAATGTCCACGCCATCAAAGTTAACTTTGGGGAGGGTTTCCCAGTTGACCCTAGAGAGCAATCTGGAACTGCCAACTACTATAGTCTGCGTTTTTCCTGGATTGACTCTAAGTCCGAAGGCTCGACTCCAATCAACGATAAGTCCCAGATTTGCATTGGTGGTTAATATAGCTTCGGAAAGATTGCCGAGTGGTGCCTGACAATATATTTGTAGATCGTCTGCATATAGGTGGTAAGAAGTAGAAAGCTTTTCTGAAATTGAGTTTATGAAGGTTGCAAACAGAAGAGGAGATAATACGCCACCTTGAGGGACACCAGCCGTCGAGTCACACCATGAAGAGAATTTCTCCTCAAGACGAACCCGCTGCCTTCGCCCGTTCAGATAACTTTGAAACCAATTAGTTGCCGTTGGAGATATATTAAGTAAACGAAGTAAAGCTAAAAGAATTTCAAAGTCAACGGTGTTGAAGGCATTGCTGAAGTCCAGCAGAGTTAGCACAGTTAAGTGGCCGTTTTCCATTCCAAGGCGGATGTCGTCGGTGATCTTAACCAAAGTAGTGACGGTGCTGTGGCCTGGACGGAAGCCGGATTGGAGTGGGTTAAGGAGATTATGACGAGAAAGGAACTTACTGATTTGGTTGTGGACAAGACGCTCGAGGACTTTGGATAGGAAAGGAAG
The DNA here is from genome assembly GCA_947562085.1 of Eudonia lacustrata. Taxonomy (NCBI): domain Eukaryota; kingdom Metazoa; phylum Arthropoda; class Insecta; order Lepidoptera; family Crambidae; genus Eudonia; species Eudonia lacustrata. The sequence continues at coordinate 8,521,114 of OX387332.1, forward strand.
AATGGAAATGGGTCGGTATTCAGTAAATGATTTAGGGTTACTTTTTTTGGGCAGAGGAATTATTTGAGCGTCTTTCCAAGAGGATGGAAATACTGCATTAGAGATGGAGCTGTTAAAAAGGACTGTTAGGACTGGAAGGATGATGTCAAGGATCGGTACTAACATGTTGCGGCTAATACCGTCACTACCCACCGCATTGGAAGTTATTGATAACAAGCTCTTCTTAACGTCACAATCCGATAGTTGGTCAAATGCAAAGGGAGTAAAATTAAGAACTGGTAAGGTAGATAACTTGTGCAACGTAGTGGCTTTGTCGGCATCATTGATAAACGATGAAGAGGAGAAATGGAGATTTAGTGAATCAATATTTATATTATTTATAGCAGCATTATGTCTTGACTTACCAATTCCAAGCGACCTTAGAAATTTCCAAACTTTTGAAGTGTCGTTCGTATTTTCTACTGAGTTATGTATGTGGCGGCGTAATGCATCCCTACACGCCCTATTGCAGTGATTTCGAAACTTAGAATAGTTTTCTCTATTGTGATCATTTGGACGAAGCTTAAATCTGCTTTTCGCAGTAGCCTTTTTATGCATCAACACCTTAATATCGTTAGTTAGCCATGGTGCAGGGAGGTGTTTGATCTTAACTGCTCGAAATGGTGCATGCTTGTCATACAGTTGGGTTACAAGTGAGTTAAAAATATTAACTTGTTCATCAACAGACTGAGCGTGTACAACAGGAGACCAATCGACATTACAAGCGTCATCACGGAACATTTGTTGATCCATACCACTAAAATTGCGCTGAACAATGACTTGGGGTTTAGCTTTAGGAGGACGAACTTTATAGGACAAGAATATGAGATCATGATACGAGAAAACATCGGCCGAGCATTGACCGTGCTTCGCAACATGCTGGGGAGATGACACTATTAATAAGTCAAGAAGCGATGGAGTGGAGTTCGGAGAATGATGGGTGGCGGTAAGTGGTAAAATACATAAGTTATTAGAAGTGATAACTGATTGAAGCGAAATAGCGCGAGAATCATTCTTAAGAAGGCAAGTATTGAAGTCACCCATGATAATTGAATGGCTGTAGGCAGGAATTATTTCATCAAGTAGTTTTTCAAATGATGTGAAAAAATTTACATGTGAAGAAGGGCTGTAGTAAACTCCAAGTAGGATTTTGTTGTGAGAAAGAAGAACTTCAACCAACAAATGCTCGCCTGCGTTGGAAGGCGGTGGTTGTGCCGAGGTGCTAATTACAGAGAAAGGAATATGAGCACGTAAGTATATAGCAACCCCGCCACCCCGTGAGCCAGTTCGATCATTGCGTATAAGATGAAAGCCAGGCAGAGCATAAGAAGTAGAAGGTAAACATGGTTTAAGCCAAGACTCGGAGATTAATACAGCATGAATATTTTTATGATCAAGCGACGCCAGCATGTCTGAATAATGAGCCGGAATACTTTGCGCATTAAAGTGAATGACGTTAAAGTTTTTTGGTACATCAGAAAACTGACACTCAAGCGTGTCAGAAAGGGAAGGAATGCTGACAAAACTCTCCTCACCACTACTACTAGAAGATAAAGAAAGATAATGTGAATCTTCACCTGAGGATGACATAATAAATAAATTTAAGATAATAAATATAATAAATTACTATTAAAAGTTTAAGCTATGTCCATCTGCTGGTTCGTGTCATCATTAAATTTATAAAAGAACAAAATAATAATTAAAATAAAAGAAAAAACATTATAACGTATAAAATATTGACAATCGACTGTGGACCCATTACAATGTTATATAAAAAAAAAAAAAAAGAGTACTAACAACTTAAAACGAAACGTACAAAAAAAAAAAAAATGTCATTCATCTGTCTGTCAGTCGTTTGTCACTGTCATTGGTATTAATAAAACTCAAAAAAACTCAAATTGAAAACACAAAAAATAGAAATAAAAATAGCAAGTGGAGGGTAAATTTATGTATGTACCTTGTAATGACGAAATCGGGTCCACAGAAGATGTCCGCCAAACGAAAACAACACAATTAATGAAATGAATATGAATGAATATGAATTTATGGTTCTGACAAATTGTAAACACGTTCCCTATGATACTAAATATATATTTTGTTCATTTAATACGATAGTATTTTCAATTATATTTACTTAACCGTAACTGCATTTTTGGCATTTTTTGGTCGGCCCACCCTTAACAAACATCTTCTTTAGTCATGCGTTGCTGATCTTGTAAAAGTTTTCTAAGCACTCCCCTTTGAATGCACCTTTACATTATATACCTTAAGACACTAAAATGCGCTGCAATAACATTTTTATTCTGTCGCCTTAGGCACTATTCCGCGTCTAGATTTCAACCTGAAGCCATTGTAAAATCTAGCAAGTATCCTCAATAATGCATTCTTTGCTTGCAAAATGAAAATATAATTCTTTTGAAATAGCGATTTCTTGGTACATTTTTGATGCTATTGTTTGTTAAAAAATATTATTAGATAGAAAATGTTTTATTCGAACTGAGTTTTAAACAAAGTATTTTTTTATTGCGTAATTTTAAACAGTTATACTTAAATATGTTTATAAACAACCTTGTCTCAGATATATGTAGTTATATAAAAGTATATTATCTTAATCACGTAGGTTTTGTTTTTATCACTATATACTACACGGACATTAATATTACAAACATAAAAATATATTGTACCAAGGAACAATGCATTGCAAGATTTTGTAGAGCTACGACGTAGCCAGTAGCGCTGTACCGTAGCAGCTACTTATCGTAGCACGTAGCTTGTCGTAGGGTAGATTTCGACAGGATTGCTACGCTTACCTATTTGTGTTAACAAGACAGGCTTATTAAGCAAACTGTATGCCAACCATTGTCTTAGTGTAGTAAAGTAAATAGCCTATAACTGTCCCACTGCTGGGCAAAGGCCTCCATCATTGAAATCGAGTCATCTGTTCAGTTGAAGGGTAATAGCTTAATCACCACGCTTGCCAAATGTTGGTGGTCACAAACCCGAGCTATGCATCGTAAAATTCGAAACACACTTTGCCCGACTTGGGAATCAAACCCGGGACCTTCCGGCATCGGGCCAAACGCTTTACCACTCGGCCACCGATCGGCGTCGTTGTCGTTGTTGTTAGTAGAATAAAAACGACATTCCTGTTATCATTTCTATATGTTGTTTATGAGTTATTGGAAGGATATGAAATACCCTTTTATTAAGTACCTATGTATATTTATTAATTTAATTTTTTTACCTCCTTATTCATAATAACATTTAATTTTTTTTTTAAGTTAAATATTATTTTTTCAACGTCACACAAACGTCATTTTGTTTTTGAGAAAAAGAGACAAAACATTATTTAACTAAATAATGCTTAAACAGTTTTTATGATATAATTGGGTTAATGTTTACGGGTAAACACAGTGCCTTCATTTAATTTCATGTTAAGTGATGATAAGGATAAGCGCACTTCACCCGGCATCCTCAACATAATAAAAATAAATAAGTATAAATATAACATAAATGACTTGAGTTCAATGATGGAGGCCTTTGCGCAGCTGTGGGACAATTATAGGCCGTTTACTTTACTTTACTATAACATAAATATAATGTCAGGACAATGTTTGTATCAAAAAGTTTTCTACAGGATACGGGTGTTCAATAAAGCGGACGAAGTCGCGAGGGGGCCACTAGTATTAAACAAATATATAATACGAAGCGTTTGAAAAACAAAAACTGTTTTTTTTCCTTCAAATTAAAACTGCAAATTATTTAAAAAAAATGAACTAGCCAATTGAAGTGTGTGTTAAGACTAATCTACTAAGAAAATTTTGATACTTAAATCGGTCTGGTTTGCCTGTAAAATGCAAATCTATGTTTTAAAAGAGGTTATTTTGATATTTTTTTCTCTCTTACAAAAGTTGACAGATCGTGTTTCTGCAACTAGCAAAATGAAGTAAATTAAATGAAAAATCATGTCATCAAATATCACTTTCATATGTTTTGTAATTGTTGGGAAAAATCAAGATCCCCGCACCGTAAATTTCCAATGCGTCGCCTTAAATGAACATTTTATATTATCAAAAGATATAATAACGAATTTCGGAATGCACGAAAACGTTCCCGGCCGATTCTCGTAATATCACATACCTAATTACATTCACTGGCCCAATTGGGACTCCGTTTGTTGCATTCGCAGCCTACAGATGCAGCAAAACTAAGGCTGATTCGCATATTGCCATGTTCGTATGTGCATCGCTACATTGCCGCTTGTCACTTACTATACGCTATTGTGGGACTTAATGCTGAGGCAGTTTGAAGAGTAAACATCGTCTGCTTGCTGTACTGGCGGCGACACAAGTGAATTTAATCAAAATATAACACACACCGGCAGAATTAGCGGAACATAAAAAAGGGAGAATATAAAATAATTAATTTTATTTTTAAAATTAATAATTAAACATGAAACAACAATTAAATTAACATGTTATGACACTAATTTGCATTGCAACATCATACTTAAAGTTTAATGAAAAAATATAAACAAAATGCATTTTTCTTAGATTTCGTAATGACAGAGAAACAGTTTAAATTTAAGATTTTGTGACGGTTTACAACTAATGAAATGCATATTTAATATCGAGTGTTTCCCCCCTGTGATCTGATCAAGGTTTCCATCCGTCTAGGCATGCTGTGGATGATGCTTTCAATGATTTCTTGGGGCAACCTCTGCCATTCATCAAGTAATGCGTTTCGCAACTCGCCCAGATTGTTGGGAGGTGGCATTCTTGATTTGACACTCCTCTTCAGCAAGTCCCAAACGTGTTCAATTGGATTCATATCCGGGGACCGTGCTGGCCACTCCATCACCGTTACACCAACATGGTTTAGGTATGCCTGTACTGTGCGAACACTGTGAGCCCGAGCATTAGGCATTCTGCATTAGAATGAAGTGGTTGCCAATAAAGGGGGCAAATGTTCTTCGAAAATCTCCCTGATCAGCAGTCAGATACCCGCCGTCTGTCGACTACCACCAACTCTGTGCGAGCTCCTAAACATATCCCTCCCCAGACCATAATTGAGTCGCCGCCATATGCCATTGTATTTTCAAAATTAGACTGGATATAACGCTCTCCTTTGCGTCTAGCCACGATAGCATAGTTGGTAGTGCACCTGACTCGGCTGTCATAAGGTGCGGGTTCGAATCCCACTCGTGGAATTTTTTCAACACTTTGTTTTTTTTCAAATTTTAATTTGCGTAAAATTATATTTAAATAATCAATGTTAAAATATTTTTCAACAACATTTTAGTAGTTTTTTTCATAACACTTTTGTCAGTACCTGTATCATCATACATTCGAGTCAGTGCGCAGTGTTTACATCACAGATAGTACTGCAGTTACATTCACACACGCTTAGGTGACTAAGAATGTGTTTTATGTTTGTACTGGGGCGGTGTATGCGTATTCTTAGCGATGAATACAAATGAGAGTCTGCAAGATTGCACTTTCAAATCCCGCTGGATGTATGAGACATGAGTGTAAGTTTATTATAAGGGTGTCCTCCTCATTTTTTAAAACGGATCTTTTATAATATTAAATGTCAGTTAGACAGTAGCGATAGATTGCTCGCCAACACCACCTGAGCCTGAGCAGCTCAAGAATCTAACAAACATAGTTTTTAGTATGTACGGTTGTGGGCTATATAGATAGATTCCTAAAATAAAAATGTTTTTACTACAAAAACATTGTAATGTTTTATTTTTGTAATTTGTTCGGAACAAAAATTGTGTTACAAATTATATAAACATTTTATGTTATTACTAGTGGACCCGGCGGACTTCGTACCGCTTTGACAGTTTCCATCAAGTGATTAAATTCTCTTTGGTTTCCATGAGAACAAACAAACAAATCATTTTGTACTGGAAAATTAAATTGTCGTTTTTAATATATTTATAATGTGATTCCCGTGAGAATATCAGGATAAAAACTATCCTATGCGTTAATCCAGGTTATAAAGTATCTGTATGCCGAATTTAATCTAAATCCATCCATCCGTTGCAGCGTGAAGAAGGAACAAATATACAGACAAACTTTCGCATTTATAATATTAGTGTGATTATTTATATAACGTCTCGGTGGCCGAGTAGCAAAGCGCTCAGTCCGATACCCGAAGGTCTTGGGTTCTATTCTCAGGTCGGGCAAAGTGTGTTTCGGAGTTTTCGATTCATAGCCCGGGTTTGTGATCACCAACCCGCATCTGGCAAATGTGTCGATTAAGCCATTACGCATCAATTGCAACGATGACTTGATTTCAATGATGGAGGCCTTTGCCCAGCAGTGGGACAGTTATTAAACTATTTACTTATTAACTAATGATTTCATAAAATATAATATGCATTAAAAATTACATCGACATGTTTTGCATTCGAAGGTAATTTTTCAAACTTTATTTTACTCAATGCAAGGATACGTGTGCTCACAGTTTTAAGCAATCATACGTCGTCGATATAAAAGAGAAATAAACACTCAATGAAATTCAAAAACTCTTCCATCCCTTTTAGAGTTTTAGACTTTTCAACCTTGATTTTGAAATGAGGTTTTCTGCCTTATTTTAGAGACTAGATGTTATGTTGTGTTAGATACGGGCTATGCATCCAATCCCGCAGCACACTGCCCGACCTAGGAATTGAACTCAGGACCTTGAGATATCGAGCCCAGTGCATTGCCACTCTTACAACCATGCCTTACGATGAGGGCGTTGTTAATTAAAAGTATATATTACACATTTTTTAATTAGGAATTTTATTTTTTATTTCCCTTGAAAAGTTTATAATTTTGCTATCATTAATAATTTAATAAAATATTAACTTTTATTATTGTTTTCAACCGGAATCCTAAAAATAGTAATCGTGCATACTCGTAGCAATACAAGTGAAATGCTTTCCCCAGGTAAAATTCAGTACTCATAGACGGAATACCATATGACCAGTGTGCGTTCGAGGATTGCCACAGTATAACCATACTAGTAGGGGACAAATTGTTAGATCTTTATTTTCTTTTCCAGCCCGTTGCTACCTAATGCTGAGTGTGGTGCTTTCCCGCGATTCTGTAGTTGTTTTATGTTGTAGGTTAAGCATAGTATAAACTACTAGGTATTAAATTAAGCCAAATAAGTAAATGTATACGAAATGATATATGTTGTTGACTGTACATTATAAACGGACATAATATAACAGGCGGTTTCAATATATTGAAACCTAGTAAACAGGCGGTTTCAATATATTGAAACCTAGTAAATTTGTCATACTTACTATGTAGGTAAGCTATGCCATAATGATATCCGACCTTCAGTAAGTGAAACAAGTAAGCAAGCAAAAAGTTTTGAATTCGAATTGTGAAAGTATGTGCGTTGCTTACAAACAAACTGCACAATTAGTATTTAATTTGAGTCTGTTTCAATATCATCATCATCATCATCATAATCATTCTCATCCTACAGAGGTTTCAATATGCCACTGCTTTCAATATTTAAAACTGTTTTTTCTTTATTTTTTTGTGATGTCAAATAATTGTAGCGATCTTCTTTGTTTTTTAAATAAGTAGGAGGTGCGCATTGAATTTCTTTCTTCGATGTTCATAGGTGTCAAAGAAAAGTCTTACCGAAAGTTAAAAGTACTATTTCAATGTCGAAAACTTACTTCTTTAGTTATACTGTGGCAGTGACTCAGCAGGTATTGGCCTCTTGAGACTTTCTTAAAAATAAGACTGAGTGACGTGTGCGGCTAAAGCTCGTTTTATATCTACACTAGTTTCGCCTGCGGTTTCACAAGCATTTAAAAAGTAAAATTAGGTCTACATTTTACTATTTTATTAGTTTTTATGAGTTCGTTGTTTAAATCTAGGAAGACCCGAGCTGCGGGAAGTTAGTAAACTAATGATTATCCTGACTCTCACGCTGTATGAGATTATAAGCGCTCATTCCAAACTCCTACTACTTTTTCGTGGAGAAATCGCCCATTGCATACCACTGCATGCGGGGAGATTCAGATGATGAGTGGGACTCTTCTCCCGACCCCCTATCGTCCCATGACCTAGCGGGGCAGGGGGGGGGGGAAGATCCCTACATTGCTCTGCCCACAAATAACTCCTGTACGGAAAGTGCAGGAGTCTCTTGCCGTTAAGGTTATCCGGGGTCGTACAGGCAATCACTGGAGTTAAACCCTAATTATCTACTTACTATGACCAACCCAGACCCTTATTACACCTACCTAGAAAGCTGATATTTAACACGGGGTTTCCATTTAAGTAAATATACGATGTAGACAAGGGATAAGGCTGGCTGGCTTCATTTCCATGATTTCACCGGATATATTATCATAGTTTTTAGATTATTATTGAATTGATTATTAGTAATTAAGGTATATCTACGAGCCATTGTGGCCTGATTTAAGTAAATAAATAAAATAAATAAAGGTGTTAGGATATGTAAAGCATCGTTTGTGCAGACGTACTCGCGAGCAGTCTCTAGTACATCACATTAAATGAACATAAAATGTGGACTCCACTCGTCTCTAAATAAATAATGTTGATGACTACTTTAGTTTCATTGGCCATAAACATGGCACTATAATTAAAACAACAGCTATATAAAGATAATTATCTTTTGATGAGCGCGATGGCGTAGCGGTGCTTGGCCTAGTGTGTTAAAGCACCATCTCTCAATACAATACTGTGGTCTAGATGTTAAGACTACTGGTCTCGAAACCTGAGGTCCTGGGTTGATACAAGATTGTACTAGGTTTAGTGGTAGAACCAGTTTTAGGTCCGCCTGACTAGCTACCACTATTTTATCTCTTCATTTATAATTACATTGAATATTGATAGTTGTCGCAGACGGGGACAATCATCATCCAAGCGGCCGTTTCTAGCTCAATTAAATCCGCACTCTCTTTGGTTGGTGATTGTCCCCGCCTGCGACAACCTATCAATATTCAATGTATTTATAAACACTCATTTAGATACTATACTCATAGATTTTATTATTTAAGTATAGGTATCGGACAAGGAAATATTTCAGGTTGTATCTCAAATTGAATTCTTGTAGAGAGATCGTAGAGCTTGTTTCTTTTTTTTAGGTTTTTCTTTTTGCAGTTATTTTTTATGTTAGTCCGGCTTTTACGAGTATATAATTGTTTTTTATATAGTTGTTTTAGCAGTCGGGTTTTTGTTTTTACAAATCATAAAGAGAATGCAGTAAATACTCTAATGAGTAATCTAATGAAGAGATTTGACATATCAAAATTACCTTTGATAGTCAAATGACACAATATGTCACATATAATAATAATAAGTCATGTTCATAATATCGATTTTAAATTTACAAAATGGCGCGCGCTTGCGCGCTTCCCCGACTTCCTGTTACACTGATACACATCTTATCTTATCTTAGTGGGGCCTGCCAAGGTTTCCACCTCTCAGTAACACTTCGACCCATTGGGATCTTTTGTGCAACCCCATCCTTTCACTCTTCCTCCTCTGTGAAGATAGATGCCATAAGTCTGGCAACGTCCTTAAGAGCGAAGAGCCTGAAGTCCTCCGGTTTCGGATAGGCCGACCCCAGGAGTCCCATTCTTTTCCTAGCCAGAGCGTCGCAGTCGCACAGTAGGTGCTGCATTGACTCGGTTTGCTCTCCCCATGCCCTACACAAACTATTTGTTGAAAGATGCATTCTGTGAAGCATTTGTTTTGTGGCATAATGCCCTGTCAAGGCACCGATGGTTAATCGGGCCTGCCTTCTGCTGCCTCCGCTTATGAACTTACTCCGTCCTAAGGCGTTTTCGCCTAGGAAGGATTTGGAGTGTTTCATACCCGGCTGCTCTTTCCATTCGATGCCGTGCCTGTTTTTGATGTAATCTTTTAAGGCCTTGTTGATGGTACTTTGTGCAAGTGCCACGAACGGCTCAGGACCAATAAGCTGGGTCTCTGAGCCCTCCCTGGCAAGTGCATCCGCCATCTCGTTGCCGTGGATTCCCATATAGCCTGGGACCCAGATCAATCGCACCTTGTTATGCCCACCCAGCTTGTTTAGAGCTTTTGTGGTTTCCAGAACAAGGCCCGAGTCGATTCGGGGCGATATGAGTGACTTGAGCGCGGCTTGGCTGTCACTCAGGATGAATATATTGCGCTTTTTAATAGCTAACTCTATATTCCGCTTTGCGCATAGGAGAATTGCGAAAGTTTCTGCTTGGTAAACAGTAGCAAATTTTCCCATGCTTTGACTATGCTTGAAGTCGTTATTATAGACGCCTGCCCCTGTGCTCGACTTCATTTTTGATCCGTCGGTGTACCAGATTAGGCTGTCTTTTTCCGGAGACGGTGGCCCTCGTTTCCATTCGTCCCTGGTTGGAACATAAACTTTAAATTTCTTTTCGAACACGAATATGGGGGATATTTTATCGCACCCCATTTCCATGATCCTATCAGGAATGTCACTTGGTTCCCATTTTGTGTGTCTGGTCAGAGGTTTAGATGCGTCCCATAATCCGGCCACCTTTAGTCACTGATACACATACTTCCGTCCCATTTCAGGAAATCACTCCTACAAATTGCTTATGTAGAAAGCGAGTGAAAAGAATATGTTACACATCAAAAATGTACTTTTGGTTATGTAGTTAGGTCTGAGATCAGCATGGGGACATTTATATAGGCTAGATAGTATGAGGGAGGAGAGGAGCTCAATGGCGCAGTGGTTAACGTACCCGCTCTGAGATTGCTGAAGTGAAGCATCGTTCGCAAAGGCCGGTCATTAGATGGGTGACCAAAAATGTATCATCTCGAGCTCTCTCGAGCCTTTGGTCCCGGCTGCACTAGAAGTCGTTAACAACCTCCATACCGCACTGGGCCCGCGTGGTGGTTTGCCCGTTCTTCCTATCCATCCATAGGGAAGGCTCATGCCCTAGCAGTTGGAATATACAATGAGGTGGTGTGATGATGTGATGATGAACCAGTCTCAACATAAAGCAAGTGTTGTATCAAACTAATTTACCCGAAAACTCGCGCAATGGTAGTCTGCCGTTTTATTACCGAGTTACATATGGGAGGTCCCACGAACATGGAACAGTCGGCGTCACTATGTATATGCGCTGCGTAATGGTTGAGAGGAAATTAAAGCGTTGTTGCGCTGTTTACTTTTATTACCCGTTGGGAATTCGGAGTAGTGTCTGGGAGGGATGAAGGGTTGGATGCGACATGTTTCTTTTTTTTTACTTAATGAACTTCATCCCATTGGTCATGAATCAAATAACGTAACGAAAGAGAAGAGAGGAATCTACTTAATGGAGGAATACAAGAGAGATAAACATAAACGGCAAAACCAGTTCACTCAAAATCGTCACATTTTTTTATTCGACTATTCGTTGTTATCCAGTCCTTAGAATAATAAAAAATGTTCTGAAATCCAGTCAATAGTTTTTTCGCTTTTCCAGCCAGTCAGCTGTCAAGTTAAGAAATCTGCATTAAGTGAAGATTAGGCCGAAGTTGCACGTGCACATTACCCGACAATGACAGATCAATGACTTAGGAACTGGCTATGTTATATGTAACTGTATCTATGCCGCCCTCACGAATTGGGCTTGTCAGTTAGTCTTGATAGTCCAAATGCCAGAATCAGGGCATTGAGGCACAAACGTGTCAAAATCGTTGCAGCCGTTTAAAAGTAGCAAAATTGAGACCCTGGGCTACGTCTGGCTATTAAAGGACTTCTCAATAGTGAATCCAAGCGTTTAGCAGCGCAACCACAATGACCACAAGTCGGGGCGACCGTATACCGAAAGCCTGATGGTAACTGACACTCGATTGTGGTGTTTTAACGTAGCATAATCCGGGCTCCGTTTGTCTCATCCACCCTGGGAGAAGAGTCACCACGTAACCAGCGGGTTTCCACAGGACCGCTGGTATCCGTAATATATTCTATCTCCTTAAATAAATAAGGTCAGAGCGCTCAGTCTGCATTTGTTAAGGTTAAGCAACTTTCGTCATCAGATGGGTGACCAAATATTTATCATCTCGAGCTCCTCTGTGCTTCGGAAAGCACATAAAGCGGTTGGTCCCAGATGCATTAGCAGTTGTTAACAACACCCCATCCGCACTGGGCCCGCATGGTGGCTAATGGCCATTTCTCCCTATCCTATCCTCATATTAAGGATCGTGCCCAAGCAGTGGGGGCCTAAAACGACCTGGTGATTAAAAGGTCCTGTTTGCCTCATCCACCCGTTAGTACGCGTCTACCAGTAAAGTGCTCCAACCAGATTGGCGGCGCTCGTCAACATTTGTCATAACGCGGTCTCGTGACCAATTACAGCCCGCTCCACTTGTGTTGCATTTCAAATGTGTGCAATAATTATTGTTGTGTTTGTTGCGGTCTAGTTACTTTGTAATTGTAGATGGCGTTGGTGGTCGGCCATCGACCTAAGTGATGATGATGTTCGTCACTCCAAGTCTTAGTTTGCAACAGCTTTATCTTTTGTTGGTATATTTCGTTTGTTTGGTATTTGCTCTGAGTCTCCATTCAAAGGTTTTCCGGACAAAAAGCCTTATTAACGAATCATTTTTTGTGTTCTTTTATGTCTGTTTGTTTTTGTGATTGTTTGCTGATTGCCTCAGATGGCATTCTCAGCATCACTGGAATTTATCTAAGAACCTAATGTTATATAAACCTTTAGTGTTAGAGGTATATATAATATTATATCCCCTGTGTGGTGTCGGGGATAAAGAATTGCACCACCTCATCTCTTCCCGTAAGTGTCGTAAAAGTCGACTAAGGGACCATTCCAGAGGATGGGCAGCAGCATCTCTCTGAGGTTAACTCTCAACTTACTGCGATCGCCAACCCACCTGCCAAGCGTGGCGATTATGGCAAATACCCCTCATACCTTTGGGGGAGGCCTTTGTCCAGCAGTGGACGTCTTTTGGCTGAGACGATGATGATGATGATGTTAATATTATATACCACTAACACTAAAGGTTTTCTTGTGAAGCGCTGTCATCTTCGACCTTCTCATCAGCTGATAAAAAGGCCGGAAGAATCTGTTGATAACTCAAAAAGCTCATGATTATTTATATAATTTTACGCAAATATTGTTGCGAACACATTAAATTTGAAAAAAGACTAAGTGTTGAAAAAACTCCTCGAGCGGGATTCGAACCCGCACCCCATGACATGCCGGGTAAGGTGCACTACCAACTATGCTATAGTGACTCAATCCAACTCGCCGAAACTAATCAACACTATCTACTCTTACTTTGTAGGCCAAAGGAGCCCTAATCAATGTCGACAACTGTTCGAAGTGTGGGTTCGAATCCCGTTAGTGAAATTTTTTCCATTGTCTTTCTTTTTTCAAAAAGCTCATGTCAGTCCTACCACAAAGTATGACCAGGTATAGTCGCAACAATGTGTGTGCGCAACTTTTATATGCGCCATAACAATTAAAGTTTTTATGGCGTCACACAATGTGGGAACCGGCACGCGACTTTTCAATATATGGTCTGATATGCTGCAATATGTTATAGCGACATACAATCTTATCTAAGTCACAAATCGGTTTAAAATTAGTAATAAAGTACCACTTATATACTGTTCCACTACTCGAAACACGCTTTTTCTGGCGAGTTTCGGATTTTCCGATTCCGATTCCGATTCGAGGTTCTATTGAACCTAGAACCTCTGGTTATCGGTTAGAAGCTTAATCCCTCTGCCACCGCACTGAAGTGTTTGAAATGTCGAAGATATGGCTTCATGATCAGCTCATTTTATGTCCCCATTGTTGGGGCACGAGCCTTCCCACCAGAACGGGCCATAAATTACCACGCGGGCCCAGTGCGGATTGGTGGTTGTTAACGACTGCTAATGCAGCCGGGACCAACGGCTTTACGTGCCTTCCGAAGCACGGAGGAGCTCGAGATGATACAATTTTGGTCACCCATCCGATGACCGGCCTTTGCGACAGTTGCCTAATCTCAGCACTCGCAGAGCGGGCGCGTTCACCACTGCGCCATCGAGCGAAAATATAGCTTAGAGTTAATAAAATATACGTATAATAAGCTTTTTTACTTTTATGAGAAAAACCTTTGCCCAGCTGTGGGACAGTATATAGTGAACGATAAATCAACAATGCAGATCGCAACATTTAAAAACTGGTCAATTTTCATTACTTAATGGCTATGTTCATTTCATTTGATTGGACAATGCTTTAACGGATGGATGAGTTTGATAAAAGGATTAAAAATCAGCTCTTCAAATTCTTCTTTATTTCTCAATGATTACAAAAATATAGAGATTTATAAAAAACAAATAAGAGATCAGGTCGATGCACCTCCAACGGTTTATTATAAAAAATAGAATAATTATATAGAGGGTATTTAGTAATACCTGTTTAATACCGAATAATGGCAGATCGTGCATAGAACCCCGGAAAATTATGAACATAACTGAAAAACACCAGATGGCCCAGGTATTAAGGTTCTTTGTTATCAAGTAAAATTGTAGAGTGACAACCCTAAGTCAAGCTTATACCTTGTTCTTGGTCGTCAATCTCATGGTCAAACATAAACAGAAGTCGAAACATCGCAGGAATCAACAAAAATATTGTAATAAAATAAAATTGAGCTTTTTTTTATAGAAAAGTGAATCTAAGTAAATATGAGTTTGCATTTTATCACAGTGTTCTCTATACTTGGTTGTATGGCTCATCATCATCATCGTCAGCCATATGACACCCACTGCTGGACATAGGGCATAGGATCGCCACAACGATCGGTCCTGCGCTGCCCGTATCCAGCGGTTTCCCGCGACCTTGACCAGATCGTCGGTCCACCTTGTAGGAGGCCTGCCCTCCGAGCGATGTCAGTTTTTAGTTCTCCTGCGGATTTAGTGATTTCTGATTCGATCTCACAGGGAAATACAAGCATCGCTCTCTCCATTGCTCGCTGGGTGACCTTGAGCCTTCTTATGAGACCCATAGTAAAGGTTGCATGGCTATGTTTTGGGAATATACACCTATTACCAAACATCCTGTTCAATATACTAGCAGCCCGCTCGCTTCGTCCGCTTGTGTGAACACCCTTATCCCACGATGGTTTAAAAAAAATATCCTAGAACCCTATTGCAGCTCCAATTGTGAATCTAAATCATCATACGACCCACTCAAACACTCAGAGGCTTGCCTGATGCTAGCCAGTCAGCGCCTTTATGAGTCTCCGCTAGATACATTAAAAAAATAAAAAAAATATGAAAGTCAAAATTTGAAATTGCATACAAAAAAACTTTCATAAAGTGTTTATTAGGGTGCGTACCGACTATGTGATGTAGCGGCGCGCCGTAACAAATGTATGCGCATACATTATTGCATACAGATAGGCTTGAGCGCTAAAATGTTGCTTGTCAAACGATATTGTCTTTAGTGTAGCTTGAAGCTCGATCTTGTGTAGACTAGATTGATTGGGATCATCAATACACGACAAAAGTTCCATAGCTGTTTTTAAGGCTTCCTCATTCTGTGGATCTAGAAACAAATCTATTGTGTACCTTGTAAAAGGTGGAAATGAAGTGAGACATTATTTTGAAATATTAACACCTATGTTTCACACACTGTTTGTTGTTAGTAGCTATAGTGTATGCACATTGTTGTGTTATGGCAGTTAGAGATAAGATAGCTTGTCCGTCGTAAGTTACTCGCATCCAGCTGCTTCTAGCAACTATTTTACAAAAAAACATAGATAACTAAAAGCTCTTATTCTAAGACCCGCCCGGCTAGCTATCTTAACACAATCACAGGGTAAAATAGTTAAAAACGAAGTAACAAACTGAGCCTTAAAAAATGAATATATTTGTAACTATACAAAAAATGGTTTGTATTGTTCTGCGTTTAATGACAATATTATACGCCATTTTAGAGCCGCCGGTGACGATATGCCCGCCACGATTATGAATATGTCGCGCGACAAGATGACACGACGTAGTGATGTTTTTGTGCAGCAGACGAACAGTTGGCTTTGTGCTCGATTTTAATTGTGTTATATCTTATTCTAAGTCACGCCTGGCTAGTTTCCATTGCCTTATGTCAGTCTATCGTTTTACAATTATGTTACTAGCATTGTTGTGTTTCTGCAGCTGGAGATAAGATAGCTTATCTGTCAAACACTACTCGCATACAGCTGCTTCTAGCAACTATTTTACAAGAAAAAAACAATGATGGGAGTAAAATTGTTATCTACTACTTTCCACACCTTCTCCATATTTTACAAAAAAGGTTACTAACGAAGTAATCAACTATTTTAAGCCTTAAAACAGGAATCACACGGTACTAAACAATAGGGTAGTATAAAAGTTGTTGTTAGTAAAAAAAGTAGATTATAGTCTAGTCTAGTCTTTAGTTTAACGCCATTTTAGAGCCGCCGCACCGCGCCGGTGTCGATAGGCCCGCCCCGATCATGAATATGTCGCGCGACAAGCTGACGCGACGCAGAGATGTTTTTGTGCAGCAGGCGAACAGTTAGCTTTGTGTACGGCGCGCTTTGTTTGTCGTCCCATTGACTATACCAGTCTTATATCTAATGGTTGTTGATTTCAAATGTAGTTGGTATAACTCTAGGTTTTATGGACTAGGTTTAACCATTGCTCTTAGGTTCTAATTTGAGTTTTAGGGGGTACTCGTTCAATTTGCCTCGTCTTGTTTTTAGTTCTGCATGGCTATTTACCACCATCTTGTTTAAACATGTCGCCATAATATTAGTTTTAGTAGCATTAGTGTGTGCCGGCAGAGATAAGATAGCCAGTGCCTCAGTAGTTAAAGGTTCCGGGTAAAGTAATCTTTCACTTTCGGCTTTAAGACCACTTACACGTGAAATAAAGGTCAAAGGTTACCCGTAAATATAAAAAACCTGTCCAGTCAATTTCCATCCCTGACTAAAAAATAGTCAGCAAATTTTGAGCCGCACGTTTCATGTTATACACATCACACGCAATGAATTATTGCTATGGTGCACCCATAAAGACAATGGGCCAGACAAAAATGCCAATAAAACAAAATTTATTCGTACGATAAACAGTGATGAAGGGGAAATCTGCACTCGACGTGATGTATGTGTAAAATAGGATGTTTGGGGCTTAGTAAAAGCACTACCTTGTTCCAGCTAGGGAATGGTAATAACACTTTTAAAAATTCACTGTTTTGTCTTCTTCCAATTGAACGTCCATGCTGGTCTAGGACGTGAAGTGAACAGCTGCTTTAATTTCCCGTGCATGGTATGTAGAACCAACTAACGGACGACCTCCTTGGTCGAGTGGCTTGCACACCAGTTTTCATGGTGTCGCCATCTCTGAGGTCCCGGGTTCGATCCCCGGTCGGATCAATTTAGAAATACCTGTTTTTCTAAATTGTTTCGGGTCTGGGTGTTTCCTATGTATAATAAGAATGTATTTAAGTATATTAAGTATGTTTATCCGTTATCTAGTTAACCATTTCTCGAGTTTCTTAAGGAAGCTTTTCTTGGGGCTAGATAATTGGTGTGAGTGTGGGAAACATTTATTTATTTGTTTATTTATAACTAAGGTTTCCAAGATGCTCGCCCATCATCAGATAATCGGTTAGCAATTTGTCACTGATGTTATATATTCCGACTCGGAACCCTACTTATGTTTATGTTAAATGTGGAGTCGGGTCACTAACGGCGAGTATAGGTACTCAAAATTGGAGATTGCGATGCTCTGTCTATTTGTTTTCGGGACAAGGCCGTGAGAGTATGGCATGTATGTAAATGTATAAAAAAGTGGGCTAGTATTTTCAGGCTCTTTTTTATTTTTTTTACCTTGAAGTCCTTGGCCTGCAACTCATCGATGGTAAGCAACTTAAAAATTTTGTTAAGTTTTTCTTTGCTTATTTATGTCTTGTAAAACAATAGGTAGGTACTTTGTTTGTAAGACTCCGCCACCAAAGAGGACATTTGGTAGTCGACTTTAGAGTTGACGACCCGAGCCGTGGTACACTGCGAGTTGTACTCTTAGTGCAACGAGAAGTGAGCGAGCTTACAGCTCCGGTAACCTATCAGGATATTAGGTAGTGGACTATACGTGTCCACGGGGCAACTAGCTCGAGACACTAGTCTTAAAAGTACCGGATGAAGGATGCGTACCGGCGTGTTCTGATCTAGCGTTATGACCTGACGTAGATGGTCCCTTGTGCTTGCGTAAGGATGTCTGACACCTAACTTTATAACCGTGAGGTTGGTGGGGGTGTCAGTATAAACTTTAATAGTGTGTAGCAGGGTGTGTTTGTAAGGTATTGCGTGGTTGTTACCTATAGAAAACTAAAAAAAAACAAGTTCAATTGTATTATTAGGTGCTGTTGCTTTGCACCGCAAAGTATTATAGAAAATTATAGATATTGCTGTGTAAGATGTGGACAGCGTATTGGACTACAATGGCATATTTTGTTTTTGCAACTTTAAGATAATTTTATGGTATAAAGTTGTTGTTAGCTGTTCCTAATAAGGAGAAAAAATACCTGGCTGACGGATCACAATAAAGCCAACAAGATAGCCACTCATTCAGATAGATAGATAGATAAGGTTCAGACAATTCATTTTGAATAAACAAAAGTTTCGCAGATATATAAATCCACATCATTGCAAGCACATTATTGCAAGTTTACTTCCTCGAGACACAGTAGTTGTATGTTGAAATAAGACGAATAGTCTGAGTTCACAGTTGCTTGTCTGAATGCCGAGGAGTCTGTCCGATTGCCGTGTGATTTGTGTTTGCTAGCATCTCGCATTATTTGAAATAGAATTTCTGTAATGTCCCTTATTTTGTAACAACATGTTGTGGAATGTAGTCGAAGACTACAACTAATTAAAGCTTTTGTTATACGAGTATATAATTGAAAACAATTATTATAACCAGCTTATTTATATTGGCGTTGGTAAATATGAACTGAGAGTTACTTAATAAAATATTTTAAAAAAAAATTGCCATTTTAGTTTGAAATGAAATACTTTTACCAATTTACTCGCTTTTAATATTTGCATAATTTTTAACCTAATATCTTTATTCAAATAAACATAATTTACTAATTACTTTTAAATAATCTAAACTTACAACCGATTTAGACCATTTCTATTGTTATTTTTTATTTTTAGCAGTGGGTCAAGAATAATTAACCCACTTACTCCTGAATTAACTTTTTTTGTAAGATTGGTTTGAAATTTCATATACTTACTAAATTGATGATAAATAATCCATAAAAAATAATAAAAAAAAATATTCCATTTGGAGAAAAGACGGAAAATGCCGTGTCTTAAACGACACAGTAGGAGAATATGCTACTATGATAGCTTATTGGTCAGATTTATTACGGCTCCATAATAAATTGACAAAAACGACAATAAAACACATGAATCTCAATAAATTGTTTTATTTAGGTATTTTTATACATATATGGTTATTTTCTGCATATGATATTCTTCAAAACATGTTTTCGGATGCAATGTTACATTGCATTTCATACAATAAACATTTGCACTATTATGACAGACACCACAACGCAGTCGAGCCTCTCTATAGTTTATCAGGTGACCATTATGAGTATACTGCATTGCTGTGGCTCTACTTTGTAATGGCTCTTCATCCCTATGACTGTCGGCTTTCTTGTTTATTTCAAAAACACATAGCAACATTCGTCCAAAATTTTCATTTGATCCAACTGCCCACCATTATTTTATCTTGTATAACTGCCAGGCATCATAAGTGGCCATATCAAGGCAATGACTCATTAGTGAGGAGAACCACTTTTTCCCACGGACACTAGTCCTATAAATACCAATATATTGACCTTTTAGATAGCTATCTAAAGATAAACAGTCATCCTCACTAGCATCAAAAGAATCTTCACGTTGAATTTTATCAGGTGCTCTGAGATGGGACCCAGGTAGATTTTGGAGCAACACATAGTCTTCGTCTCCAGAGTCTTCATCTGTAACTTCCACGCTACAGTTTTCTGGCGGCATGTCAGTTATAGAATCTGGAACTTCGTTTTTATCATTTTGCTCAAACTCTTCAAAAATTTTATTCAACGACAGCGGGATTTTAAAATTCTTGTAAGAAATACATAATATTAAAGAAATATGCAATCAAAATTATAATTATTATTTTTTGTGTTTTTTAAATAATAAAAAGACGCAGTTGGAAAATGTTCTAATATTGAATAGTAGTATAGTAGATAGTAGTACATTCTCCTACCGTGTCTTTTACGGAACACCTAAAGTAAAAAGCAAATACCATATGAAATATTATAAAATAACAATTTGTTTTTTTATTTTCTTACAATATAGGAATAAAATTGATAATCTGTTCTTACACAAATACAAATCGCGATAAAATATTATCTCAACTCACCTTGATTTACTCATTGCAATAATCACAAAATTCAAACTTATTACAAAGAAAATATATTAAATGTAACTCACAGTTATTACTTCACAATAACCATGTATAATCTTGACTGTCAGATCCAACACACAAAAAAAGAACAAAGTACCTACATAAACTTTTATATTTTTTTAAAGTTGGTGTGTCGTTAAAGACACAGTAGGAGTAAGTGGGTTAATATTGACGATAATGATGATTTTATTATATCCTTTCGTTTTAAGCTCTTTACGAAGTCTGTAGTTACACACAGGCTGAGGTGTATTAATCATCATCATCATCATCAGCTCATTTTATGTCCCCACTGCTGGGGCACGAGCCTTCACTATAGATAGATAGGGAGAACGGGCCTTAAACCACCACGCGGTTTGGTGGTTGTTAATGATTGCTAATGCAGCGGGGATCAACGGCTTTACGTGCCTTCCGAAGCATGGAGCTCGAGATAATACATTTTTGGTTTGATTGTTTTGGATGGCGAAAGTTGCTTAACCTTAGCAATCGCAGAGAGAGAGCGCGTTAAAAATTGCGCCGTCGTGCTCTTCTTTTGAAAACCTATTGATAACAATGAGATTTCACAATTCAGAAAAATCTATACTAAAATTATAAAGAGGAAACTTTTGTATCTTTGTATGTATGTTTGTAACGAATAAACTCAAAAACTACTGGACCGATTTAAAAAATTCTTTCACCATTAGAATGCTACATGAGCGCTGAGTAACATAGGCTATATTAAAAAAGAAATGTCCACCCGTGCGAAGCCGGGATGGGCCGCTAGTGTTAAATAAATTTCTACGAGTGGGATTTGAACCCATACCCTCTGACATTTATCGAGTCAGGTGCACTTCGGTATTTTGGTGTCGTCGCTCCGTCCAACCTTTATTACCAACTATCGACATCAACATCCCAGCGGGGGTACATGTTTGTGTACTCGGTTTGGTTGGTGGTAGGGCTTGTTTGTCCGCCTGGCTAGCTACCACCATCATAACTAAATATGTCGCCATAAAATCAATGTTTGTAGCATTGTTGTGTTCCGGCAGCCAGAGATAAGATAGCCAGTGCCTCACTAGTTGAGGATGAGGATCCCGGGTGAAGTGCGCTTCCATCATTGGCCTTATTATCACTTAACATCAGGTGGGATCAAGGCACTGTGCTTACCCGTTAATATATTAAAAAAAAACAATTATCAGTAAAGTTTTGGTAAGTGTAAACGCAGTAGCATTTACAAGGTAAGTTGATAGTTGTTAAGGTTGGTATGTTGTTGTAGTTTAGTTAAAGAATGTTGGTTAAATGTTTACGTAATTTACGCAGGTTATGTTGCACGGGACAGGGAGGTTTAGTAAGACGACCGTCACCGTGGAGAGTGTTTATTGTACTACATAATAAAATATACAAATCGTTCAAGTAACATTATTGCTAGTGTCAGCTAAAATATAACAATGTCGAGCGTGCTCGTACATGCTGCCAAATTTAAAAAGAGAAAGAAGAAGGAAAGAAAGTTTAACTAAGGCGATGAAGCCTTATCTAATTTGCGTGCAGCAGTTACGATCGCCTCGCTCATAACACTGTCGACATCCGTGTCCAGCTGCGGCGGATGCTGTTGCTGCGGCGTAGCTTCTGGCGCCGCCGGTTGTAGAGTCGTATGAAGGTTTACACTGCAACCTCGATACCATCGTTTTATTCGCAGCATGCCCCATATTATAAAACAGATGATGATGATGCTACATATAGAATATAGAATGTAGTTGTGGGTCTCATGTGTTAGCGATTGTACACTCAGTGTTTGTTGTTGCTCCTTTACCAAATCTATTTTGGTTTTCAGTCCCTGTAAAATCTCTCTGTGGTCTTCAGGAACAAAGGAGAGTGTGTGATTGAGGTCAGACAACACATGGTTTACACTGGATACGCTCATTTGTACCGCTTCGGAACTGATTTTCAGGCTGCTGTGGTAGTCGTTGCGGGCGTGTATAGTGAAGCTGTCTCCTTTGAGCAGGCATCCCAGGCCAAGTGTAATGATCCCTGAGCCATGAAGATGTTGTGTCGTCATTCCATTTGGGCAAAAAATGCGCGTAGTGTATTCCTCGCAACAGGAAAAAAGTCAGGTGCCGCGATTGTGTAACCGCACCCATCGGTCGGTGCAATCGGATACCTCAGCGCGGCACGCTGATAAGCTACCATTGTTTATAATTTGTGCCTCGCATAATGTCTTAGCGGCTTTTATGTCGTAAGTGGGTTTATTTATAGCACATAGTAATTGTGATTCACCCGAATGACTGCACGATAATACATCTTTGTTTTCTAATGGTACTATAAGTTCCTTTCTTAGGTTGACCGCGAGATACTCAGTTGTAGGTTTTAATCTTCTTGCAGAGCTTCCGGTGACTTCCGGTATAGGTATGATCCGATTGAGTTCATACTGTTCATTGTTTATGAGCGGCAGCTTTATTTCGAATATGAGTAGTGCGCTTGTTAAGTGCACATGCACTCTGGCCAACTTGTATAATTGCCGCGTGCAGTCGCGTATGCCGATGACGCAGGGCAGTGATAAGTCGCTCGAAAGCTGGCCGGAAATAATGTTTAGTTCCAGTTCAAATTGTTCGGGCTTGATAAGATGTGTGTCGATTCTTCCATTTCTGGCGTCTGTGACTAAATCGAGTAACAGCTGTTGAATTCGGCGTATGTTTGATATCATTAAGTTTATAGCAAGTGCGCTGGCGGTTATGTACATAGCGTTTTCGTGATTAGCACTTATTCGTTTCTATTTTCGGCGAGATGTTTGTGTATTATCAAAAATTGTTTATTCATGACCTCTTCATTTCTTTTGAGAAGGTTGTATTCGCCTTCGATAGTAGATGTTTGGTTCTTATATAAATTTAATAAATGGTTTTCGTTCGACTGAATGATGTTGATGTCCTTCTCGTATTGTTTTGCAAATCTCTCATCTAATAAGCCAAAAAGAGAGTTTGCGATGTAGCCCACTCCGTCAACGAGTCCTCTTTTAGAACGTTGCAGGCGTTGATATGACCCATGCTCCGAGATTAGGATGTCGTTGTAATGTTGGATTTCATTAAGCTCGTGTTGAAATTGTGCCGATATTGTAAAGAAGGCTGCTTCAGTCTTGCTTAAAGTTGATAAATGGTTGACATAATTTTGAATGCTTGTTAGACTTCGCCAATATGTTGTAGTGTTGTAAAACACTACCATCTTCCATTCGTCTTGTTTGACTTGGAGATCTGCTACCTTGTCGAAATAGATAAGCCTGTTAGGAGATAGGTAGGTAATATTTGTGGTTTGTTGATATGATGGCCCCACAAGCATTGTAAAAATCATTAAAAATATACAATAATAACAATAATAACAACAATACATATAATATCATGAAACACGTTGTATAGGTTCTTGTTGATTTTTCTATGACTTCCTTTTGCGGTTTCGGGCTGTTTGTCCGGTTGTTCACTGCAGTTTGACCTTTCGTTAGGTTGTTGTATAGGTAGCCGTGCCATGTCTTCCGCAAAGTAAATGTTCTGTACTGCTCTTATGATTGCACTATGTGCATTCTCTAATTCACTCGTCGTTAGGTGCGATAATGTCTTATCAATTTTATTCACCATTGTATTGTTTATGAATCGATGTATCCAACCGAGTATTCTTGTTACACGCGACATAGAGCTATAACGGTGTAGAAGTTCATCGATTACATTGTTTGCTTTTAGCGATGAGCAGACTTGTTTTGTTTTTCTTTCCTCTTCATTGGTCTCAAATGTTGTTTGAATAGGGATGTAATTGCCTTTTAGCCACAATGGCCCCTCCCACCACAAAGGATGTGAAATGAGCTGTGTCGGTGTTAGGCCCCTGCTGGTACAGTCGAGCGGATTCTCTTCCGACTTCACATGTTTCCAGCATGAAGGTGGCATGTTTTCAGTTACTTTCAATACCCTGTTGGATACGAATGGCTTCCATCTAGAAGGGTTCCCATTCAACCAACCCAATACGACCATCGAGTCGGTCCATCCATGTACTGTTACTGTCTGTATGTTTATTGACTCTATGGTCTTTTTCATAAGGCGTGATAGGAGTGTAGCGCCACATAATTCTAATTTCGGCAATGAAATGATCTTGTTCACAGGTGTAAGTTTAGTTTTCCCAGCTACTAGTTTGATGACGTAATGATTGTTTTCATCCATCGACTTGCAATAAATTGCGCACGCGTATCCTTTCTCCGACGCGTCGCTAAATCCATGTAGCTCTATTGCCGTATTAGTGTTTCCTATCCACCGTTGTATCACTATGTTGTTTATTTCATTAAGTTCTTGTCGAAATTGTTTCCATTCGTTTTGTATAGACTCTGGCAAGGTTTCATCCCACGAAGTTGTTGTTTTCCATGTTTGTTGGAATAAAAGCTTAGCCTTCATAGTGACGGGGGACAACCATCCCAGAGGATCGTATAACTTTGATACGTCTGATAATAAAGTACGTTTCGTTATTACTTTATTATTGTTGCTAAGTGCATCATGCTTGTATGTAAAGTGATCTGTGCGCGGATTCCAGTTAATGCCGAGTGTTTTGTTGGTATCGGCATGCTTGAAGTTTAACATGTTTTGGTGAATGAGTTCTCTTGGTAGGGTTTCTAGTAGAGCTGAGCTGTTGCTGGCCCATTTTCGAAGATTAAAGCCTCCGCCCTTCATCAAGTTTATTAATTGGTTTTGAGTGGTTTTTGCCTCTTTTAAGCTGT
Organism: Eudonia lacustrata; assembly: GCA_947562085.1. Lineage (NCBI taxonomy): Eukaryota > Metazoa > Arthropoda > Insecta > Lepidoptera > Crambidae > Eudonia > Eudonia lacustrata. The sequence goes on from OX387332.1 coordinate 8,546,351, forward strand.
TGCTTCCTCCCAGAAGGTCATCTACGTACAGTTGCTGTTCTAAAATAGTAGCAGCTAAAGGATATTTAAAGCCATCGTCCTTTATTAGTTGTTTAATAGTACGCATGGCCAAAAATGGTGCGGCCTTTGTGCCATAGGTGATAGTGCACAACTGATACTCTGTAATCGGTTGGTCTTCAGAGTCGCGCCGCACAATTTTTTGTAAATGTTGGTCCTCTTCGCATACTAATATTTGTCTGTAAAATTTTTCGATTTCTGCGATGTAGACGCATTGGAAAGCCCTCCATCGTAGAATAATAGTTTGTAGATCTTGTTGTATGTTAGGGCCACCCTCCGTTAATTCATTTAGGCTGTAGCCCGACGATGTTTTGGCTGAGGCGTTGAATACCGTTCGAAGCTTAGTTGTTGTAGAGTCCGGCCTTAAGACTCCGTGGTGAGGTAAAAAACAGCTGGGTTGTTTCTGGATGGTACAGTTTTAAGTACTCGTTAATAAATTCCTTGTAATATTCAGAGAATTCTTCATGTTTTGTTAGCCGTTTTTCTAACTGTTTAAATTGGGCCACTGCCTGTGGCTTGGAGGTACCCAAATGTTGTTCAAAATTTGGTTTCATGGGTATCTTAACCACATATCGCCCATCTTCCAATCGTTGGGTGGTATTTTTGTATGAAGTTTCGCAATAGTTAATTTCAGGTGATTCAAGGCGACCTTCAGTTATTTCTTCCATTTCCCAAAACCTTGAGAACTCGTCCATTTGGTTGAGTATAACATGGCAGTTGAAAGTTTTAACATTGCCCATTAACACCCACCCTAGTTTCGTTTGTTGTGCAATGGGTGCTTCAGGAGAGCCCTTTAAGATCCCCGTCATGACAATGTCGGCATAAATTCCAGCGTCTAGAAGAATGTCTACCGGCCGTGAGATGTTGTAGTCTGGATCGGCGAAGTGTATGTTGTGCAGATGGGACCAGTTTTGCTTTTCGAATGAGTAGTTCGGTAGGTTGTTTAGCATCTTCGACATGACAAGAGCTTCCGTGGTAAAAGTGTAATCACCAAAGAGTGATTCACCTACAAGTTGGATGGTTCCATTGCTTTGATTAGCTGAAAATCCAATCCCAGATATAGTTGCATTTTGTTTTCTACGTTGAAGACCGAGGCGTTGAGCAGCCGATTCTGTTATAAGATTTATCTGAGATCCTTGATCAAGCAGGCATCGTAACGTTAGGTAGGTTCCATCAACCGACCTAATTTTAAGTTGGGCGGTTGCAAGTAAAATTTCGTTGAATTCGTTTGCAACATGATTCGCATTCCGTTGTGTTTGCAACCTCGTGGAAGCCGGCGCGGCGGCGGCGGCGGCGGCAGGGGCGGGCGGTGAGTGTGGAGTCATGTGGGCGCTCGGTTTCAAAGATTCCGCTTCCCGCAAAACGTCGTGCAGCGATGTGTGGTGTGCATTATTGCACACTCTGCAACGTTTGATTGAAGTGCATTTTTGTCCGTTGTGGGAAAACATACAATTCATGCACAAGTTCAATTGCGCCATTGTTTTCAATTTGGTTTCGGATTGCAATTGTTTGAATGTGTTGCAATAAGGTAGAACATGATCACCCTTGCACATGGGACATTTTCTTTCAGCAGTAACATAATAAGTTTTCCCAAAATATTTCTTAGGATTGTTGTTGTAATGTGAGTTCCGTAGAGAAGATGAATTGAATTATCTTGCTGGTAAATTAGGCTTCGCTACTGGAACCGGCTGTTGTTTTTTCTTGTTTACAGGTTCTAATGCAGTAAATTTCCGTTGGAGGAATTCCATAAATTCGTCGAAATATGGTAATTCCCGTGGTTTCTTCCTTGCTTCCATATACGAGCTGTAGGTTTCTGTATCCAGCTTTCCCGTCAAAATATGTACTAAGATCGGATCCCATGATGTGGTTTCTATGCCTAAGTTGTTGATTGCATGTATCGTTTCTAAGCTGGTATCATAGAGACGTTTTAGTTCGTACGACGATTGTTGTTGAATTGAAGTCTGACTCATAAAAGCTTGGATTTGTTTGGTAAACAGTAACTGCTTGTTGTTGTACCTGTGGGTAAGTATTTCCCAACAGGCATCGTAGTTGTCTGCAGATACAGATAACTGTTGCACAATGCGTTCCGCTTCACCTCTGAGCTTCCCCTTAAGGTGTTGCATTTTTTGAGTTTTGGATAGCATAGTGTTGTTGTGGATTGCTTCACTATAGAGATCCATAAATGTTGGCCATAGAGCATAGTTGCCTGTGAAAGTAGGTATTTCCACAGGTGGCAGTGATCGTTGTTGATGAGCAGTTGTATTTAACTTGCGGTTTAGTTCCCGTTTGGCATGTTCGTAGTCTGTTTCATGTTTTGAAAATTCCAGTTCATAGTCTAAGTCCGACCCAATCAATAAGTTGTCTAATTGCCAGTGGGTTTCGTCAATGACCCTCCAGCGTGACTGGAGCGTCTGCAGCTTATCATCAATTTCCCACTTCTCGTTGAGTACAGATACGTCAAGGTTACGCAGCATCCGAGAAAAGGCACGAAAGTTAGTTGTTTGTAAGCACATAAGTTCATCGGTTTTTGAAAGTACTCCCTTTTCAGGTTGTTTTGCAGGTCCCGCCAATTGGATTAATTTCAGGAATTCAGATTGTAAAAATTCGTATTTCTTGCTGATCCCGTGGTAAACATCGTCAGTAAAATAGTCATCGGATTGGTTTTCAAAAGTTAAAAGTTTTTCATGATTGACTTTGAACTCGTCCCACAAACCTTGGAGAGAGTCCAGACGTTTCTGAGCGTATTCTGATGTCTTATGTGCTGCAGAGTCCTTTCGATAGTTCGATAAGATCTTCTCAACACCCTCAGCGATCATTTGTTGGCGTTGAAGTAATTTGTCCATGTTGACTGTAGTTGGGTTTCTGTTTTGTTTCAGGTGGAGTAGGTGCAATCAATGTGTTAGGGCTCGTCTACGATATGTGCGCCTTCTCAATTTGTCTGGTGAGACCCGCTTGTGGGAGGCCAGTCAAACCGATTCGCTACCGCAGATAAGTCACTAATCACACAATCACACTTCACTGGTTTATTTGTTATTCACAAATCCGGCTCGAAGAAATGTAAACGCAGTAGCATTTACAAGGTAAGTTGATAGTTGTTAAGGTTGGTATGTTGTTGTAGTTTAGTTAAAGAATGTTGGTTAAATGTTTACGTAATTTACGCAGGTTATGTTGCACGGGACAGGAAGGTTTAGTAAGACGACCGTCACCGTGGAGAGTGTTTATTGTACTACATAATAAAATATACAAATCGTTCAAGTAACGTTATTGCTAGTGTCAGCTAAAATATAACAATGTCGAGCGTGCTCGTACAGTAAGCTATATTTAGTTATAATAATAATAACAAGTTTATTTCGTATACATAATTGGGTTCCCATAACAAAAATTATGCTAAACTTATACATATATATGTATGTACTCATAATAGTCTTGTCAAAAAAGTTGCTCCGCCTCTCATCATTACTATATTATTTGTATCTTCAATATTATTTTACCTAATCAACCTACTGCTCGGCCCAGGCCATCCCACATTAACATACAGCACTTGGAGACATATGGCCATCACCCAACACTAACACAATCTGGGTTGATGGGTTTCAAAGTTTCTGGATTCTGATAAATAAGACTAGATATAAAACTTAGTCACCCATCCCTTCATTGCGATACTTGCAAGATCGAGCTTCTCAAGAGATTCTCGTATTCCTATTGTTACAATATCAGACCCGCATCGCCATCCTCAATAGAAACTCAAACGTCCAAAGTCAACACATCCGAAAGGAAATCTATAGATTTGCCAAAGCAATTACGCCTCTATGTCGCCTTGATTCCCCAAAATTTGCACATATAGTACAATTAAGAAGCCGCAGACATAATTCAGGCGCTCCACTAAGCCATTAGCGACATAAATTCCAACGGAATTCGTCTGTAAAGTTGTGCCATAGTATATAACCAGTATAGTTAGGAACCTTCATAGGATGTGAACTACACGCAGGTTGTATGTGTGCGATGTGTGCAACGCACACTGCGATCTTGTCAAAGAAGATGCATAAGGTACTCTGTAATTACCACAGTATAAGTGAAGTGGTAATTCACATAACGTCACGCGGCCGCGGGCGCTGCTCTTATTGTATGTGTAAGTATTTTTTATTTATATCAATAGAAACATATATAATAATACTAGTGGACGCGGCGGATTTCGTACCGCTTTGACAGTTTCCATCAAGTAATTAAATTCTCTTTGGTTGCCATGACAACGAAACAAACAAATATTTTTTTATTGGAAAATTAAATTGTCGACTTTAGTATATTTATAGTGTGATTCCCGTAGGAATATCTGGATAAAAAGTATCCTATGTGTTATTCCAGGTTATAAACTATCTGTACGCCGAATTTCATCCAAATCCATCCATCCGTTGCAGCGTGAAGAAGTAACAAATATACGAACATACATACACACAAACTTTCGCATTTATAATATTAGTAGGATTATTGTTGAAATATTTACATATCTTACATACTGATATACATATTATTAATAGCATTATTTTTAGAACATTACACAAACACACTCACATCACGGCCTCCTCTGAAAATCAGCGTTGCAGTTTCTTGAAGCTGCAACTAATGCTGAGAGGAGTCCAATTCGTCGTAGTATTTTAATTTAAACTTTATGTACTTATTAGTTTTATTGTTAAAACCTAAGCCTGCTACGCCGAATAAATATTATGAATTTGAACATACACCATTGAAAAAAATATAATCTTTCACCATCTTAAACTTACCGATGGCAGTTCTTACAACAAGGATCGCTGTTGATTGTGCCGAGCTCATTACCATTACAATGGTGAATACGGTACGACAGGTTATTTTTTACCGTAAAATGCTTCAGTTGATTAATACAAGTTAAAATGGAAACAATAAGAGGAAAAGCTATGTTAGAGGATATTTAATATTATTAAACAATGAATAAAAAAAATCAATTGAACTATATGAAAAACGATATTATTAATTGCTGGCTAAATAAATGAACTACTCTACTTTTTTAGTATTGTGATTGTGTGATGTGTATTGTGAATGTTGCATTCACAATCTTACATTATAGTTATACAATAAAATTTTAATAGAACAATTCATCCAGTCTTAGGAAACTCGAGTGGCTTCGAACCCACAACCTTTGGATAACCAGTCCAATACCTTGACCGCTGAGCTACCGAGAAAAAAAATAATTATCTTGTAATTATTCTACATTTTATGTTTCGATTTGTTAATTTTTTATTTTTATTTTAAACTTTTATGTTTATGTTAAACTTAAAGTAGGTAATTAAATTGAACATAAAGAGCTTTTATTCATATCCAAAAATTAATGAAAGAGGCAAATGTGGAGAACAAATGTACGCTAATGTCTTACCACCTGTACGCTTTCCCCTCTTTGTTAGCAAAGAGGCAGCATACCTACTGTTCGCGCTACACTGTGTCAAAGTTTTGCGGAACCACTAATTCAACGGGAGTAGTTTCGGGGTGAAGCGGGAAGTTGTTTGGGCGTTCGCTTCACGAGTTTTATTGCGAATATGATTGCATTTCTCGTTACGCCATGCGGATTTCTATTGACAAGTCAGTCGGTGACTGGTGACACTAGAGATTTATACTGGAAATCCTGTTACGTACTTTTCTGTAGTGGGTTTTGGAATATGAAAACTACTTATTGTTTTTTTAATTGTACTACTTTTTCTCTATGGACAAACAATTAGGATTACACAGATAGATAAATATTACAATTACTTGTGGTTTAAAAAAAAATTAAATGATTTTTTTCTTTCTGTTTATGCACTAATTAAAATCAACGAATCGAATGCTCTGTTAAAATCATTATCCCGAACCGATATGAACTCCTCAGAGAATCTACTAGAGAACAGAGGACACGCACTAGCGCGTGATGTCATCCCCTCCGGAAAACCTATAAAGGTGTTTCGTTTCACACTGCTTGAGGAACCAGTTAAGTTTCTCATCATGATCATCATCAGCTCATTTTTATATCTGCTGGAGCACGAGCCTTCCCTATGGATGGATAGGGAGAACGGGCCATAAACCACCACGCGAGCCCACTTCGGGTTGGTGGTTGTTAACGACTGCTAGTGCAGCCGGGACCAACGGCTTTACGTGCCTTCCGAAGCACGGAGGAGCTCGAGATGATACATTTTTGGTCACCCATCTGATGACGAAAGTTGCTCAACCTTAACAAATGCAGACCGAGCGCTCTGACCTTATTTATTTAAGGAGATATAATATATTACGGATACCAGCGGTCTTGTGGAAACCCGCTGGTTACGTGGTGACTCTGACATGAGACAAACGGAGCCTGGATTATGCTACGTTAAAAGGCCACAATCGAGTGTCAGTTACCATCAGGCTTAATGGAAAGTGACGCATTTGACAGTAGCTTATGTTTTAATGTTCATTTTAATTTACATTAAACTCTTAATTTACAATTAGCGGTGGATCATAGTGCCGCTTTTGCTCGTGTGACATGGAAAGTGACGCATTTAACAGTGCCAATTTTTTTATTAATTTACTGGGCCCGCGTGGTGATTTATGGCCCGTTCTCGCTATCCATCCATAGGGAAGGCTCGTGCCGCAGCTGTGGGGACACAAAATGAGCTGATAATGATGATGAATGGATCTAAATGTTAATTAAAATAAACGTCAAAATCTTTGCCACAGTCAAATGCGTCATATTCCGTGTCACACGAGCAATAGCGGCATTATGATCCCCTGCTCTTAGACTGCCTCTATAATGCCGCAACCGGCTTCGTATTACATCAAACAAGCTGAAACACTTAAAAACCGACACCAGCCCTTTCCATTCTAAGCGTGAGGGCCAATGATTTAGCCGGAAAAAATCACCCTTTGATTCTTTGTATATTTTATTTTGCGATGCTTTTAAATAAACTCCTCGACTGATGTTTGCACTGACATTGTTTTTATAACTTATTATTGTCAGTGTTTTACAATATGTAACACGAAATTAACAATAAAATCGGCACTGTCAAATGCGTCACTTTCCATATCACACGAGCAAAAGCGGCATTACGATCCACCGCTCTCTGGGTCTGCCTCTGTAATGCCACAATCCACTTTTATTATTATTATAATTCTTAAATATTTGTTTAATGTAAATTAAAATAAACATTAATACATAAGCTACAGTCAAATGCGTCACTTTCCATATCACACGAGCAAAAGCGGCATTGCGATCCACCGCTCTCTGGGTCTGCCTCTGTAATGCCACAATCCACTTATGTTATTATTAATTGTTAAATATGGGTTCAATGTTAATTAAAATAAACATTAATACATAAGCTACAGTCAAATGCGTCACTTTCCATGTCACACGAGCAATAGCGGCATTATGATCCCTCATTCTCATACTGACTTTGTAATGCCGCAATCGGCTTCGTATTACATCAAAAAAGCTGAAACACTTAAACCGACATCAGCCCTTTCATTCTAAGCGTGAGGGCCAATGTTTGAGCCGGAAAAATCACCCTTTGATTCTTTGTATAATTTATTTTGCGATGCTTTTAAAGGAACTCCCCGACCGATGTTTGCGCTAATCTTATCGATTGCTGTGAGCGATGTAAGCGGAAGTTGAATGTTTGCTAAATCAAGGCTTTCTAATATGTTGCTGGTAGCGTATTTATTCTGGTAAATACACTTATTTTTAAATGTGAATAAGGAGTTGTGTACTTGGAGTCGTTAGGCTAATATCATTATATTGAATTGTCTGTGTAATGTGATCGAAGTAATTTTTTCGAGTACTACTCGAAAAAAATACTTTGCAAACGACTTTGCTCTTCCTAATTTTTAAATAGAGTTGAAGTTAGAAGTGGAGAACAGATGCAACCGCTATTGTAATCCATATTATGTCTTCGGTTATTATTGTTATTGGATATAGATAATATTTTTTTAAATAAATTTTACTTTTATTGCCAACTGTACCCGGATACACGAACAAGCTTATTCGCAAGACAAAAGCAAAATAAAAGGGCGCCGCCATTTTTGGAACGCTCAACCGATCTAATGTATCCGAAAAGTCTTGTTCAGCTCGTATGGAGAATATATTTCACGGTACATTTAGGAACTGCTACCCAAAGTGGTAGCCCACAAGCGCTGTCGCAGTCATCGAGTGAGATATACGTTGGAACTTCGCAAAATTTCCCCAACGCCAAGTTATAATTCCGTAGTATCTGGCGGTGGGCCAAGTTGGAGCTAATTTAAAAATACGGTAAGGCGTGAACGCCTTTAGAAGTTGCCGGATTAATCTGATTTAATCCCGATGAAGGGTGGTGGAAGTTTTTGGTGGGATGAAACTGGAATAGTTTAAGCTGATAATGGAAACTTGAATGAGCCGTTATTAACTGCTAACAATGAAAGCTGGCTGATAAACCAAATAAGAGTATTATTTTTTTTTTGGAAAAGTTTTAATCATATATTTAATTTTCACTGGCGGGATTGGGATCGGTCTGCGATTGCTGAGGTTGAGCAACTATCGCAATGGCCGGTCATCGAATGGGTGACCAAAAATTTATCATCTCGAGCTCGTCCGTGCTTCGGAAAGCACGTCAAGCCAGGCTGTATTGGCAGTCGTTAAGAATCACTAATATGCACGGGCCCGCGTGGTGGTTTATGACTCGTTCTCATTGTGGTGTTTTCATCCGTAGGGAAGGCTCGTGCCCCAGTAGTGGGGATATAAAAATAAGCTGGTGATGTATGTATGGAATTTGGATCCGCATTCTTTGGATTGGAAGTGCACATACCAGGTCAAGTGCACTTCCAATTATATTATTGTGGCCCTGTCCATCCGTGTCAAAGCAAGTGGAGTACCTAAAACCTAGGAGTGAAACTCGTTGCCTGCTTATATGTTGTAAGTGGAGTGTAAAGGCTATTTATAAGTTTGACGACCTCCTTGGTCGAGTGGTTTGTACACCGGTTTTCATGGTGTAGCCATCTCTGAGGTCCCGGGTTCGATCCCCGGTCGGGTCAATTTAGAAATTGTTGTTTTTCTAAATTGTCTCGGGTCTGGATGTTTTCTATGTATAATAAGTATGATTTTAAGTATGCTTATCCGTTGTCTAGTAACCTAATAACGAGTTTCATGACGAAGCTTCTCTTGGGCTAGATAAAGATCGATCCTCTATAAATAAAAGGGATGCAATCGGATGATACGCTGTTAATTTAAGAGGCTTTAAACTTGAGGAATACGGGTGAAGTGCGTCCACCTTCGGCTTTATCATTCCTTTAGATCAGGTGAGGTGACAACAATTGTTAGCGACAACGAATAAAACAAAATAGAACAGTTTAAACTTTATTATCAATCGAACAAGCCACTATACTAGTAGCGTAGCTGTTGTGGTAGTAGTGTGTCGTACACTGGGAAGTCCTAGCCTAGTCTTCGACACAGTTTTCGTTGCCAAAAAATAATATAGAATTGTATGATTATTTACATAATAATTTTACGGAATAGGAATATGATTAATAATATTTATATAATTAGACTTAGGGAATAGGGCTCCTTTGGCTTACAGAGTAAGAGTAGTAGTGTTGATTAATTTCGGCGAGTTGGATTGAGCCACGATAGCATAGTTGGTAGTGCACCTGACCCGGTACCTGTGTCATGGGGTGCGGGTTCGAATCCCGCTCGTGGAATTTTTTCAACACTCACTTTGTCTTTTTACAAGCTTTTATTTAGCTTGCCCTGTAACAAATTTATTTATTTATTTATTTGTCTGATTGTTTGGGTCAAATCTAGTAATTGAAATTTGACCCCCTTCCTGTGGACGGATTGAGCTGAAATTTTGCATGTATGTGTAAATCGGATGACAATGCAAAATTATTATGACATGGAGTTGATCTGATGATGGAACCGGAAGGTGGCCATAGGAACTCGGTAGTTAACGACACAACCCCATCGAGTTTGGACTCGTTATATCCGTCTTGACGAGTACTTTGGTGCTAGATAGTAACCAGATAATGATGATGATGATGATGATGGAGCCGAAAGATGGCCATAGGAACTAGGGAAAATAAGTTCGTTCGTTCGTTCGTTCCTTTTGTTATGAATGTGGATTCTGTCTTTGATTAGATGGATTAGATGGATGACCCAATGCCAAGGTGAGCACGTGCCGAGGGCTGAATGGTATGAGGGTGTAATAAATATGTCATTCAAAAATACTAAAAAGTTAAAAATAAAAAATTAACTTTTTAAAAACTATCTTTTATTTATTACTATTAATAAAAAAAATTAACGAGCCTTACAGTCTGTAGTCGCATATGATGTGTAACATTTGACATCTCACCTTTTGAAATCAATATACAATAGAAATAGAATATAGAATTAACAATGACGTATATTTTTTTACAAATCATTAAGAGAATGCAGTAAATACTCATTAGAAGACATGTCACACTGTTATCCTATCACACATCACATTTCTACGAAATCACTCCCACAAATTATTGTATATACAGAAGGCGAGCCAATCACACTGTTACGGATCACACTGTTACGACCCTACTTCCGTCCCTTTTCTACGAAATAACTCCCAAAAATTAATGAAGGCGAGAGGAAAGAAGTTACATATCAAAAAGAACTAAAAAGTTAAAAATAGTATTGAATTTAAATATGTTTGCGTTTTTATCACAGACGCAATTTTTTGTTAAGTGATTCCAATAAATGTCTTTTATTCTTCTTCTTCTTTAGCATAGAGTTTTATTAAAACTTTACTAGATGGCAGCTAGGTCGCAGATTGCCTGTATTCAATAATCGCTAAAGTCACAAATCAGCTGATGACCAGTGTTTCTAATGGTTCAAGGATAACAGTGTCGATCATTGGCCCCTGTTGAACACTGGTGACACTACTCTAGTCATAATTTGTCTGCCCTCTAGGCTTAGCCAAAGTAACATTAAGAAAACGATAGCGAAGTTCGAAAAGAATAAAATGTATGGGATGATATTTGTAGTTTTTATGTAACTGTCCCACTAAAAATATACTTGTATAAATTATTAATATTACTGTCGAATATGTACCTACCTGATAAGATGGTTGCTAAAATTGAGGTTTAACTAAGGATTAAGTAACTTTGTGCCTAGGTTACCTCGATGCAGGCTTGCCCAGTGAGGAACCGATAGATATGGACTATTATTAATAAGCGTTATATGCAAATATGTTATTCCATAGTTTTAAATCTAGATTTAAGTAATTCTGTCACTTTGCAGTTAATAAACATTTTTTCATTTTCATTTTTTCATTGACATAAGCCGCGCTAAATCACGTGGTCATGTCAATCCCATACATTTTATTCTTTTCGAACTTCGCTATCGTTTTCTTAATGTTACTTTGGCTAAGCCTGTTCCCAATCTTATCCAGCAGTGGGGACACAAAATGAGCTAGCGATGATGATGACGTGATGATATGTATATAGTGGTGGATTGGTAGGGTCCGCAAGAATTGCATCTCCTTGGATTATGAAATCAATATAAGACTTTTGTGTTGTATGTGTTAGTTACCTGATATCAATATGACAATTTGTAAACATAAACATGTTGCGTTTTGAATAATCACCAACTCATTATATGTCCCCATTGCTGGGGCACGAGCCTTCCCTATGGATGGATAGGGAGAACGGGCCATAAACCACCACGCGGCGGGCCCAGTGCGTATTGGTAGGTGTTAACGACTGCTAATGCAGCCGGGACCAACTGCTTTATGTGTCTTGCGAAGCATGGAGGAGCTCGAGATTATATTTTTATATATTTATTTTTATATATATTTTTGGTCACCCATCCAATGACCGGCCTTTGCGAAAGTTGCTTAACTTCAGCACTAGCAGACCGAGCGCGTTTATCACAGCGCCATCGAGCTCCTCGTTTTTTGGTTTTTTTTTAGTTTTGAATAGATTAACATAATTATATAAGGTAACACTTTATCAACTGCAAATATTTTGACAAAATATCTAATTACTTAAATCAGAGAAATAAGGCCCTAGCATTTAAAAAAAATGTAATCTATTTTTTTTTACTTTTCCTGACACAAAAATTGTAATATTTTTAAGAGCGGCCTGTCTGTCGGCTCCTATGAAACTACGGGCACGTGTAAGCGGTGAAGGCTTTGCAGTCTATCTATTTCGGCTCCTTTGAGTTGAGAGTACCGAAAGTGCTTTATTTTACTTTTTGCGTTGCGAAATGACTTTTGACGTTTTTCTTGAAAACTAGCGTATAAAAACTTAAGACTTTTTATAAAAATAATTTATTTATGTTGTTCAATTTATTCTCAAAATATTTGCAGTTGATAAAATGTGACCTTACGTAACCTTAACTTTTTGGCTTAAGATATCGATAGTAAATATTAAGAGAGATTTAAGTTATTTAAAAAAGCAACTCATCCTTCAAAGGGCGATGCAAATTTGTAACTTCGGACCACCAAGCAGTTATCATGTGACAACTAAAAATTGTACCCTCGAGAGGACAAAGAGCAAACTCCGAGTACACTCACAGAATGCCAAATGAGGGGACAGAGATCGGGGGCGACATGTCCAAAGTTCCGGACGTTCCGGTTTTTATTCCGGTTATTGCCGTTCCGGTTGATAAATTCGGAGAGCAGCCGGAATCCAGATGAGCCGGTTAATGGCACGCCATTACTTTTGTTTGCACTAATGGAAATTAAGTGGATGGAAATAGGGATTTGTCTACGGGACGAATTGGTGCATTTGATTAATTCGCAAAAATCTATTACGTTTAGGTAATGTTCGATTCCGTGTTTTATTAAAAGTACAGACGCCAGCACATCAACCTTTACAAAACTATAAAATTTTTGATGTGTAACATCTTTCTGCTCGCTTTCTATATAAACAATTTGTGGGAGTGATTTTGTGAAATGGGAAGGAAGTATATGTAACAGTGTAACAGGAAGTCGGGAAAGCGCGCCAGCGCGCGCCATTTTGTAAATTTTTAATCGATATTAGGAACATGACATATTACTATTATATGTAACATATTGTGTCATTTGACTATCAAAGGTAATTTTGATATAAATTTTTACTTTTTATTTTCAAGTGCTAATTGCTGCGCTGAAGCTAAATTAAATATTTATGAAATTTATAAAATACAATGATAAAATTAAACACCCACCTGACCCAGCCAGGAATAGCATAATAATATGACCTTTGCAGATTCATCTGCAAAGGTCATATTATATTAATGACGATTATAGTGAATAGGCTACTAGCGGCCGCTCGCGGTATCACTCGCGTGGTTCCCGTTCACGTGAGAATATCGAGATAAAAAGTATTCTACGTGTTAATTCAGGTTATAAACTATCTGTATGCCAAATTTCATCCAAATCCATTCAGTAGTTTTTACGTGAAAGAGTAACAAACATCCATCCATACTTACAAACTTTCGCGTTTATAATATTAAGTGGGATAGGTATCTGATTTTGATAAAAAAATATTGTTTAAGAAAAATACGAAATTAAAGTGGACGATGTCTGTAGATCTAGGTTCGTGCTATCACACATATTGATACAAGAATAACTTGTGACCTCATTCATTCAACCTTTCAGTTCGTTCAAACCCATAATATTTCCGAAATCTCATGAATAACTTTGTACAGAAGGTGTAAATAAAATATGTAGTAATAAACCACTCCATTTATAAATGCATTTCACCTTTTTTTAACGCCAACAATTTTAGTTCATGACATATCAGACAGGGCACGAAGAGTTAGGGCAATCTAGATATGCCTTTTAAAGTATTTTTTATTAGCTCAGCGGGAAAGGTGCAAACGCTTGTTTATCAGACTACTACAAACTGTCAAGTTTTCTCAATAGACTTTGAACTCTATGTACATGACATATGGTTGAATATTTATTGAAAACAGTTGACAGTTTTGGATAGGTTGATGTGCTGGCGTCTGTACTTGGTCTAAACGTAGAAATATAAAAACAAAATTTTAGATTGTATTATTATGTTGGTCTATCTATGAGTTAATGAGTGACACTGTCTGAGTGGTAGAGCCACGCTGCGTTGCAGCACGAAATGGACCGGTTCGCCTGGCGTAATACCACCCTCTCACAGAATATAAGCGTGAAACAATAGCACTCGTTGCTGTTGTGTTTCGTCCGGTAAGTGAAAGTACCGGAGGCCCACCTCTCACCCCTCCCCCCTCCTAACTCCTACTCCTTCCTCAAGGTCGGCATTGCATCTGCGATTACTTTGGTTTTACGGGTGTCCATGGGCGGCGGTGATTACTTTCCATCAGGTGACCCGGCTGCTCGTTTGCCTCCTTTTAACATAAAAAATATATAAAAAAATATAGAAGTATGATTTGTATTCTAAGCTTCTTAATAGCAAAGCGCTATACCCGTTACGGCTCTCGGTCCCGAGTTCAATTCCCAGGTCAGGCAAAATGTGTTTTATATTTTTCGATGCATGGCCCGGGTTTGTGATTACCAACCCGCATTTGACAAGCGTAGTGATTAAGCCATTGCCCATCAATTGTAGTGATGACTTGTTTTCAATAGTAGAAGTCTTTGCCCAGCAGTGGAACAGTCTTATGCTATTTACTTACTTACTTTATTCTTAGCTAACCAATTAGAAAAATACGCAATGATACTGAATAATATTAATATTAACCTGCTTGAGAGACGATTCCCAAACCCAATACATCTGCTACCTACTGGACAGTTAGACCTACCTACAGTATATTAATAATTTCTTTTGTAAGTGACTGTATGGTTTTTAATAAGAAATAAATATTCTTATGTTTGTTGATTGCCTAAGACGCCATTTTCAGCTTTACCGGGCTTTTTTGGGGGCGGTGAGAAACTTAAAGGGTTCCTCAAGCCATGTGAAACGAATCACCTTCGGAGGTTTTCTATAGTGACGTGTGTATGTGTGAGTTTGTTTGTAAGTGTTATGTCGTGGTTGGCTTACGTGGACGCTTTATTCTTTTATTTAAAATTTTATTTAACAAATTTTGCAACTTCCGACATCCGTGTTTTGGCAACAATGGCTCGTCAAAATTTACTGACGCGGTGCGGCGCTGTGTCGCGATTGCCTTTTCAAACTTTTTACGGTGCCTTGTGAACGTGAAGTTTCACTCGCACACAATATTATATTGGAGTTGACATTCTGGAATAAAGGCCACTAGAGTTGGAGCTGCTTTTGTTAAAGCAACTTTGCGTCTTACGTTTTCAGTTTTCAGTTACATAGTTGGCCGTGTAGCAATCACCATCATCACTAGTTTACTTTTCCGATCCGATCTGTACCCCTCGGAGAGTCTAGTAGGAAACGAGGATACGCACTAGTGCGTGATGCTAGTGCGTTCCCGCCACACGCGGCCGACAGCTACACGTGGCCGACACCGACTCCGTACTTACCTACATCCGCCACCCGCCTTACCGGACCCGTAAGCCGCGGTCCGCTCGCTGGCGCTCACCGGGCCTCGATCAACACCGAATCACCTGGGGGGCTGACCGCGCCGTGAGCTTTGCAAGGCGAGGGACTACCGGCGGCGCTACCAAGGAGCCACACTAAGGCTCGCGACACGGCAGTGTGGGGAAAAAAAATACAAAAAATCTGCCAAAAAAAAGAAAAATAAGAAACAGAAAAGAGCATCTGTACCCCTGCCGTGCCCCCAAGGAGACCCGGTTCGACTGATGTCGACCGAAACGACGACCCGGGTAAAGAGATCAGACCTCGAAGCCCGAACCGGCCCCAAAGCAGGGGCCGAAGAAAACGACTAACTAATTAACTAGTGCGTCCCTTCCAAAAACCTCTGACGGTGTTCCGCTTCACACGGCTTGAGGTAGCCTTTTAAGTTTCTCGCCGCCCCCAAAAAAGTTCGGTGAAGCTGAAAGTTACCAGTGGCAATGAGCAAACTCTTTCCAAAGAAAACCGACTTAAATTCTGTTCCAACTGCTGAAGCACGAGCCTTTCATATGGATAGAATCACCACAGAGAGAACGAGCCATAAATTCCAGTGCGGTGCGGTGGTTGTTCGTCTGCTCGTGCAGCCGGGACCAACGGCTTTACGTGCCTTCCAAAGCACAGCGGAGCTCGAGATGATACATTTGGTTTCCCATCCTATGACCGGCCTTTTCGAACATTGATTAACTTGAATCGCTGACCAACTCTTTATAATAATATAATAAACTTTATTTGCACACAAAAAATACAGATACAGACATTGATAAAAAAAAATTGTACAAAATAGGCGGCCTTATTGCTAACAAGCAATCTCTTCCAGGCAACCTCGAGCGAAAAATAATAAAACTGAGAAAATAAAAATGGGTGCAAGTAAAAATAAACTAAATTATAATAAAGTAAGTACGTACAAAAGAAAAATAAATGTATTAAACAGAGTTTATGCAATATAAATCATAAAATAAATAAACATAGCTAAGGTGAATTTAAAAAATGACTCCGAACCAGACCCTTGAACGACTCCAACGTGCGAGCACTTCTGATGCGCTCAGGAAAAGAATTCCATAACCGGACAGCATGCACAGAAAAAGAGTAGGAAAGGAAATTAGTTGAATGAAGAGGAGTCACAAGAGCTAGGTTATACGCACAACGCAAGGTAAGGCTTGAGGAAGTGCAACGGTCTTTACTTCTGCGCCATCGAGTTCCAGATCCAATCTAAAGGTCGGTTCAATTCCCAGGTCGGGCAAAATGTATTTTCGAATTTTTCGATGCATAGCCCGGGTTTGTGATCACAAACCCGCACTTGGCAAGCGTGGTGATTAAGCCATTACCCATCAATTGTAGCGATGACTTGATTTCAATGATAGAGGCCTTTGCCCAGCAGTGGAGCAATTGTAGGTTGTTTACTATATCATACTAGCGGCCCGTCCCAGCATCGCATGAGTGGATACTTTTTTTTAAAATATAGCCTATGTTACTCATGTAGCATTTTAATGGTGAAACATTTTTTTAATTGGTCCAGTAGTTTTTGAGTTTATTCGTTACAAACATACATACAAAATAACAAACTTTCCTTTCTACAATATTAGTATAGATTGTCTTACCTATTAGCAAAGTAAATATCAAGCCAATTCAATTATGTTACTTCAAACTCGCACGGTTCGAAATAGGAAGGTACCTTTATTGTAATATTTTTATTAATCCAAATGTCGACGCAACGCAATCAACACAAAGTAGTACTTATAATGTAACTTGGCAGTAATATTCGCACACTCGCAAATGATATGAAACAATTTGTCCATAGTGAAGTGGGTAACAGTATGGACTCTACTTAACAAACCTAAGGTCTAAACTTATAGATTAAACTTTTTTTCTTATATTATATTATGCTATTATAGAATTACCTATACTGTTGATTAGCTATTTAGCACACTATGTATGGACTTATTAACTGTTTCATAAATCCAATTCGCTTAGGTACGTTAAGGAATGGGTTCAATTTTAATGTCCCCTTTTTTTTTAGAGAGATTGCTGATTGCCTCAAACGGCATTTTCAGTGTCACCGAGCTTTTTTGTGGGCGGCAAGGTACGTAACAAGCCGTGTGAAACGATCGCCTTCGGAGGTTTTCTAGAAGGAACGGCATTACACACTTAAAAGTGCGTGTCCCCGTGCCCTACTAGATTCTCCGAAGGGTTCGGATTACTGCTGGGGCACGAGACTTTTCTATGGAATCACCACAGTCAGAAAGGACGATAAACCACAACGCAGGCACAGTGTGGTGTGATGTACAAATGGATGCGAACGTGCCTTCGGAAGCATGGAAGAAGTATGTATGTAATGATAAAGAATCTGCTACCTTACTTTGACTATGTCGCGCACAACCCAAATCAGCGTAAAGCGAATTTATTTAATTTTATACATGGAACGACAGTTAATAAGCGTCGGGTCTCCTACCTGTCGTATTAATTTTGTTAAATTTATTGTACGCCATTTTTAATATGACGTTTGTAACGGTTCGACGTTAGTGTTGGGCTAAAGCGTGTGACAGGTTAAGCTTCTTATCTTTAGTGGGTTCGATTCGTAGTGAGGCATATTGGCGTTGGTAAATATGAACTAATAGTTACTTAATAAAAATAAAAAAAAAGGAACTTAGCCTTTTTAGATTTTTACGAATTGACTCGAGTTTAATTTTGCCATAATTTTTAACCTAATATCTCTATTCAAATAAACACAATTTTCTTAGTACCTACTTCATCATCTAAACTTACAACCGATTTAGACCATTTCTATTGTTATTTTTTATTTTTAGCAGTAGGTCAAGAATAATTAATATTGACGATAATAAAATATCCTTTTGTTTTAAGCTCTTTACGAAATCTGTAGTTACACATAGGCTGAGGTGTATTAGTCATCATCATCATCATCATCAGCTCATTTTATGTCCCCACTGCTGAGGCACGAGCCTTCACTATGGATGGATAGGGAGAACGGGCCATAAACCACCACGCGGGCCCAGTGCGGATTGGTGGTTGTTAACGACAACTAATGCAGCCGGGACCAACGGCTTTACGTGCCTTCCGAAGCACGGAGGAGCTCGAGATAATAAATTTTGGTCACCCATCCGATGACCGGCCTTTGCGAAAGTTGCTTAACCTCAGCAATCGCAGACCGGGCGCGATCTAGATCCTCGTATAGTAGTAGTAATAGTAAAATGTTTCACTAGCATACCGTCATATAATATAATTATCTGGAGCGTTCCGTTTTACGCATAATGTACCTATAGTAAGTGTGTAGTATATTTTGGTCTTGAAGTATGGCGTTGGAGCTAGCATTAAAAAATACTAGTAGAAAAGTTTTCTTAACAATAATCTCCGTCGAATTATAAAGAAGGCAAGGGCTTACAAAATAAATTCATCAGTCGTATAACAGTTGTATATATGTTGTGAAACACGAATTAAGTATCAAGAGCTTAATCCCTCGGGTTCTTCGCAATCAACAGCTTAATCAGCCGAAACGAATAATAAATTTGCGAAAAGGCTATTAAAGTCTTAATGTACTGTCAGTGTATCGGTTAATATTTAAAAACCGATAACAGTTTTTATTTAGGCTGAAATTTTTAATTATCAAATGAAGATCACTTTGTCTGATGTCGTACAGCCAAAGTCGACGATAAATACTATTATAGATTTTATTGAAATAATAATTATAGATAGATAGATAGATAGATAATACTTTTAATGCAACACTTTAAAACATAACCATGAGCAAAAAAAAATGAATAATTTACAAAGTTACAATTTGGCGGTCGTATCGCTTTTAAGCGATTTCTTCCAGACAACCAGTCAGATGGAGAGAGCTAATAAACTGTAAGATCAGAGGTGAAACTATTAAAACATACTAATAATGTGTATTTTATAAATGAGGCAAATAAGAACAATAATAATGATGATAAATCTATTTAAATATTTTGAATATATATTTTTTAATTTTATAATGTTTATTAATAAGTCTTACGTTAGCGTTTGGCCTTCGTCTCACCAGCTGATGTTAAGTGACGGTAGGGCCGAAGGTTGAAGCGCACTTCACCCGGAATCCTCAAATACTGAGAAGGTCCTGCCGGAACACAACAATTCACTAACATTGATTTTATGGCGACATGTTTAGATAACATGGTCACCAACCAAAACGAGTCTAGACATAATCCGCTGGAAACCGAACATGTTACCTGGCTTAGCCAAAGAAACATTAAGAAATTGATAGCGATTTTCGAAAAGAATAAAATGTATGGGATTGACATAAGCTGCGCTCAATCACGTGGTCAATCTTATGTCAATCCCATACATTTTATTCTTTTCGAACTTCGCTATAGTATTCTTAATGTTTCTTTGTCTACCACCACTGGCCTGATACCGATGATTTTAGCCAGTGGACCACAGGTCCTCATATCATTTTTTTGATACTTTGGTTTTTGTTTTGTTTCTATCGACATTTTTAATGATTTAATTTTAATTCAATTTAACTTCACTTTCTCAGCATTTTCAACAACATTACTATTACTAGTATTAACTCAAACTTTAAGTATATACTTGGATTATAGTGCCTACATCTTAGGAGTTACGGTGTGGTTTAATTTATAAGTGTTTTACAAAAACATACCTACACTGATATTTGTTTTGTAAGACTTCACTACATAGTATAAAACAAAGTCGCTTCCCGCTGTCCGTCTGTCCCTATGTTATGTTTGTATGCTTAGATCTTTAAAATTACGCAACGGATTTTGATGCGGTTTTTTTAATAGATAGAGTGATTCAAGAGGAAGGTTTATATGTATAAAACTTGCATATAATTGTACCTGGTAGGTTGCGCTGTGCTGCCATAGGTTTCTATAGGATACGGGTGTTCACTCAAGCGACGAAGTCGCGGGCAGGCCGCTACTAATAAATAAACAAACAAAAATATAAAAGAGTAGGTACCAAGAAAAACTATTTTATTCCATTCTTTTTTATATAGGTATCTTATGGATAAGCACTTGACCTTCTCACCTAATGCTAACTGATGTTAAAGCCGAAGGTGGAAGCGCATTTCACCAGGAATCCTCAACTACTGAGGCACTGGCTATCTTATCTCTAGCTGCCGGAACACAACAATTCTACAAACATTAATGTTACGGCGACATATTTAGATAAGATGGTGGTAGCTAGCCAGGCAAGCAAACAAGCCCTACCACAACCAAACCGAGTTCACAAACATGTACCTGCCCCCGGTGGGAATCGAACCCAGTCACTCTGGGTCTATACCGGTGGTCTCTACTAGACCACAGAGGCGGTTAAAATTCTATTTTTTTATTTTATTTTATTAAGGAAAAGCAAACAGTCACATTAGATCTTATAACATAAAAATAAATCTAAATCTATATTAACAGTAATGTAACCCACAACGCTATTCTCAGAGTGATACAAATAATAGTTATAAAACGCTAGAGGGTGCTGAAGTGCAAATACAAATCATTTAAGTTAATTTTAACTTTTACACTTAAGTTAGTAATAGTAGTAAGAACTTAAGATTAAATATAAAACAAGCAATATAATATTATATCGAATTCACCATTAAACTTGTTTATTTGTCTTCAGTAATAGATATTACTAAACACAAATTGTCGTAAGAAACAAAAACCTATTAGTCCGCCTCAGCTCTTGTCTATATTACGTTTTCCGGAACAGAATCTCACAGGAAATTAAAGCGGAGCAAATATTTTGAACGAAATCTCGTATAGACTTTAATAACCCACTTCCCATCGGAAATGACTGAAGACACTAGTGATGTTCGGGATGTCGGTCGTTAGGATAACGATATTCAATGCTAAGCAACTTTGATATTCCATGCTGGTTTGGGACGGGAAAAAAAGCCTATGGGACCATAATGTCCACTTCTTAAAATGACCACTTCCCAAAAGGACCACATCCCACAATGACCATTCCCAGATCGTCCACTTCCCGGAATGACTACTTTCTCAGATTGACCACTTCCCATAACGACCACTTCCCAATATGTCCATTTCCCATAAAAGGATGTAGGTATCAGCTGCTTTACTTCCCGTGCATGTCGTAAGAGCCGGCTAAGGGTCAAGGGTTCCAAGGTACAAGCACACCAGGCAACGGCTGGCAACCCATCACTGATGTAATCTATTTCACTTCGTAACCCCACTTTGCTTATGCTTAATGTGGCGTGGGGTCACTTATGGTGAGTCATCATCATCGTCTCAGCCGAAAGACGTCCACTGCTGGACAAAGGCCTCCCCCAAGGATATCCGCCACGACCGGTTTGTGCAGTTCGCATCCAGCGGCTTCCGGCGACCTTCACCAGATCGTCGGTCCTTGTTGGAGGCGTGCCCACACTGCGCTTTCCGGTACGCGGTCGCCACTCAAGGACTATTCCGCCCCAGCGGTCATCAGTCCTGCGAGCAATGTACCCTGCCCACTGTATGGTGAGTATACTCACAAAATTGGTGATTGCTATGATCTGTCTACTCATGTGGGATATGGACGTGAAAGTATATATGTAACTTTAACAGTAGATGGTAAACTTACTTTTCAATTTGCTATTTTATACATTCGACTGTGATATTTTAATTTTAATTTTTATGCTTATTGGAGTGATCACTGATCTTTTTAATACGAGTATAAATCTTCTGTGCGTGGGTTTGTAATTGTACTCCTTCTAAATAGCTGGACCGATTTTAATGAAATTTTTTGTTGGTGTTAAAGGATTCGAGAATTTAGATTTACAATTGGACCCGGTAGGTGGCGCTGCTATAGGAGTCCATCATGGGATACGGGTGTTCTAAAGCGGACGAAGTCGTGAGGGCCACTAGTAACATTATAATTTTCAAAACCCTAAAAACATTTTATTACAATATATTATTTTCTAATGTATTTGAGTATGGACATGTCATCAATAATATTTATTTTTATTTTTATAATTTTATTCATTTTAATTATTTTTCTATAAACTAGATCTATACAACGTGTAACTGAAAGGTGTGGTCAAATAGAAAGGGTCCAAAGTGTATCCGATCTAGATCTTGTATGCATAGTTACTTACAAATATTTATTAACTTTAATTTGTTATGCAATTTTTAATTAAATATTTAAATCGTGACGTTACAATCAAAATAAACAAGTTATATCCCTAGTGGCTTAGTAATCTCTGTGTACTTACATTCATGATCACTGCTGCTTGCTAATGCGTGCCTGACGCGCATGATTTCCCTAATATAAGAATTTAATTTACAATTACATGACAAACTAAAGTTAATAATTATATCCCAGTAACAACACATACAAGATCTAGATGGGATACACTTTGGATCTTTTCATTTTGGGCACACCTTTCTATTACACGTTGTATATATAAAATTCTCGTGTCACATGTGGGTCGCCATTACCAGAGTGAACGAGAGTGCAGCAACAGTGCCGTGATCTTGAATTGACGTACGAGCTGTAGCTACTGGCTAGGGTTGAGTGAGCCACACATAGTTAATTTATTATTGTGTGAATTTGGGTGTCTTATATATTATAAATGAAACACACAATTTAGGTGTACACTATAAAATACTTACATCATTATAAAGTACAATCGTAATCAAATATTAATTTACAAATGGGACACAGCAAAATATTTACGCCTCGCTCGGCCAGTTTTGAAAGCTGCGTCATTAAATTTAATAACGTAATATATCCGCATGCGAATGTATATTTTTTTTAAATATATTATTGGAAAGCATTTACATGGAGGTACATATTTAAAGTCGGACATATTATCAAAAATAGTTTTGGCTAGTTTTGAATATGTAATAAATTTTTCTATTTCCAATAAAGAAACAAGGTTTAAATAAGATCGGCAGCGATTAGTGACATACTTGTTATTCTCCGTTACTACAGCAACATACGCTGCCCAATCCGCGTTTGCGATGACAGCCGCGTCATCGGGTACTCCTTTCCCATGCTTTTTTCCGTGTGCTAATGTAGGTGAACTACGAGCTTGTGTGCGTGCGTTTCGGAGCGCTTGTGTGAAGTTGCCGCACTCTCGTTCACTCTGCCATTACTCCTCCGAAACGGCTCGATCGATTTTTATGAAATTTTATAGGTAAGTATATTCGGTAGGTCTGACAATCGGTCGTAATCTATTTTTTATACCCCTAAAAGATCCACCCCAAACATTTTTTTAGTTTTTGCCAATTTTTCCAATACAAAATGATTTGTTTGTATTGTTGTCATGGAAACTGTCAAAGCGATACGAAGTCCACTGTGACAGCTAGTATTATATACTACAGCATTATTTTAATTTAATTTAATTTGTATGCTTAATAGGCTGATCACAGATGTACTTATCATTATAATATCTTGTAAGACCTTGTAAAACCTGTGATGTTTTTTGCAAAAATTGGTAGTGTAGGACGACCTCAGACTAGGTGGAGCGATGAATGAGTGATCTTCGCAAGGTGGCTGGCAAGAGCTGGACGAGAGTAGCCGCGGATCGTGCTCGACAGCGTGCACTTGGAGAGGCCTATGTCCAGCTGTGGACTAGTATAAGCTGATGATGATGATGATGATAATCTAATTTTAATTATGTATATAATTATCTTTTTGTGAAGGCGTGACTGTCACATCACTTAATGGCCAACGAGGTTGTACGAATTCAGAATAATTTCGCGAATCGAAAATTTTACTTGTAACTTTATTAAGACAATAAAGTAATTTAATTGGCGTTTTACGTGTATGTTAATAATATTATTTTTTATTATGAGATATAAGCTAACGAAAAATATGTTTACACTCTTTAACAATTTTGTCATTTTTTGGATATCACAGCGTGTGGTCGATACAACGTATAGTCACAGAGTAGATGTATGTATATAATATTCGATGAATCAATGATGAGCGCTTGATAAACGTTACGCGACTTTGGAGCCACGGAACCACAATGACGTTTGTGGCGATCGATGACAGTAAATATTAAGTACAAATATTTTGCAACCTTAATTAATCTTTATGTTTAAGATTTAAGGTTCACAGTAGGATGAAGTTGTTGATGCTATACAATGTTTTTTCAGATTTTATTATTCGAAATTTAAATGTATATGCAGAACCACTATCGAGATGCATTTTCGTTTCGGATCCTTTATCTACTACACACGCCTGCACATCAACCTACCACAAACAGACTGTCAAATTTCTTCAGTTTATTTTCAACCATATTATTAGGGCATAAAGCTCAAAATTTATTATTATTGATCGAAGTATGGTGCAAAAGCAAAAAGTTGGTTGCTCATAACACCTCGGAGGCCGAGTGGCAAAGCGCTGGGCACGATACCTGAAAGTCCCGGGTTCAATTCTCAGGTTGGGCAAAAGCAATTGGATTTTTCGATGCATAACCTGGGTTTGTGATAACCAACCTGCATTTGGCAAAAACGGCGACTAAGTCAATACCAAAATACACTTTGCCCAGCAGTGGGACAGTGGGCTATTTACTACTAAGGTAGGTTCAGTGACCGATACAGTTTTCTCTCAAAGAATAACATAGGTAGATATCAGGTTCATTGTCCACCCATATATGGGCTGTGACTATCCACAGCCACCAGTCCACAGCCCATATGTGGGCTGTTCACCCGTACACTTTCTTTACTTTTTTGTGTGGTGGGACTCATAGGGTTTTGAGCCTACAAAAGTGGACTTGATAGAACAGACTTTATACTACAAAAACCTACTTGGACTTGAGGGCATATCTTACGATTTGACTTGGACTATGAACCTGTTAAACATTTAAATTTTACCAGATGACATCTAGAAAGCAGGGTGGTCTGTATTCAATTGTTCCTTCCTTCCTCCCTTTCAGCATAGTGATGTCCACTGCTGGACGTATGCCTCTCCAATGTTTCGCCATACTGTGCGGTCTGAGGTCTTTCTGATCCAGGTCAGGCCTGCTGACATTTTAATATCATCAGACCATCCAGCCGGTGGTCTGCCAACACATCTTCTTCCTGTTCGGGGTCACCACGCCAGAACTCTCTCGCTCCATCTACCGTCACGTCGTCCCTGCGAGAAATGTGCCCCGCCCATTGCAATTTTAGTTGCGCTACCCGTTTTCCGACGTCTGTAACAGCGCGTTCACACAAGGTCTTCGTATTTACAGTAGCCTTTTTAACAGATACGACAAAAAATTATGCTCTGTTCACACATAGGCACCGTACTACGTTCAACGTATCCGTCGTTACTAGATGCGATGTTCACATGCGGTGTGACAGTATGTATCCGGTAAAGTTGTATGACTACGTAATATTTTTAATGTTCCGTCATCCAGTATTTGATGACAAAACGGAATGTCATAATTTATCGGACTGATATTTTTTACTGTATACAGAATACTGTGTCATGTATGAAGTCGCTCATACAACTCCATACGCCATCAATGAAAAAACCGACCAAGTGCGAGTCGGACCCGCGCACGAAGGGTTCCGTACCATTATCTATAAAAACGGCAAAAAAAAACATGTCGGTTGTAAGGGAGCCCCACTTAAATATTTATTTTATTCTGTTTTAGTATTTGTTGTTAAAGCGGCAACAGAAATACATCTTCTGTGAAAATTTCAACTTGCGGTTTACGATTTATGACGTATTAAAAAAAAATTACTTACTAGATCTCGTTCAAACCAATTTTCGGTGGAAGTTTGTAAGGTAATGTACATAATCTATTTTATTTAGTTTTATCATTCTCTTATTTTAGAAATTATAGAGTTTCAGTTCCAAGTATGGGGAACGCCCAAAATTTATTGTTATTTTTTTTCTATTTTTGTGTGAAAATCTTAATGCGGTTCACAGAATACATCTACTTACCAAGTTTCAACAGTATAGTTCTTATAGTTTCGAAAAAAAGTGGCTATGACATACGGTCGGACAGACAGACATGACAAATCCATAAGGGTTCCGTTTTTTGCCATTTGGCTACGGAACCCTAAAAACGTATCCGATAAAACGGACCAGTAAAACGGAGACCATGTGTGAACGGGCTGTTACCTTGCTGCGTTGGCGTATTCAATTGTTGTCAGAGACTTAAATTAGTTGCTGACCCCTGTTTAAATGATTAAGAGCGTTTACGCCGCACACTAGCGCCACTAATGAAAAAAAAAAACATATCTAGTAATTAGAGATAGAAAATCAAATTATGCTCAACAAACTATTTGACTGAAGTAATTTAGCATTTTTACGTCACCTAATGAACACCTCACATGCTATTGTTTAGTTAAATAAGACGTTACGGCCACTTTTAACTATAACGCCACGCCAAAATGCTAAATTACTTCATTCAGATAGTTTGTTGAGCATAATTTGATTTTCTATCTCTAATTATTAGATATGTTTTTTTTTCATTGGCGGCGCTAGTGTGCGGCGTAAACGCTCTTAAAGAAAAACAAATGTCGATCACTGGTCCTGTTGAAAACTGATGCGCCACTGCCCTACTTATAACATTAGCGTCTAAAATATAAATAGTAGATTGTACAACACGTACACAGCCACGTCGAGGGTAAAATGGGTTTTACACTCGAGTTTTACACTCTGCTTTTCACTTCGATTGCAAGGAAATAAAACAAACCGCAACACAACGTAAAAGCTAGTTTCTAGTTTTGTTTGACGAATAATTAGCTTCCCGCCACACAATTTTTCTTATTTTTTTTTTGAAATTTTCTACTATGTGACGTTCGACTATGGTCTAAGCCGTAATGCCAAGTTATTATAAATATTTGCGTTATATTTTTTTTAAGTAAATGCACGCCCGTGTTAATTGTAAATTTGTATTTAGATAGTAATACATAATTATGTCGTAATCAAATTAAGATATAACCTAAATTTCATAAAAATATATCAATTAAATGAAGGTGTATTTAATTGTGTATGTGGCTGTAAGGCCTAATTGCCTTAGTCTTAAAAGAAGAAATTACTTTATGCTCAAGAGCATAAAAACACATTTTATGCAGCCTTCTCTCGACATAAAGAACAACTTTACGAGCATGAGAAGTGAAAATATTTTTTCACTTAATATAACATAAAGTAATTTCTTCTTTTAAGACTAATGCAAGGCCTTACAGCCACATACACCTTCATTTAATTAATATATTTTTATGACATTTAGAAATCTTAATTTAATTACGACATAATGTATTACTATCTAAATACAAATTTACGATTAATACGGGCTTGCATTTACGTAAAAAAAAAATAACGCAAATATTTAAAAAAATATTAAGAAAAATTGTGTGGCGGAAAGCTAATTATTCGTCATTAAATTACATGCAAAATACATCGTAACCACAAGAGATGTGAACGCCACTTTAAAAAATAATTTTAAAAATTAATATTTTTTTTTGTATTTTTGCTTAATCTTTGTTTTATTTCCTTGCAATCGAAGTGAAAAGCAGAGTGTAAAACTCGAGTATAAAACCCATTTTACCCTCGACGTGACTATCCACCCTCGCCGTACCGGCTCGGGTGGCTATATGCACGACTCGGGTAAAATGGCTCGTTTTATGCTCTTGTTGTACAATCTACTATTTTCTACTATTTCCCAATCACTATTGTAAACTCTTCATGGGAAAGGTTTATTTCAAGCACACTTTTCCATTTCACTCATGTGCCAATGAAATTTCTGTACACAATTGTGGCAGCGGCGACAACTGGGGACAAACGTCGCAGTCGCCGCCAATGGCACAACAGACCGTTAGTATACTTTAAACGGGGACAGACGGGCTGGGGACTTAGATACACTAGAAACGACAAGGAGAGCATGAAGAAAAAAAACGTCAGAATAAAAAGTTATGTGAAATAAATGCAAGGAGATCCGTATGAAGTGTTTTTAATAAAATAATGAAAATAAGGTTTTTCTATTCTTTTTACACCATTCTAAGAACTGATATTTTTTTTTAATTAACATACTTTTTTATAATAGGTATGCATTTGGCCTTCATCTCGCTGATGTTAAGTGATGAAGACCGAAGATGGAAGCGCATTTCATCCGGAATCCTCAACTACTGAGGCACTGGCTATCTTATTTCTAGCTGCCGGAACACAACAATGCTACAAACATTGATGTTATGGCGACATATTTAGATAAGATTGTGGTAGCAAGCCAGGCGGACAAACAAGCCCCACCACCAACCCAACCGAGTACACAAACATGTACCCCCGCTAGGAATCGAACCCGGGACCCCCTGGTCTGAGTTCATGATTATATCCAAAAGTGTATGGTCCAATGTTGACCCTAAGTCTTATCAGTCGGCACAGTGGGTTCTATGGCTTTTAAGGAACCTTTAGTTTTGGGTCGGCTATAAAAGTTTGCTTCGCTGTAGGCTATCTACGGCCACCATCAATCATTTCCTAAAAAAGGTAAGAAATAAAACAAAGATATCTTTTTTCCTATCTTTTACAGTGTTAGAAATCTATCATAGCAGTTCACTTTCATAAAAAACAACATACCTCCTCTTACGCTCTTTTCATTTTAACCTAAAACATAACTGGTTTTTTTTTTATAATTTTTCCTTTCCTATTTGAATTTTTGTTTTTTTCTTGCTTTTATCGTTTCTCTTTTTACGAGTATGTCTATCCTAATAAAATATTTCTTCCTTAACTTTTTTTCCTGTACGATTTCCAGCCACATCTAGCATCAAAGCGCAGCAACGTAAAACTGGCCTTTTAAAAATAAAATTCCTTCTTTGTCGCACGGAGACAATGGGGTGCGGACAAAGCCTCTCGAGGCTACTCCGCGGCCCTTTAGGCCACAGCACAGTTTCTTTATTCATGTTATTCGTAAGTTATTCCAGTGTTTAAACAATGGCACTTGGCTCGAGGGCGAGTTTCAGTAGCATGTGGAGTGTGCTTCTGACTATATTTAGAATGGCAGAATGTTTTCACAGCTCTTTTGTGGTGGACTAAAATTTTGTACCTGTACTAACAGGTTGACAGTTGCACCATGTTGCGTTGGTAGACGATATCATTATCATCATCATCATATCAGTCAAAAGACGTCCACTGCTGGACAAAGGTCTCCCTCAAAGATTTCCAGACAGACAAGTTTTGTAGAAATTGAAATAGAAATAGAAAAAAATCTGTATTTGGTACAATCACACATACACATTCAAAACACAGGAACATCACCAAATTGGCTTCCGCTCAGCTTATGTACCTACTGGTGTTAACCACCACTCTGGTCTCCCGCGGATGCCATATTTAAATTAAAGATAATATTAAGAAAAAATATATATAATTTTGTATTTAATGCTCTAAGATTTGTAGACGCTATGCTCGGTTTGAATGCAAGAAATTAAGGTTCAATCCCTATTTATAGCTCCATTAGGCTACAGACGTAAGCCGCTACCCCCCCCCCCCCCCCCCATATATATATTCATATTCATATTCCCCACTTATAATTTTAATGTTTAATGATTTATTGACTTTATTTTTAATGATAAGAAGCCCATACCACTGATAAGTAAATAGTGGACTAACATTAATATCATTACAAGATTTTAAATTCATATTTTCTGTCATTCTAGAATATGAAATTTAAACCTGGTTTACATTTCAATAACTGTGTCTATTAGTCTTTACTGTCAGAAAAATATCAAAGTGTTTAATAAACAATATTTATGAAATTCATAATATGTTAAAATGTTTCATATACGATTTTTAAATATATATTTGTGGAAATAAACAACAACTTTATTATTGATGCCCCGTGATGGATCGGCTATAGTCATATAGGTAACCAAGATGGATAGGTGCATAATATTACGGGATGTCTCTCGGAAGTAATCACCTACGTAGAATAATCTATGCTGCCACAAAGATCAATACGCAGAGGGTTCATTGTTTTGAATACCTCCGTTAGACGACTTCGACGATGGCCTGCACGCCGGACTTTGGGCGGCGCTAACTCTGAGGTCCCGGTTTCGATTCCCGGTCGGATCAATGTCGAAAACGAACTTTTCTGTGTCGGGTCTGGGTGGTTGTGGTACCGTCGTTAATAGAGTGTTATTTGTATATCTTAGTTTAGTCTCTAGTGATTCAGAATTAAATAAATAAATAAATAAATAAACTTTCCTACACTCACACCAATTATCTAGCCCAAGAGAAGCTTCGTTATGAAACTTGTTAAATGGTTACTAGACAACAGATAAACATACTTAAAATAATTAAATACATACATACATATTATACATAGAAAACACCCAGACCCGAGACAATTTAGAAAAACAATAATTTCTAAATTGACACGACCGGGGATCGAACCCGGGACCTCAGAGATGGCGACACCATGAAAACCGGTGTACAAACCACTCGACCAAGTAGGTCGTCAAATAAAATTAGTGACATGAAGTACCTATACAACCTTCATACCTTCATTATCTGTTTGATTATGTTTCTGATTTCCATAAAACGAGTGCTTTAGCTACTTACCTTGGGATAAGAGCAATGTATGTGATGTTGATGTTGTCTCATAATATGTCATCATCAGCCTATATTAACGTACAGACGCCTGCACATCTACCTATCAATTTATCAAACTGTCAATTTATTACAATACTAGCTGTGCTCGCGACTTCTTCCGCGTGGAATAGTGATTTTCGGCAGCATTTTTTATTTTTTAGGCTCTTGTTCTCGTTTTTACAACATTTTTTACTGATGCTCCGCTCCTATTGGTCGCAGCGTGATGTTATATAGCCTACAGCCTTTCTCCATAAATGGACTATCCATTACAAAAAGAATTTTTCAATTCGAACCAGTAGTTCCTGAGATTAGCGCGTTCAAACAAACAAACTCTTCAGCTTTATAATATAGATAATATAGAAAATATAGATTAGCTCAACCGTATGCCTAATGCATAAAGTTCAAAGTCTATTGATGAAATTTTGACAGTTTGTACGTACAGGCGTGTGTACTGTTGAACATAGATCTTTCCAAGTGCATGCGTGCACGAGCTTGATCTGTCGCGAATTATTTGTAAGTCTTTGTCAATATAATATACTAGCGGCCCGTCCTGGCTTCGCACGGGTGGACATTTAAAAAAAATATCCTTTAATACTCAGCGCTAATGTAGCATTCTAATGGTGAAAGAATGTTTTAAATCGGTCCAGTAGTTTTTGAGTTTATTCGTTACAAACATACATACAAAAATACAAAGCTTTCCTCTTATAAAGCCTATCACTATTTTGATCATACTAATTTTATAAATATTTGTAACTGTAACTAGCAATAAGAATATGCTTTGTGGAAAGAAATAAAAAAAATGATTTTTTTTTGTATTTTTGTTTTGGTATGATCAAAATAGTGCTAGGAATTTAATTAGAAGAATATTGATTGATAAGCAGGATGTAGCAATAATCATGCAATGAGGTTTTCATCGCTGCGGCAGTGGTGGAATCATTGGAGGTCCTAAATATTTCAATTTAATTTCAATTAAATATTAATAATACCTTTTACCCAACACACATTACACGTTACTAGGTCTTTATGCTAATCTAGATTTTCCTAAAAAGGTGTAAAATTTAACAATGAATGCTATTCCCTAAAACTAAATTAAATAGGTTGTGATATAATTTTGAGGTGGCTCAAGGTGGCTGGCAAGAGCTGGATGAGAGTAGCCGCGGATCGTGCTCGGTGGCGTGCACTTGGAGAGGCCTTAGGTCCAGCAGTGGACTAGTATTAGGCTGATGATGATGATGATGATGATATAATTTTACGCCCAATTTTTTTCGCGTAAAGTTATTTAATGTAACCGTCATTTATATAGCTTTTATATTTTTTACTGATCCCATTTGTAAAAATATTTTAAGTCAAAGCCAAATTCAAAAACATTTCTTCAAATAAACTTAACAATAACTAAGTGCTTTTGAATCATACAAACATTTTTTTCTACTACCCATTCAGGACGTCTATTTGTAGCTGAGATTTAATTGTGATCGGATGATGATGACGTAGTTATTATAAAATGCTTCTCTGGTTTACAAAGAAAGAGTAAATAGTGTTGATAAATTTAATTTAGTTAAAAATTGGCACCAGACACAATTTGTCAGAGGGTGCGGGTTCAAATCCCGTTCGTGGAAAACTATTTTCAATATTTTTCCAGATTGTAAATTTATAGTAATAAGACAAAACCAATATTTTATTGCTGACTGTACCATATTTTAAAAGTGTACATTTTTTAATTATTATTGTAACTAAACTGACAGGGTAACAAAACTGAGGGTATCTGTAACGAAACTGATATTATAAAGCATAGTACACACTGAACTACAAGTTAGGCATATGGTCAAATGTAAATAAAACGACGGGTTATTAGTTATTACGTATGCTAAGGAACATACTTTGTTTAGTTGGTTAATCTTTGGGTAATTGAAATTAATACATAGGTACACATACTATTAAATTATTGATGAAACAAGTACCTACTTGTAACGCATAAGTATGCTTACGTAAACTGAGCTTTACAATTACTCAGTTTGGTAACGTAACGCAAAACAAAACTGATAACAAAATCTGAGAAATTACACTCTCTAAAAAAATTTAACTGCAGCCACGTGATGTTAATGCAAGAACTAAAGTGTAGTCGTTGAGTTATAATAAAAATTAACAACAAGCCATAGTTTGGTAGACAAAATTCGTGTATACTTACCAAATTATGCACCGATAAGCACCCTGTTTATAGATTATGACGGAAGCTAAAGTGTTGCCAGAAAAGAAAAATATATTTATACCATTTGAAATGACTGCGTTCAGAATCGATTTTGCGTTACTAACTGAGTCACGAAACTTAATGATTTTTGGACAATATTACTTTGATGAAAATAAAAATATATTTTAATGATTATTTAATAAAATTAGTCCTATTTAAATGCTTTATTTAGAAGCAGTTATTTAGCTGTAGCCGAAGTTAAACAAAGCAATGAATATTCGTAACAACTAATCTTCAAAAAGTTAAAACCGGCATTGGGACACAAAAAAAGTTATGGAGGAAATTTCCAACATTTTTAAATTTTCAGAAAATCTATATTTTAATAAAAAATAAAACAACATATCATACTAAATCATCGTAGTAAAGCTAATCATAACTATAAATAACATAAGTAAAAAAAAATTGTCTACAATTCAGATTTTACTCAACTTTGAAGTAGTGGGACAAAAAAAATATGAAAATGTACACTTTTTCTGAGTATTACCCAGGAACCACTTTTGTTAAACAAAAAAGATTGTAATGAGTTTTATCCATATCTTATTTTTGCTGTTACACCACTTTTAGTTCGGGAAGGCAGTAATGTACCTACATATTTTTTGACCATTATTAGCATTTCTCATATTCTTTGTGTGCTTTTGCTTGTGTTTGCTTAATAGAAAAAAACATGTTTAGAACATGGAAAATGGCATTGAAAGAGCTCCATTTTTTACTTTGTATTCAGTTATCAGTATCTTTACTGTGAAAATGTCCTTTAGTAATTATATTATTATTACATACATTATTTAAAACATTTTGAAATATCATACAAATTTCAAAATTCTGTATATAGACTTATCGAAATGTAGGAAGATCTAGTGATATTACATAGTGACTTAAAATCGCAGAAATTCAAATGAATTTAAGTTTTTTTTTCACAATCATTATTAGCTACTTTTATGTACTCACTGCTGAAGCACGAGCCTTCCCTATGGATGGATAGATAAAACGAGCCATAAACCACCACGCAGGCCCAGTGCGGATTGGTGGTTGTTAACGATTGCTAATGCAGCCGGGATCAACGGCTTTACGTGCCTTCCGAAGCGCGGAGGAGCTCGAGTTGATAAATTTTTGGTCACCCATCCGTTGACCAGCTTTTGAAAAAGTTTCTTAACCTCAGCACTCGCAGACCGGGACGTTAACCACTGCGCCATCGAGCTCCTCAGTTTTTTAAATGTAGTCTACTAACTCACTAGAACTTGTATTAACATAAATCGTAGAAAGTTGTATTAGAATTGGCTTTGGTATGAATAATATTGAACTTTGAAGTTAGTATGTGAAACCGCCATGTAAAAAAGTTCTTAATGACATTTTCCAAGTTATAACATGATTTATTTTATATTTGCTCTAAAAAGTTGTAGGTATAATCTGAACATATTGCTGAGGTGTTAGTCTTTGGCAAGCATAAGTTATCAGTCGCGAATATGATGTGTATGTCATAG
Source organism: Eudonia lacustrata (assembly GCA_947562085.1). NCBI lineage: Eukaryota > Metazoa > Arthropoda > Insecta > Lepidoptera > Crambidae > Eudonia > Eudonia lacustrata. The sequence continues at coordinate 8,581,145 of OX387332.1, forward strand.
GATAACGCGGAATTGGAACATAGGACTTTTTTAAGTAATAATTATGTAATCTTTAGGTGGATTTAATTTCTTTCTCTCTAATATTTAATAAATGTAAAATAAATGTTTCCCACACTCACACCAATTATCTAGCGCCAAGAAAAGCTTCCTTAAGAAACTTGTTAAAATGGTTAACTAGACAACGGATAAACATACTTAATATACTTAAATACATAGGAAACACCCAGACCCGAAACAATTTAGAAAAACAGGTATTTCTAAATTGATCCGACCGGGGATCGAACCCGGGATCTCAAAGATGGCGACACCATGAAAACCGGTGTGCAAGCCACTCGACCAAGGAGGTCGTCAATCAATTATATTAATTATATTAATCTTTAGAATATACATGAAGTATTTTATATTATATTATTTATGCTATTATTCCCTAATACAAAAACTGCAAACTTTGTCATTTTAATGTAAGCTTACTAATACGTGAATTAATTGGTAAGACAGAAATTTATGCCATTTGTATAATTATTTATTACTAGTGGCCGCTCGCGGTTTCACCCGCGTGGTTCCCGTTCCCGTGGGAATATCGGGATAAAAAGTATCCTATGTGTTATTCCCAGTTATAAACTATCTGAAAGCCGAGTTTCATCCAAATCCATTCAGTAGTTTTTACGTGAAAGAGTAACAAACATCCAAACAAACTATCGCATTTATAATATTAATAGGATAGTTAATATATTATTTATAATAGGAACATAGGGCATATTAAGTTAAGTTGAGAAACCTACACCACAAAGTTCCACAAAGTCTAAAGACGAAAGTCTTTAATCAGTGCGTTCTACTCGTCATGACATACGGAGCTGAAACGTAGACACTCACGGTAGGGCTGGTTCACAAATTTAAAGTCGCTCAGCGAATTTTGGAATGGCTATGCTCTGAGTTTCTCTGAAGTATCGACTTCGGAATGAGTTGATCCTACAGATAACGAAAGTATCCGACATAGCCCATCGGATCAGCAAGCTGAAGTGGCAGTGGGCCGGCCATATTAGTCGCAGAACCGACAACCGTTGGCGTAAACGAGTTCTCGAGTGGAGACCGAGTATCGGCAAACGTAGTGTAGGACGCCTTCAGACTAGGTAAAACGACGATCTTCGCAAGGTGGCTGGCAAGAGCTGGATGAGAAGCCGCGGATAGTAGTCCAGGTGCTACTAGAGTGGTGCTACTAGTGTAGGCTGATGATAAAGAAACCTTATTTAAATTTTAGGATACGACGTGATATTGATATTGATACTGATGTTGATATGAGGAGCTCGATGGCGCAGTGGTTATCGCGCCCGTGTTGCGATTGCTAAGGTGAAGCTACTTTCGCAAAGGCTGGTCATCGGATGGGTGACCTAAAATGTATTATCTCAAGCTCCTCCGTGCTTCGGAAGGCACGTAAAGCCGTTGTCTCGGCTGCATTAGCAGTCGTTAACAACCACCAATCCGCACTGGGTCCGCGTGGTGGTTTATGGTCCGGTCTCCCTATCCATCCACAGGGTAGGCTCGTGCCCCAGCAGTGGGGACATAAAATAAGCTGGTGCTGGTGCTGGAGATATTAGGTGACGTTTAGTTAGAGCTGGTAATCATTTGGACACCTGATAGTTATGCTAAGAAGTGTTTTGACAACGTAGAATACCTTAGATTATGGATATCAAAAATAGAGAACCTTTTAAGAGCCTTAGCTACATTCAATGTCAAGTACTACGTCATTAAGGCATGATATTTAAATTCTTGTATCCGTAACTACTAAGGCACTAGGTATTTTTATCTCTAGCTGCCGGAACTTGGCAGGCTAACAAGCCCTACCTCCAACCAAACCAAATACACAATAATGCAACCCGGGAATCGAACCCGGAACCTCCGGGTATAAGCCAGTGGTCTTAACCACTAGACCACAGAGGCGATTTAGAAGAACGTCGTGAAAGGGAACTGCTTGCAAAACTTAAGCTTTCTAGATCCAATAGTTTGATGAGTCAGCTGGCGAGTGAGTCAGAACATTCGTAGCTTTATTATGTATTTCTTAAATACGTATGTCCCTGAACTCTTCCATAAAACGGGTAGACCGATTGTGATAGAACTTTTTGTGTGTCTTTTAGTGGATCCCTGGATGGATTAGATTCACAATTGAACTTGATGTGTGGCGCTGCAATAGGGTTAAAGGATGTTTCTGAACTATCATGGCATAGGTATGGGTGTTTACGGGTCGCGAGCGGGTTGCTAGTTGATTATGACTTTTAATGATCATTGATTTTCACACGATGAAACTGTTCCACTAGTACAAAATACGATATTTACCTGCTTGTTTATTTACCCTTTATAACTAACGATGATTAAATTGAATTTTATGTACAGACACGAGTATTAACTGTTTTTTCAGATTAGACATTTCAACGACCTCCGTAGCCGAGTGGCTTGCACGCCGGACTTTGGGCGGCGCTAACTCTGAGGTCCCGGTTTCGATTCCCGGTCGGGTCAATGTTGAAAACGAACTTTTCGATATTGTGTCGGGTCTGGGTGGTTGTGGTACCGTCGTTGTTTCTGATTTCCATGGAACGAGTGCTTTAGCTACTTACCTTGGGATCAAAACAATGTATGTGATGTTGTCTAATATATATGTAAACAATAGAATAAGAGTCAGAACTAATCAAAAGTGTATAGGTACATGTTAATCAAATGCTCATGCTTGTACGAAACATTTTACGCGTAGACGATTTTTATGAACAAATCGGCTTTATGTCTTTAAGTTTAGGTGCAACAGTCGCGAAAGCCTTTAAAATACAATTTTTCAACGAACAGAACACAGGTATAAAACCTCTTTTGATGTTAACGTAAAATGTTCTGAAATATAAGAGATCTTACGCAGCAGCCATGTTAAATCCTTTCCAGACTATTGTTGGGAGATAGCAGCCTCAATTTTTTATATGAAAAGATTAAATTTACGTTTAGTGGAGTATAACAATATTATTAATGTGTAAATAATATATTGTAAAAGTAAAGTATATAGCCTATTGCTATCCCACAGCTGGGCAAAGGCCTTCATAATTGAAATCAAGTCATCACTACCATTGATGGGTATTGACTTAATCACAACACTTGCCAAAGCGGGTTGGTGATCACAAACCCGGGCAATGCATCGAAAAACTCCGACCGATTTGGGAATTGAACCCGGGATCTTTGGGTATCGAGCCGAGCGCCTTGTCACTCGGCCACCGAGGTTTTAAATAATATAATTATTATCAACTGTTGCTTTTAGGTAGATTTACATAATTTTGCATTAACATAAACTTTTGTACCTACACTATTTTTGTAGCTCTCTATCTCAGCACTTTGTATGGACTTTCCATGGAATGTGCTCCGAAGAACTTTTTCCCTTAACTGCATCCGTTGTCTAATGGTTAGGATCACCAGTGACAGCCCCAGACGTCCCGTGATCGATTACCAGTGGGGAATACATGTTTGTGTACTCGGTAGCTACCACCATCTTATATAAATATGTCGCCATAGCATCAATGTTTGTAGCATTGTTTTGTTCCAGCAGCAAAAGTTAAGATAGATAGCCTCAGAGGTTAAGAATTTTAAGTGAAGTGGACTTCCACCATTGACCTTATCATCTCCTGACAACAGGTGAGATGAAGGCACTACTATGCTAACCTGTAAGATATAAAAAAACCCTCCTTCCTCTTCCTTGATATGTGCAAGCTTGCTGGTCTTCGACTTCTCCGATTTACTGTGGCAACTATTTCGTCGAAACGAAGAAATTTAGGAATTTTAGACGTCAAGATGCAAAATCTAGAACATCGGCGTAGGGTGGCTCGTCTGTCGGTCTTCTACAGGATTCATTTCGGGGAGAGCGCGAAGGAGTTGCACGACCTAATCCCACCATCCACTTTCCGCTATCGGAGCGCGAGGCGCGAGTTCCATCCCTATATTGTAATATGCCACCTTGTCGTACGAGCCGATTCGGTTCAACTTTCTTAGTGCGTACAGCTAGGTAATGGAACGCGCTGCCTGCGAGTGTGTTCCCTGAAAGGTTTAATCTGGACCTCTTCAAGGCCAGAGTGAATAGGCTATTTCTAGGCAAGCATGTTCCATCCTCGACCGCACCGTCACTTAACATCAGGTGAGGTGAGGTCAAATGCCTGCCTATAAACAAAAAAAAAAAATTCTTTGTCACTGCACCAAGAATGGAATACTCTAACAGCAAACTCACCCCTTCCTTTAACATAGGGCCCTTTAAAGAGGCTGTGGAGATAATTAACGGAATCAGGTGTTACTTTGCGGAAATTAATAATTTATTTATTAAGGTAAACATGTACTTACTTTCTAATATTAAAATACTAACTAAATGCATAGTTCTTACATGAATGCCTATAATAGGAATACACAACATTTGTAATTACATATGGATATGTTTATAAGAAAAAATAAAAAAAATATCGAAACTATGTAAAAACACAAAAAAGAAATCAAATTATTTGAACATGCACATTTACATCTCTGCACATCCAATGAGTTTCAGCAGTTTTCTCCGAAAAGTTTTGTAGTCATCGTTAAATATGTCGATATCTGATGTATTCGCATCCATGGCACACAAAAATGCAGGTGTCGGTGTCGGTGTGCTTGTTCCAGTTCGCTTGAATTGATTGATTCTTCTGCATGTGCATATTTATACGGGCGGGAGGAGGATGCTTGCGTACTGCATCCAAGCTTGATGGACGAGTGATTTAGCGGAAATAACACTACCTACTATTTCAATTGCATTTTTAAGGTGTAGAGAAGCAACTTGCGGGTCCCAAGGTGAAGACGTCACTTTTATTTTCCTTATTTGATCTCGAGTAGATAGACTAATAATTAAGTGTATTACCAACCATGGCTCTGTGCGACCGACTATAGAACGATAAATCGTTTACAAGTCAGTGGAAATCGATCCTAACTAAATTAAATACTTAAACCTATTAATAGCTGCTTGCTAAGCCAATATCGGCTCATAATTATTAACTAGGCACCTCCAACCTGCCGTTTAGTTCGTTTAATAGCTTATTTGCTTCTCATAGCAATAAGCTGCCGTATCGTATAAAACAAATACTTTGCTATTAAGTACTTAAAAATAGCTACACTCACTCATTAAAGGAGCTTGTGAAAATTCCTATCTGGCTTATTAAGTGGGTACTTAATTTAAATACTAGGATAGGGTGAAAGGTAGAATGTTCGTACAGCAAATGTATTCTCTTCTTTCTTGCAACTTGCTGTTCGGCAAGGTGAGGACAGGTAGTGAGGCACAACCTCTGTTCCCACAAGTTCAGTTGACCAGTTCAGTCAACTGAACTGGTGAGATTTCTTTGTCGTTTTTTTATATTAACGGGTAAGCACAGTGCCTTGATCTCACCTGATGTTCAGTGATGATAAGGCCAATGATGGAAGCGCACTTCACCCGGGATCCTCAACTAGTGAGGCACTGGCTATCTCAATCTTTCTGATTTGTTCAGTTGATTCAAATAGTGAGATTTCTTTTCTCGTTAGTTCTGTCTGTTTGTTGTGTCTGTTCCACTAGCTGTGGAGCATTTGGACTCCACTTCTGATTAACATCAGGTGGAGCTAGTCAATTGTCTACTTTTACATACTTGCTTTATGTAAAACTAGCGGCCGCTCGCGGTTTCACCCGCGTGGTTCCCGTTCCCGTGGGAATATCAGGATAAATACTATTCTATGTGTTAATCCAGGTTACAAACTATCTGTACGCCGAATTTCATCCAAATCCATTCAGTAGTTTTTACGTGAAAGAGTAACAAACATCCATCCATACTTACAAACTTTCGCGATGTATTAGTAGGATTAGGCAATGACTAAGCTCCAACTGATACATAAAGAAAAACGCCTCGGTGGTTAAGCGGCAAAGCGCTCCACCCGGTAACCAAAGGTCTCGGGTTCAATTCCCAGACCAGGCAGTATTTTTCGGATTTTTCATTCGCCGTCCATTTCATTGGCCATCCACTTACGCTAGTCAGGAGCTCGCTCAAACATCTTCCGGTGCTCTCCCTCTGGCGGCCTGCCGCTGGGGTGAACAGTGGTGATGTCCAAACCGGTGATCCCTGTTACCCTAGCGACACGTGAAGGGTATGTACAGTAGTGGATTTTTGTGAGTAAACCCCTCCTTCTCCCGAATCCTTGTCGAGACCCTTGGGCCTGGGCAGGGAAGTAGGAGCTGGAGCTGAGAAATCGACATATCCATTCGCGCCTCCCCGGGTGCGTTGGTACTCGGATAACAAGTTTACCACCGTCCTAAAAACGATATGCTTAAATTTTGTTACTAATTTGAAAACAAATATGTTAGTAACAAAATTTAAGCATACCTTTTTTCGTTTTGGTTTTCCTTGCGATTATTTTAGCTTAACCAATTTCTCAACGATCGCTACCATCTACTGACTTGAGTCGTTCAAGATAAAAAGCGCAGGTGGCATGTATGTGGCACAATCAATCATACTCGTGACAACGCTAAGAATCAATAGTGACGGTGACGCGAAATTGTCAATTGGGTCGTAAGGGTCTACATACACGTACCGCTTTATTGAAGCTGCTATTTCACCGAGCATTCGTAATGATGCTGCTATTTCATCATGCAGTCGTAGTGAAGCTGCCATTTCACAAAGCTTCTGACCGCCCGGAGCAGTTTCAACTGCTTGAGCAGTTCCATGTATGTTTTTAAATAAAAGACTGTAGTTCACTATGCAGTCGCAGCTTGAAGCAGTCGTAGTGAAACTGCCATTTCACCGAGTTGCTGACCGCCCGGAGCAGTGACAACTGCTAGAGCGGTTCCATGTATGTTTCTAAATAAAAGACTTTACTTCACTTTCCAGTCGCCGCTTGAAGCAGTCGTAACGAAGCTGCCATTTCACCGAGCTGCTGACTGCCCAGAACAGTCGCAACTGCTTGACCGGTTCCATGTATGTTTGTAAATAGAAGGCTTTCGTTCACTTTCTAGTCGCAGCTTGAAGCAGTCGTAGTGAAACTGCCATTTCACCGAGTTGCTGACCGCCCGAAGCAGTCGCATCTGCTTGAGCGGTTCCATGTATGTTTTTTAATAGAAGACTTAGTAGTTCACTATGCAGTCGTAGCTTAAAGCAATCGCATCCTGACTTCAAGCTGCCCGTGTATGGCTGAACTAAGATGCTTTGGTTAGGGTGGTGACAGCCCTTAGCTGCTGATGTAGCAGCTTCCTAGTCGGGAAGAATGATGATGTCGCTGTGAAATAGATGCTCTCGATGCCTACCTACTATTCGTGGTACTAAACCGATTACAAAAATAAAAGAAGATATTGTATTTTTTTGTTTTCCAGTGAGAACTTTGCTTTCATCTCAACTGACGGTAAGTGATGATAAGCTCGAAAGTGGAAGCGCGCACTTCAGCCGGAATTCTCAACTACTGGGTAATTGGCTATCTCATCTCTAGCTGCTACAAACATTGATGTTAAGATGACATAAAAACACAAATGTTGAAAAAATTTCCACGAGCTGGATTTGAACCTGCACCCTTTTGACATACCGGGTCAGGTGCTCTCCCAATTGAGCTATCGTGGTTCTCACCAGCCCGCCGAAATTATTCAACACTATTTACTTTTTTACTTTGAAAGCCAAAGGCGCCCATTAAAATTAATTATTAACTTTAATTAATTAATTAAAGTTAATGACGTTAGTTGTTGACATTCAATGTCAACTTAATAGGGAGAGCACCTAACCAGGTATGTCAGAAGGGTGCAGGTTCCAATCCCGCTCGTAGAAATTTTTTCAACATTTGTGTTTTTGTAATTTGTTCGCAACAAAATTTGCGTTAAAAATTATATAAACAAAACAAAAACATTTTATGGTGACATACTAGATAAGATAGTGACAAATAAGACCTACCACCAACCAAACAGAATACACAAACATCCCTCGGGTGGAACCCAAGACCTCTGGGCCTGAGTCCGGTAGTTGTTACCACAAGACCATTTTTTTTTTTGGTCACCCAGTGGAAAACCTGCTGACGGGTTTAATCGGGGATGGCCGTAGCCGACCCGGTAAAAACCCCTGGGGGGCAATCCGCCCGGCGCATAGAGAGGACTCTAGCGGGACCTTTACCACGAGGGCAATACCTCGCGGGAGCCTCATTGCGCGCAACTATGCACGACAAAGCAACCCGACTTTTACGACCTTGCGTATCCACTTTATGGTGAATACGCTGACCCAACAACCAGGAGGTCCTGGTTGTTGGGTCATGCATGCCCACACCCTTCCCCCCCTTGTGGACATGCGGACACAACAAACCAACTGACATGCCCACACACGTTCGTGGCCATGCGGACTCGACAACCAGAGCAACGTGCCCACCTATTGTGGGCACGCGGACTCGAAAACCAAAACACCCAAACAAGACCAGAACGACATGCCCACCTTAGTTGGGCATGCGGACCACAACAACCCTAAAGGACATCACAAATATACTGACTGAAGCGGGATCCCATCACGGTCGCTTTGAGACAGCCAGGCAACTCAACTGTTGTCTCGTTGCTCATCGCTTGCGATATTGGGCGCCCACTTCAGTTCATCCAACAAAACGAACAATACAAATAAATATATACAACACAAAACCCTATGAGGTGGAACCCTCCGTGGTCGACCAGAGACAGCCGGGCGTCAGCCAGACTCAGTATGTCTCCCACTTCGGGTCACCACCTCAACCTTCGAGACCAAAGACAACGACCCAACGACACACGAACCCATGAAACGACAACGACCCCAGAAGAACAACACAAAGACACAACAAAGACACTACGCAGGAGAAGGACATCAGCCATTACCCTATCCCCTCTTCTGACAGCTTCTTCTGTCTTCCTTATAAGCGCCATGATGGCGTCAACGGTCGACCTACCACGTCGAAAACCGTACTGGGTCTCCTCAAGATCAGGGCCCATGTTGCCCAGGTGCTCATTTACACGGGACGTAATGACCCTCTCGAACAACTTGCCCGCCTCGTCGAGCAGAACGACGGGGCGGAAAGCTGATGGAGAGTCTGGCGGACGCCCTTCTTTTCTCAGGAGGCATAGCCTCCCCTCCGTCCAGATTTTCGGGAACTTACCCTGCTGGAGGCAGGTGTCCAGCAGTTCCACTAACTTCGGACCCATATGGTTGAGGGCAAGAGCTAGGACCTTCCCATGTATTCCGTCCGGGCCCGGCGCCTTCTTTTTGAATCGGAGGCGATCGATGGCCACCTCCATTTCTTCATCAGTGACCCGCGGGATGAGTTGCGGGTCCACCTTCCTATCGTGCTCGGGGGCAGTGAAAGGCGCCACCTCGAAGACCCGGCTGGGAAATAGGGCGTCGACAACCCGGGTCAGGAGCTCCGGCTGGAACGTCTTAGTGGGAGGCGCCGAACTTCGCATCCGATTACGAACGGAGCGATACGGGCGCCCCCATGGGTCCCTATCCAAGTCGGCCAGGAACTCCTCCCACGCCGACGCCTTTGCCCTTTGTATAACAACCTTTAGGTCGTATCTCGCCTGACTGAGTTGGCCGTACAACCCTTCCTCCTCCTCCGGCGTATGTCGCCTTCTACGGCATCTTTGGTAGAGCCGCCTTGCATGTGTGCAGGCGGCACGGAGGTCGGCAATCTCTGCCGACCACCAATAGACAGCCCGTTGTTGTGGGCGGTCTCCGACGCGTGGCATGGCGGCATCACTGATTCTCGTGAGGGACTTCCGGAACAGGACCGCCCTCGCGTCGACATCCATTTCGGCCGGTGGTGATGGCAACCAGCCCTCTATCATAGCCGCTTCTGCGGCAGCGTCGCGGTTGAGGCGCGTTAGCGCTCACCGCTTGAATCGCGCGGTTCGGACACCCTGCTGGGGGGTAAGGCCACCTCTTTGGGGATTGGAAATCCCGAAAGACACATAGAGGTGGTCACTGAGTGTTTCCCTATCCAGGACTTTCCACTCCACCACGCGTGAGGCGATGGCAGGGGTCGCGAACGAAACGTCCACTATTGACTCCCCCTGCCATCTGACGCATGTGCTGACCGCGCCCCGGTTGAGCACAACCAAGCCGGCCTCAACGCAGAACTCCTCAACCGCCCTTCCCCTCAAAGTGGTCACGGGACACCCCCAGGACCTCGACTTGGCGTTGAGATCTCCCGCCACTACAATCTGCAGCGGAGCCAGCCTACGAACTACTCCTTGGACTCTGCCGATGAATTCTTCAAACTCTGCGCGGGTACGGTTGGGCGAGAAGTATAGCCCGACCAGGGCGATTTCCCCCCACGTAACTGCCACGTACCCGACTCCCCTCTCCCGTAGAGAGATTGGGGCCAAGATGGAGTTGGCCGGGGTAGTTATAACAACTTTCTCATCGGCAGATCCTATCCAGTTTGCACGAGCTGGAATTGAATACGGCTCCGCTGCGATCGCTACACTCGCGCCGATCTCCGCCATCTGGTGGACCATGAGGTCCTGGGCGTTGGCAGCGTGATTGAGATTCGCCTGAAGAATGACTTTAGTTTGTGCTGGCATTCTGTCCCGTTACTGGTTCCACTATATCCATCGGCGCACCATGCGCTTCCGTCGTTGTGGGGGCCCTTCTCCACGGGGCCATTTTCGGCTTAGTGATGGGGGGCCTACACGTTCTCCCTCCCATGTAATGTTCATGGGGGAGCTTGGCCTCTTTACACACCGCACAGTGAGGTTTTTCTGCTACACAGGCGTCTGCTTGGTGTCCCGGGGCACTGCATCGGAAACAAAGCGCATTCCGATCGACCTTTGACTCGCATGAGTATTTAGTGTGCCCCGCGCCATAGCAACGGTAGCACCTCACCGGCAGATTCTCCAGCGCAATGACCTGCGCATGCGCCCACCCTATCGCGAGGCGACCCTCCTCCACCAATTTTTTGGCCTCCGCGATGGGGAGCCGGACCAACACAGAGTTGGAACCCCATGGTCCGACGCGGATTTCCCCTAACGAGATTACGTCCGAGGTACAGCCAGTCTTCGCTTTAATTGCCGCCATAATCATCTCCTCTTTGACGAAGTCATTGAGGCCCACTATTTTGAGTTCCGCTTTTTTGTACGGTCTTCCCACCTCAGCTTCCTCCGCGATCACCTCTCGGAGTTTCGCCGCCAGCGCATCAGCCTTTGGGCCGCTTGTTGCGCCCGAGATCTCTAGTTTGCGGCCGCCTGCTGCAGTTTGCCTCATCCGCACTGCCTCAAGGCCAATCTCCTGAAGGTTGATGGCGTTTGTCGCCTTCTCCATTATGGAGGCATACGTGGCACCCTTAGCCATGGCCTCCGGTTTCAGCGTGATGGTCACTGCCGATGAAAGTGGTGCCACCAGTTTCACCGCGCTATTTCCAAGCGCAGCAGGCGCAGAACCCTGCGCTCCTGACTTCTTCGGCGCGTTGGCGCCTACTCTTGAAGCCTGGGCAGCCTGCTTCCACTCTACCGCCGGAGTGCTGGACGCCGCGGCCAAAGCGGGAGAGGCCGAACGCATTGGAGGGGGCGCTCCCCTGGTCACTGCCCGTTGGGGCAGTGGGGGGTTCTCCCACACTTTAACAGGGGCAGGCACAATCACGGGCGGCACGACCCGTGAGACCCTGGAGGGTCCAGCTACCGCGTTGGCGTAGCCGTTGGCCTGAACCTCTGCCCTCCTCTTCTCGTGCGCTAGCGGCGGCCTCATGGGGGGCTCATATGGGAGCCTTTTCTCGAACTCATTCATCCTCTCATTGAGCATGCCCCCCAGAGATCTATACAAGTCGGCCTTGAACGCCTCCAATTGGTCGTTCATCGACATGGCCACCTCTCTCTGTACATCGGTTCCTTTGCGGATCGGCCTACGCTCTTGTTGAACCGCCTGGACAGCTTTCATTTGCGCCTTCAAATCCTCTACCTCCTGCCGGAGACTTTCATTTTCCCTCTGTAGTCTTTTCGATTCTTCCGAGAGGGACATCTCTTGGAGGGATTGAATGCAGGCAACCATTGATTTAACCCCATTGTTGATATCCCCAAGGGTCGTGCCCTTGAGATGTTTCGACTTATGGGCATAGTTGTACAGAGCCATCGCATTTTTGAAAACCGTCGCCAGTATCTCCTGCTTTGTGTTATTCATCATTTTGAGCCTCAGAGTCGCTACGTTCTTGTCCTTTAAGAGCTTACGCGCCGTGTCATCTTTCTCCGGCTCTTTCTCCTTTAGGAACAACTCTCTAGAGGTCGGCAGCTTATTAGGAGCGGACGTCTCTACATCTGCGTCCGGCTCCACTAGTTCCTCCCATTCCTCGTCCGAGGCATTCCGCAAAGTCTTTTTAGCTTTCGACACGCCAATGGAGGTCCCCTTTTTCTCCACATTGGCTCTGCCTTTCCTGCCTCTACCTCTGGTCGCCGTGTTGACCTTTCTTTTTGGCCTACTGGTTTCCTCATCCGACGTTTCTTGGAGCAACCTTTTTGTATTCCTACCTTCTTCTAGCCTTCAACGCTGGATTCATCTCATTGGTGTCCATTTTGTCGGCGCTCTCAGGATCGCTTTCGAAAAGCGTCGTCAAATTGGACTCCCCACCCGGTTCTTTCCTCCTCCGGGACATGACCGGCGATCAGCTGGACGAAAGGGCGCCCAGCCGAATTCCGCACGAATTGTTTTGGGTGCCTCCCTAACAACCCGAGCAAACAACCCTCCTAACCGAGACACTAACCTAAACCTTGACTAACCAAAGCCCTAACCTAATTTTTTGGGCGCTTTTCACCCCCTAAGACCCCTAAACTATTCCAAAAGCACTTATGTAAAAAGTAACTTTTCGAATTTAAATTACGAAAAAATTTTTGTATGAAGAAAAGTTTACCTAGGCTGTCCTTTTCCCCATACAAAATTTTCACAATTTACGACAAATTCCTATCTTTTGACTTTGGGAGGGTTAAAAACCCTGTTCCCAAAATCAGAAAAGAAAACTAACTATATATTCCGATTTGTCAGCAATCGGCCTACAAACTACAAAAAGAAAGAAAAAGAAAAAACCCAAAACCAATTTAATAAGAATTAAAAACTAACTAAAGAAGGAGAATTTTGACCAAAAACGACGTTTTTGGAAAAAATTATAACTAAAAAACTATACACTAACCGAACCCAAAACCTAGCCTACACTAATTCTAAGAAACCCTTATACTTTTACAAAACTAAAAACCACAACCCTAAAATATAAAACTTACGAGATAATTACGATTGAAATATGTAAACAAAGACAAAAATCGGATCGGTCAAGTGCGAGAGGTTTGGTGAATTCTTACAAATTCCTTCCTACGGAAAAAATTCGCAAAAAATCCAAACCTTGACTGATCGAAAAACAAAAAATACCTATGCAAACCTACGACTAAGGACTATAAAAAACCACTAAGGAGGGTTCCTTAGATGGGGGTTCCGAGGGGTTCCAAAGATGTCTAAACTAAAAAATATTGAAAATTTTTGTATGTAAAATATTGACGACTGACACACAAAAAACCTTAAAATATCCAAAATCAAATCAAAGACTAAACCTACAACGACACAAAAAATACCAAAAAATAGAAGACAAAGTTTTACTATTTATCAATAGATAATATGATTTTTTACGTCATACCATCTATTTTTAAACAGCAAAAAACAACAATTCGATTTTTGGGAGCGACGTGTACGTGAATGCTCTCGACAGGAGCCGGCGAGGCACTCGTTACCACAAGACCATAGAGGCGGTATGTTTTTGTAACGGTCAACCTCACCTACACACATTAGGCCAGCAGATGGGTTATGGCCCGTTCTCCCCATGCTGTATTGGTCATCTGGGAAGGCCTCAGCACAGCTGCAGTGGGACGTTTATAGACTAGATAAAGGTAATTATTATTTAACCCTTTCTGTACGCAAAGCATCATATGATGCCAAGAGCAAAGTAGATATATATACCTTAATGTGATACTTTTAAAGTTTCATTTACAACCACTTAAGACATGTATGTATTAGTTAATTTTTATCCGCTTGGTGTAGGTATGTATGTATTTTTTTATTATTAATTGTATTTTTCGTTGTACTAGATTTAATATTTTCAACATAAAGTACCAGGCTACCATAACTATGCAGGAGATTGCTTATTAATATAATAGAATAATATCCCAGATACTGCGACGGGGCTTTTAAAAGGCCCGACGAAACGTATTATATAATATATTACGTCTTTACCTTTGAAATTGGAGTTTTTTTCTCACTTATTAATATGTGTACTTATTACTTCTAAAAGTCAATATCGGTTGTTAAAATTATTATACACCTTTAATTAGGACTATGTTACTTAGGCTTCAGTAATAACAATGATTATTAATTTTGTATCTTTTTCGCCCAAATTTTTGTTAAAATTGATAAACTTTTTTGTTCGCAGAATTGTTCTTTTGTTTCATTGTAGCTTTGAAGGGACTTGATTTTTTTTTCTTTTTAATGTCTGCAATATTTAGCTAGTGAAGCAAATACACTACTCTACAATTTTTATAGTGTTAAAATAAATAGTTGCTTAGAAAATTTTAAAAAACGTTAGTATGAAAAATATTTCTTTATAAAAAATCTTCATACAAATCTCCAATTTCATAGGTAAAGACCTATTAGATATACCCTAATATAATACTTTTAGAGTTTCATTTACAACAAAGGACAAACGTCTGGCCGGACTATTTAAATAAATATAAATATATCTTACATAGCTTAGAATGATAGCAAAGATTATAATAATATTCTTTAATATTACTAAACAATCTTCTGCACAGTTATGGTAGCCTGGTACTTTATGTTGGAAATATTAAATCTAGTGCAACTAAAAATACAAATAATAATAAAAATCCGCTGAACCGTAATGGTAGTTTGAACCCTGCAAAGTGGTTCCATCATCATCATCATCATCTTCAGCCTATACTAGTCCACTGCAGGACATAGGCCTTTCCGCGTCCACGCCACTGAGCAATATCCGTGGCTTTTCTTATCCATCTCTTGCCAGCCACCTTGCGAAGATCATCTTTAAAGGCGTCTTATGGCCTCCATTAGCGGCACTCTACTCAATACATATTCAATAATAATAATAAAAAATATATATTTTCATGCAACAAAGTTCTTACAAACAGGCTCATAGATATATACCTTACAAACTAACATAGGAATACAAAAGTAACAAATATAAACAAATAAACTTTCCTACACTCACACCAATTATCTAGCCCAAGAGAAGCTTCGTTATGAAACTCGTTAAATGGTTACTAGACAACGGATAAACATGCTTAAAATACTTAAATACATCCTTATTATACATAGAAAACACCGAGACTCGAGACAATTTAGAAAAATAATAATGTCTAAATTGACCCGACCGGGGATCGAACCCTGGACCTTAGAGATGGCGACACCATGAAAACCGGTGTACAAACCACTCGACCAATTAGGTCGTCAATATAAACAACTAGTGGACCCGGCGGTCCATCGGTTCGGTCGGTTTCCATCAAGTGATTAAATTCTCTTTGGTTTCCATGACAACAAAACAAATAAATCATTTTTTATTGGAAAATTAAATTGTATATTTATAGTGTGATTCCCGTGTGAATATCGGGATAAAAACTATTCTATCTGTTAATCCAGGTTATAAACTATATGTATGCTGAATTTCATCCAAATCCATCCATCCGTTGCAGCGTGAAGAAGCAACAAATATACGAACATACATACACACTTTGGCATTTATAATATTAGTGTGATTATTGGTAATAAATATAAACTTATAGCTATGTTAGTATATAAACACATCCTTATGCTAGTTCGGTGGTGTTAGCGGTGTTATTCAAGAGCAATGCACTATTTCGCACCACTCCATCACTCCAAATTAGTTGATTCACTCCAAAATAATGAATGTTTGGAAATCCAACGCTCGAAATGACGCCACGTAATCGAAGTAGTTACATAAATTAAATTTGGATTGATGGAGTGGAATGCCCGTGAATGAGGGCCAATACACTTCCCTAGAAGTTGCGTAACAGATCTAAATCCAGTAAAAAACAATTTTATTTATTCTCTCGTCTCCCAAACATAACGCAATGACGTAACACAGCTTATTCTCCAATGAAGGGTTTAGTATCACAAATACCTTTACGCAAGGCATTTGCTAAAAAAACTTGCGACGGGTTTGTTTAGGATTTCCAAAGGACAGTGAAGATGGGGGCCTTGATAAACATAGGGGTCTATGATAAAAGGAGGGTTCCTTGCAAAGCTCCTTGTGTAATGTTAATAGGAATCCCAGAGGAATCACCAATACATTTTTTGGTAAGCTTATAAAAGTGTTAAGCTTTGAGAGATTGCGTTTGCGTTGATGCTTTTTAAATTTTCTATTGGGTCCTTACCTATGAAATTGACGTTTTTTTCTCGCTTAATAATTAGTGTATTACTTCTAAAAGTCAATACCGGTTGTAATATTACTATACACCTTTAATTAAGACTATGTTACTTAGGCTTCAGTAATCATCATCATCATCATCATCAGCCTACACACGTCCACTGCTGGACATAGGCCTCTCCAAGTGCACGCCACTGAGCACGATCCGCGGCTACTCTCATCTCATCAGTAATGACAATGATTATTCATTTTGTGTCTTTATCGCCCATTTTTTTTTAATTGACTTCTTTTTGTCCTCGGAGTTAACCTCTTGTTTCATTGTAGCTTTGAAGGGTCTTGATTTTTCGTTTTTCTCGTTTTAATATCTGCTATATTTAGCTAGTAAAACAAACACTCTACTCTACAATTTTGATAGTGTTAACATAAATAGATGTTAAGAAAATTAAAGAAAAATTAGTATGAAAATAGTAGATTGTACAACAAGAGCTTATAACGAGCCATTTTACCCGAGTCGTGCATATAGCCACCCGAGCCGGTACGGCGAGGGTGGATAGTCACGTCGAGGGTAAAATGGGTTTTATACTCGAGTTTTACACTCTGCTTTTCACTTCGATTGCAAGGAAATAAAACAAACCGCAACACAACAAAAGCTAGTTTCTAGTTTTGTTTGACGAATCTTCTGCACAGTTATGGTAGCCTGGTACTTTATGTTGAAAATATTAAATCTAGTGCAACTAAAAATACACACATACATACCTACACAAAACAGTTAAGTAATCAACTAATAGGTACAGTTTTTTGCTCGACGGATCAATCAGTTGTGTGTCAAAAGCACCCACGGCACAACCAAGGATTCGAGTTTTTGTAAGTCTAGGTATTTTTTTTCCCAATGGACCAACCAGTTGTGTAGAAGGGAATCAGAAGTGCCCACGACACAACCAGTTAAGAGCGTTTACGCCGCACACTAGCGCCACTAATGAAAAAAAAATCATATCTAGTAATCAGAAATAGAAAAATCAGTTACGGCCACTTTTAACTATAACGCCATATTTAACTAAACCATAACATGTCAGGTGTTCATTAGGTGACGTAAAAATGCTAAATTACTTCATTCAGATAGTTTGTTGAGCATAATTTGATTTTCTATCTCTAATTACTAGATATGTTTTTTTTTATTGGCGGCGCTAGTGTGCGGCGTAAACGCTCTTAAGCATAGTACCTAGTTGTGCCATAGGACAGGAAGGCTCTGAACGTATAAATGGAATCACGTAAAAGTTCTTTAGGACATTTAAGAGGCCCGATGGAATGACGCCTGGTCGCAGGGTCACTCCCTGGTGTGGGATGCGACGTGCGTGGACACCCTAGCTCCATCCCACATTAGGGCAACCTCGGTTAGTGCTGGCGCGGCAGCTTCAGCGGCTGAGGACCTCTAACGGCGCAAATATAGTTCTCTAAGCCTTGGGCACATATTTGCGCCGTTTGGGGTTGAAACTTTGGGACCATGGGGACCGGCCGCTCGAAAACTTTTTCAAGTTTCCGCTCGCCTTATAGAGACCACTGGTGACCTTCGAGCTGGCGCGTATTTTGGCCAACGCCTAAGTTTGGTCATCCAAAGAGGCAACGCCGCCAGCGTCCTGGGCACTCTCCCGCTTGGCAGCGATTTGGAGTCCCTTTTTATTTGTAAAATTATGTGTAAATATCTATATTTTTTTTAATTTCTCTTAATTATTTAATAATATTATTGCATCGAGAATTATTTATGTACTGTTATTCAATAAACTAGACTATGTTACTTAGGCTTCAGACATTTTTCTATTTTAATTAACACTGAATTGATGGAACAAAATAGTGACGTTTCCATTCCCATACAATTTCTACTAAAAAAAATAGATTTGACAATTAATTGCTAAAAAGTTTCTCTATTTACTAATCAGTCTACTACCCAATTGTACTATAGCAATCCGTATAATGTCTGTATATATACGTATACTGTATAATACTTGAAAAACACAGGTAAAATCTTCGATCAATAAATTGTATCAAATTCCCGATGAGCACTTGAAAAACCCTATCCGATCCGAACCCTTCGGAGACTCTGGTTGGGCACGGGGACGCGCACTTTTAAGTGTGCGATGCCGTTCCCTCTAGAAATCCTCCGAAGGTGATTCGTTTCAACACGGCTTGAGGTACCCTTTACGTACCTCGCCGCCCCCAAAAACCCCGGTGACGCTGATAATGCCGTTCGAGGAAATCAGCAATCTCCCTCCAAAAAAAAAAAAACTTTGAAAAACGGTAAGCAACTTTGGAGCCACGGAGCCACAATGTCGTTTGTGGCGATGACAGTTAATATTAAGTACAAATATGTTGCAATTCTAATTTTATCTTTATTTTTAAGTATTAAGGTTCATAGTGAGCTGTCCAATGTTTATTTCAGATTTTGTTTTTCGAAATTTAATCGTATTATCATCATGAGTTTCACACGTCCACTGCTGGACATAGGCCTCTCCAAGTGCACGCCATTGAGCACGATCTGCGGCTACTCTCATCCAGCTCTAAATGTATAGGTATGAGCAAACAGGGCCACTTTGATTAGAGATGCATTTTTGTTACGGATTAAAAAAAATGTTTCTCACCATGCTCTAAGCGACATTCACACCAATTATCTAGCCCCAAGAAAAGCTTCCTTAAGAAACTCGACAAATGGTTAACTAGACAACGGATAAACATACTTATACTGCCGTACTCAGAGACGTCAATTAATTTCAATTACAATAAAATGTCTCTTCTTCTCTATTTAGCACTATACATAAGAAAGTGACAGCAAGAGATTTAATTGTCATTAAAACTTAATTGACGTCTCTGAGTACGGCAGTTAATATACTTAAATAGGTACATACTTATTATATACATAGGAAACACCCAGACCCGAAACAATTTAGAAAACAGGTAGGTATTTCTAAATTGATCCGACCGGGGATCGAACCCGGGACTTGTGATGGCGACACCATGAAAACCGGTCTGTAAGTCACTCGACCAAGGAGGTTTTCAGGATTTTTTGTTCCCTAGTACATTATTGATCGAAAGCACAAACCTATATAACAATTTTGTCTGTGACCGAAAGTTAAATTTATGAATATAATGTATGTAATTTTTTTAAATTACTATGTGTAAACTTAGTATATTTATGAATTAACTGCCGATTTTTGACTTCTGAGCGACCCTAGTGTTAGTACATAGATAATAATGATTATTAAAATTATTATTGATACAACAAAATGAATGCCAAGTTTGCCAAGACCCGGAATAAGAAAAAGCCTCAGAATACATTCAAACACTCGACCTTTTAAAAATCGATATGATCAAATAATAAAAAAACAAAACCAAAGCTATCTTATCTAACCTATCTATCTTATCTATATATCTTTGGTTTTGTTTAATGTTAATTTTGATTTTTACGTGCTCACTTGGGGGTGCCTAGAGGGTGACGACCAGTTGGACGCCCCAAGTACCGCTGGATGGACGAAGTCGCCAAGGATCTACATGAGCTCCTGGACACCAGCAACTGGCAAGAGATCGCGCAAAACAGGGAGCAGTTGTTATGTAGCAACTTTTTTAATTGAAAGAGAGAAAATAAATGAAATTTAATAATAACAAAATATTTACAAAATCTATACAAAACAATTTATATACAAAAATCTAACAGTTAATATGGGGAGGCCTATGTCCAGCAGTGGATTAATATAGGCCGATGATGATTATGATGAGGAATCTATCAGCGCCAGATGGCGCTTCCTCAGCAGTATGTAGCGAAGGACTGGCTCAGCAACACTTCACAGGATCTCGGGGTCAGACTGGCTCAGCAGCACCGCACAGGATCTTGCAGCACTTCACAGGATCTCGGGGTCAGACTGTTTCAGCAGCAGAGGTCAGACTGGCAGAGGTCAGACTGGTAGAAGTCAGACCGGTAGAGGTCAGACCGGCAGAGGTCAAACCGGTAGAGGTCAGACCGGCAGAGGTCAGACCGATAGAGGTCAGGCCAGGTAGAGGTTCCGCAGTCAAACAGTGGTTCCGCAGTCAGTCAGTGGTTCCGAAGTCAGCCAGAGGTTCTGCAGACAGCCAGAAGGTTCTATAGACAGCCAGAGGTTCTATAGTTAGGTTCTCCTTGGTCAGAACTCGTAATTAGACTGGCCTTTGACCGCAGGACAGGACGCTTATATACCCTTACCGTAGAACACAATTTAATTTAAATTTATACAAATTTAGAATTACATAAAAAGTTTACATTGCACTTTTAAAAGAAAATATTGTCTTTGCCATCAAAACATTTGACATGGTTGTCAAGGCTTTGTTTATAAATTTTCATTGAATGGAAGTAATTTTATAATATCTAAAGAAGTATTGTAAGAAAATAAAGACAACATGTAATAATTTTGATAGAAAGATAAAAGGAAACAACTGGACCTAAAAATAATGTGACTACAAGAGATAAAAATATATAAAAATATGCTTAGCAACAATAAAAAATCGTAAGTATTTTCGTATTAACACAAACCATTCCCTATCCTCTATCTTATTAACATGTTATTAAAAGTGAATACTACACAGTGCCGTCACCTTGTGTGTCAGAGGCCAAGACTCACTTTGAGTAGCTGAGCCATCGGAGTAAGTGAGTAAGTAGGTTTGATTGTTACAGAATAAAATAAAATACAGTTTTTGGTGGTGTATGTTAACTATATTACATTTTTTAATTAGGTAAACAAAGACATGGTCAATAATTTTGCGCAGTTTAAGAGCTTCGAAGAAGCTTACAGTGTTGATTTCGTACAGCGCTGTAAACAGAAAAAAAACGATTGAAAAATGCCAGCCATCACATCACCTCATGACCAGCTCATTCTATGTCCCCACTGCTGGGGCACGAGCCTTCCATATGCATGGATAAGGAGAACGGGCCATAAACCACCACGCGGGCCCAGTGCGGTGCGGTGGTTGTTAACGACGTGACTGCTAATGCAGCTGGAACCAACAACAATGCAGCTAAACGTGCCTCCCGAAGCACGGAGAAGCTCGAGATAATACATTTTTAGTCACCCATCCGATGACCGGTCTTTGCCAAAGTTGCTTAACCTTAGCAATCGCAGACCAGGCCGTTAACCACTGCGCTATCGAGCTCCTCATATTATAATATACGTTTGTCATATTATAATGCTTTTGCAAGTACTGACATAGCATGGATGCGCATAAGATGGGATTAGTTATTTCGGAAATTTCCAAAAAATAACTGAAATAACCAACCACCAATCCGCACTGGGCCCGCGTGGTGGTTTATGGCCCGTTCTCCCTATCCATCCATAGGGAAGGCTCGTGCCCAAGCAGTGGGGCATAAAAAAAATGAGCTGATGATGATAATTAGGTATATACATATATTATCTACCCCTTCTATTATAATAATGCTAAAATATAATTTGAATCTGCTGTTTTTAAAATGTATACCTAATGAGTCTCTCTTGAAAAGTTATGATTTTACACTTTGGCCCTTAGAACCCATCGATTTGGCAAGCGTGGTGATTAAACCAATATCCATCAATTGTAGCTATGACTAGAGACAGATAACTCAGCAAAATTCCTTGCGTCAACTCAATGACTCTGGTGCAGCTCACTAGAGTTAACTCAAAATGGCACCATGGTGCTCACAATCTCTTGAACTTTCCAACTAAAACGTATTCTGTCATTTATTTTTTTCATTAATATGAAAATCTAAATTTTAATGGTATTGTATTGTATATATGTAACGATTATTAATATACTCTCAGCTGTCTGTTAAAATAAAACCCAGCCCGGTCCTGCGCTGTGCGCCAACACATTTTGAAGAAGTGAGTCAACACATCCGGCGGCGCGGCACAGTTGGCGCAATTGAGCGGCGCAGCGCAGTGTTACACATGCCTAGCGATGACTAAATTACTAATTACTTTAGATATACTTACAATATTATTTAGGATATTTTGTCGTTTGTCAACAATATCTTTTCTTAAAGGAAAGACGTCGATCGCTTTACACATTTGGTCTTGCTTGTTGACATACCAAATGATGGTTGGTGCCAAGTCCTGCAATAAGCAATAATAATGTTAATAAGTAAGTAAAAAAGGCAGTTCTTCGGATGGGTGACCAATAATCTCATTATCTCGATTTCGTCCGTGCTCTGGAAGGCACGTACGCCATATGTCCAACCAACCAATCCGCGCTGGGTCCACGGTTTAAACCGGATTTTCCCTATGGTATTTCCATCCATAGGGAAGACCCGTATGTACCCCAAGAGCGGGAACATAAAATTAGCTAAAAAATGTTTGTTTTGTTTTTATAATTTTTTAACGCAAATTTTGTTGCGAATAGATTATAAAAACACAAATGTTGAGTTTCCACGAGCAGGATTTGAACCTGCACCCTTCTGACATACCGGGTCAGGTGCTCTTCAATTGAGCTATCGTGGTTCTAACCAGCCCGCCAAAATTATTCAACACTATTTAATTAAAAATGTTTTTCAACATTTGTGTTTTTGAAATTTGTTCGCCACAAAATTTGCGTTAAAAAATTATACAAACAAAACAAAAACATTTTATAAATAGCTTGCCTACTTCATAACTGATCTTTAGTATTTGTAAAAATATTATGATCGGATGTTAATGACGGTAGTTGTTGACATTGAATGGGCGCCTTTGGCTTTTAAAGTAAAAAAGTAAATAGTGTTGAATAATTTCGGCGGGCTGGTTAGAACCACGATAGCTCAATTGGAAGAGCACCTGACCCGGTATGTCAGAAGGGTGCAGGTTCAAATCCTGCTCGTGGAAATTTTTTCACGTTTTTTGTGTTTTTGTAATAAAATTAGCTGTTGAATCTCAGCTTGGGTCCGAGATTTACCTATGGAGAATGCGCCACCATAATCCACCACGCAGGCCCAGTGTGGATTCGGTTGTTAATGAAGCGACTGCTAATGAAGCCGGGACTTACGGCTTCACGTGCCTTCCGAAGCGCGGATGACCTCGAGATGATTCAGTTTTGGTCACCCATCCGATGAGCGGCCTTTGCGAAAATTGCTTAACTTCAGCAATCGTAGTCCGAGCGCGTTAACCATTGCGCCCCCAAGCTAAACATTTAACTAAAAACGATAATTACAAACCTATCGTATGGGGTATTATATGCGATTTTATCAAGGCGCCACGTTGGAAATTTTCTTTGTCGATAAATTTTGACATTTGGTGCTGGACGGGATGTTGTACGGGGGCTGAAAAGAATGAATGATTTATAGAAAACTGCTGTCGTTCTGAAGAGTGTGCCGGTTAATCCTCCTCTTACATATACTTAATATTTTTATAATTTTAATTATTGCATTACCAATACTAATAATGTAGTTACAAGATAAAAAATTTAAGCTCGAGTGGGAATCAAACCCAACACCATTGGATTACCGGTCAAATGCTCTGATCGCTGAACCAACGAGGCCTCAGAAGACTCGATGAATATTTCTAGAACCTACTTTGTGATTTACGCTGCAAGTCAGCGGTATTACAAAGTCAGGTATGTCACTGTGATATTGCCCACACAGTCGAAAAAACACTTTTGCAAGAGCTTCCTCATTTCGGTTGGTATTTTGTAGTATTTTTTTTCTTGTATCTTACTTAATTGTTTGTACTGGCGGCACCCCATACCAACCAATAAGTTAAAACGTAAAGGTGTCAGATTACCCTGCGATACTGAGGCCCAATTTTTCAATCCTCAATTCATTATGTCTTATCTAAATAATAAGATTGTCATTGTGACATTATTATATCTTAATTAATGGCTACGCGTTTAGCAAACTCAAACTCAAACTCAAACTTTTATTTGCAAACTAAGTGGTACATAGATGGTGTTTACATTGATAGTGTCCTTATTACTTAGTCACCTTGTACAGGTATAACAAATAATACTTATATTAACTATAATATGTAATACAATATGTTATAAAAATATATACATTAAGCCAATTTCAAGTGTATTACTTATATTATTTAAAAAAAATGTTGTACTGTAGATTGAGTTTAAAATGGAGCCTCACAACACATGTTATTACACAAAGAACTTGGGTGAAACTCCCCGTCATTGTGACATATTTTCTAAAGAGATTCACTGTCATTATGTCAAATTATTCAATGAATTTTAACTGACGATTGAAAAATCAGCTCTAAAACGTGAACAGGGGATGGTAAGATAGATAGATAATACTTTCATAGCAACACCGTAGGATTAACCAATAACAAAATCTTAGATAAATGATTGGTCTCGCGCGCTCGACTAGATACCGCGCTACCTAAAAACAATAGCTCCGTGAATGCGGCAACTCAATATTGTAGTGTGTGTAAGAACGGTGTCCTTCTTATTTCTGGTAGTATTATTTTTACACAGTTTAACTACGCAAACTGGCATTTTACTTCGGTTTAACCAAAATTTAACAAAACATTCGGTAAGCGTACTTCACACAGTTTGCAACGCAACTGCCAGCAGGCGACTGACTCGGGGTACGCCGACTTCGGCGTAGTATTTTTTGCCGCATTTAACAAGTACGCCGGCGGTATCTAGTCAAGCGCGCGAGACCAATCATTTATCTAAGAACAAAATAAAAGAATAAAACAAGTTAAGAGTTTGCCGGTCTTATCGCTTTAGAACGATCTCTTCCAGACAACCAGTGGGATGGAAGGAGCTAATAAACGGTAAAATCAAAGGTGTATTGACATTGTCAGCTAGCACTTCACCCGCGTCTTCGTACGCGTGGATTTGACAATAAAAAATAAAAATAATAATAAAAATAAAATATGCCTGTGTTAACTCCAAGGAATTGGATTGGATTTGGATCAGTACCTAGTTCCAGAGAAATACTACTTTATCTATAAGTACTAATATTAAAAAGAGGAAACCTTTGCCGACCTCCTTGGTTATTATAGTTTATTATAGTATTAATTTATGGCTATGGCAGAATAACAGGGTTTGTGGGTCTCCTGCAAACACTGAGCCATAGACCTTTTTGTTTGTTTTTTTTTTGGCAAATAAATATACTTATTATTTGGTCGAGTGGTTTGTACACCGGTTTTCATGGTGTCGCCATCTCTGTGGTCCCGGGTTCGATCCCCGGTCGGGTCAATTTAGAAATTATTGTTTTTCTAAATTGTCTCGGGTCTGGGTGTTTTCTATGTATAATAAGTATGTTTTTAAGTATTTTAAGTGTGTATAATGTTTAGTAACCATTTAACGAGTTTCATAACGAAGCTTCTCTTGGGCTAGATAATTGGTGTGAGTGTAGGAAAGTTGTTTTTGTATCTTGTATGTATGTATGTATGTATGTTTGCAAGGAATTATCTCAAAAACTACTGGACCGATTTAAAAAAATCTTTCACCATTAGAATGCTACATTAGCACTGAGTAACATAGACCACCTATATTAAAAAAAAATACACCCGTGCGAAGCAGGGACGGGCCGAGTTAATAGTAAAAGATGAACAAACATCTAGGTCAGGTCATAATGCCAGAACCTGCTGAAGCGTGAACCGGTTGTCACCCAGTACTTATAGGACTAGTGTTTCTTTTTCTAGATAGGTGATCGGAGTGACAGCTCACGTTATTGTCGATGATTGTCGATGAATGGTAACAGCATATACAACGTGTAAGAATGGTGTGGTAAAAATGATTATGATGAATAATGAATGATAATTTTTTACATGTTGTGATTGTCCTTTATATTTTGTGTTTTTTATTTGTGATGGAAAGTGTCCTTTTATGATAGGGCATTTTCCAATATTTTTGACGCTGTAAGGGAGAAAAGAGCTTGAGCACTTGCTGAGTTTCTTGCCGGTTCTTCTCAGTACACGGTCTCCCGCCCAGAGTAGACTTACGAACCGGTGGCATAATGACGGTCATAAGAGCTATTTGTAGCCTAAACTGAATAAATAATTTTAAATTTTGTTTTTTTTTTTAAATTTTGAACATCAGTTAAGCCAACAATAAGTTTACCAGTTAATTATTAAGGTTTCAAATCATCAAATCCTAATTTGCATTCATGCAACGATGGGTGTTATCCTGGCAGAGCTATATCGATGCGTGTCCCATTCAACCCTAGTTATAGAACTAACCAGTCATAGCTGAAATCGATATGCCTGTTATATCTCCATAAAGGGGGCAATACCGAAACCGTACCGAATTAGAACAACAATGAATTCGAACAATGGAGTGGTAGGTTTTATAGAGAATGTAAGCATCAAATAGTTAATACTTACGTATTTTGTCTATTCTTTTCTATTTCATTTTTTATTCGAAATGGAGTTTAGGTACTTAACCAAATACCGAATAACTTTTTAAGCTTTTACTTTTTCTGTTTTTAGTTAAACCAATAACAGTTTTTATATCTATGTTAACTTTAATGTAAAAATATTTAAGAAAAAAGTAAAAAAAGCATTTGCAGTGTATAAAAGGTGTTACATTTTAGTCACCACAGCCCATAAACAGAGTGAACGAGAGTGCGGCAACTTCACACAAGCGCTCCGAAACGCACGCACACAAGCTCGTAGTTCACCTACATTAGCACACGGAAAAAAGCATAGGAAAGGAGTACCCGATGACGCGGCTGTCATCGCAAACGCGGATCGGGCAGCTATGTTGCTGTAGTAACGGAGAATAACAAGTATGTCACTGAGCGCTGCCGATCAGTATACACGTATTTTTTTTGGTTTGGGTGTCGCGATTGCGAGTATTGTTGCATTTATAGGTGGGTGCCTATCGAAAATGCCTGGAAAAAAAACCTGTTGTGTATGGGGATGTCTCAACACAAACAAGCATAATCCCAGTTTGTCCTTTTTTACTTTGCCGACAGATATAACAAGGTAAGGAAATTTTTTTTTTTTAGTGTACACCTAAATTGTGTGTTTCATTTATAATATAAAAGACACCTAAATTCACACAATAATAAATTAACTATGTGTGGCTCAACCCTAGCCGGTAGATACAGCTCGTACGTCAATTCAAGATCACGGCACTGTTGCCGCACTCTCGTTCTATCGGTTTCAGCATAGCCACCGTTCAATTCAAATGTCCATCAGAAAGCTATACCGTCAGTGATAATATTATATACATAATGAAACCGAATACGCTCTGTCTAGGATTTGACGAGATTGCATTCATAGCCACAGGCACTTAATTAAAGCTCATCAAGTTATAAGAATAACAATAAGAAACAATTTGTTGTTCAGTTTTAACAATAACATTCAATTTTTAAAAAAACGGAAGAATATTTTTTTTGTTTCTTTGTAAATTGTTTAGTGCAAAATGGACGTCACACAGTTCTTAAATATATGCATGTGCTTTTGTAGGTACTAAAACTATAAACAAAAAAACCGGCCAAATGGGAGTCGGACTCGCGCACGAAGAGTTTCGTACCATTATCTATAACAATTGCCGTGTGGTGCCGGCCTAGAATTGCACCACCCCAACTCTTCTCGTGGGTGTTGTAAGAGGCGACAAAGGGACAAAACCGGGGGGCGGGCAGCAGCGCCCCCTGTAGATTATGGGCACTACCCCCCTTATGATGATCGTACGAAAAAGGAAACGGCCCCTAGTTCCCGGCCGCCTCGCTATTCCTGGCCATGGCAGCGGCCATGGTAACGGCGGGGCAGGGGGTGCTAAGAATCACCGGTCTACCTCAGGCTGTCACAAACAACTGACCCTGGCAACGTTTAACGGACGCACTCTGAGGCTTGACCACCATCTAGCGCAGTTGGAAGTGGAGTTAGAGAACATTAAATGGCATGTTCTGGGGTTATGTGAAGTTCGTAGAGAGGGGGAGGACACCGTAACCCTAGACTCGGGCCATCTTCTCTACTTTCGCGAGGGTGATAAAACATCCCAGGGTGGCGTAGGCTTCCTCGTCAATAAGGTCCTCTCTAACAACGTCGAAGAAATCTCCAGTGTGTCGACCAGGGTAGCGTACCTGATCATTCGGCTGTCAAAGCGTTACAGCATGAAGGTCATTCAGATATACGCACCGACCTCGGCACACTCAGATGATGAAGTGGAGGATATGTACGAAGACATATCCAAAGCCTTACATAACACCACTAAGGCTCATTTCAACGTTGTTATGGGAGACTTTAACGGCAAGGTGGGAACCCAGACTGGCAACGAATCCCGGATAGGACCGCATGGTTATGGAGTTAGGAATCACAGGGGACAAATGCTTGTCAACTTCCTCGAGAAAGAGGGGCTGTTCTTAATGAACTCCTTCTTTAAAAAACAGCCTCAAAGGAAGTGGACATGGCAAAGTCCCGATACTGTGACCAAAAATGAGATCGACTTCATCATGACGGATAGCAAGCACATATTCAGAGATGTCTCAGTGATCAACAGGTTCAATACCGGATCTGATCACCGACTCCTCCGAGGCTCTCTGAATATCAACTTGAAGCTTGAAAGAAACCGTCTGATGAAGTCCACGCTCCGTCCTAACCCAATCCAAATCATGGCGGGCACCGAGAAATTCCAGCAGCTTCTCGGGGATAGATTTGTTGCCTTGGAGCCCACTGATGACGCTAACGAGACCCTACACAATCTGGTCGAAACGTTGAGGGACGAGGGCATTAAGTTCTGCAAAAAACAGCGTACTGGCAAGAAATCCAAACTCTCGGCTGAGACTCTCGGGCTGATGACAAGAAGACGGGAAACCACCCAAGCGACTTCGTTGGAGAGGTCAGACATGAACAAGCGAATTGCGAAGATGGTACGGCGCGACCTTCGGAGCTCTAACACACGCCTCATTGAAGAGGCGATAGAGCGAAACCGAGGGTCCAAAGTATTCACTCAGCAGCTTGGCAGGAGCCACCTGACGAAGCTTAAAACGCACGACGGGAGAACCGTATTGTCGAAGCTGGAGATCTCCGCCGAGATAGAGGATTTCTATGGCCGATTATACGCTGCACATGCCCCTCGTTCCCGACGAGACGACCACTACACCGACGAACTGCCAGACATCAGTCAAGACGAGATCGTGTTAGCTCTGAGACAGCTTAAAAATGGAAAAGCCCCCGGTAAGGACGGAATTACATCAGAGCTTTTGAAAGCTGGAGGAGCCCCTGTTATACAGGAATTGCAGAAGCTCTTCAACGCCGTCCTTCTCAGTGGGAGAACTCCAAAGGCGTGGAGCGGGAGCTTGGTGGTGCTCTTTTTTAAAAAGGGCGATAAAACTCTGCTTAAAAATTACAGACCCATCTCGCTCCTGAGCCATGTCTATAAGCTTTTCTCACGAGTGGTCACGAATCGTCTCGCCAGGAGACTCGACGAGTTCCAGCCACCGGAACAGGCCGGGTTTCGCGGAGGTTATGGTACCATAGACCACATTCACACAGTGAGGCAGATTATACAGAAGTCTGAAGAGTATAATCAGCCCCTGTGTCTGGCTTTTGTGGACTATAAGAAGGCCTTTGACTCTGTCGAAACCTGGGCTGTTCTGGAATCCTTACAGCGATGCCAAGTGGACTGTCGTTATATCGAGGTGTTGAGATGTCTTTACGAATGCGCCACCATGAATGTCCAAGTACAGGGCCAGCAGTCCAAACCCATCCAATTGCGCAGAGGAGTGAGACAGGGGGATGTCATATCCCCGAAACTGTTCACAAGCGCGTTGGAAGATATGTTTAAGACGCTGGACTGGAAAGGGAAGGGCATTAACATAAACGGTGACTACATCTCACACCTGCGATTCGCTGATGACATAGTCCTAATGGCGGGGTCGCTAGAGGAGCTGAACCAGATGCTGGACAGCCTAGCTTCAGCCTCGCGACGTATCGGTCTTGGCATGAATTTGGACAAAACCAAAGTCATGATCAATGGCCACATTGATCCGATACCGGTCGTCGTACATGGCCACCTTCTTGAAATCGTTTCCGAATACACTTACCTCGGGCAGATTCTGCAATTAGGTAAAAACAATTTTGAGAAGGAGGCCAAGAGGAGGATCTAGCTGGGCTGGGCAGCGTTTGGGAAACTACGTCGAGTCTTCTCGTCATCCATACCGCAATGCTTGAAAACGAAAGTTTTCAATCAGTGCGTCCTACCCGTCATGACCTACGGAGCTGAGACGTGGACACTCACGGTAGGGCTGGTCCACCAGTTTAAAGTCGCTCAGCGAGCTATGGAAAGAGCTATGCTCGGAGTTTCTCTGAAGGATAGGATTCATAACGAATACATTCGACAGAGAACCAAAGTCATCGACATAGCTCTAAGAATTAGCAAGTTGAAGTGGCAGTGGGCTGGTCATATCTGGCGAAGAACCGACAACCGCTGGGGCAAACGTGTTCTTGAGTGGAGACCACGACTCGGTAAACGTAGTGTAGGACGCCCTCCGGCCAGGTGGGATGATGACCTGCGAAAGACTGCAGGCAGATGCTGGATGCGTCAAGCTGAGGACAGGGCGCTATGGCGCTCATTAGAGGAGGCCTATGTCCAGCAGTGGACTAAGATAGGCCGATGATGATGATGATGATCTATAACACTGACAAATAATATCAATCTATTAATGCTACAGTGTTTACAATATTATTTGATGGCCCATCTTTATCTAACACCTTAGCTAACACAAACAAACTGGATAGTTTGCCCACTCGAGAGCATGCCGCGTATAATTTTCCGTGTGAAAAACATGGTGTGCTCAAAAACAGATATCGTTTGGACTTATTAATAGTCATTCCTACTCCGTGCTGTTTGTGAGTAGGTGAGAAGTGACACCGGTATCGGTAGACGCCTGGCGGAGACAACTGATCAAGTGATTAATATGGCTATAAAAAATAGGGGTTGGTGATAGAAAGGTGAAAATTTAGGGTTGAATGTATTTTTTGATGCCACATAATTTAAGCCAAAAAAATAAAAAATAAATTCAAAAAATAAAAATAAAATGTTTGCGGTGGACCACCCTTGTCACTTAGGGGTATGAAAAATAGAGTACGACTGATTGTCATACCTACCAAATATACATATAAAATTTGATGAAAATCGATTGAGCCGTTCCGGAGGAGTATGGCAACTAACATGTGACACGAGAATTTTATATATATCGGTGATAATAGTATCACAGGAAGGAGCTGATACTTATAGCACGAGTTTTCCCAGTTTAAGTACTAGCTGCACGTATTAATGTTCATAATAATATCCTAGAATAAGTATGATGTAAAACATAACATGTATTGTAACAAGTGTTTTACATAAATTTACTATTACTATTACTTGCTTATAGTTATACCATTAGAAATCGTTTTGTATTTGTTAATTAGTTACTATGGATAAAAGTTGTAAGGACCATGTACTTTTTAAGAAATAAATTGACTGATTGATTGATTGGATTTTATTCCTAACGAATAAGCACTTGGCGTGTGCTGGCAAACTATTCCATGTTTTGGAGCTGCGACAAAGAAACGAGTCACCAAATTTCTTAGTGCACGATGGAATGTATGAGACAGTGAAGCGGTGACTCCGGAGAGCAGCACGTGTACTCCTATGGAGGAAGGGAGAAGGTGGGATGAGGTCAAAGAGCTCTTCTGAGCACTCGCCATGGTATAAGTGGTAAAACACGCTAAGTGACGCAATATCTCAACGCAATTGCAGAGATTCAAGAGTATTTGCGACTTCTGCGTTGCCGAAAATGCGTACAGCGTGACGCTGCAGTCTGTCTAGGGCATCGAGAAGGTACTTTGCGGAACCGTCCCAGATGTGCGAGCAATACTCCACGCAAGACCAGTGTCTTGTACAAAAGGCACAACTGGTCAGGCGTAAAGAATCGCCGCACCCTGTTCAGAATACTGAGTTTTAGTGAGGTTGTTTTGATCACGGTTTCGATGTAGTCCTTTTGGTTCAGATCGCAGCAAATCGTCATACCGAGCATGTTGATACTGCTTTGCAGGCTTAGAGATGTACCCTGAAGAGTAGGAAGGGGAAGGAATGGTGACTTTTTGCCGTGAAAGCACACATCTGTGTTTTCTTGGCATTGAACTCAACAAGATTATTGGAGCCCCATTTAGATATGAGGTCCAATACCCGATTGAGCTCAATGACAAGATCCATTCGATTAACTTCGGTTTCAGCCCGCCCTGCCGCTGGGTTACCGTTATATCCCCCATGCACTGTGCTATCATCTGCATAGCAATGAATATTTTCAAGTGGAAGCATATCATTGATATGCACAAGGAACAGCGAGGGGGACACAACGGAACCTTGGGGGACAGAATGGAACCTTGGGGGACACCAGCGTTCACTGATTATGATCCGCGAAGCGCATCCATCCGACAGGACACGGATTATACGCTCATGCAGGAAGCCAGCGACCCAGTTACAGAACTGAGCAGGCAGACCGTATGCCGGGAGCTTGGAGAGAAGAGCTTTGTGCCAGACCCGATCAAAAGCCTTGGCTATGTCATGGCTAACAGCCACCGACTTACCACGCTTTTCAATTGCCTCACCCCAGAGATATGCAACGAACGCTAAAATATCTATCACCTGTTGACCGTTTCGGCCGAAACCCGTATTGGCAATCGTAAATTATGGAGTGTTCTTCCAGCTAGTGGACAAGTTGTTTATTTATAATATTTACGTTTCATGACTTTGCACAAAACTGAAGTAACGGCTATAAGGAGGTAATTAGAAGGGTCTGACCGATCTCCTTTTTTGGGAACCGGTTACACATTAGCTTCTCTCCAAGATTCCGGCACACAACCAGAAGAGAGCGAGAGATGGTAAAGGCGCGTTAACACGGGGCAGAACTCTGCTGCACACATTTTCAGGACTATTGCTGGGATGCCATCAGGGCCATTAGCTTTCTGGACATCGATTGACTGCAGCTCCGCACAGACATCACACTGCCTGATTTTAAACTCGGGCATTGTGTGGTGATAGTGAGGAATTGAAGGTGGCTGTGCATTGCAGTCATCGATTCGGGAGTTAGCTGCAAAGAGTTTGGCCAGGAGATCGACCTTCTCCTGCAGCTTGTGAGCAAGTCCCGTCAGGACATCTCAGTGGTGGCAGCGAGGGTTGGCAGAAGTTTCAATGCACAGCTTTAGCTAGACGCCAGTAGCCACGGCTGCCCGTAGGATGCGTCAGTAGTTCTTGGCCGACCCGTGCAACGCGCTGGGCATCTGCTCTAATGTAGGCCCTTTTACAGGACTTGGTAGCATTATTATAGGCTGCTTTTAGCGAGCAAGTTTCGGGACCCCTAATCCTTTACCTCTGATCCAAGCGCAGTATGCTGCCTGCCTGTTATCGACAGCGTTGGCAAACTCATGGTTGAACCATCGGTTGCGCCTGCCTTTGCGGATGAGATAGGAATACGGAATATAGTGTTCCATCCCTAAAACTATTTCATCAGCAACTGCAGTCGCGTTAGCTGTTGGGTCCTTCCCACTAAAGCAGCGCTGCCTCCAAGGGACGGATGCAAAATAGTCCCGCATACCATCCCAATCTGCCGACGAGTAATGCCAAATCTGACGTGTCGATACCGCTGCAGGCGGTAACGGGGTCAGGGGCACTCTGCTGAATACCAAGCAGTGATTCGAAGAGCCTATAGGAGCTCGGATCTTCACTTGGTAACCACCTGGGCGGCTCGTCAGCAAAGGTCCAGCAAACAGGGCACGTGACCGACTTTATCTGGGATCCAGGTGGGCTGGTTCACCAGTTGAGTCAGGTCGCGCGTGAGAGCGAATGCGTGGGCAGTTCTACCAGCATATTCAGATTTGGAGGAATTTAACCACAACTCGTGGTGAGCATTGAAGTCCCCCAAAAACTCCAATTCCGCCGAAGGAAACCGCTCCTGCGCTTCATCTGCCACCCGACTAAGGTGTTCCATAAGTCGAGTTGTCTCCATGTCACCATTATGGGATTGGTAGACGCAGAGTATACACGGCTATGAGAGCCCAAGTCGACGTGTATTGCAAGGAGGGAAAAGGAAGGGTCCTCCAGACAGCGCAGACGGCGACAGCAAACGTCTGTCCGAACAAACAAGCAAACTCCGGCTTTGGCTTTAAATGATTCTTCAAGCCCAAAGCCCGGATAATGCAAGTAGCTGGTGTCGGCCAGAAAGATTATTTGCGTCTCTGTCAAAAACAATATTGCTGGCAGTGCCGTCTCAAGATGGAGGTGGACGGCATTGAGGTTTGCATGGAGTCCGCGGATGTTGGCGAACTCGACCTCAAACGGTAAGGTTGTGGTGGGAGTGTGCACCGCTGTAAGACCAGCTTTAGTGTTAGGCGCTGTCATGATGAAGAAAAGGAGGAAAGCGTGAATCGAGGAAATGCTACCGCGATGCAAATGGTTAAAATGTGGTGGCTTGTTTCACCAGGGATCTGCCTACAGATGAGTATCATTAACCCGCCGAACGGAAGGGCCCTCGAACCCCCCTACCTTCCGGTCACCAGCCGGCACGACAGACCACCCCGAGATTATGCGTGGCATGGTGAGGCAGCTTCACGAGGTGAATAGGCTCGCTTGGGCCTCAGTACTGTGTCACGGGCGGCCAGCGGGACAGCCGTTTCTACGGGCGTCCCTGGTCGGCGGGTTAACAAGGTCTTCCTGGCACTCTGGTTCGACGGAAGCCTTCACAGACCAAGCATCGCAGCACCATTCACTCGAGCTCTGGTTATACGCTGGCTGATCCCGAAACGCGATTGACAAGCGGTCACTTGACGGGATTACACCATGCGTACGGTGGTCACTAACCAGACGGGGCAAGCCCTACCACGTAGTGGAGCATATGGGAGCTCTAAAGTCCGTTAGTCGCCTCTTACGATACCCATCGGAGAAGAGGGGTGGAGAATTGTATTCTTTCTCCGTCACCGCACGGATAACACTGTAACTGTGGCACTGGCTATCTTATCTCTGACTGTCTAACACAACAAAGCTACAAATATCGAGATCTCTCTATCTATCTATCTATCTCTTGAGATCATGATAGATAGTAATAAACACCATTTCATTTACAATAATTTATTAATGTTAGATACATAGTAACTAAACAAATACAATAGATGCCGCATTGGCGGTCAACCCATAGAATGTCAAAAGTGACAGCTAACGCTAGTGATGAAGCTAATACCATTTAGAAAAATAGTGTTGTCAATAGCTGGCGATTTCTTGTCTCTAACTATAGATAGGAAGATTGACCTCGATCTCCGGTACATTATCAGTAAAAAAATTAACTTGTAACACTTACCTCACATAAACGCAAACGGCATAAACATATGGCTGCTGATAGTTCGTTTTGGTCTTCTTTTCAATTTCGTTATGGGATTAAAGCTCTTTAGCACTCCCATAGATTTTGGGAGTTTCATACTCTTTGGTAATTTCGGTAATTTGAAGGTCGGTATCATTTTGTTGAGATTGATACTCACATTGAAATTGACAGATCTTTTGAATGAAAAAAAACGTACATTCAAGAACATCTTTGCAAATTGAGGTCCTTTTCTGTTGTCGGCGCAGCGGCGATGCGAAATCAGCATAAACGGTACCGAAGGGTTACCGAACGCTTATATTTCAATATGTGCGTTTCTGATTAGTTCAGTATGGTTTTCTATGTAGATTTACAATTGCTTGATTTATGATGCGACGGCACAAACGGCTCTGCATATTTTTTTACCGACATGTGCGTAGGCGCAGGCAGAGCGTTATGCTTTCGGCATCTGAGCATGCCGTTGTCGCAACGCTGCTGTGCCGACAAATCAGAAAAGGGCCTAACAACAATTATATGAGTCACATTATACTTACCTTGGACTCAAAAAGCCCTTATCGATTTTGGCAGACTTCAATGATTTCCCAGTGAACGTTTTGAACTTTTTCTTTCTGTAAAAGAAACCACCTTGAGTTATTGGAGGAATATCTCTAAGTACACACGGCGGCAGATCAACCTACCCAAAACTGTCAAATTTCTACAATAATTTTTGAACTTTATTGTTTGGTTATAAGGATCAATATTCATTGGAGAAATTTGACAGATTTGGGGAGGTTGATCTGCCGTCGACTGTACCTATATAATAAAGGAAACTGACTTAATGACTAACCGACTGACATATCAACGCATAGCCCACACTACTATGATTAGAAACTTAAAATTAGGCACCATATTTGCTTATAGTGTAGTTGAGTACTAAGACAGGATTTTTGTAAATTTGCCCTTTTAGGGGGGTACAAAAAAGGGGGTGAGTATGTATGAAACTCCGTCAGTTTTGAAGCTAAATCGATAAAAAATGGTATTTAGCTATTTGGTTAGAAATTAAGAATTACGTATTTCAGGATTTTCGAAAGTTCTTCTTCTGAGGGAGTGAAAAAGGGTGGCAAAGTTTGTATGGTCCATTTTTGTTTGACGATTCACTTGATTTTCATAACGTAGGTACTATTCGTGGGGGTAGGAAACCCCACGAATAGTACGTTATATGGCAGAACAACGTTTGTTCGTTAATAAAACTAACAAAATAGATGTTCCAATAAAAACTCATTGGGATGAAGCATATCTCAAACATTTTGAATTTGGGTATGGGGATTTATTCCAAAAATTGGTAGACCGTCTCCTTGCAAAAACTTACTTTTGAGGATAATGTATAGTGACGCCTCTGGGGGTGACTTTCTGTTTACAAGGGCTGTTGTTTCCACAAGGACATCCTTTGTTAGGCTTTATCGACGTATTATAAGCTGGTATTGCCGTCACCCTGAAACACAACAGTTAATTTTGAAAGAAAACACAGTGTAATAAGTAAGATTGCTCACTTTTAATCGTCTCTGTGGTCTAGACAGTAGTTAAGACCACCGGCTTAGACCCAGAAGGCCCGGGTTCGATTCCCAGCGGGGGTACATATTTGAGTACTCGGTTTGGTTAGTGGTAGGGCTCGTTTGTCCGCCTGGCTAGCCAGGTAGGCCTTGGTAGCTAGCTACCACCATCTTATCTAAATTTGTCGCCATAACTACAATGTTTGTAGCATTGTTGTGTTCCGGCAGCTAGAGATAAGATAGCCAGTGCCTTAGTAGTTGAGGATCCCGGGTGAAGTGCGCTTCCACCATTGGCTATATCATCACTTAACATCAGGTGATGTGAAGCCACTGTGTTTTAAAACAACAACTATCAAAAAGAAACAAGAAGCGAGAAGTGCTTTTAAAAAAAAACTTACGCACGTAATTTTTTTGACCCTATGTCGGTTGTTACATTCACAACCTAACAAACCTTCCTTTTCTTAAGTCGATTTCGTAATCATAAATAGTTTGGTGCATTCTTTTGTGAATACCAGTGTTAAAATAAAAAAATATATTAGAAGACTTCCTTTCTTTGAATTGTTTATAACTAATTATTCAGATCTTGGGTAAGAAGGCACAGATAAACTTACTCTCTCTTCTTGAACACTTTCCATTTCGGCTTCTCTGTTATCACGTATCGAAGCTTCGATAAACTGAAAGAGAAGCGATTTAATGTGACTATCGCGGAAATCAGTAGTAATAGAATGGTCGTCGAAAACACTTCAATCAAATCTTGGACTTATCATGAGGTGTCAGTAAAATTCCACGGGTCTTACAAATAAACAGATAATAAGCTGCGAATGGTTACTCCGTGTTTTGTTCCTGTTATGTAAACTTCATCTTAGATTAGAGCAAAAGTGACAAAACACGAAATAACTATTCGAAGCATATTCTCTGTTTATTTGTTAGGCCCCACAATATTACTGAAACTATATGGTGTATTATCATTTTTTATTTAATAACTAACGTCATGTAGTTTTAATTCTATACCGAAAATGAGCAGAGCTTTGGTTTTATAAAATTTTACTATTATAAGGTTAATTTAGGTTTTTTTTTTGATATATACGTACATATATACATACATACATACATACAATCACACCTGTCCTTCCGGCCACTTGCTACTATTCTTACATACCTCTTTCGCTTCGTCTGCTCTCATTCATTTCTTCATTCATGCTCGTCGGTTTAAGGTAGGTACTCTTGACCTAGCCTTTCATTAAATGTCCTTGATTTGGTTCAGAAAAATCCGCCTCTAGGTCGTCCCCGTTTCACATCCCCATGACCAAACCGTTTCGTATACCAGTTTGGTCAATGCCTCCGCACTCATTCTCTTGTTTAGTTATTGTGATATCAAACTAACTGCGGCTTTGATTTTTGGTACAACGCTGTCCAATTGGTGAATTACTCTATGTGGCCTAGTGGTGCCTAGTGTGAGTTTTGTTTATTAAACGTATTAATTAGAAAACGAAAATTTGTATGGCAACATTTTAGCTAATAATAATAAACTAATAAACTTTCCTACACTCACACCAATTATCTAGCCCAAGAGAAGCTTCGTTACGAAACTCGTTA
Organism: Eudonia lacustrata; assembly: GCA_947562085.1. Lineage (NCBI taxonomy): Eukaryota > Metazoa > Arthropoda > Insecta > Lepidoptera > Crambidae > Eudonia > Eudonia lacustrata. Next base: position 8,619,977 of record OX387332.1, read on the forward strand.
TATGGTTACTAGACAACGGATAAACATACTTAAAATACTTAAATACATACTTATTATACAAAAAAACACCCAGACCCGAGACAATTTAGAAAAACAATAATTTCTAAATTGACCCGACCGGGGATCGAACCCGGGACCTCAGAGATGGCGACACCATGAAAACCGGTGTACAAACCACTCGACCAAGGAGGTCGTCTAACTATTCTTGTATCTCGTCAGTAGGCGCTGCTTCAATGCCATAAAAATTCTGGTTTTCTTTAACATGATCGAATAGCGAATAAAACTCACAGTAGGTACCCTGTTGCCTTAGGGCTCGTTAAATTTAGACGTTTTAATTTTTATAGTCGCACCGCGCCGCTGCCGTGCTGTTTCAGATTCCGTTTTCAGTCAGACGTCTAAATTGAATGAGCCCTTATTCTGTCATTTGGTCCAAATACCAATCAGGAAAAACGATTGTGGACATTTTAAAACAGTAGATCTAGACCGGACTTTGAGTTTCTACAGCATTACTTTCATTATAGTAATTACTAGCTCTTTTTCCGCGACTTCATCCGTGTGGATCTCGTATTTTCCATACAAAATGCGCCTGTCGCGACATGTGCGGTGTCGTGCTGACCGAACTGAACCACCTGCCGCTGTACGTGTCCCGGCTCCACTACTCTACGAAGGCAGATGAGATCGTATCACTTGGATGACATGAATAGAGCTTTAATAGCTCAGAAAATATGTGTGCGAACTTGATTTGTGGCTGAATATTTGGCACATTGCAATCCTTTGTTCCAAATGTTAAGGTTTTTGCCACGCCCTTGTTTATATTTTTGAAATCTGCGATTTTGTCATAAAATATCCTTACATATTCCCCTTACAAGATAATACAACCCCCGCTACACACAACTTTAAAGTTTATACTGAAACCGCACCAACTATCAGGTTACAAAGTAGGTGTACAAACTTGCGCAAGCACAAGGGACCAACTGCATCAGGTCATAATGGTAGATCAGGCCGCGCCGAATCACATTCTTCATCCGGAACTCTTAGGACTAGTGTCTCGAGCGAGTTGCTGGATACATACAGTCCACTGCCTAATATCCAGATAGGTTACCGGAGCTGTAAGCTCGCTCACTTCTCGTTGCACTAACTCGTTGCTCGTTGTCTCTTTCTACTGCTTGGGTCGTCAATTCCAAAGTCGACTAACAAATGTCCTCTTTGGTGGTGGAGTTGGCCACTCACTTCTCAGTCACCAGATACCTCGCTAGTTCAACAATCCTACGTAGCTGGCTTAGCCGGAGATATTGCATCTAGCGGGCCTACTCAATGAAAACCACCGAGCAGAACAACCAACTACGGACAACTCACGTGCCCCGCAAATCCTTTCCGAACTCCCGTGGTACCCTTGAAAAGACATCCGGACCCGTAGTTCCAGCTGCCATACGGTTCAATTTCCAGCGCAGGGTACGTGATTATACTAGGTTTGACTGGTAGTAGGGTTTGTATTAAATCAGCCTAGTTAGCTACCAGTGTATTATATATGTTTATGATAATGATGATGATTATTTAAATATAGTTGACATTTAATTCTTACCTCGTATTACTGGTTGCCTCGTTAATTTTGAAATCTTTGCTATTTATAATACCCATTTGCAAATAACGTTTAAATTTGTCTTTATTAAAATATCTCTTCAAGGTGACACAGTTACTTAATTTCTGCATCTAATATTCGGTTGGTAAAACTTTTGTGCCTACACTTACGATGTCATAATTTACGTTAGACCAAAAATTTAATTTCTCTCTATTTCTCAGTATCATACATCCTTTGCAGTATATTGTTTACTTTGATTCAAATAAGTGTTTGTCTCATTGTGTAAATATTTTTGTGAAGATTTCCAAAGTTACTCAGACACCATGGTATTTTTTAATGTCAAACGACAGATTTGACGTAACGTCAGTACCTATTATTTTTAATTAGACTCGAATAATGTTTAAGGAGGTTTCGTGTTTTGTAAAACTTAGTGGAATGTGTCTTTATCCATACATACCCCCTTACAAATAAACAGGAAATAAGGTCCGAATAGAAATTCCGTATTTTGTTCCTGTCATGTCAAATTAGGGCAAAAGAGACAAAACATGGAATAACTATACGGACCTTATTCTTTGTTTATTTGTAAGGCACTTAGAGCATTAAACCAACTTTAATGCTCTAGTCTTCAAAATCAGTCAGATGGTATGGTGAGGTCTTTCATTACATATCTACACTACATATATTTAAATTAAAGGGTTTATATAGCTATGGATTACTATGGGCTCATCTACGTGTATCATCTATATGTTACAGCATGATGATAAACCTTTGTGCCCCTTTTAAGCACATTGAGAGCATAGAGAATTTAGTATGGTTCTATACAGTTCTATATAACATAGTTCTATACAGTTAGAGTATAGTTCTATACAGTTCTGTATAGTTCTATACAGAGAAGTAAATGCGATTAAATTTTTATAGATTGATCAGTTTTAATATTGAGGAAAATACAAAGATCTACTTACTAACCTAACATTTTGTGTTAATGCTTATAACTATTTATAGGAGAAAATAAAGCATTAATGCGATTAGGATCTTTGTAATCTTTTAACTTTTTACTATATTATACCTACACCTAAATATTAAACTTATTTACACAAATTGTAAACTCGCGATAGCATAAGTTTAAACCTTAGTGGTTTTTTAAATGTATCGCATGCCATTACATTGTAATTGTTTGTTTATAAGATAAATAAACTAAAAAAAAAAAAAAAAATAAAAAAAAAAAATAAATCTCAATATAATTTAAATTAAATAATTAAAAAGTGAGTTTAAAAAGCATAAATTCTGTTGAAAAGACTGTTATTATAATGCCTTCTACTAATTACTTAGATTTTTAGATTTGCCATAAGCATTGAAAGTTTTATTAAATTTGCTATAAGTTTGTTTAAAAAAATTGGACCTTCATAGTTTGTACGGCATATAAAAAAACCGGGTATGAGAGAAAAGTGTTTTGTGCATGCTGTCCGGTTATGGAATTCTTTGCCTGAGCGCATCAGAAGTGCTCGCGCGTTGGAGTCGTTCAAGGGTTTGGTTCGGAGTCATTTTCAAAATTCACCTCAGCTATGTTTATTTATTTTATGATTTATATTGCATAAACTATGTTTAATACATTTATTTTTCTTTTGTATGTACTTTATTTGATATTATTATTTTAATTTAGTTTATTTTTATTTGAACCCATTTTTATTTTCTCAATTTTATTATTTTTCGCCCAAGGTTGCCTGGAAGAGATTGCTTGTTAGCAATAAGGCCACCTATTATGTTTTTTTTTCATCAATTTGTCTTATCTGTATTTTTTGTGTGCAAATAAAGTTTATTATTATTATCTCTTTATTTCTTTTTTTTCTTAGCCTAGGTTTGTTATAATATTAATATAAAAGTAAAATACAAAAGCACATACAAAACATAAAAATATTATAAAAAACCTAGCCGCCGTCATTGTCCTGTTGCCGTACCGCCGGCAACAGGACAGGGCTTATGCTGCCGGTGGTTAGGGCTGCAGAGACAGGAACCTTCGGACTATCCGCGCCGTGTCCAAGAGTGTTTGATGAGCGAGAGTTTCTTAAGGTGTTGGTCGAGACTCTTCGCTACCTTATTATTATTATTATTATACTACTACGCTTATTATTATTATTAATCCACTTGTGAAATGAAATAAAAATTCAGCCGAAGGATAAATAAAAGATAAAAGAACGTAAATATACAGATGGACATAATGTAATGGGGCGTGTTATTTCCTTACAATAAAAACTTAATATTATTTTATTGCCACAGAGAAAAAGAAGTACGCATTACTTTGCGGTATTCGACGCAGTCGCTAAAATATTGCCATGTTCAAACGAACAATTTTACGACCAAAAAGGGTTTATAATGTCGTAAAATGTTAGTTATACGTCACAATTTTATTGCGTTCCACCGACGTTGTTGAGTGCCGCAACGTAATTTGAGGTTATGTAGAAGGAATTCCCTTGACTTTTTTGCTCATTTTTGTCATTTTTTTTTTACTTTTTCGGGAAACTTTTGCCTTTAACCCCATTAGTTAAATAGAAAAAAGACTATATTTTTTTAATTATATTTATTTATCTATATCGATAGTTAAATACTTGCAAAAGTTTTCTTTCGACTTTTAGGGTAACTACACAGTGACGTAATACCGTTGGTCTGCAGCGTAAATCACAAAGTACTAGAAAATTCAATGAGTCTTCTGGGGTATCGGCAGCTCAGCGGTTAAAGCATTGGACTGGTTTGTAGGTTGTGGGTTCGATTCCCACTCGAGCTTGCTGAGGTTGATTTGGTTGATTTTTTCTAGTAAAATTGTATAATTTAAGATTTTACTTTTCATAAGTAAGGCAAATTTCCTTGGCATTTTTGTCACATAATTTGTGTAACATGTAAATATACCATAACGGGGAAGCACTTGCCTTTCATCTTATTAGGGACTGTAGTCTTAATATTGAGCGAGTAAAGTATGTACAGTCGACAGCAGATCAACCTACCCAAATCTGTCAAATTTCTCCAATGAATATTAATCTTTATAACCAAACGATAAAGTTCAAAATTGATTGTAGAAATTTGACAGTTTTGAGTAGGTTGATCTGCCGCCGTGTGTACTATAAAATATAAGTTTTCCCTTCACTGGTTTTCCCTTCACTTGAAATCGTACCCGGGACCTCCAAAAAAGATACTCGTCTAATCTTACTAAAAATATTTTTATTTAAAATTAAACTCTTGTAACATGACACACTCTTGTTAGCTTAATGAGCTGTTTTGTTAAAAAAAAGTTGTTATGTTTAATACCTGGTTTAAAAAAAAGCATTATTTTCTGTAACCTCCTATAATAATTATGTCGTCTTTAATAAGTCTTTAATGTAAATCTGAAAACAAGGGCTTATTATAATGAGGCCTTTTCATGTATTCTAAGTATCTAAAATATTAACAAACTAACTTTGTGGAAAAAAACAGTTCTTTTGTAGTCAAAGAAATGTTATGTCTTTGTAAAATATGTTATAAAAATGCAATGCTTAACGTCCTCTTGCATCTGGCCGAGGTTATCTAACGCTATTTTGATCCAATTGAACCATTCCAACCGTGTAAAATTGTATTCGCTCATTCTAAAAATCAATACAGCTCCGTATGAGAAAAAAATACCAAATCCCAAATTCTACAAGCAATTTGCCCTCATAATCTTCTGAAAAGATAAAACTATGTAATATGTCTGCTCACAGATTGTGACAAGGGTCTGTAGCGTGAAGGGTAACCAAAAAATAAATAAACTGTCCTGACGTAAAGCATGATTTTCCTTCCAAAGTTCTATTTTAAACACTTTCGAACACTTTTACTTTTTTCAAACTTTTGCATAAATATTTTTTTTTGTCGGTTTTTATTGCTAATTTCTTCGTAAAATAAAACAGCCTTACTAATTAATCCATTGTTACATTGACAGCAACTTTCGATCTTAAGTAAGCCTACGGCATTATCCCGGAGCTAATCAGACTAGGTATAGCGATAATAGCAATTAAAGTATTTTTTAAATCTATTTTATTTAAGGGATGACACTTATCAAGGCTTGAATAAAAATAACAAAAAAAAATTATGTACATAATACTATATCAAACTTGCAGCTTTAAATTCTGATAGAATTCTCCAATTCCTGAGTTCCTGACATTTCTTAACAAAACTTGATGTGTGGTCAACCTAGTCACATGGGGTTTCTAATAGAAAATGATTTACAAGAAGAACCGTCCGATAGCGTATCGTTTATTTTATCTATCACGTATTTCATGGGACAAAAAGTTTGCAAAATACGAAATGTCAATAAAAAAAGGTTTATATATACATAAGATTTAAAGAGTATTATTGTAATAACAAACTATTGATAATGTCTAAAAATAAAAATAAAATATATTTATTTTACTAAAAAATGAAAAATAAAATCCTATGGGTAAAGAAGAGTCCCACCAGAGGCAAGTCATATTTTTCAGTTTCAACAATGTTCCTCAAGTACAAAATTTGTTTAATTTGGTCGTATAATTAGTGTTACTTTAGTTATCGTTTTATTAAAAAACTTAAGAACTTAAAACTCAAAAATTTAAAACTAGTATTAGACAACATCACATACATCGTTCAAATCCCTAGATAATTAGCTAAATCACTCGTTTTATGGACATCAGAAACAACGACTGTACCACAACCATCCAGACCCGACACAATATAGAAAAGTTAATTTTCGACATTGACCCGACTGGTCCAAAGTCCGGCGTGCAAGCCACTCGGTTACGGAGGTCGTCAGTGTTATTCAGCCTGAAAGCTTACAGGTCACCCCAAACGTGTTGTTTACCAATTTAAGTTGAAACTACGCTTCACCAGATACATTCCACCAATTTAATGGCCAAGTTTTAATTACTTTCCATAAAGAACTTTTATTGGCTTAAGCTAAGTATTCGTTGGCATAAAATTAATTAGCCAAGTCAAGATTTTGTTAAATACAATAAGCTGTTAATTATAATTTACAACGCCAAGAATATTTTGATAATAATAGTTAGCAAAAAAATCTTTTTTAAGTGAAAATCGTACTTACGATGTCTTATAATCTTGACGACTTTATTGTTTCTGTCTATTTGTTTAGTCTACCTAATTAAAGACACTACTTTAGAAAGCGTTTTCAACAGTGAAGTCAATCAAAGAGTCTTGATCAGAAGATAAATCTGGTGGGTTAAATGAGGTAAAATAACAAACATATTTCTATTTACATCATCAATTTATATTACTATTACATAATAAGATAAAGTTAACATTTATACGGATGGGTGACCAAAAATGACTGGAGTTTCTCCGTGCTTTGGAAGGCACGTAAATCCCAGCTGCATTCTTAGTCGTCAAACTGGGCCCGTGTGGTGGCTTACAGCTCGTTCTTCCTCTGGTCTCCCCATCCATTGGAAGGGCTTGTGCCCCAGCAGATGGGCACATAATAAAAGCACCGCTCTAAAGCCACGAAGTCCCGTGTTCTTATAAGGAACCTACCTCGTGAGTCATCTCACCACCAATATAATTCACTAAAAAGATACGATTCAACAAAATATTTATGAGATGATTACATACGCTCAGTTTGTTTTAGTTTTGTCTTAATATAAGCAATTAATTAAATGGTATGAGCCGTGGTTCGAAACATCTAATTCAAAAAGCGTCCTTCTGCGATTCACACCGTGCTGGTGCGAACCAGTCGTGGTGTGAATCGATGAAGTACCCAAAGTAACACTGACCGGTTGGTTTTAAATTATTCGTTGCGTTATTCAGGTTATTCTGACTGGGTAACGAAGGAATTCTGTTCGTTCATCTCATTGCATGGGTATGTATGGTTTTTGTTATTGTTAGACGAGTTAAACGTCAGTTTGTAATCAATGATTTATATGCTGTGATCGCGAGGAGACTTTAGCTACTTTTCTAAACTAAATACCTAAATAAATTATTAAACAGTATTCTTTCCATTGAACCAAAGAGAAGTGCTTGAATGCCTTTCATCGCGCTTGATAAGGTAAACGATAAGGCCGAAGGAAGCGCATTTCTCTTTGAATTGTCAACTACTGAGGCACTGGCTATATTATCTCTAGTTGCCGGAATAAAACAATGCAATAACATTGATGCTATAGCGACATATTGAAATAAAATGGTGGTAGCTACTTAGCATCAGCTGAGATGAAAGCCAAGTGCTTCATGTCAGCATTCATCATCATCATTAGCTCATTTTATGTGCCCACTGCAGGGGCACAAGTTATGGATGGATAGGGAGAAGGAGCCATAAACCAACACGCGGCCCAGTGCGAAATGGTGGTTGTTAACGACTGCTAATGCAGCCGGGACCAACGCACGGAGGAGCTAGAGATAATACATTTTTGGTCACCCATCCGATGACGGGCCTTTGCGAATATTGCTTAACCTCAGCACTCGCAGACCGGGCGCGATAACCACTGCGTCATCGCCATCCTCGATGGTGCAGATTGAGCGCCTCGATGAATACCTAAATTAATTATAGTATAAGTATAAGTATCTTTGTTAAACATTTTGTTGTTTACAACAAAACCGCCTCTAGATAACCACTAGGTTAAGACCACTGATTCAAACCCAGTAGTCACAGGTTTGTTTTTCAGCAGGTGTTACCATGTCTGTGTACTCGGTTTGGTCAGAGTGAACGAGAGTGCGGCAACAGTGCCGTGACCTTGAATCGACGTACCGAGCTGTACCTACCGGCTAGGGTTGAGTCACACATAGTTAATATTGTGTGAATTTGGGTGTCTTTTATATTGTAAACTTACCTTGTTATATCTGTCGGCAAAGTGAAAAAGGACAAACTGGGATTATGGTTGTGTGTTGAGACATCCTCATACACAACAGACATTTTTTCCAGACATTTTCAATAGGATTGCGTTTCGGAGCACTTGTATGAAGTTGCCGCACTCTCGTTCACTCTGGTTTAGTTGATGGTAGGGCTTGTTTATCCGCCTGGCTAGCTACCGCCATCTTATGTATTCACATATTATTCTTGTTTCGGCTATCTAAAGATAAGATAGCCAATGCCTCAGTAGTTGAGGATTCTAGGTGAAATGCGCTTTTTCGGACTTACTATCTCTTAACATCAGGTAAGCTTTTTTTAAAAATGTTTATAGGCAAACGAGCAGGCGGGTCACATGATGGAAAATAATCACCGCCGCCCATGGACACCAACCAAAGTAATCGCAGATGCGTTGCCGGCCTTGAGGAAGGAGTTGGATCTTGAGGAGGGTGTAGGAATTGGGACGAGGGAGGGGTGAGAGATGGGCCTCCGGTACTTTCACTCGCCGGACGAAACACAACAGCAACGAGTGCAATTGTTTCAGGCCGATATTTTGTGAGAGGGTGGTATTACGCCGGGCGAGCCGGCCCATTTCGTGCGGCAACGCAGCGTGGCTCTACCACTCAGCCAGTGTCACTCATTTAGCACCGCCCAGGGGTCACGTGTAGGGTCTCAAGGGTAAGCCTACGGACGCGAGTAACTTTAACCCCCAAGAAGAAGGCCAAGTGTTAACCCGTAAGATATTTAAAAAAAAAACAACAATAAATCGTAATTACAGCGATTGTATGTATTAATAGTAGATTAATAGATACTGTCTCTTTTAACACAATCACTTGGAAAAGCAAAGCGCAGCATACCTTTATTCCTTTGGTCCCAAACAAGCCGGAGGTTTCGCTTGGTTTTATCGCGCAATTCACCTCCCTTAAATCGCCTGAAATGAGAGTTTTCACGAACGACAGACAGATAAAAGTCGTTCGGGTTTTTTGCCAACGGAAATAAGTCTTGCGGACTCTAAGGTTCTGTTAATAATCTGCGGAAGTGTCACTGTTGGTTCTCGATGCAAATTATGACAGTGAGAGACGCGGTTCACTTATTGTCATTAAAATACTAACTTATTACCATCATCATCATCATCAGCTCATAAAGTCCCACTGCTAGGGCACGAGCCTTCCCTATGGTAGGATAGGGAGAACGGGCCATAAACCACCGCGCGGGCCCAGTGCGGATTGGTGGTTGTTAACGACTACTAATGCAGCCGGGACCAACGGCTTTACGTGCCTTCCGAAGCACGGAGGAGCTCGAGATGATAAATTTTTGGTCACCCATCCGATGACCGGCCTTTGCGAAAGTTGCTTAACCTCAGCAATTGCAGACCGAGCGTGTTAACCACTGCGCCATCGAGCTCCTCAACTATGTAAATTACTTATTATGTAAATTGCTATTACGTTTTATGAATACCAATGTATTTTGTGGTGTAAGTAAATAAATTAAAAATAAAGTTAATATAATTTTCTTTCATGTATTTCATGGCTTTATGTGTTAAAGCCAAATGTTTGCTTTTCGCAAAAATGAACCGCAATAATTATTATTGTACTTACTAAGTACTTAAGCACGTAATACGTAAGAAAACTTTATATTTTTATTTTATTAATAGTTGCCAGCACTTTCTAAGTAATAGTAACATTTTTGATTCTCTTAATAGCTATCAAATTCTCATGACTCGTATTACAGTGAATTACTTACTTATATTTCCTCTCTAACTGGTTTCTTATATACCATCCCGTAAATCACTTCTTAAGACACTCTGTAATGGATGGTGGAATTTGTTAGTACGATAGTCTACAAATTAGTCATTTATCTCTACATTCTCACTGAATACTCGAACCTAAAATCGTAGCTCATAGTAATACCGCAACCAACTATCTCACTTGACAAATTGTCGAGTGATTGGGGAAAGATCGACAAATAGCTTGTGACGTCGCCGAAAAAAATTACACTTTTAGCTGACGAGCGGATCCGGGTTATCTGACAGGTTGAGATCTTAATTTACTTTGGAAGTCAAACAGATAGGCGATTGCATATAAACGGCTTAACGTATTTTTTACGCAACAAAAAAATGTTCAACCGAATTGTGAAACTTTTTTTGTGGGCTTTTAATCTCATAAACTCAGTTGAATATTTAACGTTTTATTAAAATGTTGTCAACTAACTTTAAGCAAAAAAAAAAAAGTAAAAACATTGGCCAGGTTAGCTAATACGGGAATATTAGCAGATTTTATTCCCATCTTTAAAAAAGCTCAAAGAACTTGTCATTCAAAAGTGCTAGTCGTCAAGAGTTTGGTTTTTACGCCAATTGGCGCTATGATTTTGCTATTTAATATAATTATTTTATGTAGGTTTTGAAATGCTTGGTTATTTACTTTACAAAACTAAAAAGTTTGAAATAAAGCAAGAAGCAAGAGAAGCAAGAGTTAAGAAGTAGGCAAGCTATTTATAAATAGCTTGCCTACTTCTTAACTGATCTTTAGTATTTGTAAAAATATTATGATCGGATGTTAATGACAGTAGTTGTTAACATTGAATGGGCGCCTTTGGCTTTCAAAGTAAAAAGTAAATAGTGTTGAATAATTTCGGCGGGTTGGTTAGAACCACGATAGCTCAATTGGAAGAGCACCTGACCCGGTATGTCAGAAGGGTGCAGGTTCAAACCCTGCTCGTGGAAATTTTTTCAACATTTGTGTTTTTGCAAATTATGAAAATAAAGCAAAAAACCCGACTGCTAAGACAACTAGGTATATCAAAAAATACTGCAAATAAAAAAATACTGATGACTGCGGCCGTGGATCCGTACTCTCTTTGGTTGGTGATTGTCCCCGCCTGCGACAACCATTACAATATTCAATGTATTTAGAAATATTTCACGTTGCATTCAACATTGCTCAAATTTAATTCTGGGATCTTAGAGCTTGTTTTTTTTCTTTTCAGTTTTTTCTTATTGCAGTTATTTTTGATATAGTTGTTTTAGCAGTCTAGTTTTTTGTTTTATTTTTTGTTAGCTGTGGAGAAGAAAATAAAAGACAAACAAGCCTTACCACCAACCAAACCGAGCATACCAACATTTATTCCCCGCTGGGAACCGAACCCAGTACTTCTGGATCTGAGACCGGGGATCTTAACCACTAGATCATAGAAGCAGTTGAAGGCTTACTATTCACTCAGAACGCGGCAGACGTTACACACTGAGACCCTCAATTAACTGGTAGGTGAGTGTATAGAGTTTCCTTTTAACAATGTGCCGGTAAATTAGGTCATTCTTAGTTGTAGTGTGAGACTAATTTATAAACTATTTCATAAAACGTTTGAAGCTGCTTCAGTACTTGTTTGGGGACGCAGTGGAAATTACACAGTATGTGAAGTTGGTGTTTTGAGGAGATACCGAATTGTTTATTATGTTTATTTATGTTTATTGTTATTGGCTATGCTCGGGGTTTCTCTGCGTGATCGAATCAGAAATGAGGAGATCCGCAGAAAAACAAAGGTAACCGACATAGCCCGAAGAGTTGCTAAGCTCAAGTGGCAGTGGGCACGGCACATTGCTCGCAGGACTGATGGCCACTGGGGCGGGATAGTCTTTGAGTGGCGACCGCGTACCGGAAAGCGCAGTGTGGGCAGGCCTCCAACAAGGTGGACCGACGATCTGGTGGAGGTCGCGGGTAGCAGCTGGATGCGAGCAGTACAAAACCGGTCGTTATCGAGATTCTTGGGGAAGGCCTTTGTCCAGCAGTGGACGTCTTTTAGCTGAGATGATGATGATGATGATGATCGAATTGTTTGTGTCTAGTGGATAGTTTGTGATAAAAAGTTTTTTTTGTTTTTTTTATTGAAGTAGAAATAAGGCCTTCTTAAATCCCCACTGTTTAGTTTTTTTTGCTTATTGATTTGTACTTAATTGACATTCTGTCATCATAATCAGGCCACATCAGTCCACAGCTCGTTAAGCGACTTTAAATGTGTGGATTATTCGTACCGGTAGTGTCCACATCTCGGCTCCGTATGTCATACCATTTTAACAGTTGGAACGCACTGGTTAAAGACTTTCGTCTCAAGACTTTGTGGTATTTGCGACGAGAAGACCCGATGGAGATTGCGAAATGCTGCCCAGCCTACTCTAAATGTCACGCTTTTTTAACCGACTTCAAAAAAGAAAGAGGTTACTCAATTCGACTCGTAAATATATTTTTTTTTATGTGTGTTTTCGGATAACTTTGTCGTTTATGAACCGATTTTGATTATTCTATTTTTGTTGGAAAGGAGATATCCCAAGGGTAGTACCATGATAAGGAAACTTGGATCTGATGATGGCATCCCAGAGAATTCGGGGAAACCATCAAAAATTGTAGTGGCGACTAGTGCGTTTGTAAACTTTTTCATTACGTATTTTAAAGCACTACTATTTATTGAAGGTCTGGAGTCGATCTGATGATGGAGCCGAAAGTCAGTCAAGGGAACTCCTCAATGATTTACAGCAATTATATGATGTTTGGGCTTGTTTAATTTGTATTGATGAGAACTTTACACCTAAATGGGTTGTGACTGTCATTAGGGGTCTGATGATGAAGACGAAGGACAGTTAAGGCAACTCCTCAACGTTTTACAGTAGCTACCTTGTGTTTGGACTTAATTCATTTCTATTAATGAGAACTTTGCACTCATATGGGTTAGAAGTGTCATTACAGGTCTGATGATGGAGACCATAGACAGTCAACGGAATTCCTCAACGATTTACAGCAGTTACCTTTTGATGGGCTTATTTCATACGGTTTAATATGCTAAAATGTTTTTTTATTTTTATTTAATATTAGAAGGAGGCAAACGAGCAGGCGGGTCACCTGATGGGAAAAAATCACCGCCGCCCATGGACACCCATAAAACCAGAGGAATCGCAGATGCATTGCCGGCCTTTGGATATTTTTATGTTCAGTTCGTACAAAAATAATACCTAAGTTTTACATAGGAATACCACTACCTACTAGGCCGTCGTTTCCTCATCAGAAGAGCACCCTTGTTAGGTCTACCCATCATTAAAAATCGTAATATAAAATAATTTTTAACAAAAATAAAACCGACTTCAAAAAACAGGAAACTAAAAAAAGTAAAAACAGCTCTAAAAAGCAAGAAATAATATTGAAATCATATTATTAATTACCTAGATACGCATATCAGTTTTAAAGAAGGTCTATTGAAGTCGGATGGGGCTTTTACAATAAAAAAGTGACAACTATAAAAGTTTAAATATATGAAACAAATTGTCCACCAACCACCCGACTTCAGTAGACCTTCTTTAAAACTGATATGTGTATCTGGGTAAATAATAATATGATTTCAATATTATTTCTTGCTTTTTAGAGCTGTTTTTACCTTTTTTAGTTTCCTGTTTTTTGAAGTCGGTTTTGTTTGTTAAAAATTACTTTTTTACAAATGTGGTACTTAATAATTGTTCTATATGAGTGTAATATTGTTGTGCTCAACTAATATTTGTCACAATTACACGATTGTTGGTACGAAAATTATTTTTTAGGTAAGTATATTTTGTTTTTTTCTGTGGGAACTAATAAAAATACAGCATTTAAGATGCAAAAACAGTGCTTAAAATTATGTTTGGGCTTATACTATGATCTAAACTACTTATTTATGGCGATTTTGTACGTCACAATTAAGAGAAAAAGGTATTGCATAAACCATTTTGGGCTTTTGATGAAATTTACATTCCTAAAAAATATTTTTGGAATATTTTAAACAAAAAGCAATTTACAGCAAATCTTAAATAAATAAATAAATAATTATGAATATGACAAACGGTTGAACCTTTATTCCTTCCGGATTATAATGTTGAACTTGCAAAATGTTAAATTTGTAAAATGTTGAAATCCCAAAATGTTGGATCCCAAAATGTTGAATTTGCTAAATATTGAACTTTAAATCCCAAAAAGGTTGAAGTTTTGGATATGTTGATGGGCAGTCGCGTGTAGTATGGTTTACTGTCGTGCTTTAACTGTGGCCGATGTGCCGCTTCCTCAAAGGTTAATTTCGTCAGAACTATGTAGTCGCATGACGTCCGTGAGTGCCTGTTAAACTTTCAACTGAATATGAACTTAGTTTTACACCTTCCCTTTGCGAGAACAGATTTTATTAATATCTAACTTTTTCCTGTTTTATTCTTGTTTACGAAAAGCGTTTAACATTTAAGTTCAAGTAATTCTTAACTAGTGGCCCACTTGCAACTAGTCCGCTTCAGTGAACACCCGTATCCTGTCGAAATTTTTTTTATACAGACATTGTCCTGTAATTTTTTTTACGAACACAACAAAAAATTAATCAACCCAACCGTTGAACCCAGTCGTGCTCAAGTGATGATATGACATACATATGGCAATTGATTTATATACAGATTGCGTTTATTGTAAAAACCAGAAGCATTTAATTTAAATAATAATATTTTTCAATTTATAAAAAAATCCGTCTTTTTGTAATTAGAAAAATTAATAGACGGTTCTTGGCTAAGCATTCAGACCAAAATTTAAACTGATTAGTAGGTACCAGTACGTACATTATTGGTTTTTGATGTGATTTTATAAGCATCAACCTATTTGTATTTCTAATTTAAAAAATGTTATTATATATTTATAAATGACTTTTTTTTTCTTTAGTTGATGGCATCGTGCGATTAGCACATTTAGCCAGTGTCAAAGTAATTTTTCTTACAAGTAATACATAAATAATTAATATTTATTGTAAAAACCAGAAGCATTTAATTTAAAAAATAATATTTTTCAATTTAAAAAAATTCCGTCTTTTTGTAATTAGAAAAATTAATAGACGGTTCTTTGCTAAGCATTCAGACCAAAATTTAAACTGATTAGTAGGTACCAGTACGTACATTATTGGTTTTTGATGTGATTTTATAAGCATCAACCTATTTGTATTTCTAATTTAAAAAATGTTATTATATATTTATAAATGACTTTTTTTTTCTTTAGTTGATGGCATCGTGCGATTAGCACATTTAGCCAGAGTCAAAGTAATTTTTCTTACAAGTAATACATAAATAAACAATATTTCCTTTCTGTATGATGATAATAAATGATAATAGAAATGAGAAGTGACAAATGATAGACCCCCAACCCCTCGAGTATCTCAGTAAAGATGTGGGGCATAACTAAGTCCTCGGGCGGACTTCTTGAGAGAATTTGAAAAGTGAAGTTGCACTGTTTTGTTTTATTTGCCAACACTCATGCACTCTGACGAACACTTAAGGTTAATAATTTTCCGTATATACAAGTTTCTGTATGTTAAATAATCCACCATTATTTCACATTTCGGCATTTAATACAAATTTTAGAAAATAAAACAAAACCGCAGACAAGACTCTACTTTCCCGCCAAGAAGTCCTAAATGGCTTTTAGTCGTTAATAGTCTTTGTTTTTTTTTTAAATCGCAATAAACGAGATGGTTGGACGATATAACTACTTATTTGCTGGGCTAGTATGTGGCCTGGGTTAGGGACGAGTGTAAGTGTAGAGGGAAGGTCTTTGCCCAGCAGTGTGACACAATAAAGGCTATTAAAACAAGTATAGTTTACGTTGTATCGTAATTTAAACTATACCTGGCTTGTTAAGTTCCAAGTCACATCTCGTTCAGAACACTTTCTACTACTATCTACTTTACGATTTACTCAAGTTCTTTATAGGTAGGTATAGCGTTGGATTTCAAAGAATCATCATTTAGAAAGTAGTTTTAAACATTCACGGCACTTTGCAATATCTAAAAGTGAGACGTAAAAATAAAAGCTAATTGTCCAAAAGTTCATTCTGCATGGCATGAAGCCAATGCTGTGTTTTTAAACGCGATATCTCAGAAGGCCCGTTCCGTATTACGTTTATCCCAAATGAGTCTTCCGTAAACAGAATAACAATTAATTTTGAAGTTTCGTCATCAGTATTACTATGCTGTAGTGCTATACCTTCCTGAATAGACCATAGCATTGAGTAAGATAAGACCATAGCCCAACGCGCCACCAATAACCCCTTTTGGGTTTCGCGTGCCTCAGGGTTCGTGTAAATGGTATACACTCGTTGAGGCATAACTCCGAAAATTCTAGATGATTCTCCGATGATGACTCTGAACTTCTCTTCCGTGAGGGGATCGGTGGAAGAGTACACCCACACCCCACCCACATTACCATCTGCATCTCCCCGGGTGCAGTGGTGGTAAAAATGAACAGAAAAAGAAGGGTAAGATGTATAAATAAATATATATGTATAAGTAAATATATATATATTATACAGGTTGTAATTGTTAAGTGTGACCAGGCGATAAGGAAACTAAAACCTTTCTACTAATCTCATACTAAATGTATGGTAGTGTTTAATGTCAAAATTTTGGATACTTCTCGTTTGATTTTTAAAAGTTAATGATGTAATATTACTCATTAGGTAACGTTCTTTCGATATCAGTTTAAAGTTTTTTGATATCTGTAATAGTTACGGAATAATCGCCTGGTCACTCTTAACGATTACATCCTGTATATATGTAAATATGCTAAACAACACGGTTTGACTTATAATGAAGAAAAGCGAGTGGATGATCTTTCAGGCTCGGGGAAGGTCCCTAAGTCAAACACCTAAATTTAGACTGAATGGCTGCCCCCTTAATAGAGTAGAACAATTTAAATACCTTGGGCACATTCTAACCCCGGACCTGAGAGACAATGCGGATATTGAAAGGAAGCGTAGGGCGTTGTCTGTCCGTGCGAATATGATAGCCCGTAGATTTGCTCGCTGTTCTAGACACGTCAAAATAACACTGTTCAGGGCATATTGCACGTCCTTCTTCACGAGCAGTCTGTGGGTGATGAGCACACACAACCCGCTATACACTACTTTAAAGTTTATACTGACACCCCCTACCAACCTTGCGGTTACAAAGTAGGTGTCAGAATAACCTTGCGCAAGCACAAGGGACCATCTACGTCAGGTCATAACGCCAGATCAGAACACGCCGGTACGCATCCTTCATCCAGTACTTTTAAGACTAGTGTCTCAAGCAGAACGGCGCCATACGCGTCCAATTCAATAATGCATTCAGGGTTCTGTTGGGGCTGCCCCGCTTCTGTAACGCATCAGGGATGTTCGCTGAAGCGTGCGTGGATTGTTTTTCCACAACCATGCGCAAGCGGTGCACATCCCTGGCGCGCAGGGTGCGGGCCAGCCCGAACAGTATCCTGTGCGGTTTCGCCGAGCGTTTTGACTGCCGGTACGTGTATGTACATGTACGGGCTAATAATGTTATATTACTTTAATTTAATTTAATTTTATATTATTATTTTTTTTTTTTAATATAATATGTTTGTATGTTAATATTTAAGGTATGAATTGTGTGGGCCATAGTTGCTGTTTGCCTCATACGGCATTTACAGCTTAACCGGGCTTTATTGGGGGCGGGGAGAAACTTAAAGGGTTCCTCAGCCGTGTGAAACGAATCACCTTCGGAGGTTTTCTAGAGGGAACGGCATCACGTACTAGTGCGTGTCCCCGTGCCCTACTAGATTCAGATGCAATGCGCGTGTGATAAGTACCCTTGTCTTGATGTTGGAAGCATCCAGCAAATTGACCGTCCATCACAGCCGTAAGCTGGTTTGCCGGCCCAATATCATAAAAACACGCAATATACCTAACGCTAACAACTCCAGTATTTCCAAGCGGTATTCCCGGGTACATCACTAAAATACAAATATCTAGAATATCTTTACAGATGGCTGCATGACGGGACCTTTCCCGGTCTGAAACAATGATATTATTGAGAGCACTCGGGAGGGTACGACTCTTGATCCTGTCATTGTATTAGATACTGATAGACATGTGTAACACTGCGCTGCGCCTCTCAATTGCGCCAACTCAGGTAATTGCGCCGAATGTGTTGACTCACTTCTTCAAAATGTTTTGGCGCACAGCGCAGGACCGGGTTGAGTTTTATTTTAACAGACAGGCTGTGAATATATATTTATAAACGTAACTTATATACAATACATAACTAACATATTTTAGATTTTCATATTATTAAAAAAATATTACAGATAATATAAGATAAGATAAGATAAGATAACTTTTATTGCCATAAAATTGTGTAAATACATAGCAGGTGTTAAGCATATTATAATTGGGAACAAACAATTTACCCTAGTCGGGCATGCATTTTTTAGTAGGCAGGTACATGTTACATACAAACAGCCACTATGCTGTTTTTGTACCGAAATATTCAGTCAAACTGTAGAACGCCTTATCTATGAGCCATCTCTTTAATTTAATTTTAAAACAGCTTAAATTTACTGAGGCTTTTTGATCAGTGGGCAGATGATTAAATATTTGGATACCAGTTACATAGGCACTCTTGTGATAAAGGGCATTATTAATATTTGGTAAATATAAGTCATATGCATATCTCTTCCGCAAATTACAATTTTTTGTGCTTTTACTTTTAAAATACTGAATATTGCTTTTTATAAAAACAGCCATCTCCAACACATAAATACCCGTCAGTGTCAAATAACCCTTTTCTCTGAAAACATTTCTCAGAGTCTCATCAGAGTACATACTGTAAATAGTTCTCAAGCATTTCTTTTGTAGTATACAGAATACGTTTTGGTTAGAAAATCAAAGAGATCGCAGCTCATTTAAATGCGCCATGGCGCAATTTTGAGTTAACTCAATGACCCGGCGCAGTAAGCTGCGCCAGAGTTATTGAGTTGACGCAATGAATTTTGCTGAGTTACCCATGTCTATACTGAACGCAAAAGCAAAATCTTTTTTTAGCCGACTTCAGAAAAAAGAGGAGGTTTTCAAATGGTCATTATAATTATGTTTATTTTGTATATTCGCTCATATCTTTGACACTTATGCACCGATCTGTATGGCTTTTTTATTAAATTTGGTTGTGTCAAATGCGCCGACCTTAACACAACAGAAACCACCACGCTCTCTCCCTCGTAAGTTATTGACATGTGACGACAAACGAATTGACATTTGTCAGTGTCAGTCCATGTCCTGGTCTGGTGTACATGGTGAAATATCACGTAGCTTTACTAAAGCCAACTGTGAGATGTCAAATTGTCACTATGTTACGTTTATTATTGCGACTAGTTAGACTTAAAGTGAGTTCATTTAGGTAACGTGTAACATAACTATAGCAATGTTAAATAGCATAGTTATAGTCCCGCAAACATTCGTTCCACACCACAGCTATGGTTTTCTGGAAGAGATCTCTTCTAGAGATAAGCTCACTTTTGTATATGTCCTGAAAAACGTCTGTTTTAATATAATAAATAATAAATAATTTAATAATTTTATTTTCTTTAACAATTTTTGCCTTATCTATACGGTTGATTGGAGCCTCCATTTAAGCAAACGTAGCCGGTGTTTGGAGACTCCGCAAAATATGTGTTTATATAATATGTGTTTTATATGTGCATAAAGGATGGATGTAAGATCGGCTAGGTTAGCCATTCTTCGGGCGCACCAGCGCGCTTCCGACTAGAAGTCAAAGTGGTCGCCATGACCCAAAATGGGTCTTTTTTTTGAGAGAGAGATTGCTGATGGCCTCAAACGGCATTTTCAGCTTCACCGGGTTTGTTTGGGGGCGGCGAGAAACTTAAAGGGTTCCTCAAGCCGTGTGAAACGATTCACCTTTGGAGGTTTTCTAGAGGGAACAGCATCACGCATTTAAATGCGTGTCCCCGTGCCCTACTAGATTCTCCGAAGGGTTCGGATCGGATCGGCCAAAATGGGTCGGACCAATCATCATTATAATAACAATGTGAAAAAGTGTTTTTTTTTAATTTACGTTTGATTGGTCTACAAAAATCTAGTAGGCTGCAGCTTTGACGTAGGTTCTCAGGAAATAGGTTTACCTCTAATGTCAAAAATTATCCATTTTTAAGGAAATGTTCTTAGATAAAAGTTATTCACTAAGTATCATGTATACTTTACCCTCCTTTTGGCTTAGTACCCCCGTTCCGACTAACGTTGTACTTATAGTCTGGATGCATCAGTACCAACTTAACTTATCCTCTTTCACAGTGGTGTGGTGTACTGTACAGTCTTCGATCAAAATTATGTACATTAAACAGTGCATGCGTGTACAGTGCATCTCGTTTCTTAATGTCTCCCGGCAAATTTCGTGTTTCGGCTGTCCACTGACTTTAATCAGTTACTAGCTGTACCCCGCGGTTTCAACCGCGTTAATTTTCATTGCTGTTCCACTACTATTAGTCATAGCGTGGTAATAATAGCCTATAGCCTTCCTCAATAAATGGACTATTCAACACAAACATAATTTTTCAATTCGAACCAGCAGTTCCTGAGATTACCAAACAAACAAACAAACTCTTCAGCTGTATAATATTAGTATAGACGACTTTTTGCAAACTTAAATTTTTAATTTATTTCTTTTTTTGTGTTTTTTTTTTTACATGTTGTGACTGTCCTTATATTTTGAGTTTTTATTTGTGATGGAAAGTGTCCTTTTATGATAGGGCATTTTCCAATATTTATGACACTGTAAGGGAGAAAAGAGCTGGACACTTGCTGAGTTTCTTGCCGGTTCTTCTCAGTACAAGATCTCCCGCCCAGAGTAGATAGAGTTACGAACCGATGGCATAATGACGTTCAGGAGCTATTTGTAGCCTAAACTGAATAAATGATTTCGAAAAAAAAAAAAAATATTTTGGATTTTGAATTTAAATTTTTTGAATAGATAGAGTGTACAGAGTTGCTACCACTCCTTTTACGTATTATTAATTTATTTTGGAATGTGAGGAACACTATGGTGTCATACGTAATTGGTTTACGATTTATAGTTTTTACTGCCTTATTAATACTAGCCGTCACCCGCCCGCTTCGCTGTGTGAATATAATGGATCAATGAATCCTAATCAAAATAATTATGAGGTTTACCAAAATCATATATATAAAATGTTTTTGATTTGTTTATATAATTCTTAACGCAAATTTTGTTTCAAACAAATTACAAAAACACAAATGTTGAAAAAATTTCTACGAGCAGGATTTGAACCTGCACCTTTCTGACATACCGGGTCAGGTGCTCTCCCAAATGTGATTTCATTTATACGTATAATATTCTGGAATTAATTTTTGTTGTTGTCAACATGTCAATTATTATACATGGGCATGGAAGGTAATATACGATTGCATTTGATGACTAGCAGATATTTTACTGGCGTGCAAATCGAGAATACTCAAATACCGTGGGAGTTTTGGTTATCATATCAAAGTAGCTAGCTACTAGAAACCACAAAAGGTATTTGTTCACAACGGTGTGAACAATCTTACTAATGAATTGGTATTAAATAAATAAATAAATAAACTTTCCTACACTCACACCAATTATCTAGCCCAAGAGAAGCTTCGTTATGAAGCTCGTTAAAATGGTTACTAGACAACGGATAAACATACTTAAAATACTTAAATACATACTTAAAAACACCCAGACCCCGAGACAATTTAGAAAAACAATAACTTCTAAATTGACCCGACCGGGGATCGAACCCGGGACCTCAGAGATGGCGACACCATGAAAACCGGTGTACAGACCACTCGACCAAGGAGGTCGTCACAAGTATTAACTAGATATATTATTATGACTGTTAAGTGCATGAGTTGATAAATTAAAAGAAACGGTGCAATTCTCCAAAATTCATGTCATAATAACAAAATTCCCATAGCTTTGACACTGGCTAAAAGTGCGAGCAACAACAATCCATTAATTAAGCAAAAAAAAGAACATCCAAAGAATCTGGCAAACGTACCTTCGTTAACAACGAAGCCGAAAACAAAAACGTTATCAATGTCCTGCGACAAGTTATAATTAAATTACCGAACAATAAACAATTGGCAATAAAATTAAACAGATCGATGCTGAGAGCAAAGTTGCACTGAGTCAACGTTGGGAACTTTGGAAGTGCCCATTTGGTGGGAAGCAACTCATGAGCTGATAGCGGTAAGAGCAAACATTCTTTATTTTTTCTATAAAATTTCTCATTTCATTCAACATGATGAAACTAAAAGACTCTTAAAATTAAACTTCCTTAACGTGTTTTAAGGAAGAGCTACTTCTTTTGGTACAGTTGCGCTATTGTGTTAATATAATAACATAATGATTGGGTTTCATTAAGGAAGCAGATAGTGTGATTAAAGCAAATATTGGTTTTCATTTGCAAACGCCCCCCCGCCCGATCTTCTTAATGCAACTACACATATACAGGATACACTAAGCATGCACGTTCGATTGGGCCCAAGACACCGTACTCATGAACAAGGGTTCGACTCAGTTCACACTCGCTCTATACCAGGTACAGACATGTACCTGGGCGCTTCTCCCTATCACTACGTCCCAGTCAACCCGAGCCGAGGTCCCTAGCCTAGCCTTTAGAGGCGATCCGTTATTAAGTGACGACACGGCAAATATGGAACCGGAACCGGCTTTTTTTTAATAAAAAAATTAAAATCGACCATTTAAGCGTTCCGCTACCGAACGCTTTGGATTTGATAAAATCTCATGAAATAAGGCACACACCAAGAAGTAGGTCAAGTTGCTTGCAAAGGTTTAAGCGTAGATTTAGCCTTCGCGAAGTCTGCAAATGGAAGTTGAGTGTACGAAGAAAGAATATTTCAGCTTTTAGTGCCTGTACGTAAAGGGTTGAATTTTGCGATAGCATTCGGCGCGAGACACTTATGGTGCAGACTTGGAGATGTAGGCAATATTAACCCTGTGGAGTGACTGAATGTAAATGATAATTCTATGTTGCAATATTTAGTTTGAATACCTTTTGTAGGTACTAGAAAACTTGAGTTGTTAGGTTACTAGAGAGACCAGTTAAAAATCTGGTTACGCTGTAAGCGGCCAGTAGCAAAAATCTTTGACATATTATTAAATACATTTTCTACTCTACTTTTACTACTTCTTCTAGAAGTGCTTCTAGAAACTTAGTTATAAAACATCGTTCGTTATTATAATACTAGCTGACCCGGCGAACTTCGTACCGCCATATTTTTTTTCCTAAATACTATTAATAATTCGATCATAACTATTGTAATGCTTTGTAATGTACAATATTTTTTGTTTTCTTTTTGGAGAGAAAATAAATACGGGTCAACGGCGAACTGATGAAATAATCTGCGGCATTTCAAAATGTGATTATCCTCGTTTAGACGAATCATGAAATGGTATGCATAAAAATTCATTGCGCTGACCTTTTTGTTTGTTTCTTGACCTATAGAAGAATAATATACTTTATTATCTAGGAATCAAATGAAAAACAGTTATAACTACAGTAGAGTGTTATTTTAGCCATTAGTTGTTTTATGCTTGCATTGATACAGTTCAGGTGGCGTCGTCAGTTGTAGTAATTTGACCTTTCCATTCGCACAACATAATCCTGGCGGTTCGAGTCGAAATCTCAAAGCATTGCAATATTGACAAATAGTGCTCATTGTTCCAAAATCGACCGATTTATCGCCGGCGTAATCGACTGTTGTATTATATCTAAACGCCAAACGTTCATAGGCGATTGTTACGGTTGATCGTCTATGGTTTGTTGCCTCGCGCTTGAAGTCGTTGGTATGGGTTCTTCCGGAGTCGTGGTAGATCTCCCTTGAGAAATTCTCATTCTGTTTGCCTCCAAACGCTGCCTTCGCTCTCCTTCAGTCTCATTGTTTCGAAGATTTTGTACTCGACTTGCATTAAGTGAACGCCGACCGACATTTTGACGCCTCACAGGTGGCATAATTTATAATTATATATAACACTACGATAAACCTTCAAACGGACCAAAATGTTGTTGACTGTATTGCTTTGGTAAAATATTGGTTTAATAAAAATGATACGCAGCGTCCAAATACAATGTCAGAAGAAGATTTAATAAAATAAAAGCAAATGTCAAAAGGAAAAAAAGTCTGTCAAAATTACAATAAAAAACTACCAAATAGGTTCTATTCTCAACATTACATCATGATATTTTAAAAAATCTTATTTTAGTAAAAATATCTTTTTTTCTTTTAATTTTCTTCTGTACAAACCTTGTCCTGACAATAACAAACTCAACAAAAAAAGAATTATCCAATTTTGTGCAGTCGATCGGAAGTTATGAGCGTACATACATTTCAGTGATTCATTTTTATATATATAGATTACTAGCTGTCACCCGCCCGCTTCGCTGTGCGAACATAATGGGTCAATGAATGCTAATCAAAATAATTATTAGGTTTACCAACATCATAATATTATAGCCTATCATTTGCACAATCTCATGTTCTTACTACATACAAATTTTCATCAAGAGCCGTAACTCGCCCACTTCTTCTTCTTCAGCCCGTCGCCACCCAATGCTGAGTGTAGGCCTCTCCCTTTGCACGCCATCTCTTTTGATTATTGCTTTCACAATGCTATATTAGTTACAAGATTCATTTGTTAGTTTATTACAATTTTGCTACACATACCCTACGTCTAGAACGAGTTCAAAAGCGGTTCTAATGGCATTTAGCTTTCTCCGTTGGAAAAGCTAAAAAAATTCGATTGTATAATAAACGCTTACAGTATTTTAAGGTTCAAAGCTAAGCGCCCGTATGGAGTTAGCTGACGCCACATTTATATATAAGTTGTTAAGGAATAAAATTGATTGCCCTCAGTTGTTGTCCCAATTCAAATTTCGTGCTCCCATGCGATATCCTCGTAATAGAATCACTCCCCTTTGCCCACCTTTGCGAAGGACATTGCTTGATGCTCATTTCCCAGTGGCTAGAATGTGCAAAGTTATTAATAGCTGTAGTGATGCTATTGACCTGCACAATGACACACCTGGATCATTTCACAAGTCTGTTGAAACGAGCCTATTGGAACAGCTTCGTGCCTAATTTGATTAAATTTAGTTATAAGATACCAACTGTTTTTAATTTTTATATAAGTTGCATGTGGTGTTAGCCTTTAAGTAATTGTAGCATTTAGCCTTTATACTGAGAAAGTATTGTTATAATGAAAGAAACAATGTATACAATTGTTGGCTAACCTAATAAATAAATAAATAAACAATACTGTTCTGTTATTGTAAAAACTCATAAATATATTAGAGTAATTACTAGTGAGATTCTTACCATGTTTATTATAAGTGAATATTCGATATTTTGGCACAGTTGCATGCGCCATAATCACGGAATTACTGAAGTTATTGAGGGTGGGTTTCTATGAGCAGACAAAACGATATTCCCTTTTACTTTGTCGTTTTTTGCGCTCGACTCCCCGTACCACTGGTTTCTAAGTCACTATTCACTGGAAATATATTTATTGATTACAAATGTCATCACAAAAAAAATGTTTCCCACACTCACACCAATTACCTAGAAAAGCTTCCTTAAGAAACCCGATAAATAGTTAATTAGACAACAGATAAACATACTTAATATATTTAAATACCATGCTTAATATACATAGGAAAAACAGGTACTTCTAAATTGATCCGACCGGGGATCGAACCCGGGACCTTAGAGATGGCGACACCATGAAAACCGGTGTGCAAGCCACTCGACCTAGGACGTCGTCCAATCATCATCACCACCATCACCATATATCTGCGGATTCTTCTTAGTGCCGTACATTTAAAATTATATTAATTAATGGCATGTTAATGGCAACCATTTTATAAATTGTGCACGCAGATAGGTAAAAAATAGATGAAAATTACAAAATTCCAAATTCGAAATCATTTATTCAGTTTAGGCTACAAATTAGCTTTTTTTAAGTCACTATGCCATTGGTTCAAAAGTCTACTCTGGTGATGCTGTAAAGTAGACTACAGGTTGATTCACAAATGAAAATGATAACGTAAACAAGAATACGTTTTTTTAACACAACACCAAACCGGGTGAATCTAAATCATTCAAACATGGCGAAAATATTAGTATCATAAAAGATATATAAGATTTCTCCATGCTAGCAAGAGTTCCGCAAAGGAGGGCGATAAATTTGCCCATTGGAACTTTGTAAATGAAAAATGGGGAGAATTAGATTCCCCCCGAACCGCTTCCTCGTCGAATCCCTGAGATTCTTTAACGCATTTGCAGGTAAACAAACTTCGTTTTGTATTCCTGTTCTTTGTTGCGGATTGGGCTCTTCATTTATTGTTATATTGGTATTAAGTTGGTAAAAGAAATAGCCTATATCCTATTGTTTCTCGGTTGGGCAAAGGCCTTTATCATTGAAGTGAAGTCATCGCTGGAATTGACTATAGGCAATCTTAGATGTATATTTTACCTCAGTTGTCAGTTGTTGGTCAGTTGGGTAATTACGAGCTCTTTTAGCAGTATTATGACAGGTGTGAAAACGAGACGCGTGCAACGGCGAATATACACGCGTCTCTTTTCCACAATTGCAATAATACTGCTATATGAGCTCATAGTCCCCTGACTATGAGCTCATATAGCAGTATTATTGCAATTATTATTATTATTATTATTATCTCTTTAGTTATCTTTTTTCTTAGCCTAGGTTTGTTATAATATTAATATAAAAGTAAAATACAAAAGCATATACAAAACATAAAAAATATTATAAAAAACCTAGCCTAGGGTGCCGCCGGCAACGGGGCAGGGCTCAAGCTGCCGGTGGTTAGGGCTGCAGAGACAGGAACCTTCGGACTATCCGCGCCGTGTCCAAGAGTACCGCCTTATGTATCTGACATCTGACATCTGAACATCTTGTAAGCAACGACATAGGCAAAAACGTAAAAAAAGGCCAAGAACAAAAGGCGCTTTTTCGCTTTTTTTGGGAGCCGGTATTGACACTGCTACAGAAGTTTCTTCTTATACCGGGAGCCGGTGTTGACACTGATACTTATTTAATTATTATTTTATGAGGCAAAGTACCAGATCGTCGTCGGTCTACCTTGTTGGAGGCCTGCCCACACTGCGCTTTCCGGTACGGGAAGCCGCTGGATGCGAGCAGCACTAAACCGGTCGTTGTGGAGATCCTTGGGGAAGGCCTGTCCAGCAGTGGGCGTCTTTTGGCTGAGATGATGATAAGGCACAATTAAAGAAATTCCTTTATTACCTACGTACCTTAATTGTTAAGTTAATTGTCTTATGCACCTTAACATAATTACTTGAAGGCAATAAAACGAAACGGAACCGCCGTCCAATACTATTTACACAGAAGTAGAACAAGACAGAAATACGTTTTCATTTGGGCAAGATAAAGGGCCGAGTTGGGGATCGGGAAACTTTGTTAAAAGGCTAATCTTCGCGGGGACTTATGATTTTCTTAGCGAATAAAACGCTTGTTGGGCGCATTCTGTATTTATTAGTCTGTGCCATTGTTTCGGAAGGCATTTCAGAATGTTTATTATAACTTTGGAAATTAGAAAACTTGTTATTGGCTGGTTGGTAGGGTTTTAAGTTCGCCTGGCTGGCCCGTTCCGATCCGAACTCCTCGGAGAATCTAGTAGGGCACGGGGATACGCACTAGTGATGATGTTCCCTCTAGAGAACCACTGACGGTGCTTCGTCTCACACGGCTTCAGGAACCCTTTAAATTTCTTGCTGCCGCCAAAATAAGCCCGGTAAAACTGAAAATAAACAGTGGCAATCAGAAAACTCCCTAAAAAAGAAAGCATTTTTGGCTATCATCAAGTTATCTGAGTGTCGTATGTGGTCCTGTTGAAATTTTTATGGAGACAGAATAAGATAATCATGGTGGTTAAACAGGCGGACATATACACCAACTAAACGCTGCGCCTCCCTCTCTTACTGGGTCCACATAATATCAGCGCCTTGGCACGTCAATGTCATGGCATTAAAGCTGAGTGGTGACCATTTCGGTTGCATAATTATAAATTTAAAATGTCCATAATGTCAAGATGTCATAGATGCTCCAAATAAATATTTTTCATTTCATTTCACTTAAACAAATACAGAACAAAGTATCTTTTGACTAAAGTCTGTTTGAGGCCAAAATAGCAATGTCAGTTGCATCGTTGTGTTACGACAGTAAGAGTTAAGATAGTTAACTGACTATCTTATCTCTTGTCTGTCTATAAGGAACACCTTTTGTAGTTGAGGTTCTGGGTTAAAGTGCGTTCCCCCCTTCGGTGTCAACACCATCTACTATGGCGTTTGTACAGTCGGCGGCAGATCAACCTACCCAAATCTGTCAAATTTCTCCAATGAATATTGATCCATAAAACCAAAACATTAAGTTCAAAATTGATTGTAGAAATTTGACAGTTTTGGGTAGGTTGATCTGCCGCCGTGTGTACAATAAACGTATAAAAATCTAAGATCCATATTATTTTTCTACTTATTTTTGAAATTTTAATATAATCACAGGAGAGAGAATGTACAATCTATCATTATAAACAACTTGACTTAACAATCAAAATATTAACTAGGTATAATATGTATTACCCATTACTAATCGTGGTTGTCTAGAATATACATTTCATACCTTAAACGCCTTAGCAATAAAGATCTTTTTTCAAAAGACAACATTGACAAATTTTAGTGATAATAATCTTGATACTTCTGATTAATAAAACCTGTAAGTAATACAATAAGGTGTGTATCAAAACAAAACTATACAGAAAAGGTGTTAATTTTAAACATATTTCCGGTTGCAGACATTTATTTAAGTTATCTTTGAAAGATCCGATTTAATATCGAGTTACTAATATACAGAGGTTGATACGATAATCGATTGCTTGTCATCGATTAAAATATTGTTATCGGAATTAATGGTAGCATGAAATTGAATGCGGTAGGTTAGTTTTGACGAGATTTTTTTTTTATAAATACCTATTCGATTAAAAATCATCACCAGCTCGTTTTGTGTCCTCACTGCTGGTGTTGGGAACTCCACCAGGAGAACAGGCCAAAACCACTCGGGGCCAGTGCGGATTGGTGGTAGTTGACGACTGCTAATGCAGCCAGGACCAACAGCTTTACGTGCCTTCTGAAGCACGGAGGAGGTCGAAGTGCCAATTTTTTGGTCACCCATCCGATGACCGGCCATTATGAAAGTTGCTCAACTTCAGCATTCTCAGTCTGACCATTGCTCCTTTCACGTCAATACTACACACACTCCTAACCCTGTTCGGTAGTCCGTCAATAACTTAAAGTTTATCTTGTAATCAAATTAAATTAAATGGGTATACTAACGATAATTAAGTATCAGCACCTTTCAATTGATTGGGAAAAGATCACTAAATGCTTTTATTGGTTAGGTGTAAATTAAATTGATTCTTATCAACAACGGTTACTGTTGATCAATGAAGGTGCACCCTTACTTTTAAAAAAAACCGGCCAAGTGCGAGTCGGACCCGCACACGAAGGTTTCGGTACCATTATCTATACAAACGGCAAAAAAAATCATGTCGGTTGTATGGGAGCCCCACTTAAATATTTATTTTATTCTCTTTTAGTATTTGTTGTAATAGCGGCAACAGAAATCTGTGAAAATTTCAACTTGCGGTTTACGATTTATGACGTATTGGAGAAATGAAGTTTCTTTTACCATATTACAAAAAAACTAATTACTAGTAGATCTCGTTCAAACCAATTTTCGGTGGAAGTTTGCATGGTACATCATATATTTTTTTTAGTTTTAGCATTCTCTACATTTGGAAGTAACTGGGGGACACACGTTTTACCACATTGAAAGTGTCTCTCGCGCAAACTATTCAGTTTAGAAAAAAATGATATTAAAAACCTCGATATCATTTTTGAAGACCTATTCCATAGATAGGTTTGCTGAAAAAAAATTTTTGAGTTTCAGTTCTAAGTATGGGGAACCCCCAAAATTTATTGTTTTTTTCTATTTTTGTGTGAAAATCTTAATGCGGTTTACAGAATACATCTACTTACCAAGTTTCAACAGTACAGTTCTTATAGTTTCGGAAAAAAAGTGGCTGTGACATACGGACGGGCAGACAGACAGACAGACATGACGAATCCATAAGGGTTTCGTTTTTTGCTATTTGGCTACGGAACCCTAAAAAAGGTCTCGTTTCTTATAATGTAGTACCATAAATTGAGTATTGTAGACATATAACTGCCTCTGTGGTCTAGTTTGGCAAGATCACCGGTTTAGACCTAGAGGTCCCGGGTTCGATTCCCAGCGGGGGGTACATGTTTGTGTACTCGGTTTGGTTGGTGGTAGGACTTGTTTGTCCGCCTGGCTAGCTACCACCATCTTATCTAAATATGTCACCGTAACATCAATGTTTGTAGCATTGTTGTGTTCCGGCAACTTTAAATAGATAAGATAGCCAATCCCTCAGCAGCTGAGGATCCCGGGTGAAGTGCGCTTTCACCATTGGCCTTTATCATCACTTAACATCAGGTGAGATGTAGGCACATTGCTTACCCATAAGATATCAAAAAAATTTATAGTATAATTGTACTTAACGTATGCTTAGGATTATTTCTAGAAGCACATTTTTTTTCGCCTTAGATCTGCCTTGTATTATCAGGTGAAGTAAGAAACGCCTCAGCAATGAAAAGAAATCACAGAATCTCCCCGTTAAACCAACAAAGAACTTCCACAAGTACGTACAGGATTTCAACAAAAAATGTGTGACGCAAAACGATGCGAAGGAAACAATGCGGATACACAGGAGAAAGGGACGGAAAGATCGCCCCCAAGATAACTCTCTATTCGGGAATTGTTCAAATCATAACGTGGATACACTGACAGTGACAAACGCGCTGTGCCTCCGGAGAGGAAGCTGGCGTGTGATGCAAGTCACGAGAAAAAAGAAGACATTTACCGAAGCAAATAGACCTTTTATATTTTCTCCTCATTAAGTCAAGGAGCGTTTCTCGTACCATTCATCATCTGGACGCGCTCATAGCTCACCCTACTATCTCCACTTAAATCTTCCTCCTTGCAGCACTAACATGTATGCCGATTCTTTTACTGTACAAGCAACAAATACTACGAGAATGTCGCACTGTTAAAAAACAACTAAAAAATCATCTACTATCGGTAACCTGAGTGGCACTGAATCTCGTTATGTTTTATTTATAGTATAAATATTATAATTAGTAGTTAATTACTATTATTACATATGTAGTTTAATGTGTGATTGTCTTTATACTAGCGGCTCGTCCCTGCTTTGCACAGGTGGACATTTTTTTTTAATATAGCCTTTGTTACTCAGCGCTAATGTAGCATTCTAATGGTGTAAGATTTTTTTAAATCGGTCTAGTAGTTTATGAGTTTATTCGTTGCAAGCATACATACGTACATATAAAGATACAAAGGTTTCCTCTTCATAATATTAGTTTAAATAAATATTATATTTTCTTAATAGTTCTGTGAGCAGTAAGTCTAACAAAAAAAAATCTCTTTTTAGAGATAAGTTAACCTGTACTATTGCGATCCGAAATGTTAACCATTGTAAATGTTTATTTGTGTACGAACTAATAAATACTTAACTAAATAAAATAAATTTCATTTTGATGATTCTTCGGTGGCCCCACTCGGCCACTTGGCCGAAGGTCCTGAGTTTAGACAAAGTGTGGTTGTAATTTTTCGACGCACAGACGGAGTTTGTGATCACTCACTGCCCTGCATTTCGCTAACTTGGTGATTTAGCCAATACCCATCAATAGACTTGAATTCAATGATGGAGGCCTTTCAGCAGCTTGCAAATTATCTAAGAGTCGAAGAATAGTGGTGTGACTGGTGGTGTGATCACCACACCACAAAGCCACTTAGAATCTCGATTATCATTGACCCAAAGATCGGTAATTAACAAACGAATTAAGCAAAGGACATACGTTTACACGCAACCTAAAATACAAATCCTTAAAGAAATATTCATGTTCATTCATTCACCATACATTTGCAACAATATATTTGACTTCCAAATTCCCGTCACTTGTACCACACCACAAGCAATATATTCGCAATAAAACATCTTATGTTTCAAAGAAAACTAGGAAACGTACATAATTTTATAAAGCGAATAAAATGATAAATACTCGACTGTCACACACAGGATAATAATATATAACTGGATGCAGACGGAATTTTAATACTTGTGTTCAAGTTACTATTAATTAATTGTCTGAGAGAAAGATAATGTTTTATATGACGCGAGCGACGCAACGGTGTATGATGAATTGGTGATATATGTGTATTTGATGGTGATGTATGTATTTGTTTTTAGTTTGGTGTACCCACTCTGTAAATTACTGTGTTTAATCTTCATAATTATCTTACTTACTTACTTATTCCTTAGAGATAAAAGAAAGCTTGCCCTTGCTGAGTTTCTTGCCGGTTCTTCTCAGTACAAGGTACAAGCCCTGTGTAGACTTACGAACCGATGGCATAGTGACATTCATAAGAGCTATTTGTAGCCCAAACTGAATAAATTATTTTAAAATTTAAATCTATGAATATAGTATTCATTTAGTTTTATTTCAAATATTTAGTATAGATATATGAAAAAAAATGTGTTATTTTGTTTTTACATTTTTATCGTCTACTAGAATAGGCACTATAATATTTTTATTTTTTATTATTCCATCTCATGTCATTCCATTCCAATTCATGCCATTCCATTCCATGTCATGCTATTTCATAACATCTCATGCCTTTCCATTTCGTCTTATGCCATTCCATTCCATCTCCTGCCATTCCATTCCATCTCATGCCATTCCATTAATATATTTTTTAAATTGTTTGTTTAAAAGTAAAAATTAAAACAAAAAAAATATACACACTGTGTATTAAACTCTGTCAACAATCTTTACATAAACAAAGAAGGAATTGTTTTTTCACTCACCCATCTTAGCACCGGCATGTTATTTGTCACTCAACGTTCATGATTATAGCCCAACCTAGCTTAAGCCTATCTCCAGACACACTTCACTGTTAGTATCAGGTGGGATCCTATTAAGTTACTGAGGTGGATCGGCACAAGCGCAGCGAAGGAGCTAATGAAATCATAATATTTTACACAATACTGCAATCTCGAGTACGCCGGGCTGCGCAGAATTAATCCGGGATTATTAACGGAGATCGAATTAAAATTTTGCTTTCAAAACATTCGCCACAAGACTTGGTAGATAGACAGATGGATAAAGTCTTTATTTGGTAAGCGTTTTTTGAGTGACTATTCTTATTGTATGACATGTACTTTATGTGCCTTACAAATAAACAAAGAATGAGCTCCTAATAGTTATTCTGAGGTTTGTCTCTTTTACTAATCTGAAATGAAGTTTAAGTGACGGGAACAAAACACTACACACGCTGTTCATTTATAAGGGGGTATGAGTTTTATGAGTTTTATTGTTTTGAGAAAGTTTGCCCCTTATATGACTTTTATAGAGTCAGTCACCCTTTGATGCATCACCGGGCTTTTTGGGGGCGGCGAGAAACTTGAAGGGTTCCGAGCCATAAATTGCTCAAAACTAGTAAACTAGATTAGGATTCTTAAAAACAAGGCTATTAAAAAATTGTTTTTCAGTGTATATATAGGGTCTAACAATATCAATAAGCGAACGTTTAAGGGGAGCATCTATACATCACACTGAGCATGCTCACCAAAGGAGAATGGCGAGTTTGGCCTTGACTAGCTCTAAAGTAGAAATATACATTAAAAAAAGAATTATTTTAGACGTTTTAAAAAACATAGTCCATTATTTTTTTAAACTTGTCATATTGCTAAAATATCAAAAAACCTTTTAGTAATTTTAAAGTGTAAATTATCGTATTTTGAACGTTACTCTAAAGTCTGTTCATTACGTTCCGTTACACTGTGCGTTACACCATAATTTATTTATCGACAGATATAAAGAGCTACATTTAACTAAAAAGTAATGCGATTAACTTATATTAGTTTTGTAAGATAACAGTTTAACATACATTCCAAAACGTTTATTAGTGTACAATTCTGTAGGATATGCTAAATATGCTTAAATAATTACTTACGATTTTGTGTTTTTACTTTGTAAAGGAACACTACGAATGTCAATGTCAAATAAACGTCATGTCTGTCACTGACAGTCGCTAGAAGTAGGTAGGTACCTACTTATTTTTATCTAAGAACCACTTTTACCACTGTCGAGCAAAACTTATCCAGAGGATAAAAACCAGTCCATTGCTTTCTTTCATTTTTTACATAGACCTAACTACCTTACGGGCAATTTTTTCTCGATAGTGGCGAAAAAGGGTACCTTTAAGCTAAAAGTTAGTTTAAAAAATGAAAAGATTTTACCTAGGTACTTATTAAATAAGTAGGTAGGTACTTACTTACTTTTTTTTACATATTTAGAGTCTACACAGAGTAAATACCCATACGCTCGGCGCTCTGGCGGCTAAGTGCGCTGACGCGCTGTAAAATAAAAAGCATCGTAGTTTTTGATGTTTCTGTCATCAATTACCTAGTCTTTTTTTAAGCAAAAATCTTATTCTTTAGGGTATGCCATTACTTTTATTTATTTATATTTTTACAAAAAATATACATAGTTAGTATAGTTTGATAGCAACCAAATACGCACACCAATATTGATTTTAAGTGTCTGCAAATTGAACGGATAATTTTTGATTCAAAATTGACATATAACCTAAAAAGGTTTCAAATTATAAATAATAAAACTGACAAGTTTTATGTTGCTTTTTGTTTTTGAAATACCTCCTTTGGTCCAAAACTACAGGCTCGTTACTGAGATAATCAACAAAACATTATCATAATTCACCAAAAAATACACCCTTTCCAAACCCGTACAGCTGTACTACACGCACAGAAAGATAGCCGTGTGTATGAATGTCATACAATCTTTTTATTGGCGCTTGCGTGCGTGTTAGTAAAGATACAGCATGTTTTATGATGTGCATTATTTTAATTGATTTAGTTTGTTAGAAAACATAACTTTGAAAAATCACTATAAAACTGGAGCCCATTTTATGTCATTGTATTCAGAATGATGTCTAGATACCGCCCTTAAACGTTCGCTTATTGATTTTGTTAGACCCTGTACATGGCTCGAAACTATTAATCCCGTATTGCAAACATAGACAACCTGTCACGGTTTCGGAATCTCGCAACGGCTACGGCTGCGCTCGGGCTGTTCCGAGCTGTTCCGAGCTGTTCCGAGATCCGTGTCCGTGCAAGGGGTCTGTGTATGCGTTGCTCGTGCGCGGTATGTATTAAGCTTACCTTCTGAGTAGGGTTGCCAACTATACTGTTAAAAACAGTACTATACTGTTAAAACAGTACTATACTGTTAAAAACAGTACTATACTGTTAAAAACAGTACTATACTGTTAAAAACAGTATTATACTGTTTTTCACTACATTATACTTTTACATTATAGGCATTATAGGTGCTTCGGAAGCCACGTAAAGCCGTTCGTCCCGGTTGCATTAGCAGTCGTTAAGTTAACAACTACCAATCCGCACTGGGCCCACGTGGTGGTTTATGGCCCGTTCTCCCCGTGCTGTTTCCATCTGTAGGGACGGCTCGTGCCTCAGCAGTGGAAACATAAAATGAGCTGATAATGATTATACTTTTTACTGTTTAACAAAAATAAGGTATACAAAATACTGTTCAAAATGCTTAACACTACAAGTTTTAGACTTAGACGCTTACACATTTTTTTTTATTTAGTCAGAGGGCGCTCAGTCCAGCACAGCCACAAACAATTACAATAATGGAGTCCCAGAACGAATCTTCTGTAAAATACTGTTCATTATTCTAAAATACTGTTTAATACTATTCTCAGACCTAAATATATTTTGTTTCTTGTAAAAAGAGTTGGCAACCCTACTTCTGGGTTTCCTTATTCAATGGCCCAACCCTAGACGATCAAAGGCCGACAATTATAACGGAATAAAATGAATATTCAACGCTTGACCGACGTGAAATGTTGGCATAATTTTCAATGGAACTATGTACACACGGGTGCACATCATACTACCATAAACTATCAAAATTCTTCAATAGAGTTTGAACTGTAAGTATTAGGAAATATGGTTGAATATTTATTGAAGAAATTTGACAGTTTTGGCTAGTGTGATGTGCTGGCGTCTGTACCTTGTTAATTCTATTTAGTATACCTGTGTCAATGAAACACAATTTAATTAATGCCCAGATAGTAACAGGGTTTCCGCGAGAGAAATAGTCCCTTAATATTGTGTTGTTACTTGTGCCCGCGTGGTGGTTTATGGCCCGATCTCCCTATCCATCCATAGTGATAGCTCGTGCCCATGCAGTGGGGACATGAAATGAGCTGGTGATTGTGCTATTGCTGTTAAAGCGTTTTGTTTATGGACGAAATTGTGGTAAATAAAATAAATAAGTTCCATGCGAGCAAAAATTCCTTTTCATGCTTGTTTGAAAGTTGATTATAAAAATACTTATAGCCTTCTTATTATCCAACAAATACTGCTTAGACCAATCCGAAAGAGCCCGTATTAACACGTTGACAGTCCTATGACCCCATATTACACCCATACGTCCCTGACCACATATGGGTTCATCGGACTTAGACTTTTTCTTCCTTAATTTTAAAGCGAACTTATGATTATGGTTTTTGTTATTTTGTGGACTTATGAGGGAAGATGGAAATATATTATGTCGAAAAGTTATTTTCCTGGTAAGTTTAATAAAACCAACTGTAATAACCTATTAATTTCTTTGGACTTATCGGGTGGTCAGACCATTTTGTATGGGGACTGTTAACGTGTCTCAATTTCGAACTGCAGTCTGTTCCTTGGGCTTACCCATCTCTTGATGGTAAAGTGATTATGAGGTTGTAGATGATAGCGCACTTTTCCCAGAATTTTCAACTACTGAGAGACTGACCTATGTATATTCATCATCATCATCATCAGCTAATTTTATGTCCCCACTGCTGGGGCACGAGCCTTCCCTATGGATGGATAGGGAAAACGGGCCATAAACCACCACGCGGGCCCAGTGCGGATTGGTGGTTGTTAAAGACTGCTAGTGCAGCCTTCCGAAGAACGGAGGAGCTCGAGATGATAAAACTTTGGTCACCCATCCGATGACCGGCCTATGCGAAAGTTGCTTAATTTTAGCAATAGCAGACCGGGCGTTTTAACTACTGCGCCATCGAGCTCCTTCGAATATACATTGTATTAACAGAAACTGCTGATGTTATTGTTACGATAGATTTACTTAAGACTAGTTGTCGCCCGTGACTTCGTTCGCGAAGTCTACACTATCTCACAGGAACTTGTTACCGGGATAAAAAGTATTCCATATCCTAGTCCAGGTCATGGTCTGTCTATGTGCAAAGTTTCATCCAAATCCGTTCAGCCATTTTCATGTGATGCGCGGTCAAATAAACAAACAAACAGATAGACAGATATACAAACAAAAATTCTAAAAACTGTTGGAACGTGTTTTGTTATCGATTGTAAGTATCCCCAGCCAACTTTTTTTCGATTATCTTCCGTGTACAGACTTTCGGCCTTCTGTAGCTTTATTATATAAATAGATGGACGTAACCAGCCAGATAGACTATCTATCTGGCTGGTTACGTCCATAACGTCCGTTACGTCGGCGTCGTCGTATTATTTCTATACCTGGCTTTTACCGACCCCGAACCCCTCTGAATCTGGGACCGGGGTGATGTGCTAAGCTTTTATTTACCATTCGATCATGTTAACGAAAACGAGATTTTCAACTCTACTCGTTTGTCACTAGAAGACGCGCGCAAAGCGAGTACTATATTTCCCCTTGAGTATGTCATTGTTATTGTTTAACCCTATACTTGGCAGTGTTTTTTTTTGTGGAATTAAATATATTTTTTGTATAAAATGTGTTCTTTTTTCACTACTCGAATTTTTTTGAAAGTTAAGTGTCTCAAATAATCTACTATGCCAAAAATAAGGTTAATAGTGTCGTAACTATTTTACTGTATGTTTAGTCTTTAGTACTCTTTTCTTTGTTGAAGTGCACACTTTTTAAACTTTTTTTTGTGTTTTCTCCTTCTACGGGCCTGCTGGAAGAAATGTCACTGGGAAATAAGCAGCGCTCTTGTACTTATCTATTCTTACTATGTTCTCCCTTCTGTTTGTTTGTGTGTAGGTAAATACATTATATATAGACGCTACTTGCTTTAGTGCCATCCAAATTATGGTTATCAATAATGAGATCCAATGGACAATTAAACTTTCACTCAGTCAGCACACTGTAGTCTAACCACTACATCGCAGTTTAGTTTTAAAACTTTCATTTAAATTTATTCAACAGTTTCCTAACCGTTGTACAAAACCTTTGCTACCTTTACGTTCGTCCATTTCACGTATATTTTTAATTGGAATCCATTAAGTATTAAAATATGTTTATCAGAACTTTTAACCCATTCATGGTAAGCCCTAATTAATTCTGTTATCGTTTCCAACTTACCCTAAAATGTCAGTGGAACTAAAATGAGGGCGTCCACAGAGAGGTAACCCGTTTGAAGGCGGTTGCCGCTTGAGGTATAACCCTATATGTTTCAAGATACCTCTTGGGGCCTAAATGGACTTTGGCGAAACGGTAGTGTTGTGTGTTCGTGTTAGGGTTAATATAATTTTGCTGTCTTAAAATTAATGTTGATATGTTAGGTGAATCGCTTGAGAGTTTCCGTATTTTAGATTAATCTAATACTCGCTCGTTCGTTTAATACGTGATTTTTCGATTCTTTTACATTTATTCTATATACATTTAATGGATAGTCATAATTAAGTAGGTTTGGAGGATTGTTTGTGTATTCTTTCAATTGTATGTTTCTTTCTCTTTTGCTATAGTTTCTAAGATCCATATAAGAAATATCTATGTACATTCATAAACAAGTCACTCAGCCGACTGTACAACCACTAACCACTAACTAAGATAAAATAAAATAAAATAAATATACTTTTCACTTCTCATGCTCGTAAAGTTGTTCTTTAAGTCGAGAGAAGGCTGCATAAAATGAGTTTTTATGCTCTTGTGCATAAAGTAATTTCTTCTTCTAAGACTAAGGCAATTAGGCCTTACAGCCACATACACAATACACCTTCATTTAATTGATATATTTTTATGAGATTTAGGTAGATCTAAATACAAATTTACGATTAATACGGGCTTGCATTTACGTAAAAAAAATATAACGCAAATATTTATAATAACTTGGCATTGCGGCTCAGACCATAGTGGAACGTCACGTAGTTGAAAATTAAAAAAAAATATGAAGAAAAATTGTGTGGCGGGAAGCTAATTATTCGTCATTTAATTACATTATAATTTTTTTTTGTATTTGCTTTAATTCTTGTTTTATTTCCTTGCAATCGAAGTGAAAAGCAGAGTGTAAAACTCGAGTATAAAACTCATTTTACCCTCGACGTGACTATCCACCCTCGCCGTACCGGCTCGGGTGTCTATATGCACGTCTCGGGTAAAATGGCTCGTTTTATGCTCTTGTTGTACAATCTACTATTATTGTAGGTACATACACCAAAAACTAAAACATTGAACAAAAAAGAAATATATTAAAGTACACGTGCAAAATGAGTCTTATCACTAAAAGTGATCTCTTCCAGACAACCTTTGTACTGAGCTTTCAATACATATATATATATCACAACAGCAACAACCGAACGCAACAAAACCACTAACCAACCGGTGACTGCGCACGGAACAACGAAACGCCAGTCAACAGTATGCTATTCCGTTTATTTGAACGCAACCGATAAAGATGGCGGCGGCGGGGCGCTAATGAGCTCGATTGGCGCGAAATCACGAACAAAATGAACGCCCCGGTGACAAGTTCACTGCGTGCCAACATCGGCTCAACTGATATTATGACAGAATAAGCTTGTGCCAGCGAAGTGTGTTGTACGGTTATAATCTGCATTAATACTTTTTTTTTTCCTTTAGTTGATGACTTCGTGCGATTAGCACATTTAGTCAGTGTCAAAGTAATTTTTCTTACAAGTAATACATAAATATACAAATCCTTCCAGTAGGTACATAATGATGATGAATGATAATAGAAAGGAGAAGTGAGAAATAATATACCCCCCAACCCCTCGAGTATCTCAGTAAAGATGTGGGGCTTTACTAAGTCCTGGGGCAGACTTCTTGAGAGAATTTAAAAGTGAAGTTGCACTGTTTTGTTTCATTTTCCAACACTAATGCACACTCACGAACACTTAACGGTTAATATCCACCATTATTTCACATTAACATTCGACATAACACAAATTTTAGAAAATAAAACAAAATCGCAGACGTGACTCTTTACTTTCCCGCCAAGAAGTCGCATTAATACTTTATTTATTATTTAATGTTTTTTGTTTTTTTTTCTACATTGGAGTGTCCTATTCTAACACCATCCCAAACACATGTATATTTGTAATTAGTTAGTCACTAATTATTAATAATGTTTAAATGTGTGTGTCAGCTGGAAACAGCGAGTGGATGTGTGTTTTAAATTAAAAATACTTGCTAATATATAATCCAAATTAAAAAAATAACTGTTTGAAATATTAATTCAACAATGATAAGAAGGTGTTTTTAAAATCCTCATATAAAACACGTTTGTAACGATCAGAAACAAAATGTGTAACACAGTCGACTTTAATATCATACGCTAGATATGCTTCAAATCACAACAGCAACAACCAAACGCAACAAAACCACAATCAACCGGTAATTGCGCACTGAACAACGAAACGCCAGTCAACAGAATGCTAATCCGTTTACTTGAACGCAACAGATAAAGATGGCAGCGGGGCGCTAATGAGCTCGATTGGCGCGAAATCACGAACAAAATGGACGCCCCGGTGACAAATTCACTGCGTGCCGACGTCGGCTCAACTGATTTACGATGCCATGGCATTCGGAATTGGAACGACAGACAAAAGGCTGGTTGGTATCTACAGCCTCATGGTTGGTATACGTACCTCGTATACCGTACGTAACGTACGTTGGTATTCTCACTGTACCTTACCTAAATATACGTCATGTACTGTGTACTAAGGAAAGTAGGCTTATCATCACTACATAGTATAAAACAAAGTCGCTTCTCGCTGTCCGCTGTATGTATGTATGTGTGTGTGTGTGTGTGTGTGTGT
The DNA here is from genome assembly GCA_947562085.1 of Eudonia lacustrata. NCBI lineage: Eukaryota > Metazoa > Arthropoda > Insecta > Lepidoptera > Crambidae > Eudonia > Eudonia lacustrata. The sequence continues at coordinate 8,661,578 of OX387332.1, forward strand.
GTGTGTGTGTGTGTGTGTGTGTGTGTGTGTGTGTGTGTGTGTGTGTGTGTGTGTGTGTGTGTGTGTGTGTGTGTGTGTGTGTGTGTGTGTGTGTGTGTGTGTGTGTGTGTGTGTGTGTGTGTGTGTGTGTGTGTGTGTGTGTGTGTGTGTGTGTGTGTGTGTGTGTGTGTGTGTGTGTGTGTGTGTGTGTGTGTGTGTGTGTGTGTGTGTGTGTGTGTGTGTGTGTGTGTGTGTGTGTGTGTGTGTGTGTGTGTGTGTGTGTGTGTGTGTGTGTGTGTGTGTGTGTGTGTGTGTGTGTGTGTGTGTGTGTGTGTGTGTGTGTGTGTGTGTGTGTGTGTGTGTGTGTGTGTGGTGTGTGTGTGTGGTGTGTGTGTGTGTGTGTGTGTGTGTGTGTGTGTGTGTGTGTGTGTGTGTGTGTGTGTGTGTGTGTGTGTGTGTGTGTGTGTGTGTGTGTGTGTGTGTGTGTGTGTGTGTGTTGTGTGTGTGTGTGTGTGTGTGTGTGTGTGTGTGTGTGTGTGTGTGTGTGTGTGTGTGTGTGTGTGTGTGTGTGTGTGTGTGTGTGTGTGTGTGTGTGTGTGTGTGTGTGTGTGTGTGTGTGTGTGTGTGTGTGTGTGTGTGTGTGTGTGTGTGTGTGTGTGTGTGTGTGTGTGTGTGTGTGTGTGTGTGTGTGTGTGTGTGTGTGTGTGTGTGTGTGTGTGTGTGTGTGTGTGTGTGTGTGTGTGTGTGTGTGTGTGTGTGTGTGTGTGTGTGTGTGTGTGTGTGTGTGTGTGTGTGTGTGTGTGTGTGTGTGTGTGTGTGTGTGTGTGTGTGTGTGTGTGTGTGTGTGTGTGTGTGTGTGTGTGTGTGTGTGTGTGTGTGTGTGTGTGTGTGTGTGTGTGTGTGTGTGTGTGTGTGTGTGTGTGTGTGTGTGTGTGTGTGTGTGTGTGTGTGTGTGTGTGTGTGTGTGTGTGTGTGTGTGTGTGTGTGTGTGTGTGTGTGTGTGTGTGTGTGTGTGTGTGTGTGTGTGTGTGTGTGTGTGTGTGTGTGTGTGTGTGTGTGTGTGTGTGTGTGTGTGTGTGTGTGTGTGTGTGTGTGTGTGTGTGTGTGTGTGTGTGTGTGTGTGTGTGTGTGTGTGTGTGTGTGTGTGTGTGTGTGTGTGTGTGTGTGTGTGTGTGTGTGTGTGTGTGTGTGTGTGTGTGTGTGTGTGTGTGTGTGTGTGTGTGTGTGTGTGTGTGTGTGTGTGTGTGTGTGTGTGTGTGTGTGTGTGTGTGTGTGTGTGTGTGTGTGTGTGTGTGTGTGTGTGTGTGTGTGTGTGTGTGTGTGTGTGTGTGTGTGTGTGTGTGTGTGTGTGTGTGTGTGTGTGTGTGTGTGTGTGTGTGTGTGTGTGTGTGTGTGTGTGTGTGTGTGTGTGTGTGTGTGTGTGTGTGTGTGTGTGTGTGTGTGTGTGTGTGTGTGTGTGTGTGTGTGTGTGTGTGTGTGTGTGTGTGTGTGTGTGTGTGTGTGTGTGTGTGTGTGTGTGTGTGTGTGTGTGTGTGTGTGTGTGTGTGTGTGTGTGTGTGTGTGTGTGTGTGTGTGTGTGTGTGTGTGTGTGTGTGTGTGTGTGTGTGTGTGTGTGTGTGTGTGTGTGTGTGTGTGTGTGTGTGTGTGTGTGTGTGTGTGTGTGTGTGTGTGTGTGTGTGTGTGTGTGTGTGTGTGTGTGTGTGTGTGTGTGTGTGTGTGTGTGTGTGTGTGTGTGTGTGTGTGTGTGTGTGTGTGTGTGTGTGTGTGTGTGTGTGTGTATGTTTTTTGCGCTTACATTGCAAACGCTGGCTGAACCCTACGAGATAGATCAGAATAATGTACTACAAACTACAGTATGTCACCTTAAGAAGGTCTACAAAAAAGTCCGCAATGATAAATATGTATATCTCTCAGGGATAACCCACAATAATATTTTTTTATCCTTAACTTTTTACAACAAATAATGACATATTTACGAAGCGATTTTGAGCAATACAGCATTAATTGTTATCCAATTAAGTACCTTAAGTACATTGTGCATTTAATATAGATCAATATGGCCCTTTACAGCGAAGATATTACAGATTTAAAATGCAGGGACATAGCGGTTGCGTGTATTAGCATTGCACCCGTGCGAAGCCGGGGCGGGTCGCTAGTTGGCTTATAAAAAGAAAACTTTATGGTTGATTGTTTACGTGAGAAGGACGGGAACAGGGTGTCAAGTGCGAGTTTCATTCGCCATTAGATCGCGTTAACGAAAACGTGTATTTGTATGGCAAAACGTTAAGAGAGGCCGCGCACTAGGCAGCCAGACATGTTGAGCAACCAGTTCAGAGCAGCCACAACTGGCCAGTCGTGATAATATTGTCAAGCGGAATAAACGTAGAGGACTTCTCTTTAATCCGCGTTCCCCATACTCGTCAGAAGTCATGTCCCATATGACTTTTCTTATTTCTACTTCTCTTATAAAATATTCAGTATCGAAACTCATTGCAAAACTTGTATTTGAACAAAACACGTCTGGCCGCTAGGACAAGTGCGCGGTTACTCCTTTCGTATGCCGCCAGGAGGCGCTGCTTCAATGGCATACTAATTTTCGTTTTCGTAAACGTAATCGAATGAATACGGATAGTACACAAAACTCACACTAGGCCCCCAGAGCAATGCAACAAATTTTCGGAATTTTCGGATGCTTTGTTACCTATTTACTTTACGTGTCTATTTACTTTGTAGTTATGGAAAGTAAGTCTAAATCCAAAGTAAGTCTTGTGATGTTGTGACGCGGGGGTTGAAATAGATACGACGAGTGTAGGTTCTTAACTGTCTTTATTTATGAAAAAATATTGCTTTTATACTGTTTCTAAACAAAGGAAAATATTAAAGTAATTAATAGTAAAAATGGACTTTGTTCAATCATATGATAGCATATTAGAAATACGTGCTATTTCAAGGTTACATGATTTGTGCATTTAATTTATATGGAACATATGTTGAGTTACAATATTATGTGTGAGTCATTTCCATATGATGTTATGTGGCGCACACTACTACACCTTCCCCCTTTTTAAAAAAAAATAAAAAATAAAACCTCTAGAACCCTTAAATCTATGCTAATCTCTATATTCTTATTTACTAAAATTACACCATATCGTGTTACAAACTTATTATTTAGTTTTACACACTTAAATAAATAGATGATTTAAAGTACTTAACTAACAAACATCCTGGCAGGGTCGCCATGTGATGTTGTGACGCGGAGGTTGAAATAGATACGACGAGTGTATGTTCTTAACTGTCTTTATTTATGAAAAAATACTGCTTTTATACTGTTTCTAAACAAAGGAAAATATTAAAGTAATTAATAGTAAAAATGGACTTTGTTTGAACAAAGTATGATTGATCATATGATAGAAATACGTGCTATTTCAAGGTTAGGTGATTTGTGCATTTAATTTATATGGAACATGTTGAGTTACAATATTATGTGTGAGTCATTTCCATATGATGTTATGTGGCGCACTCTACTACAGTCTTAATACAATACACATCTGAATTCGAAAATAAATATTGAAGATCAATTTAACACTAACAAGCAACTTTTATATAAGAATACATTATTACGAAACATTTTTAACACAAAAAACTGTGGAATACTGTTATTTGTTAAATAAGTGATTGTGTAAGAACTTTCATACTGATATGTTTATCCAATTAGTGTACAAATGGTGGGAGCGACAAATCTGACAGTTTTTATTTGTAGCGACGATGGATACGTAGTAGATACATATAGTGTTGTAATAATGTGATGTTTATTGGAAAACAAAAGAACAATCACGTAATAGGTAATTGCGCTTTAGTTTAATATTTATTTGAATGTTGACCCCCATCATCATCATCAGCTCATTTTATGTCCCCACTGCTGGGGATAAACGGCTATAAACCACCACGCGGGCCCAGTGCGGATTGGTGGTTATTAACGACTGCTAATGCAGCCGGGACCAACGGCTTTACGTGCCTTCCGAAGCAAGGAGGAGCTCGAAACGATAAACTTTTGGTCACCCATCCAATGACCGGCCTTTGCGAATGTTGCTTATCCTCAGCACTCGCAGACCGGGCGCGTTAACCACTGCGCCATCGAGCTCCTTATTCCTCATCTTCCTCATCACTCTCACATGAATCGTACATTGTTATTGGATTGATAAAATAGAGTTGCTACTTTCTTTAATAATTGTATGCTTGTGGAAAAATAACGTTAAATTCAAATATAATTCCTATTATACCTGCCTATCCACCATCTTGTAGGAGAGGCCTGCCTACACTGCGTCTTCCGATGCGCGATCGTAAGAACTATTTGGATAGACCTTATTAATTCAAAAAAATTATGTTTCTATTCTGTTTTATTCTACTTTGTTCTATTCATAATTTTTCCAGCAACTCTGATATATGTTTCTACTGTTAAATAAAGTCTACGAGTTTTATATTTCAACATCAACCGTTTCTAAAGGATTCATTTAAAGATCTTAAGTTCAGATTCTACACAAATCTACCGAAGCAAATCCATTATATTTTTTATGCTGAAATATAAAGTTTTGTGTCTTATAATGTTTTCATTTCCATCTAACTAAAGGTAAAGATAACATTGGTTATTTTCTTTAAAGAAAATGTATTTGAGACCAGACTATCAGATCTGTTATATCGTCTTCAATAACATTTTGCAGTACCTACACACGTCGACACTGCGTCTCATATAATTCTTTGGAGACATTTCTCATTGTAGGGTTGTCCAAATTGGACGTGATAATTAAACGATAAAGGTTATGTAGAGAAGTGGTCGCATAGAAGCTATCCAACTACTCACGATTAGCTAACACGATTTAGTAATCTAAGTACATTTCAATATGTTTATGTTATTGCCAAAATAAGGAAAGATTTTGCGTAGAAATACTCTGGTACAGTCAACAGCAAAGGTAACTGATGATTGGCCAAGTCTCAAAATATGAAATCAGTATGAAAATCAAAACTTTTTAAACGTATATCGAAAACCTTCGAGTGTCTACTAGTACCTGCAGACGTTGACTGTAGTTATATAGAAAATACCGACTTACACTATCGAAACTTAATTTTGAAATCTAGTAAACATCATCTACCTTTGCTGTTGACTGTACAGTCAGCGATGAAAGTCGCCGAATACTTAATTAAAAGTAACTTAACTTAACTAACTTATAGTATAAGTAGTTATTTAGACATGGTAATAATGGTATAGTGACTTTTTTATATCTGACGGGTGAGCGTCATGCTTCCATCTCACCTAATGTTAAGTGATGATAAGGCCAAATATGAAAGTGCACTTCGCCCGGAATCCTCAACTACTGAGGAGCACAACAATGCTACAACCATTGAAACTAGCTAGCCAGGCGGACAAACGAGCCCTACCACCAACTAAACCGAGTACACAAACATGTACTGGAAATCAAACACGAGATAACTGGATCTGAGAACAGCGATCTTAATGCTAAAGCGACATAAATGTGTCTTATTCTTATTCGAGTTTTTACTTTTTTTAACGAATCAAAACATACCTACAATTTATTTTAAAATATGTGGTACTACTTAAGCCTCTTCGGTTTGTGTTTTTTCCTAACAATAATATTTTTCCACGTTAACAATTAATGGGATCAAATGTTAATAACTAAATATACTATTATATTATAATTCGAAGAATCAACAATGTTCTGACAGTACGATCACACTTCCGAACATAACATAGAATTATTATTTTAAAACTGACAAAAAATTATTTGATTTGTAACTTTGAAATTTTTAATACGGTTGACAACCCTGGGAAACGTGCGCGCGGAATGAGCCATTTGTTGTGAATTAACGTGGTTTGCACTTTCATGAAGACAGATGTCGCTCTGTATCGGAGGAGACGATGTGAGATTTAATTTGTCTGGTACATTTTTGGGGGAGCGAAAAGATTGGTAATATAAATGTGTCAGTTAGGACAGAACAGTCGGAGAGACAGATACTTTTAAGGAAAAACTAAAAGACATCTTATTGGATTTTTGATACTTTGATGTTGCTAGTATGATAAATATCTGTGGTATGTGCATTACGTTAATGTTAATATTGGTATAATTTTAGGTACTTTGTTGATGTCTAATATACAATATGTAAAAAAAACCTGTCCGATCGCAAAAGGGTACATTGGTATACAAATATCAAAAACAAAAAAAAAACAAAAAAAAAATCATGAAAATAAGAGTTATCGTAATTTAAAACTCATGTTTTTCGTACCGAAATTGCTCAAATTACCCCAAATTCTAGCTAATAATGTGACAATACTTTCCATCAATAGCGGCGTCACCAAAGGTCCTTCAAGACGTGCCGACAAAAGTATTGCCATATAAGTTTTGTCGTCTAATAAAAATTTTATTTGGGTAAATTTTTTCCACTTAACTTTTTAAAATGATTACGGGAATATCTAATAACACCTTAAGGAATCGTACAGGATTTTTTACATATTGTAGGTATGTGTTGTTCTGATTTGACTACGACACACTATGTCAGTATTTTAATAACAATGTTCTTAAGTAAGTGAACAAAAATGTCTTTTTTGAGAATAAATTTATTTTGACCATAACCTTATTATTTCTTAACATAAGGGTTTTCTTATATACCTGCAGGAAACATCATAAATATTCAAAAAAGCCTTGTTGAGAAGATAATGTTTCCAACAAAAAAAAACAAGAAATTAAATTGTAGCAAGCAGCAAAGTTTTGGGAAAGTCTTTTTGATGTCGTCCTTAGGCTTTCGCAAACAAGAGTTAAGAGTCGAGAGCTATCTTTGGAGTGCCGTAAGTTATAAAAGACAGCGAACATTCAAGTTGCAATATTATACGAGCTAAACCTTACCCCCTCTAACTAAATTACTTAAGTTTACGCGAACACTACATTGAAATGAAACAACTTTTACGGATCTACGAGCGTTTATTTTACACATTATTTATTTAATGTTTATCCTGACGTTTCGAACCCTTTGCAGGGTCCGTGGTCACAGGGAGGGGGAGGGATAAGTAATGTGTAAAATAAACGAGAGTAGATCCGCAAAAGTTGTTTCATTTTAAATTAGGTACTTAACCCAATTAATCTAACCGCCTTTGTGGTTCAGTGGTTAAGACTACTGATCTCAGACCCCGAGTCGCCGGGTTCGTTTCCTAACGTAAAGTACAGTTAGTAAAATAATATAATATAGTAATATTATATAGGTGACAATATTAAAATTTATGATGGTGTGAATACAACGAATTTGCTTTTTTTTATATAATCATTCATCATCCATCTCACCTAATGTTAAGTGACGATAAACCGAAGGTGGAAGCGCACTTCACCCGGAATCCTCAACTACTGAGGCACTGGCTATCTTGTCTCTAGCTGCCGGGACACAACTATGCTATGAGCATTGATGTTATAGCAATATAATTAGGTAAGATGGTAGCTAGCTAGCCAGGCGGACAAACAAGCTTTACTACCAGCGAAACCGATAACACAAACATGGAATTCACCCGCTCGGAATCGCACCCAAGACCTTTGGGTCTAAACCGGTGGTCTTAACCACCTTGCTTTTGTTAACATATTCTTGAGCAGCCATTTTCCAAAAAAAAAACAGAAAACAGTTTATCAGAGTTCTCATGACTTACACCAAAAACAAATGAGGTGGAAGCAGCTATTATGGAAATGGGAAATAGGTCTCGACGTTCGGAATACGTCAATTTTGATGTTTGTATGTTTTCTATTTCTGTCTCTGAGTATGGGCGCTGAGAGCTTATTGTATTTCATTGTGCACATCTTCTATTTTGTTAAGAGGTGAATCTGAATTCCCTTCAGCATACTTGGGAAACAATAGGGTTATGTGAAGTTCACTTGCTTGAAAATCTCGATGGCGCAGGTTGAAAGCGTTTAATCTGCGTTTGCCTAAGTGTCGTAAAGGCTGGTCATCGAATGGGTGACTTCTATCCTCCTCTCAGGCTCTTCCGTGCTTCAGAAGGCACGTTGGTCTCGGCTGCATTAGCAGTCTTACAGCTACCAAACCGCAGGTCCGTGTGGTGGTTGCAGTCGTTAAGGAGGTCGACTAAATTGAAAAATATGTATGAAAAGTAAACAAACTCAACATTTCGTAGTCCCCTGATTCCTCCTCCAAAACTGAACCGATTTAATTATTTTTTTCATTAAAATTAAAAAAAGGCTTTGGCTGGCCCCTATGTTTTCCTTTTTTTCATAAATTAATTATTCAAAAAGATATGAACCTTTAAGAACCATAAAAATTGGCCAGATTTTACGCTTTATTTCTCAAATTTGACAAGATTATTATAAAAAAAGCAAAACATAAGGATACTGCCAAAGCTTTTCTTTAATTTTTATTGAAAAAAGTAATTAAATCGCTCCAGTTTTAGAGGAGAAATCAGGAGACTACGAAACGTTGATTTTGTCTACTTTTCATACATATTTTTCAATTCAGTCGACCTTAGTATTTCCTCTTAACAACCACCGCAGCGCACTGGGCTTGCGTGGTGGGTATAGCCAGTTCTCCCTCTAGTTTCCATCTATAGGGAAAGCTCGTGCCTTCACAGTGGAGACATATTAATGAGCTGGCGATGATGATAATTCGATGGAGTTCACCTATGTAAGAAGAGAATTCGGTAGCATGCTCATCTTAATCCTCTAGTGCCTTACACATAAACAAAGAATAAGGTCCTAATAGTTATTCCGTTTTGTTCCTGTCATGTAAATGTCATTTCAAATTAGAGTAAAAGAGACAAAACACGGAATAACTATTCGGAGCTTATTCTCTGTTTATTTGTAAGGTATAAATAATGTTTACTAAAATGTGATCATTGTTCACTCCACCCAGTCTTATCTACGGAAGAATCTGATGCAATATTGGCTTAAGAAATGTTTCTTGATCGTATGTACCTCACGTCTCACCTGTTGCGTCATTCAAAGCACAGCATGAGCACAAAATATATAAGTACAGAAAGATAGGTCCATACAAGAAAACAATACAGGAGGATATCCAAGAGAGCGAATTTTCTTGCGCCCATTCTTCTCTACAGCTAAAAAATAGACGTGCTGAATGTAGTAGGTAATGTAATGTTTTGTATACTGATCTCCAAAGTAAGGAAGGTAGATATCGTTAGTTTTATTTCTGAGACGCGATTGTGGATGTATTAAAATAGCAGAATCGAGGTCGGTGGTATAAATAACATTAACTAGAATAGACACTTAATTTATACTTCATAAAATAAGAAATAAAAATACTAGAGGCCAGTGGTTACAGGTTGACCGCCGACAGGCCCAGACACAATAGAAATTCGATTGTTTGACGGACATATTGCGTTTAAGGTGTTAATAACATTTACCATAACATGTACATGTACAGATGCCTGCACATCCACCTGTTCAAAACTGTCGTATTTCTTCAATACATTTTCAAATATATTTTTAAAGCCTAGAGTTCAAAACCTATTGAGGAAATTGACAGTTTGTGGCAAGTTGATGTGCGGGCGTGTGTACCTAAATTACATTTCTTCAAATAAGAAATAAAAAATAACATACAAATCAATGCAACAGAAGGTACAGTAGGTTAGCTTAGCATTACTATGCCTATATAATATCAGCCAGTATCAACAATTTTGTTGTTCTTATTTCTAAAAAAATTATAGGTATTCCTTTACTTATGCAATGTACAGTTGTTGTGTATTGGCCATAATGTGCCAAGATTACACAACAGCAACAAATAAAAAAGTAACAAACAGATCAATGCATCAGAAGGTACAGTAGGTAGGTTTGCTATGCATTGTTGTACCTATATAATATCAGCCAGTATCAACAATGGTTCTTATTTATTACAAAATTATAGTTATGTTGTAACTAATGTAATATCCATTATACTACATTAAGTATAATGTTCAAGGATTCAGGTTAAAGAAATTTATTCTCAAAAGAAATTTACATTTCACTTAATGAGAAATTACATAGTAACATAACTACTTAAATAAAATATAAGCAGTGAGCATGCATGAATTTAAAACTAAAAATAAAATAATACCAGTGCAAAAACTATACCTTGCTAACTATAATGAGGCAAAGATTAATTAACTAAAAGGAAACGGGAGCCGTGCAAAATATCGAGCATCTCAATAATAAAGTTAGATAGGGTACCAGCAACAAATCAAAAAATAGCGGAAAATTCAATGCAACAAAAGGTACCTACAGTAGGTTAGCTTAGCGTTGTTATACCTATGCAATATCAGCCAGTGTCAACAAATGTTCTTATTTCTTATGAAATCATAGGTATGTCGTTACTAATGCATTATACAATACTCAAAAATAACCATAATTCACCAAGATTACACAACAGCAATAAATAAAAAAATAACACAAATCAATGCAACAGAAGGTATAGTAGGTTTGCTATGCATCATTGTACCTACCTATATAAAATCAGCCAGTATCAACAACTGTTCTTATTTCTTATGAAATTGTAGATATCCCGTTATGAATGCAATACACAATACACAACATTAACCATAATGTACCAAGATTACACAACAGCAACAAATAAAAAAGTAACAGACAAATCAATGTAACAGAAGGTACATGAGTAAGTTAGCTTAGCATCATTGTATAACAATTGTTCTTATTTCTTACAAGATTATAAGTATGTCGTTACTAATGCAATATATAATACACACTATTTTTACCATTTGTACAAAGATTACACAATAAAAACATATAAATGCAACAGAAGGTACAGTAGGTTTGATATGCATTATTGTACCCATATAATATAAGCTAGCATCAACTCTTACATTTTCTATTTAACAAATATAGTAGACGTATAATATGTTAGTGAATACAAAATAAATTGCAAAATGAGTAACAGCTACATTCTTGAGCGTCTCCAACTCTAAAGCCGGATAACCCGGTTTAGTGAGCGACGGATTTGACCCGGGTGTCGTTAGCTCAGACACTTGTGTGAGCTAGACACGGGTTAAAGTCTAGCTTGCACTAATAGTCACTAGAATGTCGTCGATAAAAACAACGCTAATAAGAATAAGAACCATAATAATGATGCAAAAATTATAGCACATACTTCATTTTTTTAGGGGTCAATGAAAGCTCAATAAAACAATGGAAATTGTGGACTCTGCAACATTTAGGTAATATTTATGTATACAAACTTCAAACATATAGTTAATTTTAACATTTTTAATTATTTTGGCTTCAATGGCCATTTCATTTTGTTACTAAGAAAGATTGAACATTTTCTAATTAGAAAGAAGGATTTTTTTTGTCCTTTAAGTAGTACTAGTACTAAGGTCCCAATCACAGACCAGTCCCAGTGCACTTTTGCATCTATGAGGCAATATTTGTGTACCTTTTCAATTACAATAAGATATATCTTTGGTGAGCGTGCATGACCACATAGGAGCAGTTTCTAAATACCGCGTATCTGCGTTTACGCAATTTAACAGAAATACGAAAAAAGTGAATATCTTTGCTATTCAAATATATTTTTCTGACTGAACTTGTTTGGCCCAAAAAAGTAGCAAGCGTAGAAAATAGAAATAAACGCTCACCGACGATATGGCTTTTGTAATTAGAAAAAAGAGCTTGTTCCACTACAGAGTAGGTAAAACTATTTATCATTCGATAGATGTACCTATTTCGGTTTATCAGTTTCTATTACATAAGCTTTCTTTTATTAACAATCACGTCTGAAATGCGTACGAAAGTAAAAATACTCGTAGATATGAGTATTTTTACTTTCGTACGATAGCTACAAAGAGCCATATATCATCAAAGGATTTACATAGCTTTTATATAGTATATTATTATGCCATAATATTATTATTTAATATTAATATATAACTAAAATATACATACCAAGTTCCAAGCCTAGCTACTCTTAACAGCGTTAAGAAATCATCAAGGGATTTACGTTATAAATCTATAAAACAACGGCCCTCGCCACAAAAAAACTATAAAACGAACATATATATGGTATGGTATATGACATAAACCATCCCTGATAACACAAGTTTGTGATCATCCCCAGGGACAATATTTCCTCTGAAAATCACTTAAATTAGACCCACAAACACTATGTTATGCCTTATCACCGGGAGCTTTACCAAAAGTCCTTCTATTAAAAGTTTATTTCTTTTCTTACCGTGCGATATTGAGCTTTATTTACTAGGCAGTAGCGTTGGTTGTTTCTAAAGCTCGCCTGCCTCCCTTAAGCTTGCTCTGCGTTGTCATTTTTTTTTCTCTGTACTTTTTAGAGCTTCTGTTTTGGTATTTACTGAAAAAGTCAGAGGACTTTTCATCAGCCGTTTCGTGAGGTGTTATAGAGAGCATTCTAAATTATGCCATTTAGATTAGGGTTGTCAAACAGTAGAAACTGTAATTAAGTTGGGGTCGCTTCCCGGCGAGGTATTCAATCAATATATTCGGTTTTGTTGGTGGTGCAGCGTTATTTTAAATACAACCTCACCACACACAAGTGTCAGAAAAGTAAAAGAATTAACAGTAATATTATAAAATAAACCTAAATACAATAACCTAATTAAAAACTATATACTGCCTATATAGCAAAACTTAATAAATTATAACTCACTAGTTTATCGAACTACCACCCCTAAACATGACGTCGCGCGGGCAGCGGCCCCCACTACGGCCGAGCAGTAAGTACCTAACACCAGGCTCGTTCAAGCCACGGAGCTGTGCATACGCCGCAATCGGCATATTTCATGATTTGTCTGTCGCTCTGACGTCTACATTAATTTATTTTATTGAACTTAGCAGCAATATCAGTAGATTTTAAAATCAGTGTGTGTTTTCCCCGCTTATCGGGGTCCACTGTACGGACTGCGCCTACCCAAGATCCATTGAGCCGCTGGGAGACCGAGACTGTTCACCACCAGGGCAGTACCGTAGAACATCTCGCGATCCAAAGATTACCCTGAACTAGGTCCACCCATAGACCCATTAGTTAATAATATCTTTTTAATAAACACTTAATAATAATTGTACGCGTAGGTGTTTCTTTTTAAACCTGCAAGAAAATCACCGTTACAGTAGTACAGTCAACAGCAAAATCAAAAAATCAAAAATCAAAAAAAAATCAAAAAATATTTATTTCAGCCTATCATATTACTTTTATAAATAGTACATGGGACCTTCCTAGTAGATTTTCTAGAATATCTGTTGCAGGAGGCCCCGCTCTTCCGTACCATATTAGTAAACTTTTATTATACTTACTATGACAAATTACGTAAAATTAAACTATGTATTGAAGTAATTCAATCAGTTAAAGCATTCTAAAGTAATAGTTAAAAATTATTAAAAATTATTAAAGAAAAACTTAGCAACTAATTTTTTTTTTTTAAATATTATATGTACCCATTTTGCATGTACAGTGTTTGTGGTAACCATGTATAAATATTATTATTAAAATGAGATGATGTTTACTAGATTTCAAAATTTAATTTCGATAGTTTAAGTCGGTATTTTCTATATAACTACAGTCAAAGTCTGCAGGTACTAGTAGACACTCGAAGGTTTTTCGATATGAGTTTAAAAAGTTTTGATTTTTGTACTGATTTCATATTTTGAAAATTGACTAATCATCAGTTACCTTTGCTGTTGACTGTACGGCTTTTTAAGTACGCCTGGTGGTCATCATCATTATCATCACCAGTTCATTGTATGGTCCCACTGCTGGGGCAAGAGCCTTGCCTAGGATGGATAGACATAAAGGCCATGGGCCCATTGCGGATTGGTAGTTGTTAACGACTGCTAATGCAGCCGAGACCAACTGCTTTACGTGCCTTCCGAAGCAGGGAGCTCGAGATGATAAATTTTTGGTTACCCATCCGATGACCGGCTTTTGCAAAAGTTGCTTAACCTCAGCAATCGCAGACCGGGCGAATTAACGACTGCGCACTCGAGCTCCTCACCGTCTGGTGATACCACCACTTGTAAGCCTGTCGCCGTAACAATAATATTGGTAGGCTTCCAGTTTTGCAACCAATAGTAACCAATAGTAACAGTTAGGTTAGCGAATTCCCCTATCCTACTAATATTATAAACGCGAAAGTCTGTAAGTATGGATGTTTGTTACTCTTTCACGTAAAAACTACTGAATGGATTTGGATGAAATTCGGCATGCACATAGTATATAACCTGGACTAACACATAGGATACTTTTATCCCGATATTCCCACGGGAACGGGAACCACGAAACTACTGAATGGATTTTGATGAAATTCGGCTTACACATAGTATATATACATATAACCGGGACTAACACATAGGATACTTTTTATCCCGATATTCCCACGGGAACGGGAACCACGCGGGTGAAACTTACCTTTTGTTATAACATAATAATATTATTCTATCTATCTATCTATTAGTCTTTCCCTCACCCTTGGATAACAGATACAGTGAAGTCAATGATGCGCAAAAGAAATACTTATCACCAAAAACACAAAAGGTACAAAACTCAAGCCATCAAAGACAGATACATTTTTATGAAACACCTAGTGACTGAAGCCATAGAATACGAAAAGACTAGCTATTTTGCTAATAAAATAAATAATAATATAGGCAACCCCAAAAAGTTATGGAGAAACCTCAAACAAAATATACTTTCCAGCAGCAGGGCCGAAATTGATCTACCACCATCTCTTGATAACCCTGACGCAATTAATAGGCATTTCCTTGATGTGCCTGGTGAGGACCGTGTATCAATCTCTCATCTCACTTTCTTTGAACACCATAGGCACAGCGTAGGGTCCTTCAGGCTGCAGCCGGTCAGTGAGGATGTGGTGCTTAAAGCCATTAGAAGACTCAAGTCTAACGCTCAAGGGGATGACCACATCTCACTGGAGATGTTGCAGTTGACTTTGCCGCAGTCATTGGAAGCAGTCATAAATATAATAAATTGCTCTATAGTCGAAAGTTCTTTTCCAAGTAGCTGGAAGCGGGCAGTGGTAAAACCCCTACCCAAAATTTCTCATCCTACAACAATGAAGGATCTCAGACCAATTAGCCTGCTTCCTTGTATTTCTAAGATACTTGAAAGGATAGTCTGCGATCAACTCACCAGGTACCTTGAGGATCACGACATACTTCCACAATGGCAATCGGGTTTTCGCAAGGGTCGGGGCACCGCAACTGCTCTTTCAGACGTTGTGGACAATCTCTTGGCTGCACAGGACTATGGAATGGTCAGTGCGCTACTATTGCTGGACTACTCCCGCGCTTTCGACTGCATAAATATAACACTTCTGTTATCCAAGATGACATACTATGGCTTCGACACAAGTGCTGTAAAATGGTTCCATAGTTATCTAACAGGCAGGCGACAATATGTGGAGCTATCTACAGCTGATGGGACTAAATTACGGTCCCACTCTCTCCCAGTCACCAGAGGCGTACCGCAGGGCTCCTTGCTGGGTCCTGTTCTATTCATTTTATACAGCGCAGATGTGATAGGCAGTATTCGTGAGTGTCGCTATCACTTGTATGCTGACGACATACAGCTTTACTGTTCATTTAAACCATCTGATGTCTCCACTGCTGTAGACAAGGTGAATGGGGACCTGGCCAGGATAGCAGCATGGTCACAATCGAACTGTCTTGCTTTGAACCCTCAAAAATCCAAGCTCCTGCTTATTGGTAGCAGAAAGAACATTAATAAGCTTAATGGCAGTACACTAAATATACACATTGATGGTGTAATCATAGAGCGGGTGGAAAAAGCCAAAAGCCTGGGGTTGACTTTCGACAGTTCTCTTAATTTCGAGACTTACATTGCAGAGTGTGCACGCAACTGTTTCTATAGGTTAAAGCTGTTATACAAAATAAGAAAATATATATCAGAGAAACTTAGAATTGCGCTATGCGAGTCATTGGTTTAGTCCAGGCTCAATTACTGTGACACAGTCTATGGGCCATGTTTACTGGAAAGGACAGTCCGGCTCATACAAAGAGTGCAAAATGCATGCGCGCGCTTTTGTTTCCACATTCCACCACAAAGACGTCACCCCTTTCCTGAACTCTGCCAACATACTGAAAATGGAAGCACGTAGGCGTGTACATCTGGCGTCCCTGTTGTTTGGTATCATCCACACTGGTAAGCCACAGTATCTCTTGGAAAAGCTGGAGCGGGCACAGGATCGCTATAAGTATCCAAAAAGGTCCTGTACTCATATGTTCTTAACTCCAAGACACCACTCTGTAGCATTTCGTGGTTCATTCAGATTTGCCACCTCTAAGTGCTGGAATGATCTTCCTCCTCCGTTGCGAGATCTAAGGACAAAGCAAACGTTAGTGAATGTCTTGAAGCGCCACTTAATGACGTTGCAAAATATGCTGCCTTAAAGCCAAAACTATAATAATTTAATTTTATACCTTTTTATTTCTACCTCAGGCATTTTGTGTTGTTGTTGTGGTTAATTTTATTTTTCTTCTTCCCAAGTGGCGAGATCTGGGAAAGACAGCCAGTGCTAATTACTGTGGTACGAATAATACACTTTACACAAATATTATTGTCATACGTTTTGTTGTGTTGAATAAATGTTGTATATGTATACGTTA
This sequence comes from Eudonia lacustrata, assembly GCA_947562085.1. NCBI lineage: Eukaryota > Metazoa > Arthropoda > Insecta > Lepidoptera > Crambidae > Eudonia > Eudonia lacustrata. The sequence continues at coordinate 8,678,227 of OX387332.1, forward strand.
ATGTAATTACGAAATTTGCTTACCCAGGGGTAGCGCTCGACAGGCGGTGGGATATGTCTGCCTTGCTAAATTCTTGGTTTAATTATTTTCTTCCCATTCCTGTCGCTGCGATATTCTTAGGCTTCGACTAGTGTCAGACACGAATGTGAGCAATTATGTTTTTTGCATTATTTTTATTTAAGCACTTCACATGCTTAATGCAATATGACGTGGCATAAATGGCGCCGCGTGGCGCCTTGTAGTAGCAATAATTGGAAAATATCACCAACTGGGTAGGTAGAACTGTAATAGAATATTTAGCAAAGTGTTGGCGGATTGGCAAAACTCCTTTTCTTTTTGTCTCAAATTAACAGGTATTTTTATTTGCTCAACTCAAACCCCTAAAGGCTAAGGAGTTTTGGTCTTTCTGCCAACGCTTGTTTTTTATTTATGTTTTATTTTTTCTGTCTCTTTTGTTTGTTTGTTTGTATTGTACGTTGTCCATATAATATTGTTTTGCACCGCGCACCGGCGCGGCGACAGGCTCCGCCAGAATACCAGCGTTGTTGCGACATGCTTCGTTCGCAACAACACAAGCTGAGGCGGGGTCCTGATTGACCTTTTGTTTGTTTTTATTGTTATGTTTTATGTATGTGTGTGGTCAATAAATGTTTCTCTCTCTCTCTCTCTCTATCTAGTCATAGCTTTGTTGCAAGACAACATTTCACCTAACTAGAAAAAGTGATATATTAATATTTGTTATTCATATGCATTCGCCCTAACGCAAGGGAATTGATTTATATAATTATGTTTCATAGCTTCCGGGTAGACAATACCTTTTCAAGATATATATCTTTTATACCTACTACAAAACTTTTTAGGGGGCATTCCCAAGAGGGAAGCTGGAACTCTGTTTCGAGATCAATTATTCTGTAGGGAATAATATATAAGGCTCTTCCGAATAGTTTTGATAAATATAAAAGAATATAAAACTTCTTGAGTTGCGCTGCGTTTACTAGTTATGATAGGTTTACTTATTTATATATAAAAGTATTTATTACGAGCGGCCGCTCGCTGTTTCACTCGCGTGATTCCCGTTCCCGTGGGAATATTGGAATAAAAAGTATCCTTTGTGTTAATCCAGGTTATAAACTATCTGTATGCCGAATTTCACCCAAATCCATTCAGTAGTTTTTACGTGAGAGAGTAACAAACATCCATCCATACTTACAAACTTTCGCGTTTATAATATTAGTAGGATTATTCAGACATTTAAGGGTGCGCCGTCCATAAGTGACAAGTGTCATATGTTTTATTTGAAATGTCGTCGTCCATATTTATTTGATGCCGCGCGGCCATACTAATTTTGTATGGGGAATTTAAGGTGCTTAATAAAAAATAATTATTTAAATAACCACTTGATGAATCGAAAATGTAGTCTAGCAATTTGTAGTTTATCCATTGATGATTGTTTAGACAAAATCAGAGGTACAATAAATAATTTAGATAAACTATAAGAGATCTACTAAACGCCGCCACTCGTTTTCATGATTTTTGCCCAACTTTAAATGATATTGTAGAAAAAACTATAGCGTGTTATGAATTTATGGTTCTGACAAATTGTAAACACGTTCCCTATGATACTAAATATATATTTTGTTCATTTAATACGATAGTATTTTCAATTATATCTACTTAACCGTAACTGCATTTTTGGCATTTTTTTTGTCGGCGCACCCTTAAGGAGTCCAAAACATACACTTTAACAATGCAAATGTTAGTAAAGAGTTTAATAGCTATAACACAATCAAAAATTTTTATAAATTTTATAGTTTAAACTCTTCAAGACAATTATTCAATTTCAATGAAAATATCTAGATATGCTAAAGAAAAATACAGAGTTCTTGTAAGTAAGTAAACTTTTTTAAAAACGTTTCATTACAACTGAAATAATGCGTTTTAAAAAAAAATCATAGTGAACTGTAAAACAAGAAAATTTAATGGGGTAACCGTTTTTTGCTTTTTTTTAATAAACTAGATCTTTGTATTTACCTTAAGTATATAAAGTTTTATAAGAATGCACTTATTGATTTGAACTGTAAAACTTTGCAGTTAGTACTTAATACGTAAATGTATTTAAACTGTGAACTTTGTATACATTGTTGTATCCATTCTGCCAATGTTTCTTATCAACGTGAACGAATGGACACAGAGAATACATAACTTCGGATGTTTTAAATTATTCCGAAAATGCTATAATTTACGAGACGTATTCAACAATTTATTATCGATCACAGTGAAAACGTTATCAGTAGGCAACTTTGATACTGCGTGTAGTTTTTTAGTATGTATAGTATTTTTTTAAATCTCTATTGTTCTGCACCCATTTGCGCGTTAAATAAGAGATAAATAAAAAAAGATAAAAAAAGAGATAAATAAATAAAGATATAAAAAATAAAGAGATAAAAGAGAGACTGACCTCACCCACCATGTTTGCTTAATACTGCTTAGTGGGTACATACGGCCGCTAAGATAGTAGGGTGTTTATATTCTGATGGTAAATATCAGAAATCAAAACGTTTACCTATTGGTCTCTTTGAATGTGAGATAGCATTTCTAAATTGGCATTTATAACCATGTTGGGCATATGGTGGGCAACTGCCACGAATTAAATGTGTGAAATTATTAGACGTATAGGTGTTTTTTTAAGCACTTGGGCTTCATCTCAGTTGATGTTAACTGATGTAAAGGCCGGTGGAAGCGCACTTCACCCGGAATCCTCAACTACTGAGGCACTGGCTATCTTGTTTCTAGTGACCGGAACACATCAATGACACAAACATTGATGTTATGGCGACATGTTTAGATAAGATGGTGGTAGCTAGCAGCTAGCAGCTAGCTAACCGAGTACACAAACATGTTCCTCCCGCTGGGATATGCAACGGAGACCCCTGGGACTAAACTGCTGGTCTCAACCACTTGACCACAGCGGCGGTACAAGTATAGTATAGTACAGTATAGTATAGCACAAATCATACTTATGATGCTAAAGACATTTACAGGTACAAGTGCAGGTGTGGTCTCTTATCTATGTCAATCAATAAAAAGAAGTGGTTTGTCACAAATAAAAAAACACTTAAATACATTTCAAAAAAGATTTCATACTGTTCACATCTCTATTGCGTATAGTGTCGCGAGAGTGCCAATTTAAATGGAAATGTTCTGTATGCATAAAAATCGACAATGAAAGCGGTCCAAAAGTTTTTTTAGCGGGTTTTTATTCAAACGGATTCGGCATAGACACATTTTGCTTATGATGCTTCATCTCGTATTATGTTAGACTATGGTTCGAGCTTCTTGATACTTCTTCCGAAATCTTTGAACTAGCTTTCTTTCCTTCAGAGCTTTCATACATTAAGGTAGTAATGTTTTTTTAAGGTTTTTAATTTTGTACAGGCTTCCTCATCTCATAACATCTAACTGATGTTAAGTACGAAGGTAGAAACGCACTTCAACTGGAATCCTTAACTATTTAGGCACTGATCTCTAGCTGCCGGAACACAACAATGCTAAAAACATTTAAATTATGGCGACATATTTAGATCCATAGGTCGCTGGTCTAAATCCGGCTCGAAGAACCACTATTTTGTTGGATTTTTTTTTTTTTTAAGAGACTGCTGATTGCCGAGTGCCATTTTCAGCTTCACCGGGCTTGTTTTAGGGGCGGCGAGGTACGTAAAGGGTACCTCAAGCCGTGTTGAAACGAATCACCTTCGGAGGATTTCTAGAGGGGTACGGCATCGCACACTTAAAAGTGCGCGTCCCCGTGCCCTTCCAGAGTCTCCGAAGGGTTCGGATCGGATCGGGGAGCGGAACCACCCGAGGGCGCCTCTAAAGGCACGGACCTCGGCTCGGGTAGACCGGGCCGTGGGGGAGGAGAGGAGCTCCCAGGCACATGACTGTGCCTGGCGTAGAGCGCGTACCCTTGTTCTACGAGTACGGTGTCTTGGGCCTAAAGTAGTGTGCATGTTTAGTGTATTCTGTAAATGTGTGCTGTCATTTGGAGGATCGGGCGGGGGGATGTTGGAAATGAAACAAAGCGGGCTTGTAAAATATAGATTTTACTGTTAGATAAATAATTGGTCTCGATGCGCTCGACCGCAGCGAGACAAATCATTCATCTAAGATTTTACTATTAAAAATAAATAAGAAACTTTTATTAGTTTTTATTTTATTTTTTTATTAGTTAAGATGGGAGAAAAAGTTTGTGTGGTGATACCACACGTAAAACTTTAATATTATAGCCAGAACAAGCCCTAACACCAACAAAACCTGCTGAAACATTGGACCTCGAACCCGGGACCTCTGGATCTGAGAGCGGTGGACTAGACCACAGAGGCGGTTTAGGTTTTGTTTTATTTTAAAATTAAGATTTTTTTTATGTCTGTTTTGAAATGTAATTTGTATACCATAAGGTAGATCATGGAAGCACTATTTAAACCAGTAACAAAAGCAACGACAAAAAACGAAAGAATAGAATTTTACTTTTATGGAATTTGACTTTATGAATATATAAAATATACTATAGATATAGTTCATAACTCGAAAGCTATTTCGCATGACACAGAACGTGCTCGCAAATTCACTAGCGAACATTCACGAGCTAAATCAAACAAGATAATGTGCTTACATTATGCGGTAACATATTACCATCTGAGATGGGATTCGGTAATTATCATTCACCATCAATCAACCCTGTGACAACTTATGATAGAGGCCATATTTTTTGTCTAACATGGAGCCCGATGGCACAGTGGTAAGCGCACTCGGTCGACTTGCTGGAGTTAAAGTAGCTCTTCTCAAGTCATCGGATAGGTGGACAAAAATGTGTCATCTTGAACTCCTCTCTGCTCTGAAAGTAAATATATTGGGTCTAACAATATCAATAAGCGAACGTTTAAGGGGAGCATCTATACATCACACTGAGCGTGCTCAGCAAATTTGGTCCAAAACTACAGGCTCGTTACCGAGATAATCAACAAAACATTATCATAATTCACCAAAAAATACACCCTTTCTAAACCCGTACAGCTGTACCAGACACGCACGCAAAGATAGCCGTGTGTGTGTATAAATGTCATACAATGGTTTTTTAATTGTGCGCGTGTATCTGTACACTATCCTTTTATTGACGCTTGCGTGCGTGATAGTAAAGATACATACAGCATGTTTCATGATGTGCATTATTTTAATTGATTTAGTTTGTTAGAAAACATAACTTTGAAAAATCACTATAAAACTGGAGCCCTTTTTTTGTCATTGTATTCAGAATGATGTATAGATACCGCCCTTAAACGTTCGCTTATTGATTTGTTAGACCCTGTATACGTTGCTCCCGGCTGGATTAGCAGTCGTTACAACTACCATTTCGAACTGGGCAGGAGTGGTTGTATAAGGCTTGTTCTCCTTGTGATGTTTCCATCTATACCAGCCCTTAGAAAACCTCAAAAGATTGTTATTCACGACAGCTTTAAAAACCATAAGTTTCTTACCGCCTTTAAACCCGGCCATGCTTAATTAAGTGTACCAGCCAAAGAAAGCTTAATTTTCCTTTTTACCTGTTGGTTTTTCAGCCAAGACCATTAAAAGGAAACAGACAATAACTTACTACGAAACACCAGCCGAAAGCACGAAGAAGTCATCAAAAAATATTAAGCAAGAAAAATGCTGTCGATTCATTTGTTTAAATTGACCTACTTTGCAGTAAATTGGGCGAGAAATAACAATAAAGAATAAGGCTTTTAACGTGTCTACTACAATGCTCTTTTCATCGTATGAAAGCATCGTTTGTCTTCTGTGCAGGAAAAAATGGAAAGTGAAACATTATTATACTTTTCGGTGGGTGGGAGGTGTCACATAATAAATAAGTACAGAAGGGCAGCGCCATCTAAACCAGCGATACAAGCGCGCACATACGCATCCGTACGCCCTCGCCCGATCCTGAAATTGCCAGGCCCATATTTAGAATTCAAAATTCAAAATATTTTATTCAGCATAAGCTACAAGTAGCTCTTATGAATGTCACTATGCCGTCGGTTCATAAGTCTACATAGGGCGGGACACCTTGTAGGTACTCAGAAGAACCGGGAAAAAACTTAGCTAGGGCGAGGGAATTTCTTTCTTTGACAACCTCCTTGGTCGAGTGGTTTGTACACCGATTTTCATGGTGTCGCCAGCTTTGAGGTCCCGGGTTCGATCCCCGGTCGGGTCATATTAGAAATTATTTTTTTTTAAATTGTCTCGGGTCTGGATGTTGTATATGTATAATAAATATGTATTTAAGTATTTTAAGTATTTTTATCCGTTGTCTATTTTATTTTATTTCTTTTGTCCCTTACAGCGTTAAAATAACAGATATACACCGTACTCGTAGATAGACACTGTACATACTCGTAGAAGAATAACAAGAAGACACAGTTCATGCGTGCTCTATACCAGACACAGACATGTACCTAAGCGCTTCTCTCCACCCCTACCACCCGTTCGACCCGGGTCGAGGTCCTAGCTTTAAAGGCACCATCGCATCGGGTCGTCGCGCTCCCGGACCCAATCCGAAGCCCTCGGAGAATCTAGAAAGGAACGGGCACACCATTACGTGATGCGATTCCCTTTAATAACCTTCTGACAGTGTTTCGATCACATGATTTGAGAAACCCTATAAGTTTCTCGCCGCTCCCAAAACAGCATTAACAACTGTAAAGGCAGTCTGCAGCCAACTGCAAACTCACTCAAAAAATCTCAGCTATACCCGAGAGAACCAGTAAAGAAATATTAGTAGTAATATAAAGTACTAGCTGTGCTCGCGACTTCGTCCGCGTGGAATAGTGACTTTCGGCAGCATTTTTAATTTTTTAGGCTCTTTTCCCGTTTTTGCAACATTTTTCACTGATGCTTCGCTTCTATTGGTCGCAGCGTGATGTTATATAGCCTAAAGCCTTCCTCGATAAATGGACTATCCAACACAAAAAGAATTATTCAATTCGAACCAGTAGTTCCTGAGATTAGCGCGTTCAAACAAACAAACAAACAAACAAACAAACTCTTCAGCTTTATATATTAGTATAGATTATAGATGTTTAAATACGATAATTAATCAAGAGTTGACGTTGTTTTCTTTTGTTTAATTTTTTTTACTCTTTCCCACACTTCTTTCACATAAAAACAGAGAATAATTCAAAATTCAAAATTCAAAAATATTTATTTGCATTAAATAGGAGTTTTTAAATGATGTTACAAGCTTATTTTAAATGTCCTTAACCTATTTAGCCATTTATGAATAGCATGCAAAAAAAATGTAAGGTACCTATTTAATAATACTTCATTTTCCATATTTAAAAAATTCATCTATAATATAAGCTCCAAATAGTTATTTCGTGTTTTGTTCCAGTCATGTAAACTTCATCTAAGATTAGAGTAAAATAGACAAAGCACGGAATAACTATTTGAACTATTTGTTTATTTATAAGACCCTGAAGTTACTACATCTGAGTGTAGGTAATTAAAATGGCTTTCGGCTGGGGCCACCCTTCTCTCCCTATTTATTTTGTGGCGCTGCTGTGGTGAATTTTTCGTGAGTACTTTGTCTCCGGAACTCTTTTGTTATTGATTGTAATTTTGTGATGTTTTTCAGCGCAGTTCGTTATGAAGGCTTTAGAGTACCTATCTGTTTTGTAATGCAAGGTGTTAAATCTAAACGGACATTATAGCATATTTACCAGCGGAATATATCGATGTATCTCGTTACAGATGTGCAGAGTTTGGCCAACGATGAATACCTTATACAATGTAAATATTATAATGTATTAGGATAAAAATTCTTACAAAATACGAACTTAACAATTCAGGTCAAATCGCACTTTGCCTGCTCTACTGAGGAACTGGGTTATCTTATCTCTAGTTAGAGATCAAATAAACACTACACTACACTACACTAAAATAAACACAAATAAACACAGAAAAAAATAAAATAAAGGACAACCTCAACACACAAAAAAAAAAAATATTGGAATAACTATTGAAACACAACCATTTCTTTTTTGTTTTTTGTTTTTTTTTTTGTGTGTTGAGATTGTCCTTTCTTTTATTTTTTTCTGTGTTAATTTGAGATGGAAAGTGTCCTTTTATGAAGGCCGGCAACGCATCTGTGATTCCTCTGGTTTTGCGGGTGTCCATGGGCGGCGGTGATTGCTTTCCATCAGGTGACCCGCCTGCTCGTTTGCCTCCTTCTAATATAAAAAAAAAAAAAAGTTCACTGTCTAATATTTTTGACGCTGTAAGGGAGAAAAGAGCTGGAGACTTGCTGAGTTTCTTGCCGGTTCTTTCCAGTACAAGATCTCCCGCCCAGAGTAGATTTACGAACCTTTTTTTTTTTGAGAAAGATTGCTTATTGCTTCATATGGCATTTTCAGCGTCACCGCGCTTTTTTTGTGTCGTTTGTGTTTGGTGGTTTGTTTCTGTGTTAAAGCGAATCACCTTCGGAGGTTTTCTAGAGGGAACGGCATCACTTAAAAGTGCGCGTCCCCGTGCCCTACTAGATTCTCCGAAGGATTCTCCGATTGGATCGGCGAGTTCGGATCGGATCGGTCTTACGAACCGACGATGGCATAATGACGTTCATAAGAGCTATTTGTAGCCTAAACTGAATAAATGATTTTGAATTTTTAATTATTTTTTTTTTTAAATTAATGACGGTAGTTGTTGACATTGAATGGGCGCCTTTGGCTTTCAAAGTAAAAAGTAAATAGTGTTGAATAATTTCGGTGGGCTGGTTAGAGCCACGATGGCTCAATTGGGAGAGCGCCTGACCCGGTATGTCAGAAGGGTGCAGGTTCAAATCCTGCTCGTGGAAATTTTTTCAACATTTGTGTTTTTGTAATTTGTTCGCAACAAAATTTGCGTTAAAAATTATATAAACATTTTATTTTTTTTAATTTAGAACAATGTTACTAACAATATTGTTATGGTGACTGGCTTAATTAAGATATTGGTAACTGCACAGGCGTAGTTAGTACAAGCCCTAACAACCAAATAAAATTTATTGTAAGCAAGAAAAGTTTAATTTAAATTATGAACAAGCGAGATTTAGCCAGAAGTCGCAACAAATTTGCGTAAATTTATAATAAAATTCAAATTAATTTTGAATTATAAATACATATTATTATTAGTTGTTGTATTTGGTTATATTCATAATCAAATACATTATGTACCTCCTGGGAAAAGAACCAGGAACCTTTAAAGTTTAGACCGGTACGGTGCTATTAGACCACACCAGTCCATAAATCTGGTTAACTGTCAACTAAAAAACACTATCTTCAGTTAAGAGTTTATGTTGATGAAGATGCTGTGTTATTTTATTTACATCATATTTTTATTGTTTCACTTAGATACGTGATTATTTAAAATTTATTTTGTAACCCTAATTATCAATAACTAGTGGTCGCCCAGTGGTCGAAATTCGACCGTAATTTTATTAAGGCTGCACGGATTGTATCCTAAGCAATGAAAAATTAAAAAAGATAGAATGTGAGTTTGCATTGGCATTGACAGATTTCGGCCGCTCCTCTTGCATTTATGAAATTTTTGGAAAGAGTAAGTGTAACTGACATGCTTCGGATGGCGTGACGTGGCGTCACGTTTTAGATGTATGTTTCCAACTTAATATGCGTGTGTGTCAAATACATGGTAGTATGTGTGTAATGTATGTGTTATTGATTTAATGTATTTTTATGCATAATTTAAAAAAAAAATTAACATTCGGATAACCTTATCTATATAAACTATAAGTGTACGAAATTTCATACTCCTCCGTCCGCGCAATTTTCGTAAAAAAAAGGGGTACAAAGTTTTTGCTTTACGTATTAATATAAAGATAAAAACCATGCATTTTCATACACACCTGCTCAATGCTTCCATGCTTCCTTCCATGACATTAATCACTGGCATTAATAGACAAACCTCAGTGGTATAATTAATGCTAATATAATAATTATTATTGTTGTTATTTTAAATCCATAAATAAATCTTAATTATTTATTTTATTTTCCTTTTTTTAATGTCGTTACTTCTATTAGGTCTGTACAGTTTCTTGCGCTGCTCCTTAGAATAATAATTGCGCCCATTCTTCTCCACAGCTAAAAAACAATCGTCCGAATATGTAGTAACTTAAAAAATGATTGAACGATTCAAAGCATTTAATCTTAAGTTTATTAAAATATGAACCAAATTGTTTGACTTAGACTTTGACTTTGGAAATAAAAATAAGAAAACCACAAAGTCGGTAATGATTTTAACCTTTGCAATAACACAAAAGTATTTCCAATATGTACCGGTTCCGGGAATGGTTTGGCAGAGGGATCATCTGTGAATTCTGTTCACGCCGCATGTAATTTTCCAAGTGGAAACGTCAGAGCCCTTGGGAGACCTTCCATGAGTCAGCTATTTGGTTGCTGGGAATATAAAAATTACGATACATTTATATGAATAAAACGAAGTAATGTTTTGTCGTTTCCCATTTAAACCGACCAGGCGTTTATGTGTGGTTGTAAATGAAACTTTAAAAGTATCATATTAAGGTACATCTATATGATACTGTTAGAGGTGTTATAACACCCGGTAGCACCAAGTGGGTATCTTTCTTCCTATTATCTTGGAATGGTTAATTTGTTTTTTTTCGTTTGAATTAGTTAAAAGATTGTCTTGACCATTAACAATCAATCAAAAAGTAATGTGGTAGTAAGTGCGATTTATACGGTTCGACTTTAAAATAAAATTTAGAAAACAATCTCTTCCCTTTTTTTTCTTACACTTTAAAGTAAAATTTCAAATAGACAATAATATTTTTTATTATTTAAAACTATATTTGCAAAGTTAATAGGATAAGTACATTTTGATGATAAAACCACTATGTTGCGAAGATAAACAGAAATATTTTTATTTACTTGTTATTTCACACACGTTACATACATATCTTTAACTAACTATTTGATTTGAGATTTGAGATATTAAATACCTATATATATATTTTTTTAAATAAAATAAAATGTTTTTACTAATGGTATGTAGCATACTATTAGTAAAAACATTTTTGGAATTGGACCGGTAGTTCCAGAGAGAGATTTTTTTTCCCTCCTTCCTATTACATGGGGTCCTTCAAACGAGGCGTGAAGAGGCACCTTGTGGGCCGGCAGGGTGTGGGTGACTGATGCTGCGTTGTTTTCACGCTGCACCATTTGTCCTTGCGTCTGGACTCCATTTCCACTTAACATCAAGTGGAGTGGAGTCATTTGCCGAAATATGAATAAAAAAAAATAAAAAAAAGATAAGCCCGACATTCAAACAAACAAAATCACAAACGTTACCTTAGTATAGACTAAGTTAAATATCTATATAGGTTATACAATCAGAAATCGTCTAAATTCCAAAGCGATTTTTTTCAACCTACCGTTTAGGCCAGTCTTTATTTTTATTAATTAACCTTCATAATACCCAGGACGTATGTTGCGAATATATACGGCCAAATTATCCAGTTGCCTAGTTCACCTGTCATTCCACGCACGCGTACCGTAATTAGCGAAGCGGAAATGCTGCATAACCATTGGTAGTTATACATGAATCGCTCGAAAGGATAGTAGGTAGATAAAGTATTAATTTATTTTATCTTATCTTAGTCATCATCGTCATCATTTAGTGCCATCTTCATACTGAAGTTTGGAGATCAGTATACATCATTATCTGCGATCCCTTATAGCTTGCTATAACTGGCGATAACTATGTCCATTCGACTTTTTAATGTTGTCCAGCAATTTGCGTCGCGGGCGTTCCGGAGCTCTCTTACTTTCTCTTTCTTCTTTATCTTAATGGGGCCAGCTCCCACAGTAGTAGCACTTCATATAAAAAAGTAAATATACTCAATAACGCACTGATAAAAAAATAGACAAGCATCAACACACTGTTACATACTTGTAGCCTTTGTAGTCAGAAGTTAAGCCCAACGGACACAGACAAAAGTGTCCCGGGTTCGATTCCCAGTGGCGGTACATGATAAGATTATAAATTCCTCAGTTCCAGAGGGTCCCGGGTGAAGCGTAACAACACGTGAAGGATGAAGGCGAAGTGCTGACCCGTTTGCAATAAAAAAATTGTAGATGCATGGAATGAGGAACTAGTGTCGATTTATAACGATGTTGTTGTCTGATGCGTTAGTTAGACAGTGGCATATTTATAAGGGTGTTCACAAGTTATTCACGACACCAGAAATAGGTATTCGGAGATACAGAATAGATACAGGTTCTTAAGACGGCTGTTGCTTAAGAATGCTGCTTAAAGAAAAAAAAATTAAAATACCTAAGTAACATCATCTGTAAATAAACCACTATTAACAACCAAATAAATAATTTTTTTTTATTATTTTTGTTATCTTGTAACCAATACGAGCGGTTTCAGTATTCGATCCCTAGTGTTACTAAATGTTCTTCTTACTTTCAATCATTTGATTCAATGTGGGTTAATTAAAGGTAGGTATAGGTACGCCGCGAAAATGAGGTTAATAATATCCTGCAATAGATAAAACTACGGATAATAATTTGTGGGAAAATGTGGGACGGGTTTGTATTGGACCGCCTAATTTTATGTAATCATTGGTACGCTAACTATTTTTCGCACAATTTTTATTTATCCTAAGCTAAAGTAAGCTTCAGTAAACACCCGTATCCCGTTGAAAACTTTTTCTTTTATAAACAAACATTGTCTTGACAGTTACGAACACAGCAAACAATAAATCAACCAAATCGGTCGAGCCGTTCTTAATAAATAATAAAATAATGGTAGTAAAATACTACTGAAAATGGTAATACTAACGCTTCATTTGTGTAGCAAGTAATTTTACTGATACTTTACCAGAACCGTACCGAAGAGAACCTGGGATTACAATATTAATACGTTAGCGTTAAATCCTGTTGAAAATGTCACTAGTAAAATGCCGGCGGACCCCTATTTTTTATTTTTAAATGTTTGTTTTGTTTTTAGAAAATATTTAAAAATGTAAATTAATATGTAAAAATATAAATAAAGAGATAATAATAATAATTTAAGTAATGCTATGTGGTAAATTAATTTTTTCACTGTATTTTATAAATTTTATAAATATTTAATCTAGCTTCAGTGCAGCAATTAGCACTTGAAAACAAAAAGTAAAATTTACTATAGCGGTGTGTTGTTAGTAGATTTGTTTCGCCTATTTTCATTTTGCCTAAATTTATTTCGCCGTATCTTAACTTCCCAAAGACGTCATGATTGTTCTATGTACAGTTTTAGCCGTTTCAATGAAACAAAATCCGTTTTCGCTTTAGTAAACAATATTATTTTTAGGAACTTACCTTCTTTGAATAATAGTTATAGTTGTTATTAGCCTGTTCTATTGAAATTTATGTATTATCTAATATCTATGTAAGTGTACCTACAGTAAGACGGACGTTTTAAAACAAATACAAAACCGCATTGTTTTTCCATAAAATTGTTAATAAATAAAGTCTTGAGCGGGCAATAACAAATTATCGCTAAACCCATTAATCTAATCCTTACCGCAGATGTCAGCTATCCCAAAAAACACTTTTTCATTACCACTGCGACATTCGCTAGTCGCAAGTTAATCGCAATACAGACACAGAGTAACGAAATGTCAGTATAACATCAGTAGTAAAAAAAATTTAACACGAAACTCAAATTCAAATTCAGAGGTATTTTGTTGAATTCATGAGGTAACTAGGTGTTAACTAATATTTTGAGGTACTGACGCCTGCACATGTCCCTAGGTATCCAAAACTGACAAATTTCTTCAATTACTTCAACCATATAGGAAGTAGTTAATTCAACCATAGAATAAGTTCAACCATAATATGTCATAGGCAAAAAGTTTAAAATCCATTGAGAAAATTTGACAATTTTTGGTGTACCAAAACAGATTTTTACGCCACTATGCAAAGGTAAAAATCAGGCAAACGAGACACGATTATGTCTTATACGTTTTAAAATAGCAGAATAGTCTAGAATGATCGAGTAACGTGATCGAAAGACGAATAAAACACGCACTGCTGGCATACTTGTCCCTTGCCGATATGCATCATCATTATCATCAGCTTATTGTCTTTCATGTAAATAGAGAGAACGGGCCATAAACCACGACGCGGGCCCAGTGCGGTGCGGTGATTACAAACGCCTGCTAATGCAGCCGGGACCAATTACTTTACGAGACTTCCGAAGCATGGAGGAGCTCGAGATGATTTTTTTGGTCACCCATCCGATGACCGGCCTGCCATCGCCATCTCGCATCAGTCGACTCCGATACCGGTTTGTCGTATTGTATCAATCAATATCGTATTGAAAGGTTTCGTCAAATAGATTCATTAAACTAAAATTATTATGTAAACAAAACTGTAAACGTGTGTCATAACAAAGTGTTTCTGAAATCTAACAACTTTTACGGATCTACTCGCGTTTATTTTACACATTACTTATTTAATGTTTATCCTGACGTTTCGAACCCTTTGCAGGGTCCGTGGTCACAGGGAGACTGCAAAGGACCCTGCAAAGGGTTCGAAACGTCATCCGAATCCGTAAAAGTTGTTTCATTTCAATGTGTAGTGTTCGCGTAAACTTTAGAAAACAAAAGTGTTTCTGGTTACTAGTAACAGCGATATATTCAGTATTCATCTTAACAAAGTATAAAACTTTTTAACTTGTCTTTTAACGTGTATACCAAGTTTCACTGACGGAATGGTACCTCTGACCAACCTTACCCTATGACACAGGAGACGTTTTCTAAAAGAATTCTCTTTTTGGCCCAAGAGGCCCCGAGCGGAGAGATAAAAGAAATTTATTGCCCAGATTAAACGGGCCAAGCGATTGTTTGCAACGGTGTCAATCTGGCCAGAATGGAAAGGGAAGTCGGAATGTCGCAGTATTAGGGTTATGGAGGCTTTGCTGTTGTGATTTCGGGAGGTAAGGTGTACGGAATTGGCTAGGAGAGATTTAGTGAGTGTTGGGACACTTTTGGCTCCATGCGACATTCGGTAGTTGTCAATGTTACTGTGTTACTGGGGAATGCAGGTAATAAGCTACTGAATGTATTTATTTAAATGTATCGAGTATACTTACTACATTTAAGATTGTTTGGAAAAATAAACTTAAGGCGACGCACCGCTAACAAAACAATAAACAATAAATCTTATACGTTTTGATACGAGCTTTCGCGCCCCGTACCATAAGAAAAACAGTTTTCTTTTTCCTTCAAATTAAAACTACAAATTATTTAAAAAAAATGAACTACAATTATGAAGTGTGTGTTAAGACTAATCTACTAAGAAAATTTAGATGCTTAAATCGGTCTAGTTAGCCTGTAAAATGCAAATCTATGTTTTAAAAGAGGTTACTTTGATATTTTTTCTCTGTTATAAAAGTTGCCAAATCGTGTTTCTGCAACTAGCAAAATGAAGTCAATTAAATGAAAAATCATGTCATCAAATATCACTTTCATATGTTTTGTAATTGTTGGGAAAAATCAAGATCCCCGCAACGTAAATTTCCAATGCGTCACCTTAAGAGCGTTTACGCCGCACACTAGCGCCACTAATGAAAAAAAAACATATCTAGTAATTAGAGGTAGAAAATCAAATTATGCTCAACAAACTATTTGAATGAAGTAATTTAGCATTTTTACGTCACCTAATGAACACCTCACATATTATGGTTTAGTTAAATAAGACGTTACGGCCACTTTTAACTATAACGCCATATTTAACTAAACCATAACATGTCAGGTGTTCATTAGGTGACGTAAAAATGCTAAATTACTTCATTCAGATAGTTTGTTGAGCATAATTTGATTTTCTATCTCTAATTACTAGATATGTTTTTTTTTTTCATTGGCGGCGCTAGTTTGCGGCGTAAACGCTCTTAATAAAAGAAGAAGCGACTTCAAAATCACATAAAGGCATCAAGTTTGTTAAGTTGTTAAGTTATTACTTTCCAACATTTTTTTTGTAATATATAATGTATTTTTTTATTTGATAGCTGGCATCAATAAGGTTTACTTTATTCTCCATTAAATAAATATGTAGATTACCTATAATATGTTTTTAATTTACTTACTGTGACCAAAACACTGAAATGATTTCGAAACCTCAATTTTTTTTACAGAGATTGCTGATTGCTTTAAACGGCATTTTCAGCGTCACCGGGCTTTTTGGGGGCGGCGAGGCACGAAAGGCCGTGTGAAACAAATCACCTTCGGAGGTTTTCTAGAGGGAACGGCATCACAAACTTAAAAGTGCGTGTCCCCTACTAGATTCTCCGAAGGGTTCGGATCGGATCGGTTCGAAACATCAAGTCCAAAATAATAAATGTAATTTACTAGCGAGCCGATCCATACAGTGTTTCATTTCACTAAACATTCATTTGCAATTCAATTCTTACCTTCCCTTTGATATGCAATTGACTAAAAACTATTAAGTACTTACTTAATTAACTTATTCCTCCTTCGAACTATTACTGATAATTGCCAGCCACTTATTCGTCTAGCTAGTCAAACCCCATGAGCTTAAGTAAAGGTTTTACTGAGACTTTAAGAGTTCCTTCAGAGATTTTGAAATGTGACGTTGCACAGTTTTAAGAGCCATAATTTACATCTCTACTGTAATTTATTGCGTAAAATGGCCAATTTTGGCGTTCTTGATCTTAGAAACAAAAATACATTAACTATTTTGACTTATTGAATAGTATAGAATAGCTTATGGCATAGTTAGTGGCGGCCTCGCTTTTTGTAAATTTTGCTTAACTTTTTAATTAAATCAAAAATTGCAGAAAAAGATTTTCATAAAATGCGCGAAGGCACTTTTTTGAGCTCCTAAATTGAACTACTGTTCTAAACAAATGAAATAAATAAATGTGAAGTGTGTGTCGATTACGGCCGAGCTTCTGAAAGCAGGCGGAAGACCGGTACTCGTAGCTCTTCAGAAGCTATTTAATTCCGTCGTACTAGGGGGCAGAACGCCAGTGACGTGGCACGAAGGTATGGTGGTACTGTTCTTCAAAAAGGGCGACAAAACCCTGCTGAAGAACTACAGGCCCATCTCACTTCTGAGCCACGTCTACAAGCTGTTTTCGAGAGTCATAATGAATCGTCTCGCACGTAGGTTTGATGACTTCCAGCCTATCGAACAAGCCGGTTTCCGAAAAGGCTTCAGCACCATAGACCACATACATACGCTGCGGCAGGTTATACAGAAGACCGAGGAGTATAACCAGCCTCTTTGCTTAGCGTTTGTGGACTATGAAAAAGCCTTCGATTCGATTGAAACATGGGCCGTGCTGCAGTCTCTCCAGCGGTGCCAAATTGACTACCGGTACATCGAAGTGTTGAAGTGTTTGTATGAAAGCGCCACTATGTCAGTCCGTCTTCAGGACCAGAACTCGAAACCTATCCAGTTGCAGCGAGGAGTGAGACAGGGAGATGTGATATCTCCGAAACTGTTCACTGCTGCACTGGAAGATGTTTTCAAGCTTTTGGACTGGAAAGGACTCGGCATCAACGTCAACGGCGTATACATCACTCACCTTCGATTTGCTGACGATATAGTGGTCATGGCTGAGACCCTGGAAGACCTCGGCACAATGCTCGGTGACCTCAACAGAGTCTCTCAACAAGTGGGTCTTAAAATGAACATGGAGAAGACGAAAGTTATGTCGAACTCACGTGTTGTACCCACTCCTCTGAAAGTTGGGGACTCTGCCCTTGAAGTTGTGGACGATTATGTTTACCTGGGACAAACGGTCCAGCTAGGTAGGTCCAACTTCAGCAAAGAAGTCAATCGTCGAATCCAATTAGGCTGGGCAGCGTTCGGTAAGCTACGAAATATCTTTGCGTCTAATGTACCGCAGTGTCTCAAGACGAAAGTCTTTGACCAGTGTGTGTTGCCAGTGATGACATACGGGACTGAGACGTGGTCGCTCACTATGGGCCTCATAAAAAGGCTCAAAGTCACTCAAAGAGCAATGGAGAGGGCTATGCTCGGGGTTTCTCTGCGTGATCGAATCAGAAATGAGGAGATCCGCAGAAGAACTAAGGTAACCGACATAGCCCGAAGAGTTGCAAAGCTTAAGTGGCAGTGGGCAGGGCACATTGCTCGCAGGACTGATGGCCGCTGGGGCGGGATAGTCCTGGAGTGGCGACCGCGTACCGGAAAGCGCAGTGTGGGCAGGCCTCCAACAAGGTGGACCGACGATCTGGTGAAGGTCGCGGGAAGCCGCTGGATGCGAGCAGCACAAAACCGGTCGTTGTGGAGATCCTTGGGGGAGGCCTTTGTCCAGCAGTGGACGTCTTGTGGCTGAGATGATGATGATGATGATGAAGTGTGTGTGAGAATGTTATCTCTTATATAGTCGTATAGTTCGTAGCGGCCTCGGAATTTTTAGATATAATTGATTTTATATAGGAAAAAAATCTTATTCTAAACCAAAAAACTTCGAAAATCACTTTAAGGTAACTGTGAATTTCTCCTATTTACGATAATATTATTAAGCAAAATTTATACCAGAACAATTATTACTTCATGAGGAATAAAGATTTTATTATTTTTAAGCATGAATTTATTATCCTATTTCGATAAAAACGATAAATAAAACTGCAAAATTGCTACAAAATACGAGGCGCCGGCCGTTCGAACGATAGACCTATTCTTGCAGACTGGAGATTTGTAATAGGGCTCTTAATATATTTGCTCATGCAAATACTTGACGGTTCATCATCATCAGCTCATTTTTATGTCCCCACTGCTGGGGCACGAGCCTTCCCTATAGATGGATAGCGAGAACGGGCCATAAACCACCACGCAGGCCCAGTGCGGATTGGTGGTTGTTAACGACTGATAATGCAGCCGGGACCAACGGCTTTACGTGCCTTCCGAAGCACGGAAGAGCTCGAAATGATTCATTTTTGGTCACCCATCCAATGACCGGCCTTTGCGAAAGTTGCTTAACCTCAGCACTCGCAGACCGGGCGCGTTAACCACCGCACCATCGATCTCCTTGAACTTGACGGTCAGCCGTTCCCTATAGAGAACCTCTGAAGGTGCTTCGTTTCACATGCCTCGAGCAACGCTTTACGTCACTCGCCGCCACCAAAAAGCCCGGTGAAGCTGAAAATGCCAAGTAGCAACCAGCAAACTACAAAAAAAAATGGGTATTTTCCCACAATTATTTTACAACACGGATTTTATTTTACTGCTAAATGTATATTAAACTAAACTAATAAACTTTCCTACACTCACCACCAATATCTAGCCCAAGAGAAGCTTCGTTATGAAACTCGTTAAATGGTTACTAGACAAGGGGTAAACGTACTTAAAATACTTCAATACATACTTATTATACATAGAAAACACCCAGACCCGATACAATTTAGAAAAACAATAATTTCTAAATTGACCCGACCGGGGATCGGACCCGGGACCTCAGAGATGGCGACACCATGAAAACTGGTGCACAAACCACTTGAACGAGGAGGTCGTCAAAAATCAAAAATTGTGTTGTTATATCCCCCGTAAGTGTCCCACTCTTGGGCAAAGTCAGTCCCATACATTTCCCAGACTTAACTTCCGGTCCCTGCGACGTCGTGGCAGTTTCTCTTGTACTTAGCAAGGTCGTCCTGCCATCATCTTCTCCGTCAACCTAATCTTCCTGGTTTATACCTTAATAACATTATCATTATCATCAGCTCATTTTATGTCCCCACTGCTGGGGCACGAGGCTTCCATGGATGGATAGGGAGAACGGACCGTGAACCGCCACGCGGGTCCAGTGCAGTGGTGGTTATAACGACTGCTATTGCAGCCGGGACCAACGGCTTTACGTGCCTTCCGAAGCGCGGTGGAGCTCGAGTTGATACATTTGTGGTCACCAATCCGATGACCGGCCTTTGCGAACGTTGCGTAACCTCAGCACTCGCAGACCGGGCGCGATAACCACTGCGCTATCGAGCTTCTTAAAATAACATAAATGTTTAATAACAATATTTATTTATCTTTTAATATATTTTTATATATTTTTTATGTTCAAGAGTGGTCAAATGACCCGCTCCACATAATAATAAGCAGAAGCGGAGTGTAGACGCTATTAAAAACTACAGATAGCAATGAAAACGTTATGCAAATGCATCATCATCAGCTCATTTTATATCCCCACTGCTGGGGCACGAGTCATCCCTATGGATGGATAAGGAGAGCGGATTAGTAAATTCTCTTCTGTAAATAACACTAAAAACAGAGTTATAAAAGAGAAACACTGATGGTTCCAAACGCTCAATGTTGTACCTTTCTAACATTGGGGAAAATAGTTAAACCTATTTCGATCTCCTGTGCTTCGGGAAGCACGTAAAGCCGTAGGTCTCAGCTGCATTAGCAGTTGTTAACAACCACCAACCCACACTGGGGTGCGTAGCGGTTTATGGCTCGTTCTCACCATCCATCCATAGGGAAGGCTTGTGGCACACCAGTAGAGACACAAACAAGAGCTGGTGATAGATTCTGCTCTCAAAAGATAACATTAAAAACATACATCGCATTCCCACATCGAATTCTCAGAATTAATATTACCAATCGGAAATGGTAGTGTCGAACATTCCACTCGCCTAATCGCATCAATTACAAGTGCTAAACAAATATCCGATATCGAAACTAACGGGAACGCAGTCATTAGTTCTGATCAAAACAAAGCCCATCGAGACTGTGCCATAAATCGTCTGAAATCACGGTTTGTTTATTTCTATGCAAATTCCCCCTTTGTTATCTTCAGCGGACAACGATTTCGGATGTTGAATCGCAAATTTGGACCTTATCAATGACGGCGGTATGTTCTATTTTGGGTTGTGGTGATGTTCGGAATTGGCATGTGTGCTCCCGAGTCGTTTGTCATATTTAATACCTGTAAAACATTTTGATAGACCCTGACGTGAGTCGACGTTGTGTTAAATTTAATTAATATTATGCATAGAATTAATTCAATTCACTTATTATATATCTATTTTAATGTATAACAAACTGTCTTTATTACAACGGAAAAGAAAACAACAATATTGAACTTTAAGATAATTAGGTAAAAAAATCTTATTAATAAAAATTCAGCAGAAATAGAAATAGAAATATATGTATTGCATATTAAGTGTGTATAAAGATCTTATTCTAGGTAAAATGTAAGTGGCTTAAAAACTTAATTACCCTTTTCAGGTTTTGCTATTTACTTAAATTAACATTAACAATTCAAATTATAAAAAGTCTAAACATTACGTGAAATATGGGTCAAAATATTCTGTTAAATTATAGAAGGCTTTTCCCATCAACCAGGTTTTTAATTTGATTTACAATTTGGAGTTTAATCCTTTCAGTTCTAAGGGTAGATGATTAAAAACTTTTATTCCTGTAACAAATGCACTTTTGTAATACATATTGTTATTGATCATTGGTATACATAAGTTATGTCTATATCTGCTACGAACATTTGGACGATCAGATACCTTATTTTTAAAATACTTCAGTGATTATTTATGTTTAATAAATAAAAAGCATTTATCAATTGCCACTACAAGATTGTATAACAATATCTGCCCTTTTCCCTCAACATTACTGTGCCTCTAAGGTGCATGAGATTAATGTTATCACTATATTATATCTATATATGTACATATTAATATAATGACTACTCCTGACTGACTGATTCATCACCGCCGAGCCGAAACCGCTGAAGCTAATATGATGTAATTTAGACTGAATCTTAATTGAGTGACGTAACCAGCCACTAAGAAAGGATTTTACGAAAATCATTAAATAGGGGGGAGGGGGGGGGGGGGTGATGTATCAAAGTGCGTCAGTTTTGAAGCATAATACATAAAAATTGGTATTTGGCTTGACTTTTTGATAAGAAATTAAGAATGACGTGTCTGTAAAAAAGGGAAGAATGTTTTTTTGGGGAAATCGTTATTTTGAAAGTAAGAATTATAAAATGAATTATTTCAATCGATAATAAGATTTTTCAATAAAAATAAAGAATTACGTGTATTAGCATTTTTCTAAAAACCTTCCCTAGAGAGGTGAAATAGGGGTGGAAAGTTTATATGGAAATATGTCATGTTTAAAGTTCATCATTTTTAAATCCATGAATTTCGGTATTTGGCCTGGTTAGAAATGTTTCAGAAGTATCCCTTTAGATACTTACCTTTAATAAGTTTGGCTTTTATTACAAATAATCACAAGTTGTGTAGCCCACGTGAGCAAAGCCGCTAGCAAAACCTAGTTATGTTATATATGTAGTTACTCAGTTGTTATGGCACAGAGACGTAAGTTAATGATAAGTTGTATCCTTAAAGACGTCAAATGACTAATTAGATTGGTTATTTTTTTTAATTTGATGCACTGCCACATCAAATTTTAAAACAGCTACAGTCCAATTGCAATAACATTTTTAGTTTTTTAGGGTAAAAAAGAAAACCAGAAAATTTATAAAATAATTTTAAAATGCAAACAGTGTTTAGTTTTACAAAGAACAGGTGTCCATAGCAAATTGTTATTTTATCTCAATATGGACATGTTGTTGGCACACTATTGGGGTACGTCTAAAGTAAACATAAAAAAATACTAAAAATAAGGAAGGATTCTAAATAAACTGCCACAAAATTGTGGGAAACGAGACTCAAATCATTCGTGTATTTACGCTTAGGTACATATTTGGGCGGCCGCTAGTTATTTACTTACATTAAAATATATAAGTTTATTTACTGATGCCCCAGGGAACTCATTAAATAGAGTCACACGCCGACATCAAAAAACTGTCTGACGAATATTCTGAACAGAACATCGTTTTTCCAAGAAATTGAATTACTACAGACTGAAATTAAGAAAACATCTGCCGCTCACAAATAACGTAATTTCGACTTTTTAACTACACGCACAAAGTTCAACTTTGCGTAACACAATGTTTGGTCAGTAAAATTATTATGCATAGGTACCTTCATTAAAAGAGGAAAGCAAATGAAAAAGTTGAAGGTCGGGCCATGAGACCCCTAATTAAGGGGTATTTGTAACGATGATAGACTTCAAACCGGGGACTTATTTATATAGGGATAGGTACAGCGTGTGACCGGTACAACACTCTGGTATCAAGGCACAAAACATAAGCTATTTTGGGATGAACCTACTCACGTTTATTTTACACATTGATTTAATGTTTATCCTGACGTTTCAAACATTTTGCAGGGTCCGTAGTCAAAGGAGACCACTGACCTGTGTTTTGTTTGCGTAAACTTTAAGAAACAAAAAAGCAATAATGTTGTAAACGACACTCAAATATATCCATTATATAATCATAAAGAATTAAAAAGAATTACAGAATTACAGTGGTTAACGCGCCCGATTTGCGAGTGCTGAGGCGAAGCAGCTTTCGCAAAGTCCGGTCATCGAACAGAACTACTCTAAAAACAATATAAAAATAATAACCTATGTTCGGAACAGACTGTTAGGCTGTATAGACAAATGGTCAGTTTCGCGGTGCCATTAATTAAAACTAAAATGGCAAACTGATTGTAGGTACTGACATCACTAAGTACTTTGATGTCACTTCACTATCGTTACATGTCAGATTGAAAGACACGTTGAATTGTCGCCGCGGTTTTGTTGTTATTTGATAAAACCTCTATCGAGAGAGAATTTTAAAAATTTGTTTGGTTTAATGTTGTAATG
The DNA here is from genome assembly GCA_947562085.1 of Eudonia lacustrata. Classification (NCBI taxonomy): domain Eukaryota; kingdom Metazoa; phylum Arthropoda; class Insecta; order Lepidoptera; family Crambidae; genus Eudonia; species Eudonia lacustrata. The sequence continues at coordinate 8,702,043 of OX387332.1, forward strand.
TCCTAGCGAGGGCAATAGGGCTGAGAGTACGATCTACACCCAGTCCCCCCTTTGTGGGAACGCGAGTTTTGTGTCCGCGTAACCTCTCGCGGGAGACGTATTCGTGTTGGTTTGTGGTGACCTGGTGTGGCTGACATCGTGCTTGCGCGTGAAGCGGCTCGAGCCTTAGCAGCATAAGCTTCAGAGGTGCCGGGCGACGACGGCAAATCTGGTGTGCCAATTGGAGGCACCGAACACGCGGCTGGCGAAGACATCGCCGGATGCAGCAGTATAGGGGACCCGTCTTTCCCTGACCTTCCTCGCCATTGCCCCCATTTGTTCCTTCTGACAACTTCTAGGTTCTTCCGGAAGAGCCCTAGTGAGTTTTTGGATAACTTTAATTTAAGCAGATTTCCTTTTAGCCGCTCTGAGGAGTGGCCCGCTAAGGAAACGTCTACTTGAAAAAGTCTGGATCGGTGGAACGCCTGACTAGACGGAGATACCACATTGCCACGTGGTTGTCCACTCTATGGGCCCAGTGGACACTGTTCCGAGCTGATGGTCTATCTTTAACAACTTAGGTATATAATACAACGCTTTGATGGCCGAGTGACTAAGGGGTTGGCCCGATAAGAACCGGAGATCCTAGGTACAATTCCCTGGCCAAGAAAAGCGTGTTTCGGATTATTCAATGAGTAGACTAGGACACATTTGACCATACGAAGTCATGACTACCCATCATTGTAGTCATGATTTCATACCTATGATGGCGACCTTGGCCCAGCATTAGAACAGTATTATTATAGGTTTTAACATTCTTTAAAAAAATAATACCAAATATAATTTAGGGAACATAGATACCAAAATTTTGACCAACCTTACTCCCAACCCCAACCCTTGACTTTACAAATTAATTCATCAGTGTCCACGGGACCGGACAATCTGAAATCGAGTGTCGTTGGTTATCTTTATTCAGGGCGTGGGTACTTTTGGCACAGGAATGGCGACGGTTGACCCAGGATTATCCGGCGAGAAGGGTCAGTTTGCACACTGGCCGTTCTGACTTTGACATTGTGTTTATCATTACATCGTACCTCTGTGATTGACCGTATAACAAACCAATTTAATTACATGATTAAAAATACTTTTTTAAAGATAGTAACAGACACTAGAGATATAGGTAGTAGCACACATATTAACTCGGAAACGGATCATTACCTCCTTGACTGAAGCCGTTAAATATCATCATCATCAACTCAGCCAAAAGACAGCTGCTGCTGGACAAAAGCCTTATCCACAACGACCGGTTTTGTGCTGTCGTATCCAGCGGCTGCCCCCGACCTTATTGACGATCGACCTTGTTGGAGGCGTCTGCCCACACTGGCGTTTTCCAAAAACTTCATAAAACGACGTAATTAATCAGCATCGTTATGGCATCACTTCGCCTCGGTAGAAGCTTGTGGAACGCAAGCATTAGACAAGTCGCAGAGCCACAATTAGTCCGATCCGATCCGAACTCCTCAGAGAATTTAGTGGGAACGGGAACACGCACTAGTGCTTGACGCCGTTCCCTCTGGAGACCCCAAAAAAGTCCAGTGATGCTGAAAAAAGGCAGCCTGAGGCAATCAGCTCAATAAGCTCTATTCAAAAAAAAAACAAAACACTATCCCCATTACAAATAAACAAAGAATAAGGTCGGAATAGTTCCTCCGTGTTTTGTTTCTGTCATGTAAACATCATTTCAAATTAGAGTAAAAGTGACAAAACTCGGACCTTACTCTTTGTTTATTTGTAAGGGGGTATTAGTTTAAAACTGTTGCCCTCATTTTTTAATTCCATACTCACCTGATGATAAGTGACGATAAGGCCGAAGGTGGAAGCGCACTTCACCTGGAATCCTCAACTACTTAAGCACTGGCTATTTTATCTCTAAATGCTGGAACACAACAGTGCTACTAACATTGTGTTACATGTTGTCACGACATCTTTAGATAATATGGTGAAGGCTAGCCAGGCAGACTTAAAACAAGCACTATCATCAACCAAACCGAGAATAATCATTACTTACTTATCACTAGGAATTCTTAGACCCAGGTCTGTGACCAGTCAGTGCAATGGTCTTAGCTACGAGACCACAGTAGCATTGTATGTATTTTCGTGTCACGAAATTATGACTACAACAGGATTGCGACAACTTTACATCGTCTTACATTTCTAACGGAGCGCGGGCCATGGAATACCATTTTGGAAAACGCAAAACAGACTCCAATAATTAAGGCGAAGCTTACCAAACGGGAGTAGCGAAACCGTTTTTTCAAATTAACGCAGAATCTACTTAGCCGAATGGGCCTGTTAACATTTTCCTTAGACGAAGGGTAGAAAACATAAATCAGCCTTCCCCGTTCATCTCATTGTGCTAAAAACCTCATTTCCGAGCACCATAATTAAGTAACAAAAGCTAAGTAATTATGCAAGCAACGAAACAATCTACTAGGCGGCGAAAGAATCAGGGGAAATGGAAGTGGTATCCAGAGGATTTGGGAATGCCTAAACCTGCCAGGGTAATATCTCTAATAAGGTTTTAAACGATTTGATATAGCTATTTTGTTTTTAACATATTTATGATGAAGCTGAAAGTAGCGGTTTCAAAAAACGACTTTGTCTCAGATGGATTTCAAAACCATGGCTCCTCGCAATACACGCGGTTAGATTGATTTGATTATTATTATTATTTATTGTGCTACTGAGGCATTGGTTCCCATTTTGAGTTTGTCAATCTACTAGCAAGTTTAATGGTACTAATTATCAAAATAGTCTTGCCAAGTTAGGTTGGTGATCATAACCGGGATATTATGCATCAAAAAAGTTGACAAAACCAGCCACCACTAGAGAATTTAGGAACAACTAAACGTGTCAGGGTAAAGTCGGTATCATGGTTTTAAACGATATTATATTAGTTTTATATTCACATTTCTTTAGAGTATTATAACTATATTTTAATATATCGTAACACTCTACTCAAATCTTATCCGTTTAGTGTTTCCAGCTCTTCCAGCAATCCCCTGGATCCTCGTCTTCGCTATTTTGCTAGTGACATCGTCGGCGTGGGTTAATTCCATTAAAAGATTAACAAACCACAGGAGCGGCGAGATCTACGAATAATATTGCATGTAAATGCGCGGAAAGCGGGGCTTATAGCGATTTTCATTACCATTTTAAATGGCTGAATATCCGCTTCCCTCTACCTTGGTTGTAAGCTGGCAATTATGGTTAACGAAATTGTGTGTCGACTGTTTACGTATTAAATTGTGGCAATGACTTTAATAATTAGTATGGAAATGAAATGAGAGGAGACGATCAACATTTGAAGAGAAGAGTAGAGGATCATCATCATCAGCTTATTTTATGTCTCCACTGCTGGCACGAGCCTTCCATAGGGATGGATAGTGAGAACGGGCCTTAGACCACCACGCGAGCAGTGCGGCGTGGTAAATAACAATAATAAAATATTTATTTTAGATTACCAATGATCCTTAAAATAAAATTAAAATCAAAAAAGTAAAATAACATGAGCATAGTTATATCATAAGCCTACACTAGTCCACAGCTGGGCCTCTCCAAGGGCACGCTACTGAGCACGATCCGCGGCTACTTTCGTCCAGCTCTTGCCTTGCTCTTGTAAAATGACTTAACTTAAACAAAATTGAAGTATCTCATTTGTGCCCGAACTTTTATAATACACAAATCACTTTTTACAAGAAACAAGTCATTCCTCTATACCTACGTCATTGTTTGAATAATTTCCATCGGTACAATAATCTATCAACGGTCGATAGTGATTTATCGGACGTCAGCTAGTCTTGGAGAAATGTATTTGTTATTCCCTATAGCCATAACATAAGGAGACATAACAGAAGGCAAGCTTATACATTCCGCGCTCGAACAACCCACACATAGAATTCTTTGCCGGTGCATGTGTTGCGGTAAGCCGGTAGTTACCGAAACCAGCGGCTAGAAACGAATAACCAGCCAGCTGGGTAGATACCCGACTTGAACATCGAATAAAAACGATTTTTATTACATTTTTTATTGTTTAACTTTTGTTTTTGTTATACAGTAGCACTAATTATGTTCTGCCAGTTTTTTTTTAATAAACACCGAAGACACCGTTTATTTATACCTAATAATTTATTTAATTCAGAGACGAACAGGAAACTATGAAAGAACGTTTGTGTACGCAGCTCTCGGCACGACCATGCATTACAAAATCTGCTCTGCTCTGCGCTGCGCGGAGCTGCGTCGCCTGCGTCTCAGCATACGCTTAGCCTTATGCAGGCCGTCATGAATGGGTGCGCTTGTTACCGTGCTTGTTCCACGGCGAGGAGAGCTCTCATTATTTTGGACTGCATCGGCTGCTTACCATCAGGCAGGATGTGGTCACTATGACGAGTCAGTATGACTTAGTACCTACGAACGCAGCTACTGGGAGATTCCGTGCCCATTAGAGGTATCTTTCCGCTATCGGAGCGCGAGGCGCGAGTTCCATCCCTATGTTGTAGATATGCCACCTTGTCGCACGAGCCGATTCGGCTCAACTTTCTTAGTGCGTACAGCTAGGGAATGGAACGCGCTGCCTGCGAATGTGTTCGTTCCCTGAAAGGTATAATCTGTACCTCTTCAAGGCTAGAGTGAATAGGCTATTTCTAGGCAGGCATGTTCCATCCTCGACCGCACCGTCACTTAACATCAGGTGAGGTGTAGTCAAATGCCTGCCTATAACCAATAAAAAAAAAAAAAAATGTTGTCCATTTGTGCATCGTTCGAGCGTTGTGTAAAACTTACCTTCTGGGGGTCTCTTTTTTTGTGCCATAGCACTAATAATGTTATTTGTACACAATCCTGAGTTTGTGCTTGTCTTTATTGATAGCGAATTGTATTCCCTTTTATACAACGTTAGTCGGAACGGGGGTACTAAGCCGAAAGGAGGGTAAAGTATACATGATAGTGAATAACTTTTTCTTAGAAATGGATAATTTTAGATTAACAGCTTTTTTAAGATGTCAAAAGAAATTACGCTGTGGTAGCCCTGGCGGTCACAAAAAAAAAACAAATAAAAAGTTAATATTATTGTTATTATTATTATTATTTTAGTTTTAGCTCCGTAACATACATTGGTGACATTTACTGTCGTTTAAATTTTTTGTAATAAAAGATATGGTGCATATTATTTTAAAATGACGTGAGTTTTCCGGTCCCGTTTTGTGCCCACGCCTGCGCTATTGTTGGCGGCTTTGTGCGCCTCCGCTGAGGTCAGTGGAGCACCTTTTAAAATTCAAGACGAAAAAAGACAGTGTCATCGGATACAAACATCACGCTGCTCTTTGTTGGTCGCCTTGACAACGCCCAATAAGCGTTTTGCTCGCTAGTTCTGACCAATTAGCGACGTGACTTTCCGTGCTGCAGCCATAATCACGCCTGCGCCGATTGTAGCTGTCAACGTCATCATTATTGTTTATTTTTCTATTTTCTTTTCTAATTAATTGTTATTGTTATATTTTAAATAATATTTAATGAATTTCTTAGTGAAATGTCCCAGCTTTCCACGCATTCAGCCTTAGTTACCGGCAATGGGCAATTTGTGAGGTGCGAACTCTGTACTCAACCAAAATTTTTTAGAGGAACAAGAGGTTTAAATATTCATATTGGTAAAATTCACAGACCAACACAAACCTCCCAAGCCACACAGCCCATACCTCAGTCACCCTCACGTTCTATCGACTCTCAATCTCCTCAAAACATCGAATTTTGGAATTTACTTGGAAAACTAAAGAGTGGTACACCAATTATCAAACGCATTCCGAGAGGAGCTCGCACCTCAGTAGCACATTCTCTAGCTCAAACCATCGATAGGGTCATTCATGAAAACTCATCATACAATTGGGAACTACTATTTACTTTTGCTTATCGCGTCCTGCATGTTCGCAGAGATGAAAATTCTAGTATAACTCTAACACAAAAAATTAAAAATAATTGCACCAACCCATTACCTCATTTACAAAGTTCAGTCATTAGATCCAAAAAAACACCAATCACTTCATTTAATGTAGGCAAGGTTGAAGAAAAAATCAACGAAGGTGATTTAAAAGGTGCCACCCAGTTGATTTTTTCTAGTGATATCATTGCTCCTGACTGTCAAGAGACAGTGGCCTCTCTAGTCTCTAAACACCCACCTCCTGCACCAACATTTCGCCTCCCCGATCCACCTGAGTCTACAGATGCTTCGCCTTCGACCAACGAAGACGAAGTGTACAATTCTATTCTTTCTTTCAAAAATGGCTCTGCCGGTGGCCTTGATGGTTTGTCGCCACAACATTTAAAAGATTTGGTATCTGGTACCTCTGGAGACGCCGGCAGAGTTCTTCTCACCAAAATTACCAACCTTTGTAATCTTATGCTTGCCGGAAATGTACCTCAGAATATCACCGGTATACTCTACGGCGCTAATCTTTGTGCTTTAATAAAGAAAGATGGTGGCATAATGCCAATCGCCGTAGGGTGTACAATCCGGCGCATTGTTTCCAAAATTTGTGTAAAGTACATCCTTTCTGACCTTTCTTCAAAATTTCAGCCAGTGCAGCTCGGGTTTGGTTCGAAGGGTGGCTGTGAGGCCGCAGTTCATTCAGCTCGCACCTTCTTACTGAATGATGGTGGCGAAGTGTTGCTAAAGGTGGATGTAAAGAACGCATTTAACTCCGTAGACAGGGGTGCTCTGCTGGCAAAAGTAAAAGAGAATATACCTCAATTTTATAAATTTTTGTGGCAATGTTACAGTGAACCAACAAAATTGGTTCATCGAAACAATCTTCTCCATTCTGCCGTTGGTTGCCAGCAGGGTGACCCTCTGGGTCCTGCTATTTTCTCTTTGGCAATTCACCAAACAATTTCGAATTTAAATTCTAAATTCAATGACTGGTATCTCGATGACGGCACTTTAGGGGGAAACTCTGGTTTAGTTCTCGAGGACCTACAAACTTTGATAAACCAGTTTGGCAATATAGGTTTGGAGCTAAATTTTTCCAAATGTGAATTATACATTTCGAATTCCGTGGCCTCGGACCGTAGAGCTCTAGCTAATAGTTACTGACTTCAGTCGCCTGGCCCCCAGTATCAAAATTCTCAACGATGACACTTTATTTTTATTAGGCGCACCACTTCTCGACGCTGCCATTCCCGCTTTTGTAAACGATGCGATCTCTAAATTCAATTCAACTGCAGACCGGTTATTCCAAATTAATCCTCACATGGCCTTATTTATCATTCGTTTTTGTCTTTTTGTGCCTAAATTTACATATGTTCTACGTTGCTCTCAACTTTGGCTTTTTCCAGCAATGTTATCCAGTTTAGATAATTTGTTAAGAGAAACTCTTATTAAAATTTTAAATTGTACATTAAACGACCGCGTTTGGTTACAGGCTTCGCTTCCTGTACGCTTCGGAGGCCTAGGAATAAGAAATTTATCCAGTGTGGCCCTGCCAGCGTTTTTGTCTTCTGCTCATAGCACGTACAATCTCTACAGGAAAATTATCAACCCATCTTTGGGTTCCGTAGAGTTGTCGTGTAAAGCTGATGCGAGTAACGCCTGGTTATCCGCTTGTCCAAATTCTAACTTACCATTATTACCACAATCTCAAGAGGCAATGGGACGAGCCACTGTGCAAGCAAGTTCTGGAGGGGCTTTTATCCACTTCGAGTGATATGTCAGAACTCGCTCGCTCGCCGTCTCCCAGAGAGAGTCAGGCCACTGGCTCCAGGCATTACCATCTGCCAATGTCGGTACCTTGTTGGACGGGCCGTCTCTCACTCTAGCGGTCTGTCTTCGTCTAGGCGCCAGGGTATTCCACCCTCACCGCTGCGTATGTGGAAAAGCTGTTGACGAGCTTGGCCACCACGGCCTATCTTGTGCTCGCAGTGCTGGGCGTATGCTGCGTCACTCCACTATAAACAGCATCATCCGCAGTGCTTTTGCCACCGTTGGTATACCGGCTGTCTTAGAGCCAGCTGGTATACCTCGCAGCGATGGCAAAAGACCTGACAGGATGACCATTGGGCCCTGGAAGCTTGGCAGGCCGTTGGTGTGGGATGCAACCTGTGCTGACACCGTGGCTCCCTCACATGTACGCGCCACCTCTCTTCATGTAGGGGCTGCTGCGGTAAGTGCTGAAAATCGCAAACGGCACAAATACGCAAATCTGGGTCCAAATTATTTATTTGTTCCGTTTGCGGTGGAGACATTGGGTCCATGGGGGCCGGAGGCCAAGCAGCTTGTTAAAGAGTTGAGTGCTCGCCTTATTGAAGCCTCCGGTGACAAGAAGGCTGGCAGCTACCTCTGCCAACGTATTAGCTTGGCAATCCAAAGAGGTAATGTTGCCAGCATTCTTGGAACCGTTCCCATGAGCCCACAGCTGGAGGACATTTTTTATTTATAGGTTTTATTTTGTCTTTAGTTATCTTATTTAATTTTTTCTTTAATATAGTAATTTATGTTATTGTGAAATAGTATGTAAATGTATTTGAAATTCTCTATTTAATATTGATATTATTGGATACATTAGTCCAATTATGGAGAGAAAACTCGACTCTTTACAATGCCCGTACATTGAAATTAGAGGTAAACCTATTTGCTGAGTGAAACGCCAGGGTGTTTAGTCCACCCCAGGTTCAGGTAGAGAAATAAAAGAGTAACAACTTTACAAGAGTTTATTCCCAGGGGTGGGTAACGTCGGTCGCATACAATTCAGTGGTGTCGCTCAGATTAGAGAAGAGGACTTAGCTTCTAGGGGCTTAAGTCTCGTGTGCGCAGTTCGGCTCCTAGGTCAGCCTAGACCCGGGCCGTAGACTGCGCCAGTAGATACCGGGAACCAATGCTGGACCGCAGTAGTAGCTGCCTCCGGAGGTGCAGGCGGTTATAACCAGACCAGGGTTCGGTACCCGGTAGAGGGAACCCTGTAAACAGAAAAAGAATGAACAGATGTTCAGTAAGTCCGGCCGCTATGCGGTCCGGTAATAAGGTACAAGCTGCTACAATTGAACCGGCCTCCTATTGACCACTAACGGTTAAGCAATTGCAACACAAAAAGAACTACATTAGGTTTAGAGAATCTAATGAAAGTCATTTAATAGGGAGACAACATCTGTGGTTAAATAAACCTTAATTAACTAATAAAAACTCCCAAAGAAATAACATTTACTAATAAATGTTAATTATTATATTTATGAAGGTAGGTACCGACACCATAGTAAACGGCTACTCGGACAAATGAAATTTAGTGAAAACTAAGAACCGTTAGGGATTCCTACATAATAAAAGTAAATGTACAATAACAATAAACTACATTTCTCAACCATTTTAGGTCACAAATAATAACTTTAACAGTATAACAGAATTATCCAAATCCAGCAAATCTAAGCGAAAACACTTTGACGAAAGAACACTTACCCGTAGGTTGGGGTAGTCAACTATGTAAATTCACAATTACAATAACAAAAATCTGAGAACCGACTAGTAGATGCGGTGGTGATCAAAAGAGTACGTTAACCTCTTTTTCACCCTTTTATATTACTTTTCAAAATCAACCAGTAGTATGTTCCAGAACTTCCCCGAAAATAAAAAAATGTTCCATAGAGCTGACGATTTACAAAAAGAAAACATAGACACGAATGGAACAAACAGCCTAAAGTTTCACTCCACCACAAATACATTTTGAGTAAATGTATTTGTAAATAATACAAGAGAACCACTGTGTATTTGTATGTGCTTTCCCCGCAAATAATTTATTTAATTATATAATTGATAATCCCCACATTAAAATTTATCAAAGCAACCTTTGTAAAGAAATTGCTGACCGAAACGTAAACGTTCGGTTCCCGAACGGAATAGCTGTCAAAAACGGAACTGTCAGCTAGTTGTTTGTTTACAATCATTAGTTAAAGTTTTTGTTCATATTTAGGAGTTTCACCCGAGTTCTTTCCGTAATAACACGTGTTATGAGACTCCATTTTAATTTCTATCTACCGTGCAATTTAAAAAACACTTGAAATTGGCTAAATGCTAAACGCGAAGCCATTAATTAAGATATAATAATAATAATTGTTCATATTTATTTATTGTATTTAATAGTTTAATAAAATGTAGTTCTATTAAATAATTATTATAAAATGAATGGCAACGGTAAGTACTATGGATTTTAGCAAAACACACGCCGTTACCAAAGGTAAAATCGGCGAAAGTGTTACATGAGAACTTACGTCAAAACCGTAGCCTACTAGATTTTTGTAGACCAACCAAATGTAGGAAAAATTAATTTAAAAAAAAAGTTATTTACTATATCGCACTCGGCGTGTCTCGTAGCAATGCGTTCTGTCTGATAGGCTCCCACGCGATGTCTTAATGTCACCGCGATAATGTTTTTAATTAGCATAACGCCTACCCGACCCAGCCAGGAATCGAACCTGGGTCTTCCGCCATCCGGGCGGTTGCACTGACCGCTATGCTACCGGGAAGGCTGACGTAAGCGCTGAAGTATACTTTACTCTCCTTTCGGCTTAGTACCCCCGTTCGGACTAACGTTGTATATCAGGAATAGTAACTGTTGGACGGACATATTTGAGTTAAATAGGTAGAAGGAGACGCGCGTTAATATTACACGACAGAATTTTTTCTATTGTCTCCTACATTTTGTGTAGTTAAGTTGTCCTGTGCTTGTCCACACCCTAGAAAATCTGCTCATAGACCATCTCGACCGGGTTGTGCAATTGCCGGGAGCTATGTGAGGATGGGCGATGGTCTGCCCGACTCACTTAAAACCAGGGACATCCAAAATTCTGCGAGTCGTCTGGGGTCCCAATAGCTCATCGGTTGGAGCACTGGATTGGTTATCAAAGGGTCGTGGGTTCGATACCCACTCAAGTTTTCTGAAACTAGTTGATTATTATTTTTTAAATATTGCCTATGTAAGAGTAAGTCGGCCCTCTTAACATATTGTGCCCTCGTATGGGTGTAGAATCTATTTTAATATTTACATACCATATTGTTGCCATTGCAGAATGCAATAAATAATTGAATTTTAAGTATCTATTTGTTTGTATTATTTCCGACGATATGCAAGTATCAAATGAATGTATGAGACGTAGTCAGCCCGTAGTCAGCCCGTGACCACGATCGGTGGAATTCAGTCGAAACGTCAGGCATAACAAAAAATATGCATGATACTTTTACTAACCAATTGGCGTGAAACCCTCGTTAAACATTTCGTCGCATATCCATTCAAAAGTAGACGTTACAAAACAAGATCAAATGTAGGTAGGCCCGATTAACCATCGGTGCCTTGACAGGGCACTATGCCACAAAACAAATGCTTCACAGAATGCATCTATCGACAAATAGCTTGTGTAGGGCATGTGGAGAGGAAAGGAGTCAATGCAGCACCTACTGTGTGACTGCGACTCTCTGGCTAGGAAAAGAATGGGACTCCTGAGGTCGGCCTATCCGAAACCGGAGGACTTCAGGCTCTTCGCTCTTAAGGACGTTGCCAAACTTATGGCATCTATCTTTACAGAGGAAGAAGAGAGAAAGGGATTTGCACAAAAGATCCCGATGGGTTGAAGTGTTAAGATAAGATAAGATAAGACAAGGTCAATAAAACCTTCTCTAGTAAACAATAAATTTAATCACAAGTGGATGTCGAAATGCATCGATAGATAACCGATCGGGGATCATTTGTTGTCGCTAATAACGACTTGCAGACTGTGACAAATGGCAGGGGAAAATAGGGGAAACAAATGAATTGGAACTTTTCACTTTAGTAAGGCTTGCTGGGGTCACGGATTTATTCCACTAATACACTGGCCTGCAAAATTAAGTATCACACTTTTAAAATTGCAATAACTTTTTAAGTACACAAGATATACTTTCGAAACAAAAAGGAAAAATGTTACTAATGTATAATTTACTTTAGTTTCAAAGAAAGCTGATAAAAATTGCTGCAAAACGTTTTTTATTTAAAAATCTCTCAAATTCAAATTCAAATTCAAAAATAATTTATTCAGTTTAGGCTACAAGTAGCTCTTATGAATGTCGCTATGCCATCGGTTCGTAAGTCTACTCTGGGCGGGAGATCTTGCACTGAGAAGAACCGGCAAGAAACTTGCCTCTAACTGCCTCTAACTTCTATAGTTTAGAAAATAAATAAATATTAAAAGTGTAGTACTTAGTTTTGCAGGCCAGTGTAGTTTAGGATATTGGAATGCGTTCGCACGCGACTATGATTTTTTTGTTAGTCTGGCTAATCTCTGAAACACTGGTATAAATCCAAAAAACCTTTCACTGGTAAAATGCTTTATACCTTGTGGGTAACATAGGCTGTATTTATAACATGATTTTTGTATAAAATTCGAAATCGACGTGGACAAAGCCGCAAACTGCTAGCTAAGAAGCCTTAAAACAACGTCAAAAACTACGTCATCAACATTGACATTTTTTATACATATAAATAAAAGTGAATTGCTAAATCTGTTGCTAAGCGCAAAATTAAGTTATTTGAAGTTATTTTTTTATTTTTTATTTGATGGCTTCGTGCGATTAGCACATTTAGCCAGTGTCAAAGTAATTTTTCTTACAAGTAATACATAAATATACAATATTTCCATATATGATGATGATGAATGATATTAGAAATGGGAAGTGAGAAATGATAAAGCCCCCAACCCCTCGAGTATCTCAGTAAAGATGTGGGGCTTTACTAAGTCCTCTCGCGAGCTTTTTGAGAGAAATTGAAAAGTAACGTTGCACTGTTTTGTTCCATTTGCCAACACTCATGCGCACTTACGAACACTTAACGGTTAATAATCCACCATTATTTCACATTAATATTCGACATAACACAAATTTTAGAAATTAAAACAAAACCTCAAACATGACTCTTCACTTTCCCACCAAGAATCGTTAATTGAAGTTGTTGATGCTATCCAATGTTTTTTTTTTCAGATTTTGTTATTCGAAACTTGAATGTATAGGTATGAGCAAACATGACCACTTTCATTGGTGCATTTTTGTTCCGAATCAATGGATCCGTACTAGATAATGATTTAATACGTTATTGACCGAAGACTCCCACTCAATACTCAATACGCAACCGTCCGACAAGCGACTAATCTAAGAAGAAATTCCTTGCCAGATTTAATAAACAATTTCGTTTCATAACAAATATCTTCTCTTATGATTAAGTCAACCGTATCAGAGCATTTGGGGCGTTTATCAGGAACATTGCTTCCCCGACATAATATTGATAATATAAGGAATCTCCATAAAAGCAATACAACACAGGGAAACGGAAAACTGGTGGACCAATATCAACGGTTGTGAGGAAGAGGAAAAATAAATATGTGTTTACTTTTCCTCCTTTACAACGCGTCGGTGTTCGAGTTATGAAGTACTACCCGACATCTGAAGGTCCTGGGTTCGATTACCGAGTTGGGCAGTGTTCCGGACTTTTTGGATGTATGACCCGGGTCTGTGATCACCAATCTGATCAATTGTAGCGATGACTTGATTCCAACGATAGAGGTATTTGCTCAGCAGTAGGATAGTAGGTATATAGGCATATAAAGTTTTCTTCTTTTTAAGTGACCAACCGAAAAAATGTTGAGCAATTTTTGGTGAAACTAGTGATCTTAAAATTGAGTATTTAAAAAAGTTACTCTCTTTTAAACAATTTACTTATCTAAGTATCGTCACGATCAAAAATAGATTACTATTTACAAATCGACACTGCACCACTACAGAAGTATTCAACATTGTTGTGTTCCGACTTTAAGACTGATATAATAGCCAGTTCCTCGGAAGTTTAAGAGCGTTTACACCGCACACTAGCACCGCCAATGAAAAAAAAAACATTTTTAGTAGATAGATAGATAGAAAATCAAAATCAATCAATCGCCGTTAAATACGGCGATATAGTTAAAAGTGGCCGTTTTTTTGGTGACGTAAAAATGCTTAATTACTTCATTCAAATATTTTGTTGAGCATGATTTTCTATCTATCTATCTACTAAAAATGTTTATTTTTCATTGGCGGCGCTAGTGCCGCATAAACGCACTAAACTTTCACGTTCTTGCTTATCATCGCTCGCATCAGGTGAGATGAAATCGTAGAGCTTAACCGTTGATAAAAAAAATAGTTTCAACGAATACCTACGCCTGTAGGTACATTTCACATCACAAGTTTTATTCAATGTCCTTACTGCTAAAGCATGAGCCTTTTCTTGAAACAGTAACATCACAGGGAGAACGATTTATAAACCACCACGCGGGCCCAGTGCGGTGCGAAAGCCTATTACAAAATGCGCGCGCTCGCGCTTTCTCAGTACTACGAACGGCCGACGCATCGCAAAAGTGGCATTTTGTGCAGTTGTAATTACATTTATTTGAAGTTTAATAATTTTTTATCGTTTGAAAAAGTATATAATTTGAAATTTTATAAACTGACGTTCTGGTGTATAATTTACCTAATAACATTAATGGAGTAAGGAGATATTTACTGCTGATTCTGAACGTTTTATGGCTTTGAAAGGGGTTTTTTTTTGTAGAAATTCCATTGATATTTCAAAATTCCGAGGCCGCTACGAACTTAATCACTATTTAAGAGATATTATTATAGATTTTTCATTTCGTTTGCTTAGTACAGTAGTTCAATCAATGAGTTTGAAATTGGCCGTCAGCGTATATAATTGAAAACTAGCTTCGGAATTTTGGCTTTATATAAATAGTTGAGGAAAAATTGCAGAAAGTGAGGCCGCTACAAATTATATTAATAACTATTCTCCACTATACAATAAGTCAAAATTGTCTAAGGGTTTCAGTTTCTCTGAACAAGAACGCTGAAATTGGGTATTTTATGCAAAAATCACGGTCAAAATGTAATAGGCCACTTAACGACTGCTAATGCAGCCGGTACCAACGTGCAACGTCACCCATCCGATGACTGGCCTTAGCGAAAGTGGCTTAGCCAACGCGCCAACAAACTCGTTACGCCTATACATAGTCACGTCTATACCTTTATAACTCTATGTCACGGTTCCTTCGAGGAAAATCAAGACTATTATTACGTTTAGAGATAATCCAATTGCTTTCTGGGCAGCTAGCGGACTGTATTCATTTTCTATATAACGCGAATGTGCTCATCAGACAGAAACCATAGTGAGTGACGTACAGACAGCATCGAAAAGGTACACTAAGCACTTGGCCTTCATCCAACTGATGTTAAATGTAAATAAGGCCGAAGGTGGTTTCTTAGTAGTAGAAAGTCACAGACGATGCCATGCGCGTAGCCGGTTTTCTGAGTTAGAAGAATATAAGGCCATTTTTATTTTATTTATTTATTTATTTACAATACCTTACGGGTAAGCCTTTGCCTTCATCTCACCTGGTGTTAAGAGATAAGGCCGAAGGTGGAAGCGCACTTCTCTTGGTATCCTCAACTATTAAGGCACTGGCTCTAGCTGCCGGAACACAACAATGCATGCTACAAACATTGATGTTATGGCGACATATTTAGATGAGATGGTGGAAGCAGGCGGACAAAAGAGCCCTACCATCAACTAACCAAGTACGCAAACATGTACCCCCCGCTGGGATTCGAACCCGGAATCTCTGGGTCTAAACCGGTACCACAGAGGCGGTTACAAAAAAAGAATTTACATTACAAGACCAGACAAGACACAGACAAGTTATGAAGAAGTAGAATAGGTTTTTGATGATGACTCAGTGTCTGGGCAAAACGCTCTTTATCTTAAGAGCGTTTACGCCGCACACTAGCGCCACTAATGAAAAAAAAAACATATCTAGTAATAGAAAATCAAATTATGCTCAACAAACTATTTGAATGAAGTAATTTAGCATTTTTACGTCACCTAATGAACACCTCAAATGTTATGGTTTAGTTAAATAAGACGTTACGGCCACTTTTAACTATAACGCCATATTTAACTAAACCATAACATGTCAGGTGTTCATTAGGTGACGTAAAAATGCTAAATTACTCCATTCAGATAGTTTGTTGAGCATAATTTGATTTTCTATCTCTAATTACTAGATATGTTTTTTTTTTCATTGGCGGCGCTAGTGTGCGGCGTAAACGCTCTTAAACTTAATTACTCAAAAGACCCTGCTAAGAAAAACTGCAAACTATATAGGTAAAATAAACACAAATTCAAATTCAAATTCAAAAATCATTTATTCAGTTTAGGCTACAAGTAGCTCTTGTGAATGTCGCTATGCCATCGGTTCGTAAGTCTACTCTGGGCGGGAGATCTTGTACTGAGAAGAACCGGCAAGACACTCAGCAAGCGTCCAGCTCTTTTCTCCCTTACAGCGTCATAAAAATATATTGGAAAATGCCCTATCATAGCAGGACACTTTCCATTACAAAATAAACACAAAAAATATAGAAGACAACCACAACATGTAAAAAAAACATGTAACAAAAAGATCGGTATAGGTTTAAAGTTATCATCATCATCATCAGCTCATCTATATGTCCCCACTGCTGGGGCACGAGCTTTCCCTATGTATGGATAGGGAGAACGTGCCATAAACCACCACGCGGGCCCAGTTCGGATTAGTGGTTGTTAACGACTGCTAATGCAGCCGGGACCAACGGCTTTACGTGCCTTCCGAAGCACAGAGGAGCTCAAGATGATAAATTTTGGTCACCCATCCGATGATCGGCCTTTGCGAAAGTTGCTTAACCTCAGCACTCACAGACCGGGCGCGTTAACCACTACGCCATCGAACTCCTCAAGGTGTAAAGTGTTTTATTTCAATATCCACTTTACGGTCGCCCTATCCAGTTATAAATCTTTTTAATACAGCACTGCACCAAGATAAATATTGGACGTTGACTGAATAGGTAATGGATGGTTGCACTCTCGCACTTTTGCTAAAAGAACTATGAAATAAATATTTATAGTGTGCCGAGTTAGAGATAAAGGGAGGGTGACTATAAGGAGGGACGATATATCCGAACATTAATATTTATGATATAGGTATACACGAAATGTCTCAATGGCAAAAGAGGAAAGACAACAAAGTACACTTTCACCTGTGGAACAGACGATTTTGGGATAAAAACTTACAATCACTACATAGTATAAAACAAAGTCGCTTCACGCTGTCCCTATGTATGTATGTATGTATGTATGTATGTATGTATGTATGTATGTATGTATGTATGTATGTATGTATGCTTAGATCTTTAAAACTACGCAACGGATTTTGATGCGGTTATTTTTAATAGATAGAGTGATTCAAGAGGAAGGTTTATATGTATAAATACATGCTTAATAATGTAGAGAAACACTGATAATTGTAGAGGTTTCACATTTTTTTGCGCTTACATTGCAAACGCTGGCTGAACCGTACGAGATAGATCAAAATAATGTACTACATTATTTTACACCTTAAAAAGGTCTACAAAAAAGTCCGCGATGGTATATGTCTATCTCTTAGGGATAACCGATATTAATAATTTATTATCCTTTACTTTTTACGAGAAATAGTGGCTTATTTACGAAGCAATTTTAAGCAATACAACATTAATCCTTATCCAATTAAGTACCTTAAATACATTGTGCATTTAATATAGATCGACGACTTCTTTAGTCGAGTGGCTTGCACACCGGTTTTCATGGTGTCGCCATCTCTGAGGTCCCGGGTTCGATCCCCGGTCGGATCAATTTAGAAATACCTGTTTTTCTAAATTGTTTCGGGTCAGGGTGTTTCCTATGTATAATAAGTATGTATTTACAGTATGTAATTTAAATAAATATTTTCGAAGATATTACAGAATTAAAATGCAGGGATATAGCGGTTGCGTGTATCAGCATTGCACCCGTGCGAAGCCGGGGCGGGTCGCTAGTACAACATACAATACAGACTAGGTAAAGCGACGATCTTCGCAAGGTGGCTGGCAAGAGCTGAATGAGGGTAGCCGCGGATCGTGCTCGATGGCGTGCACTTGGAGAGGCCTATGTCCAGCAGTGGATTAGTATTGTCTAATGATGATGACGATATAATACAGCATTATTTAAAACTCGACCCTAAGTCCTAACCTTTAGAAGCGTTTTCGGTTTGATCCGCTCTTGATTCCGATCTGAACGCCTCGGCGCCGGCGCCGGTGGCAGGCTCCGCCAGAATACCAGCGTTGTTGCGATACGCTTCGTTCGCAACAACACAAGCTGGGTGGGGTCCTGATTGACCTTTTGTATGTTTTTTATTCTTATTTTTATCTATATTAGTGTGTGTGGTCAATAAATGTCTCTCTCTCTCGGAGAATCTAGTAAGGGACAGCGATACGCTAAGTGATGCCATCCCCTTTAGAAACCCTCTGAGGATGTTCAATCACTACGGTTTGGGGAACCTTTAGTTTGTCGCCGTCCCTTAAAGTGTGGTTACATTACACTGTATGTGTTAGAGTAAGCCAGCTAGGGACAACAGCAAATGATTTCTAAAAAAAAAAACAATTTATTAAATAAGGTACATACTTATCATTTGGGAAAGGAGATTGACAGGGTTTGGACCAAATGTTCCCCAGATGTGGGATGTAGGTACTAAAGAAAATCAGTGCCAGAGTTAATTTTTAAATTGTAGTTTTCTTGTCAAGGTTTTTGTAGTATGACAGTGCTTAGAATAAATGCTGTCCATATGTGGAAGTGCTTATATCTGGTGCCTTGCAATAAAATATATTTAAAAAATAAAATAAAAAATAAGTTACTAACTATGGCGCATGCATCTGAGCCGAAATATCGGATTTATTCAATAAAGAAAAACATAATTGGTAAGACGAGAGAAGACAAGGATATTTGTATGCAATTATTATTTTTATCTCTTCTCGAGAATGGGACGTTACTTTCTGTAATACAAGTTAAAATAATCCAATAGTACATAAAAAATATTTAATAAATTTACTAAAAGACGCAGATAACAATTTACGTAACAAAGTACTTATTTCCTATAATCCATAGCGAATGTAGGCGACTTAAATTACCTTTTCGATATTTTTTTTAAAATGAACCTACTTATTCTTCTATGATAATCTTATAAGACAAAGTTCGTTTAGAAGTGGTTTTTATAGGGATTTATTAAGCTTTACCTAACAATCAGTCCGAATTACGCTGGTAACGAAGTCAGTTTTCAACAAATCTGAATTCAATTTAGAATGTATGGAATAAGAACTAGACATTATTCTTTTTATATTTTACAATTTTCTTCACTTTGTTTCGGCATACGGTCAAAGAGATTTAATCTTAAAATAATACACAATATCCACTCTTCAGGAAAATACAATGTTTAATAGAAATTAGATAAAGTTATACCGACTATATTTATAATCACTATGTGCCTTACAAATAAACAAAGAATAAGGTCCGAATAGTTATTCCGTGTTTTGTCTCTTTTACTCTAATTTGAAATGACGTTTACATGACAGGAACAAAACACGGAATAACTATTCGGACTTTATTCTTTGTTTATTTGTAAGGCACTATCTATTTATTCAACTGGTAGAGTAGGGTATTGTTTTTTTATTGTTTTTCTTTAGTTGATGGCTTCGTGCGATTAGCACATTTAGCCAGTGTCAAAGTAATTTTTCTTAAAGTAATACATAAATAAACAATATTTCCTTCCTGTTTGATGATGATGAATGTTATTAGAAATGAGAAGTGAGAAATAATAGAGCCCCCTACCCCTCGAGTATTTCAGTAAAGATGTGGAGCTTTACTAACTCCCGTATTTATAGACAAGCCATTACTTAGCAATTACTCTGTTAAAATGTTTATATAATTTTTAACGCAAATTTTGTTGCGAACAAATTACAAAATCACAAATGTTGAAAAAATTTCCACGAGCAGGATTTGAACCCGCATCCGCAAAGTAAAAAGTAAATAGTGTTGAATAATTTCGGCGGGCTGGTTAGAACCACGATAGCTCAATTGGGAGAGCACCTGACCCGGGATGTCAGAAGGGTGCGGGTTCAAATCCTGCTCGTGGAAATTTTTTCAACATTTGTGTTTTTGTAATTACTTTAATTACTTTAGAAATGTTACTAAGATCTAATTTCATTTTATAAATAAGTAACGTTTATATTGGAATAGAAGTTTTCTTAATGAATTAAGTAAAACCATTTTAATTATGCTAAAGCAGCTACTTGGGCCAGCGTATAATTATAGCTATCCAACGTGGCAATGCTGCTAGCTTACTGGGCACTCTGCCTGATGGGGATGATTTGGGGCAAATTTTTTATTTATAGCTAATAGTAGATATAGTTTATAGTTTTTGTAAGTTTAATTTTAAGTAGTTTTAATATTATCTTGTTTTTGTCTTTGTTTGTAAATAATTAAATAAATATTTGAATTATTATCAAAATCATACATTTTATATTATTTTAGACAAAACACAAACTTTCACACGGAATGTAACCTCAAAACTAGCTTGTCACAAGTTTGTCACTATGAATAATCTTTGAGAAATCTAACTAGATTGCTTGAGTAAAGATATTGGTGACTAGTGCTTGGCTAAGAATTCTAGTCTTATGACGTTTATAAATTCATCGGTTTACTAAAGAATATAAAATTTTACCTAAGCAATTACTTTGCTTCAGTATGACCTCTTACTCGTTTATAAATACGGGGGTAAGTCCTCGGGCGGACTTCTTGAGAGAATTTATTTTAAAAGTGACGTTGCACTGTTTTGTTTCATTTGCGTAAAAAAAAAAAAAATTGCGTTGGCAAATGAAACAAAACATTGCAACGAGAATTTCATGAGTATTGACTCATGCACACTCACAAACATTAACGGTTAATGATCCACCATTATTTCACATTAATATTCCACATAACACAAATTTTAGAAAATAAAACAAAACCGCAGACATGACTCTTCACTTTCCCGCCAAGAAGTCGTAGAGTTATGTTTGTGCAAGATAATCTATACCTTGGTATCGCATTGGCACCAGTAGGTATTCGACACTTTAAGCCAAGTTTTCGACACAAATTTCGTCTCCAAAAAATAACATAGATTTTCATTGAAAACTTACGGTATGACCACATGAATAGATATACATATATCTACTCATGTGGTATGACAGCTAGAAAGCAGGTGATATGGTGTTCAAATCGCCAATAATGGTGTCGCCATCTCTGAAGTCCCGGGTCGATCCCCGGTCGGATCAATTTAGAAATACCTGTTATTCTAAATTGTTTCGGGTCTGGGTGTTTCATATGTATAATAAGTATGTATTTAAGTGTATTAAGTATGTTTATCCGTTGTCTAGTTAACTATTTCTCGAGTTTCTTACGGAAGCTTTTCTTGGGGCTAGATAATTGGTGTGAGTGTGGGAAACATTTATTTATTTATTTATTTATTTAACTGTCGCTAAAGAATTAAATCTGTTTCTGCCCCTATTTTTAATGATTAAAACATATGAATGTCGATAACTAGTTTTTGTCGAACACCAGTGCCACTAACCTAGCTTACAAAATGTCAGTAATGTTTATACACTGTCTATTGTTCAATCAAACAAAGCGTAATATTTAAAAAACTTAATATTACAATAAAAGCTTCCGTATATCGCGCAAAATGTATACCTACTTTTGGTATTTACTCACGTGGTAGTATAAGTGATAATATATAATGTGATAAAAAATAATGTGATAATATTTACAAAAACACAAATGTTGAAAAAAAATTCCACGAGCAGGATTTGAACCCGCACCCTTCTGACATACCGGGTCAGGTGCTCTTCCAATTGAGCTATCGTGGTTCTAACCAGCCCGCCGAAATTATTCAACACTATTTACTTTTTACTTTGAAAGCCAAAGGCGCCCATTCAATGTCAACATTTACCGTCATTAACATGTAATTTGTTCGCAACAAAATTTGCGTTACAAATATATATTAACATTTTATGATAATATTTACCTACATTATTAGGTCGAAACCGTATTTCATTTTTAATAAATTTGATTTTAATCCAAAATAATGTATTGCGTACATGTATAAACAAAAAACAAAAATGTCACCAGCTCCTGAGCTATAACTCTGTTTACTGCCAAAAGTCGATCGAAAATATTCGCAAATCGTATTCACGAAGTATCAATCTCGATTACGTCGATAAAACCACAATGAATAGGGCTTTTTCGATTGACTGACTCGGCCATTCATTTTGTATGAGAGGCCCTTGATTTCAGGGACGCACTTTTGTTTATTACCTTTATGAGGAACCTTTAGTGTTACTTTTTACGTCACATCGTAAGTTCAGAGTTTACGAATAGGATTTGAGCGCTTTTGGGCAAATACCTGATTTTATTTAAGCAGTTCAATTTGCGTCGTTCGGTTTTGACTTTCCCTGTCATACTCACCAATGTTATTGAACGTCTTTACAAAACACGCTCAATAAAATTGCCAAAATATGTATCGTCACCAGCTCATTTTATTTCCCCACTGCTGGGACACGAGCCTTCCCAATGGATGGATATTGAGAACGGGCCATAAACCACCACGCGGGTCCAGTGCGGATTGGTGGTTGTTAACGCAGTCGTTACGCACGTAAAGCCGTTGGTCCGGTACCAACAGTTTTACGTGCCTTCCGAAGCACGGAGGAGCTTGATATGATATCTTTTTTGGTCACCCATCCGATGTATGGCCTTTGCGAAATTTTTTGACCACGGCTATCGCAGACCAGGCGCGTTAACCTTTGCGCCATAGAGCTACTCCACGGGAATACTGTGATATTGTAATAATAAAACTATTATTTATTATGTTCGTTATCAAATATATTGTTTATTTTTATCGTAGTCCAATTAAGTGGCGAAGGAAGGTATAGGTAGGTAAAACAAGTTTCGTGCAATTCAAATCACATTAAGCAGAAGGTGACAATATCATAAATTGTAATTGAAGTAAAGCAACGTTTGCAATGCTGAGTTTTCGGATGGGTGGCCAAGCTAAAATATTCGAGATCCTACACTTACTAATAGTGGAGTGTGTGTAGGTACTTGTGGGTCATTGCCCGCCCATAGTTGGGTTAATGTCCATTTGGGAAGATTTGAGCCAGTTAACAGGAAATTTTATAATCGATGATGATGACGAATAAATAATCACCATAATTAAAACCCAATAGAATTTATCAGTGACAATCGTCAATTGCTATAACGCGTATGATATTAACCGACAATTAATAAATTGGATATGTTTATTTCAGTTACAAAGGGTTGCTACCACGCCTTCATTGTAGCTGTAGAGCTTAAATCTACTGGAAGTGACACATTTTTATGATCTTATATTCGAAGAATCAATGACATCAACTTTCACTTTCAGAAAATGAGCGCCATAACTAAGCAACATTCATAATAGCCGAAAGTTGGGTGACCAATTTCCTTTTCTTATAAAGAGTCATTCTTAAAGTCCCACATACAGTCAAGCAGGTGATCGATTATGACTTAGACTACCTCGCTATGTATTAAAATGTTTACATAGAAGCCAGGACTTCATCTCACATGATTTTAAATCTAAAACCCATTGAGGAAGTGAACCAATGAATCTTACAAACAAACAAAACAAATGAGAGTCCAGCCTCTCATTGGTTAGTTGACAGGGAAACTATTTGCAACTGTCAAAACATTTTTTTTAATAGAAATTGTATGGGAATGGCAATCCATGACGTCACAATTGTGTTCCGTCAATTGAGTGATTGTGAGAAAGAAAGAAAAAAAGAAAATACATTTATTGACCACACAAACAGCATAACATAGAAAAACAAAAAAAGGAGGTACTACACAAGATTAAAAACTTTTTGGGTTACAGAAATTCATGCTTAGGTCAAATAGTAAATAGGTATTGTCCTATATTCTATTTAGTTCTATAAAATTAGTTTTAAAGAACTATTACGGATGTTATTGTTTTTGTCAGCTTCCCTTTCGGTGGAATACAAAAATAATGTTAACAGTTAAGTTATTATGGCGACTTTCCAATCTAGACTTCTCCAAAGTCCAACCGTCCAAGTCTATTTACCTAGGCAAATCTTGATCTATGTCATATTCTATACATTAAGAACTTCCCTGTCCCATGAGTCACATGTCATACATAACAATTGAATAATCTATTGTTTTAATTTTTAGACAGCGAAGTTGTTAATGCGGAATTCACCGCTGCATTCGGGAGGGGCCTGGCAGTGTTCTGAAAATGATATCGGAGAGGCTAGACACTCCCTATTTTTGCCCGTTTGACTGCTTTGCATGTCACACATTCAAAGCGGTGAGGCGAGCCAAATTTTTGTGTACTAATAATATCTATGGACTCATTTGTCTGAAAACAAATGAATTTTATTTTATTTATTTATTTATAAGTAGTGACTTAGGACTGAGATCAGCCACACTTTTATCCGCCTCTGTGGTCTAGTGGCTAAGACCACCGGTATAGACCCAGATGTCCCGGGTTCGATTCCCAGCGGGGGGTACATGTTTGTGTACTCTGTTTGGTTGGTGGTAGGGCTTGTTTGTCCTCCTGGCTAGCTACCACCATCTTATCTAAACATGTCGCCATAACATCAATATTTGTAGCATTGTTGTGTTCCGGCAACTAGAGATAAGATAGCCAGTACCTCACTAGTTGAGGATCCCTGGTGAAGTGCGCTTCCATCATTGGCCTTATCATCACCAGGTGAGATCAAGGCACTGTGTTTACCCGTTAATATAAAAAATAAAAAAACAAAAAACTTTTCAAACTGAGCAGTTCACTACCAGTGCCATGCACATCCAGTGAACAGTACATCTTGGTTGTTTTAATAATTCCCTTTGTAGCGGACTGGCGATCGTTTGTACAGCGTGCCCTAATTGAGGTTTTGTGGGTGTGCGAGCGAGACAGCAACGCGGATCTTCTCATCAGGCTCCATGGTGCGATAGTAATTATTTCCTTCCGAGTTACCGATGTTGTAGTTTTCTTGGTGTGTGTCTGTTTGATATTAATTTGTCATGGCTTATTTATAACTTGTTTGTTCTTGCTCATCATATATCATCACTGCCTATGTAGTCGAGACAGACTGTTTAGACTATCGTGGTTATATGTGACTGCTACTACAAATAATGGTGTTTTAATCAAACTAGTGGTCGCCCAGTGGTCGAAATTCGACCGTAATTTTATTAAGGCTGCACGGATTGTATCCTAATGAAAAATCAAAAAAGATAGAATGTGAATTTGGATTGGCACTGAAAACATTTCGGCCGCTCCTCTTCCATTTTTGAAAAGAGTCTATATTATGCGTGTGTGTCAAATACATGGTAGTGTGTGTTTTTATGCATATTTTTTTAAATATTAACATTCGGATAACCTTCTCTATATAAACTATAAGTGTGCGAAATTTCATACTCCTCCGTCCGCGCAATTTTCGTAAAAAAGGGGTACAAAGTTTTGGCTTCACGTGTTAATATTCGCTGATTGATAAAAATTCGTGGTCTTAAAATTTTAATGCTAATATTTATGTTATGTTATATTCATAGAAAAAGCTTGCTTACTCTCAAGTAATATTTCATATCCCTTTTATTGTTTTTTCTTTATTTTTATTTATTGTAATTGGTAATGTAGTTTATTTTATTATACTATTTTCCATGTATCGACTGTAATCAGCTGTCTGTGTATCTATTTTAAATAGAAATAGAAAAAAAAATAAGCCCAATGTTATTGCAAGCAGTTAAAAAAAATGTAGCATGATTATATTGGTCCTAGAAGACTTATTTACATTGAATAAGGATCACTTTAGCGTACAAATTGGATAATCTTGGTTAAATTTGCACAAGTCGGAAATAACCACTACAACTGAATGGTAGAGGTAGATAGGGAAACCCCTTTAAGGAAGATATTTTCAATCAACATTATTTCACTGTGTTTTTGCTGGTTGCTGAAAGTGTCTGAAGGCCTGATTTCAGCTATGAGACATTTATTATCCGGTAGTGACAACATTAAGAAAAGATTTTATCTACAGTTAGCTCACTCTCGTGCTTCGAAAATCAAGTAAAGCCGTTGTTCACGGCTGTGTTAGACTTAACAGTCGTTAACAACCATCAATCTGTACTGTGCCCGCGTGGTGGTTTAAGGCCCGTTGTTTTATCCGTCCAAAGGGAACCAGCAGTATCCCCTGCCCGATCCTCTAAATCCCACTACACATTTACAGACTACACTAAACATGCACACTAGTTTAGGCCCAAGACACCGTACTCGTAGAACAAGGGTACGACGAACCGGTTCACACGCGCTCTATACCAGGTACAGACAGTACCTGGGCGCTTCTCTCCACCACCACGGCCCGGTCAACCCGAGCCGTGGTCCGAGCATTAAGAGGTGCCCTCGGGTTGTTCCGCTCCCCGATCCGATCCGAACCCTTCAGAGAATCTAGTAGGGCACGGGGACACGCACTAGTGCGTGATGCCGTTTCCCTCTAAAAAACCTCCGAAGGTGATTCGTTCCACACGGCTAGAGGAACCCTTTAAGTTTCTCGCCGCCCCCAAAAAAGCCCGGTGAAGCTGAAAATGCCGTCTGAGGCCATCAGCAAATTTATGGCCCGTTCTCCCTATCCATCCAGAGGGAAGGCTCGTGCCCCAGCAGTGGGGCATAAAAAATGACAGATGTATATTCAAATAGTCGTGATACTCGTCCTGTAAAGACGACCTCCTTGGTCGAGTGGTTTGTACACCGGTTTGCATGGTGTCGCCATCTCTGAGGTCCCGGGCTCGATCCCCGGTCGGGTCAATTTAGAAATTATTTTTTTCTAAATTGTCTCGTTTCTGGGTGTTTTCTATGTGTAATAATTATTGAATTTAAGTATTTTAAGTATGTTTATACGTTGTCTAGTAACCATTTAACGAGTTTCATGACGAAGCTTCTCTTGGGCTAGATAATTGGTGTAAGTTTTATTTATTTATTTATTTGTTTATACTTTACCACTGACTAGGAAGGTCCTCATCTATCGACGTTTCTGTTTGAAATGATCCATTTAATACCTAATTTACAATTAAGCTCAAAACGTGGTTTTACATAAACCCCGACTCCATGTTCAAACAGACGTAATAATCCAATATATTGTTATTTAAAAAAGAGTCAAACAACACTAATATTAAAGTTCCAAATAGTAAACAACTATGCGCCCACTGCGGATGTAATTAGCCCGACTGGTCGCAGTGAACGTTTTTTTTATTCTTTTTTTTAAATATCCAAAAGAGCGGGAGAGTTTTTGTAATAGCCCCCAAAGG
Source organism: Eudonia lacustrata (assembly GCA_947562085.1). Classification (NCBI taxonomy): domain Eukaryota; kingdom Metazoa; phylum Arthropoda; class Insecta; order Lepidoptera; family Crambidae; genus Eudonia; species Eudonia lacustrata. The sequence continues at coordinate 8,729,369 of OX387332.1, forward strand.
ACTTTTGCCAGCCCAGTCCGAAGCATGCCGAATGGCACATAAACCATTTAGCTGGAAGTTTTTATGGGAAACCGTACTTTGACACGACAGTGTTAAGGTCCGAATTTCAGTTTGCAAGTGCCTTTTCAGTTTCACTCACTGACGAAATTGTTTCGGCGTCTAAGCGAAGGTCTCGTGGTCTTTTTAGTTTAGGCAGAAAACGGTGAGGAAGTGTAATTTACGGTGCACCATAGGAATGTTTTTGCAGTTTTTCGTTTGAAATTGCCAAATACTTTGTTTTCTGTTCGCGTTTGCAACCATTCCAATTCAATGGTCGTTCGGAAACCTCGGTTCAACTTACATCGTTCCGTTCGTTGTTCCTTTATGCTACCTTCATTCAGGATATAAGTAATTTACATAATTACATTTTTAATAGTGCAGGCGTGCTCTGCCGATTTCTCAGCATGCAAAAACTTTGAAATTGTATCCTGCAAAACAACCATGATTAAAATTATAAGCGAATCAATAAAAAAATAATTAAAAAAGTGAAGAAAGAGAGAAAAGTATTAAAAAGTCTCCCACGAGCCGGATTCAAACGCGCACCTTCTGGCATTCTGGGCCAAGTTATAGATACATAGTAGGGGAGTCGGGAAATTAAAGTCACTGGGTAATACGGGTCAATTCAAAATAAGCCGAACGAAGTGTGCTTCGAAATACGTCTATGTTGCATGGGATCTGCATTCACACCTCTCCCGCACTGGCACACACCCCGGACCGCTAGTAGAGTAGCGCTCGCGCCGCCGCCGTCAGGAGCGACACACACGTCATTTGGTCGATTTCGGTGTTAAATTTTCGAAGATACAAACTGCATCGTGAGTATTTATTTGTGATTTTCGTAATTTTTTTTTATGTTGCAGCGTAGTACTATATGTTAACTTAAAGGATATTCATTCAAATATTTCATTTTTGGTTTTGTTTATTTTTTTTATTCAAATTATATTTAAAAACGGTCATTGGGGTAATTCGAGTCAGTTGAGCCCCATAACCCTGTTAAACTACCTATTTATAGATAATTATTTTTTAATTTTAGATGCCAAGATACCGTAAAAGAACAACGTGCAAAGCAAGTTAGACTGTGGTTGAGTTACAGACAGCGGCTGAACGTATCAGACAAGGCATGTCTATGGTAAAGGTAAGGGTAAAAGATCGCAAAAATCCGAAATTCTTACTGCTACCCCATTGAAGGAAGTTTATGAAGAAAAGGCTATTAAACGGAAAGAAAAAGAATTGTGTACAAAAGGCAAACAAAAAATTAAGGCCAAGAAAGTTAAACAAGCTAAGTGTCTAGTTAAATCAAGTTCATTCGAAGAATCGGCTGATGAACAGATTTTGTGCGATGAGAGCTGTGGCGATAGTGACCTAGAGATATCGTTTGATACTCAAAATAAGCGTCGATATGAGTCCCTGTGTACTATATGCTTGGAAGAGGGAAAATCAAGGGAAATCTGGTACCGTTGCCGTATATTTGGCGGATGGGCTCATGAGGCTTGTACCGGATGTGATAGTCCAAGTCGCAACCAATGTGATTTTTGTAGAAATAAATAAGTATTGTTCCCATTTTTCATTATGTTTGTGTAAGAGCTCAAAGTGTTTAATTTTGTTATTTAATAATTACTTTTTAATGTGTTTCCTTGTTTTAAGATTTTGACTCTCATTACCATGGGGTAATTAGAGTCAGCATATGGATGCTGACTCTAATTACCCAGACATGTGGGTAATGAGAGTCAATACTATATTTTTGTTTTTTAATTATTATGAAGAGACTGATTAACATAAACAAAAAATTCTTACATTTCTTGATTGTTGATTAGTTGGTTATGATTATAAAAAATGGTCAAAATAAAAGTCTGAAATATTGTGATTATAATAAGCAGTTTCCTTAAGTGACTCCCATTCCCACGATTTCCCCTACTTAACGTTATATGGACTATCGTATTTTAGTTTTTTTTATTTTTTTTATTTAGGCTAATTGACGATTGGAGGAGCTTGATGGTGCAGTAGTTAACGCGCCCGGTCTGCGAGTGCTGAGGTTCAGCAACTTTCGCAAATGCCAGTCATAGTGACCAAAAATTTATCTTCTCGAGCTCCTCCGTGCTTCGGAAGGCACGAAAAGCCGTTGGCCCCGGCTGCATTAGCAGTCGTTAACAAACACCAATCTGCACTGGGCCCGCGTGGTGGTTTAAGGCCCGTTCTCCTATTCATCCATGGGGAAGGCTCGTGCCCCAGCAGTGGGGACATAAAATGAGCTGATGATGATTATGACTCTAATTGAAGTTGTCAAAGCGAAGTCAGCCAGGCAGCGTTCTTTAATCTCTTGCAGAAATTTTAATTAAATTTAAATTTGCCCGAACTCCCAAACGATTAGTTACGACAATTAAAATTTTATCCTACAGAACCCATTACACCATATCAAGTTGCTCCATCGATCAACACTTTTTCAGGCTATTGTCACCAAGTGCTAACTGAAGCGTGCTCAAAACCAAATAAAAACCTGTTACGATGTAAGCAAATTTGAATCTTATGTCAACGGGTTAAGGTGAGGCTGCGAGATCAGGCCTGATTTGCTATCTACTGTACTAGACAAAAAATTGAAGTCTCTCCAAAGGGCTCTACAAAAAATGGTCTAAGCGATGCGTAAGCAATTATGGGATGTAGTATACGGGAAAAATTAAGATAAAACGTGAGTTTTTTTTTTGTTCGATAATGATTTTACGTGATACTAAAAGAAGTGCGACTTATTTTACTAAAGATTAGCGTGAAGCTTAGCCACATCTGTGGATTAGTGATCAGACCACCGGCCTTAGACCCAAAGGTGATAATTATAGTTCGATTCCCGGCTACATAAATATACTTTTTAATTATTTTAATATTTGCATTTAGGTGGAAATTTCCAGCCGAGCCTTCTGATACTAGTTGGTTTTTTTCTAGTAAAATTTTACCTATTAACTACGTGTACGTAACCTACTGTTTTTTCTTAACTTTAACAATATAAACATTAAATTTGTCGATTTGTAGTCGGTTTTGTTGGGTTTGTTTTACCGTCATATTATCTTAGTCTGGCAACGTTATCTATATATTAATACGTGAAGCAAAAACTTTGTACCCCCTTTTTTACAAAAATTGCGTGGACGGAGGAGAATGAAATTTCGCACACTTAGAGAAGGTAAGGAAGGAACCAAGCGGCTCGTCTCAATTAAATCCGCCCTCGCTTTGGTTGGTTGGTGATTGGCCCCGCCTGCGAGAACTATCAATATTCAATGTATTTATAAATACTCATTTATTATAGATTTTATTATTTAAGTATAGGTATCGGATAAGGAAATATTTCACGTTGCATTCAACATTGCTCAATTGGAATTCTGGGATCGTAGTGCCTGTTTTTTTTCTTTTCAGTTTTTTCTCTTTGTAATTATTTTTTTCAGTCCGGTTTTTTTATTAGTCCGGTTTTTACTAGTACCTATATTATTGTTTTTATATAGTTGTTTTAGCAATCGGGTTTTTTGTTTTTATCTTACCTAATGTTAAGTGATAATAAGACCAATGGTGGAAGCGCATTTCACCCGGGATCCTAAGCTAATGAGGAACTGGCTTTCTTACCTCTAGCTGCCAGAACCCATGCTACAAACATTGATTAGTTTATTTTACACATTACTTATTTAATGTTTATCTTGACGTTTTGAACCCTTTGCAGGGTCCATGGTCACAGGAAGACTCATGTGTAGTGTTCGCGTAAACTTTAGAAAACAATATTAAAAGCTGTTATTAGCAAATTTCTCAGGGGCTTATGAGTAGGATATCGAGAACGTGTGCGCCCTTAAAGGTTGTTTAAAAAAAAAGTAGTTTACAATTTGTCTGTATTAATAATAAACTGTGAATACAAGCATGCCGCAAGACAAAGTAAGCAACACTCTTTCCTTACAAAAGAGCGAGAAACGTTATATTCTATGCCCCCTGCTGCACTGTGACTAATATCTGTTGTTTATTTTTGGTGACACTTGGCTGGTCAATGAACCTTTTTTTTCTAATAAAGTTTGGAGTACGCATCATTAGTAACGACCATAGACTTATAATGTAGTTGAAGCTCAGAACAATAACTAAAGCTATAGAAGGATGGCTAAAATAAAAATCGTGCAACTATGTTTAGTTCCGTTCTATCTTCTGGCTAGAAAAGGAGGTTGGAGTGCGACAAATGGTTGACACTTAGTTTTTATTTTTTGTGTTGTTATGCCAAACGGTCATCAGATAATCGGTGATCAAAAAAAATCTTGAGTCCTTTATAAAGTCACTCACTACATTACCTCAAATATGACGTCACAAATCTGGTGACACCTTTGCTATTTTAGTCCGGTTTCTATAGCTTTAGTTATTATTCTGAGAGTTGAAGACTGATGTTTATGAAAATTATGATGAAAAGAGTTTCTTTTATTTTCTACCTATTTTAGGTTTAACTGTAGCCCAAGTTTGTGGAAAAGGATAGTAAAACTATTTGATGGTGGTAGAATTAAATAGAAATGAAATACTTACAAAAATAAAGTCAGTTGCGTGCGCGCACCCTTCCGGGACGGTCGCTTATGGTGAACGTCATAATGATGAACGTGTTAAAGTGTGACAAATGCAATATAGTGATCGACGAAATGTTGTCTTTCATTCAAAATAAGCTATCCATCATGGATGATGTTAGCCTGATTCGGATTTGTGCGTTCTCTTTTACGAGTGAAGAAATAAAGAAGTCGAAGATGCTACTTTTTGAGTCGGTACCGACCGTTAAGCGAAACATTTTGCGAAAACGAAAAGGAAAAGAAAATCGCGACATCGCTGACATCGTGACACTGCTGAAAGCGATTGATCCTGATGTGACCCCGATTTTTGTGGCCAGACAGCTTGAGAAACTCCCTCCTGTGACCTTCGACAGCTTGGACGTCACGAAGCTACTAAAGGACTTGAACTTACTTAGAAGCCAAGTGGATACCATAAGCGCATCATACGTGTCTCAAGAACAGCTTAAACAGGAATTAAATAATATGAAGCACGATTCAATACCTTTGTATAGTGATACTCATAACAAATATGTAAATACGAGACGCGGGGGTGCCAAATATCAAGACAGTGGACCCATAGGACTATCGTACTTGAGTATTTCCAACTCAAATTCGCAAAATGCAAGTGTTGAGAATACGCGTCAATCACCTAAACCTACATTAAAAAATTCGCAATTGTCCCATGAATCGTGCACTATTAATAATGAGGCGGGTATGCAGAAGACAAGCGACACGGTGCCGGGCACAGTGTTGCACGGTGCGGGTGGCGATGACGCACCGCCGCTGCCGCTTCAAGTAACGGACTCGACTAGCCGGCCTATTACGTCACCGCGAGCGGTCGTAGGTACGGATCAACAGCTGACCGTAACCTGTGCGTCGGGAACGAGCGATGCCATTATTAATAATCAGCAAATTGCATCAGTTGGAGAATGGACCGTGGTACCGAAGCGAAAGATTAAACCAAAATACCGTTATCTCGGCCAAATGGGTACATTGAATAGTGAGGAGGACGGCACCTTTAAAGCCGCGGAAAGAAAATGTCCTATTTTTATAACAAATATCGACATGAATACCGAAGAACAAGACATTATAAAGCATATTTGTAAAAAGACTAAGCAAAATGTGACGTTGCAGAGGATATTGATGAAGAGAGAGGCAAATCACAAGCTTTTAAATTCTTTGTACCGTTATCAACATTGCCTTTGTTTATGGATGAAAAATTATGGCCAGAAGGAATAATATTTAGACGTTTTGTGCACTACAAACGGAAGCTGACTTCCGACGAAATTTCTTAGGACGGCGCGAATAAATCTAATGGGAAGTAAAAACATTAAGATAGCTAGCTTTAATTGCAAAAACGTGAAACGGTCAATTGAAGAAGTGAGAAGTCTTTGTCGATCGTACAATTTAATCGCTCTTCAAGAATCTTGGTTGCTGGCTGAGGAGCTGCCTTTCCTCGGTGGCATAGACGCAGATTTCGGCTACACGGGAACTTCTGCGGTGGATACAAGTGCTGGCATGCTGCGCGGGCGCCCCCACGGCGGTGTCACGCTGCTCTGGCAGCGGTCAGTGATGAGTGACGTCAGCGTAGTGCCGTGCGATAACCCGCGAATATGCACTATTAAAGTGGTGGACTGTGATAGGTCCGTATTAGTGTTGTGCATTTACATGCCCACGGATGCAGTGCAAAACCTCGCGGAATTTACATATTGCCTCGGTACGGTAAGCGCTATTATAGACAGTTGTGGTGTAGAAGACGCTCTAATTATTGGTGATATGAACAGCCACCCCGGCGAACCATTTTATAATGAATTAATGAAGTTCTGTGATGACAACGAATGGACTTGTATTGACATTAAGATATTAGGTTTAACATCTGACACATTTACATTTATTAGTGACGCGCATGGTTCAACAAGGTGGCTGGACCATTGCTTAGTAACGAAATCAGCTCTTTGCTTGGTGGATAATGTGTATGTTAAGTATGACTCGGTATGTTCAGATCATTTTCCTTTAATATTAGAATGTAATTTTAACTTATTGCAGCAAAAACTAAAATATGACGAACATGAAACTTGTAAGAATAAAAATGTTATTTGGGGAAATAGAACACAAAATGAAATTAATTTGTTTAAGGAGGAATGTCACAAAAGGCTGCGAACTATTGATTTCCCTAAGGAAGTTTCAGACTGCTGTGACAAAAGTTGTAACGAACTGAAACACAGGGAAATAATTAATAAAATGTACTCCTCCGTTGTAACTGCATTAAGTCAGGCAGCAGCCGCTTGTCGGGAGCCTAGTCGTGCACGGCGGAAACGGAAACGAGTGGTTGGCTGGAACAGGCATGTGAGTGACGCCCATAGGGAGGCTAGGCACAGGTTCCTATCATGGTTGGAGCACGGTAAGCCTAAGATGGGACCGGTTTATGAGTTGATGCGCGAGAGTAGAAAAATATTTAAATCAAAGTTGAGATGGTGTCTAAATCATCAAGAACAAATTAAAATGGATTTGCTTGCCCAACATCACTCTAATCACGATTTTCGTGCATTTTGGAGTGGCACAAATAAACAGACTAGTAAACCGGGCCTCCCTGTGTGCGTTGGCGGTGTTAGTGGTGAAAAACAGATTGCAGACTTGTTTCGGCAGGTTTTCACTGTGGATCCCCCTAGCACTGTCAATGAGGTGAAAGATGCTGAGACGCAAAGTGAGAATCTGGTTATTATATTCACTGCCAAGCAAGTCGCTAGAACTATTAAATCTATCTCAAGGGGCAAATCTCCAGGCCACGATGGTCTCAGCATCGAACATCTGCGATATGCCGGTCCACATCTACCTCGAGTACTGGCAATGCTGTTCACTCTCTGCGTAGGGCATTCGTATCTGCCGATCGACCTGATGAGGACGGTTGTAGTGCCTATCATCAAAAACAAAACGGGAGACTCCTCTGATGTAACCAACTACAGACCGATTTCGTTAGCAACTGTGATCGCCAAGGTTCTTGACGGTATGTTAAATGAACAGATAAACATGATTTTTACGCCACATGATAATCAGTTTGGTTTTAGACCCAAACTCTCTACAGACAGTGCAATTGTGTGCATGAAACATGCCGTCAAGTACTACACCGACAGGAGTACTCCAGTACTCCTGCTTCCTCGACCTGTCAAAAGCTTTTGATCTGGTTTCCTATGACATACTATGGAAAAAACTAAGCCAAGTTAAAATCCCTCCTGAATTGATCAGCGTTCTAAGGTTTTGGTATGGAAACCAGATCAACAATGTGCGATGGGCAGGCGCCCTGTCGGACTCGTATAGGTTGAGGTGCGGGGTGAGACAGGGGGGGCTGAGCTCACCGACGATTTTCAACCTATACATGAACGAGCTGATTGTCGCCCTGAGCGGTCGCCATATCGGTTGTCATGTGGAGGGGGTCTGCTTTAATAATATTAGCTACGCTGACGACATGGCTCTCCTGAGTGCGTCGATAGGTGGCTTAAGAGAACTCATAAGTATCTGCGAAGCATATGCTCATGACCACGGTCTCAAATACAACGCAAAGAAGAGCGAACTTATGGTTTTCAAATCAGGGTCTAAATGCCCGACAGATGTACCACCCGTCATGCTGGCTGGCTTGTCCTTGAAGCGGGTGCATAGTTTTAAGTACCTTGGTCATGTGGTGACAGATGATCTGAAGGATGACGAGGACATTGAGCGCGAACGGAGGGCGCTGTCGGTAAGAGCGAACATGATAGCCCGAAGGTTTGCACGTTGTTCATATCCAGTGAAATTAACACTGTTCCGTGCCTTTTGCACCCCTTTTTACACGTGCAGCCTATGGGTTAGACATACACGACGCGCGCTAGACTCCCTTCGCGTTCAATATAATAGTGCCTTCAGGGCGTTGTTGCGGCTGCCCCGCTTTTGTAGTGCGTCCGGAATGTTCGAGGAAGCCCGCCTGGATGGTTTTCACACCATCATGCGTAAGAGGGCCACCTCTATGGCGCGGCGGTCGCGGGCCAGCGGCAACAGCCTCCTGAGTTTAATTGCGAGTGGGATGGATGGCCCTTTCATGGGGTACTGGATGTCTTTGCATGCACCAGTGCCTCACAATTATTATTCCTCCGGCGGGAGATAGGAAAAAGGAAAAAAAAAGATGTCCCGCTGGCCACTAGTCAAATTCAAATTATATATTTTATATTGTAAATTTTGATTTTAATTATGTGTTTCTGTGTTTTGTAAAATGCTATTATGAATTAATTGGATGTGCACTTATCTGAATAAATGAATTTAATAATAATTATAATAATAAAAATAATTAATTAGGTAATAAATAACTATATTAATATCATAACGTAATATACTTCTAATCATAAATTTAATTAACAAATTTATGTTTTTTTTAATAGTGTGCTTATTTAAAATATATAAGTAAGTAAGTAATTGCTTGTACACTGTCCCACTGCTGGTCAAAGAACGGCCTGTCCTCTATCATTGAAATCAAGTCATCGCTACAATTGACAGCTGTTGACTTAATCACCATGGTAGACCCCCCCGCCCGATCCTCTAAAGGACACTACACATTTAGATATAAAATGTTACTTTTCTATGTGGTAATAAATTAAAAAAAAAAAATAATAATTACAGAATACACTAAACATGCACACTAATTTAGGCCCAAGACACCGTACTCGTAGAACAAGGGTACGTAGAACCGGTTCACACGCGCTCTATACCAGGTACAGACATGTACCTGGGCGCTTTTTTCCTCCTCCACGGCCCGATCTACCCGAGCCGAGGTCCGTGCCTTTAGAGGCGCCCTCGGGTGGTTCCGCTCCCCGATCCGATCCGAACCCTTCGGAGACTCTGGTAGGGCACGGGGACGCGCACTTTTAAGTGTGCGATGCCGTTCCTTCTAGAAATCCTCCAAAGGTGATTCGTTTCAACACGGCTTGAGGTACCCATTACGTACCTCGCCGCCCCCAAAAACCCCGGTGCCGCTGAAAATGCCGTCTGAGGCAATCAGCAATCTCTCTCAAAAAAAAAAACCTTGGTAGATTGCAGGTTAATCACAAACCCGGGTTATGCTTTAAAAATCCGAAAAACACTTTGCTGGACTTTGAAATTGAACCCGGACTTCTGGATGTCAAACCGAACGCTTTGCTTCTCGGCCACCAAGGTGTTCTTCAATTGGAACATCTTTATCATTTACTTTTTAAAACGGTTTCAACTTACATGGATTTACTCGCGTATATTTTACGAATTTCATACTGACAGTTCGATCTTTTTACAGAATCCGTAGTCTCAGGGAGACTGAGGTGTTCATCATCCTACAGAATATAACCTTCACACTGTTTTCTTATTCTAATAGAGTTCGTTTAGTTTTGCGTAAAATGAGCTAATTGTAAAATGTTTTTGTTTTGTTTATATAATTTTTAACGCAAATTATAGTAAATATTGTTGAATAATTTCGGCGGGCTGGTTGGAACGACGATGGCTCGATTGGGAGAGCGCCTGACCCGGTATGTCAGAAGGGTGCAGGTTCAAATCCTGCTCGTGAAAATGTTTTCAACATTTGTGTTTTTGTAATGAGCTAATTGATTTTATTTGCCGTGTCTGTTACCCGTTAGGTCTATGGTGCGAACAGTATAACGTACAACCTGGGGGGTAAGTTGAGGAGTCACAGTTTTTTTTCGTGTCTATAATCACTTATAACGGTGGCTTATGCGTTGGACCGTGTAAATTCGCAATAGTATAATAGGGCGACTCGTTAATACTGCTGTAATGGTACAAAAGACTTTAATTGGTAAAAAACTTAATCTTAAGATGGTGGAACCTTTTAGTATAAAAACTTTTTAAGTGTTTTTTTTAATTCCATGCTGGTTTGAGATGTCAAAATAGTTTATCAGCGCCTAAACTTCTCGTGCTTGTCGTAAGCACATGAGTAAGATATATGTATTCACTACAGAGTACAAGCTCTCTAACAACGGATTCTCGGATCCTTTTTAAAATAATCTTGGTATTTTTTTTCCATTTCACCAATCAAATTAACAAAATTATCTGGCGGTATTTTAAGGAACCCAGCCTGTACATTACCTACATTATAGTCTTTATGATGAGTATATAGGGAGAATCTTTGCTCATATTTATGGCATTTTCCAATCTCATAATAAAGGATTCCAATTTTTCGTACTTGTGACGATCCGGACATTTCCTATACAAATATAATTATATCCGGCAACATAAACCATAGCATTGCTTTCTGGTCATTGTCATGTCACTGTGACATATTTTCTAAAAAGAATCTGTCACTATGTCAAAATTATTCAATGAACAAACTTTAACTGACGATTGAAAAATCAGCCTTAATATATTATATAAATAATTGAAACACTGAAATGGTAAAATATCAAATTCTTCTATCAAAAACTTCCTGAATCTCGTCTAATGCGCACGACGACTCATGTGGTGCGGCCCTGTCAGTCATACCACAACTGAGCCGGCGTAAACCAGTTTTTACCCCAGTGGCGCGTCAGTGAACCCGTCGGTGAGAGGTCACGCGTACATCGGCCGCGCTATGTGTGAGTGTACCGCAGCGGGCCGCTTATAGGCAGCATGTACTCTGTAGTGAATACATACTCATGTGTCGTAAGAGCCGAATAAGAGACAATGGTTCCAAGATGCTCGCGCATCAGCCGATTGGCAAGCGACCTATCACGGATGTTATGTTTCCACCTCGGAGTCTCATCCAGTGTGGATTGGTGGTTGTTAACGACTGCTAATGCAGCTGGCACCAACGGCTTTACGTGCCTTCCGAAGCACAGAGGCGCTCGAGATGATAAACTTTTGGTCACCCATCCGATGATCGGCCTTGCGAAAGTTGCTTTACCTCAGCACTCGCAGACCGGGCGCGTTAACCACTGCGCACTGTGGTAGTGATACTGTATACATAAGTGCGATAAATAAATAAATACCTTGCTACGCCAATTATCGCTTAACGTGTATCAGTGTTAATAATTAGCCATCTCAATGCCGCTATGATCACGGCAACTACAAAGTACTAAATTATTCAAATGTAACAACAAATCCGACACACCCAATATTAGTAGACAGGAAGACAAACATTTGGGTTGCAAGTAAGCCTGCTTAGATAACGAGCAACATGCTAACAATCGTTATTGTGAAGGAGCTAACGAAAAGGTTTGCCTTTGGATGGGTGACCTACAAAACATGCGTTGTCTAAAGACTCTCGTTAGTAAAGTGTATATACATACACTCTCACGTCCTTTTGCCAAACAATTACAAAACATATGAAAGTTATATTTGATGACATGATTTTTCATTTAATTTACTTCATTTTGTTAGTTGCAGAAACACGATTTTTCAACTTTTATAACAGAGAAAAAAATATCAAAGTAACCCTTTTAAAACAGATTCACATTTTACAGGCTAACCAGACCGATTTAAGCATCAAAATTTTCTTAGTAGATTAGTCTTAACACACACTTCAAAATTGTAGTTCATTTTTTAAAAATAATTTGTAGTTTTAATTTGAAGGAAAAAAAACAGATTTTCTTATGGTACGGGGCATAAACGCTCGTATCAAAACGTGTGAGATTTATTGTTTAGCGATGCGTCGCCTTAACATGTTGTGGTATATTATCTATATATTAATACGTGAAGCAAAAACTTTGTACCTACCTTCCCCTTTTTTACGAAAATTGCGCGGACGGAGGAGCATGAAATTTCGCACACTTATAGTTTATATAGAGAAAGTTATCCGAATATTAATATTTTTTAAATTATGCATAAAAATACATTTAATCAATAAAACTAACAATACACACACTACCATGTATTTAACACACGCATAATAATATGTATTTGACTCACACGTTAAAATACTCTTTTCAAAAATTTCAAAAATGGAAGAGGAGCGCTGAAATCTGTCAATGCCAATCCAAACTCACATTCTATCTTTTTTAATTTTTCATTGCTTAGGATACAATCCATGCAGCCCTAATAAAATTACGGTTGAATTTTGACCACTGGGCGACCTAGTGTACTCTTTATTATACGATTCCAGTCAAGGTATACAATAATTATTCCACTAGGTTTAGTTGTATTTCTCTTAGAGCGTCCGAATAAAAATGCCCTCCCTATCACAGAAGGACACTTTCCATCACATCCAAGTTGTCATAAGTTAAAAAACCCTTATAACAAAACAACAACAAAAAGATCTCGTAACAAATAAAACATATTTGTCGTGAAGCTCACTTCTTCCAAGTGTTAAGAACTCGCAAAAACTCGTCGCCAAACTATGAACTTTATTTACTTCGCCATTAAGAAAGTTATTGAACGACAAATCGCGGACTAATGTGTAAGTCCGAAAAGAAAAGGCGTTTTTCTGACAATGCAATGTTTCATACGATATAAGTGCAAAGTTGCTAAAACATATTTTCTCGTGTGTGTTATTGCAAAGTTTATTAGTTTGTCCGTTAGAAATGTAGTTTGTAATTGGGTTTCTTTAGTTCGAGTTTTGGGCGCTTACCTGAGAGCTTTTATTGTAGATATTACTATATAATATTCTATATATTCTATATATATTAAATTAGTGCTCTGGGTTTGAGATCAGCGGTCTAGCCTCTTCAGGTGCAGAGGGACTTGACTCTTAGAAAATTACTAAAGTTGAAAATAAAATAAAACATAAGTTTATGTTATCTAATAATTAGCCTTTAATTCATTATCTACGTAAGTCCACGGGCATAACGATATGTTATTGAAATTAATGAAGCCATCACAAAAATGTATTAGTATAAGCTTAAACACAAAATGGGTATACCTCAATCACGCCTGTCTAATGTTCAAAAAATCGGGCTACGCATTGAAAAATCTGAATATGGGTATAACTTAATCACGCGTGTCTAATGTTCACAAAATCGGGCTACGCATTGAAAAATCTGAATATGGGTATACCTTAATCACGCCTGTCTAATACTCACGAAATCGGGCTATATACGCATTGAAAAATCTAAATTACACTTTGCCTTACCTGGGGATCGAACTCACAACCACCCAATTTCAGTCACAGCACGACACACGGCCACCATGTTTTATTGACCAGGCGTTTTTTTACTGAATGTTAAAATAAAACTAATAACCAAGAAAAAAGCTGACCAAATGAAAAAGCCCATGAAAATTCTCCCTAAAACCGAAATGGTAGGTAGTTAGTTGCCGGTTTATAGCATTAAAGTCATCAAGACAATTCCATCTGATTACGTTTAATTAAATAATGAGAGAGTCGCCTTTGGTGCGAATAAACTGTGAACGATCGTCGAAGACTTGGTTATTAAAAACGGTGACGCGACGTCAAATATAGAAGAGATTGAGCTCATTTTTGTAATACGGGTAACAAATCGTGATTAAGTTTGAAACGGTCGTGTCACTGCTATGCTTAGAACTTCCATCGAAAGATTGAACCATAGAACAACACACTGGCCTAATGTAGATTAAGTGGGCTTATGATCTTGCTGACATACCAGGCCCTGACATCACAAGCTCACTTTTGTGCCCCACTGCTGAAGTACGAGCCTTTCCTGCGGATGGAACACGTCTTAACAACGGGTCATAAACCACACTGGCCCAGTGTGGTAACTTTTTTTTTAAATTGTTTGCACTGCAAATGACTCCACTCCACCTAATGTTAAGGAAAACGATGTTGTGGAAATGGAGTCCAGACGCGAATACAACCTGGTGCAGCGTGAACACAACGCAGCATCAGTCATCCTCACTATGCCGGCCCAGCGGCCCCAGGTGCCTTCACGCCTCGTTTGAAGGACGCCATGTCATAGGGAGGAGGGAAAACGTGTGCTGGTACACTATTCCATCTTTTGGAAATTACGACCAAGATACTGTTAACGACTGCTAATGGAGCCGGTAGCAACGGCTTTACGTGCCTTCCGAAGCATGGAGATGCTCGAGGTAATACATTTATGGTCATCCATGCAATGACTGACCTTAATTTCAACAATCGCAGAGTGAGTGCGTTTACCACTGCGCTATCGAGCTCTTCAATCGCCACCATACTCCTCAGGCCCATACATTACAGTAACCTAGGTTTAAGGTACCCACTAAGTTTTATTAGGTACCAAATAAATTTTAAAGGAAAAAAATATTTGTTTCACCAGCATACCCCAAACAGTACGCAGCGGAAAATAACAAAACGAGTTCCCAAAGTGTAATCATAATTTAAGACGTGTCACCCAAAGTTCTTGACAGAATAATAAGAAATATAAATCTTAATTTGCACGTTTCATTTCTTTTATGATGAAAAACAAAAGGAGTCTTATCACATCGTCTCTTTTGAGGTATACTAATTACACAGAAAGAGCTTGGTGTCAGCATTGTTTTTACTAAGTTTTCATCAATTTAAACACAAATAGAAAGAACATAAATATTTTTAAAGACATTTTTGAGAGATCGTCTTTTTGGGAGTGAGTTGCTGATGGCCTCAGGCGTTCCTTACAACGTCACCGACTTTTTTGGGTGCGGTCGGCAAGAAACTTAAAGGGTTCCTCAAGCTGTGTGATCGAAACACCTTCGAAGGGATTCTGGATGGAATAGCATCACTAAAACGTATCCTCTTTCCCTACTAGATTCTCCGAGTAATATAGTAGTTTAACCAGTAAATTGAAAAGCAAATCAAAAAGTATTTTTTCCAATATATATATATACCTACTTTTTTTTTAAGAAATATTGCTGATTGCTTCAAATGGCATTTTTAGTGTCACCGGGCTTTTTCGGGGGCGGCGAGGTACGTAAAGGGTACCTACCTCAAGCCGTGTGAAACGAATCACCTTCAGAGGTTTTCTAGAGGGAACGGCATCACACACTTAAAAGTGCGTGTCGGATCGGGTTAACCGGGCCGTGGAGGAGGAGAGAAGCGCCCAGGTACATGTCTGTACCTGGTAAGTATAGAGCGCGTGTGAACCGGTTCTTCGTACCCTTGTTCTACGAGTACGGTGTCTTGGGCCTAAACTAGTGTGCATGTTTAGTGTATTCTGTAAATGTGTAGTGGCATTTAAAGGATCGGGCGGGGTGTATATTTTTTTATATTTTTTTTTATGTTAAAAGGAGGCAAACGAGCAGGCGGGTCACCTGATGGAAAGCAATCATCGCCGCCCATGGACACCCAAAACCAAAGTAATCGCGGATGCGTTGCTGACCTTGAGGAAGGAGTTGGATCTTGAGGAGGAAGTAGGAATTGGGAGGGGGGAGGGGTGAGAGATGGGCCTCCGGTACTTTCACTCACCGGACGAAACACAACAGCAACGAGTATAGGTATACTTACTTAATATTCTGCAAACGAGCAAGTGTATCACCTAGGGCATATCGGCTGTTTCAATGTCGTCTCAATAGTGTGTCAGTGCTACGAAAGGCACGTAAAGCCGTTGGTCCCGGCTGCATTAGCAGTCGTTAACAACCTCCAATCCGCACTGGGTCCCTACATTGTAGGTACATTGTTTTGTAATGTACAATCTTTATAACTTTGACACTGGAAAATATGCAAACAGCGCCAAGCTATTAATTAAGAAAATAATGATTAGCGAAGAGTTGACTCGCACTTGTTTTTTAAATATGACAAAATTGTATCATTTCGAGCTCCTCTGGAACGTAAAGCCGTCGGTCTCGTCTGCATTAGCAGTCGTTATTCCAAAGGCTCGTGCCCCAGCAGTGGGGATAAGATGAGCTGGTAATAATGGTGATAATATCTGCTTTAGCCAATATCAAAATTAAATTATAGACCACCTGACGCGTAATTTCTTATAATTTGTTGGTACTAAAATTGAAAAAAACTTAAGCAAGTTTTAAACTGAATGATCCAACTATTGCCATACAACGAGGCAATGCCGCCAGTCTCTTGGGTACATTACCAGTCGACAGCGACGCGGAGGAATTTTTTGACGCCATATTTTAGTTTAGTAATAGTTTTAGTTAAGTTTATTTTATTTATTCCACATTGTAATTGTATTGAAGATCGACTAACTATGGAGTCGCCAAAGTCTGTCGCAAGCTTAAATAGCCCTATAACAGAGCACCCCGTAAGATTAATTATCAAATCTATCAATGCGTGTACTTATTTGATAAAATCTCTATTGTCTTCAAGCTCTTCCCTTCATAATTAATGGAAGCAAATAATGCCGTGTCTATACAATGTCAATGTCTATACAATACATACTCATAATAATTATACATATTATTATATTCTCGGTGGCCCAGTGGTAAAGCTCTCGGCCTGATACCTCAAGGTCCCGGGTTCATTCCCAGGTCGGGTATAGTGCGTTCCGAATTATTCGATGCATAGCCCGGGTTTGTGAACTCGCATTTGGCAAGCGTGGTGATTAAACTATTACCTATCATTTGTAGTGATGACTTTCAATGACGGAGGCTTTTGCCCAGCAGTGGGATAGTTATAATCTATTTACCTACTTATATTCTGCAAATAACTATGCGCATTAAATGGAAATTAGTCACACGTATATACACTATGTACACTAGAACAGGCACAATACACCGTACTCGTAGATAGTTCTAATGTACGAAGACCTAGTTCATCACCAGCTCATTTTATGTCCCCACTGCTGGGGCACGAGCCTTCCCTATGGATGGATAGGGAGAACGGGCCATAAACCACCACGCGGGTCCGATGCGGTGGTTGTCAACGACTGCTAATGCAGCTGGGATCAACAGCTTTACGTGACTTCCGAAGCACAAAGGAGCTTGAGATTTAAGATTTTTGGTCACCCATCCTATGACTGGCAATTGCGAAAGTTGCTTAACCTTAACAATCGCAGACCGGGCGCGTTAACTGCTGCGCAATCGAACTCTGTATTCCAGGTACAGAAGTGTAGTTTGACGACCGCCTTGGTCGAGTGGTTTGTACACCGGTTTTCATGGAATCACCATCTCTGAGGTCCCGGGTTCGATCCCCGGTCGGGTCAGTTTAGAAATTATTGTTTTTCTAAATTGTCTCGGGTCTGGGTGTTTTCTATGTTTTATAATAGGTATGTATTTAAGTATTTTAAGTATGTTTATCCGTTGTCTAGTAACCATATATCGAGTTTCATAACGAAGCTTATCTTGGGCTAGATTATTGGTGTGAGTGTAGGAAAGTTTATTATTATTATTTATTAGTTTAGATATTGTAGAACTATAGCTGTTGTAGAATTGTTAAACGTTAAAACCGGTCATAACATTACCATATTCCACAAACAGCGCACATACAATCTGCACGGCAACAAATCACAAAATGGACAATTCCAAAATCTATCTTCACTTCCTACTGTCCAAGCAAATTGCTGCAAAGCGCCAAAGCAAATTAATCCTTAGTGACCATAAAATAATGGAGATTAACCGCTAACTATAGTCGCGGGAGCGGTTTGGTGTCGTTACGAGAATTTAGTTCGTGACCATTTGGTTTTGCGTCCAAATTAAGGTTTAAAGTAGTTACTTTCGTTTAGTTCGTTGTGACCTTTTTAATTGATCTATTGTTTACATACGAGGTTCTGCGTGTAATCAGAAGATTAATTATTCAAAACATAACGTTGTCTTTTGTATAAGACTCAGGTGCGCTCCTGCGTGGAGTATTGCTCTCATCTTTGGAATGGATCCGCCAAGTACTTGCTCGAAGCTCTTGGCAGGTTGCAGAGACGTGCTGTCCGTATTATCGGTAACGATGACGTTACGACCAGTCTGGAGCCGTTACAGCTACGTAGGGACATTGCTTCCCTTAGTGCTTTCTACCGCCTTTACCACGGTGAATGCTCTGAGGAGCTCTTTAACCTCATTCCTCCCTCTCCATTCCTTTCCAGATCGACGCGTGCAGGTCTGAGAAGCCACCCTCATACCGTGCTGACCATCAAGACACGTACCAAAAAGTTTGAACAATCGTTCCTTTGCCGAACTGCCCGTATGTGGAATGCGCTTCTCGCACACGTGTTTCCCTCCTCTTTCTCTCCAAAAAACATCTATGCAGGCCGCCATAGTGTGAGCGTTCGGTATAGCGTGGTAGCGCTGTGATGAACGCTTTCACTTCTTGGGCTTCACTGGCTGCTTTCCATCAGGCAGGGTGAAGCCATTTTGGCGTGCCACAATAAAAAAAAAATAAAAAAAAAATATTTACTCGCATCATCCAGAGGCTTCCTGCGACCTTCTACCGGTCGTTGTGGAGATCCATAGCGGAGGCCTTTGTCCAGCAGTGGGCGTCTTTTGGCTAAGATGATGATGATGATTATAATTTATTTTAAAATATTAGGTATAGTCGGTTACCTTTGTTCTTCTGCGGATCTCCTCATTTCTGATTCGATCACGCAGAGAAACCCCGAGCATAGCCCTCTCCATTGCTCTTTGAGTGACCTTGAGCCTTTTTATGAGGCCCATAGTGAGCGACCACGTCTCAGTCCCGTATGTCATCACTGGCAACACACACTGGTCAAAAACTTTCGTCTTGAGACACTGCGGTATATCGGACGAGAAGATATTTCGAAGCTTACCGAACGCTGCCCAGCCTAATTGGATTCGACGATTGACCTCTTTGCTGAAGTTGGACCTACCTAGCTGGACCGTTTGTCCCAGGTAAACATAATTGTCCACAACTTCAAGGGCAGAGTCCCCAACCTTCAGAGGAGTGGGTACGACACGTGAGTTCGACATAACTTTCGTCTTCTCCATCATCGCCCGAAGAGTTGCTAAGCTCAAGTGGCAGTGGGCAGGTCACATTGCTCGCAGGACTGATGGCCGCTGGGGCGGGATAGTCCTGGAGTGGCGACCGCGTACCGGAAAGCGCAGTGTGGGCAGGCCTCCAACAAGGTGGACCGACGATCTGGTGAAGGTCGCGGGAAGCCGCTGGATGCGAGCAGCACAAAACCGGTCGTTGTGGAGATCCTTGGGGGAGGCCTTTGTCCAGCAGTGGACGTCTTTTGGCTGAGATGATGAGGTATACCTCGACTATAGTCGACAATGAAAATTGCTTTACCACCTAAGAAGTGAAATTTGCTTGCTTAAAATCTTTAGTTATTATTCTGAGCTTAAAATAAAACAACAAGTTCTATTTTTAGTTAAAATACCAAGTGACAGATACGTTGTCATTATTGACAATGAGCCTTAGCGAAATTTTATTGTAATGGAAGTTATTGTCAAAAGTGTTAAAGCAATTTCATGGTCCTCCTGACCGCCCTCGTACTCATAGTACATCAAAAAAAAATTGGCGGTTATTAGTCTCATCATCATCATCATCGGCCTATATTAGTCCACTGCTGGACATAGGCCTCCCCTAATGAGCGCCATAGCGCCCTGTCAGCTTGACGCATCCAGCATCTGCCTGCAGTCTTTCGCAGGTCATCATCCCACCTGGCCGGAGGGCGCCCTGGTTATTAGTCTATTGCGGTGAAAATACCTTAGAGCGACATCTACCTTTTGCCCGCCGAACAAACTAAAAAAAAACTAAAACTTTTTTTTTTTCAACTAGGGTCTTTATTTACAATATATCAAACTTTAAAAAAAAAAAGTACCTGGAATAGTCAGAAGGTTAAATTAAGTAAAGACCCACATAACTAATTGATTCGGTTTGACTGTGAAATCAGCAGCCTCAACATAACAGTTTATAGTATTTCAAAGGCCGGCAACGCATCTGTGATTCCTCTGGTTTTGCGGGTGTCCATGGGCGGCCTCGTTTGCCTCCTTCTAATATAAAAAAAAAAAAAAAAATATCTTAGGTATCTGTCTTAAGTAAAGTAAGTAATGTAAAAAGTTGTTAAAATCGAATCATCGCTACATTTGATGGCAAAGCCATTACGGCTTAATTACCACGCTTGCCAAAAGCGGGTTGGTGACCACAAACCTGGGCTTGTTCGCTTGTTCAAATGTTTCTGATTCTGATTCTGATTCTGATATGCAACGAAAAATCTGAAAAACACTTTGTCCGACCCGGGAATTGAACCCGGGACGTTCGGGTATCGGGTAGCTTTACCACTTGGCCACCGAGGCGTTCTACTTATCTATCTAAAAAAAACTCATTTTATCACAATTTATTTTTTCTGGAATCATATTAATATTATTTTCAAAACGCATTGAAATGACAGTGACAAATAAAAATCCCACGAAAACAAAGGGGATAAGGATCTAGTACCCTGAAGAAAACGTTAAAGATGAACGCCATCTGCAGGAAAACAATGTTTCTATAATATACCAGCGTTCTTCTTTGTACGTATTTAGAGAAGTAAATAAATCTAATCTAGAGGAGATACTTAAAAAACTCATAGAAACAATAGATGTTGGACGTAAAAGACGTAAATCTATACATGTCTATGCAAATAAGTATTATAAAGAGATAAATTATTCAAGTTTTGATGTCGGAGGTAATTTTAGAAACCACTAATCCGATTTCATATATTTTTTCACTTATAATGGACCTTCTGGGTGAATAAAGGCTATATTTTAACTTTAAAACGTTTAAATAATACGAAACCAGGCGGACGAAGTTGCGGGGAAATAGTGCTAGTTTGAAATAAAAGAAGTTTTAACATACCCAAGTACCTATTTATAATCCTTCAATACAATAGCAAAAAAATATTTATCTACCTATCCATATTACTATATTGAACGACCCAAAATTATAAATATGATTGAATTTAATGTAACGTAAAAGATACGGTCGCATAAATAAAATGTTGGTCGAAAAAAAAAGATCTATTGGGTACCCTACAACTGTACAGGCCTAGGGTTGTCGCTACTCAATCAATTATTAAGGATCTAACTCGAAAATACTTTTCTGGAGGCCCGCCTATGATTTCTCTAGGGAGCACGGAGCAGCGATTTGACCACAAGTTTAATTCTTAATAACCGTGAAAAGTTGAGGTGATTCCGACCCTAATATACGAATTCAGATTCAGAAATGCCCCTTTTGGGTTCGCTGTTGTAATTTATTAATTTTATTTTATTTTACTTACCAACAAGGTAACCAACACAACACTAAATAAAATAAAAACTATTTGGAAAAAGTGACAAAATATTTGCAAGAGGTTCGAACCCGCAGCACCCTAGGCTATCGTAGTTCTGTCAGACTTATGCAAAATTTACACTACATTCTTTTACTTTGTTTTTAACTATGTCCGCAATAAGATTAATTTTTTTATTCCATAAGGGTGAGCACACCTTAGTCTGAAGGTGGAATCGCACTTCACCCGAAATCCTCATCTACTTAAACACTGGCTATCTTAGCTCTAACTGCCGGAACATAACAATGCTACAAACATTGATGTTATGGCGACATATTTAGCAAAGATGGTGGTAGCTAGCCAGGCGGATAAACGAGCAATACCACCAACCAATCGTGTACACAAACATGTAAGTATCCCCCGCTGGTTACCGATCCCGGGACCTCTGCGTCTGACCACAGAGGTGGCAAACAAAGAAGACGGATGTTAACTAATAAAAGGGAGGTAATAACGACTTATATATTTTATTTAAATAAAGATAGACACGGATTGTGTCTGTTTCTGTTGTAAGTAAGGCTTTCAAGCCTTTCCTGGGGCTTGAGCTTCCTTAAGAAATTCGATAAATGTATAACTAGACAACGGATAAACATACTTAATATATTTAAATACATACTTATTATACATAGGAAACACCCAGACCCGAAACAATATAGAAAAACAAGTATTTCTAAATTGATCCGACCGGGGATCGAACCCGGGACCTCAGAGATGGCGACACAATGAAAACCGGTGTGCAAGCCACTCGACCAAGGAGGTCGTCGAACAATAAGTGCAGTCGACAATAAGTAGTCTATAAAGTCATCATACCATACAGACAACGACCCGATCCAGAGAATCTAGTAGGGCACGGGGACACACACTAGTGCGTGATACCGTTCCCTCTAGAAAAACTCCGAAGGTGATTCCTTTCACACGCCTTGAGGGACCCTTTAAGTTACGTTAAAGCCTGGTAAAGCTGATAATGACGTGTGAGCCAATCAGCAACCTCTCTCAAAAAAATGGCTTGAACCCTTTAAGATTCTCGCTGCCCCCAAATATGACGTCGATATGACGTCGATATGACGTCGATATGACGCCTGCGGAACGCCAATCAGCAAAGTCTTTCCAAAAACAACTACACAAATTTACCTATCTACAGATCTATTAAAGGCTTCTTTAATCCCTTAAAATCATTTGATTTAGAGTACATTGAAAGCAGACTAATGCAATGTCTCTGGTCAAGACTTCTTAAGCGCATTCTATGACGGCATATAAGTCAGCCATGCCAGCCATGCTGGCTTTAAGCCAGGGGTTGCCAACTTTTAGCATCAGTTAATCTAACACAGAAAAGTTGGCAGGAATTCAAAAACTTCGTTTAGAATTTCCCATAGGTAGGAACTTTTTTTTTCTTGAAAAAAAATTGTTTGGCACCGTCTCTACACATAAAAGCAAACAACTTAATTGCTTCGACCCGAATTGGTGCTTTCTATAGCCTTTGGGTTACATGGTAATTTCGAAATATAGGGAACTCGTAACTAAAAGGTCATTGATGTAGCACGTTTGAGCTTCGATCGTGAAAGTTGAGCTACTTTTGTAATGGCTTAGTCCCCGGATGGGTGACCGGATTACATAGATCGTTTTCAGGAAGGTACTGTGGTAGTATGATAGGTCATAACCCAACCATCACTGTGGTCTGTGGTTAAGACCACATACAGAGGTCCCAGGTTCGATCCCCAGCGTACATACTCGGTTTCTTTGGTGGTAGGGTTTGTTCAAGCATTTGCTAACCGAAAGTTTTTTTTAATGTGGTAGTCGAGTTATGTGCAAGAGCTACTTTTAAATATTTTTTATGTTAGTTTTACAAAAAAAAAACTAGATTTTAAATTGAACTACGGGCACATGATTGCTTGATAACCATAGGTACGAGTTTCTCGTAGTTTATAAAACCGATTACCCTGTAAAGACCTTGAGCAGCCAACACCACTGATCTGATTCTAACCTCTCGGAGAATCTAGAAGGGAACGGGGACACGCACTAGTGTGCAATGCCATTCCCGCTAGAATACCTCTGACGCCGTTTGGTTTCACGCGCCTTGAAGAACCCTTTTAGTTTCTCGCCACCCTAAAAACACTCCTGTGACGCTTAAAATGCCGCCTGAGGAAAATAACAAACCCACTAAAACAAAATCAACACCCAAAGTCTTTCCCAAATATTTATTTTATTTATTGACTAAATGGTACAGCAGCAGCTTACAAACTAAAAATATAATATTATATTAGAACAGTTTTAAAGAGATTTCAAAATAAAAATAACAATAAAAGCTTTTGAATTTTCCTATGCCACTTCACAATTTAATACAGCTCTTAGATAGTTAAAGCAAAAACCAACTGTTTATAGCCCCTCTATAAATCTATTGTGCTGCAGACAGCTCTATAAATTACTTAGGGAACTGCTTTCGCGTTTTAGTATCGAATTAGATTAACAGCGTGAAAAGTTTTCAACCCCTGTCTCTTTATAAACCGCCCCTGTCCCTTTTAGGAAGGGAATTAAAGGGAATTCTTATCAATATTTTATTTTATTTGATAGTTATGTTTTGCAATTTATTGGTGATTGACTTTAGCCTCTTCATGGTAAATAGGTTTACCGTATTCTAAGTAGCCGAATAATCAAAAATAATTAACTTAGTATCTAGAATCTAGACAAACCTAACATAGGCTTTAAGATATTACTAACCGATATTTGTAATTATATTTTTTGTTGACAAATAAACAAAAAATTTAAAAAAAACACTTTTTTTTTAGCTGGTGTGTAGGTTGAATACAAAAATCGTGATTCAATCATAATAGCTAAGTTAGACTATAATATACTGTCGTAAACCCAGAACTAGCATAAGCATAGCACAAAAAACAGAAAAAAATAAGTAGTTTTTTTTACTTTCCCATACAAAGCCTGGCCGAGCATGGTTTGTATTTGAAATTTAAAAAAAAACTCGTTTTTTAGACTATGTTTCTTGGGGAAAGTTGTTCAGTTTCATGGTCTGATCAACCCACCTGAAGGTTTAAAAAGACGGTAAAAAAAGAACGGTGTATATTTATATCAAAACTGAACGTACCCCTTACAAAAACACAAATGTTGAAAAAATTTCCACGAGCAGGGTTTGAACCTGCACCCTTCTGACATACCGGGTCAGGTGCTCTTCCAATTGAGCTATCGTGGTTCTAACCAGCCCGCCGAAGTTATTCAACACTATTTACTTTTTACTTTGAAAGCCAAAGGCGCCCATTCAATGTTAACAACTACCGTCATTAACACCCGATCATAATATTTTTACAAATACTAAAGATCAGTTAAGAAGTAGGCAAGCTATTTATAAATGTTTATATAATTTTTAACGCAAATTTTGTTGCGAACAAAAGAAGGTTGTCAGAAGGGTGCAGGTTCAAACCCTGCTCGTGGAAATTTTTTCAACATTTGTGTTTTTGTAATTTGTTCGCAACAAAATTTGCGTTAAAAATTATATAAACATTTATACCCCTTACACTTAAAAAATCAACTTGTCTCAGAGGAGACTCTCAGAGGAGACCCACACAAATGTACCTTTCACAACTGGGCGACAATTCCCAACGAACCAAACTAACACTTCAGTAGCTCATTAAGTTCCCACTGTTAGGGCACGAGCCTTCCCTATGAATATAGGAGAACGGGCCATAAACCAAAACCCGGGCCTAGTGCGCATTGGTGGTTGCTAACGACTGCTTAAGCAGCCGGGAATGCTTTACGTGCCTTGCAAAGTACGAGCCCCTCGAGAACTTTTGGTCACCCATCCGATGACCGGCCTTCGCGAAAGTTGCTTAACCTTAGCAATCGCAGACCGTTAACCGCTTTGCCATCAACTTCTGGAACTTACGCTTAATTGAGACGAATGATCCATAATTATCACTTACATGCATATCGCCTCTATAATACTAATCTCAAACCAAAATAATGACACAAGTGTTTTTAATGTTTACAAAAACAACTCGCGCGCACCCGAGCTACCGAAGTAATTACTTCGGATATTACCGATTCGATGTGGTTGTTCTGTAATATTTTTTATATATCACATGTGTATAGGAGGTGGAAAGTACGTTTTCAAAGTTGTTTCTTTGAAAGTCGTGAGTAAATAAGATACAAAGAATAGAAAATAATAAAAGAAATATTTTTAGACCCATTTTACACTGGGCATAGCATACCAACTTAAAAGCTAGAATTATTTCAAACCATTTATTAATGTGATGAGATGATACAGTACTCACTCTAAGTAGTCTGATCTTTAATTTGCTGTGATAGCTGCTGTCTCTTCGCCATTAATTTACACTTTATTCAGGTCAGAATCACATTTTATTTATTCTAGTGTCATTAGCACAGGGCCTTGCTATATAATTATTTGTAACAATGGTACGAATACTAAGAACCGAATATATCGAAGATGTGCTCCAACTACTAAATAAATAACATTCTATATCCCACTGCGTGGCAAGGGCCTCCATCATTCCTCACAATCCCTTTTTTTTTTTTTTTTTTTTGGAGAGAGACTGCTTGTTGCCGAGGGGCATTTCCAGCTTCACCGGGCTTGGGCTCACAATCCCGGGCTATGCAACGGATAATCCGAAACACTGATAATCTGGTTGGCTCGATCCACTGGCCCATCGGAGAGACGTTGCGTCTCTCTGTATATTTTATCGACTTTATCATGGGGAGTGCTCTGA
Organism: Eudonia lacustrata; assembly: GCA_947562085.1. Classification (NCBI taxonomy): domain Eukaryota; kingdom Metazoa; phylum Arthropoda; class Insecta; order Lepidoptera; family Crambidae; genus Eudonia; species Eudonia lacustrata. Next base: position 8,755,724 of record OX387332.1, read on the forward strand.
GGAATTGTTCGGTTTGATCCCTGCCGCTGATTTCCTTCACCGCACTACACGCAATCGACTGTCTTTCCATCCACACCATCTTGATGGATGGCGACCTACTACTGTGCGTTTCTCACGTAATTTTTTACCACGAACTACAGTGCTGTGGAACCAGCTCTCAGCGGCGGTATTTCCGGACCAATACGACTTAGGGATCTTCAAGAAACGAGCCTATTCCTTCTTTAAAGGCCGGCAACGCATCTGTGATTCCTTTGGTTTGGCGGCGGTGATTGCTTCCCATCAGGTGACCCGCCTGCTCATTTGCCTCCTTCTAATATGAAAAAAAAACACGCTTTGCCCGACCCAGAAATCGAAATCAGGACTTCCGGCTATCGGGCCAAGCGCTTAGCTACTTGGCCATCTTAAAACCAGTTTGCAGAGGTCTCTCTTTAGCTTTAAATTTATATCTCCTGCCATTTTTAACAACTCCCTATGTTTTTTTTAAAGAACCTTAGATATACATTAACAGCAATGATAAAAGACCAATGGACTCGTCAGAGTGGAGTATATTAGACATCATCGTCATCATCATCATCTCAGCCAAAAGACGTCCACTGCTGGACAAAGGCCTCCGCCAAGGATCTCCACAACGACCGCAGTGTGGGTAGGCCTCCAACAAGGTGGACCAACGATCTGGTGAAGGTCGCGGGAAGCCGCTGGATGCGAGCAGCACAAACCATATTAGACAATCCTACTAATATTATAAACGCGAAAGTTTGTAGGTATGGATAGATGTTTGTTACTCTTTCACGTAAAAACTACTAAATAAATTTGGATTAAATTCGGCATACAGATAGTTTATAACAGGGAATAACACATAGGATACTTTTTATCCAGATATTCTCACGGGAACGGGTTCCACGCGGGTGAAACCGCGAGCGGCCGCTAGTATCACATACATTACTCTGACTCCAAAGACAGTAGCATAAGCACGTGTGTTATGGAAATCAGAAACAACGACGGTACCACAACCACCCAGACCTGGGAAAATTTAGAAAACAGAAACCTGAAAAAGTTAGTTTTTCTACAATGACCCAACCGGGAATCGAACCCGAAACCTACATCTCCGAGGTTCCACCAGAACCCAGAAACACCACACACCAACACCAGAAACCAGCGTGCGAGCCACTGACTACGGAGGCCGTTAAAATGTTTTTAATGAATTCTATGTCTCTGAAAGTGAACCTATCACTCTAAAAAACTATAAAAAATATCAAAAAACATAGTAGCTTCCTATACTATGGATGTTGGAGACAATATACACTTACAAGTCGGTCCGAAATCAACAAAATCGTAAATATACTCCTAGTTACTTAAAAACTCTCTTAAATTAGCTAGCGACCCCACGAAATTTATCACCTTCAACTATTATAGACAGTGAGACAGGGGTTGAAAACTTTTAGTGCGCTAATCTAGTACGATACTAAAAGGCAAGCGTCGTTCTCAAACTAATTAATAGAGCTGTTAGGAGAATAATATATTTATGAAGTTCGGTAATAAAAGTTTTCGGTTTTAATGTTACTGATTCCATATCATTGTTGTTCAATATTATTGTTATTAGCTTCATTATCAGCCTACATTAGTCCACTGCTGGATATAGGCCACTCCAAGCGTCCATCCAGATCTTACCAGCCACTGGAGATCATCGATCCTAGTCCAAGGGCGTCCTACACTAAATGTATTCTTCTTCCTACCTTGATCTCACGCACACACGCACACACACGCACCCACCTATAAACTTCGTTATATTGGGTATATTATTTAGTAAGTACCCATAGTTCTCTTCTAAATGTATCATTTAATCTCTTTCTCAATGTTATACCTAGAAGTTAAATATGCATCTATTACGAAGGTCGGAGGCCTGGAGGCCAAAAATAGCGGCAGGGTTTCTGCCTAGTTTACACTCCAATCTAACAAATATTATATTTAATGTTTATAGGTTATGCACATTGTAGTTTGTGGACAGGCACATTTTTTTAATTTTTATAATGTCACTTCGAGTTGGTCGAAATATTCGTTTATCCCACTCTCCTCTATCATTCATATACCTAATCCCTTACACAGTCCATCCATCTCTCTTTGTTCTTTTTCTCCCTCTCCATCCATTAACATTTGTATTCATCACTCTTTTAGTTGCATGCTTTTTATTCCTTCTCATCCCATGCCCATACCAACGCAAACGATTTGCTCTTTAACTTTTCACACTACATAATTGTTCACGCTAAGACATGACGATCGGTAACAATGAATGAACGAAGCGCAGCGCCCGCGCGTTCATTCCGATAGGACCGCGCGGCACTCAGCACAACGGACACACCACCCCCAGTTGCCTATTATCGGACCGCCCGTGACGTCGGTCGTCTACACAACCGCGCGCGCGCACCACCGAATGCGATACGTTGCGACTCAACCAAACCGCCGTATAGGGTCCATCAGCACAATCAGTTCATGCCGTGACCGGCGAAACATCATCGTTGCCTGCACAGGATCCTCCGGATCAGGATTCCGGTAAGTCCTCCATAGCACATCCACGCCCCCCTCAGCTCCCGTCGCTGTGCCGGCATTGCCTTCTCGGCAGCCGATACGATAAAGTTTTTAAAGACAATTTGCTGATGGCCTCAGGCGGCCTTTTTGAGGTCACCGGACTTTTTTGGGGACAGCGAGAAACTGAAAGGTTTCCTTGACTGTCAGGGGGTTTCTAGAGAAAATGGAAATCACGCAAACGCTTGCGCAGAATCTAGTAGGGAAAGAGGATATATACGCATCTCCTCTTTCCCTACTAGATTCTGCGAGGGGTTCAGTTTGGATCGGGAGTGGAACAACCTGAGGGTGCCTCTAAAAGCAAAGACCTCGGCTCGGGTCCACCGAGTCGTAGGGGTGGGAAGAAGCGCCCAGGTACATGTCAGTACCTGGTATAGAGCGCGTGTGAACTGGGTCTTCATTTGTTATGGACATTTTCAGCGAGAAACTTTAACCTTTTTACTGCCAACAACTTCTATAGAAGTTCGAGATTTTCGTGCCGTCCACGCCAGCACTTCTATAGAAGTTCTTCTTTGTACCTACTTTATTAAAATACATTTATACGTTGGCGTACAGCGGGACATCGCGTGCAGGATAGTTGGGCGGTGAAAAGGTTAAGAGTTGTTCAAGCCGTGTGAAACAAAGCACCGTCAGAGATTTTCTAGAGGGGACAACATCACGCAATAGTGCGTGTCCCTGTGCCCTACTAGATTCTCCGAAGGGTTCGTATCAGATCGCGAAAACCCGAAATTAATAAAGCCACTTAACCATTTTATTAGCGACTGTTATACAAGACTCTTCTCAGTGAAGCTGCACATCGACTTCCCATACTTAATTAATCATTCAATAACAGATATTAAATTGGCCGACATTTACACAGATACCACTGTTGAAATAAAATGATTGTTCGACGAAAAACAATTTCGCATAAATTTCACTTAACCCAATTTGTTTTCGGGATCGAATGAATTTATCAGTATAATATAAAAAAATTGACCAACTGAATATTGAAGTTCTTTCGGGAATAATGTTCGGCAATCATTTTCGTTATACCTTCGGGACAAGCTGGAAAGGTTAATTATTGTTTTAATAATTTATCGGTATTGTGGAAATGATCATGACGTGGTCTTATAGGAATACAATATGAATTTACCTCAGTGTGAGTGTTCAATAAAAATAGGAATTTTTATTGAAAATATTGTAGAACATTAAAAAATATATAGATAATCAGTAAATAAACTAGTAGTACCTAGTAATAATAATAGTACTAAACTTATATACTAACAACAAAATAAAAAAATTGTTTCAGACCAGATGTTGCTCAGATTACAAAACGTTTTGGGTTCGATTCCTATTTGAGGCAGTAAGCTATTTTCCAATTTTTAGGTTATAAATTATTGTTGTTTTATTAACATTATTTAACAATTTAAAAAAAACAAGATTGCAAATCGATCAAATTTAAATAAAACAACTTTTACTGATCTACTCACGTTTATTTTACATGTTTTAGATTATTTTATCCTGACGTTTCGAACCCTTTGCAGGGTCACTGGGAGACTAAAATGTCTCCATGTGATCACCCATCTATCCCTGTGATTCAAATATTCAAATACAAAATCATAATCATTTCTTACAAGCTTTTATTTAACTTGTTCAGTTTAGGCTACAGATAGCTCTTATGAACGCATCATTATGCCATCGGTTCGTAAGTCTACTCTGGGAGACCGGCTGTACTGAGAAGAACCGGCATATAACCCAGCGGGCATTTTTTTCTTTCACTTTTCATCACAAATAAAAAAACACAAAATATAAAGGACAATCAAAACATGTTAATAAAAACGAAAGAGAAAATATTACATGTAACTTATTCATCATCACAGCCAAAAGACGTCCACTGCTGGACAAAGGCCTCCCCCAAGGATATGAGGGGTATTTGCCGTAATCGCCACGCTTGGCAGGCGTATTGGCGATCGCAGTAGGTTGAGAGTTACCTCAGAGTGATGCTGCTGCCCATCCTCTGGAATAGTCCCTTAGTCGGCTTTTACGACACCCACGGGAAGAGAAGGAGTGGTGCAATTCTTTATCCCCGGCACCACACGGGGGACTAACTTACTGTTACTTATTACTAATAACCATTTCTCACGGGCATTTCTATCGTCCGGTACTTTCGTTCGCGTAACACAGTACAGTCATTACATCCAATGATCTACAATTGAATTAAGCTCCTTCCATTAACTTGATGAACACATCAATACGGCGAAGAGAAGTGTGAACTAATCTGTCAAGATGGCCGCTATGTCATAATAACCGACTAGTAAAAGAGGAGGTTCACCGTTAGTTGTTCTTAATGTGACCAGGGAAACGAACCTGGGGCTTCTAGGTCTGAAACCGATTGTCTGACCACTAAAGCATCGTTTTTCCTAAGTTACTGACCCCAAGGAAACGAATCTTATACTTTTAGGTCTGAAAACCAGTGTCATTACGAACTGAAAACAAGGACATCGTTAGTTTTTCTTTATGTTACTGACCCTCAGAGAATCGAACCTGCGCCATCTAGGTCTGAAACCATTGGTGTCACCAATGGACCGCCGGCGCCGTAAGCTTTTACTTATAGGTCTGCAACCGATATGGTATTACCTACCACTAGACCAACGTTAGTTTTTCTTACTAAGTATTTCTTCAGTACCTAATTATACAACGTGTACCAGAAAGGTGTGGTCAAAATGAAAAGTTCCAAAGTATATCCGATCTAGATCTTGTATGTAGAGTTACTTATACACAGTTATTAACTTTAACTTGTTATGCAATTTTAAATTGAATATTTGAATTGTAACGTCACAATCAAAATAAACAAGTCACATACATAGTGGTTTAGTAACCTCTGAGTAACATTTATGATAACTGCTGCTTGCTTATGCGAGCCTGACGCACAAGACTTCACTAATATAAGTATTAAATTTACAATTACATGACAAACTAAAGTTAATAATTATGTCTCTGTAAACAACACGTACCTACAAAATCTAGTCGGATAAAATGTTTTTATATAATTTTTAACGCAAAAACAAATTACAAAACACAAATGTTGAAAAAAAATAAGATAAATAAAATAAAAATAAATAAATAAAATAGATAAAGATAGCTCAATTGGGAGAGCACCTGACCCGGTCAAAAGGGTGCGGGTTCAAATCCTGCTCGTGGAAATTTTTTCAACATTTGTGTAGTTGGATAAACTTTGGATCTTTTCATTTCGACCACACTTTTCTGTTTCACGTTGTATACTAACTTACTTCAATTCAAGAGAACTGGACCTAGGATCCCTAGGTCTTAAACCGATGATCTAATCACTAGACGGAACGTGTACCTAACTCCCGAAACCCAGAGGAGCACAATACATTTTTAATATCAGGTCACCCATCCAATGTCTGGCAAGCGAAAGTTGCTTAACTTTCAAGATCGCAACGCGACGCGCAAACAGCTGCCCTGTCAAGCGTCAAATTCATATTAAAGCAAACATTTCGTCTTGAACATCGAGTTTCGAATGGCTGCGAGATCCAAGGTTTAGTTTGAAACGTTCAAATAGATTGCGAACATCAAGATTTGGTTGGATTTGAACTAAATCGGTAAGCTCGCTATCAAAGGCAGATGGAGGTTTCAATTATATAGTTTCGAAAAGTGTATAAGGGTGCTTTTGCTCTTTTAGAGAGATAATAGAGAATAGAATTTTATAAAATGTTTTTGTTTTGTTTATATAATTTTTAACGCAAATTTTGTTGCGGACAAATTACAAAAACACAAATGTTAAAAAAATTTCCACGAGCAGAATTTGAACCTGCACCCTTCTGACATACCGGGTCAGGTGCTCTCCCAATTGAGCTATCGTGGTTCTAACCAGGCCGCCGAAATTATTCAACACTATTTACTTTTTTAATTTGAAAGACAAAGGCGCCCATTCAATGTCAACAGCTACCGTCATTAACATCCGATCATAATATTTTTACAAATACTAAAGATCAGTTATGAAGTAGGCAAGCTATTTATAAAATGTTTTTGTTTTGTTTAAATATTTTTTTAACGCAAATTTTGTTGCGAACAAATTACAAAAACACAAATGTTGAAAACATTTTTTATTTTTTACAATTTTATTTCAACAATACTTATAGTCAAAGTCAAAGGTTTTCTGAAAGTAAAAAGTCAAAAGAAAGAGTGAAAAGAAAGTCGTCGAAATATTTTTTTACCTACTACCCATTGAGGACGTCTTTTTTATATAACAAGAAAATTGAACTAATAAATTTACTAAGTTACTTAATGGCCGTCTTATCGCTTTAAAGCGATTTCTTACAGACAGTTCTTAGGTTGTTTATATAAATCTAACGGCATGGCATTACTATATTTAAAGTATTTGACGACCTCCTTGGTCACTCGACCAGAGATGGCGACACCATGAAAACCGGTGTGCAAACCGAGTGGTTTGCACACCGGTTTTCATAGTCTTTTCATCTCTGAGGTCCCGGGTTCGATCCCCGGTCGGGTCAATTTAGAAATTATTGTTTTTCTAAATTGTCTCGAGTCTGCGTGTTTTCTATGTAAAATAAGTATGAATTTACGTATTTTAAGTATGTTTATTCGTTGTCCAGTAACCATTTAGAACGAGTTTCATAACGAAGCTTCTCTTAGGCTAGATAATTGGTGAGTGTAGGAAAGTTTTATTTTGATTTTACTTAAAAAAAATTTTAAGTTCAAAAAGTAGTAGCCAGCCTATTGGTGGAGGTCCTAGGTTCAATGCCCAGGTTGGGCAAAATGTGTTTTTAATTTTTCGATGCATCCCGGGCTTGTGATCACCTACCCGCTTTTGGCTTTTGAATTGTAGTAATGACTTAATGTCGATGATAGAGGCCTTTGTTATTGGGACAGAATATTGGCTATTTTATTACATAGGTACTTTATACGTACTGTAGTGTGGGTGTGAATGATAACACCACTTTCATTTAACTTTGTGTATTAATAATTAAATATTACAGTTTATTATTACTGATCTCCGAGCACCTCGGCTCCTGACTACTACTAGAGTGAACGAGAGTGCGGCAACAGTGCCGTGATCTTGAATTGACGTACGAGCTGTAGCTACCGGCTAGGGTTGAGTGAGCCACACATAGTTAATTTATTATTGTGTGAATTTGGGTGTCTTATAATATTATAAATGAAACACACAATTTAGGTGTACACTATAAAATACTTATATCATTATAAAGTACAATCGTAATCAAATATTAATATACAAATTGGACACAACAAAATATTCTTACGCCTCGCTTGGCCAGTTTTGAATGCTGCGTTATTAAATTTAATAACGTAATATGTCCGCATGCCAATGTATAATTTTTTTAAATATATTATTGGAAAGCATTTACATGGAGGTACATATTTAAGGTCGGACATATTATCAAAAATAGTTTTGGTAGTTTTGAATACTTATGTAATAAATTTTTCTATTTCCAATAAAGAAACAAGGTCTAAATAAGATCGGCAGCGCTCAGTGACATACTTGTTATTCTCCGTTACTACAGCAACATACGCTGCCCGATCCGCGTTTGCGATGACAGCCGCGTCATCGGGTACTCCTTTCCCATGCTTTTTTCCGTGTGCTAATGTAGGTGAACTACGAGTTTGTGTGCGTGCGTTTCGGAGCGCTTGTGTGAAGTTGCCGCACTCTCGTTCACTCTGCTACTACTGTCTGCGACTGTGTCAAACCGTTGCCAACCTTTTTAATTACATACCTATTCGATGATTCAAATAGTCATCCAGACTAAAGAGGTTTACATACAATTAAATTAAACTAGCTTTTACTATGAGCTGCATATAAACTCCTTACAGTACCTACATAGCCCTTATAATACCTACATCATCATCATCATCAGCTCGTTTACGTCCCCACTGCTGGAGCACGAGCCTTCCTTATGGATGGATAGGGAGAACGGGCCATAAACCACCACGCGGGCCTAGTGCGGTGCGGTGGTTGTTAACGACTGCTAGTGCAGCTAGGACCAACGGCATTACGTGCCTTCCGAAGCACGGAGGAGCTCGAGATGATAAATTTTGGTCACCCATACTATGACCGGCCTTTGGCGAAAGTTGCTTAACCTCAGCACTCACAGACCACTGCGCCATCAAGCTCCTCCTAAAATACCTACAACTCTATTCTTAGGGAATACATGCATTTGATTTTGTTCATTCTTCCTTTCACATTCAATCCATTCTCCTGTGGAACGCGCTGCCTCTCGAAATCAGGATGGCTACAAGTCGTGATGCTTTTAAAAAGAAAGTCCGCGAGCTCTTGTTTGATAGAGTCTTGGCAGAATCATCTCAATAACGTCCTATTAGAATTATGTATTTTATGTATGTTTATTTATTGTAGTTTACGTATTTACAATACACATAGTATATGTTTATGTATATATAATATTTATGCATGTATTATATACTTACATTTAAATTATTTAGGTATAATATATCTTGATTGCACCTACCAATGTTATCTCAGCACTACCCTATGGTTGACTGGTAGAGAATGCCTCAGGCATTAAGTCCGCCATGTAATATTTATGTCGCTAAAGTTTAAATAAATAAATAAATTAAAAAAAAATGTAGAACCACCTTTTTTGCCACCGTTCTGTGTCACTAAAAAAACGTAAGAAACCCGTATCTCTTTAATTAGCTGCCTTTTCTAGCTGCTATTGAATAGGAAACATTTTAAAAAGGTACCGCGCGATAATGTACCTAATTATTTCGCTTTCACGTTTAATCCTTATTTTCCTTTAATTGGTATTTTTCATGTAAGTTTTAGTACACTTAGTAAACTTATTCAAGTATATTTTAAAAAGTGCTTTTGAATCGTCCAAGCATTTTTTACCTACTATCCATTCAGGACGTCTATTTTTTAGCTGTGGAGAAGATTGGGTCTATTCTATGGGCCTTTTTGTATTTTACCATCTTGTACACTATTTTGTTGCCTGAAATAAATAAATCTATTCTATTCTATTATACCTAAGAAGAGGGAGTGTGCGAGAATTGGAGAAATGTCAGTTCCAAGCATTCCATTAACATAATCATTTAATTTGTACTTGTAATAGCCCTTTTTTAATAGTGTTTATAACGTGTGTCTCAAATTTCTCCCAGTAAGGAGAGTTTGGGCCCCGGGTGGGTTAATGTCTGCAGTTAACTAAAAAGATCAGCTATGCTAGCTAACTTCAAGCGCCATTGCACCGTACCGAACAGAAGTCGTCATAACCGAAACTGCCGTCGTATAACAACTTCTGAGGCCATTGAATGGCTCCATAAACATATCTGGACTCTAGGCTATAAACTAATTTGAAAATATGTTGCAATTGTTGCAATTAGTTGAACATCATTTGAAGATCATTGAAGTTGAACATCATTCTTGGGATAATCATTCGCATTTTGTAGGTACAATACCTACTATAATTTTTATGAGTGTACTATCTGTACGCAGTAAACAAATATTATTCTGTGGCCGTTGTACCCCCGCGACTCAGTCCAGCCATACTGTAATATTTATACCAGGGACCAGTGAAAAACGATTCGGAAAACAAACCGCCCGCTCTAACATAATATATGTACAGGTGGAAATGAATGCATACATTATGTATAGGCACATTAACTTTGTTTTTTTTTTGTTTGAACCAAACTTGTTTAAAGTAGGTATAAACCCACATTTAACTTCGTTGATAAAACTTTAGTTAACTGTTTCAAATGCTATCTTTAACCACTTCTGTGGTCTAGTAGTGTAATCCACCTCAGACCCAAAAGTCCCGGGTTCGATACCCAGCGAGGGTACTTTTATTGTTCTCGGTTTGATTGGTGGTAGCGTTTGTTTTAAGTCCTCTTGATTAGCTATCATATCCCGTCATTATCTCGTCTTATGTCGCCATAACATTAATTTTAGTAGCATTGCTGTGTTCCCACAGCTAAAGATAAGGTAGCCAGTTCCTCAGGAGTTGAGGATTCCAAGTGAAGTGCGCCCACTTTTGGCCATGTCTTAACATCAGGTGATATGAAGTCAAAGTTCTTAAAATAGGCCTTACCACAAAAGCCTTGATTGTATGAATAAAAAGTTACCTGCGTATCTATACATGGTATAAAAAAAAATGTACGGACTGGACGGATATAGATGCGGTTTTTTGTAATAAATAGAGCGTCTTTCGAGGATGGTTTACGTATAAAAAAACACGAGTGAAGCCGGGCCAGGTCGCTAGTGTAAAATGAAATAAATATTCATTTACATAACTACATGTTTTTTTAAATATTTTACGGGTAAGCACAGTGCCTTGATCTCACCTGATGTAAAGTGATGTTAAGGTCAATGATGGAAGCGCACTTCATCCGGGAACCTCAACTAGTGAGATACTGGCTATCTTATCTCTAGCTGCCGGAACATAACAATGCTATAAACATTGATGCTATGGCGATATATTTAGATGGTGGTAGCTAGCCAGGCGGACAAACAAGCCCTACCACAAATCAAACCGAGTACACAAACATGTACAAATGTGTTGCAAATAAACAGGCATTTATTTTTGTTGGAAATAAAACTTTGATTTGTATTATGGACGGATCGATTTGGGAATCGATTATCGATATTCAGTTTATTTAGTGGCATAATGGCCCCCTCACTAATTGTTCTTTTTTTTGGTACTTGTTTCGGGAAAACAACAGGGCTGGTTTATAGGTTATCGTGTGTTGATAATTAAATAGATTTTAAGCAGTAATAAGGGCATTTGGAGCCGTATTATTCAAATTAAGTGTATTGTGCAATCTGTGTCTTGTGTGTGTGTAAGTCGTAAGCGAATCGCATCGGGAGTACAATTCGCCATCCCATGGTTGGATGTCGGCGTCTTCGCTGCTGGAAAAAACAGGTATTTCCTCGGGGGAAAGTGCAGCCGTTGCAGAAGTGTAGCCGTTGGGTGTGATTAGGGAACCCGAGAAGACCCGGACTCGGATTCAGGCCCCATCAGACCATATGAATCCCGTTCTGGACGGCGGGAGCGGCATGGAACTGTGAGTGGATTTTGTGGATTTTAAGGTGTAACCTAATTTTAAACGGTAGCAGATAGTGTGAATAGTGGTTTCCGCAACACCCCGCTGGGAATCGAACCCTGGACCTCTGGGTCTAAACCGGTGGTCTTAGCCACTAGACCACAGAGGCGGTTAAATACATGTACCCATATTATAATATTACTGCACGTTTCGCTACTTTTACCTAATTGACTTTTATGTTGATAAAAAATGTGCTTTTTTAGTTATTACTCCCGCGGGTGTAGTGATTAATTAAGGTGCAGTGAGTAAGTACACTCAGCGACATTAAAACGGTAACAAATCAGTATTCATTAGCATAATAGTAATATTGTTATTAAATTGTTACTTTTTTATTTTCAAGCGCTAATTGCTGCACTGAAGCTAAATTAAATATATATAAAATGTATAAACTACAGTGAAAAAAATTAAACGCCTACCCGACCCAGCCAGGAATCGAACCTGGGTCTTTCGCAAGGCTGACGTAAGCGCTGAATTTTGTCACTGTTTTTTAATTATTATTTTTGATTGCTAATAATAATTTAACCTTAATAACCTTGTCCAGAATTATTCAATTTTGTGCAGTCGATCTGAAGTTATGCGCGTACACACGGCGGCAGATCAACCTACCCAAAACTGTCAAATTTCTACAATCAATTTTGAACTTTATTGTTTGGATATAAGGATCAATATTCATTGGAGAAATTTGACAGATTTGGGTAGGTTGATCTGCCGCCGACTGTACACCCATTTCAGGGATTCATTTTTATTTATATCAATTATCACTGTATGTAAAAAGCAGGATGGTGATTGCGCAGTATTAAACGCTTAAGGTATGCGATTACTGAAGTACAGCAACTTACGCAGAAGCCGGTCATCGTTTTTTTCTTTTCAGTTATTTCTCTTTACAGTTATTTTTTATGTTAGTCCGGTTTTTACGAGTATATAATTGTTTTGTATATAGTTGTTTCAGCAGTCGGGTTTTTTGTTTTATTTTAATAATTTGGTTTATTTCAAACTTTTTAGTTTTGTAAAGTAAATAACCAAGCATTTCAAAACCTACAAAAATACCATATTATTTAACAGAAAAATTAAATTACAAATAGCTAACCCGATCATTCTTATACTATGTATAATATTGGGTATCTGTTGTGCCTCTCATAGAAAAAAGATGTTCAATAGATGGCGGTAGTAGATGTTTGCGCCATCTATCGGGAAGAAGTGTAAACGCGCACCGTTTACGCTTCTTCCCGATAGATGGCGCTACTTTTACGTGTCATATTTTGTCACTTATCTTATTCCCGTTTCCACATTCCAGATTTTTTATAGCCAATGTCACTCCCACAGTCAAAACAAATCTAACGACACCTCATAATATGTTAAAACCCATCATGCCGTAGGGCGTGCCAAAGAAATAGACATACATACATACATATATACATATACATACACTCGAAAAACATAACCCTCTTTCTGACGCAGTCGGGTAAAAATGCCAATAATTATATCACATTCATAACATTAATTTGCATTGTGTATATGTGAAAAAAAAAGTGGTCTCTGCCTACCCCTACGGGAAAGAGGCGTGATTATATGTATGTATGTATGTATGTGTGTATGTGTATACGTGTACAACTACATTTAACTATACATTTTTGTTATTAACATAATCTTCCACTTTATAAAATAACCTTTAGCCTTAGTCTTTTTCACATGTCAAAAAGACTAATGAAAAAAGATTATTTTACATTAATTATATTAATGACAACATCTTCGAACATACTACACTGGCCTGCAAAAATAAGTACTACACTTTTAATATTTATTTATTTTCTAAACTATAGAAGTTAGAGATTTTTTAAATAAAAAACGTTTTGAAGCAATTTTTATCAGCTTTCTTTAAAACTAAAGTAAATTATACATTAGTAACATTTTCCTTTTTGTTTCGAAAGTATATCTTGTATACTTAAAAATTTATTGCAATTTTAAAAGTGTGATACTTAATTTTGCAGGCCAGTGTATTACGATCACGATCACCGACAATGACGGCAGCATATGGTTTTTTAAGACATTTATTCTCATTACGAATTACAAATAAATTCACTTACATGAGAAAAACACAATGATTACATTTTTAGAGAAATACGTAGGTACATAAAGACGGTACCTAGTTCTGTTACAATAATCACCCCCACACAATTTTATTAAGAGCGTTTACGCCGCACACTAGCGCCACTAATGAAAAAAAAGCATATTTAGTAATTAAAGATAGAAAATCAAATTATGCTCAACAAACTATTTGAATGAAGTAATTTAGCATGTTTACGGCACCTTTTTAGTTAAATAAGACGTTACGGCCACTTTTAACTATAACGCCATATTTAACTATACCATAACATGCTAAATTACTTCATTCAGATAGTTTGTTGAGCATAATTTGATTTTCTATCTCTAATTACTATGTTTTTTTTTATTGGCGGCGCTAGTGTGCGCCGTAAGTGATGTCAAAGATGGTCTCAGGTGCAGTGATGAGCGATACCACAGATGTACAAACTAACTACGCTCACTGCGTTTACAGATGCGAAGCATACGTGACAGCATACGTATGTTATAGCCAATGTAGTTCGCGCTCTGTGGATTCACTTAATTGGGTACCTATGGTTATGCATACAGTATGTTTGGTATTATTTGTATGATTCCGAAACATAGCCATCTAGTAAAGAGGACACCGTGATACAAAACCATAATTCACCTAGATTCACTTTTCAAATTAAATATACAATTTTAATTTTATTAGATTATTTTTGTACAGCCCTGACATGTTTTGACCAAGGAGCTCGATGGCGCAGTGTTTAACGTGCCCAATCTACAATTGCTAAGGTTAAGCAACTTTCAAAAAGGCCGATCATCGGATGGGTGACCAAAAGTTTATCATGTCGAGCACCTCCGTGCTTCGGAAGGCACTTAAAGCCGTTTGTCCCGGCTGCATTAGCAGTCGGTAACAATCACCAATCCGCACTGGGCCCGCGTGGTGGTTTATACACTCAGTCCTTAAACCAGACACAATAGAAATTCAATTGTTCTATGGCACTGTGGTTACCTTGGGCGTCCAAGTATCTACGGTCTACGTGCCCCAGCAGTGGGGACATAAAATGATCTGGTGATTATTTACATAGGTTATCATCAGTGAATGAAGGGAAAAGGAGGGTTAACGGAAAAAGTTCTCCGAAGAACGCAACGTGGTACACGATACAAGAAAGCAGAAACCCGATGCCAACCCACTCACAATGATAGAACGTTCGATTTGCGGAGGTGGCTCCTTAAGGCATAAGTGTTTTTGATATCAGGTTAACGTGGCATAAAGAAAGGGGAAAATAAATAATATACAAAATGTCTTCCGTTATCGTGTGACACGCTTTGATGTTTTAATATGGTCCTTATGCGAAACAAACAGATGTGAGATTTTTATACCAATTTTCTATTTACGTTCTTTTGGAGGGAATAAACAATGTGTTTTTTTGTGTTATTGTCATTTTCTCAGTTTTTGGTAACGTGATCAAACGGTGAATAAAACTAGTGCGAGTTTTATTTGACGTTTTTTTTTAGAGAGAGTGCTGATTGCCTCATACGGCCTTATCAGCGTCATCGGGCCTTTTTGGTGGCAGCGAGGTACGTAAAGGGTACCTCAAGCCGTGTGAAACGAATCGCCTTCGGAGGTTTTCTAGAGGGAACGGCGTCACACACTTAAAAGTGCGTGTCCCCGTGCCCTACTAGATTCTCCGAAAGGTTCGGATCGGATCGGATTTGACGTTGTATCACGCTAACTGTAAAGAGATTTTTAAATATGGCAAAACTTTAACTTACTTCGTTATTCAGGACTCAGGAGGCGCTGCTTGAATGCCATACAAAGTGTCGGTTTAAATAAAACTCGCATTGCACTCCGTACCTTGAAAACACAACTGCTATTACACTGTAGGAATCCTAAAAAAATCATAACAGCAACGTAACAGTTCAAATGAATTCTCTTATAAGTTAGGTTAATAGCCATCATGCATTATTACAAAATATTATTTAATTCAAACCAACTAGGAAAGGAATCTTTTAAAGCTCATAGAAATTAGAGAGATCGGATTAATATATAATCTGGTTTGACATTTTAAAAAAAACTGTAGATATTCTCGTTTCAAAGTAGACTTAAAATTGCATTTTAGTTGAATACTTACATATTTTTCTCGTGCCCAATCCTCAAATGCCACTACAAATTATCATGATACACCAAACTAATACTCGCATAGGCCCAACGCACCGTACTCGTAAAACAAGGGTACGACGACCCGGTTCTCACGCGCTCTATACCAGGTACCAGGTACAGACATGACAGGCGCTTTTCCCCTCCCCCACGATCCGGACAACCCGTTCCCAGGACTTAGCCTTTAAAGGCACCCTCGGGTTGTTCCACTCCCGATCCGACCCGAAACCCTCGGAGAATCTAGTAGGAACGGGGACACGCTATCGTGCGATGCCCCTCGATCAATAATGTACTAGTTAACGGATCTGGAACAAAAATGCATCTCAAAAGTAGTCCTGATTGCTTATCACTACATAGTATAAAACAAAGTCGCTTCCCGCTGTCCCTATGGGTGTATGTATCCTATGTATGCATGCTTAGATCTTTAAAACTTCGCAACGGATTTTGATAAGGTTTTTTTAATAGATAAAGTGATTCAAAAGGAAGGTTTATATGTATAAATACATGCATAATATAGTAGAGAAACAGTGATAACTTTATAGGTTTCACATTTTTTTACGCTTACATTGCAAACGCTGGCTGAACCCTACGAGATAGATCAAAATAATGTACTATAGTATTGTACACCTTAAAAAGGTCTACAAAAAAATCTACAATGGTTTATGTCTATCTCTTAGGGATAACCCACAATAGTCATTATTTATCCTTTACTTTTAACAAAGTCGCTTCCCGCTGTCCCTATGTTTGTATGTATGTTTGCTTAGACCTTTAAAACTAGGCAACGGATTTTGGTGCGGTTTTTTTAATAGACAGAGTGATTCAAGAGGAAGGTTTATATGTATAAATACATGCATAATATAAGTACCTAGTAGAGAAACACTGATAATTTTAGAGGTTTCACATTTTTTTGCGCTTACATTGCAAACGCTGGCTGAACCCTACGAGATAGATAAAAACAATGTACTATAGTATAGAACATCTTAAAAAGGTCTACAAATAGTCCGCAATGGTATATGTCTATCTCTTAGGGATAATCCACAATAATCATTTTTTATCCTTTACTTTTTACGAGAAATAATGGTGTATTTACGTAGCGATTTTAAGTAATACAGCATTAATCATTATTCAATTAAGTACCTTAAATACATGCGTTTAATATAGATCAATATGGCTCTGTACAGCATGTAATTTAATTAATATTTTCGAAGATATTACAGATTTAAAATCAATGTGTATCAGCATTGCACCCGTGCGAAGCCCGGGAGGGTCGATAGTACTTACATAAACATTTAAATTTAGAATTACTTACTTATATATTTATAAAAAAAAAAACATTGGACAGCATCAACAACTTCAGCTTACAATGAACCTTAAAATCATAAAAATAAAGATTAAATTAAGGTTTCAAAATATTTGTACCTAAAAAAAAAAAAACTGATCTGATCTTTACTGATCTTTAGTATTTGTAAAAATATTATGATCGGATGTTAATGACGGTAGTTGTTAACATTGAATGGGCGCCTTTGGCTTTCAAAGTAAAAAGTAAATAGTGTTGAATAATTTCGGCGGGCTGGTAAGAACCACGATAGCTCAATTGGAAGAGCACCTGACCCGGTATGTCAGAAGGGTGCAGGTTCAAACCCTGCTCGTGGAAATTTTTTCAACATTTGTGTTTTTGTAATTTGTTCGCAACAAAATTTGCGTTAAAAATTATATAAACATTTATTTGTACCTACTTATTATTTACTGTCATCGTCAAACGTCCTTGTTAAACGTCCTTGGCGCCGAAGTCGCCTACCGTTTTTTAAGCGCTCCCCGGGAATCTAGTAGCTACATAATTGATCGAAGGTGATGCCGTTCGAAAATCTCTGATGGTGTTCCGTATCACACGGCTTGAGGAACCCTTTAAGTTTCTCGCCGCCCCCAAAAAAGTCCGGCGACGCTGAAAAGGTTGTATGAGGTCATCAAAAAAATCTCTCTAAAAAAAAACATTTTTCTTTCTTTAATGTCTAAGAAAAATATCTTGGATTTTACTTAAGCAAAGAAGCTTTTTAGTTTCGTTCGTATGTTTGTTAAATAAGTTTGTATATACCTAAATAACTGGAGACTCTGAAAATAGACTTACATGCAACCACTAGAAATAACGAAGCCTCTACAAGTATTTCAAAGCGTCTAACTTGAGACTTTGAATTAGAATCGGATGCCGATCAAGGAACATTTCCTATTATAGAAACTGGAACAAGTCTTCAACTTTGTGTGAAGCGCTGAACAGTAGGACAACTTTGCATAATTATTCTATGTCATCATCATCACCATCATCTCAGCTAAAAAATGTCAAACGTCACCATCATCAGCTCATTTTATGTCCCCGCTGCTGGGACACGAGCCCTCATAAGGATGGATAGGTAGAACGGGTCATAATTCATAAACCACCACGCGGGCCCAGTGCGAATTGGTGGTTGTTAACGAGTGTTGATGCAGCCGGGACCACCGGTTTGACGTGCCTTCCGAAGCACGGAGGAGCTCGAGATGATAAATTTTTGGTCACCCATCCGATGATCGACCTTTCCGAAAGTTGCTTAACTATATCAATCGCAGATTGAGCGCGTTAACTACTGCGCTATCGAGCTCCACAGAGACGTCTACTGCTAAACCGGTTAGTTCCGCTATGGTATGGTTCCGCTATGGCATCATCACAAAATGCCTACCAAAAAGTCCCGCTTTGGCACCCTTCAGTTTTTGGGACTGACGAAAAGAAAAGCCTTACGATGTTTTATAAAAATATCACCACATAATCATTTATAGCAAAAAATTTAAAAAAAACCTGGACATAACTATATGATCTGTGACCTGAAGTTATCAATATTTAATCATTACTCAAGGGCCACTTCCAAGGATCTCCACAACGACCGGTTTTGTGCTGCTCGCATCCAGCAGCTCACCTGCGATATTTTTATATTATACTAGCGGCTGCTCGCGGTTTCACCCGCGTGGTTCCCGTTCCCGTGGGAATATCTAGATAAAAAGTATCCTTTGTGTTATTCCAGTTTATAAACTATCTGTATGCCGAATTTAATCTAAATCCATTCATCCCTTGCAGCGTGAAGAAGCAACAAATATACGAACATACAAACACACAAACTTTCGCATTTATAATATTAGTATGATTCCATATAAATAAATCTTCTCCAAGTGCAAGCCACTGAGCACGATTAGCGACTACTCTCATCCAGCTCAAGGATTACATAGTCAAAACTAGTGTAAAATAGCTTCTTTAGATGGAGAGATAGTTCAATAATACTGCTTTGAGAGCTCACGATAAGGCCCCAGTGTGTTTTTTTTCCTTTAGTTGATGGCTTTGTCCAATTAGCACATTTAGCCAGTGTATAAGTAATTTTTCTTAGAAGTTATACATATAAATAAACAATATTTTCTAACTAGAGGAAGATGATGATGATGAATGATAATATAAATGAATAGTGAGAAATGAAACCCCCAACCCCCTTGATTATCTCAGTAAAGACCTCACGCGGACTTCTTGAGAGTTTGAAAAGTGACGTTGCACTGTTTTAATTCATTTGCCAACACTCACGCTGCACTTTGCACGCTCACGAAACTAAAGGTTGATAATCCACTATTATTTCTCATTCATATTCGACGTAACACAAATTTTAGAAAAAAAAAAATCGCAGTCCTAACTATTCACATTCCTGCCAAGAAGTCAGGCCCCAGATTGCAGAGTAGACATAGCTACATTGTCATTCTGGATGTCCGTTTACTGTGACACCATCGACTCTTAAACTAAGTGATTTTATGTTAAACCACTCTAACTTAGCTCGTTATCAACGGTTAACGTTTCGTGGATTCAAGTTTAGTGATTTCATAACAAAATATTGATTATTCAAGTTGGGTGGAAAACTTTTAAATATCATACTGTATCTGCTAATAAGTGAATGTCCACATAGTTCGGGGTTTTTCAGTTTTTTCATGGAAAAACGGCATTCTCTAAAAAGTAAATCTTTTCATAATAGTCAGCCAGTGTCAGTCCACTGATGGACATAGGCTTTGCTCAAATGTATGACACTAAGAACAATATTTCTCACCTGACCTGGTATGTCAGAGGGTTTAGATCCCGCTCGTGAATTTTTCTTATCAACCCTTTTACAAAAACTTCAAAAATAAATTTACAATTGTCCTAAAAACCGTGTTAAAACTTAAATTCATTTATTATAATGTTTTGAAAATAGCTTATTATTTCTGACGACATCCAAGAGACTAGACTAGAGGATACTTTATTTTAACAGCACAAGTGACATTAAAATTGCTTTGATAGGTAAATGGGTACCGTAATGGTGGTACCCATTTATTTATCAAAGCAATTTCAATATCAAAGCAATTTTGTCAGCAGCTTCTTAAAAAATTACATTATCACTAGTTTGCTGAAAGCAAATTGTTCGTGTTGTTTAAGAAATGATACTTTGTTGAGAAATTTAATAACAAATAAAACAAACAAACAACACATAAAGAACACATTTTAGAAAACATTTTGGAAGGGGAAATCTGCTTTGTGTGGCACCAGAAGATCAGCCAAGTAGCATACAGTACCTGAAGTTCCCTCATACAAACTCTCAGGATTGTCAGGCAGTTTAGCATCCCGAAAAAAGTCAACTGTATGCATGAAGACTGAAAGTATATCTTGATTTTGTTCTTTTTTTGTGTAATTTTCATAAATTTATTGGACCACTCCATTCTCCGCCAAGGCAATTGAGTTTGGCATAAGAGTATCTCGTTCAGAGTTCGTTAAAACCTTCAAAACCTTTAATGTTCGCGTTGGGGTTCTTAAAAGAGTAATGTGTTTGATTTTTTCTAACGTCGATGTAATAGCTATTTAAATGTTTAAGGACTTACTGAAATTCTTTGTTTTTATTAGACCAATTTATGATAGGATTGACTCGTGAACTAACCAAAAGAACTCCGCCAAGAGCTGTATGAATAATATATGTGAATGGAATGGAATATAATAATTAAGTATGAGACGCTATCATTATATTCCATTTCTATTCTACTAGCGATATGCCACTTGTCTAGACCCTCAGCTAAATTTGTACGATAGGTTAGGGATAACCTTTTCCTTTTTTAAGTCAGTTAAATATGTCCACAATTATTGTCGCTGATTCGGATGTTTTCCCTATATTTCAAATGTCAAAATAAGGCGACTGAGAGACGGTTATGAACGTTTTAATAAAACAGAATCGAAGCCCTGTAATGATAGATATCCTAAAAGTAAATACCATGATGGTGATGGATATATCAGAATAACACAAAATGATCAATCTTATCCATTTATTTCGGATAGGTAGTAATTACAAAGACACTTTAGTTAATGTAATTAGAACATAAAAGTTAATTAATGACTACACATCATTTATTTACCCATGTCTCATAAAAGGACACATATAAAACCACGCCAACACTTTGAGACTAGCTAATGATTGATTGAATGTAAATAAAAAAATAAGTATTTTAATAATGTTCCCAGAAATTAGTGTTTGTATAAGGTCTTTTTATTAAGTATGAAATTAGGGTGTTAAAGATTGTACGGAGTTAAAAAAATATAGGGTTATATAATGGAATTGAAAACCTACTCCTTTTTTGAAGTCTGTCAAAACCTTTGATCAATTATGTACACACGGCGGCGGCAGATCAACCTACCCAAAACTGTTAAATTTCTACAATCAATTTTGAGTTTTAGTGTTTGGTTATAAGGATTCATTGGAGAAATTTGACAGGTTTGGGTAGGTTGATCTGCCACCGTGTGTACTAGATAAAGGATCCGGAAAAAATGCATCTCGAAAGTGGTCCTGTTTGCTCATGCCTATAAATTTAAATTTCGAATAAAAATATCTGAAAAAACATTGGATAACATCACCAACTTCAGCTTACTGTAAACCTTAAATCTTAAAATTTTTAATTAAATTATATGGTTGTAAAATATTTGTACTTAATATTTACTCTCATCGCCACAAACGTCATTGCGACTCCGTGGCCCAAAATCGCCTACCGTTTTTAAAGCGCTCATCGAGAATCAATACATAATTAATCGAAGGTTAAAACAGACGAACATGTGAACAAGGTGCTAGTAATTAATAATTGTGTAGACGATGTGTTTGACGAACGACTGCACTAGGACTTATACTAATCCAGAAACCAAATTCCTGACACACGCAAACTCTCAGGAAAAGGAAGAGAATTTAGAATGATTGCCTCATAAAATTGAAACGGAGAGATGTCTCTTTTATTGATACTAGATTTCGGATAAATCCAGCAAATTGAAAGTGTGTCTGTAGCAATTTACGTTGATAAGAGAAATGCAAGGCGGGTTTGTATTTTCTTTTGTCTAGCTTTTAGGATGACAAATTTGCAATAAAATCTATTTAATTATTTTATTGAAAGAGGTGTACCGTATGTATTATGATCAAAGTAACATAAATATATTGTAATTCGTAGTAATAAGTAACCCACTAATCTCCATCGGGTCTACGCGGTGGGACATGTGGGGAGATCTGAGCCCAGAGCCCAGCTGTGGGATGTTATTGGGAATCATCCCATCTGATCATCAAGATCATGATGATGAATTAATGTTTAATTCAAGTAACAGTATTACAGGTAATAACGCTAATACTGGTTTTATTCCTGTGGTTAGAAGGTAAATTCTTGTTCTATCAACATAATTTTATAACTTCACAGATCTTTTCCATACTTAAAGAATTTCGATATACATCCTAAAAAAGTAATAAATAATAATTTATCGACATAGCCCATCGAATCAGCAAGCTGAAGTGGCAGTGGGCCGGTCATTTTAGCCGCAGAACCGACAACCGTTGGGGTAAACGAGTTCTCGAGTGGAGAACGCGTATCGGCTAACGTAGTGTAGGACGCCCACAGACTGGGTGGAGCGACGATCTTCGCAAGGTAGCTGGCAAGAGCTGGATGAGATTAGCCGCGGATCGTGCTCGATGGCGTGCACTTGGAGAGGCCTATGTCCAGCAGTGGACTAGTATAGGCTAATGATGATTATGATGATGATGATCCTATTATATATATTCAATTTCATATTTCATTTAATTCAATTTAAAATATAGATAATATTTGAGCGCATCACCTCTTTCTCAACGCTTGTCACTGAAATAAAACAAAATATGATTCTGTTGCTCCTAAATTAATTGAAATGGAATAAAATATGAAATTGAGTTAAATGAAATATGAAATAGAATTAAATGAAATATGAAATTGAATTAAATGAAATACGAGTATTATATCTAAAACCATATTATGTCGAAAAACTAATCTTAATGTACTTAACGTTGGACTCATACATATTTACAGCTGTAATTTAAGAGCCATCTAGTCGACAACGAAAGCGGAATTTCACGTTTTAGTGTTTTTTACAACTGTCTCGTAAAAATGGCTTATCGTCGGAGTTTTTATACGACTCGGAATCTTCCTCCTAATGCGTTAGCTTCCCAACATTGTTGTCGAGAGGTTTTACAGTTTCTTTCAATTTGAAAAGAGATAGAATTTGCGCGTTTCTGGAATTTAGAAAAATTTTAATCTACTTTTGTAAGGTTTTTACTAGTCATCTCTATTCTTGCTGTGCGATTTCAGTAATGTTAAAGATATATTCGGTTGGGCGTCTGCGTCCTAGTACCACTGGAAGGACGAAAAGTAAAAGACCTAAAAGGGCTCCAGATTGACCAGTGGTCTGAGAGGGTAGAAAGTAGGGGAGAAAGTCTGGTTGTGTCTGAGGCCCATATCCACTACGGGTCACTGAGCGGAGTAAGTAAGTAAGTAAAGAAATATCAATTATCATAGTTTTTTTACACTTATTTTATTTTTCAAATTAAACTACAAACAAAGATCAAAGAAAAACTATTTTTTGTAGATGTTGATGTTGTTTTTGTAGCGCATAATTATATTTTATACAAATTAATCAACAACCTCACTATTTTAGGAACTTGTGTTTTTTTGTGTTTGTGTTTTTATTTGTGATGGAAAGTGTCCTTTATGATAGGGCTTTTTCCAATATTTATGACGCTGTAAGGGAGAAAAGAGCTGGACACTTGCTGAGTTTCTTGCCGGTTCTTCTCAGTACAAGATCTCCCGCCCAGAGTAGATAGACTTACGAACCGATGGCTTAAAATGACGTTCATAAGAGCTATTTGTAGCCTAAACTGAATAAATGATTTTGAATTTTGAATTTTGAATTTTGAATTTTGAACTAATCATCCATTGTATCTATACATCGTCTTCCAGATCAGAACCAATTAGTGCATTGTCTTCCATATCAGATTCAAGTAGTACATCTCTCCCATTGTATGTCGGAAAGTTTAAATATTCTGTATGGAATATTTTAGGCATTCCACTAGTATCACATATTTTTTTCAAATCATTATACTTAGTTTTGGTAATTGGCAGACATGTTTTATATTTCGAGGTCAGAGTTATTGGTTTTGGAATCATTGGAATATTTTCTTCTGTAGCATCTTCTTCCATACTGTATTTAACTGCCATAATGTCCGGTGTCCATTTATTGAAAGTTGCTTTTCGGATTTTATTAATTTTGCTAGTTAACATTTCTTTAAAATTAGTATCAGACAAATCGTTAAAGTTTTTAAAGTCTTCGTGAGTCAAACTTTCAACTTCATATGAGCTTGGTTCTTTTCTGGCCAACTGGAAAACTGTGTACCACTGAGATGGAGCCCATATTGTCACGTTTCGAATAGAATTCTTAATATTTGAATGCATACTATCAACTGGCAATTCTGAGTGACCAGGCATCGTGAAATTTATTTGGATTGTTTCAAGATTATTTGACAGCAGCAGTGCGTTGTGAATAGCTGGAAGCAGAATCTTATTTTTGTTTCGACCTGGATAGGAATCTGAATATAATATCAGGTCTTTTACGGTTTCGCGCTGATCAATGTTACCGATGTATTTATGTACTATCGTTGCAATTTCACTATTACTTCTGTCGCCTTCTGTCTCGCCCCACATGTAGCAGAAGCCTTTATTAGTAACGCTTTCATAAAAACATAAATTATTGACACAATATTTTCGAACATAAAACAAAAGCTTGGTGTTCCCGTATGGAGTGTTGAGAACTTTTTGCAGTTTAAACGATGTACATAAAGTAGTAGGGTTGCTCTTTCGAAGTATACTGTGACAGTTTAATCTCTCCTCTGAAGCTTTTACTTCTTGTAAATGAAGATTCATTTCAGGAACTGGTGAATTTTGAAAGCTATATTTTAAGCATTTCACACATCTGCTCCTCTTGGGAACGTGAAAACCAAGGTTAAGATCTTTGATGAATATGTTACGGAAAATTTTTTCGTGTACGACATTTCCACCTTTTTCCAAAAATTCGTCTTTGTAAATGCGATAGAGGTTATTTAAGCTCTTAAATTCAGTAGAAAGATACAGCCTTGTGCTGCCTTTCCTGCAGTATCGTGATGCTGCTGCCGGTAAGCTTCTTATGAAGTCTACAACTAACTTCTTCATTGATTCTGGTGTTTTATTCGCTGGAACTCTCGTAACCCTTGTGTCACTTTTTGCAGTATCTAATTTTATGTTTATCAACGTATCATGGACGAATCGTTGGCTTATATTAAGTGTTTTCAGAATAAATTGCAAGCATACTTGATGACGTTCTTCACCATCTGGAAAATAGTACTTGAACGTGTTGCGTCTGTATGTAGAATTCTTACTCCTTTTTCTCTTTACGTCTTCTTTTGAGGTCATTGAAACTAGCCATCTTTTTTTTTGTTGTACAGATAAGGACCAATAATAATCAAAAATGTTTTTTCTTTTCCCTTCACAGATGTTAGCGCATTTATTTACACAGTTTTTGCATGGATTAGGAAGTAACTCTTTCTCTCTGGCAATCGATCCATCAAATTTGACATATGCTTTACCACGAGCCCGAGCCTCTTTCTTCTGTAATTTTTTATTACCTATTCCTTTATTTAAATTTTTATCGCTCTTGTGTGTTCTTTTTTTGTTTAATGTTTTATTTTTAGGGAAAATTTCTGCTTCTTCTGATGAGTATTCCTTTTTTCTCGTCAAAGACGTGTCCAATTCAATATTATCAGGATTAGGTAAGTAAACAGCATGGCTTCTTTTTAAAGAAACTTGGCATTGTTCTTTCGTTACAAATTCTGATTCTTCCTGTTCAGTACTAGCTGAAGCATTAGTGTCATCAGCAGGAGAATCGGGACTTAAAGTATTTTTATACATGTCCACTTTAATTTTCACAAATTGTGTCTCAATTTAATGTTTTGTATTTTTGTTCCTTAAAGCTCATAGTAGTTTCAAGATGTATTATAACTATATTCTTAGTATAATTTTCTGTAGTATTCTATGATGAAAATAGTCATTTGTTTTCTGTGAAATACCTGTAATTAAAAAGAAATAAATGTGACGATGTTAGAAAATCTAAACTTTAAAATTAAGTATATTCTTAAGGTGAATATCATCAGCATCACCAGCAACTTAACACTAAGATCAGTAATGACCGACTGCTGTGATGGTGATGACTGGTAAGTAAAGCTTAACCTATATTCATAGTACACACGACGGCAGGTCATCCTGCCCTGTCAAATTTAATCTTTATACCTCATATCCAAAGCATAAAGTTCAAAATTGAAAAGGAAGTTTGGTATTTTGTGATAGGTTGATCTGTCAAATTTAATCTATATTATACCTCATATCTAAAGCATAAAGTTCAAAATTGAAAAGGAAGTTTGATAGGTTGATACGCCGTCGTCTGTACAAGAACATAATAATAACTATAGTTTATTTTAATATTTACATTTTTTAGGTTAACAAAAATTGTTATAATGTATTTATGTACTTTATATTCAATAATAATTTTACTCATTTATTATTTGTAGGTATTTTATATTAAATAACTAATTTATTTTAAAATGAATAACATAGTACCTACAGGTGATTACACCTAAAATGAAACTCTTAAATTTTTATTAGGTTTATACATATTAATGTATAAACCTAATAAAAAATTAAGGTTTCAAACTATAACTATTGTGATTTTTGTTAAAATAAAAGTAAGTAATTTATATCTTTTTATTTATGTATAACTACATAAGACAAATTACAATTGTTACAAAGTTACACATTAAAAATGGTGGTTGTAATCTAGATCTTAATTCAAAAATAGTAGATACATACTAGTTTTATTATTATTCGGCAACAGGGTGCCTAATGCGAGTTTCGTTTACCATACGATCACGTTAACGTAAATAATGTTCTTTTAATTTATTTTTCAATGATTTTAATTTTTAATTTATTTTCATTAATAATTTATTTATTTTTCAATTGTATTTAAATTTAATTTGTTTTCATACATATATTAGGTTATTAGCTATATTAGCTTTTATTAGCTTTATGGTACATGTTGTGGCTTCGTTTAAGTAAGATTTGTGTTTAGCTATAAGTTTTGATTGTTATTTTTTCTTATTTAATGTATTGATACAAGTTTTGTTAGGAGTCCTTAATAAAATAAATAAATAAATAACTTGTATGGCATTCGACATCTCCAGTGGCGGTAGCCAAAGTAACATTAAGCAAAACGATAGCGAAGTTCGAAAAGAATAAAATGTATGGGATTGACATAAAATTTACCACGTGATTTAGCGCGGCTTATGTCGTTTTCTTAATGTTACTTTGGCTAAGCCGACAGGTAACGGTTACCATTCGAAAGTTCGACAGATAAATAACAAATTTTTAGATAACAAGCCATGCATCGCATATTATGTTCATTTCACAAATCAACACTCCATTATAAAATTGTTTCACAAACCTTACATCTTACAAAGTATAATCGTTTCATAAATAGACATATACCATCGCAGACTTTTTTGTAGACCTTTTTAAGGTGTACAATACTGTAGTACATTATTTTGATCTATCTCGTAGGGTTCAGCCAGCGTTTGCAATGTAAGCGCATAAAAAGTGAAACCTCTAAAATTATCAGTCTTTCTCTACTATATTATGCATGTATATATACATATAAACCTTCCTCTTGAATCACTCTATGTAGTGATGATGTAATGACGCATTCGTGTTAAAACTATGGTTTTGACATAAATACGTCTACCAACATTGATCTTAACTTGCGTGGTGAATAATAGTAATAATACAACGATCAAAGTTACACCATGCATAACAGAAACTTTGATAACAAACAAAGTGCAATTACAAAAATACTACGGCCTTTACCACGAGCACAAGCATCCTGCGACACAGCGAGCAGCTTACTAGTTCATTGCGCGTTATGCTAACGACAGTCATAGTTAACGGTGATAGAAATAACGCAATGTACTAGAGAACGCTCGCCCGCGTCGCTTACCAGACGCCAGTGGTCAAGGCCGAGCAGGAGGGCGCTTAAAACACAGTACTCAATAGTGCATGCTTCAATCACGATTCGATACGTGAAGGCGCCGACAACCATGCAACAACGGTCATCGTCGATTTGCGTACGAGCAAAAGGGATGCAAATACTGGATTCAAGTAATGAAAATAGAAACGCTATTTATTTAAAATTTTGATGTTTAACGATAGTGTTTTTCTAATAAGTGTCACAAAAACGTATACGTTGACGTATTTTAGTAAATGCAAAAGATAAACATGTAAATAGATACTTTTTAGCGGTGACTATGGATTTTAATTCTAACGGAAAAATTTCATAATTCTGCATTGTGGAAGCAATAAAACATATATATTTTTCTTGGCTTTGTTATTATGTTGTATACTTTTTACATAAACTATGCCTAAGTGGAGCGCGTCTTAATGAAATCAAGATTTTGTATGCCATTGGAGCAGCGCCACCTGGCGGAAAACGAGGAGATTCAAAGTTTGCTAGAAATTCTCGTTTTCGATAACGTGATTGAATGGCGAACGAAATTCGTACAATAATAGGTACAGTAAGCTTAGCATAAACATTATTATCAAATACGTGTAGTTTGAAGTCGTCAGCGAAACATTGTATTAAAATTGATAAAGCGCCACACACAACGTCAACAAAATTAGACGCCATTTTATAGAATTTGTGTCATTAACACGACTTATGTAACGCTTATAATACGTTCTTGCTAGGCCCTAAGAACCGAAATAAGCTTTCACAATGCATAAACTTCATAGTAATATAAATAAACAAACGAAAACGCGTATTTACCGTTATATTTGAGTCCTTGTTTTGCGCAGCGCAGGTTCCGATAACACGTGTTGACATCCGCGCAGCACGCGGGCGACTGAAGTGAAGCGCCATTGGATTATAAAAGCAAGGGAGCGAAACGGCTGAAGTGGCAATCGGCCCGGCGGCTGGGGCGCGAATTTGCTGATTGCATTTGGCGGCGGTCTCGTTTTAAAAATATTTAATGGTTTGGTGCGGTTTGCATATTGACTTAAGCGATTGTAAGAAAAACATAGTAGAATAAGTTTTTCATTGTTTTTAACATGTTTCTATAATTAATCAAAGGTAGAAAACAATAACTTTTTTACTTCTCATGCTCGTAAAGTCGTTCTTTATGTCGAGAGAGGGCTGCATAAAATGGGTTTTTATGCTCTTGTGCATAAAGTAATTTCTTCTATTAAGGCTAAGGCAATTTGGCCTTACAGCCTTACAGCAGATATATTATTATGAGATTTAGGTTATATTTTAATTTAATTACGACATATGTATTACTATCTAAATACAAATTTACAATTAATAGGGGCGTACATTTACGTTAAAAAAAATATAACGCAAATATTTATAATAACTTGGCGGCTCAGACCACCCACTTTACCCTCGACGTGACTATGCACGTCTCGGGTAAAATGGCTCGTTTTGAGCTCTTGTTGTACAATCTACTATTTTTACCTAAAATAAATAGATGTCCTCTTTTATATATAGGTATTTATTTTAGGTTCATCTATGAAATCAAAATGTATAACTTTTTTCTTTTTAACCGTTTTGGGAATCCTATGTTTTTTTAATTTCCAATTTAATCTTTATGTTTGAACTGACCTGTCCCAAATAAATTTATTTTCATTTCATTTCAAAACCCATAACACACTTTGGCCGACCAAGGAATTGGACCTGGGACCTTCGGGTATCGGGTCAAGCTTGCTTTGCTTCGCAGCCACCGAGGCTTTATATACATACATAATAGGGTACTATTATGTACGTATAATTCCATCATAATTTTCGAGGAGATCGTCGACGATCTCCTTGGTCGAGTGGCTTGTACACCGGTTTTCATGGTGTCGCCATCTCTGAGGTCCAGGGTTTGATCCCCGGTCGGATTAATTTAGAAATACCGGTTTTTCTAATTTGTTTCGGGTCTGGGTGTTTCCTATGTAAAATAAGAATGTATTTAAGTATATTAAGTATGTTTATCCGTTGTCTAGTTAACCATTTCTCGAGTTTCTTAAGGAAGCTTTTCTTGGGGCTAGATAGTTGGTGTGAATGTGGGAAACATTTATTTATTTATTATCATAAGCCCACTTCCGCCCACTGCGGGGCATAGGCCCCTTCCCTCGCACGCCATTTTTTACTGTCCTGCGCTATCCTCGTCCATCCCCTGCTCGCCCTCCGGACTAGGTCGTCCGACCACCGAACTGGAGGTCTGCCCACCGATCGATGAGCATCTCTTGGCCACCACTCTGTTACCAACCGGGTCCATCTAGCTACGTGTCCTACCCACCTCCACTTGAGTCGTGTGATCCGTTTAACGACGGATACAACAAATAAATACTTTAAATATTTCAGTAAAACAAATGTACAGTCCAAAGTCATTCCCTTAATCATACCAAATATCCGTCAAAAAGCTGTTGTCAAAAATATCACGTAGTTCCTTTATGGACAACCGCATTCGAGCATAAAACAACTTTACGTTCGCTAGAGAAACCGAGGAGATGAAAAAAAGGGACACAAAACAAAAACAGGCAAAAATAACGTTTCGCCGTTGCTGTAATATTTTATCTCGCACAATCATCTTGACGGAGAATGGAAATATTTTATGTTGCTCGCTATGTAGGTGTATACATACTCGTAGATACCAAGTTTGATGTGATTGCGGATGACTTTACACGGAGGCTTTACAAATTATTTTAAAACTGTACCACGTATATTAGTATATTATATAAAACAATTGTATGTAATGGAGATTAAAAAAGAACATTATTGAAGCGCTATTAACTCATGAATAACAGTCTTGATAACCCACCTAGAAAGCTAAGCTTACGGCTCTATCTTTGAAATCAAGTCATCGCTACAGTAAATTTTTTTTTGAGAGAGATTGCTGATTGCCTCTAACGACATTTTCAGCGTCACCGGTCTTTTTTGGGGGCGGCGAGGTACGTAAAGGGTACCTCAAGCCGTGTTGAAACGTATCACCTTCGGAGGATTTCTAGAGGGAACGGCATCGCACACTTAAAAGTGCGCGTCCCCGTGCCCTACTAGATTCTCCGAAGGGTTCGGATCGGATCGGGGAGCGGAACCACCCGAAGGCGCCTCTAAAGGCCCGGACCTCGGCTCGGGTAGGCCGGGCCGTGGAGGAGGAGAGAAGCGCCCAGATACATCTCTGTACCTGGTATAGAGCGCGTGTGAACCGGTTCTACGTACCCTTGTTCTACGAGTACGGTGTCTTGGGTCTAAATTAGTGTGCATGTTTAGTGTATTCTGTAAATGTGTAGTGGCATTTAGAGGATCGGGCGGGTACAGATGATTGGTATTGGTTTAATCACCACGCTTGCCAAATGCGGGTTGGTGATCACAAACCTATGCAACGAAAAATCCGCACTTTGCCCTACCTGCGAACCGATCGCTTAACCACTCGGCCATCAAGGCGTTCGGTCTGCAATTGCTGAAGTTTAGCAACATTCGCAATGGCCGACCGGGTGATCAAAAATTTAGCATATCTCGCTTCGTCGTTCTTCGGAAGGCTCGTAAAGCCGTCGTGCCTCGTGGTCCTGGCTGCAAATGACAAAATGTCGAAACACAGCATAACAAAACACAATCGCTAATTACCGAAACAACTTGAAATGGAACAAAACATGATCGGTACGAAATCAAAAATTTGCAATAAACAAAACATAAACGAGGAGCTCGATGGCGCGTAGCAGTCGTTAACAACCACTAATATGCACTGGGCCCACGTGGTGGTTTATAACTCGACTTATATAACTTAGCAGTTAACCACACGGACCCTGTGGAGAGAATTAATTAATCAAAAATCGAATAATTACGTTTTAGCATCATCAAAATAGGCTCTAATTTCGCCACCTACGCACACTTGGCAAATTTATTCTTTAAACATATTATTTAATTAATTAACTGGTTTCCTAATTTGCTATTTTATAATTGTACCCAAATAAATATATTTGCATTCCATCAACTTAACACAAAGCAAATAAAACAACAGTACGGGATATACCGTCTTATGTCCACACCCTCAAACATTTACGCAAACAACATTCCCTTAATTCGGCATAAAAAGCCTTGGCACATATAAATTCATGTCCCGAAAGGTGTTTCTAGACCTGACACAATCTCGGCAAGCCTTAACATTATGCAAAATGCCGCTTGAGGATATAAGAGAAGCTGGGGAGGCCAGTTTGCGGAAACAATGGATAGTAGCGACTTTGGCATGGGCCGGGCTAAGGTCAAGGTTGGAAAGTTTTTTGGCGGCCATGTTTGTTTGTTAGGACTAGTCTTTGAAGTTGTGGACGGGTGGGATTATTTAATTAAACAAGCTTGGGATATGCGCAAGACATTGTGATGGTACTTAAGCTTTTTATTTTCATTTTTGTTAAACTGTAGTTTAGTAAAAATTGGTGCACTACTTAGGTACACATTGATAATATAATAAAACACTTAATTGTAAAAACTGACGGTATATCTCAGGTGAGATTTGTTTTTTTTTATATTATAGGTATACTATACAGTTACGTATAAATCGTGTTTCTTCTATAAAAATTATAAAAATTAATGTTTAAGAGGTAACTTAAGTGTACCAAGAAAGCAAGGAGCAACAAGAAACACTTGGTTTATGTTTATTTAAAGAATTTGACGATGTGACGATACAGAGTTTGATCTCTTAGTTGCAAATCTAAGTTACACATATATATGTAAAATATAAGAGAAGCTGGGGTAGCCAGTTTGCGGAAACAATGGGTAGTAGCGACTTTGGCATGAGTCAAGGCTGGAAAGTTTTTTGGCGGCCATGTTTGTTCGTTAGAACTAGTCTTTGAAGTTGAGGACGGGTTGGATTATTTAATTGAACAAGCTTAAAATGTTGTGATGGTTAGGAAAGTTTTTTTACTTGCAACTTGGTTGGACTGCTTTTAAGTAAAAAAGGGATGTTGATTAAGTTTTTTTTTTGTAAAATTAGAGTGCTGTGTTTATTTTATTTTATTTCTTAGATATCGAATTTTAACAGTGCTTGTTTAATCATGATAGGTAGTAGGTTTGAGTCCTACTTAGGAAAAGGAATAGCATTACCTTGGTAGATTAGTGGTCGCCCGAAGAGCTTATAAAGGGAATGCGTCTTTTTTCAAGTGCACTTATGTCTGTATAATGTATTTGAATTAACTATTGCTTATGTAGTGTCTTATTATGTTTAATGAACTGTGTAATCTCGACTTATAGTAAATTTATTATAATGAACTGTCATTATAATAAACACTATTCATCATCATCATCTCAGCCAAAAGACGTCCACTGCTGGACAAAGGCCTCCCCCAAGGATATGAGGGGTATTTGCCGTAATCGCCACGCTTGGCAGGCGGGTTGGCGATCGCAGTAGATTGAGGGTAACCTCAGAGAGATGCTGCTGCCCATCCTCTGGAATGGTCCCTTAGTCGGCTTTTACGACACCCAAGGGAAGAGATGGGGTGGTGCAATTCTTTATCCCCGGTACCACACAGGGCAAACACTATTACAATTTATTTATTTATTAAAAAGGCACGACTACAGGCACGACTTATTAAAACAAAAACAACAAAAGAGAAAAATATAAAATCTTACAGTACTAAATCTGAGTTCCGATAACAGCCAGGCACAGCGTTTGGCAATTATAATAGATATTTTAACAAATAAGGCTTAGTGCTAATACACGTAATAACAAGAACAAAAAGAAAAAGTAAAAAAAATACAGTAATGGTAGGCACTATACTGGTAGAATCTACTTCCTTAAGAAATCAATAAATGTTCAATTGTGTTTACTACTGTTTTGTTTATAAACAACATCTTTCTCTACTACGATTGAATGAATAGTGATTCCGCATTCACCGCCGTTTTATGCAGATACTAAAAAGGAAAAGGTATAATTCACACACGAGAAGAGAACCATTCGGATCGCATCACCAAAAATAAAATGCGATACAGTTTTATACCTACCGAAAGGTATAAAACGGCGATATCAAAATTTAGCTAACCCAAAACAATTCAAAAAGGTAGCTGTATAACAGTTTATGACTGTTTTAAAAACACCATTTAAATTTTACGAGAGCAACCCGTTTTTTTATTGATATTATCTTTCGGATAGGATAGGAATTGGCGAACGCTCCGACGAATTTCCGAATTTTTTTGGGGAATGCCTTTTGTTTTTGGTGCATTAAAATGTCGAGTGTTTAAACTGACGTATTGTATTAACGTATATAGGTACCTAATGTTATTTATAAATGAACACCTCTGTTCCGTGATGGTTTTACCAGCTCAAAAACTTTTATTTTAATATACAAACCCTGTCTTAAGAGCGTTTAAGACGCACACTAGCGCCGCAATTGAAAAAAAAAACATATCTAGTAATTAGAGATAGAAAATCAAATTATGCTCAACAAACTATTTGAATGAAGTAATTTGGCATTTTTACGTCACCTAATGAACACCTGACATGTTATGGTTTAGTTAAATACGGCGTTATAGTTAAAAGTGGCCGTAACGTCTTATTTAACTAAACCATAACATGTCAGGTTTTCATTAGTTGACGTAAAAATGCTAAATTACTTCATTCAAATAGTTTGTTGAGCATAATTTGATTTTCTATCTCTAATTACTAGATATGTTTTTTTTTTCATTAGTGGCGCTAGTGTGCGGCGTAAACGCTCTTAACAATTACAAAGACAACAAAAAATTAATCAGACAAATAATTCGAGCCGTTCTCAAATGATGCTCTGTCATCTTCGATCAATTATGTACTTCTAGTCCTTCCGGATTCTTTATCTATAAAGGATCTGGAACAAAAATGCATCTTGAGTGTGGTCCTCTCATACCTTTGGATGGTTGCAATGACCGTTGGATAGATGGCGCACTGTGTCGCTATTAGCACTCAAAAATAAAAAAATAAAAAGCAGTGATAAAATTCAGCGCTTACGTCAGCCTTCCCGGCAGCATAGCGGTCCGTGCAGCCGCCCGGATTGCGGAATACCCAGGTTTGATTCCTGGCTGGGTCGGGTAGGCGTTTAATTTTTGCACTGTATTTTATAAATATTTAATTTAGCTTCAGTGCAGCAATAAGCACTTAAAAATAAAAATTAAAAGCATAAATAAATAAAATCAACATCACAATTAATTAATTATTTTTGCTATCGCAGCAACATTTCTGATTGGCTTAAGTCTGATGATTTTCTGTTCTGTCAAACTACTAGGCTCCAGTGGCGGTACCCAAAGTATGAATAAGAAAACGCTATCGAAGTTCGAAAAGAATAAAATGTATGGGATTTACGTAAGATTGACCACGTGATTTAGCGCGGCTTTTGTCAATGCCATAAGTACATTTTATTCTTTTCGAACTTCGCTATCGTTTTCTTAATGTTACTTTGGCTAAGCCTACAGTTTATTCCGTCATACGCCTCGCCTCGGTGGCCGAGTAGCAAAGATACCCAAAGGTCCCGAGTTCAATTCCCAGGTCGGGCAAAGTGTGTTTCGAATTTTTTCGATACATATCCCGGGTTTGTGATCACCAACTCGCATTTGACATCGTGGTGATGGAGCCAATACCCATAAACTGTAGTGGTGACGTGATTTCAATGATGGAGTCCTTTGCCCAGCAGTGGGACAGTTATAGGCTATTTACTTACTTACTTACAACCTTCAAAACCTAATGCGTAAAAGAGATTGGAAAGTTAGCCGAAACTCTTTATGACAAAATTACTTCACCGCCATTATTTCATGAAGTAGTCAACACTACCGCGGAATTAATAAATTTGCTTCAGCATTCAGCGACAGAGAACTGAAAAAAAACCAAAACCCTTCAGAAAGCTATTAAGGAACCAATTAGTTTCTGAGTCAAGAAAATGTACCATTCGTTTCTTCATTTATTTTGAATCAACTAATCCGTTGCAAATTTCCCGCCTTAATTAAAACAGCAACTCAATAGGTCCGTCTGTCTATAAACTCTGAGGAAACCTTAATTGCCACTATAAGGAGTGGTAATAAAAACAAAACGAGCCCAAAGGATAATGGTACGTCTTTATCTTGGAGATAACACGGCGCAATAGTTGAAATAGAAGCAGCTTAACAGACAAAAACTCTTAATGAAGCATGCTACAGTGTAATTTGAATTTGTTACGCCACCAACTGTTAAATGCACTTCATTAGAGACGTGCTAACTGTTCGAGAGCTGACACGAAGTGCGTTCGAAATTCAAATTGCGTTCGTTCTTTTCGAATTTTCGAATAGCCGATGCGGTTTTTGTGGCCAGAGACAAAGGCGCTCTAGCGCTCTTTTATTGTCGTAGGATCTTTATATTGTGCTCTGTAAGCCGGCCATTCATTGCGGATTTTGAATGTACGTTTTTATGATGTCGCAAATGTAATTGCTGTTGTTATCTTACATGGTCTGCTGTAAGAAATCGCTTTTTAGAGATAAACTTCTTGGTACTGTTGAACACTAACATGTTAACCATAGTTATATTTTTTTGTTATGTCCAATTCAGAATAAGATTTAAAAAAAAGTAACATTAAAAATATGATTAACCGGCTCTGTGGTGTAGTTAAACCATCGGTATCAGACCTAAACGTCCCGAATTCGAATTCCAAGCAGGGGTACAGATTATTGCATTCAGCTTAGTTAGCGGTATGGCTATTACTTAACTAGTAACCATCCTCTCATAAATGTATCGAAATAACAACAAGGTCAGTAGATTTTTTGTTCCGACAATTAGTGATAAAATAGCCAATCAAGTGGTTGAGAAATCCGGGTGAAGTGCGATTTCATTTTCGGCTTTATTGTCGCATCAAAAATTTTGATAAAAATTCCAAGCCGTTTTTATTCGTAGAATTAAGTAGAACAAGGACTCGCTTCACACGCGCGCTATTGCAGGTATAATAATACTAATAATAATAAGTATTCATTTTATAATGATTCTACAGACTGTTAGTAATTACAATAGACCTTAAACACTAATGTTAGTTACAAGAAAAAAAAAGCACATTGAACAAAAAAACAAAACAAAACAAAAACGACCTTGCCGCGCTGTGGCGAAAGCCAAAGTAACATTAAGAAAACGATAGCGAAATTCGAAAAGAATATAATGTATGGGACTGACATAAGATTGACCACGCGATTTAGTGCGGCTTACGTCTATCCCATACATTTTATTCTTTTCGAACTTCGCTATCGTTTTCTTAATTAACATTAAGAAAACGATAGCGAACATTGGCTAAGCTTACTGGATACGACCAACCACCGTTAGATGACGGTAGACATATATACATATACGATAGACATATGTACCTGGAAGCTTTTCCCCACCAAGTCGAGTCGTTAGCCCAGTCCTAGCCTTATAGGCTCGATCCGATCCAAACTCTTCGGAGAACCTATGAAGGGACGGAGACACGCTTGCGATTTCGCAAACCCCTCTAGAAACCCTTTAACGACGTTTCGAAAACCCATTAAGTTTCTCGCTGCCTACAAAATGCCTGATGACGTTTTAAAAGCAATAGGCGGTAAACACCAAACTCTTTCAAATAAAGAGGAGAAAAAAGCTCTCTTGCTTGTAGGTAATTCGAATTCCAAGAGGCTCCATAAAAATATTAAATTGAACTGAACGAGTAACTTCAGTCCAACCTTCCAATATTGGGTTCAAACGTTAGATTTTATTAAGGTTAGATCGGATTATTATCTTCCGTCCCCCTTTTTTTCGTAGGTGCGACGAGTGAAGCTATCACTTATCAAATCCTGTATTCCAGTCTAGTGAGTTTCCTTTGTAAATAACTTTTAAATGCGCTCGGCTTTTGCGTGAGTAGACGTAGGTACCTACA
Source organism: Eudonia lacustrata (assembly GCA_947562085.1). Lineage (NCBI taxonomy): Eukaryota > Metazoa > Arthropoda > Insecta > Lepidoptera > Crambidae > Eudonia > Eudonia lacustrata. The sequence goes on from OX387332.1 coordinate 8,793,948, forward strand.
GGCAGCAACATAAGTCGATGAACACTTTAGTCTAATTGTCAAAACAAGTAATGAATCGAACAGGCTCTTGTCAAACTCTATGACGTTAATTTTTTATACGGAGAACTAGTTTTTTCTGTAATATTTTACATATCAGAATATATTTTACGGGTAAGCACAGTGTCTTAATCTCACCTGATGTTAAGTAATTATAAGGCCAATTATGTAAGCGCATTTCACCCGGGATCCTCAAATAGTAAGGCACTGTCTATCTTGTCTCTAGCGGCCGGAACACAACAATGCTACTACATTGATGTTATGGCGAAAGTTGTTATAAATTATATTTTTTGTTACATTTGTAAATTTGATTATAAAACCGCCGCCTAAATAAATAGAAATCGAAATAGAAAATATTTATTCATAACTACATTAATCGAGCTATTATTAACAACAACATGGACAAGACTTAGAACTACTGGTTGTTGAATTGGTCTCCACTCAGCATGTTGTCGATACCTGGTTGACACCCCGACGCTAATCTTCTGTGGATACCAATATATAATATGTATATATAGGCCTTATTTATGATGATACATAAATAAGGCCGAAGGTCACTCAAAGAGCAATGGAGAGGTCTCATCATCATCATCATCATCATCATCTCAGCCAAAAGACGTCCACTGCTGGACAAAGGCCTCCCCCAAGGATCTCCACAACGGCCGGTTTTGTGCTGCTCGCATCCAGCGGCTTCCCGCGACCTTCACCAAATCGTCGGTCCACCTTGTTGGAGGGCCTGCCCACACTGCGCTTTCCGGTACGCGGTCGCCACTCCAGGACTATCCCGCCCCAGCGGCCATCAGTCCTGCGAGCAATGTGACCTGCCCACTGCCACTTGAGCTTAGCAACTCTTCGGGCGATGTCGGTTACCTTTGTTCTTCTGCGGATCTCCTCATTTCTGATTCCATCACGCAGAGAAACCCCGAGCATAGCCCTCTCCATTGCTCTTTGAGTGACCTTGAGCCTTTTTATGAGGCCCATAGTGAGCGACCACGTCTCAGTCCCGTATGTCATCACTGGCAACATACACTGGTCAAAGACTTTCGTCTTGAGACACTGCGGTATATCGGATGAGAAGATATTTCGTAGCTTACCGAACGCTGCCCAGCCTAATTGGATTCGACGATTGACCTCTTTGCTGAAGTTGGACCTACCTAGCTGGACCGTTTGTCCCAGGTAAACATAATTGTCCACAACTTCAAGGGCAGAGTCTCCAACCTTCAGAGGAGTGGGTACGACACGTGAGTTCGACATAACTTTCGTCTTCTCCATGTTCATTTTAAGGCTCACTTATTGAGAGACTCTGTTGAGGTCACCGAGCATTGCGCCGAGGTCTTCCAGGGTCTCAGCCATGACTACTATATCGTCAGCAAACCGAAGGTGAGTGATGTATACGCCGTTGACGTTGATGCCGAGTCCTTTCCAGTCCAGAAGCTTGAAAACATCTTCCAGTGCAGCAGTGAACAGTTTCGGAGAAATCACATCTCGAGAGGTCTATGCTCGGGGTTTCTCTGCGTGATCGAATCAGAAATGAGGAGATCCGCAGAAGAACAAAGGTTACCGACATAGCCCAAAGAGTTGCTAAGCTCAAGTAGTAGTGGGCAGGGCACATTGCTCGCAAGACTGATAGCGTACCAGAAAGCAATGTGGGCAAGCCGGCCGCGGGAAGCCGCTGGATGCGAGCAGCACAAATCCGGTCGTTGTGGAGATCCTAGAAAGCAATGTGGGCAGGCCGGCCGCGGGAAGCCGCTGGATGCGAGCAGCACAAATCCGGTAGTTGTGGAGATCCTTGAGGGAGGCCTTTGTCCAGCAGTGGAGGTTTTTTGGCTGAGATGATGATGATATAAAATCTTACTAGGTACGTGTGTGTGAGTGTAGTGGTTAAGAACACCGGTCTTAGACCTGAGGTTTTGGGATTGATTTCCAGCAAAGGGACATGATTTTACTTGGTTGAATTGGTGGTACGTTACCACCAACTTATCTAAGTATGTCGCCGTAAAAACAGTGTCTTTATAGCATTGTTGTGTTCCAACAGTTAGAGATAGGAATCCGGATACAATGCTCTTCAATTTTCGTCCTTATCATCACTTGAAGTGTGATATGAAGGCAAAGTGTTTTCCGTAAAGGAATGAAAAACTCAGAACAAAGTTCAACAGGGAAACGATTCTCGTCCCTATAGCAACATAGAAGCACAAAATACTCGTAAGGAGACCCATATGCTTCATACACACCGCACTCGAACAACTCTTAAGTAGACTCCTTGGACTTTCCTTGTCCGTGGGAGGTTGTCTAATTGCTCGATGCTCCGCCTTATCGCCACGTACACTAAAATGTATGTATGTATGTATGTATGTATGTATGTATGTATGTATGTATGTATGTATGTATGTATGTATGTATGTATGTATGTATGTATGTATGTATGTATGTATGTATGTATGTATGTATGTATGTATGTATGTATGTATGTATGAGTGCGTTTGTATGGGGCTTACCTTCTGCAGTCTCTTTATTTTGTGATAAAAGCCAGTAAGGCTGCGTTTCCACCAGAGCTTTGCGAGGTAAACCGAGTAAACAAACATGTTCCCCCCGCTGGAAATCGAACCGGACCTCTGGGTCCAAACCGGTGATCTTAGCCACTACACCACAGAGGCGGTTAAATCTACGCCCATTTTTGTTACCAAAGCAAAAGTTAGGTAAAATTTTTCGTAAAAAAGTGTCTACCCGTTGGTCTTAGTTGCGAAATACAAAAATAACAATTTAATAATATCAAGGAAACTCTTAGACTTGTTTCAGGAACTTGTTAAAGTTGCCAAAACACTGTAGTGCTTCAGGCTTGTTTGCGAGGCGTGCCTAAGGCTGCGAGCTTCAGTGCAGCACTTGAAAGTAAAAAGTAAAAATTTACTATAGTGTGTTATCAAATTTGTGGTATTTCATCTGCAATGATGAATCTGCATAGCCATCGGTTGCAATAACCGTTGAATAGATGGCGCGTAGTGCCGCTATTAGCACACATAAAAATTATAAAAGAGCGACAAAATTCAGCGCTTACCTCAGCCATCCCAGTAGCATAGCAGTCATTGCAGCTGCCCGGATTGCGGAAGACCCAGGTTCGATTCCTGGCTGGGTCGGGCAGACGTTTAATTTTTTCACTGTATTTTATAAATTTTATAAATATTTAATTTAGCTTTAGTACAGCAATTAGCACTTGAAAATAAAAATTAAAAATAAAATATAATAAAAATCGTTTAAGTACCACTAGGAATTCCATTCCAAAAATATTAAATACTTACATACAGCTTTAGTCCCGAAAAATCTATTGCCACTCTACTTATCGAAAATTGTTGTCGCTCTTTCAATTTCTTGCCTAAAAACAGCTCAAAGCTGTATAATGGATTTACGGTGCATTAAAATAGTACAACTTTATGCTATTAAGTAGCTTTAAGCATTATAAAAATTATTATTATTTATTATTATTATTATTTTATTATTATTTAAACTTGGGTTAATCCTGTAATGATAGATGTAAGTGTGGAAATAAATAAATAAATAAATAATCTTACTAGTTATAAATGCTATAATGAAAAAATAACAGGATTACATTAGATAGATAGATAATACTTTTATTGCAACACTATAAAACATAAACATGAACAAAAGAAAAAAAAATACAAAGTTACAATTTGGCGGTCTTATCGCTTTCAAGCGATTTCTTCCAGACAACCAGTCGGATGGAGAGAATATATTGTTGTCAATATTGTATATTATATCTGCAAGAATGTTCTCTACACGCTTCACTGATTCACACAGCACTTATCAATAGGCCACACATCACTCAGTTGCCATAACGCGAAAAACTTCACACCTAACTTAAATTATTTCACGGACGTTCTGGTATATTCTTTTACGATCTCCACAAAGCGTATATTAGCCCATTCCAATTCATCTGGGCGGGCGGCGGTTGTGCGCGTAAAACGTTTATAACGGGTATTAACGGGGGATAGGAAAAGGCGGGAAATTGTAGTACCTACCTACGCTTAGTAAAGTGTGGTGTAAATTTCCTTCCATTGTGACTATTTTACATAACCAGTTCATTTTATGTCCCCACTGCTGGGGCACGAGTCTTCCCTATAGATGGATAGGGAGAATGGGCCCTAGACCACCACGCGGGCCCAGTGCGGATTGGTGGTTGTAAACGAGTGCTAATGTAGGCGGGACCAACGGCTTTACGTGCTTTCTGAAGCACGGTACTGTTATCTTGACTATTATTAGGTCCTTACCTATGAAATTATCGTTTTTTCTCACTTATTAAAAAATCTAAAAGTTCTAAAAGTCAATATCGGTTGTTAATATTATTATACACCTTTTATTAGGACTATGTTACTTAGGCTCCAGTAAATAACAATGATTATTAATTATGTGTCTATATCGCCCAATTTTTTTAAAATTATTTTATGTTCGCGGAGTTGTCTTTTTGTTTCATTGTAGCTTTGAAGGGACTTGATTATTCTTTTTATGTCTTCTCTAATTAGCAAGTGAAACAAACACACTACTCTACATTTTATAATAGTGGTAACATAAATAGATGCTAAGAGAATTTAAAAAACGTTTGTATGAAAAATAAATTTTTATAAAACAATCTTCATACAAACGTCAATTTCATAGGTAAGGACCTAATATTAATAATATTTCACGAGCACTTCAGCAGGAGCTCGATGGCGTTGTAGTTAACACGCTGACATAAAGTCAGTCAGTCGCTAAGTTTAAGTTACTTTCGGAAAGGCTGATCATCGGATAAATGACCAAAAATGTGTCATCTCGAGCTCCTCCGCGTTTCGGAAGGCACGTAAAGCTGTAGGTCCCGGCTGCATTAGTATTCATCAACAACTACCGCACCGCACTGGGCCCGCGTGGTATATAGCCCATTTTTCCTATCCATCCTGAGGGAAGGCTTATGCCCCAGCAGTAGGGAGTTAAAATGAGCTGGCGAGGATGAGGTGGTGAAGAGGTAAAGCCTGTTTCCACTGGCTCTACGATTTAGATTAAATTAAATATTGTACCTATGATTTGGTATCGACATACTTTTCTTTTTTTGTAAATGTCGTTACTTCTATTAAAACTGTGGAGTTCCTTGCGTCCATTCTTCTCTATAGCTAAAAAATAGACGTCCTGAATGGGTAGAAGTAAAAAAATGTTTAGACGATTCAAAAGCACTTTTCTTAAGTTTGTTTGAATAAAAAAGTTTGACTTTGACTTCGACCAAGGATAATTCCATATTCAAAATTAGTTAAAATGTGTGATTTTCATTTGTTTTTCTTACTGTCAATTCAAATTCTGTCAAGATGAGTGAATCTAATGGATGTTCGTAATCCACTTTTCAAATATATCGAATTTCATACATTTGAAAAGTGGATTACGTACGACAAGAACGTGCGAAAAAGGTCTTGGTCAAAGCCGGTCAGGCTTCACAAACTGTGGCGAAACCTGGGTTAGCTCGCAACAAGGTCATGCTGTGTGTGTTATCTTATTTGAGTCTGTCATTAAAACCTGTGTTGTTTGCCAGACAGACAGTTTGGGGAAAGAAAACTTGTTCCTCACGATATGAGTATTTGTAGTGGAGTATGCACCTACCTTCGGTTATGTCGTCACTTATCATCGAGAAGTGAGGTACAGTCAGCTACGTGGTAAGTTACTCCATTTCCCTCTTTTATTTCGCGTTTGTCGATTGTGCATTGTTTGCGAGAGAGCAAGCCAATACGACTGGAAACGGATAGCTTGAATTATGTATGACCTACTGTACAGTTCCAAGTATTAACATGTGTATAACAGTTTTAACTTGTTTTTCTTTTTTATCAAGAGTGATATTGTTTACATGTTATTTCTCGTGACTGTACAAACTTGTTAGCTGTTAAACTAAAGGTAATGCAATGTCGGTTAAACTTGAAATTACAGCAGCAATAAAAGGATAGAAATGGAATAAAAATCTTTGTAGGTACATAGGCCAAAGTTTCGTTTTATTTAGAAAAGTATTTTGTACAATTTAACTAGATTTTACAAGTATCAACTTCCATTGACATAATTCGCACCGTTGTCAAACTGTTTTGCTTCACAAAAACAAACTCACCGTCTATACACTAAATGTCACAAATTCAAAAGCTTTACAATTAAACATTACAATTATTTATTTACTTTACAATATCTTAACAATGTCGTAATAATTATGGTAGCAATTAATATTTACAAAAACACTTTTTAATCTATGTATCACAGAAAAAATAATTACATTTCTAGCATAATTGTAATTACAATAGGATGATACATTAAAGATGTTCTAAACATAAACACAGATTATGTTACATTAAATTGAATTAAAATTAACGCATTTTTAAAATTAAAAACTCTTTTTATAATCAATCAAACATTGGCGAATATGATAAGTTTATTTAGTTTTTTTTTTTACTTCATCATCATTAGCTCATTTTATGTCCCCACTGCTGGGGCACGAGCCTTCCCTATGGATGGATAGGGACAACAGGCCATAAACCACCACGCGGGTTCAGTGCGGGTTAGGTTGAATGGGTTAGTTGGTGTTGGTTGGTGTGTTTTTTATTTGCTTATTAGTCAAAAAAATCCACAAAGTAAAATCAGTTATAACAATTCAACTGAAAATCCACAAAATATTATCAAGTAATCGTCATTTGGATCAATATACACAATAAGCAAAAAAAAAAAATTTTTTTAAAGAAATAACAAAATATAAATTTGATATTTTTATAAATAGACAAATTGTGGTATCTATTTTACTAATGATAATATGTATTCTTAATTGACTTTCAAAGACAAAATGAGAAATCACGTAACTTATAAAGATATAATATTTATTTGTATTTTTAATAGTAAAGACGGATGATGTGATTCTAAGCGATAATACGATTATTTATAAGAAATTTGCCTCCAAGCCGTATTACAATGAATTATATATTATTAGAAGTAACCTTTTTTTACAAACAACGTACATTTGTGAAGTTGAACTCATTATTTTACTTTGATATATTAAAATAAAACAAATTTTACGGCTCTACGAGTACTAGTGTTTATTTTACACATTAACTTTATTTAATGTTAAGTTAGCGTGGTAAATATACGAGAGGAGATACGTAAAAACTGTTTCATCAAATGTGTAGTGTTCTCGTGAACTTAAAAAAATGGGTATGGTAGTTTTTAATCATAGAGACTGAAGTGTTAATCGTTCCGTTTCAAGCCACATGCGAACTGTTTTATTTTCGTGTAACCCACGGAAAATAATTATTGTTTGAAGAGGGTTTTTTAAACATTTCAAATATTCTCTCTTCAAAGTAGTAGCTGAGTACTTTTTAAATCCTGTCTGTACCAATTTATTTGTAGAAGATAACGACAGTATTAAACCAATTTGTCCTTGATATTAGGCATCTGAAGCTCATTGAATTATATAGGTATCATTAATCGATATGTACAAGGCTGAACCGTTTTGTGTCATTGATTAGACACACCAAAGTAGCAGGTGTTGTTCCCACGATATGTATTCTAAAGCAAAAAGGAGGTAGCTCGAATACTCTTTAATGTTAATTGAAGTGGTGGTGACAGTGTGATACATCAGGGGTTGCAAAATCCACCGTTTAGCTGCACGAAAACTTAAAAAACCACATTAGATCATCTCTCAGTGGTGTGGAACTCAGTATCCGGTAAGCATGACGAACGCCATGGAAGAACTTGACAAATTTTGAAGAGAGTTTGCTGAATGCCTCGGATGGCATTTTCAGCTTCACCGGGCTTTTTTGGGGGCGCCGAGAAGCGTATGCAAGCCGTGTGAAACGAAGCACCTTCGCAGGTTTTCTTCGGAATGGCTCGCACGGCACGCACTAGTGCGTGTCCCCGTGCCCTACCAGATTTTCCGAGGGGTTCGAATCGTATCGGGGAGTCAACTTGTCAAGCCAAATCTCCGCAGACACACAATCCCAGAGAAAGCCAATTACTCGGTCAACGGACTAACCTTTGTGGATTCCCGGCACAATAATGACAATTCTCTCATAATATACTCTGTTATACTTTATCTACACTCTTTTATCAAGATTGGATGAAGTAGAAAAGAGACATGCTTTTATTGGTTAAAAAACTGTATGACTGATAATCGTTCAAATTTTGATTAATCTGAATACGATACAATCAGGGTATACCTAGGTAATGCTAGAAGTGCAGACATTAGAATATTTTCACTTATTGTAACGACCATTTTGTTTGTTTGATTGTTTGCGCGAGCACTGTAACAAAATTGACTTAAAAAGATAAGTACCTTTAAAGTACATTTAAACATATTAAATTATCAATAATATTTAATATTATCTTAGTTACAAATTAATCATTAAGCCAGGATCAAATAATACAAAAAAATAAACGCGTAAATACGTTTAAATAGTTTCGTGTTCGTTTAGTGTGTATTTAGTGTTGTAACTTTATTTTTGGAACATCAATAAATATAAATTTGCTATAAAATATAATTATAATAACGATTTCAACTTCACACAAGAAATACAAAAATTAAAACAATGTTTCAGTGTAAGTTTAGTCTAATCAGTCTTAGATCGAAATTTTAAACGAATATTATCTTTTTTCTTTTGAAGTTGAGCACAATACAAGTGTATAATATAATATCATAATAATAAAACTTTTTTTTTCACTTTATAGACATAATTAAAATAAATTTATCTAATTATTCAATATTTAAAAGAGTAAAAATAAATATTGAAAATTGACATTTGTATTGAACTAAATGGAAGATTAGTGCTTTAATACGATGATATTAATTTGACATGTATAAAGTTACAATTATTTTAATTTTTTTATACAATGTAGACAGATATGTATGAATAAGAAAATGGCACGATTAAATTAAAGCTTAATATTTAATATTTCTAGAGTTTATGCGTCTTACTCGATGGGATATAATAAAATAAGGTGTTGAAATTATAAAATTATAAAAAAAAACAATTATTCCTAGTAGACAAATGAAAAAGTCTGTTTAAAATTATTTTATCGTGATGATAATAAATTATAATTAGTATAACATTCGTCAATACAGTATTAACTAATGATTGACTTTTTTTTGTTAATTGTATATTACACGAAATAAAATTTTGAACTTTCGTTAATTTCGGTAGATTAAAAATGACTTTAAAAACTGTGAAGAATTAGCGATATGCAATTATTTTATAACATAATTTAATTTGATTTAAAAAAACCCATTTTCGTTGTATTTGCGCTTAACTGAAAATAATATGCTTGTAAAGTTTGTGTAAATATTTATCATCATCAGGACATGAAAGTAAATACTTAATTTTTTCTACATGGACAAAAAAATATAAGCAGAAAATAATAATGATAATAATTTATATACTTTTATATTTTTTTAAACATTGTAATATTGATTTAAAAAAACACGATAACGTATTGTAGAAGTAGAAAAACACTGAGCAATAGCTAATTCCTAGTTAAGTTCATAACTTTGACATCAGGGAATGGCATGCAAACACTAATTTATTAAAATCCTTTTAAACAGTTTCTGGAAAGTAAGTATCTTGACATAGTCTTGATTAAATTATTTAATAATCATAAAAGTATGGCTTGCTTATGCTAGAACGCTCCATCAATGTCAGATAAACTTAATATCGAAATGGACAGGGAAAGGAAGGTTTTACAACCAATTTTCATAATGTACTGCATTCTTCAGAAGGGATAAGTACCTTTTTATTACAACAAATTATTAGTACCTATTAAGCTAGTTTTTCTAGAGCTTTTATATCTTGCGTCATTATTACTTTTTTGAAATTTTATTGTTTTTTAAGAAATGTTTTCCAGATGAACATAATAAAGTATTGTAGTTAATTATGTTATTGACAATATGTTGTACCACAACTAATGGTAATAATATATATAAACGTAGGAGTGTAATAAGTAATATTATAATTATTAAAAAAAACTTATATTCACTATAAAAAAAACAAAATTTGAGTTTTCCAAATTATGGAAAATATAAATTTTACTTGAGTATCCGAAATAAGAATGCTATCACACTCAATAATAGTGAACTTTGAATATTTAATTTCGATCAAGTCAGTCGTCAAATAACCTATTTTTGTCGATCTGACCACGTATAACTAAGCTCTAAACGGACGAATAGAATAGCTAAAACGATTGATCTTTTTTTTCCTTAGAAAACTAAAATTTTTTATTAAATTTTTTCGTAAATAAATATCGGGAAATTTAATAATTTATAAAAATATCTTTTTTTCTACAAATAGCCAACAAAACTGTTTGTAGAAAAAAAGGTTTCTTGCTTGAATGAGTATGGATTTAAAACGTATCGCTTCGTTGTAACTATCTTATTCCGTCCGATTAGAACATATTAATATTTACTAGGCATAACAATAAAAACAGCAGTCATATACATTTTGTTTATCTAAATTCATTACTTTATTTTAAAATTACAACTGTCACAAATCAACATTTATTTTTTTTACGTTAAAAGATTATTAGTAAAGATTTCAGTGCGTCAATTTTATTTATTACAAAATGTCAGCTAATTAAGAATAAAATTGAAAAAAAAAACAAGAAATAAAGTACCTATAATGGTTTTTCTACAAAACGAAAATAAGTATAATAAAAACGTTTGTTCTAACTTTTTTATTTAATAAACGAGTAGCATTAAAATACCTTTTGATTAGTTGACTTACCGTATCAAACTGTAAATGTAGTTTCGAAAGCGAAAATCCTATTCACTTCTCAAAATAAATATTCCATTTTCTACAATCCAATTGATTACTTTAATTCGGACTACAAAATACCATTTGAACTATCTACTCACTCTACCTATAAGGTATTTAAAAGATATGTTACTTTTACTTTTTATAAAAAGGGGGAAGTGAATAGCACTTAAGTGTTAATAGAATATAGTAATATCTTCCAAGTACTATGTATTAAAATGTCCACTTAAATCGGCTTACGCAAGGCGTCGTCACTATCGTAGAAACTCCACAAAATCACACTTAAAAAGTCACTTTATGTACAAAACTATGTACCGAAGTCATATTAAAATTCAATGTCCGTAAAAAAGTGTTCATTATTAAAACATTGGTTATACGTGCGTCGCCAATGGCTGCTGGTGCCCGTTACCTGCGAAAATAGGACCAATTAAAGTATCAAATAATTGTATCACAGTATACAGACATGGAGTATGCGTTCATCGGGTACAGACAATGCAAAAAGTTTTATCGAGAGCTAATTCAGTTTCCGATAAAAACTTCAAAGCTTTTAATTCCTTCAAATCAATAAGCCGATTTTGAACTTTATTTAGAGAAAAACAGAGATGTTTTTCTTCTCCTTCAGCCTGCCGCCCGCCATTCAACGCTGAGTGTAGGCGTCTCCCTTTGCACGCCATCTATTGGTAGCTTAAAGTTTAAAGTACAAAACGGAGCCGTGAACGTCTTTTGGCTGAGACGATGATGATGGAAAGTTTTAAAGAGCATATGTATGCGCTTTACCTGTTTATTAATACGTGAAGCAAAAACTTTGTACCCCTTTTTTACGAAAATTGCGCGGACGGAGGAGTATGAAATTTCGCACACTTATAGTTTCTAAAGAGAAGGTTATCCGAATGTTAATAATTTTTTAAATTATGCATAAAAATACATTAAATCAATAAAACAAGCATTACACAAACTACCATATATTTGACACACACGCACATGTATTTGACACACACGCATACGTATTTGACACACACGTATATACTCCTACAACAAAAATTTCAAAAATAGAAGAGGAGCGGCCGAAATCTGTCAATGCCAATCCAAACTCACATTCTATCTTTTTTAATTTTTCATTGCTTAGGATATAATCCGTGCAGCCTTAATAAAATTACGGTCGAATTTCGGCCACTGGGCGACCACTAGTTAAAATAAAAATGTAAACATCTCTGTATTCACTTTGAACATAAAAAAGTTTTTTTAAAACCGGCTTATTGATTTGAAATAATCAGAGCTTTGTGAAGTTAGTATGAGATACTAAAATGGCTCTTAGGCCAAGAAATAAAGATACACTTTATTGTTCACATACAGAGGGTAACATTTTATAAAGAAGTTACACATAATCTTAACGATACTGTGAATGTCGGTCTTATCGCAAAAGCGATCTCTTCCAGGCAATATTTGTTTCAACCAGAGATAGAAACTAACTTTACGCTTCAGCGGGTTCTAATCTGGCGTTATGACCTGACGTGGATGGTTCTCTGTGCAAGTTATGCTTGCATAAGAAGGAACGTCTAGCACTTCTAGTATAACCTAAACGGTTGGTAATGGGTGCCAGTAAAAATAAAATTAGTGAAATGAGGAGAGATTGTTTAAAGGTACAGTAATTGGTGCAAAACCCGGTGCAATTAAGCAAAGAAATTCTCGTTTTAGCTAATTAAACTTGCACTTAGCACCCTGTCTGTCTAAAGTATTGTCAAATGCAAATATATACGTTTGAAGCAGAGACTGCCGCAGCTTTATACGCAAGCGAGCACGCATGAATGCTAACAGCAAACTTATAGTCCGGCCACGCAACAGAGTGACTTGCCTACTGACTATGAGCTCTTATAGCAGTATTATTACTATTACTACTACTATTATTATTATTACTATTAATATTACCACGAGTTCGACAAAATTTGGCATTAGTAAGTTATATTTTTAAATTACTAAGAGGTAACATTTATAATCCCGTGTTTTTGAGCTTGATAAGTTTTTGTGTTCCGGATCGATATGTGGAACGCCGCCGGCAGCCGCGGCTGCTGGCGGTGCCTCGCGGCAGGACCGACATGGTTAGCAAAGCACCGCTGGCGCGCTCGCTGCACTCCCTTAATCGCATTGCTACAGTACAGTATTGATTTGTTCTCGTGTTCCCTGTGTGAATTCACAAGGATTGCATTGTATGTTATTTGTTATTGTGAATGATATTTAATTGTTTATAGTTTAATGAAAATCATATTTTATTATTATATTTTAAATTTATATTATTGCTAATTGTATTAATTGAATCAAATTGTATTTTATGTACATTGTATATTGATTTAAAGCTATATTAATTATTATTGTTATTTTTTTGGTAGTTCCTTAGTTAATTGCCCTAAAGGCTAGGTATTGTATTATTTTATTTAAGTTGTAATGTAATGTTTAATCGGTAATAATTTTTGATATTTAATAATGTTCTCAATGTATTGCCTTGGGCATGCCTGTTATGATAGATCTGAGTTGTAAAATAAATAAATAAATATTATTGCAGTTGTGGAAAAGAGACGCGTGTATATACGCGTCTCGTTTTTACAACTGCAATTATACTGCTTTAAGAGCTCGTGGTAACCCCTAAGTGCGGCGCGGCGGGACAAGCAAATTTCTAACGCTGACCGACACCGACGACGGCGATGACGACGGTCGGTTTCGGTCTGTTGTTTTTCAGAAGTGACTGTGTATTGAAGCATATGCGACCGACGTACGCACTGACGGTCGGTCGTGCTCTGTTTTAACCCTAATACATGAAGTGTGCCAATTAACCAATGTGCTGTTAGCGTTTCGACCGAGCAATGAAGAGAGAATTCGCTCGCCGCAACGCCCTCGGCGTCGTCGGTCGCCCCGAGTTTCATACGCCATTCGATTACGTTAACGAAAACTAAGAATGGTATGGCATCAAAGCAGCGTTTCTTAGTGAAGAGAATTACAATTTTACCATACAAATTTTTGTTTACGAAAACGTCATCACGAATGGCAATGAAACTTGCATAAGGCACTCGTGTCCGACCGTTAACGTTTACACTTCGCAGGCATCCTACTGCATTACACTGCACTGCCACCGTTTCAGTATTTGAACGCGTCAATTAGAATTTCATTTGTTTAGTTCGACGCGTATAACTTGTTTCGAATGGCAGTGGCATTGCGATTGGCTGATTGATTTACGCGTTGGCAAATTGGAAAATTGGAAAATTATATTCGAACCACTTCGTGCGTGAAGTTACATTGTGTGTCCGTGGCAACGAGCGATTTCAATGTTGTTTACCATTTGTGTAGGCCTTTTAATGTAATTAAATTAACAATATATATAATTGCGTGCACTAAGCATTTTTAAATAAGTGCTTTAGAAGAAAAAGTATATGACACAGCGTCACATTAAAACGGCTAAAGCTTTTTTGTGGAAACCAGAAACAATTTATTTAATACAACAAGACAAAAAACAATTTAAAAAAAAGCTAGGTACAATATTTGCAACGGATATTTTGAAATTAAGTTCACTGGACACGACTGGTCATTAAATTTTTTTTTTGTACTAACACCAAATAAGAGTCACAAACGTAAAAAAAAAGATCGTTTCCTCGTAACTGTACCTACTACTTATTAGTTAAAACTTGGTTATTTTTTATTTATTTGTAATGAAAATAATCATTATAATTGCTATAAATAAAACGAGGATGCAAATCAACATTTTATATCAGAACGGGACAAAGAAAAAGTGCCAAAAGCAAGCCTTTGCCCAACGCAAAATAAAATCTAAATAAAAAAAAACTTACCTTTTTTAGTGACGGCCACACTAGCAATCGTTCTACTAGACGGTGCTAATATATAATGGGCGCTAGGCGACTGCGGAGTGGCCGATGACGTAGCAACGCCGACCTACGACAAATAAGAATGGTTACTAATTAACAAAAACTGGGCGAAAGCAAGTGACAGGTTAATTCAAATTGGGGTCCGTAGAAAGTTTTGTGATGTTTTAGAGAAAAACATAGTTTTTTTTTTTAATTGAACATGGAATATAGCAGCTTTTGTTTTATAAAGTATGCTGATTGCCTCAAGCGGCATTTTTAGAGTCACCAGACTTTACTATAGTGGCATTAGAAGAAAATAACGTTTATTATTATTACATTTTTTGCTTTTATTTATTAAAACATAAAGGTCTGTCATCATAACAAAGTATAACAAAAATTATGTATATAAAAGTTTAATTATTAATTTGAAAATATAAATTGTTTTTTATTTACATATTTCTTATAAACACATATTCATTGAATTGCATTGCAGCTGGTGTTAAACGCAGAATATCATGTGTATTAAAAATAAAACATACTATTGTAATTATGGACCCAGCAAAGTGCTTGAAATGGTCATAAATATTTATTATTTATATGAAAACATCGTAAATAATTCCGTATTACGTTTTAACGTTAACCTGCTGTAGTGTTGGGCGTAAGCCTAAGATTTAAATAAAGGATTAGATACATAAATTCAGATACATCCTTTCCTACCACAGAGATAGCATTGTACCAGGACAACTAGCACCGAGTACCAACACTGCAACTTATTTAAGGAGCCCTAAAAAATTTGTGTGACTTACTTAGCGTGGCGTGTTAGTAACAATGGCACGCGACGACTCCGTAAGTTATTATTGATTGGATTTATCAAAATCTCTGCCTAAAGGTAGATTTTAACAGCTTAAAAGCCGAAATATATGACCTACGATTTCTATCGTTGACATGGGAAATTTATTTCGATCCTTGTGGTCATTTTTAAATTGCTTTAAAATTAATCGCTGCTAAACTCTTAACAAAATCGTAAAGCATAAAATGACTAATACTATGATAGAAATAGACTTATTTCAAATGAGCTCAGCTCTCCCCCAGCTACAACCCCCATTACTTTAAACGTAAATAAGATAAACAAACCAATTTTAATGATGCATTAGGTACCTAAATTGAATTAAGGTCGCAAAACAATGAACAATAATTTGAACATACTGTGCCCGATAAAGGATTTAAAAAGTGCGATTTCAAAATACGAAAGCGATAGAAAAACAAAAGAGGACAAGAGCAATAAAGAAACGAGTGACGACGATGACAATGTAAAAAATAATGATAATGATGTAAACTTCTTGGCGGAAAATTAAGTTTTCGTGAGCGTGTTTCTTAGAGCATTAAACCACGCGTGTTGAGTGTTGACAAATAAAATAAAACATTGCTACGTCACTTTCAAATTTTCTCAAGAAGTCCGCGTGAGGTCTCAAAAAGACATATTTACTGATACCCAAGAGTTGGGGGGTATATAATTTAGCACTACTTATTTCTATTATCATTAATTATGATACAGAAACAGAGAAAATATTATTCACTTATTTAAAGCTTGTAAGAAAAATACTTTGACACTGCCTAAATGTGCTAACCGCACGAAGCTATAACTAAACGGAAAAAAAATGTAATACTAACCACCGGTTGGGCGCTATCGGTGGACATAGTAGACGTCGTTACAGGGCTCGTCATACACTGGGGCGAAGCGAGGCTTGTCGGTGATGTAATCGAGTGGGACGAAGTACCTGTTGAGGATAAATCGATTATCACTCGTTAGCCGTTGCGAGATAATTTTCTGGTGGTTAAACAGAGCTTATGAAAGACGCCCGGTAAAGTTTCACCACGTCTTATTAGGTTTCGGATAGATAATACTTCTTTTGCAACAAGAAATAAACACTAATTATAAAACTTTAAGTTCGTTACTTTTTACTACTTTTAAATTTCCTAACAAATGTATCTGTTAATAGAGACATATTGGCTACCAGACACATATCACTATAATAATTATGTAAAATGGTTTAGTTGTTGTAGTCAATACAACTTCTGATGCTAAGATACAATAAAAAATACTTTGATAGGCTTCAACTTCAATGAGTAGAAATCATTATGATTTTCCATAACTTCCTACTAGGTATATGTCCTTAACAATTAACCCTTTATAGACTTTGGTATAACATTTAATAATAAATACAATAAAGCATTTTAGTAGTAATAGGCCACGGCTGCTTATATTAAGCAACCTAATGGCAAGGAAGTACTACAATATTCCTTACCTGAAGGCATCACTACAGAACTTCTTACAGACGAATACGGTGGCGGCGCAGGCGTAGAGGCAGGCTTCGCAGTATTCACAGTCGCGAAACCCAACCCTCCTCCCGTCCTTAGATGGGGGTTACCATACGTTGCGGCGTATCGCACATCCACTCCATGTAAGATGCCACCGTTTGGCACTCGATTCACTGGAAGAGAGTGGCTCGATCAAACATCTTACAATCATTCAGAAAATGTGTTGGAAAAATTCTGACATCTGTTTATCCGAGTCTAGCGCCCCTGGCCATTTAGAATTGTGTAAATTTAGGCAAACTTCTTCAACACCCTCTTCTGAATTATAAGCCAAATACTACTAGCCATACAGTTTGTACTAGCCATACGGTTATCTTACAAAAAAACTTAACAGAAGCATAGTTTTTAATCTACTATTTCCACAGTTTCAATTCATGAAATTTGATGAAACCTAGAAGCGGGCTTTATTTGACTTACATGCGAAAATATGTTTTAATGATTCTGCTGATTACAGGTGTATTTAAATAGTCATTAAACTAATGATTGAGGTTACAAGAAAATTTGATACTGAAGTATTATCGGAACACAGCAGTATATCACAATATTGCTAAATGGTAAGAAAATTGAAAAAGAAATAGGTGCTAATGTGGTCGCCATCCAATCGAATTCTAGGCAGAATCCGACCACCAGACAAGACATTTTTGATTCAAGCATGCATCTAATAATAGAGTGGTTTACTATACCTTCCGTCGTTGGTAGGCCTAAGTTATTTAAAGCGTTACTGCTATCCTGGCGCTTAACGGAACGTTGCAGGGAGTTATTCTGAGAACCATTCCCTATATTGTATTGGACGGTTGACGTTGTATCTACGCTTCTTGGTAGACTGCCATTTACCGACCTAAAAAAAGGTTGAATATTAATTATATTTCCCTTTGAGGTTCTTCATAGTCCAATACAAGGTTGTTGTAAAAAATATTAGGCTTACCTATTTGGTGTCAACTTATCACTACCTACTGTAGGTGATTGAACGCTCAAAGAGCCAGGATTATAGTCGTGCCCGTAGTGGACATAAGTTTGGTATCCATTACCGAATCCATTAACCTAAAACCAAAAGTGAGCGAGCTCGATCACAATGTAATAATACCGTTGTCGACGGAACTAATTAAGAACGGTAATTTGTCAGAATATTTATTAATAGTAGGTAAAGTAATAAACATACACAATAAAATGGAAAATTATACTTGTACATTGAAATAAAATACAAGAAATGAAAATATTATTATTGAATATGGTTGCAAAACACGTAGTAAAAAGTTACAGCTGCGGATTTTAAAAGGATTATATACTCTATAAAATTACCCTGATAATGAATACAATATTTCTAATATCTAGTTTTAAATATTTTTGAAACAGATATAACATGGACCCAGAGTATTACCTTGTAGCAGTCCGCATAAGCTGGGTCATTGTAGTCGTTGCTATATCTGTAGGGTTGGTACGTATTGTTCTGATTCATTGAAGACAGCTGAACAGTTCCTGATAATGCGACTCCACTGCCAAGCTTGGCATTAGAACAGAGGGTGCTGTCTGATCCTGTGTTGGAATAATCCTGTAAAAGATATTAAGCTATTGCTTAGATTTGAAAGCTAGAGAGGAGAGTAAATGAACTAAAGGAGTTTGTATATTCGATGAGTCTGTAATAAACACTCCTATGATATGAAATATAAAACCTGGGTGGATTTAATATTTTGTATGATGGGATCCCAGGCTGGTGGTAGATTCCAACCATCTTCTCTATTAAAATTAGGATGTTTTTTTTAATTTCAATAGCCTCGCGTATCATCCTAGGGATGAATCGTTGTTCTCTAGCAAGTATTTGTGGTTGTGGTTGTGGTATCAAATCTGATGTAATGGTGGGCCCCTCTAGGAAATGTTCGCATACTGCAGACTTATTATCGCGCCTATGCTTGACGTCGACTATAGAACAACGATTCATCCCTAGGATAATACGCGAGGCTATTGAAATTAAAAAACATCCTAATTTTAATGAAGAAGATGTTTGGAATTTACCACCAGTCTGGGATCCCATCATACAAAATATTAAACCCCAGCCCCAACACCATTCTGCCAGACCAAAAGATACTGTAAGCTCTTTCTGCGTAAAACGGAACGCACCTGATTAAATTTAAATGAGGGTATACAAGCTACCAACTAATTATGAGACAACCAACACCTCAGTCTCCCTGTGACCACGGACCCTGCAAAGGGTTCGAAACGTCAGGATAAAAATTAAATAAGTAATGTGTAAAATAAACGCGAGTAGATCCGTAAAAGTTGTTTCATTTCAACTAACCTATTTTGAGATGACCTAAAATTAATATGCGACCTTTTTGAGGGAATTATTTATAGACTCGAGTTTATTTATATAGACTACCCCATATTTATAATAATAGGAAGACCTTTGTAATTACGTCTAGTCTTATAATTAAAACTTAATGCCTAAATAAAACTCGGTATTTCTTTTAAACTTATTCTCGGTCGAAGGCTCTCCCAAAATCCAAACTGACCACCAGTTTGGATTTTGGGAGTGAGATTACAAATATATTATCGATATAATATCGAATAAATGATTTGACTTTGGCAAATAACTTAAAAAATATGAACAGTTTCCGGATACTTGGTATTGTCATCCCAACCGATCGCGTTCATTATTATTGCTACCTAAATCCATTAAAAATAATGAGTCAAAAGAGAAAACATGGCAACCCAATAAGTTGGGCGAAAATATTCATTCAGGTCATGTAAAAATTAATGTTAACGAAAGTCATTAACGAGCAAACAAATTGTGACGGGTTCCAATGTTGTACATAAAAGTTTATGGGCCGGCGAATTTAAAATGGCTTTTAAAGCAGACCGGCTCGCAAGATGGCTTCTTTTTTGTAAATGATTTTAAATGTTTAGCATGCAACGTTTTTCCGGGTAATTAATTTTTAAAAAAGTATTTTTAACACCATTTTATGTTTGAAAAAAGACTAAGTGTTGAAAAAATTCTACGAGCGGGGTTCGAGCCCCGCTCATAGAATTTTATTCAAATTGTAATTTGTCCGCAACAATGTTTGCGTAAAAATTATATGTAAATAATCACTATTTTATGTTTCGAAGATTGAGTTTTTTTTTAATTATCATAACTAAACTCATATATTTCTGCAAAGCACTGATGATCGCAGACCATAAAATGATCCATAACAAAATAAAGGAATAGACAAAATATCAAGAGCGAACGAAATGCCGTCACTCATTCGGAAAATAAATGCTAATAGCAACACATTAATAATATCGTAGGTACAATTTAAAGTCATTATTTGTTACATAAACATCAACAAAGATCGCTCGACCAACAACAACTAGTAACTAGTGGTTACCGTTCAAAAGCGAGCGTGGAGATACGTAAGCTTTTTGATAACACCAAACACACACGCGTAGACTTAGAGCGGCCGCACGCTAGGCCACTAGTGGCGGCCACCAAACGCGACCACTAGTGGTATAAGACAAGCCACTAGACACTGACACTAGCGGGTAGTATAACTACATAATTTATATCGCCTGTGTTTGGTTTAAGAATTGACAAACTATTAAATTCGTTATTGTTTATTTATGTGCTGTATGACATTGTGAAAATTTTAACTGGTAACTGATGTAAATTTGCAAACTTAGATATTATTATATTTTCTCTTTTGTTTTTTTTTTAACATGTGTGATTGGATTGTCCTTTATATTTTGTGTTATTACTTGTGATGGAAAGTCTCCTTTTATGATAGGTCATTTTCCAATATTTTTGACGCTGTAAAGGAGAAAAGATCTGGACACTTGCTGAGTTTCATACCGGTTCTTCTCAGTAAAAGATCTCCCGCCCAGAGTAGACTTACGAACCGATGGCATAATGACGTTCATAACAGCTATTTGTAGCCTAAACTGAATAAATGATTTTGAATTTCGATTTTTTTTTAATTTTATGTTCGCTGCTTGAGGCCGCGTTTTGTCGCCCGCCTTTTGCGCGCACTTGACCGCAGTCGCTGGCTTTTCTCCACTCGAGAATTTGTATTTAGTTTGAATTTTGCCAAGTTATGTTACGTATTTTAGCGACGTTACGTCTTAGTTAATAGTTTGTCAATTTTAACACCAAATCAATGTAGCGAATTGAGCGAAATAAACGACGATTTCTATCCACTAATGGTAGCGTCTAGTGGCGTGACCTAACTACTAATGGTCGCATTTGGTGGCCGCCTCTAGTAGCCCAGCTTAACCACTAGTGATTGCGTTTGATGGCCGCCACTAGTGGCTTAGGGTACGGGCGCTCTAATATTAGGATCAACGCTGTAGTATAAATTTAATTATCCCAAGCTACTTAATTGAACACAGAGGAATTTCGAACATTCAATACTGTAAAGTATGTTCCGGTTTTACCTAATTTGTTGACTAAGGAGAAATTAGTTTTTACAAGAAAAATATTTAATTTGTTGATGTGAACTAATTAGTGTCCTTTAAAGTTATGATAATCACACTATAGTATTATAAATGCGAAAGTTTGTGTGTATGTGTGTATATTTGTTGCTTCTTCACGCTGCTACGGATGGATGGATTTGGATGAAATTCGGGATACAGATAGTTTATAACCTGGATTAAAACATAGGACTTTTTATCCCGATATTCCCACGGGAACAGGAACCACGTGAGCGGCGGCTAGTACTGTTTAAACTAATTAAATAAGCTTAACATTGCTTTTGACTTTAGTAATTTATTACAATTAATGTTCAAGATGATAGATGCTCTTTGAATTTTAAAAGTGTTCATGTGTAGTATCAAAACATTCATTATTTTTTTTATTATAAAGAAAAAAGTCCCCCAAGCACTAATTACGGTTAATAAAGTATTGTAATAAACTAACGAGATGTTCTTGTCTTTGAGTATATTATATCAGTAAATCCTTGATGGAACTGTGTTAAAGTAAAAAATAGTAAAAACCCGTTTATAATTTACTCTCATTGTTTGTTATCATATTTTTGATATACTGTGTAAAGTACTTACGATTTCACAGCTCCCATTCGCCTGTCTCAATTCCAGTTTCAAGTCGCTTATATTCGAATTCCTGTCGTTCTCTTTAAACAGGTCCTCAGCCGTCACCGTCACATCTGGCTTCTCCGTCACTTGGGTCTGCTTGTTCTTCCTCTGCTTCCGTTGGCATAGTATCACTAACATTATCAGAGCCGCCACTAATATCGTTCCGGACGTCACCCCAAACAGGATCAGGAGCAAGGGGAACGTTTCTAAAATTGGACAGGAAAACAAATTGTATTTTTAAATTTACCTATTGTTTAAAACGATTTCTTGAACTCTGCTGATGGAATCGGGAATCGGTAAACTGAGACAGATAGGGAAGCTAAAATATACAACAATTTCGATAAACATACAGTTGAAAAGGAAATAAATTGTTAGTGCACTCGAGTTAATTTAACAAGTGAATCTAATCAGATCTTTAAATCTAATCAGATTACATCTACCTATTTCTAATAATAACCCAGCTATTTTAGACTATTGGTTTTTGTCATGTACTAGATTGATCCATTGGCCCTCCGTTACCACAACGTCGAACAAACATAAAATTATTTAAATAGGTAATCAAATACCCACGAAGCATATTAGTTATTATTAAAGGAATATAGTCATTTGCTGTGCAAAGCATTAAAAAAAATAGAATCGTTCCACAAGTTAAGAAACTAAGTCACTTTCTTGGTCAGATCGATGCGTGCTATGTTTTACGACGAAAATGTTAAATTTCCCATACACACAAAAAAACCTTCATGAGCCGAAGGGGCTGACAAATGGTCTATACTTAAGTACCGGGTATAAAGTTAAAGCGACGATACATTTACTATAATGCGAGCTCGTTGCCACCGTAATGGCGGTTCGACATTGTCCATTGGGTAATATTAATACGTTCTGTGGTGTTTATGAAAAAAACTGTGGTTTTATGAATAGGTTTTATCGTTACTCAATAATGATCGTTCACCGTGAAGATGTTTATTATAAACAATCAACAGTTTTACTGGTTTATGCTTTTTATCAGTTAAGCCAATAACATGTTACAACTCTAATATTGAAACAGAATGTTTCACATACAATGAAGTTTGTTTGATGTTGTCGTACCTGATATGTTTTGCTTTCGACATATTATTAAATTACATTATAGTAAAATAAATCTATTTTAGGTCTAATTGCTTATTGTTGGATAACTACAACATTAGTATCATTGTTAACAGTTGCTGGAAAGATTATCAGTATTTTGAGGAATTTCTTTTGAAGAAATTCTCTTATTTTCTGATTTTCAAGTCTTTTCGTTACTTACTATTAAATGAGCTGAAGGTCATGTTTTACCAGCTAATATAAGAACTGAATTATGGTCAAGATACAATAAGCGATTTCTTTTATGAAATAGGCAGATGACAAGTCCAACATTTACTTGCTTATTAACTTTTTAATGTGTAACATCTTTCCGCTCGCCTTCCATAATAAAATTTGTGGGAGAGATTTCGTAAAAAAGGGACAGAAGTAGGGTCGTAACAGTGTGATCCTGTAACTGTTACGTGTTAGTCAGGGAAGCCACCAGTGATCGACACTTTAAGCCCAATGCCCGTTGTAGTTCGCAATATTTATTTTTATAAATGATTTCATAGAAATGTGACCGTAACAGTGTAACAGGATAACAGTGTGACATGTCTTCTAATGAGTATTTACTGCATTCTCTTTATGATTTGTAAATCTATATTCTATTTTCTATTGTAATATTGATTTCAACTATTTGGTGTGTAATAGACTTTTAAACAATATTAAAAAAAGAGAAAAAAAGGAGAAAATAAAAAGGAAAAAAAAGAGAAAAAAATATACGTCATTAGAAAAGGTGCAGGTTCAAATCCTGCTCGTGGAAATTTTTTCGACATTTCTGTTTTTGTAATTTGTTCGCAACAAAATTTGCGTTAAAATTATTATAAACAAAACAAAAACATTTTATACCTACATTTTAAAATATTTTATATTTTTCACTTTACACATGTTTGCGATGGTGTGTATAAACACTAAATAAATAACCATTTAATTTAAGCTGGCATTTCACTTTATCGGTAACAAGAACCCTTTCTACGTAATAAAGGATGCTATTTTTAACCTCCAAGTTTTCTGTTTAAAGCTGTATACTTGCATTCAGGTCAACCCAACAATAAAGAAGCAGTACACCACGAATTAGCACTTACAAATCTCCATGAATAATTTATAAACTAAAAGGCCGGCCGTCTAAAACAAAACATGGCCGTAAATTCTTATTACAAAATCATTCGTAATTGTTTAATACCTACTTTAAAAGAAGATGGAGGGATCAAGGTTGATCCCAGTAGTGGGACTAATAATATAATGACTTTGTTAACTGGGAAAGAAATCACAAAACTTTTGGTATGTTTGTTTTCTATGAAATTTCTAAAAAAAGGTTTTCGAATATACCTACTTAATTTGTTTGCGCAGCAGTGGTATATTTAAAGTTTTTTTTTAATAAACGGTTTTTTCTTAACAACTAAAACACTCAAAAATTTTAACCTGTAGGTCGATTCTATTAAAAAATGCAACTGCACATTTACGCCTGTCATTTGTCGCGTGTAGGAGCAGTGCCGTGGAAATAGACGTATTCTATTAAAATTCTCTGCACCACAACTACACTACAGCTGCACGAATCCTGAAATAAAACTAAGAGGACCAATGTTTCCTTAAAATAATAAAAATAAGTAAAAATGTTTTTTAAGTTAAACGGTTTTTATATGAAAGCTAAAAAATAATACGGTCCTAG
Source organism: Eudonia lacustrata (assembly GCA_947562085.1). NCBI lineage: Eukaryota > Metazoa > Arthropoda > Insecta > Lepidoptera > Crambidae > Eudonia > Eudonia lacustrata. The sequence goes on from OX387332.1 coordinate 8,818,832, forward strand.
GTGTGGTACAGGTAAAAAATAAAATCTTTGAGCGCACGTAACCTGCGTAAATAAACATTTTTTATAGCTTTTAGTACAACTTTCAATACAAAGGTTTAAATTTTTTTTTTAATAACTTTTTGACACACGCGACGCTGCAGTGTAGTTGCAGTTATTTAGTGGAATCGGCATACTGTTCCTATTTCATAATTATAACAACTGAACATCGACACATTTAAAACCGTTTCAGCAAAAACGAATTTATGTAGAGAGTGACTGTTCTTTCGGAACAAACATTTTAACGTTAATTATGAGGGACTAATTTTATTTATAGTTGACTTCCCCGTCGACAAAAACACAGCAGCTACTAAAACAGAGATTTAAAATAATCCAAAAAGTTAAAATGACACAGTTAAGCAAAATTAACCTTTCACCTACACTAATGATGGACACATACGGATTAATTAGACTAAATGGTGCAACATAGAAGTGCTTTCTGACCCCAGTTAGTTATCCAATTACAATACCAAAGAGGTTGGTTATACAACAATGTGCTTAATATACTCACTGTTAGGTTTCAAGATGATTTCGAGAGTGTCGCTGCCGTAGTCATTGGAGACGTTGCACTTGTACATGCCGAAGTGTCTTGATTGACTCTCTCGGATGATAAGGGTGGAGTTGATGATACCGCCTGCCTGGAGATCCTCTAGGAATGCATAATCCTGGACAGAGTAAATATGAATGTGAGTTAAAAAAATATCTCGTTTTTTGACCTATGTTTCTTGGGGAAAGTTGATCAGTTTCATGGTCTGATCCACCCACCTGCGGGTCCAAAACCAATAAGATATAACGGTGTATACAAGGAGGGTAGTTTAAAGCTAAGCAATTTACTTGCGGTGTTAGGTAACAAAAGAAAGCAGCTGAAGACTTTATGGTTGTCTACAGACAAATCTAGTTTTTGATTTAACAACCACAATCAAATATAAAAATTGTTTTGGGTTGCATCCCAATTCAATATTTTATTTATCTATATTTTTGTGAAGTTTTTTAGATGTGACTTGTAACTTAATAAATAAATAAAAGTTTGTTTTTATGTACAGTTACTCTGTTATTATAAAAAATAAAATAGAAAGGTACACTTAAACTTAAGAGTAAGTATACTATCCTGGACAAATAATGTCCCTGGGAGCACGCAATAAAGACATTATGACCGACGAAAGATACACGCATGCGAAACCAGAGGGACGCTGAAAGGTCGGAGACAATATGAAATTTTATTCATTAAGTTTGGGATACTCAGCCTAAAATCACTAAGTTTTTAAAAATCACCAATAAACAACAATTATTAATAGTAAAGAGTTTAATAATATAAATAGCATCGACAACCTTACAGAACATCACTGCCTTCGTTGAAAACTATTCTTAGCTTTAGTTGGAGATAAACTCTGAGATTTCAATGTCAATAAGCCGTTTCTCGATATTGAAGGACGAGAATGCATTGAATTAGCTCCTTCAAAGGATTCTGTTGAAACGCTTAGAACATTTCGAACGTAACCAAATATAGTTGATAAAAGATTTGACTTGGAACATTCAATTTGTTGAATAGATTTGGCATTGGATAGTAGCAAATTCACTGATTTCTGCGGAGATTTTGACCGTTTCAATATAAGGTTTGAGATAGTAGCTATAGCAACAAAGATTTAGGTAATATGCTTAATTTGATAACAATAAAATGACGAAAACACTTCCTTTTGATCTACTTAGTAAGAACATTGTTAGAATATGTTGAATGAAGCTAAGTCTGCTATGGAAGCATACAATGATAAATAGTGTTATTGTCTAAACTATTAAATCTACTACTGTCTAGGTGACTGGTAAGAGCTGGATGGGAGTAGCCGCGGATCGTGCTTAGTGGCGTGTACTTGGGGAGAATAATGTCCAGCAGTGGACTAGTATTAGGCTAGCTAGACCGTCTAGATATCGCGTAATTAACAAAATCAAAATTCCTAAGGGAAACTAATGTTTTCTTAATAAAAGTATATACAACCACATAGCACTTCACTAATAGTATTATTACTCTATGTCTTTACTAAGAATCACGTCAACATGTTTCTCCGTTAGGACTTTAAAGACAATTAAACAAAAACATTTTCACATATATATTTTAAACTTAGGAAGGTCATAATTATGATTTTCGATACTATCTCTTTTGAACTTAGATTGGATGAGCTGTAAATATTATTTACCTGATCATGTATTGTGTCAATCTCTCTTCCTTCGAAGGTCCACACGATGTTATCAATTCTTGGTATAGAAAAGGCTGCACATTCAATATTCACTGTATCGCCTTGAGATCCGTATTGTGTCTGGTTCGATACAATTTTGGGAGGACCTAAAAAAAAGTACACATTATAATAAAATAATTTAATGAGCCTAGAATTTTGCATATTTGAAAATTTCAAATATTTATGGTCTTAGGTAGGTATAAGTATAAGTAAAAAGACAAAAGCACTTCTTAAAGTATAACTGATACGTTTAAAGACATATTGTCTCATAAAAGTAATAACAAGATATGAGATAACAATACTTCTTAAAACTTTACTGTTATATTTAAAGACATTTTATTCGCCTTCGTGATCTAGTGGTCAAGACCACCGGTTTAGATTCAGAGGTCCCGGGTTCAATTCCAAGGGGGGGGTACATGTTTGTGTACTCGATTTGGTTGGTGGTAGGGCTTGTCTGCCCGCTGGTCAGCTAACACAATCTAAATATGTCGCCATAACCTCAATGTTTGAAGCATTGTTATGTTCCGGCAGCTAGAGATAAGATAGTCCAAGATAGACCAGTGCCTCAGTTATTGAGGATTTCGGGTGAAGTGCGCTTCCACCCTAGGTGGGAAGAAGGCCAAGTGCTTCCCCGTATAGTATAAAAAAACATATTATTATGTTTTAGACATATTTAACATTCTGTTACACTTAATATTGATTAACGTCAAAGGTTTGACTTCACAACGTATGCAGATTTTCTACGGCACGTTACAAGCTATAGAACGTTACAACAATTAAGAAGACGAGTCGAGAGCAAGTTCGAGTGAATAGTGACTTAGGAAACAGTAGCACAACTGTCGAGTTCGCAAATAACTATAAAAGGAAATAAATCATTTTGATCGTTTTGTCTGCTCATAAATATTTATACGCGGTAACTTCAGTAGATCCGTGACGTGCCAAAAGATATAAATACGGCAAACTCTCTCTCAAAAATTTTTTGAAAAGATTATTGTTATTAAAATGTCTGGTAGATTAGCGAATTTGCTGATGTGGTAGATACTAAAAAAGTAATTGATGGATGCGATCACAAGAAGCGAAGGCAAGATGTATTTTTTAAGAGTTAACAAAGGGAACCCTAAACTGTAAAACTGTGTACTGAAAAATCATCGCCTTAACGCACAACCACCATTATTGATTTTTGCATGCAGTACTTAAATTTCTATTGAAATAGATAAATCGAAACCGATTTGTGGATTCAATTCAAACCAACATTGACAATTGAAATCGTTAGTTTTTATTTTCATTTTTCCTTAATTGTACCTGCACATGTTTGTTAGCAATGAGTGAACACGTAGTAATTGGAAATGCGTGACTCAATTTAGATTCTATCAACAATGTAGTTGATGATTTATGTTCCAGATATATGGCAAATATGGGTGGAAAATTGAAAAATAAAACTGTTAGACTAAAGTTGGATAAATGAGTGTGATATAAAGATAGTGGCATCAGTATTCAGAAATCATTGATTAACACTTTTTCGTTTCATCATTATAACAGAGGTCAGTCACTGATTTTTGACGTTTTGACTTTAGATATCTCCAGTAAAATTTCTCTGCAATTCTATGTTTTTTTTGGCGACAAAAAGCATGTGTCAGTCACTGGTCCCTGTGTCGACCACTGGTTCCACTATTAGAATAACACAAAAAATACGTTTATTTTTGTAAAAAATTCAATACCGTAGTTCATAAAAATTGAATAAAAAATATTTAATAAATAATAAATAAACTTTCGAACCCGGGACCTCAGAGATGGTGACACCATGAAAACCGGTGTACAAACCACTCGACCAAGGAGGTCGTCTATAAGTATAATAATTTATAGTTACTACGAGTTCAACCACGCCATCTATGTAAATAGCTTCTTTTTTTTTGGACAGTAAGAGATAAGATAGCTGTTCCTCAGTAGTTGAGGATACCAGGTGATAGACCTGTGTCGATTGCGATTGATTGAATCGTTTTAATTCGATCGCAACCTGTGAACGATTCATCGAATCGCGGATCTTTAAAAGATTCGATTATAATTGACCCGGTAACAAAACAAACCAAATTGCACTTTAGTCCCATATTATAACCGTAATTAATTGCTTGCTTCACTTGCTTGTACAAATGATCGAGTCGTGCAATACAAACTAATTCGAACTTTATTTTCATATCGTTGCCGTAACTACTTAATATTGCTTGCTTATACAAATTGATCGAGTCGTGATTCAATAACGATATGAGACGTAACAAACAAAATGCTCTATCTCTTTCGTTTACTTACATTTCAAACCACGTTCGTTCGCATCTCTTTGTCGATCGTCGGTCGTGATTTTGAGATCAAATCAAATTATTCGATTAATCGCGATCGACACAGGTCTAGTACAGACGCCTGCACATCAAACCTATCCAAAACTGTCAAATTTCTCAATACATTTTCAACCTTATAAATTGGGCATAGAGTCCAAAGTTTATTGAGGATATTTGATAGTTTGTGGTACGTGGATGTGCAGGCGTGTGTAAACAAACAAAACAAACGAACTGTGACCCAAATGATCGAGAAGCTCGAATCATTTAAACCCGATCACTATACGAGTGGGTCATGATCGACCCAGGTTACGACAAATGATCGATTGACACAGGTCTACCAGGTGAAGAACGCTTCCACCTTCAGCCTTAACATCAATTTGATGAAGGCCAAGCGAATACCCATAAGGAATTAAGCTCACATTTTGGAGAAAGAATAAGTTTAGTTACTACAACCACAAGTTAAAATGGAATATTGTGTTGTTTCGCATTAAACTGCTCAAGAATAGCTAATCGCTTAAAAAACTTTGTTTCGAACTATTCCAAAGTGATTTCGGACAGCAGCGTTGCCCTTGACGTGGGTCAAAATGGTCATAACTCTAAATTTGACTGACATTTCTGACCTACGAAACTTTGTGTTTAGTTTAATATTGATAAATCACTGCGTTCGAACGGCACGAGCGCAACCGATTAGGTTACGAAGTTCTGAAAGTCGTTGTGTTCTGATATCACTAAGAGCTATTTTACATTTCGGCGTGTTATACAAACTTTAAAGCTCGAATTCCTTTTAACTGAGTTAGCTGATTTTGATGAACATTTCTTTGATTAAAGGATATAATACATAGATGTTGACAGTTAATAGGAAATATTGCAAAAAAACTTGTAATTTGAATGCGATATGAAACTTTCCTTAGTGGACTTTAAAATCGTGAAAACTCAGCTATACAAACGTTTTCTTTTTTATATTTTCAATTTAATGTCCACACCTCTGCATTTCCCTAAAGCTTAAAAGTTTGCGTACAACTAAGTATAAAATAACCAATAACATAAACATAGCTTGCCTAATTCTTAACTGATCTTTAATATTTGTAAAATATTTAATCGACGACATTCAATAAGGCTGTTCAACTTACAAAATAAAAGTAGATAGTGTTGATTAATTTTGGCGGGCTGGACGGAACTACAATAGCCTTACCCGCAGTCCATAACATATCGTGTCAGATGCGCTACGCACCTGAATAGGTAGCCAAAGTAACATTAAGAAAACGATAGCGAAGTTCGAAAAGAATAAAATGTATGGGATTGACATAAGATTGACCACGTGATTTAGCGCGACTTATGTCGGTCCCATACATTTTATTCTTTTCGAATTTCGCTATCGTTTTCTTAATGTTACTTTGGCTAAGCCTACTGATCATGTATGTCATGGGGAGCGGGTTCGAAACCCACTCGTAAAATTTTCCTAACATTTTTGAAGTTAAAACTTCTTTAGCGGCGTTGTACACTTTTTTTGTAATGAGTAAAAAATTTTAAATTCGCGTCAGGACACGTGACCTGATCGAAAAGTCGTAAGACGGATGGAGAGTAGACAGTCGGCGCGGCGTAGGAGAGGAAGTATCCCCCTCTCTTTCTACGGCGCGGCGAAAATGTATGCCTGCTGTTTCGTTTAGGCAGCGCAGGGCGCTTGCGCGAAAAATTGTCATGTTTATGTACGATAGCGCAATAAATAAATATTGTATTCTACCACATAAATGATAGTACTTTTATACTGATAATTGAAGCAATTCGTGCAAAATTATTCCTTAACCATTCCAAAATATCAAAAATGCACAACGTTAATATTCAAGTTTTCACTTCTGTCGGCACTCCCGGAGTGCAACCCGTCGTTTTTTTTTCAATTAAGGAAGGTTTATTAAAATCTGCTTAAAAATATGATTAAGAAGTTAATTACTAAGCAAATTATTTATTTATTTAAATGCTCAGTGTCGTGCAATTATTTATTTATTTATTATATTAAGCTGTCATGTACACAATATTAAGGTCTTACATGAGGTGTATTACTTAGAGCGGCTTATGTCCACAAATGGACTGGACTAATGTATGATGCTGATGATAATGATGATGACTGGCTTAATGGTTGGAGAAGAGCCTCAATTTTTTTAAAGTATGCCGAAAAGGATCTCTTCGAAATACAAATATACTTTTGCTAGTATTTTCAAACCTATTTCGTTTTTCCATTGACATTTTTCATACTTAATTATCTTTCGTCTAGCCTATGACTATTATAAAGAGATTGATCATTAGTATCTTTTATCTTTCGTCTCTTTCATTATCAATTTAGTTGTGAAATGAATTAATGTTAAAATTGATATAAAAAGGGCATTTTATATCCAATTTGTTTTAATGAACACAACACTAAGGTGGATTGACAACGTTATGAAGGTTATTTTTTGAATTAAATGAACAAAAAAAAAACAACGTGTTGTACTTGTTGAATTTATTAATATAACCTTTTTTCTAAAAAACGATACAAATGTTTGAATCACAAAATAATATTCTAAGCGAGACGCTCTAAAAATATTTGCGAAGTATATTAAAATTATGTAAATGAATTCGAGTTTTCCGAAGACTTTCGCTTTGTTTAATCTATAAATAAGAGGTTGTTCTAAAAATATGGCTACTTCTCTTATGCCTTATGAATAAAAGAAAATATTGTTTGTTTTTTTATGTTACCACGGTAAAAACAAAGTAAATCTGTTTTTTATTCCTTAAAAATTTTGTTAGTATAATTAGTTAGTAGTAGGAATAGTTAAGATCGGATTAAATGGAGAGATCACGAGGATACCCAAGAATGGATGAGAGTCAAGCTCACGTCGCTGGGTACATAAGGATTTCTTATTTTGATTCTGTGAGGGTTCGGATTGGATCGGGTTTAAGATTAGATGGTGGTAGCTAGCCGGACTTGAAATAAGCCCTACTCTTCGTTAGGTGTTCGTTTTACCTTTAATGAAAACAGAAGCCTCCGCTTCTATCTCGGGGTATCCTTCCACGCTGGCTTTGCAGAGGTACCGGCCAGCTGTGTGGGTATCCACGTTCAGAGTGAGGTTACGGGTACGACCGACGCGCTGAAAAAAAAGAAAAATTTCAAAAAAGGTTCTATACATTTATTTAGTACCTCGGTGGCCGAGTGACCAGGCTTGACCTGATATTCTAAGATCCTGATTCCTAGATCGGGTAAGACAAAGCATGTTTTGAGATTGATGTACATACCAGATATGCATATTATGCAGAACTTCTATTTTTATCAATACTAATATTATAAAGAGGAAAGCTTTGTATTTTTGTATGTTTGCACCGAATACACTCAAAATCTACTGGACCGATTAAAAAAATTATTTCACCATTAGAATGCTACATTAGCGCTGAGTAACATAGGCTATATTAAAAAAGAAATGTCCACCCGAGCGAAGCCGGGACGGGCCGCTAGTGTCTATACACGAAGACTTTTTATCGGTGATCAGGACCTACTTACTGATTTCGACTAATTAAATGATGGCCACTGTGTAATGTTTTATTTTTATAAATTTAATTTTGTATTTTTAATTAGGTAATCAAAATTACAAAATTAATTAGAATGTGTGGTCTTCCTACATTTTTATTAAGTGAAGATTAATAGTAGATTGTACAACAAGAGCATAAAACGAGCCATTTTACCCGAGTCGTGCATATAGTGGATAGTCACGTCGAGGGTAAAATGGGTTTTATACTCGAGTTTTACACTCTGCTTTTCACTTCGATTGCAAGGAAATAAAACAAACCGCAACACAACAAAAGCTACCTAGTTTCTAGTTTTGTTTGACGAATAATAAAATTAGCTTCCCGCCACACAATTATTTTTTTTTTTTTCTTAATTTTCAACTATGTGACGTTTGACTATGGTCTGTTTGAGCCGTAATGCCAAGTTGTTATAAATATTTGCGTTATATTTTTTTACGTAAACGGATGCCCGTATTAATCGTATATTTGTATTAAGATAGTAATACATAATTATGTCGTAATTATTTTTACAGCCACATACACAATTAAATACACCTTCATTTAATGAAGGTGTATTTAATTGTGTATGTGGCTGTAAGGCCTAATTGCCTTAGTCTTAAAAGAAGAAATTACTTTATGCACAAGAGCATAAAAACACATTTTATGCCGCCTTCTCTCGACATAAAGAACAACTTTACGAGCATGAGAAGTGAAAAGTGATTTTTTTTACGTTGTCTGCCATTTGACAGTTGACTACCTACTAATAACATCAAAAACTTTAAATCTTCAATAAGGTTTGTTATCATCGTTGTACCTTTTTTTTAAAGATTGCTGATTGCCTCAAACGGCATTTTCAGCGTCACCGGGCTTTATCGCTGTACCAGTACTTATGAAGAGGTTTTATAGGTATGTAACAAGGAGGAGTAGGATGACCATGATTTTAATATTACTTCCCAGACAAAAAATAAAAATGGAACGCTGACATGTAAGTTTTATTATTATTGCAATGGCCATCATTTACTCAGTCGGAATCAGTAGGTCCTGATCACCGGTAAAAAGTCTTCGTGTATATAAAGAAAGATTAGAAATGTACCGTCTCAGAATGACAATGCCCCTCATTGAAATAATCGCAAAGATGAATGTGTATAAAATGATATGCGAAGGGAGTGTCTGATAACATTACAGCTGGCTAGACAGTTGCGTCACAACATAAGGAGACTGTAGAAGGCAGGCTTCACACAAACGCGTTCGAGTAACGCACACATAGACAACCTCTCACGGACACGGAATCTCGCAACTGCTGCGCTCGGACTGTTCCAAGGAGTGTCACTCTGCAGTTTTTTCTCTGATCCGAACCCTTCGGAGAATCTAGTAGGGCACCGGGAAACGCTCCAGTGCAGGGATGGGCAAACTACGGCCCGTGGGCCATCTCCGGCCTGCGACCATCATACAATAATTCAAGTGTGTGTTTCATAAAATGTACCTGCCTACCTATCAATATTTTAAGTTTCATAAAATAATATTTATTTATTGAAAAAATACAGCAAAAAGTTCAATAGCCTGGCTTGCAATACATTTTGTTAGTAAATATTGTCACGCGAATGAAAAAGTTTGCCCATCCCTTTAGAAAACCTCCTTTAAGGTTCTCGCAACCCCCAAATAAGCCCGGTGAAGCTGAAAATGCCGGTTAATGCAATCAGCAATCTCTCTCCAAAAAAAAATCTGCAGTTTAGGTTTAGGTACGTTTGGCTGGCGCACCTCCCGGGCAGGCATATGGCAGTAGCACAGACCATGTCGCGCATCGTCGCGCGTAAAACGAACGATTATTTCTGTGATTTTTGTTTACCGAACAATGACTATTAAACGATCTTATAATCCGTATAAAAGATACTGTTGCGTTTACGGGTGTCTAAATAAAAGAAAAAAACAATGAATCGAAATTTAACTTAAATACATCCATAAGTGACCCTGCGCTCCTGACGTCAAATCGATATCGAGTCCGCGTTGCCTAACGGAATATGAACGTTCGGGTCACACGATAAGTTTCAATTTCGCGTGAAAGCTCGAGCGCAGTATTTATTAAGCTTACCTTCTTTCTGGTTCCTTTTTATTTTGTGGCTGTGTCTGAATACACTATGCGAAAATTTGGAGATCACATACAAGTCATAATGTGTTTACATTAGATGTTTATAATACGAACAGAATATCTATAATAATATTATAAAGAGGAAAGCTTTCTATTTTTGTATGTATGTTTGTAACGAATAAACTCATAAACTACTGGACCGATTTCAAAAATTTGTACACCATTAGATTGCTAAATTAGCGCTGAGTAACATAGGCTATATTAAAAAAAGAGTCCACCCAGGCGAAGCAGGGACGGGCCGCTAGTATTAAATATTTTGATTTGCTGTTTAAATAGATAAGTTAGTCGTTTTCTTTTTTTTTAAACTTTATTTATTTTATTTATTTTAAAACTTTTGCAACATATATTACATGGCGGACTTAATGCCTGAGGCATTCTCTACCAGTCAACCATAGGGTGGTGCAGAAATAACAAGGTAGGTGCAATTGGGTGAAGACAACAATTTAGAAATAAAAATAATATATTATAAAACGCACAGTATATACCTACATATATACAATTTATATAAATATACTTATATACACTATTATTACATAAACTACTTTTACAAATATAAAACAAAAATAAACATAAATAAACATAAACATATAATACATAATTTATAAATTACGTTATAAATTATGTATTATATGTATGTAAGGACGTTACTGAGATGATTCTGCCAAGGTTTTATCAAAATAGAGCATACGGACTTTCTTTTTAAAGGCGTCACGACTAGTAGCCATCCTGATTTCAAGAGGTAGCGCATTCCACAGCAGAATGGACTGAATATGGAAGGACGAGTGTACAACGCCAGATGTATGGGAAGGACAGAGAAGGAGAAGATTATTAGTAGATCGGAGATTCCTACTATGAGAGGAGCAAAGGTATTGAAAATGAGGAGTGAGATAAGAGGGAGCATTTGGAGAATTAAGCAGTGAAAAAAGTGTCGTCAGGGCTCGTACACGCCTCCGCTGGCGAATGGGCAGCCATTTTAGCTCGGCTCTATATTGCGAGATGTGGTCATATTTTTTGAGGTTATAGATGAACCGTATAGTATTGTTGAGCAATCTATCGAGTTTGTCTAACAAGTCAGCATTAAGATCGAAATAACACACGTCACTATAGTCGATCATGGGAAATATTAAAGTTTGCGCAAGCATAACCTTTGTCTTAAATGGTAAAAAGTTCCTCAGGCGATTCAAGGAGCGCAAGGTCCAGGTCACCTTCCGGCCAACATTAGCGACCTGAGAGTACCAACTGAGCGTAGAATCGAGATGCAGGCCAAGATTTTTGACATTCGGGCTAAATGGTATGACCGTTCCGTCGTACACAATTGGCTCAAGAGAGCTAATTCCCACTCTACCCATCAATCGCAAGCTGCCAACGAGTATCGACTGACACTTTGAGGGATTTACGGCCACACCAAATCTACGAGACCAGTCGTTAACCACTTCCAAATCCCGATTCAACAAACTTTCGTTTGTTTTTATATTTAAAAACATACAATTGTAATTAGTAGTAATATTCTATATACTATCCCACTGCTGAGCATAGGCCTCCATCATTTAAATCAAGTAATCAATCTTCGCTACAATCGATGGGTGTTGACTTAATCACCGCGGGTTGGTGATCACAAACCCGGGCTATGCATGCGTCAAAAAATACGAAACACAATTTCTTAACCAGGAAATTGTAATTAGATAAAAAAGTCTACGTCGTTTTAGCATTGTACATATTATTATTTGGTTAGGAGAAGAAATTTTCGCCCTTTCTTACTAGGCCATTTCTTGTTTGCCATAAATAATTGAGACTTGAATCGAGAATGTTTCGGAAGGCACAATAAGCCGTTGGTCCGCTTTGTGACCAGGTGGCTGTCACGCCGGCGAGTTGGGTGGCTAAGTCGGTAAATACAGGGAAAATTGTCAAAGGACACAAGGTTTGAATAGAGGAATTTTATACTCGTAGAAAAATATGACGATAATGATTACATCTCATCATCATCATCATCATCAGCTCATTTTATGTCCCCACTGCTGGGGCCTTCCTTAAGGATAGGGAGAACGGGCCGTAAACAACCACACGCGCTCAGTGCGGATTGGTACCTAAGTTGTTAACGACTGCAAATTCAGCCGGGTTCAATGGCTTTACGTGCCTTCCGAAGCACGGAATATGATTACATTTATATTAATTTTTTTTTATTTATTTATTTTAACAAATTATACAGTTTTTACTAAAAATTAAAATAAAAAAAAAAAAAATCTTAAATTTTAAAATTAATTGCCACATGTAAGACGGAGCTTCACTTGAGAATGGCTCGACCGATTTGGCTGATTTATTTTTTGATGTGATTTGATGTAACTGTAAAGACAAATAAATAAATAAAAAGGTTTTCGAGCTGGTTAAACCATCACGGGATACGGGTGATCACTGAAGCGGGCGAAGTCGCGAGCAGGCCGGCTAGTAGGTCCATAAAAGTTGTTTCATATACATACTCATTAGTTAACAATCGTATGGATTAAGTACATGATTATAGATAGAGCAGCAATCATACAAATATATATTTCGGCGGGCTAGTTAGAACCACGATAGCTCAATTGGGAGAGCACTTGACCCGGTATGTCAAAAGGGTGCGGGTTCAAATCCTGCTCGTGGAAATTTTTTATAAACATTTGTATTTTTGTAATTTGTTCGCAACAAAATTTGCGTTAAAAATTATATTAACATTTTTTAAATATATATTTATTTATAATTAAGGCAAATTATATGAACGCCAAAAAAGTTAAGCATCAATATTTTTTAAGACCTACGTTTTAGGTTTGTTAATGTGCGACATGTGGCAGTACCTACTCTCTCATATACAAATGAAATACATTTCACTTGCAAAATATAACTGTAAAACGTCATTTTCCAAAAAACATAAGAGCCCATGCTATTCCCAAATAAAGATCATTTCGTGTGAAACAAAACACAAACGATTCATTTAAATTTTGTGTTCCAAATTTAAATTGTTTTAGAATGCTACTGTTCAAAAATACTAATCTACACGAGGCCATTTAATGACGTCACATTTGAATCGCAGTCCGAAACACTAGCGAAAGTTCCAAATCATACCTCTGACCTATCGCGTTTGTTCCAAAAGTTATATGTTCGCTAAAATTTTCCAGATGATCATTTAGCTTTAACGGTTCAAACTTTTACCATTTGATATGAAAAGAAAAGTTTTGCGGTGCGCACACATTTTGAATGTACTAAATTATAGTGAGCATTTAGTTTAACTTTTGAGCCCATTAAGCCTCACTGCAGTGGAGTTTAAAACCGTTACTCGCACTCCGATTTTAAAACTAAATTCGGTCACGATTCAATGAATATTTAAAGTTGTTCATTTCAAACAAGTAGGTAATGAGGTTTTCGACGATCGTGAAAATAAAGCTACTTTAGGCGCGGTAACTCACAGTCAAAGTCCACTTATTTACGTCAAAGCTATAACAAATTTAATCCATCCAATCCAATTACTAATTAACTAAAATTTAGTTTGAACTTAACTACAAAATGTAAAACCAGTTCGGATTTTGACAAAGCTTTCGACCGTGTAGAACCGGCGTGAAACTCAGCCTGGAAAGTACTAATATCAACCATCATCCATCAGCCTATACTGCCGTCATAATTAAAAAAGGCACATCTAACATTTTTCAAATCAGGAGAAGAAGGGGTTTGAAAAGATAGGCCTTTTTCTCCTGATTCCAAATATGTATCTAACTCAAATTTAAAAAAAATGTTAGTTGTGCCCTTTCCTTATGACGGCAGAATATTAGTCCACTGCTGGACATAGGCCTCTCCAAGTGCACGCCACCGAGCACGAACCGCGGCTACTCTCATCCAGGTCTCGCCAGCCACCTTGCGAAGATCACTCCACCAAGTCTATAGGTGTGTGACATTAATTATCAACATCTTATACCTTTTAATAATAAATTAAGCTTAAAATGTCAGTAGGCCTACCCCTTTCTACATTTAAATCGATTCAAAAGTACCTAATGCCTCCTTACAAATACAATTATATACACCCACTTTGATACGTAAGTATGATGTAATTTCACGTACATAAATACACACCACGCTCTGGCTCGGCCTTTGAAGTCGGTAATACAATTAAATTCTGAGACAATGACAAAAGTTGACTACAGAACAAAACACGAAACGAAAATGGAAGTACAAATGTACATTAAAATAATCTGATTTAATTTTCCCTTAATTTACAAAGATTAGGGCGCCCCGCAGACTTGAGACATGTCGCGTTTTGGGAGACAGCGAAACGTTATGCGTGTACACTGTGTAGGTACGCGTTAATTTGACATAATATTTATTTTTTCACAAGGAGATCACGCTAGTAGCTGGAAAAATACGGAAAGAAAACTTTTCGAAATTATAGCTTTAGCTCATTTGCTCACATTTCCTATTGGGTGTTGCTAGGCGACAACAAAATACTTAATAAAAACGTCGGTAGAAAAGGAAAACTGCCGCCAAAAGGTTATTCGTGGGAATTGAATTTTGGTGCTTATGAAGTTTTCTTTAATACCGACCATAACATTATATTATGTATAAAATTTAAATTTTTTCTTACACATAATATTTTTACTTTTATAGTTTAATTTAGTTTATTGTGTAGTTTATAGTTTAATATGCCCGAAACCTAAGCATAAAGTAAGGCTTTTAGGCACCAAGTTTGAATCGACAATCCGTGCAGTAATACTCTACAACTCTACAAGATTTAATGACACAGCACAGGGTTCCTTAATTTGTAAATAAACGCGATTAGATCTGCATGATGAGTTTCTTTTTGAATATATATCACGAGGCTTTTACAAATTGAAGTTAATATTACTCAATCGAATAGTTCAGAAAACTCACAAAACACAGTGATAAACGAAACGTAAGTAACAAAAATACTATTTAAAACAAACGCCACATTCCGTAACACATAACAAAAGATAAAGAACTCTAAATCGATGAGCTACGAGATAAATTTCAGTGTACGAAAACAATGGGCATGAGGCAAGGGAATAATGTCGAGATCTACGAGTTCTGTTAACCCCAAGGGAAAAGGGAGTAAGCACCGTAAGTATGTAGCTATCTACTGGCTTGGCACGAAATACTATTGACATCCTATCGCAAAACCCCTAAGAAAAATCGTGTAATTCAATAAGGAAATGGGTACAAGTACAGCGGCGTTAGTTGAAAGTACACTGTGCCAGTACGCACTCACACTGCATTAGCGCAGTATACTTTCAAGAGCGAAAATAAAGTACATGTGTTGAACATATACTCGAGTTATGCGCGATACTCGAGTATAGTTTCTGCCTCATCTGGTAATAAAAGGTTCAAAAACTATACTAGGCTAGTGCGCATTAGCAAAATCAATTTGACTTATATGGCACGTGTCGAATGAAAGGTTTAGTTGCAATATGTTAAAAGCGCATAATGAAACGGGCCACGATATACCTACAGTTAGAGCTATATTACTCCTAGAGATCAAGGTGAGGTAAGAAATTTAAGACTTCCGCAACTGATGAGTGCAATCAGGATCGTAATGCATACTCGAGTATTGCTCAGCTTTGCGCGCTAGCATAGTATACTTTGAAATTACGCCGTACAGCGCCAAAAACATGCGTCATTTCATACAATTTGAAACTTTAACATAAAAACCATTATGCAAAACAAACATTGTTAAAAGTTAAGAATCATATAAAAGGATTTATGTGTGGAAACCCTAAAGTCCACATTCACTTAGAAAGCAGGTAGGTTAGGTACACAAAGAAGACGCCTACGTAAATAATAAACACATCAAAAGGGGCTTTTTATGAATAGTAAGTTTTGACAGCCCCAGCCAAAGACAAAGAAAATACATGTGCGACACACACTAAAGTTTCCATAAAAGAGTTATGGACTTAGAAAGAACAATAATGCCGGTCGTAAAGGCGATCTTGATAACACTCCTTGTTGTTATGAATTTGATTATAGTGTAAGGAATTGTGTAGGAAGACTTGTTGGCGACGGAACAATTCTTTCTTTTTTTCAATTCACCGAACATTCCATGGAAGCTAATGCGAAGTTGGCATTTTATAAGACACGAACTCCTAAGTATAATCTGGGCGTGTTTCTTTTAACGATTGAGCAATCGTAATTATGGTTTTCCCCTTTAATTTTTTCAAGTTCAATAGAATCAGATTGTATGTGTTACAATTTGACTAACTTGATCTATGCTTTAAGGCCGAAGATAGAATCGCACCAACGAATCTCATCCATGGAACTGGCTACCTATTCGATTAACTACTAAAATGAAATTAAGTCTTTAAAACGCCTTGGTTCCGGTTTTAGAAGTTCCTCGTCCCCGTGGGGTTCCATATTGTTAATCTTCAATTAATTTATGTTTAGTTGGTGGACATAATATTTTAAATCCGCATGACTAGCTGTCGCTGTTTAAACTAAATATGGTAGGTATTAAACTCTTCTGTACACACAAAATGACTTAAATAGTGCTGTGTCATCAATTGCAATTGAAAATTCGTATTGAAAATAAAATATTTAAAAAGCAATAAAGTCCGTTTTTATACAGATTTACTTTGAGAAATTCAAGACACACCTTAAGGAAGCAGTTTTGAAAAAGGGCTATTACAATGTAAATGATTATTACTCATCATAAGAATGCATGGAACTGACATTCCTCCAATTCCCGCACACTGTATAGTTATACCTATAGGTATAAAGCGTCATTCTATAGTTTAGAATTAGTAAATACATAGTGCCCAAGTACGTTTTTTTAGAATAAAGTGTAATGTTAAATAAATGTATAGAGGCAAGCATTATTAGTAATTCCGGGCTCTTGAAAATTTTTAATTGTAAATATTGTATGATTTGGTAACGCCATACTTTTTTTATTGTAAATGTCTCTACTTCTATTAAAGCTGTGGAGTTTCTTGCGCCTATTCTTCTCCACAGCTAAAAAATAGACGTTCTGAATGGGTACTTAGGTAAAAAAATTATGGACGATCTAAAATCACTTTTCGTAAGTTTATTTGAATAAAAAAATTTACTTCTTTGCTTTTTTTTTTGAAGTTGTGATCACTTACCCGCATATTTTGGCAAGCGTGGAGAATTACACCAATACACATCAATTGTAGCGATGATTCGATTTCAATAATGGAGATTATTGGAAATGTTTGTCCAGTAGTGATACGTTATTGGATTGGATTTCTTTGCCTAGCACCGGTACATTTATAAGCTGCTGATGGAAAATCGAAATGGAGGAGCTCGGTCTGCGAGTAGCCAAAAAGGCTGGGCATCAGATGGGTGAAAAATTTATCATCTTGAACTTCTCTGTGCTTCGGAAGGCACGTAAAGCCATCAAGCTCGGCTGCATTAGCTTTCGTTAACAACCATCAATCCGCACTGGGCCCGCGTGGTGGTTTATGACCCGTTCTTCCTATCCACTCATAAGGAAGGCTCGTGCTGAAGTGGGGACATAAAATGATCTGGTGATGACGATGATGATAGGAAATGGAATACTCACAATAGTCTGGTCCTCTTCGTGGTGCAGCCATCTTATTTCTGGCACGGGGTATCCTTCGACGTCACAGCTGAGCGTGATCGGTGTGCCTATTTCAGCTTCCACGTCTTTTGGTCGGTTTCTGAATGTTGGCGCATCTAAAGGAAAAGACAAATGGTTAATATAATTGTTATACGTTCAGAAACAGTAAGAATCGTTTGTGGTCTACCTTGGTCATGTATGTAACTGAATGGTTAACCAAAAATTGTTCTTGATTTTTCTACGGGTTTTGGAATACACGATAAGTCAGCCGTGGTCACGAGAACTTTTTGGGACGTGAACGGGTAGTCTTAAAATTGATCCTTATGATGTTATCACCAGGTTTTTTTTTATTAGGTATTAAATTCTACGAGGTGGACTGACGATTTGGTGAAGGGCACGGGAAGCCGCTTTGGATGCGAGCAGCACAAAACCGGTCGTTGTGGATATACTTGGGGAGGCCTTTGTCCAGCAGTGGACGTCTTTTGGCTGAGATTCTACGAAAAATGTTCACGTCAAAAAATGTTATATAAAATAAATGCGGTAGATAAAGCACTTTCTTTCGATTTAAATGATGTCGATTCAACATGTTAAAATACCTACTATTTTACTAAGTAAACAGTAATAAGATATCAGCATCTATTTAGGGGGATCAAATGTTTATTCAGTACTACAGCGGAAATTAATAACAGTATCAATAACATGATTCGTATAGAACTAGTATCTCTAATAATTTCTTGAGTACACAGTAACTGTTCTGTACACATAAATATAGAATTTACTATATAGATATATAATAATAGTTTTGTTTATCTACCACTGAGCTGCCGTAAATAATTTTCCTTAGGAAAAAAAACTATTATTTTGTAATATAATTTTATTTATTTTATGATTCTAAAACCACTTTTAATAACTCTATATCTTACTAATACGGCATAACAAACGTTATATGATGAAGGCATCACCAAAACAGTGATAAGGTTCTTACCAATTAAGGGATTGGTAAGTACCTTATCACTGTTTTGGTCACCCATCTTCCTTGAAAGAAGGAGAAGTTCGATGGCCTTTTTAAACGAACTCAATCTGCGATCTGCTAAAGTGAAGCAATTTTCGCCAAGGCCGGTCATTGCATTGGTAACCGAAATGTATCATCTAGAGCTTGTCGCTAGCTCGCTCAGCCACCAAGCCCGCGTGTTGGTTCATGGCAGTAGGGACGTAAAAACGATCAAGTGAAGATAAAGCTTATACAGAACCTATACAGCTATAAGGCTGTATAATAGCTTATACCACTAACAGGCAACATCTTTGCGGTTAACTTACATGTAACCTCCAACGTTTCAGACTCCTCACTCTTCCCTACGTCATTGTACACCTCGCATTTCACAATGGCATCGTTGTATTTCCTTGATATATTGTAGATTTTCTGTGAACAAAGAAAATTCAGCTTTGTACATTTGCTTGCGGCCAGCGAAATTACATTGTGTACGGAAGTCGTTCCCTTTTGTATATGTTGTATGTTTAAAAGTTTGTAAATGTACACAGTTATAACGACTATGAATTTCAAGAACTACGTTCTACAGTGATATAAAAAACTACTAGTATAGTTATATTTTAACGATTTTTAAATACATACTGATTATGATGTCATTATTTAACCGCCTCTATGGCTAGTCTAGTCTAGTGAAGTGGTTAGGACCACCGGTTTTGACCCAGAGGTCCCAGGTTTGTTGGTGGTAGGGCTTGTTTGTCCGCCTAGCTAACTACCACCATCTTATCTAAATATTTCGCCATAACATAAATGTTTGTAGCATTGTTGTATTGTACTAGAGATAAGATAGCCAGTGCCTCAGTAGTTAAGGATTCCAGGTAAAGTACGCTTCCATCTTCGGCCGTATTATCACTTAACATAAGGATAGATGAAAGTTAAGTGCTTACCCGTAAGACAATAAAAAAAATTGAGAGACATGGGGAGACTTTGCCTACCTGCAGGACGATATGGGTTGAATTTAAAATAAAGATACACACCTAAAATATCGAAAATATTATATGGGCCTCAAAACCACGACAATGCAATAGTAACACGCAAACCGCCTGGAAATATTACAGTGAAGTTCAGACTTTGGACAAAGCCATCTAGTGATACGAATGTGGAACTAATTAGGATTACTTTTATTTTACTAACAGTATTTTTTTTATTTTTTTTATTTATTAAATCACCAACGTTTGTTTACACTAATACTTTAAAATAAGCATATACAATTGCAACATTATCTGAGTGTAACAAACATTTATAGGTAAATACAACCTGTTAGAGAACTTACAAAATATGGATAACTATAATGAAAAACAATAAAAGTCTAAAAACAATAACAAAAAACTATTTTTGAGGTGTAATCATAAATAAAATGTAACTAATTAATTTGAGGTTATTACAATAGAACGAATCCTGTTAGGTAAGTCAGCGTGAATATCCATTTGATTTCTATGTTCATTCACCAGCTTGCACAGTCTTGGGATGGAGAAATTTGAGCCAAATAAAGTTTTTTGAAAGGGTGGAGACAGATGAGTTACTTTATTTCGGGGATATCTCACTGGGACACGCTTATTAAATGTATTTAGTAGTTTATGGCCCGATCTTCCCATGTCCTATTGTTTAAGTAAGAAGACCAGTAGTAGCACTTTTATAGGCTGATGGTAATAATGATAATGATGATGACATTATATATCATTATCATCAGCTCATTTTATGGATGGATAGGGAGAAGGGCTATAAACCACCATATATTATGTATACATGTAATTCAGAAACATTTTGAAATTGGTAAATTTGAATCGAATTATATATGTTAAGGTGTCTAATTAGTAACATAAAATCGAATTTACATAACACATAGCGTCTACACATCAGTATAAAGCTAATCAATTGTGTCAATTAGTTGATTCGAAACTGATGCTTTGATGTCGTGTCTGGTAGACCTTGGTGCTTGTTCATTCATTTAGCGAAACATCTCAATTCAGATAATAGATACGAAATAGTAAGACTATTTAATTAAATCTCTATCAACATTTTACAATAAACTTATTAACATAAAAAAACACTCTTAAACAACTATTTAGTTGTATAAGAATCATTATAAATCTATATAAGTAAAAATCAATTGCTTTTCGTTAGTCTTGTTAAAACTCAAAAACGGCATGACCGATTTGAATAAATTTTATTTTGTTTTGTTCGCTCTAAACTCGCTGAGGAGCTCGATGACGTACTGGTTAACGCGCCCGGTCTGCGAGTGCTGAGGTTAAGTAACTTTTGCAAAAGACCGGTCATCGGATGGATGACCAAAAATTTATCATCTCGAGCTCCTCCGTGCTTCGGAACGCACGTAAAGCCGTTGGTCCCGGGTGCATTAGCAGACGTTAACAACCACCAATCCGCACTGGGCCCGCGTGGTGGTTTATGGCCCGTTCTCCCTATCCATCCATAGGGAAGCCTCGTGCCCCAGTAGTGGGGACATAAAAATGAGCTGATGATGTTCTCTCTAATACAAGAAAACTAAATAAACAGCTAAGAAATCGAAAAATTAAAAATTGGTAATTTTGAATGGGAAAGGTCATTTGGATTACTCTCAATAGATGGCGTTCGTGGCGCATATATTAAAACTTAGACAGTACAACGTCAGCTGTCGGGTCAACTACATAGTATCTTATAGAAATTGACTAAGGTAGCCATGATGAGCACGTGCAACAATATATCATACGCGCGTTTCCTGCTCTAAAGCTTAAGTTCTTATAATTGTATACCCTGTAGTTACACTGGTGCCTTCAAAACCAGAACACAGCAACGCATTACCATTGTACAACTCATGTATACTTATGGAGAGCAATAAATGATTGAATTGAATTGAATTGAATGGTTGTTTGGCGACACAAATAGGTCATCTTCTTTTCAGAATTACTTTTTTACGCCTATTGCTATTTTGAAACGTCCACATTCGTATTTTCATGGTCTGGTTTTGACATTTGGACTATCAATTGGTAAAATGTCAGAAACACTCCACTTGATTGTGGTCGTTTCAAAATAATATAATTGAGACTCAGGTATTAAAGCAGTTGAATGAACCTCAAATAGGTATATTTGTTTATTTGTTTATTTAGTTGACAACCTCCTTGGTCGAGTGGTTTGTACACCGGTTTTCATGGTATCGCCATCTCTGAGGTCCCGGGTTCGATCCCCGGTCGGGTCAATTTAGAAATTATGGTTTTTCTAAATTGTCTCGGGTCTGGGTGTTTTCTATGTATAAGTATGTATTTTAAGTATGTTTATCCGTTGTCTAGTAACCATATAACGAGTTTCATAACGAAGCTTCTCTTGGGCTAGATAATTGGTGTGAGTGTAGGAAAATTTATTTATTTATTTATTTATCTATTATTTACATGCAAACTTGTATCACTCTTATACATACATAGGTTCTATAAGTGATTTATTCGTATTCCGACAACGAACTAAGCCTCATATTCTCAACTCCTGATTAATAATCATTCACTCACCAATTCTGTTGTGTTTCCCACTATTAGTTCATCGTTCATAAACCACTTGAACGTCAGGTTCGATGGGTTTGCGTCAGCTTTACAGGCTGGAACAAATATAGTCTTGTTTAAAACTTATATAGGTACATAAAAAACTTTTTTTGTTAAATAACCCGAAGTCCCCGGGTTCAATTCCCAGGTCGGGCCCAGTATGTTTTTGATTTTGCAACGCATATCTCAAATTGCTGAAGATAAACAACTTTCGCAGAGGCTGGTCATCAGATGGGTGACCAAAAATTAATCGTTACGAGCTCCTCCGTGCTACGACACGTAAAGCCGTTGGT
Source organism: Eudonia lacustrata (assembly GCA_947562085.1). Taxonomy (NCBI): domain Eukaryota; kingdom Metazoa; phylum Arthropoda; class Insecta; order Lepidoptera; family Crambidae; genus Eudonia; species Eudonia lacustrata. The sequence continues at coordinate 8,841,535 of OX387332.1, forward strand.
CTCGGCGGCTTTTGCTGTCGTTAACAACCACCAATCTGCACTGGTCCCGCGTGGTGGTTTATGGCCCGTCTTGCTGTGGCGTTTCCACCCATAGGGAAGGATGGGTCCCAGGTCCCAGGTCCCAGCAGTGGGGACATAAATTGAGCTAGTGAAAAATAATTGTTGCTGAACTCTTGCGATCATCGGCATCAACCTCATAAAACTATAATAATAAACTCTTTACAATGGGTATAAGATTGCATTGCAAATCCTTTAAAAGGTTAACATCCTGTTTAAAAAAAATCTGCATTAAATTGTAATCATCGCTTACCTATAACAACATTTTCACCCTCTGGAATTTTCCCGTGCGCTCCAGACTTGATGGATATTTTCACTTTCGGCGCGTACTTCACCTGTTGACAAAGGAAACAAATTATATTGCTGGCTGTATTGATTGACGATTGGTGGGCACTGATTAATTGCTTCGCACCAAAAGATGGGATCGTCATTGTTTGATGTCGGGATGTTTCGTTTTTCATCGGTGGAGGTTTTAATATGAAAATCTGTGTCTGCTTTTTCAAATAGTTTTTAATGTTATGTTTATTAAACTTTTTTCATGTTTTATACGCGTGGAGGTTGTTACTAAGTAAATACTTTTTATAGCTTTGTAGTAGTAGTAGTCTGTCATCTGTCTTTTGTTTTCTCTTTTGAGTTGCGAGTTTAGCTTCTCTACTAAGTCTGTGGTCGTCGTTTTTCATCTGTTAAGCTTGGTATGTTTTTCTAAATTTGTTTCTTACAAATTAAATTATTGGCTTTATTAATTAACGATTACTGATTAATTGCTTTGCGCCAAAATATAGGATCGTCATTGTTTCCTGTCTGGATGTTTCGTTTTTCAACGGTGGAGATTTTGCTATGAAAATCTGTTTCTGTTTTTAAAATAGTTTATAATGTTTATCAAACTTTTTTGATGCTACGCGTTGGAGGTTTTTACGGAGTAAATGCTTTTTATAGGTTAATACTTTTTCTTTACATTTATCTAGTATCTCTTCTTAATTTATCAACTATCTTTAGTAAAGCTTGACTTTATGCCTTCGTTTATCAACTTTTTGCTTTAGCTTGTTTCTTAGACATTCTTTAAAAAATTATAAAATGTTTCTGTTTTCATTGAATACCCCCATTTTTTTACAAATCCTTCACGGAGGGCATGCTAGTACTCACCTGTATGAGTTTTTGTATGACCAAAGTATGTTTACTATCGTTTATATGACAAATAAATAACTTGTTACAAATGAAACCACATTTTTTTTCACAAATAAGCCCGAATCCTCCCCTTAAAGCAACCATCTCTTCTTTTCGTAAAAGGAGAAATACCTATAGATATATATATACTAGAAGAGAGGAGAGAAGAGGAGATCAGAGGAGATATAATAAACTATACCAAAATAGTTCATAAATATCCGCAGCCACTGCACATCTAGAAACCCTATATAACATCAAACCTATTTTATCCGATGCCAGAAGGCTGCTCTATAAATCTGTCAGAGCACGAATGGAAAAGGATTTATAGTACTTTTAATAATAGACCACTAAACAAGAGTGTGACTATAAACAAAATTCATTGCTTGACCAGTGCAGAACTAAAAAATGACGCGATAAATAAAGCTGGAACTGCAGGAATAGAAGAAAAAAAGCATGCTAACTTCCCGAATAATAAATGAGGGACAGTTTTTGGAACTGCATTTTAATAGCCCGCTGTAGCTGGTAATATTTCGGGTTTTTTTGTGTTCGAATGCCTTTTGTTTGGAACTAGTGGGTGTGTTGGTTTATTCCTTTCTAAATAATAAGGGGAGATTTATATTCTAACTATATTAAAATATGAACACGAATGAGTAAAATATTTGACGCTGTAATGGAAATAGAGAAAAGAAACGTCCTTGCTATGTTTCTTTTGGTTCTACTCATTACAAGATCTTTGGTCCTGTAGACTTACGATAAATTTACGTAGTACATTAATAATTCGCAAATTTTCAGTGGTCTAAACTGAAAAAAATATTTCGACTATTTCATTTTTAAAATGTATTGGAACTTGGAAATAATTAGTTGAGAAACGCTGAAAGAATATTATGCTGATTCTTAAGACCGCTAATTACCGAAATATATTATAATAACCAAAGTAATATTCACTGGCCCAACAATTTGACAACATTTGTTTCGCTTAAATAAATAAAAAATTAGACAGTTGAACGATCATAACAATTCAAAACTTAATCCAGTTTTGTGCTAACATGCTAATTAGACTTGAAAATATTCAAACAAAACCTAGTTACATACATACAACAGTTGAATGTAATAATTGGACGCATACTTCCCAATTCTACTCAACAACTAAAACGACAGTAAAAGCTAGTAAACTTTGTCCAAAAAACTTGTCAAATTAACAAAAAACACCACAAAACACAGTGCCAATACACAGTGTAATACATTTTCACCGATACCTTGGATTGCACGAAACAAAATCCAGTTCATTTCTGGCTAATATCGCCCCGGCAAAAGATTTGCAACACCTGCTTCCGTTCTAACAGGGTTTAGTAAATGTTCTATGCTCGCTGGGAGCACGTACGACAGTGTCTCAATAATATAAGATAAGATAAGATAATCATTTATTTGCCAAAAAACATGGTAATTTACGGGTGGTAAAAAAAAAAATTTACAATGCGCACATGTTTTGCCATTATAAAAACAGCATGCAAATGTTAAATTAAAATTTCGAAGTTAAACATGTCAATATGGTTAATTAATTAATTATAACTAGAAAAAAAAATACAACTAAATGTCAAAAATATCATACTAAAAGTCATTAACAACATTTTTATGGAAATAAATACAGTATTATACAATTACTACATATACAATTATACACATTACTAGTGTGTTACACTATGTCAATCAGGAAGTTTATTAAATCGATTTATAATTTAAATATTCTTTAACTGTATAGAAACAGCGCTCTAATAGCCAAGCTGTTAATTTATTTTTAAACATATTAAACGGCAATTGTTTTAACTAATCAGGCAGCTTATTAAATATTATAGGCTTTAGCATCAAAGAGGTTCGAGACAGTTAACAGCATACCTGATTTTCTTAAATTACTTGCATTTACACAGACTTGAGGCTTCCAATTTCAGGCATAATTTTTTTTTGTTTGCTGATTGCCCGGGACGGAATTTTTAGCTTTACCGGGCTTTTTTGGGAGCGGCGAGAATATAGGCTTAGGTACATGTCTGTACCTGGTATAGAGCTCGTGTGAACCGGCTCGTCGTACCCTTGTGTAAACTAGTGTGCATGTTTAGTGTATTCTGTAAATGTGTAGTGACATTTAGAGGAACGGGCGGGGGATGTCATTAAAGTTACACAGTCTGTGTAACTAAGAACTAATTAATTGGCATCACGAGAATGAAAATAATGACTGAAAAAGGAAAAGTAGGGGAAAGTATGGTATATTGGACCGGCAACTAAATTGGACCACCCTCATATTACAAAAACTATTTATTTTATTTCTTTGTCGGCAACACCCAGCGATACGCAGATAACTTCATTGCATTTCGGCTATATTCTTTTGTTTAAGACATTGACGTTTTATGTTTTAAATGTTTATATAATTTTTAACGCAAATTTTGTTGCGAACAAATTACAAAAACACAAATGTTGAAAAAATTTCCACGAGCAGGGTTTGAACCTGTACCCTTCTGACATACCATAGTGTTGAATAATTTCGGCGGGCTGGTTAGAACCACGATAGCTCAATTGGAAGAGCACCTGACCCGGTATGTCAGAAGGGTGCAGGTTCAAACCCTGCTCGTGGAAATTTTTTCAACATTTGTGTTTTTTTTTTGTTTTATGTTTTGTTTAGAAAAATCTTTTTTTGTTGTTATTGATGTAATTTTCTATGGTTCGTGCTAAGTGTGTAGTACAGTTAAAGGTAAGAATAGAGTGTTTCTAATTTATAATTTGGAAGCGTAAATTAGTGTGCTATAAAAGCACGTGAAACGTTTGCCAGTATATTTGGGTTATTTTCTTTTTTTGTTTTTAGGCTGTATATTCACCTTGTTGGGTAAATTGAACCAACTAAAGTTGGATAAAATGAACTGGTCCAATTTACCGTACCTATTTTAATTAACTATAGATGACTGATAGAAAGTATTATAAATGGACGCAAAAGGATTCTCAAAATGCAGTATATGATTACAGGAATGAGGGGATTAAAAAAAGGATATAAAAAAAACATTCAATGAAAGCGATAGTGATGAATCCGACGATGAACAACTCCTCGGCTTGGAGGATTCAGATAGCAGTGTTGAGCTAAAATACAAAGAAAATCATTATGTGCAAAATCCAAAATAAATTATTATGATAGAAAAAACCCCAAAGAAGACTGGATACTGTGCGTGCGTTACCGTAATTGGAATCACGACACTTGTCCTCAAAATCCTGACATTTATGTTAATTTTGAAAATTAAATTAAGATTTGTGGGATTCAACGATATATTTAATTTTTTACTTAATTTGTAAGGTGGTCACGTATCGTAAATTTTTTAAAGATTTTTATGTTCGAATTCTATTGAAGTCCAATTTAGCAACCCCGTGGTCCAAATTACAAAACGAGTTGGCTTAATTGGAACAAAGCTCGGATCTCATATTTGGTTGATTTATTATAAAGATATAAGAATCATGTTGATTAATGCTTAATAAACGCAAAGTCTAATAATTTTTGTTTCATTTTATACTAAAAACGTTTGTATAAACCAAAAACATTTAAAGTTAAAGGCGTTTGAAAAAAATTGGTCCAAATTTTCAACCAGACTTTCCCCTATATCTCATACTATATAACCGGCAGGAGTCAAGAAATGTGGAAGTTTTTGGGAGGCCTTTGCCCTGCAGTGGGATGAAAAAGGCTAATTTAAAAAGATATCTGTACAGATGACATATATTATGTAACTATGGAGTTTCTTCAGAATTGGCGCGGAGTTTATTATCGATTTCAAAAATTACGCAGAAAGAGTCTATCGTGGTTTTTGGTCTGGTAGTATGGTGTTGGGGCTGGTATGATGGGATCCTAAACGGTAGTAAATTCCAACCTTCGTATCTACGCGCGCATAAACGTGAGTAGATCCGTAAGAAATGTTCATTTAAATGTGTAGTATTCGCGTAAACTTTAGAAAACGATTTTGTAACAAGTTGTCCATATAGTTTATTTAGAAGGTCATAATTTCCCAAAATTTCTTAATTCTAAATTTGTTTAATTCTGTGACAACAAACAAAGCAGATTGGACTTTTACAAATTAGGTTCCAATACAAAACCTGTGACATACCAAATTGGTTCCAGCAGTTAATATTGAATGACCGTACGTGCGGAAGGTTTTACTGTTCCCAACGAGGTCTTATGTAATATGTAAGACAATAATAATATGGTGGATACTGACCGGAGCGAACATCGTAAAGTAACCGTAAGCCAAAACGTAGAATTCGCGACATGCTTGATATTGCATTGCTGTCTGACTAATAACTAAAGGCCACAAATTATAGAGACAGCTAAAGGTAAGCTTTAACTCTTTGGGGCATGGTGGTTGATTTTTTGACCACATATTTCATTTGGTATTCAATCTTATCTCCAATCACATAAAGTTCAAAATGTGGTGGGAATATACATCCCTCTGACCCTGAAAGAGTTAAACAAACGCGATCGAGCAATGCACATAGAACCTCGGAATCTTGAAACAGCTGCGCTGGGACTGGTTGGAGATGGGCCACGATTCCGTGTCCGTGAGAGGGTATGTACAATGCTTAACTTCTGTGATCTCCTTATTTGGTGACGGGGCGGCTCAGAGTACTGACTACTCGAATTCTCGCGTCGAACAATGTTACGTTACGACGATACGCCACAGTCAGTATCTACCATTACACAAGCACGTTCGTTACCCCAGCATACCTAATGTTCAATAACAATTTCTTTCGATATCTCCAATACTTTCTTTACCCCCTAAACCCCCCTAATTAGTACGCAGAGCATTTTCTCGGCACCTAACTCGCGCCACTAACACATGGCTATTGTTTTGTCTGTTTGTTTATTCCGGTCTCGTTTGGTTTCTACGGATCCCCTTTTTGCCCAGTCCGGGTGGAGGAGCTAAGAAATTTTTCGGATAAACAAAAAAGTAGTGAAGCACGAAACAGTTTTTTTATTGACAGTGTTCTTTAAAACAGTGAACAAATAACATTCTCTTCATTTAACAATAAATAAAATCACTAACATGGATGTATAAGATAAACCTAACTTGTCTACGGTATACATGTAACATATAACATTTATTTAAATCTGAAATAATATATATGACTTGTTTAAGGTATTATTGAAGCTTTTCATAGTTGGAAATGATCTACTACTCTGTATAAAAGTATTGCTTTGTATATAATAAAAGCTTGTACTGGCTATAGCACATATAAGTTATAACTGGAACTTCTAAGTTAGCCATAAATGATATGGGTGTTTTTCTAGAATAATTACATACTGGTCAAATGCATAATTTTTAAATAGTAATAATTCTTACAAAAGTACAAAACTAGCAGCCAGAACCAGCAATAGCAAACTCCAATTTGCTATAGAGCTTGTTTCCCGAAATTTACAATCAACTGTATCCTAAACAAACAGAAGTATCGCACATTTATTTGACAGAGGAACCCTAAAACTGGCGACTTTTTGTGCCATTCGTTAGTTATGGCGGTTGTGTAGAGAAATAAAAATTGGTATTTATTTTGTACCACTGTTTGTTTGCGCTGTTGAAGGTAAAAAAGGCGCTATGCCAGAAGGTAGCTATGTTTAGACCATTTCTTTGAAGACGTAAATGGAATTTGGAACTAGCATGTGTTACTATTTCAAAAGAAATGATGTAAAAAGTGAGACAGTACGTAAATAAAACAGCGTTGATATATTTCGATTTACGTTTTACAGTTTTAGTATCTAATTTCATGGTTACAACAGTATTTCTAAGCATATTGAAATTACATTAATTGTTAGCCATTAATATAACGTAACTAGACTCAAATGAATCGTCTACAACAGGCGCAAAGGCATTTCATTGGTTAATATTAAAAAACATCCAAATGTTAATAGGGTATATTGTGTTTGGAATTGACCAGGTGGTCAATTCAAGGCAGGTGCCTGGGATATCATGATGCAGGCTATTAAAGCCTTGTTTCAGTAAAGCACGCAATACCAAAAGATGCTAGTAAGTTACAAAATTAATTTTGAGACGACCAATACCTCAGTCTTCTAAATTGAACACTGACACTGAATAGAGTATTAATTAAGTGTTTCATTTCATAGTTAATTATAAAAGTTTGGAGTGAAAGTGACAACGCAAGACTAAAACTAAGAAAAGGTGAACTTATAACGACTCTGCAAAATTTCTAGATAATGATCGGAAATTTTGCATAAATTTTGTGTTGTAATGTAATGACATTACAACCAAAAATATCGGTACAGTATAATTTAGCGTTCCGTTCCACACAGCTCCGAGTCTCCATAAAAGCGACCTAACTCTTCAAGAAGCTAAATGTCATACTCCACCATCCCAGGGGTATTTACCCCTAGCTAGTTCTCCCTTAGATGCCATTATGACACCCAAGGGGCAGACCTTATCGTAACCGAGAAATACGCCGCCTGTAGAATTCAAAAGAGAATGTCGGTCGAAGTGCGCTTCCATCATTGGTCGTATCATTACTTACCATCAGATGAGATAAAGTAGATAACTCTTATTGTTGTTTAAAAAAATTGTTTTTAAATAAACAACTACAATATAATTCAAGTAGAATTGATTGGAGTTACTTTCTAAACAGTTTGCTGAGCTAGCGATGTAAGCAAGTAAGTATTATCCAATTGGACATGGAATCTCACGATCCACTTCATATTATTGTTCTGTTGTGGTGTTACTATAGCTTAAACAAACCAACGCCATGGGTTAAGATTTTAGTGATCATGTCTAGTAATTTTACTGAATCTCTTATAAGTATCACTTTTCAAAACGGAACAGAGCGACGTTAAGCGACGTTAAGAGAGAGTTACTAGGTGACAAAAATAATGAGTGTAGCTATCCTAAAAATATGTCGTAAGTAATTAAGACGTTAGATTTAATGTTTTCAAAAAGGTAGTGATAATAAAACTCTTATAAATATAGCAGACAACTGCTACTTGGGAGACATAAATGTTTATATGTCTCCTCCCCAAACCCCTTTCAAGGGACGTATGGGATGTAAAAACCAGGACTAAAATTTCCTGCACTTCTCGTCACGTGCCGCCAGGGTATTCAGCCAACAAGCAGTCACTAGAATTACAATATAAAATCTGCATTAACTATGTGGCATATTTAAGAATGCCACATCCAAACAAAGCAGATCCGGGCCAAAACCCAATCAGACCCAATCGCTGGCTCTTATAAAATATTGAGATAGAACTCTCGTGCCGTTCCATGCAGTAACATACATATTTGTTGGATGTTCCCCCGCCCCAAGAAATATTGTTTTCTCTTATAACAACGGGCGATACGTTATTTTTATTCGCTACTATCGATAGCTCGGGGTTTGTGGAAGCAGAGACGGTTTTTTCTATGTATGAAAGTGAGGAAAGTTTGTATATTTTTGGAAGTGTTCAACGATTTATAGAACTACACAATTCGTTGCTTTGATCTATGCCAATGAGGGTGCGTACATCTTTTCCGTGTTATTAGACGCCTTAGTGGCCGAGTGGTAACGCGCTCGCCCCGATATCCGGAGGTCCTGGGCCCAATTTCCAGGTCAGGCAGTGTGTTTAGTATTTTTAGAGCTTGGGTCACCAACCGGAATTTAGAAAGCGTGGTGATTCAATTTGAATCATATAAATCATGAAAGCTTTTACCTAGCAGTGGGACGGTATATTTTAAGAGATTTTACTGATTGCCGCTGGGCATTTTCAACTTCATCATCATCATCATCATTACCAGCTCATTTTTATGTCCCCACTGCTGGGGCACGAGCCTTCCCTTTGGATGGATAGGGAGAATGGGCCATAAACCACCACGCGAGCCCAGTGCGGATTGGTGGTTTTAACGACTGCTATGCAGCTGGGACCAACTGCTTTACGAGCCTTCCGAAGCACGGAGAAACTCGAGATAATAAATTTTTATCACCCATCCGATGACCGGCCTTTGCGAACCGAAAAGCTTAACCTCAGCACTCGCAAACCGGGCGCGTTAACCACTGCGCCATCGAGCTCCTCGGCAATGTTAGAGCGAACAAAACAAAATAAAAATTATTCAAAAATTTTCAACTTCACCGGGCTTTTTTGGGGGTGGCGAGAAACTTAAAGGGTTCCTCAAGCCGTGTGAAACGAAGCACCGTCTCAGGATTTCTCACACGGCATCACGCACTATAGCGTATCCCCGTGCCCTACTAGATTCTCCGAGGGGTTCGGATCGGATCGGAAATTTGAGCGTTAGCAGTGTCTTAAAGGTTCATTTAAGTATGTAATATCCAGAGGTTCCGAGTATGATTCTGTGAAGGGTATGGTAACCAAAACTAGTTAAGATAGAACAAACTTTACTATTGATCAAACGATCATTATTAGTACACACGCCTGCACATCAACCTACCACAAACTGTCAAATTTCCTCAATAGACTTTAAACTTTATGCCCAAAGCATATGGTTGAAAATGTATTGAAGAAATTTGACAGTTTTGTATAGGTTGATGTGCAGGCGTCTGTACCTAAAGTTTGTTCTATCTCTGATGTGATTGACGCCAATCAAACGTAGTTAAACGTTTTTTTTTATATTTCTTTTTTTCAATTCAGATTTAAATAAATAAATAAAGGCCCTCAACCTAAGCCGAGAATCCTGAAACCTAAGTCCGATGTTTCTGAACAAAAGCTGTCTCATCCAGCAACTCATATCAAATTACCTAGTTATGACAGAGAGGTCGGTTTGTTTAGCATGTATTTTTTCGGCGGCCGTAAAATAAGAACCCTTTTCACTGGCAACCCAATTACATTTTACGATGGCGGCCATCGCTTTGATATTGAGAATGTTGCCATCGCTATACGTATTACCGTTGTGGTATATTTTGAAAAGTAACAGTAACTTTTGCTTTTTTGGGTGGTTTTGCGATTTGAAATCACTCACGTAGTGGTATATACACAAACAGTGGCTTCAGGGTTTTCACAAAGTTAACGTTTATTGGCTGTTATGTAAATCACAGCTTATACATCTATAGGTACTTACACTATATTTGGATCACTACTCGCAATTCGCAACAAACAACAAACAAACAAACAAACAATTATTTACAAGCATTGGACTGGTTATCCAAAGGTGGGTTTGGTTCCCAATCGAGCTTCCTGGGACAGGTTGTTTTTTTCTAGTAAAATTTATCTTGTAACTATTGTAAACAAAAACCCTGTCTGATCCGTAAAGGTGTTATTAGGTATTAAGATTAGGTTCTATTTACGTAATAATTTTAAAGTAATAAGTGAAAAAAATTTACCCCGATAAAATTTTGGATAAATGGCAAAAATTACATGGCAATACTTACTTTTGTCGGCACTTCCATCAATGGCGGCGCGCCAAAGGTCCTACCATTGATGGAAAGTGTGGTCACATTTATAAAATTAGCTAGATTTTGGGGTAATTAAAGCAATTTCGGTATAACTTGCGTTTTAAATTACAACAACTCTTTTATTTTCATGAATAATATTTTTTTATTATTTTTTGTTATTGTTATTTGTGGTAAACAATATGGTATGGCTTTGCGATCGGACAGGGTTTTTTTCACATATTGTTCAAAGAATTGTGAATGCAAAATCTAAAATAATATAAAACAATTATTTCTCAAACGTAGAATAAGATTACGATTTTATTTGTGATTACCTACAGAATTATATGCCGTGGAACCACAGTGGAACTACATGTGGAAGGAAACTTGACAGACAGAGCTGTGATCAATGTTACACTTGATTCAAAAGCAGCCCTGCTCTACATTATTGTAGAGTGACATTTCGATTACTTTGTATTATCCGTGGTCACACAGAGATTGGAAATGATCTCGAAGATAGATAACATGCTACCGTCAATGTTTGTGTGTTAAGTGAAGCTAAGGCCCGAAGGTGAAGGCGTACATCACCCGAAATCCTCAATTACTGGCTACCGGATATCTTATCTCTAGCTAGCCGGTACACAACAAAGGTACTAACATTGTAGGCGAGTACACAAACATGTCCCTTATTATTCTCACCTTACTGCGATCGCCAACCCGACTGCCAAGCGTGGCGATCATGGCAAATTCCCCTCAAAATGATTTATTCTTGAAGGAGGCCTTTGTCCAGCAGTGGACGTCTTTTTGGCTAAGATGATACACAAACATGTCCCCCCGCTGGGAGTCAAACCCGAGATCTCCGGGTCTGAGACCAGCAGTCTTAACCACTAGACCACAGAGGCGGTTAGAGATATATGCAATGAATTTAAAACTGTCTTTGGTAAATTGTTACAGTTTATTATGATGACGTTGTTCTATCTTGACTTTTGAATTACACTTCCTTTTTATTATGCACTAGCGGCCCATCCCTGCTTCGCACGGGTGGACATTTTTTTTTAATAAATACCTATGTTACTCAGCGCTAATGTAGCATTCTAATGGTGAAATATTTTTTTAAATAGGTCCAGTAGTTTTGAGTTTATTCGTTGCAAACATACATACATACATACATACATACATACATACATACATACATACATACATTTAAACATAGATTCATACAAAGGTTTCCTCTTTATAATATTAGTATAGATAATAACAATGTATTTACCTTTTACAATATTAGAACTCGTAGGGGAACGTTCGCACGAAAATTACGTTGCACTAACGTTCCCTTCGCCGTGATTCGCAGTAAACTAAACTATCTCCAGCTTCTAATTACAACAATTATCTGTATTGGGATGCAAATTCTGCGTACGTATTCAATTTGTGTTGCGTTACGTTGCAGTAACACTGTATATGAAGCAAATTTACGGCACGCTGAATCGTGAACTCTCGAACAGGGCTTAATAACTTTACCAAATTCACACTATAAGCGCAGTCTATCTAACCACTTCTATAAGTACCGTAAGTAACGTTTAAAGTTAAATTGTTTGCGGCTTCGATCAGTAATGTAGTAGATGAAAGATCCTGAACAAAAATGCATCTCATAAATGGTCCTGTTTGCTCATACCTATACATTTAAATTTCGAATAACAAAATCTGAAAAAACATTCGATAGCATCAACAACATCAGCTTACTATGAACCTTAAATCTTAAACATAAAGATTAAATAAGGTTGCAAAATATCTGTACTTAATATTTACTGTTATCGCCACAAACGTCATTGTGGTTGCGTGGCACCAAAGTCGCGTATCGTATTCAAGCGCTCATCGGGAATATAATACATAAAATTGTTCAAAGGTTAGCGGTGATGCAGGTAACGTTAACTAGTACAAGTATGGTAACTTTTTCGTTACTTAATGCGCTTTCGCCAGTCTAAGTATAACGGTTAAATAGTTTACCAATTAAAAAGATCGCTATGTAACGTTACTAAACATACCTTTGCTATTAACGTTACCAATACTCAATATTTATTACAGTCATAATTAATAAGTTAAATAAGATGTTATTTTCGTACCATATAAGTAGGTAATATTATCTAATTTGTAACGTTACGAATTTCACGTTACAAATCGGTGCAAATACCACGTGTACCCGGAATACTCGGAGTTTTCATTTCACGGGAGAATACATTGTGTCGTCCAGGTGTACAGAATATTGGATCAATTTATCGGTATGTAGCTACTAGCTACTAACAAATGCTTCGCGTATGTTTTGTCATTGTTGGAAGTTAGAATGGGCACACTAATATTGATAGTTTATCAACTCCATAATTTAAAAACTAAATTAAATAATGATTTTAAATAGGGTTAAAATCTTATTTTTTATTCTTATAAGATTTCTAGGTCGTACCTAAGTAAAAACTAAGATGGAATTTTATAATGATCGATCCAATCTCATAATAATATGACTTCTATTGTTGGAATGCATTTCGTTTTTTTGTTTATTCCTTACGAGTAAGCATTTGGCCTTGACCTTGCCAAAAATGATCAATAATTTGTAAAAAATTAAACCAGCATAGTGGGTTATAGAGCTCTCCATACTCTACTGATATTGTTCATCAAAGAAGTTCTGAGCCCAGGGATCTTTTATAATGATATTGATGATTGCTTTCTAAAAATTACGTAAATTGACAAATATATAATAATTATTTACCTGAAACACAATCATTAACTAAATTGATTTACGTAAACTCGATAACGTACAATCTCCATCTCCACAAAGAGATTCTGCGATAAACACATACAAAAATCAATTGCGATACGCGTTGCAACGGTCTCAATACGCTACGGAATGCAATTCCGCCGGTTGACAAATACTAGTGGCCGTACGCGCTGCGGCGTATCCGAATCAGTTCGGATTCCACGGATACGTATCCGTTGCACGTGACAATGGATCGCGCGGCAGACTAGTATGTCGTTCTGGTGTACAGTCACGAGCATTAACATGTATACACTTTTATCTAGTTTTGATACTTATTTCATTGTAGTAAGAGTTATCCTCCTCTAGTATCCTACTCCATCCTAAGGTGTTACATTGTTTATCTATTAATGCTCATGGGTGTACTGGGTTGCATTTGTAATGGAGCTGCCCATTCAATTTTGATGTTAATGATGAATAATGATGTAAAACAATGCGCAATAGTTATGCCGTTCAAAATACAGGTGGAGTAGCCTTGTACAGCAGATTTATTACACATCTGATTACATTAACTGGTAATATAAAGTAAAAAAAACAGCACAGAAACGGTCGTTGTGGAGATCCTTGAGGAAGGTCTTTGTCCAGTAGTGAACGTCTTTTGGCTGAGATGACTTGGGAAAATATTGAAATTACCAAGTCGATACAAAAAATATTTGTTGTTTTTAAAAATCTAGTTCACAAACATCAATTATATTTTAATGTTAACTACTTACAACAGCTTGATCAAAAGGTTCAAAATGAACGGAACAGCTGTGATTTTTTTTACGATTTTATTGTTGGTCTCATTGTAAAAGTTATGCAAAATACTTAATGAGCAGAGAAAATCCTTAATGTTTTTTTTTAATAAAAAAAAAATATAACTATAGCTAATTTACTTTTTATAGCTCATAAAAACTTCAACCGGTCGTTAGACAGATTAAGGAAACTATTTTTTTTTTTGGTTCAAGTTATTAGTTCTATTAAAAAATGTCGTTAGATTGTTACAGTTTTAAACGAGTAAAAAATTACGTGAAGTTTTTTGATGACACCGCCTTTAATAAAAACTACATTATGACTTCACTATGAAAAAATAAATACTGATGAACCACTCCTTTGGTAACCAAAACGTTGTTAGAGTTTGTCGATACAAGTAGTGGACAAATACATCTATCTTGGACACTGTTTGTCTTTTGGCCCAAATTCGCAGTTGGAGGAGATCAAGTAGTATCCAGATTTAATAGTCTGAAAGACGTGTTTAAATCCAAGCTTCCACAATGCCTTAAGACCAAGGTCTTTAACCAGTGTGTCTTGCCAACCATCACAAACGGCGCCGAAATATGGGCGCTCACTAAGGAAAACATGCACAAAATAAAAGTGACCCAAAGATCTATGGAGCGTGCCATGCTAGGCATCCGTTTAATAGACCTAGTCTGAAATACCGTGATTTGGAACCGTACGAAAGTTACGGACGTCGGTAAATGGATCACACGACTGAAGAGGAGGTGGGCAGGACACGTGGCTAGACGAGAAAATGGCAGATGGATCCGGTCAGTAACAGAGTGGTGGCCAAGGAATGCTCGTCGATCGGTGGGCAGACCTCCACTTCGGTGGTCGGACGACCTAGCCTGGGTGACGAGCAGGGGATGTCACAGATGATCACAGGACCGTGAAGAGTGCGTGCGAAGGAAGAGACCTATGCCTTGCAGTGGGTGGAAATGGGCTGATGATGATGATGATGATGACTAATAAAATATTCTTCAAAGAAAGAAAGTTTATTAAAAAGCCTATTAGAAGAAACCCTTACCTATGAAAATATTAATTTGTTTCGTCATATAAAGTAACATATTTGATTACACAAAATTACGGAAACGTAAGACATGTTATCTCACTACTTAGTATTAGGGATACATCGGAATGGGCACTATTAAATCGATTAACTACGCACTTCCTTCATAAAATTTGAATAAAACCTCTAATTAACTAAACCTCAGAGCTTTACCGGACGTGACTGTAAGCGGACCTATTAAAAAGATAGTATGCAAATTGTTGATGCACATTTGAATGCATAAAACATTAAAACTTCAAAGACTTTTTACGCGTTTGATTACGATTGTAAAAGCTAAGCGACTTTCGCAATGTCAGGACTAAAGATGGGTGACCATATTTTAACATGAGCGTGCTCGGGAATTTGTTTTGGCTTCATGAGTCACTCTAAACAAATAAATTTTCATCGCCATCATCATCATCATCATCAGTCCATCATCAGCTCCTTTACTGTCCCCACTGCTGGGGCACGAGCCTTCCTTATGGATGGATAGGGAGTACGGGCCATAAACCACCACGCGGGCAAAGTGCGGATTGGTGGTTGTTAACGACTGCTAATGCAGCCGGGACTAACGGCTTTACGTGCCTTCCGAAGCACGGAGGAGCCCGAGTTGATACATTTTTGGTCACCCATCCGATGACCGGCCTTTTGCGAAAGTTGATTTACCTCAGCACTCGCAGATTATCGCATTAGATTTATCATGTAGAATAATTTTAATACAGAACAACGTACATAATAGTTGTTTTGTTTTTGTATTTCGTGTGAACTATAAAGTAGAGCTCTAAAACTATAAATGGTAAAACAATTAAGTGTGACACAAATAGTATTTCCCCTAATTCTATGATAAATTAATAATAAGTCAAAGGAATAGTAGCAACTCTTTATACTCTATAGCTGATAGAAATCCGACGGCAGCCGAAACACGAAGTTTGCCGATAGACATTAAAAAAATAGATGCACGGTTCATTCCAAAGTATGGATCGGGACTTCTTGGCGGGAAAGTGAAGCGTCATGTCTGCGGTTTTGTTTTATTTTCTAAAATTTGTGTTATTTCGAATATTAATGTGAAATAATGGTGGATTATTAACCGTTAAGTGTTAGTGAGTGTGCATAAGTGTTGGCAAATGAAACAAAACAGTGCAACGTTACTTTTCAAATTTTCTCAAGAAGCTCGCGTGAGGACTTAGTAAAGCCCCACATCTTTACTGAGATACTCGAGGGGTTGGGGGGTATATCATTTCTCACTTCCCATTTCTAATACCATTCATCATCATCAATAAGGAAATATTGTTTATTTATTTATTATTTGTAAGAAAAATTACGTTGTCACTGGCTAAATGTGCTAATCGCAAGAAGCCATCAACTAAAAAAAAAAAAGTATGGAGCGAATTGAGCATTGGTTCAAGATTTTCTCAAAGATTTTAAAAGTCAAATGTGTCCACATTATCTTGAATCGTATTATTTTATGGGCACAACCTTACTTTGCCGGTATCAAGTAGCTTACTGATGCACCCGTTAATTTTAAGAGCATTATTACATCCGTTTAAATACTCATTAGTTAAACCGACTTTTTTACAAAGAACGATAAGTTTGTTTAATGTTTATTTTAATTAACTGTAATATCTCTGCTTGACTTCAGCAATGCTTTCAACACCGTTAACTTTGAAATTCTTTTAGCTTTACTTCGATCACTTAATATATCTCCAACGGCAACTGATTGGTTTCAAAGTTATCTGAACGGGCGAAGGCAGCGAGTTCGTCTTGAAGAGAAGTTCTCTTCATGGTGTGACTCGACGGCTGGTGTCCCTCAAGGTGGCGTATTGTCTCCTCTTCTATTTGCAACCTTCATCAACACTATTTCAGAAAGGCTTTCTACTTCCTACCACTTATATGCAGACGATTTACAGATATATTGTCAGGCATCACTGGTCAATCTTTCCGAAGCTATATTGACCACCAATGCCAATCTGGGACTTATCGTTGATTGGGGTCGAGCCTTCGGTCTTAGAGTCAATCCTGGTAAAACGCAGACTATAGTAGTTGGCAGTTCCAGATTGCTCTCAAGGGTCGACTGGGAAACCCTCCCTAAAGTTAACTTTGATGGCGTGGACATTCCTTTCAGTCATTCTGTCACAAATTTGGGTGTGGTCATTGATAGTTGCTTGGGTTGGGGGCCGCAACTGCAAGCTGTTAGCCGCAAGCTTTACGCATCGTCAGCATCCTTGAGGAGGCTGCGCAACTTTTTACCCACTGCCACTAAAATTGCGCTAGCGCAATCTCTGCTGCTTCCAGTTCTAGATTATGCTGACGCCTGCTATCTTGATCTCACAGAGGACCAGCTAAATAAACTTGAGCGTCTTCAAAATGTTTGTATTCGGTTCATATTCGGCTTGCGCAAATATGACCATGTTTCTGAGTATCGCTTAAAACTCAAGTGGCTTCCTATTCGTCTTCGCCGGAATACTCATATACTGTCCCTTCTTTATAACATATTGTTTAATCCTACCTATCCTTCTTATTTTAAGGAACGTTTCAGTTATCTTAATTGTTCAGGTTCGCGCTCATTACGGTCATCAGAAAACTTAAGCATTAAAACACCCCTACACAGCACCACCTTTTATGATTATTCTTTTACCGTCCAAGCTGTCCGTCTCTGGAATTCGCTTCCAGTTGCCATCAGGCGTGCGAAATCCATTCACTTATTTAAAGAGCTCGTGAAAAAATTTTACCTTTCCGATTAACCCTGTCCTGCTGCAAAACTGCCATAGCCGCTACTTTCCTACCTGAGACTACTATTATGTTTAAGTAGGTTTATTTATATATAAGGTATTTATATATTATGTATATATGTTTATCATTATTATCATTACCATTATTATTATTATTTTGCTTCATTTATAAAATACACATTATTCTAGCATGTTTTCATAGTTTCACCTCTGATCTTACAGTTTATTAGCTCTCTCCATCCGACTGGTTGTCTGGAAGAAATCGCTTGAAAGCGATAAGACCGCCAAATTGTAACTTTGTAATTTTTTTTTCTTTTGTTCATGTTTATGTTTTATAGTGTTGCAATAAAAGTATTATCTATCTATCTATCTATATCGCTTTCAAGTTTTATGTTTTTTGTTCTTTTAGCAGAATTAGTTATAATTGTGTGGGGCAATTATTATTTACTGGTTTTACAAAATGACTATAAAATGTAACCTTATTTATATAAGGTCACATTTTATCAACTGCAAATATTTTCACAAAACATCTAATTATATCAGAGAAATAAGGCCATAGCATTTTAAAAAAAAACAGGCTAGCTTTTTTTTTTACTTTTCCTGACACAAAATTTTAATATTTTTAAGAGCGGCTTCTATTTCTATTTCTCTGTCGGCTCCTTTGAATGAAACTACGGGCACGTGTAAGCGTGAAGGCATTGCGGCCTCTCTGTTTCGGCTCCTTTGAATTGAAACTACCGAAAGTGCTTTACTTTACTTTTTAATGGAAATGTCTTTTGGCGTTTTTCTTGAGAACTAGCGTATAAAAACTTGAGGTTTTTTTTCATAAAAATTATTTAAATATGTTGTTTAATTTATCCTCACAATATTTGCAGTAGATAAAATGTGACCTTATATAATACTACTTCCATTAAGTACTATTTATTTATTTAATATTATTTCGTTCAGTACTGGCACTTTCTGACCAGTATTCGTTCGAGAACAGTGAAATGTTTCCTCTCACATAAACTAAGTCATTACAAGTATAAAAAATACGTAGAAGCAGTTTTTAAAAGCATGATTATAACGGAAACACTCAAATACACCGTAAAATTTAGTTCCGAATTTCAATATTTAGTGTAGTGTAGTAACTTCGTAATCAATATTTTAACTACAGCTAGTTAGATTAAGGTTAGACTTGTTGAAAAAACTTTTACGGATCTACTAGCGTTTAATTTTACACATTACTTTTAATTTATATTTATCTTGACGTTTCTACTTAGACTTGTTACCACGCACAGCGAAGCTTTATAATTGCCTCTGTGGTCTAGTGGCTAAGACCACCGGTTTAGACCCAGAGGTCCCGGGTTCGATTCTCAGCGGGGGTACATGTTTGTGTACTCGGTTTGGCTGGTGGTAAGGCTTGTTTGCCCGCCTGGCTAGCTACCACCATCTAGATTTGTCGCCTTATCATCAATGTTTGTAGCATTGTTGTGTTGCGGCAGCTTGAGATAAGATAGCTAGTGCCTCACTAGTTGAGGATCCTGGGTGAAGTGCGCTTCCATCATTGGCTTTATCATCTCTTAACATCAAGTGAGAGCAAGGCACTGTGCTTACTGCTTACCCGTTACTATAAAAAAATATATATATTTTTAAGGCATTTTGAAATTTGTGATTATAATAATTGTTAGTTGTTTATATTTATGTCGTGTACCTTATTATAACATCTCATCATCATCATCATCATCATTTTTTATTTTATATTTTGACATTGGCTATGTAATAATTTATGGAATAATGAAATTTTATATCGATATACTTAATTTAACATTTTCTCATCAAACACAATTGTAATGAATTTTAATTTTATAATATGTTTTATCTACACTAATGTTGTAACATTCTACTTATGTTTCCAATACTTGACTTATAATTACTACTGTTATAGCGCAGACAACAAAACACTCAATTTAAGCAATTTCACATGATGGTATAATATCCACATCGATATCGTAAAATCTCATAATAACATCAATAAAACGCGACCAATTAACCTGGCGAGCCTTATGTCAAAATCCGCATACAAGTTGTATAAAATTTTGATATTAGGCTGGCTTTTGAAAACAGTTGGGTTATACGTGAAAACTTCGTCGAAACTACTAAACTTACACATACACAAAACTCTTTGGTAAGATCTTGTGCCAATTAAATAAAAAAAGAACAGCGCGCGCTCGCTCCTGATTGGCCCTGCGCGCGCAGCTGCGCTCTCATTGGTTAGATTTTAATGGCGGCAAGTTCACTGTGACAATACACGTACGCGTGAATTTAATGTTTCGCAATGTGTTTTGTTTTTAAAATACAAATTAAAAGTTATAAATGGACAGCGACGATGATATTTGTACGCCTCCGGATATTCTAGAATTTGCAACAAAAGTAACTCACAATCTTTTGCCAGAAAAATCTAGAAAATTATATGAAAAAGAATATAATAACTTTTTGGCATGGAAGATCGAAAAGAAAACTACATCATTTTCTGAAAATGTCATTCTTGTGTATCTCAAAGACCTCTCCGACAAATTCAAGCCATCTTCTATGTGGGCTAAATATTCTATGCTCAAGTCCACACTAAGTATCTACAACAATATTGATACCACGAAGTATTCAAAAGTCATAGCGTTCCTGAAACGCAGTTCAGAAGGACACAAGGAAAAAAAGTCCTTGACGTTTACATCAGGTCAAATAAAGATGTTCCTGAAAGATTCACCAGATATTTTGTATCTTTTTGAAAAGGTAAGTGTATTTTAGTTCTGTTATTTAATCTAACTAGTACTTACGTACTACACACGCAAGTTATCTAGACACTCCGTTTAAGCGCTTTTTGTATAAATTAGGTAGTAGGTACCTACACTTTACTACTTCATAAATCATAGTTTTTGCCTTGGCTATGTACCTCAAGCTTATTATATCGTTTATTGTTACAGGTTGCACTAATCTTCGGCATAATGGGGGCATGCCGAAGGCAAGAGCTATACAACATCCAGTTCGATGAAGTCTCTAACATAGACGACAGTACAATCATGGTGAAAGTTTCGAAAACAAAAACGAAAATAGATCGTTCTTTCGTTGTGACGGGCAACTGCTATGCCGCATGTAAAAAATACATGGAACTTCGACCCACCCCCTGTCGAAACCCTGCCTTTTTCTTGAGCTATAGATCGGGGAAGTGCGTCGATCAAAGAACTGGTATTAATAAATTTGGTGCTCTGGGAAAAACTATCGCAAGTTTTTTGAATCTGCCTAACCCAGCGTTGTACACGGGGCATTGCTTCCGGCGCACCTCGGCGACCCTTCTCATAGATAGCGGTGGTGATTTGACCGCACTGAAACGACACGGGGGGTGGAAGTCTTCTACTGTGGCTGAAAGCTACATTGATGAGTCTTTAATGAATAAAATTCAAGTCTCAAATACGATCTTGAACAGTATAGAAAACAAGACGAATGAAGTAATTATAAATATTCCAACTCCGTCTACGAGCTCTACTGCTTGCCCCGCGACCGCTACAGCTGCTGGATCAATAATTAACATTAACTTTCAAAATTGTACCATCCAAAATTTGAACAATTATTATAAATAAACTATTGTCAGCTTTTACTCTTGTTGTTTTACTAATTGCATTAGTGAAGATAAAGTAGTGTATGCAACTGCATATAACACGGGTATTAAAACACTACTATTATTATTACTACTATTATTATTACTATTATTACTATTATGAAACTCGCTGCGCTCGTTTCATAAACTCACACTCGTGTTTTAATACCCTTCATTATATGACAGTTGCATAAACTACTATTATTTTTTATATTTGTACGCCTAACAAGTTATGGCAAGAAATGTTGATACTTTATTTTATTTCCACCAAAGTGCCATGTATGTATAACCTACACATGTTTTTACAAATAAATTATCTTTTATCGTTTATCTTTATCTTTTATTAGTTGACACTAGTGCACTGCTGGACATAGGCTTCTCCAAGTGCACGCCACTTACTACTTTGATTAAAGGTTATAACGTGATATTAAATAGCCTATAAAAAAATTGTGCTATCAAATGCTAAAAGAATTTTTTAAATCCGACTTGTAGTTCTAGAGATTAGCGCGTTCGAACAGAAAAACCAACTCTTCCACGGCGGACAGCTTTTGCGTTATAAGGCCGTGTTGAAGAGAAAAATGCAACATCAAGCCCTCGGAATGGGAGTCGCTTGCTGGAAATTGTTAAGCAAAAGAGCTACGCTTTCGATGGTATACGTGTAAAAAAAGGTGGACTTAAAACGTAATCAGCTCAAAGCCCGACCACCTGCAGCCATTTCATAGATTTATCGCGGTTGATTCCTAACCTGCCTTAACTGTAACCGCACTTTTCTGGCAAAAATTGGCCATATTAGTCACGTGCGAGCGCACGAGAGGGCAGATCAACAGAACCTCCGTCACGGCAGCCCATAAAAGCGATCGCTGTAGCCGAAACCGGCTAGAAGAGATAGATAGATAACATCTGCCAAAACAGAATTAAGTCATAAAAGGATCACCTTACCTCTATTTGTATGCTGGCGGCTTTATACGCTCTGTCAGCGGTGTTCTGAGCTTGGCATGTGAAGGTCTGGTTGTGGTGCTCTTGCTTCGGTGTCATGTTGATTACTGACCTGTTAAAAACCACAAAAAACATTTTCCCTATAAAAAAAATTTCAAGAGATCCTTGCAATTTACTTAACGCTATTAGTATATAATGATTAGTCATATGGGATTAACATAAGTCAACGATACGTATAAATGGCGTTTAAGATGCTTTATATCAATCCATCGAACTCCTCGGAAATAATTTGGTGCTATAAGTAAAACAACTTAAGCTATCTAATACAATATCTTAAGGTAATAGATAGTAGAAATAAAAACTAATAAACTGAACAAAACTTAAACCTTTTTAATACTACGACATTTGTCGTACTTATTAATGTCACCTCACATTCATACTTCCATTAAAGTAATAGACTTTCTATGTACCTCAAAACATACGGTGTAACAAATAAAATTATATTACCTAGCTGTAAACCGTTGCCCGTCAGATAATGGCTCCACAGTATAAGTCACGCCTTGTGTCAAAACACCGGCATTGCTATCGACCCACGTAATCTAAGAAAAGAAAAGAACTTCATTATTATAAACACTCAAACTTAAATACTTACATACAATAAATAAATCGAAAGAGACACTTAGGAAAGCAATCTTGTTAAATTTGTATTAACAGCTAAACGAAAAGTTATAAACGTAGTAAGTAATGGTATTACGTTATCTAATTTTGTGAAGTAACGTTCAAAATAACAACTTCAACAACGTTCAAGCTAAACTTCTTGAAGAATAAACACATTAAATTAACGAAGAAGCAAGAAATAGTATTCGTTTTATTATGCCTAATAAAGAGGAAGTGTAATTCAAAGATCAAGATAGAACAACGTCAACACAATAAACTATAACAATTTACCAAAGTTTTTAAATTGATTGCATATCTTAATTCTCTAATCGCCTCTGTGGTATAGTGGCTAAGACCAACGATCACAGACCCAGAGATCCCGGGTTGGATTCCCCGTGGGGGATACATGTTTGTATACTCGGTTTGGTTGATGGTAGGGCTTGTTTGTCCGCCTGGCTAGCTACCACCATCTTACTTAAATATGTCGCAATAACATCAATGTTTGTAGCATTTTTGTGTTCGGCAGAGATAAGATAGCTTGTGCCTTAGTGGTTGAGGTTTCCGGGTAAAGTGCTCTTCCAGCATTGGCCATATCATCACTTACCATCAGGTGAGATTAAGCCACTGTGCTTACCCGTAAAATAATAAAAATAAAAATAAAATCATATAACATCTCTTCCTATTCATCCAAGTAGCATACTAAACCAATAACATTGCAATACAATAACCTAATGCTTACAACAACTTCGAATAGCAATCGAGAGGATTTGCATTTCAAATAAACACACACAAAATGCGAGTGCCAACCCGACCCGTTTCTAAAGACGTCTCCGGCGTATAATGCCGCACCACCCGCAGTCATATTCAATTTAACCGCTAATTATGCTAGATCTCCAGGGCGGCACGACTATTCCGCAATGGTTTTGAGCGTTTTGGTAGTACGGTCACAAAATATTATAGTAATCCAGAAGGTTAGCTAATACATCTTGCGCTCGTGCAGCGTATACATAGACCCTTCCACGAGGGACCGGAACCGCTTTACATATAAGTGGTTTTTGATTGGGTAATTCATAGACTTGTTTTCACTAACCCTATCAAAACGGTAAGCATTTCGTCGACTTTCTTCATCGAAATGCTAACCAAATTGATACAGTTAATTAGGGTAAGCACTAAACGCATCTAAAAACCCTGTTGAGGCTAACCCTAGATCTAGACTTATTATTGCATTACCGTTTACGTGGCCTATATCGTTTTCACGCAAACTTTTTTTTTTTTTTTTTGGTGAATTTTACTAACACACCGGTATTTAAGTTCGGATCGCAGCATTGATTCGACGGCGGCGGCAACGTCGATATAGGACACGTAAACGGTAATGCAATAATAAGTCTAATGCATTGCACGTAGAAGCTCGAATTGCTTGTGCGCGTTAAAACCCTTTTTAAAGGGTTAGCCTCAACAGGGTTTTTAGATGCGTTTAGTGCTTACCCTAATTAACTGTATCAATTTGGTTAGCCTTTCGATGTAGTAAGTGATGAAATGCTTACAGTATTGATAGGGTTTCCCTAACAATCGGCTTAGTAAAAAAAAGGTGTTTTCCGGTCCCTGGACGAACACTCTTGGGTCTTGAACAGCTCAGAACAGTCTGAGCGCGGTTGTTGCGAGATTCCGTGTCAGTGAGAGCCGATGTCTGTGTGTGCTTTGCTCAGCGCGTTTGTACGAAACTTATCTTTTGCCAGTCTCCTTATCTTGTGGTAAGGTTCGCAAGGAAAGTGGTCGTAACCTTTAAGTACCTTTACTTTACTAGAAATTGACATTCCCCCTGTTACTTTCATTTGTTTTTTTTAACATGTGCTACGGTGCCGACCGCGATCTTCCTCGAAAATTTTCTTATAAGAAACATGATGGTGTCAATATTTATCATGCTATTAAAGATGACTTAAAAATTGTATAATAAGTTGAATGATAAAAACAATGTTCGTATTGTGATTATTTTAGACAATAACGGAAAGGTGATAGTCATAATCAAGCAAATCAGAAAATCTGTACATATAAATGGAAATACTTTCCAGATTTATAACGAAGCCCTCAGATTTATCTCAATTAATCAAAACTCTCTCAGAATCGCGGCGTATTGATATTTGTCGATAAAAAATGTTAGTACTTTGAATCGAAATTTGAGGCAAAATTATCAGACATAAGTGGTTCTAGGCGTAACGATTAACTTCGACGGCGAATTACTCTTTGATCATTACAAAAACTGCGTATTATACTATGTTACTTATAAAATAATACGTTCTATAGTATTTAAATCTGGCAACCACAATTGTATTGTACCCATACAGTATTCACTACACAATATAAATCGGACGTTGATGTGAGCAGTAGCGTAAATCCCCAAGGATTTAGCCAAGCATTGTTCGTAATACCCTGGAAACAAAGTGAGAAACTTCTCCGAAGGAAATGCGACGAAACCTTTCTTCCTAATCCTTAAACCATTCAAGTTTACTTAATATCATCAGCGATAAATTTCAATTGTTTAAGATCCAACATTGCGGAGATGCAAAATAATAATTCTATTTATTACCATCTATGTGTTCTAAGTAAATTTCAAATAGGCAGTAAACTAAAAATGTTAGTAACTGTAGTAGATATTATTAAAAATATCTACACGTGAATAATTGGATATGTCAGATATGTCGAAATTGTGTTTTCAAAAACTGAACAAAAGCACATAGCAATTAGTGTATTCCACGAAAGCATGAATTCAGCTGTTTTTTGGAATAATAAAATGTGAGTGTGAAAGTTGTTAATATTAGAACAGAAAGATGTTTCACACAAAACATCACTCCCAAATAGCTCAAACACCAAAAGCATTAAACACAAAAAGGAAATAAAAGAAATAAACATGGTTATTGTCGCGTAGACAATCTCAATATTTCTTACCTCAGCTGGTGGTTTCCCGCCAACAGACACGCACTCCAACTTGATCATTCTGTCTTCTGTAGTAGAGTAGAAATTGCCTTCGAGGATTTTCGGCGGCTCGGGCGGCACTAGGACAGTGAGCTGAGCGTATCGCGACCTAATTGCGGGCTCACCTGCACAAAAGGTTTAATTTCAGTATAGTGTTACGGTTAGAAGCGAAAGTTAATTAAATTGTCCTTTTTCTGTTAGGGCCTGCTTTTTGCAAAGGGAAAAGTTGGAAGAGTATGATTTTTGTCTTTTAAAAACTCAGATGACTTTTTCCATCAGGGAGCACACTTTTTTTTGTTAACTTCTAGAGGACTAAATACGTGACTGTCTAAACCAGAATTTAAAATACGAGTGTTCATTTAGATGAATTTATTACACAGAAAAGTAAATTAAGGAACAGTAAATTACATATTTTGTGATAGAGATTAAGTTGCTTAATATATATTTTTACAAAATAGGTCATTGTGGAGATCATTGGGAAAGGCCTTTAACCAGCAGTGGACGTCTTTTGGCTGTGATGATGATGATGATGATGATGATGATGATATATTTTATAGCATTATAAACGACAATAGAAGTATGAGACTATTAACTTTAAAGCAAATTTAAAGAAACCGATGTCTTTCGCTCTACAAAGCATCTGATATGATCGATTCAACCGAAGTCTCTTTAAACATTTCCTCTTTCAAGAATTTCAAATACATCTGTCGTATACAAAACTCGATCAACTGGACACAGTTGATAAGCTATACTATAATATACATTGGAGCGATGTTTCGACATCACTTAGTCTACACAAATTGCACATACAAGACGTCACAACACAAGAATGGCATTTGAGCATTTGAACTCCAATCAAAGCAACGTGTACCTTCAATTATCAAATCAAACTAGACGGTTGCCGACTATCATACATGGAAATACGTTGGAAGGAAATAGCTGTGTTTGTCTTCATTGTTGCCAGAAACACGCCTGTAGCTTTGTGTTTCGGTATAACTGAATAGTCTTTTTGCATGATCTATTAGAGTGTTCCAATTCAGAATGGTTCTGGAGTTGATGAAACCAATATTTTGTTTTGAGATGAGTATTGCGGTACATTCTCAGTTTGGCCTTTGTATTTTTGCTTTTTATTGGCATAACTAGCTACCTTACAATAATTATGTTTAAACATTATAGTAGCGTTAAATAATCTAATAGAAATATAAGTGAAATTCGATTATTATTATAATATCACATAATTATCATCTAGTGCATTTTATATAAAGACTTACGTAAATCACATTTCATTTCATTTTGTAGCTTTCGACTACTCGTTCCGATAAATGCTTTGTTGGGACATCTATTATCAAATGTGGGAAATATTCCGAGAAATACGAATCGCGGTTTTGGTAAAAGGCTTTCTGAACTATTATTACCCGTATGTTAAATGTATGTATGTTAATGTTATGTGATACTGAGCTAATTGGAAATTAATCACATGGATTTTAGCTTTTCATATAATTGCTACAGGAAATCGGTGCAACTCTTTATGGAGTACCTAAGCCCAGGTTTTTGAAGAAAATTTAAATGCGTAGCTAACTCTATACTTGATTTTATCTTTTTTAATAGCCTTTTTGTGCCTCTGCTAGGCCTTCAACTTTGAAATCAAGTCATTACTATAAATGGGTAAAGTCATAATCACCACGCTTGCTACAAGCGGGCTGGTGATCACAAACTCGGGCTATGCATCGAAAAATCCGAAACACACCTGCCTGCCTGACCTGGGAATTGAACCCGGGACGTTCGGGTATCAAGCCGAGCGCGTTGCCACTCGGCCACTAAATAACATCCAAGATGTTAGAAAGAAAGTTTCAAGTTATATCCCCATCAGGAAGAAATATAAAGAAAAGTTCAACTTTTTACTGACACTTCTATTCCTCCTTCGGTTTGTGTCAGAATCGGATTAAACTACTATTTGAATAGAATAGAATAGAAAAAATCTTTATTTGGTATAATTACACATACACACTCAAAACACAGGAACATCACCTTTGCATATACCAAAATGGTTTCCGCTCAGCATGTCCTAGTTACAAAAACACAAATCGCACTACCAATACAATACTGGTGCAAGTCAAAACATACTGACATTGAAAATTTTGTCGTAATGAAGAACAGTACAGTTCAATTTCAATTATCAGTATATTTTGACTTGCACCAGTATTGTATTGGTAGTGCGAAATGTTGAAAAAATTTCTACGAGCAGGATTTGAACCTGCACCCTTCTACATACCGGGTCAGGTGCTCTCCCAATTAAGCTATCGTGGTTCTAACCAGCCCGCCGAAACTATTCAACACTATATACTTTTTACTTTGAAAGCCAAAGGCGCCCATTCAATGTCAACAACTACCGTCATTAACATCCGATCATAATATTTTTAGAAATATTAAAGATCAGTTAAGAAGTAGGCAAGCTATTTATAAAATTTTTATATAATTTTTAACGCATTTTTTGTTGGGAACAAATTACTAAAACACAAATGTTGAAAAAATTTCCACGAGCAGGATTTGAACCTGCACCCTTATACATACCGGATCAGGTGCTCTCCCAATTGAGCTATCATGGTTCTAACCAGCCCACCGAAACTATTCAACACTATTTACTTTTTAATTTAAAAGCCAAAACAACTAAACAAAATTTGCGTTAAAAACCAACCAAAAACATTTTATATGTCCTGGTGTTAACCACGACGCTAGTCGTCGTCTTTGTGATATATATTACGTTCCATCGTATGAGGGGAAGTTTAATTTTCCGTACCATCCCTTTTGATGTAGAGAATCACAAATTAATAATAGGTACAAGGCGAATTTAAAGACAATGAAAATCTCGAGATACCCAGATAGTTTCCTATGGAGGAAACTTTTAGTTTCGAACAAAGTTTGAAAGTTAAATAGTGCTAAGTTGTACAATTTTGCCGCAAGCCAGTTGTCCATTGTTCCCTTAGTTTGATAAAAAACAAAGTCTCCTATTCTCCGCTTGTTCCATGTAAATTTGTTAGTTTTTTCTTACTCTCGCCAGAGTTATTCCGTAACTATGAACTCGAGATAAAAATTAATTCTTATTCCCGTTTAACTTTGAAAGTGCGAATGCATTGCACTTCGTGTTTTATTTAGCGTTCAAAAAGATAGGACTTGCTTTGTTTTCTTTTAATGATATATGACACAAATAATTTTGCTTTATTTTAAATATTATACTATATAGTAGGTATAAATAATCAAATTATTATCGGTACTGGTGAAGAACAAGGTATGCTCCACTGAGTTGTTTAAAAAAAAGCCGTTAATTGTTTAGAAGTCTTTTTGAAAAAAAATGTAATTAAAAAACAATTCTTAAAAATAAGCTCCTTTGGCTTACACAGTAAGTGTAGATAATGTTGATTAATTTCGGCGTGTTGGATTGAGCCACGAAAGCATAGTTGGTAGTGCACCTGACCCGGCATGTCATAGAGTGCGAGTTCGAATACCGCTCGTGCAATTTTTTCAACAATTTGTCTCTTTTTTCAGAACAATTCGTATCATTTTATGACACTTTTTTTGTAAGGGTGACACTTTTTTTATAGATAATATCGGTTTTTAAGCGACACCTATTTTATTCTTTTGTATAAACTTGTGATTGAAAATGAAAAGACCATAGATAATAAACGTGTAACCATTAAATCACAGTCGTGTGCAGTGTGCGGATCGGTGCATACGTATCGTATTAACAAATAATATTTATTACGGAGCGCGCAGCGCGGCGCAAGCTGCTTCTCGATTTAAGCCATCACCATGAGTGAACTTAAACTTGTGGCGAACGAACTCCTAGCGTTCTTGCAACAAAAGCTGGACGTCATAGAAGAGGTGAGCTCTCTGCAGATATGCAAGTCCAACTTCAACGAAGACGATGTAGCTGGAGCTAAGAAGCTGCTGTACGAGTCACTCAATAAGAGCGAGCAAATACCCCTTAGACGAGACGGGACACAGAAGAGCCTGCAGGAGATCATCGCTCTGCAAACCAACCCTGATGACATGCCGCCGTTCGTAGCGAGTGATCTCAACAAGCTGCCTCCTGTCACCTTGATCATGTATGACGTCACCAGCCTCCTTAAGGATATCGTTATCCTGAAGAAGATGTGATGCGGAATTTCCAAGTATCAGAAAATACAGTGTGTGAATTGCGTCAGCAAGTCAGTGATTTACGCGAATCACTCGCGGTAAGTAGGTCATCGCCCGCAGTCTCGAATGTCAACATTCGTCAAGGAGCTTGCTGTGATACGAGCACGCTGATGTCGAGTTGCAAGTCAGCAGTTTTGTCATCAGTGGCCACGACCCGAATTGACTCGAGCGCAGGCGGCCCCTGCGCCCGCGCCCTGCGTCACTGCCACTGCCGCCGCCCGCTCCCCGCCGTCTACTGCGATGCCGCACGTGCCTGTGGCATGCACGCCTGTCAGCTATCGCAGGGACTTCGCTGCCGTAGTTGCATCTAAAGCCAAGGCTCCGCGAACCGTTGTACCAGACCGTGGTGATGATGGTTTCACTGTAGTCCGAAACAAAAAGGCACTCCGGGTTAGCCAGAACCGCCACGGCACTGCACCGACAAAGCCTAACTTCCTGCTGCGTGCTGCGACACCGACCACGGCCATGTTTCTGTCTCGCCTGCACTACACCACTACCGTGAAGGAGATCGCAGATTACATACAAACGAAGACCAACTTCCTTTTGAGGGTGGAGCCGCTGGAGTCGCGTCACAACACTAGCTTCTAAGCATTTGTGGTGCGAGTCCGATCAACTAAGCTGGACGCCTTCATGAGAGAAGACTTCTGGCCGAAGGGAGTGGTGTTCAGACGTTTTCGTGGAAGACTATGTACCTTTGAGCGCCACCGATGTGACACCGAAAGTGTCGAAATAATTACTAACATAGGATTAAGTTTTATACTTATTACTAACAAAAATTGTATATTGGTATGTCTATATTAGTTTATAAGGTATTTATTTATGGGACTGTTATTTTGTAACTTTAAAAATAAACGAATTTATTAATACTAAAATAAAAAACATGACACTCCCTGTTATTTGCCTGTAACCTTTCAACTTGAAGTGAACAAAATCAGAATCACCCTTTGAAGTTAGCTTAGTTATTAAATAACGTATGTTAACATGTACATTTGTTACGCGGTAGTCCATACCCTTTGCTCTTACAGTCAAAAATGATTTGCATAATTAAGTTGGACGAACTCTATGCAAATAAAACCAGTTTGCAAAGGATCTCTTTATGTATTTTAGACGGGAAAAGGAACATCCTGTGGAGCTTATGATTAAAGAACACCGTTATCCGGAGATGTACCTTCGTACTATATAAATAATGAATATTTTAAAACAACACAACGAATTACCTTTATAATCTTAAAGTAATAAGAATGGAACGCCATTGAGCTGTTAAGAAAATTTGATGCCGAAACGCGTTCAAATTTACTTAATGGTATAAGTATGACGATCAAAGAAAACCCACGAAGAGGGTAATGTCGATTACTTAAGAAATACAAAGTTAAACCTAAACCTTGAAACAAAAGCTGAATGAGCCATAAGAGCCGAGATAAGTAAAGATAAGAACTCTGTACCAGTACCAGTTTCAAGACGATGAGACTTTATCATAAGGTTATATAGACATTTACTTGAACAAAAGGCTATGCTAATTAATTTCATGAACCTTTTCGTTTGCATCTGAATAGAGACATTCGTAAGACCGTAAGGATCGAAGCTCTTGCCATTCTAAGACGGTTTATTATAAATTCACATAAATGTCGCTTTATATTATAGTCTTCAAATTAATTTAATTGAAAAGGTCAAATGGATTGAGACCGGGAAACAATTCTATTGATACGACTTGAATAGGGTTCGTCCTCAGGGAGTTTGGAGCTCCTCCAGATATGGAATATTTCCATATCAATAAGAAACGTATGGCCGAAACCTCTTAGAAAAGGAAATTGTGGGACCAATTCAATGGAACGAGAAAAGAAAACGCCAACAGAATGGAAACAAAACGGATAAAAAATAATTTATGTCTTTCTGTAAAACTTATGGACGATGCTCTAAATATTTTTCCAAAATTTTAACACCGTAGATCGGTATAAAAAAGATGTTACTAAAGAAGTAGCTAAGTATAGAATTAAACGTTAAATGGCAAATATGAAAAAAAAAAAAAATTATGTTGCGTACCAGACACAACTCTTCAATAAGAGTACGTAAAGTGAAAAAAATACGTCAATTTGTAGATTAGATGAGGAATAGTGTAGATATTTTTTTTATTTGTAAAAAAGTAGGTAATTACCTAATATGCGTTCTGCCTAGTGTTAGAAAGCGATAGTTGTTATAAAATTTAAGATAGTTTTCATTAGTTCGTAGAAAAGAGAATCATTAAAATAGGCCTTAATTTGGAACAAAACCAAATTATTAAACCAAACATTATTTGTTTACAAATAACACTTACTAAAAGATTCAATCTAACTTCACATTCCTTATAATTTAACCTGTCGTGTAATTCAATACCTTCTTCCCAATTACCACAGTCTTTATCTCGATCCGAAACGCTATTTTCGGGACAACCCAATTCAGGTAATTTTAGCAAAATTGTATGAACAAGAGCTGGCATTAAAGTTTCGTGTAAGAAACCTGTGATTTATCACGTGAATTACACCACTCGACTCGTGAGATCCTATACCGGTGGCGCGGCGTAGAGATGTTATTACTGTTATTTTTGAGATAACTTTGTACGAGATCTACCAAAAGAGAATATTTAAAGTAATTGCTTGTTTATAAGTTAAGTCAATATTGAAGATGAGCTTTAAACGAGGTATTGTCAGTTCTGGCTTCAAAGGAGCCACTTTAGTTTGGCATAGAAAGGTGAACGGTAACTTCTCCTAAATAATTGGTAGATTTCAGGTATAGTATAGACAAGCACCATAAGCCATTAGTGAGGCGTCGGTAAATGAATGCAATTCTACGTTAATTGGAGATTCACAAACGATGTGCCTTAATTAGCATATACAGTTTCACTGGATATAAGTGAAAGTTGTAAAGACAATGCAAATACTTTAAAAACAGATTTATGTTACAGAATTCATTTGTATTTGCATTTTCATCTGCATCAGTTTTTCTGTTTTTATGGAAGTTTTTTGTGTTTCAGCGATTTATTTTTCTAATTTCTGTATTTACGTTAAGTTACTTTGCTCTCTAAATACAAGTCAATTTACTTATATCTAAGTATATATCTGTAGCCAGGTATTTGTATGTGTTTGGTATTATATATATGAGTATATCTATACTAAAGTGTTAAACGAATCTCAATGTTAACATTACGACTATAATATCACATTCATGAATAATTCTGATTGACCGAACCACTCCAACACTCGTAAATAGTACTTACAGCTATTCAACGATGAAACACTGCCGAATTATTGATATTCGTCCTACGCGTTCTCTACATTCAATGACGCCTTTATGGTATTGTGGGATTATTTGCCATTCATTGTATTTCTATTGAATGAAGTTATTATCTTTTCTTTTTTAGTAAATACAGATTGCCTTTTATAACACACTGAATCGAGAATGTTGTCGGCAGGTTATAATCAGAGCTATTGTATTCAGCTACAAGGTTGGAATTGTCTATTATACGATATACTAGTTGTCGCCTGCGACTTTGTTTGCAAAGACTACACTATCCCACAGGAACCTGTTACCGGGATAAAAAGTATCCTATATAAAATGTTTTTGTTTTGTTTATATAATTTTTAACGCAAATTTTGTTGCGAAACAAATTACAAAAACACAAATGTTAAAAAAATAAAGTTTTTTTTTAGTATCCTATATCCTATATCCTATATCCTATATCCTATATCCGGGTCATGGCATGGTCTGTCTATGTGCAAAGTTTCATCTAAATCTGTTCAGCCATTTCAAATAAACAGACAAAATAGAAAAACAGACAAACAGACAAAAGCTCTAAAAACTAATGGAACGTGTTCTGTTATCGATTCTAAGTATCCCCAGCCAATTTTTTTTCGAATATCTTCCATGCACAGGCTTTCGACGCGCTTTCGCTCTTTAGCTTTATTATATGTATAGATTATGTAAATTAATAACTAGGACAAAAACAGACGATGTTTCATATTTAAATATTTATAACAATAGCGGCTTGCGTCAGGTACAGACGACTGCACCTCAACCTATCCAAAGCTGTCAAATTCCTTCAATAAATGTTCAACCATACGCCATAGACATAAAGTTCAAAGTCTGTTGCGGAAATTTGACAGTATGTGGTGGTATAATGTACAGGCGTGTGTACGAGTTATAAGAACCAGATAAAGAAGGAAATTAATAACTTTAAGGAGTACAGGGGATCTATTTTTGAATCGCACGTATGACATTGTGATGTCGCATGCGACTTAAGTCACACTCGTCTTCCAAGTCGCATGACGCCGATTTTCCGTATTTTTGAATCGTTCGTTTCCGGTGCTGCCAACATTATACGAAATGTTGCATGTTATCCGTTCTACACGCAGAATTTAGAGAAAACCGGTATAACTATGGTGCACTAAATATTCCTTTAGATTAATTTTCAAGTTGTTTTCAAAGTAGTAGTAATTATTTTCCTCACAACGAAAAGCTGTTTTGCTTGTATTTACTTATTTTGGCAGTTTCAAATTTTCAATGACACACACAAACAAGTGACATGACATTGACACAACGCATTGATTTTGACGGTAATTCTATCAATCGCTTTGTGTCGCTCGACTGCAACGAGTGGGTGACGGCACTCGTTGCGGTCGAGCGATTCAAAAGTATGGAAAGTCAAATATCGAACGAAAATCAATAGAAACCAAACGCTTGACTCGAGACGAAGGAATCAAAAATAGAGCCCCAGATAATATGCAACATAATAATACCATTAGACATAAAAATAGCAAAGGCGTGTAAGCGTGTAGATATTATATCAGCTCGTTTTTCAATGCTTCTAAAATAAGATTTCAGCTCGCATAAGAGGACAAGTAACATGATGACATAATAATAAATAAATAAATAAATTTTCCTACACTCACACCAATTATCTAGCCCAAGAGAAGCTTCGTTATGA
This sequence comes from Eudonia lacustrata, assembly GCA_947562085.1. Classification (NCBI taxonomy): domain Eukaryota; kingdom Metazoa; phylum Arthropoda; class Insecta; order Lepidoptera; family Crambidae; genus Eudonia; species Eudonia lacustrata. The sequence continues at coordinate 8,876,812 of OX387332.1, forward strand.
AACTCGTTATATGGTTACTAGACAACGGATAAACATACTTAAATTATTTAAATACATACTTATTATACATAGAAAATACCCAGACCCAAGACAATTTAGAAAAACAATAATTTCTAAATTGACCCGACCGGGGATCGAACCCGGGACCTCAGAGATGGTGACACCATGAAAACCGGTGTACAAACCAATCGACCAAGGAGGTCGTCAATATGACATTAACTAAAATATTTTGTGACAACTTCCATATTTATTGATACTGTCATAAGTCCTCATGTGATAAAATTAACTGTCATACCTACGAAGTTCGATTAATTGATGTCATCCGCAGCGCTTAACGCATTGCGTTAAACGTGTATCGTTTTGATAGAAGCAAAGTAATGAATACGCTTTTGTTATTGCATTAAAACCTCAGTGTCAAACCATCAGTGTGCCTATTCAATGCATCAGACGCATTGCGTAAAACGCTGTAAATACCGTTTAAAGGAAACGAACGCTTTAATTGATAATAAATAAAGGATATTAAAAGTCCCATCACATCATCAGCTCACTTTATGTCACCACTGCTGGGGCACGAAGCTTCACCTATAAGTGGAAACACCACAGAAGGAACGGGCCAAAAAACCACCACGTAGGCCCTGTGCGGATTGGTGGTCCCTAACGCAGCCAATGCAGCCTAAACCAACGGCTTTACGTGCCTTCCGAAGAAAGAAGGAGCTCAAGTATAAAAATGTTTTGATCAGCTTCCCGGGCGTCTCTTTGTCTTGTCTTTATTCTATCAATATATCCAAATACTAACCTCTCGCTCCAGAGCTGACTTGGCACTGATACTTGGCATCGTCGTCCAGAGTAACATCCCTGATGTCTAACGAGTAATCCCCTGAAACAAATATAGTATCGTTAACCATAATCGCAGGAGACATGCTGACTGCCAAGTCTTTGAGATAATTAGAATGAATGACGCGTAGTAAATGTCTTCTCTGTGGAATACATTGTCTGGGTTGATTTTGCGTTGTTTTTGATATATTGTTTTTTACGTTGCACGAAAAATTGCTCCACTCCACCTGACGTTAAGTGATTTCAGACGCAAAGACGACTGGTGCGAACAGCGTGAAAACAACGAAGCATCAGTCACCCTCACCCTGCCAGCCCACAAGGTGCCTCTTCACGTCTCGTTTGAAGGATCCCATGGAAGGAGGGAAAACGAGTGCTGGTAGACTATTACATCATTTGCAAGTGCGGCAAAGAAACGAATCACCAATTTGTATTTGCGGTTTTCATCAAAATTGAGTTAATAATGTATATTTGTTTAAAGGGGTTAAAAATTATGAAGCGTATTTATTTTTAACTATCTGTGACTGTTTTTCAAAATTGATCTTGCTTATTGCTCATGTTCATCAAAACGATGTCTTTTCTCATTAGACTGTGGAATAGTTACAATTAAATTTAAGAGGAAAGAGGAGAGGATTTTTAATAAAGTTAGGAACGCATGTGAAACGTTTTTTAAATTGAAAATAAAAGTGGAAGCTCTAAGGTTGAGTTTGCTGATTCAGACCACAAATCTGGGTCAGCGATTGTGAACATTATAGGAGCGAAAAAAAATCATAAAAAAACCCTCAGTCACAATTCAGCTTACTTTGCATTTTATATCAAGGAATTGGACGCAAAAATTAAGAAGGATAAAGTGTGTAATAAAATGAAGTTATTAACGAACTCAAGTAGGCATAAATGAGAGAAAGTCCCGTCTGAAGATAACGAGAGACTTAATTGGGATAACAAGATTCATCTTTGACTTCAAGATCTTGGGAATTTATTAAAGTGCTAACTCAGCGCGTGGTTTCGACGGTGAATTTACATTTTGTTTTTTCTATTGTCAGTGGAAACTTTAATACAAATGGTATTGTTATTATTTCTATAATATCTTGCTTAGGAGATTTTACACCTTCTAATTACGTTAATACAAGATTTATAAAACTGATTACAGTATTTTTTTGGTGGGCCGGCCGAGATATCTTTGGAAGGGTGAAGTCGTCCAAGACCTAAAGGAGATCAACATGCCTGAATAGTTGCGACTGGCACAAGACCTAACAAAATGGCGTACTTTAACGTCAGAGGCCAAAATCCACTTCGGGTCGCTGAGCCAGCTAAGTGAGTAAGTAAGTATTATTATCGTGCGTTACTATTGTTTCTACAAAATTATACATTGTTGTCATTTACTGCCATACTCAGAGACCAAACTAATTCATGAATGATTACTCCTCAGAACCTAAAATTGTCTATTGTAAAATAGGCTCTAAGAGTGACGTTATAAGCACATTTTCGACTGAACAATTGACGTCTATGAGTACGGCAGTTGTACAATCTTCTTCTTTACTTTAAAATCATTCATTATCGTATTTTGTTTTCTTTTTAACACAGATCTTTAGCTTATGGCAATTTAAAAAGAATATCTTATAGACATTTTGTTTCCTTTAAAGTCGACATTCAATGTCTTAAGTAAATAGTTTATTTTAACAAGGAGGATTTATCAAGGAGAGTTGGACATTTCCCGAAGCCCTCGGTTTCCAACTTATTTTGTCGCGACAAATTCAAAGTGTCATTATTTATCCTGAAACTTGCGTTCCAAGGTAGGTAACGTGCCGGTCCTTGCAAAATCTATTCGTAATTAGGTAACATAGGTACAGATAGGATAAGATAATTGAGTGCTCATATTCCGATGGCTGTTTTGACACCAAAAATCCAAAAAAACGTTAGTGATCATTCAATTATTCAATCAGATCTTTCATTTTTCTTCTCAAAAGAGCTTTCAAATACTAACCTTCCTTGTCGCCCCTAATCATCTTGTATTTCCTATCTACCTCCTCAAGCGGTACTAATAACATTCATAATTATTGCACCGAATATCTACACTACCTCTACAATTATTCATTCTTCATCTCAAAAAAAATTAATTACATTGAAATAAAACCAATTTTACGGATCCGGCCGCGTTTATTCTACACATTTAAAAACTCTTTACAGAGTCCGTGGTGGTACCACTCTATTGTGACCACGGTTTCTCCCAAACAAAGACAAGTAGATCCGTAAAAGTTATTTCATATAAATGTGTAAACTATCTAAAACATAAATACTAACCTTCTTCATCGCTCCCAATCATCTTGTACCTGTCGTAGCCACTCAGTTCACGATGGAGGCCAAGTCCGAAGTCGTCTTTCGTCCACTGGAGCTGGCCGGCTTTCTTCTCCACTCGGCAAGGCAACGTCACTCTTGATCCTACCACCGCAGTCTGGACAGAGAGGAAGAATTATAAAGTTTTTCTAATCCTACAATAGGGAAGCACGGAGTAGTCTCCACTCTCTTAGTGGAAGAGGGCTTCACTACACTACGACTAAGGGCGTCCGCTGTACCAAGCGGGCTCATGGCTTGTCGTTTCATGTAAATTCATAAAGCAGCGCTGCGTGAGGCGGTTCGACCGTCGCATACGGCGCAGCTGACGGGGCAAGCTCATCCCAAAACGGGAAGGATCACTGATATGTTCTTTGACACATGACAGCTTCAGAACCGCCATATTTGTCCTCGGTGCGCTTGCTTGACGCAGCGGACGTCCTAAGAGCTAACCTATCTTATTGGCCCACTAAGGTTTTTCCTTCCAGTAGATCTCCGATCCATCAGGATCTTTTGTAAGGTTATATTTAGTTAACTTAGTGTTAGCTATCCAGGCGTAGTTAATTAAATCAAGTCCTACCATCGACCAAGCCGAGTACGAACATGGGGAATCGAACCCCATGAATACTGGGTCTTTGATCGAAGTACTAGGCTGGTTTCAATGTCATATAAATTCTCGTTTTTGCTAAAATATACGAATCGCACTCAGCTCCTGATAACTTATAAGACCTTAACAACTTCAACCTTTATAATTATAAGTCGCGTCTGGAAACTTTTAGCGAATACAAATATTTTTCTTTAATTTCTCAACACTCAAAGGACTTGATACAAGTTAACAAGTTCGGGTGAAAATAATTAAGCGTTCACTGATTTTGGCTGGCTATTAACTTAATAGGTACTATAAGTTTAATGAAGTTCAACAAATTAACAAAATGATGAATGAGCAAACAAAAAAGTTTGTAAGTAAGAGGTATAGAAGTTGATCGTTTGCAAGAATTTGCTTTGTTATAAATAAAAATACATTTTATCTACGTATAATAGAAATAGAAATAGATTGGTTGCAAGGATGGCAATCTTGATGGGTCTTATAGCCTTAAAATACCTAATTAAGCAGCAGCGCTATCAAAAGTCCAAGACTGTCAACTTTATATTATTATGTATCTCTTATAAAGTTTCATACTGCCAAGTGCACATTATTGTTTTGTAGCTATTCGTTTCATAAATAGACTTATAGAACAATCCATTTCACCAACCAAACCGAGTGATGCAATACAGTCTCTGCTGGTATTACCTACTACTATGCTTGTTTTATTATTCTTTACTTAATTTTATCTCACATGAATAAAAGTCATGATAACGTCAAAGATCTAAGTGCACCTTACCCTGAGTCTCTGTGGTTGACACATAGGAAATGATGGAACACAAGAATGATACTAACATTTTTTTTGTTTTATGGAGACATACTTAGATAAGATAGTAGTAGACTAAGAAGGCTTTAACAAGTCCTACCACCAACTAAACTGAGGATAATCGTGTACAGTCAACAGCAAAAGTAGATGATGTTTACTAGATTTCAAAGTTAAGTTTCGATAGTGTAAGTCGGTATTTTCTATATCACTACAGTCAGTCTGCAGGTAGGTACTAGTAGACACTCGAAGGTTTTTCGATATGCGTTTATAAAGTTTTGATTTTCATTCTGATTTCATATTTTGAAACTTGACTAATTACATCAGTTACCTTTGCTGTTGACTGTACCTAGGTAATGGGATAAAATAAAGTTTGGTAAAAAAATTACATACCTGATCCTGCGGTTCCATAGCAAACTTCTGCTCCTGATAACCACTACACACACTGACACATCCGTACACTATCACAAACACAACACAACGGGTCCGCAACAACAGAAACAACGGTTTGACACCCCTGCTAGTTACCCTATGTCTACCGCCAGACGTCATTTTAACAGAATTAAATTACAATGTCAATAATTTCCATAGGATATCCGGAGGAAGGGCGTTCACATTTTTGAACGGACGCTTAGCTTCCCTCTCTCGTGTCATCTATTTCTGTTGTCGCCATATTGGATTTAGGCGCCATTGCTATTTTGGGATTGGTGGATGGTTTGACAGTTGCTCGCAGACGCGGTTCTGTAACAACGAAAGACATTTATCAACTGTTGATTGATCAGAATTAGTATTGTAAAGGCCTAGCGAGATTTTTTAATTAAAATGTCAATTAGATTGATAACGTCAAAATCTTTAATGAGGATGTCATTTCTTAGTTCCATGTACAGATGTGATGGCGCTGTATCACCATCATCATCATCTCAGCCAAAAGACGTCCACTGCTGGCCAAAGGCGCTGTATATATAATGTATATTCCAATTCCAAACTATATACTTCTTATATATATTTCTTATAATTATGCTAATTGTTTCGAATTTTAACTTCGGAATACGGAATGATAGAATATATTTTTTATTTCGGTAATTAGGTTATTAGGTATTATAATTATTGTGCTAGCTATAATTTAGTATCACTAACTTCCTACCTATTTCAAGGTAGGAAATTATATCTATATAGACATCAAAATTAATAGTTATAAATTTTCGAATTGATAATCATTCTTTTTGATTTAAAAATTACATTTTAAATTTGAAGTGTGGTACAATAGTTACTGAATTAAATGTATGCAGTAAAATGTCATTAATAGTTTTTAATCTATGTTTTTATTAAATCAAACACTTCTATACAAATATTTATTTGAAAATTTATTTTCACGTACAAACTAATTTATGTAGTCACCAATTTAGAACTGTATACACAAACATGAAGGTTTTCGTTTTCCTATGTAAACAATTTTTAGAAGTCTCATAAAATTATATTATGTAAACCAAAAACCAGAATATTGTACACAACACAAATTTGTTCTCAAAAGTTTTCTACTGTTACAGTATAATAAAACACGAAGTTAGGTTTGCTTTATTTTCGAACAATTTTAAATCTTATAAAGTTGGGGTAAAGTCTAAAGTTGTTACAACGAAATATTGCAAATACAAATCACGTGTGCGGTGCGAAAGTTAAACGTCTCTATGGTGTAGTTGTTAAATCACCATTCTCAGACCTTGAGGTCATAATTTCTATTCCTAGCACATTATCATACATATTGCTGGTATGAGTTTAGCTAGTGGGGCAGAATTGTGCCTCAATAGCCGTCTTCACCTTGCCGACCTGCAAGTTGCTTCTTTACACCTCGTTTAAAGGACTCCATGTTATCATCATCATCATCATCAGCTCATTTTTTATGTCCTCACTGCTCGTGCACGAGGCTTCCCTATGGATGGATAGGGAGACCGGGCCATAAACCACCACGCGGGCCCAGTGCGGATTGGTTGTGTCGGCTTTACGTGCCTTCCGAAGCACATGTGAGCAATAATCTCTTTCACTATCGGATGGAATTAAACAAATCTGTTATTTGGCACAAGTCCATTCGGACAAAGTCGCAGGCAGCAAACTAGTCGGAAACATGTTAATTTTTTTAAACACTATTTAAATAATAGCTTCGTTAACTTGGAAGTCTAAAGGTTTCCAGTTCGCTGAAATGTAAAGAACTTCGTTCAGGAATTTCTAAATACGGGAACTTAGTATAGCACGGAAACTTTTCTCATTCTCAGTGGGAATTTTGCGTTTTCTCCTTTGCAACTTTGAAAAAACAACTTCCAATCGTTTTCTTCTTTAACAAGTCACGTTTATTTTTTGAATAAATACTTTTGCGTTAAGCAAAGATCGGAAAGAGTTTTCTGATCTTTTCCGACTTGTGTTCTGTTTTCCACGATTAAATGACGAGAGAGAATGTTGTTAATTTACAAACTAATTGGCACTTTACCTTAGAGTCTTTAAAATTAGGAGATAGGGTCGATTTTTAATACTCAATACTGAGTGTACCGCGAATTGTTCGTGTGTTAGAGTTAGAGTGATAGAGTTATATTTATTTATTTATATATTTTATTGAGGGACACCAATATCTGTTAACACTATTAAGTACATAATATAGGTGACATACAAATATCAACAATGACTAATTGTAACAAACATTTAAGGTGAACACCACCATGCAATAAGAAAGAAAATATATCAATTATTTAAATAAAAAGATTAACAAAAGAATTAAAATAAAAAAAACAAAACATAACGAAGATAAGAGTACAAAAGATAATAAGAGCAACAAATATTGTACAAGCCTTAGCTTGCCTTATTTTATTTGACATGAAAAAAAAACGAAAATAGAAAACCCTAAGTTTGTTTTGAGCAATCCTCGCATAATCGCAAATATATAGCTCAAGGGGACCAATCCCTCTTGAGCTATAATGACACTAATAACTACCGTTTTAACCCCCAAGTGTTAAAATTAATCATAGATAATAATAATCTGAGCTGATAACTTAAATCTTTTATTAGTCATTTTTAACTGAATATGGTCGAATGGAATGAAATGTTTCTTTCGAGGGAATTTAAATTAATATTTTTTTATTAACACATCTCATTATACCAGTTTCCATTAAATGAAATGACTTCGTTATAACAATATGAGCGTTAAGAAGAAGTTTGTCAGAATTTCTTTGTTTTATGTATTGCCTTTCTAGGCTTTTTGAATATCTACCTCTCCTTTGATCAATTGAAATACATTGAAATGAAACTACTTTTACAACTTTAGAAAACAATACAATTGAAATACGTTAAAACTGATTATGAAAAAGTGACGTCAACCTTGTTACTGTAAGTAAAAATATTTTTTATTAATTAACCTTTCTGTATCCGGAACAAAACTAATGACAGCACTCGCGCCGATGACGTAATTCACAAAATGGCGAAAAAAAAATTAGAAAAAAATATTAAAATGGAAAACACACAGAGTATAAAGTGGTTAGGGGGATGAGTGTAGCAACTTTACTCTAGTTTGTTTATAGCTAAACTTTTTCATAAAAAAGTAGACTCTCAATAAACAATATTTAAGTTTTAAGTCGCATGGGGAGCGCGCTCGAATTTGAGCGCTTAGGGATTGACCGAATATTACCGGGCTCGAATTCGAGCTTCCGGGGATTGAGAATTATTATTTTTGGTTTTCTCAACTTAAATAAAGCAACCACATGGAAAGGCTCTTGCTGAGTTTCTTGCCGGTTCTTCTCAGAATAAGGTCTCCCGCCCTGAGTAGAACCGATGGCATAGTGACATTCATAAGTGCTAATTAGTAGCCTAAGCTTAGTAAATGTTTTTTTTTTATTTTTTTTTATTTAATAATATTATTCCTTGGGGCAGGTCTTTGTCCAGCAGTGGACGTCTTTTGGCTGAGATGATGATGATGATGATAACAATGAAATTAAACTATAAGGCAAACCATAAATCACGGAGATTTGTCCGGTATGCTACAAATAAATTGAGCTCAACATTTGCACATAACATCGACAAATTGCAAAGACAATAAAAGTAACATAGGTTAGGTACTTTGAATTAACACACTGAACATTAAATAAAATGCAATACAAATGAATCGCTTTTCTTCGCTTTAGTTATACCGTGCTATAGTGAAAATAATAACTTTAATAGTAATAAATTATAATATGATAAATAATACATATGTAGGTTTAATGCTATTGTTTAAGCTCTTTTTCGGAAGCCTCAAGCAAGAAACTTACTAACAAGTTTGAAAACGGATCTTCGCCTTAACACGAAAGTCATTATTAGACGCGCTTAAGGCTGAACCGTCCGACGGATTATGTTAGTTAAACTTGATTTTAATGTGTTACACCATTGTAAAGTGGAAGTTGTATGTAAATTTAATCTGAGTGAATAGTTTCAAATTTAATATCGGTCGGTCGTAAAACAGTTTTGTGTTATTAAAATTAATATCTGTTAGATTAGATATGAAGCCATAATGTGATGATCTGTTTTTTTTGTGTGTTTGTGAGTAGAAGGTTTTACGATAATTGAACAGATTTTTCCCATCTGTAGCCGCTTTAAATTGTAAATTTGTTCTGATCTCCATAATTATGTCATTACATAGATGTAGTGAAACAAATAAGTAACTCATTTCATCGCGCCTTGTACCTGAACCACCATTTTCAACCGCTACACCTCATAGGTAATAAATAATACTGACTGGCCACGCGGGCCACTGGAAATTCTATTTGAGTAAAACCTCGATAGCTTTTTAATGCTTTTATTAAAAGCTACAATGTATTTGCAAAACAAAATAGTATTTAAATTTAGACAATATATATTTTAACTGATTAATTAAAAGGACGTTACAAAAGTCGGATGCAAAGTTTAAGTCCGTTGGATGGCGGCTCTCTTGACGTCACAACCGCTCACCGCGACGTTCCATTTTACGTGGCGCAGACACTGACGAACATTGCTTCGCATCACTGACTTGGACCGACGATCTGGTGAAGGTCGCGGGGATGATGATGATGATGATGACTGACTTAAGCAACGTTAAACAGTAAGGTGTGGTCTTAAAAGATTACATCGAAAACAGGCACGGCATCGAATGGAAAGAGCAGCCGGGTATGAAACACTCCAAATCCTTTCTAGGCGAAAACGCCTTAGGACGTAGTAAGTGCATATGCGGAGGCAGCAGAAGGCAGGCCCGATTAACCATCGGTGCCTTGACAGGGCACTATGCCACAAAGCAAATGCTTCACAGAATGCACCTTTCAACAAATAGTTTATGTAGGGGCATGTGGAGAAGAAACGGAGTCAATGCAGCACCTACTGTGTGACTGCGACTCTCTGGCTAGAAAAAGAATGGGACTCCTGGGTTCGGCCTATCCGAAATCGGAGGACTTTAGGCTCTTTGCACTTAAGGACGTTGCCAAACTTATGGCATCTATCTTTACAGAGGAGGAAGAGTGAAAGGATAGGGTTGCACAAAAGATCCCGATGGGTCGAAGTGTTACTGAGAGAGGGAAACCTCAGCAGGTCCCACTAAGATAAGATAAGATAAGGTGTGGTAAAAATTACAAGATTTAAAGTATATATTAATATTATATGAAATATTTATATAACTAAAATTATACACGTCAGGCAAGCATAAGTAAGAAGCAGTGTTCATAATTAAACCTATATCCCCGTATTAATAAACAACGTGTAAGCTTGGAGTAGTTACTCCGTGTTTTGTTCCCGTCATGTAAACTTCATTCCTTATTAGAGTAAAAGAGACAAAACACGGAGTAACTACTCCAAGCTTACAATTTGTTTATTAATAAGCCCCCTAGGGCTGTGACTTGTTTATTTTCAATTTAAAATTGTTTTTGGTGCTAACGTATAGACTAACAAATGCCGTAGAGATTTCCCTCTAGTCACCCAATTGAATAAACAACATTTACAACGTTGTCATCATTACACTAATACTCGTTTACTAATTCGTTAAACCAGACTGACAGCTACAAAATTACCATAGTAACTCAGTCGTTATCTTAATTTTTCCCAGTCCAGAATTAAAGTCGATGGTACTTACCGAATGAGCATCGCTCCAATCGATCCTTAAGACCCAGATTCGAAGAGCACTTAAAAAAGACGTACTCTCGCCAGGTCATTGACCCCCTCGACTTTTTATTATCTGTCTTAATGCTTGGCAATTAGTAGTGTTTTGTTTTTCTACTCTACCTCTAAGTAGACATTGGAGTGTGCTTGAAATTATAAATCAGCGTCTATTTGTGATTCATTTGTTTATTTTCGATAATAGCCGCCGCCTCTGTAGTCTAGTAGTTAAGATCACAGGTCTTAGATCCAGAGGTCCTGGGTTCGATTCCCAGTGGGGGGTACATGTACACGGTGTGGTTCAAAATTCAAAATTTCAAAATTCAAAATCATTTTTTAAGTTTAGGCTACAAGTAGCTCTTGTGAATGTCACTATGCCATCGGTTCTTAAGTCTACTTTAGGCAGGAGTCCTTGTACTGAGAAGAACCGGCAAGAAACTCAGCAAGTGTCAAGCTCTTTTCACCCTTACAGCGTCAAAAATATTGGAAAATTCCCTATCATAGCAGGACACTTTCCATTACAAATAAACACTACAGTACTCTAGTAAAAGTAAAAAATTGTTTAACTCGATCTGAAATAAGGGGTCCAACTTTTGTAAATAACTTTTCTGATATAAAATTTTCTCTCGTACGATCCACGCATTTCGACATAACACAAATTTTATTTTATTTTAGAAAAATAAACAAAACCGCAGACATAACTCTTCATTTTCCCGCTAAGAAGTCCCTGGGACTGCTACTATTTATGTACGTATGCAATATGCCATACTATATAATTAAAATATTAAAGAATCGAGCTCAGTTGCGTGCACTTGGAAAGACCTTTATCCAACAGTGGACTAAAATAGGCAAATGATGATAATGATCCCACACTTGTGTTAAACGAAAATCCATTTGTAAAACTTAATTAAAAATTTCATAGTTATCAGTCAAATGGTTGGGAACCAAAACATCAAAGTTTTCCAAAGATACGCCGAAAGCTTAACGTTGTATGTTGTGTTATCAATGTAGTTAACTTAATTGCTGATAAATTAAATAGTCTTTACCGATTAGATAACGATTTTGAAGGTACATAAGGGTGAAGTCGTAGGACGCCTGCCATTCAAATTAGACTTTAAACGAATCCGTAATTAATTGGGAAACAAAATATGTGGTTCAACTGAGTAATTAATAAAATAATTTGTTGATACAATAATACGAGTAATTTGTTAGTATCAGGGTAGTAAAACTGTTTTTTAATGAAGTAGGTTATTATCCAAAGAGCAATGGAGAGGGCTATGCTTGGGGTTTCGCTGCGTGATTGAATCAGAAATGAGGAGATCCGCAGAAGAACAAAGGTTTCCGACCGGTGTGGTGATGCTGCAAAGGCCGCTTGAGGTCAACAACATACTCTCTCTAAAAAAAACCATTGCAGATTTTCTTGTGGCTACTTCTCAGTACAAAGTCCACAATAGGGTAAACGAAACCTTGGCTTAGATATGACGATCAAAACATATTTTAAAAAATAAAAATGAATTAATGCTATTCGTTGGTAAGCGCATCACTTGAGAACGGCTGAACGAATTTGGAATTGGATGAAATTTTGCACATAGCCAGACCATGATCCAGACTTCCTAGTCTGGATCATGGTCTGGCCATAGGACAAATTTTATGGATAGTGTATTTCTCGCGAACGAAGTCACGGGCAACAGCTGATACTACATAAAAAGTTGAATATGATTAAAAAGGTTTTGATTAATACATATTATTTAATTTGATTTTGACTAAGAGTTAAAGACAACGCTTTCGTATTACCTACCAAACTTGTTTAGAAAACTCACCACCAAAACTCCACTAAAAAATGTCACAAGCCAAAAAGTGAGCCTATTGAAAAAAAAAGACTATTGATTTGATTTTCACTCAAAAACAAAAGACTGCCTTGATTTCGAATCACCCTCAGAACAATAACTAAAGCTATAGAAGGATGGCTAAAATAAAAATCGTGCAACTATGTTTAGTTCCGTTCTATCTTATGGCTAGAAAAGAAGGTTGGAGTGCGACAAATGGTTGACACTTAGTTTTTATTTTTTGTATTGTTATGTCAATCGGTCATCAGATAATCAGTGATCAAAAAAAATCTTTGAGTCCTTTATAAAGTCACTCACTACATTACCTCAAATATGACGTCACAAATCTGGTGACACCTTCGAAATAACGAAAGAAAAGGGACAATCGATCTCTTTCCAATACATCACTTAGGTTAATTAGTTAAAATAGTACGAACTGATGAATGAGTGTTGCTATTTTAGTCCGGTTTCTATAGCTTTAGTTATTGTTCTGAGGAATTACATATTAAACTTTTTTCTAAAAACTCACTATAAAAAGTCCACTAAAAAGGTCGAAATACAAAAAGTGTCACTATTGAAAAATGCCAGTTCACAAAACAAGAGCTTCACACACGGTACAAACAATGGCCGCATACTCCGATCATGGCACGCGACTTACTAAATTTGGCCACGTTTTCGTCTGCCAGTATTATTTTTAACTTACCCCTCGTAAGCTACGTCTGCTTAGCTGAGTCAGACGGGATGGTGTAAAATAGGTAGAATTTTGTACTTAAAATAATTAATTAAAAATAGCAATAGAATGGAGTGGTATTTTTTTTTTACTTAAAAGGGAAACACTTATTTATCCCACCTGATAGAGGTGGTGATAAGGCTAAGTATTTTACCTGGAAAACTCAACTCAACTATGTACTAAATAACTGGGTTTCTTTCATCTAACTATCGAAACACAACAATCTCACTAACATTATTGTTAATTATCATCATCAGCTCATTTTATGTCCTCACTGCTGGGGCACGAGCCTTCCCAATAGATGGATAGGGAGAAAAGGCCATAAACCACCACGCGGGCCCGTGCGGATTGGTGGTTGTTAACGACTGCTAATGCAGCCGGGACCAACGGCTTTACGTGCCTTCCGAAGCACGGAAGAGCTCTAGATGATAAATTTTTGGTCACCCGTCCGATGACCGGCCTTTGCGAAAGTTGCTTAACCCCAGCACTCGCAGATCGGGCGCGTTAACCATTGCGCCATTGAGCTCCTCCAATATTAATATTACAGCGACAAAATTTAATAAAATTACGTTAGCCAGCTAAGCTGACTTATATACGTATTGACGAACAAACGACAAACCGATTACCTACATTATATGCTAAAATGACAGCCACCACCACAAACCAGTGACATCTGGGTCTGGGTCTGAGTCTAAAACATTTTTTTATGAAACCGCTAGACCACCACAGAAGCAATTAGAGTTACGATCTTGCAATGGGCACGTAGAGAGGAGACGGAGTTAATGCAGCACCTACTGTGTGGCTGCCATTCTCTGGCTAGGAAAAGAATGGAACTCCTGGGGTCGGCTTTGCTCTTAAGGACATTGCCAAGCTTATCCCAACTAACATTTTGGTAATAAGAATAAGTGCTACATGAGTGTGAGAGTAGAATTTTAAAAACCTAAGTTGCCATAATGGCACTAACAATTGGTGATATAGCGTACTTTAACTTTCTTATATACCTTATTTGGGCCTACGATTTTATAGCTTAAAGTGATTTATGGGTTACAGAATAGTGATATTTGAGTGATAATACATAGTTACAATAGAGCTATTGGAACAGTTATTACCACTTTAAGTGTTTTGTGAGGTATTGATAGGTTACAACCGCAAGCTAAAGTAGTACATAAGTTGTAAAAACAACTCTGATAACTCTTTTGGTAATACATTAGTGATTAAGGTAGCAGTGCATATTAAACAAAGCGCTAACTAATTGTTTAATATCATAATTTTTGTGTTTTTGTTACCGCCAACAGCGTCATTTTCATTAAGTGCAGTGAGTACGAGTATTTGGTGAAAACAGCAAATGAAAAGTAAGTCAATATGTATTTTGGATTACTGGTGTTGTAGTACTGATGTGAAATCATACTGCGGTGTTTAGTTTTCTGTAAGAATATATATTAGTTTTCATTTCAATTTTAATGCGCCACTGAAATAAACTACTTTTGATGATATTTTTTAGAAAAGTAAATATTATCTCAGTTATTTTTTGCTTCAAGTATTGAAAATAAAAGCTTCAGGTAGTGTCTACAGGTTTTTAAAAGAAAAGTAACAATAGTTTGATTTAATAAGTAAAGCAATAACGTTTGAAACAAGTTTTCTTCCTGTAATTTTTTATAGGTTATCTTTATTTTAATGGCGTCAATTTGCAATCACTTAAGGTTCCTGTTAACTCTGTTATTCCTTACAATAGTGTTTAAAGAATGATAGTCAGCACTTCTCTGCCACTTGTAGTTTTACAATATGGTTTTAAAACAGAACAAACAATAAGTTTAGCTTGCATAAAGGTAATGTGGAGCAATAAGCTGAATATTTTAGGGTTCAGTTATTGTTTGAACACCCATTTTTTATAAGTATGTGGTGATTAATATTTGATAAATACAAAGAAGGAAAGAAATATTTAGCCACAGACATAAATAATCGCAAGCAAAATAGCATTACCTACTACCTAACTATAGGTTTAATTTTTATCATCCTAAATTTTAAAAGATAGCTTTCATGTAGGTATAGGTACCAAGATATGGGAATACCCATATCTTGGAACCTATACCTACTACTTACTCGACACCGAGCTTGTACTATTATTTATTCTGTGACCGAGCCTCACCGCTCGCGCCCGCGCTTCACCACCGCCCGCGCTCGTTACCCCGTTTGTCTATCTCCTCTCTCTCAGTCAGTCTGTCGGTGGCGGGCGGCGGCGGCGGCGGCGGCGGCGGGCGAACCACAGAGTACTTTTTTTGGGGCGCACTTGATACAAGCTGTCTAAATTGAATCAATAAAATATCCATAAGTTCTCTGTCGAGTATATATCTTCTTTGCTTAAAACTGACATGGTATAAAATAATTTACTTCTAATTCGGTATTTTTTTTAGGTATATCCCGCAAAAGGAACTACTGCATCAGGATCCAGTGAAATTATTGCTAAAACATGCACAATACCAGCTACTCCCCCTGTCAGATCAGATAACGATATTTACCAATTTCATATTATATCAGATAATCAGAATAACACTATCTAGAATAGCACATCAGTGCTGTGCTAATTTGGAGCTAATTTTGGCAATTCAAAATATAAATATTTGTAGCACAGTTGTCATTTTGTCGCGCGCCGTGCTACTATACTGGGTCGTAGATCACATAAACGTTCAAAAAGGCTTTTACTACAGTAAAGCACAATTACAAATGTTATGGAAATTATCCTCGAGCTGTGATTATAGGACTGAATATTTTACTACTAAGTAATACTATATGGTATTCTGAATAAATGGACATTTTTCAAAATAATAACTAGTTTTATTTTCATACTGTATGTAAAAGAGGTAAGAAGTACAGGAAACCACTTTTATTAATACAAACTAACTTGCATTTTACATCTTTAGGATAAAATATAATTTAATTTGACGATAATACGCTGTTTTCACTGACTTTTGTAAATATACAAAAAAGATGATGATGATCCTTCGATTGTTTTGAGACAAATTTCTGTCTGTGTTTTTAAAATAGTTCGAGGGTCATATGGTAAAATATCTGTAAATCTCTTGTTTAAAATTAAAAGCAAATCCTTCAAAGCAGTTTGGCTTATATTTTTTTGTAGAGCCCATGTCCGTAAATCATTTCTTAAATTTATATTTTTCATGTATTCATATTCTTGCTCTTGATCAGAGGTGTTTGAACTTGAACTACATAGAGGAAACATTATATTAGACTCATCGTCAGTAATATCACTTTCCTTTTGTACGGAACCCTGTAGTATGTTTACTGCTAGCGCTTGATATACGTTATCGAGGTCTGAGGTATTGTGAATATAACTTCTATTAACATCAGAACAGGAGCCTGGAATCTCATCAGAACTGTTACCTGAAATCACATTAGAACTGCTTCCAGGAATAACACAATTATAATTGCACTCATTTTTTTTCTCATTTAATGAAGGCACGTTACGGTTTCGCGATAATCTAATCAGAAATTTATAATCTCTTAAAGATTTTCGCTTGACTCCGCCGGTCTTTTTTTTAACTTTCCATGGTGGCATGGTTTGACATAAATAATATTTTCGTAAAAGCTCACAGCTCTCAGCGTCACACAGTGTAAACAACGTGAAATATTATTATTCAGGTAATATAACCTATTAGAAGTATTTAAGTGATTATAATTCAGTAACTCAACTTAAAGTGATATTTAAAAGTTATAAAGTTTGCAAGTAATGTTTGCCGCCATATAAAAGTATTTCTAAAAACCACTGTATTACCTAAAGTTGACCGATTAACCTCATTATTTAACCTGCAGTGATTTAAAGGTGGATTCCGACTCTTGCAGCATTTAGCTCTATGGGGTTTATAATGAACACTTTTAATATACTAATAGCATTCTTGTTACCTCTTAGAGCGCCATAGAACTCGTTAGGTGGTACAAGGTATTTAACTAACTTTAACTAACTCTGTTTTAGAACATAAAGTGTTCGTAAATAACTGACATAATCTTTTTGAGTTTTACTCTTCCTTAAGCTATAAGAGTAATCCTTAAGGTGTTACAAGGCATTGAAGTAACTCTATTAAACAATATCAAATGTTAGTAAACACCTGATAAAAACTGTTAGTGTTTTACTCTTCTTTAAGCTATAAGAGTAACCCCTTAAGTGTTACAAGGCATTTAGGTAACTCTGTTTAATGACATCAGTCGTAAGTAAGCGTTAGCAGACACCTTACAACTTTTTTTAGTGTTATATACTTCTTAAAGCTATAATAGTTAGTTATATAATGATTTCGACTAACTCCATGTTATCGTCGTAAGTTATAAAATTTTCTTTAATTACTGTTATTCCTCTTGAAGGGTTTTATTTATCCTTAACACCACAGTAGAGTTCACTGCTTTTATCGGAGCTTTTCTAAACCATTTATAGAACTATGAGCATTAAAAAAAGGTTGCCTTTAGAGCCAAAATGTTTCTTGGATGCCATATGGCATCTATCTTTTCAAAGGAAGAAGAGTGAAAGGATGGGGTTGCACAAAAGATCCCGATGGGTCGAAGTGTTACTGCGAGAGGGAAACCTCGGCAGGCCTCACTAAGATAAGATAAGATAAGTACGATCACTAACGAGTACTATGGGTGACTATAATAAAAAAAAAACACAATTCTTCCCATTCACGTGCACTATTACTCCTGTTTGATTTGAATTTTAGACTCCGGGGTATGTTGGGCCAAATGTCCAGTGTGTCAAAATGACAAGGCAATAATGCCCAATTGTTAAAATGACCAGTTGTCATAATATCTATGTGTATTGTTGGACGAAAAATATTTTCACAACATTTCAAAAGAAAAATCCTGACTCACTCACTGACTGACTGACTGACTGACTCATCAACGCCTAGTCAAAGCGTCACTAGCAGCTATGATGCTCGGGTTGAGTGCAAGATTCTTGGTTTAATCCCCATACCACTGTTAGGCTACTGACGTGAATCCATGCCTAACATTAGCGTAGTAGCTCCGTATTGTTTAACAAAACTATTTGATGAATGTGATAATATTTTACCTATGAAATTGACGTTTTGTATGAAGATTTTTTATAAAATTATATTTTTCATACTAAAGTTTTTTTAATTTTCTTAGCATCTATTTTTGTTAACACAATAAAAATTGTAGAGTATTTTGGGTTGAAAGCGGAATTATATTGAAGTGGGATGAAAACGGAAACACTCGTAGTGTGTTTGTTTCACTAGCTAAATATAGCAGACATTAAAAAGAATAAAAATCAAGTCCCTTCAAAGCTACAATGAAACAAAAGGTCAACTCCGCAAACAAAAAAATAAGTAAATTTAAAAAAAAAATTGGGCGATAAAGACACAAAATAAATAATTATTGTTATTACTGAAGCCTAAGTAACATAGTAAGCCTAAGTATCGTGCTCAGTGGCGTGCACTTGGAGAGGCCTATGTCCAGCAGTGGACGTGTGTAGGCTGATGATGATGAAGTAACATAGTCCTAATTAAAGGTGTATAATAATATTAACAACCGGTATTGACTTTTAGAAGCAATACACCTATTAATAAGTAAGAAAAAAACGTAAATTTCATAGGTAAGGGCCTATTATTAAATATTTTACCTAGTAAGCTGTATTTTAGTACAGATGTTTCTACGGAGACAAGAAACAAGACCGGCTTTTTTGAAATCCCAGTTGCGGATACTGGTCCTTATGAACTTGGCCATTCTACGATGATGATATAAACCCTCTGACGATTTTTGAGGAACCCGACAAGGCTTGAGGAAACCTTTAAGTTTCTCACCACCCACAAAACGTCTGGTCAAAAGGCCAACAGCAAAATCATAATCATACTTAAATAAAAACTACAAAAATACGCAACATTCAAAACGCCGTATGTATCCTGCAGCCGTTCGTTAATAGTAGACCAGAATAAAACTAAAAATAAAACCTCCGGAAGCGACACACATTCTACAAGTTCGACTTGCATCCGTTACACGGAGGCTGTCGAAAGACACTTCAAGTTGTTGGTGTGTCGGTGGCTTTTTGTTTTTAATTTTAGATTGAAGCTTTTTTTTATTACTTCTCTCATACATTTTGTATTTTTTTTTTCAAAACTAAAATTTTTCCTTCGAATTGAACCCGCATCCCATGACATACCGGGTCAGATGCACTACCAACTAAGCTATCGTGGCTCTGTCCAGCCTGCCGAAATTAATCATCACTTTCAATTTCATTTTTGTACCACACAAAAGAGTACCGCAGTGCTAATAATTAAATATAAAAAATTAAATCTGTTAGCAACTACTTGCCGGTGACGTATTAGTTTTTGGTATTAGAAAGGAACTGGTCGGAGTCAATATGATACGTAGTATTTATTAATCCCATGAATGTGTGTTTGCCAATAGATAAAATAGAATTTCGTATGGGAATACTTACTCTTTGGTAGTGCGTACTCTTTGGCGGTTTTACCCTATCATTTGTTTAGAATCCGTGCTTCTGATGGCAAGTGAAGCCGTTGGTCCCGGCTGCATTAACAACCGTTTACAACCACCGCACCGCACTGGGCCCGCGTGATGGTTTAATGCTCGTCGCCCTGTGGTGGTTCCATCCTTAAGGGATGCTCGTGCCCCAGCAGTGGGGATTTATAAAGAGTCAGTGATGATGATTTGTTTTAAACGTTTTGAAGCACAATGAGGACTAGATTTTTTATACAATGTTATTTTTAGTTTATACGAAACCTGAAAACTGTTTGTTGAGAATCAGTAATAGAATCGATTTCAATATTTTTTATACCATGTTACATTTTGACTAAATAATATTTACAAAATCTCATTTGAGATACAACAACAACCATACAACAACACTATTTTTAGTACAACCATATTAAACCGTACGTTATTACCGTATTTAATTTATTTAAATTAAACCCTACTAAAAACACACAATGGGGCAGCACAAAAAGCTTGTAATTTCGTGAGTTTTCAAGATATATTTTTTTTTGTACTGATTCTTTAAATGAAAATATTTGACCCGTGTTTCAGTTTTCGTATAAACTAAAAATATGGTTGTATAGGTGTAAGTACCTAGGGGGCTTATTAATAAACAAAGTGTAAGCTTGGAGTAGTTACTCCGTGTTTTCTCCATTTTACTCTAATATGAAATGAAGTTTACATGACGGGAACAGAACACGGAGTAACAACTCCAAGCTTATACTTTGTTTATTAATACAGGGGTATAAGTACAATACTCCTCTGTCTTTCTTTTATATTTTCGGGTAAGCACAGTGCCTTGATCTCACCTGATGTTAAGTGATGATAAGGCCAAATGGTGGAAGCGCACTTCAACCGGATCCTTAACAAGCGAGGCACTGGCTATCTTATCTCTAGCTGCCGGAACACAACAATGCTACAAACATTGATGTTATGGCGACTTATTTAGATAAGATGGTGGTAGCTAGCCAGGCTAACTTGACCTGATGGTATGTGATGATGGAGCTCGATGGCGCAGTTGTTAACGCGCTCGGTTTGCGATTGCTAAAGTTATGCAACTTTCGCAAAGGCCGATCATCGGATGGGTGACCAAAAATTTATCATCTCGAGCTCCTCCGTGCTTCGGTAGGCACGTTAAGCTGTTCGTCCCGGCTGCATTAGCAGTCGTTAACAACCACCAATCTGCACTGGGCCCGCGTGATAGTTTATGGCCCATTCTCCCTATCCATCCATAGGGAAGGTTCGTAGCCCAACAGTGGGGACATATAATGAGCTGATGATGATGACGAGGTGGTGATGAGGTTAACGTAGAAACATACTTTTTGGGATTCCTCAACTCAGAGGAACTGGCATTCTTATCTCTTTATTGGCGAAACAACAACTTTACTAACATTATTGTTATAGCGCGCAAAAGGCTTATTATATAACACGGTGGTAGCGAGCCAGGTGGATTTAAAACAACCACCACAAGCCAAGCTGAGCACTGGGAATCAAACCCGACAACTGTAGGTTCAAGCAAAAGATCTGTCTAATCATTAGACCACAGAGGCAATAAAAATCACCATTTAAGGAGTTTCTAATATAATAATTGCCTTATAACTGCAACGCTATTTCAATATAATTACCTACATAGTATTCCCTAAAAGACTCTTAAAAACAAAGCGAGTTTAACTAATTTGTTGTACGTCCAAAACTATATCGCCACAACAAACCTTCCGAGCAATTAACTAGCTCTATCGATAACACTTAATATTTGAATACATTTAGACGAGTCGTTAGGGCAACCCTTCCTAAATTATCTATTCATATATATGTATCTGTAGTTACTTAAAACAGGCGGCCACAAAGGTTGGGTAATTAAAAAAATCGATACGACGCCGCCCCAAACTGTACGCCGGCTGCCTATTGCGTTCGCATATCAGTGTCACGGAATAAAGAATGGAGTATAGAAGGCCGGATCCGTAACAAAAGACGAAACAGGCGCACAAAATTCAAAACTCATAATTATATATTTACTTTAGGCTTCGAAATAGCACTTATGTGTGTCACTATGCCATCGGTTCGTAAGTCTACACAGGGCCGGAGACTTTGTAATAAGAAGAACCGACAAAAAACTCGGTTCCTTTTCTCCCTTTGTTTTATACAGCGTCAAATATTTGAAAATTTCCTATCGTAAAGGGCACTTTCCATTAAAAATAAACAAGTAACATACAAGTGAGCAAGAGGAGATACAATAGTTTCAATGAGTCGATGATATTGTTATATGAACGTCTCGTCGACTCCTTCAAAAACTCATTCACCAACTGCTGCCTATTTAAATGCGACAATAATTTTAAATTCTTAATCAATTTAAATCGCAACTTATTTTAGGCGTCTATTCTAGAGCTACGGCCGAACGTAGGTACTTAAAATCACTATCGGCCGGAGCGGGCCTTCTGTACATACTTATATATTTTGTGGCATAGTGATAGTAATTATAATAGTGGACGTAAATTGGGCATCGTAGGAAAATCAAAATAGATTTTGTGGTTTTAAAAATGTTTTTTTTTGATTTGGAGCTATTCAAAAACAAACATTGCTCTTTGTTATTATCAGAACTAAGTCATAATGTCGATTAAGTACTAAAACGCATTATTTTTAAATGTTGTAAAAAATAGTACAGTTCGATTAAAGGGCGACCCATCCTGTCATGACCATCAAATTGATTGACATAATCTTACTGTTTGTGTGGTCGTGCTCTCATAAGATTTAATTGTCGGGTGTCGCAATGAGACTTTTATCTACAAGATAACGATGTTTACCACATATCTATCAAAACTTTTCTTAAACGATGTTGTAGCTAAGCGCCATTTTGTATTTTTAGTAGAGATTTTTCTTTCTTGACAATTTGATTTTTTTTATGGATTCTTTCCAAATCAATTAAATTCGTTCATTTTATTGCACTCTATAATATACTATTAAGTTTACTTAGATTTTTTAAAGTAATTAAATAATATACGACAACTTGTTAATTAAAATGTAAATTTTTATCGCTCGATCAGACAGTGGCTATAAAAAACATTTTCCTATATGTGTGCGGTTACGATATGTTTTAACCTGAAAAGGTAGTAGGATATACCGATATCCTACTACTAATAATATAAACGCGAAAGTATGTAAGTATGGATGTTTGTTACTCTTTCACGTAAAAACTACTCAATGGATTTGAATGAAATTCGGCATACAGATAGTTTATAACCGGGAATAACACATAGAATACTTTTTATCCAGATATTCCCACGGGAACGGGAACCACGTGGGTGAAACCGGGAACCACGCGGGTGAAACCGGGAACCACGCGGGTAAAACGGCCACTAGTTATATATATATATTTATATTACATATTACTACAACGCCTCGGTGGCCGAGTGGCATAGCGCTCGGCCCGATACCCGAAGGTCCCCGGTTCAATTCTCAGGTCAGGCAAAGTGTATTTCGGATTTTTTCGATGCATTTTTTGCAAGCGTGGTGATGAAGCCATTACCCATCATTTGTAGTGATGACTTTATTTTAAAGATGGAGGCCTTTTCCCAGCCGTGTGACAGTTATAATAGGCTATTTATTTTGTACTTGCAAAATGTTATAGAAGTATGAGAATAATTAATAACCATTATAACTGTAATACATGCTCATGCGTTAGGCTTACGATATACATTTACACAATTACACCTGTATGCCTCCATCTAGCCACATCCTTGTATTGTTATTTTATTGTATTGATTTAAATTTGAATTTGAATTGTATGTGTATTAATATTATTTACTAAAAATTATGAGTCTTTGTTACTTGAAATGAAGTTAATAATAATAATAATTATTATTTACTTTTGGTTGTGAGCTAAGTACTCTATAGCTGGTATATTATGTTCTATATATAAGGTATATTATGTACTCTGTAGCTGGTATATTATGTAATAATGTGTGCATTATAAAATAAAGAGAAGTAATGATTATTATGTACTATAACAGTCATACGTATTTTATTATAACTGTAAAACACATTCCGGCGTCCGTTTTACGATAAACATTGCAACCATTACACACAGGAGTAAAGAGGATAATATCCATTATATACATTATGCATATCCGGGCTTTCGGTTTCGTCACTCAGCGTTTAATCTAAGCCGAGGTTTAGAGGCGACCTCTGGGTTGCCCCTATCGATATTCAAGCTCAAAAGCTTCATTATCTCTGAGAAGTGCACCGGCGTATTGCAGCTGACTATGTCTATCAATAATTTGAGATTCTCACTATATATAATAGATGCTGCAGCGTGTAGCCAAACGGATAAATGCTAGGGTTGAATGCTAGAAATCGTGGCTCTATCTTCATAGCTTGTTTACACTACTGATAGACTACAATTACACTAAAAACAAACATAATTTCATAACACAAGTATTAAAAATACAAAAATGTTTGTGTGCCGCAGCATCTCAAAAGGGTCGTTGCTCAGCATGGTATTCACTTTTACTGACATTAAACAATGTCTCCACTTTTGTGTGCATGCAGTGCACCGCCGCGCCACTCACTTCGCAATGTTGTCAAGCGTTAATTTCAATGATGGCAATGAGGGACATTATGAGTTACTCTAATAACACCAGCTTCCGGAAACTTAAGGCAAGAAGGTATTAGAACCATTTCTGAATACATTAGTGGACCTAGTTTAGTTAAAAGGAGTCAAACCACAAATAGCTAGTTTTAAGACATTTTAATTTTAAGTTTAGATAAAAATACATAACAATGATGTTTAACTCGATTTTTTTAAATAATTGGCAGCCCACTTATGCCATTAAATTAATACTAGCTATTTGTGGTTTGAGTACTTTTAGCTAAACTAGGTCCCTCATCTCTAACAATGCATTTTCTCAAAACCACACAAGTCGAGTGGCGTGACCCCGTGTTGGTGAACAATTCTCGTTAAGAAGGTAGCGTGCAAACACATAACCTATCATTACAGTAAGTCGGATATTAAACACAAAATACCCCAGAAGGTAAGCTCGAGTAAGGCACACACAGACCCGTACACGGATAGGGAATCTCGACACGAGCACAGGCTTTTTTTTGAGAGAATGCTGATTGGCTTAGACGGCATTTTCAGCTTTACTGGGTTTTTTGGAGGCGGTGAGAGGCTTAAAGGGTACCTCAAGCCGCATGAAACGAATCACCTTCGGAGGTTTTCTAGAGGGAACGGCTTCACAAAAAAATTGTAGGTGGTAGGGCTTGTTAGTCTGCCTGGCTAGCTACTACCATCTTATCTAAATATTAGGCTTAGCCAAAGTAACATTAAGAAAACGATAGCGAAGTTCGAAAAGAACAAAATGTATGGGATTGACATAAGATTGACCACGTGACTTAACGTTGCTTATAAGCAACTACTTTAAACTACTACTACTTTAAACTACTTTAAATACTTTGGCTACCGCCACATGTCGCCATTACATCAATGTTTGTAGCATTGTTGTGTTCCGGCATCTGGAGATAAGAATGATAGCCAGTGCCTCACTAGTTGAGGATCCCGGGTGAAGTGCGCTTCCATTATTAACCTTATCATCACTTTACATCAGGTGAGATCAAGGCACCGTGCAGTGCTTACCCGTAAAATTTAAAAAAAATCACGCACTAGTCTTCCCGTGCCCTACTAGATTCTCCGTGGGGTTCTGATCGGATCGGGGAGCGAAACAACCCGAGGGTCCCTCTAAAGGCTCGGACCTCGGCTCAGATTTACCGGGTAGGGAGAAGCGCTCAGGTACCTGTCTGTACTTGGTATAGAGCGCGTGTGAACCGGCTCGTCGTACCCTTGTTCTACGAGTACGGTGTCTTGGGCCTAAACTAGTGTGCATGTTTAGTGTATTTTGTAAATGTGTAGTGGCATTAGAGGATTGGGCAGGGAAGGGTCTGTGCATGCGCTGCTCGATCGTGTTTGTATGAAGATTACCTTCTGCTTTCTCATTATTTGTGTCACAAACATGATTCCAAGGATCACCACCTTGCTATGTTATTATGGTATCCGAACAATATGAAGACTGGGTAGTTAAATCGTTTAATACAATTACTGGATAATGTTGTATTTTTGGATTGTGTATTTTTAAAATTATGTTTAATTTGAGCTTTCATTTAGTGATAGCATTTTTACGTGATAATTGTAGTAGTACAGTACCAATAATATTTGTACTGTGTAGACTTACGAACCGATGGCATAGTGACATGCTTATGAGCTAATTTGTAGCCTACACTGAATAAATGATTTTGAATTTTGATTTTTTTTTAATTTTGAACTGTCAACAATTTTCGATGGAACTTCGAGAGTGGGATCAATTATAGTTAAATCTGAGACGCATTATAATGTTTTTTTTTTAAATTTATATATTTAACTAATACTTAAACGAGTATAAAGAATATAACAAACACGTATAAAATGCAAAAAATACACCATTGTTTATTTCCAAATTAATAAAAATTGTACGAGTAAAAATTTGATGATAACTAATAAAAACTTAACTTCTTAACTTAACTTCCAGAGGATGGGCAGCAGCATCTCTCTGAGGTTACCCTCAACCTACTGCGATCGCCAACCCGCCTGCCAAGCGTGGCGATTACGGCAAATACCCCTCATATCCTTGGGGGAGGCCTTTGTCCAGCAGTGGACGTCTTTGGCTGAGATGATGATGAATAAAAACTTCGATCAATATATTAATAACTAGCTGTCCCGGCAGACCTTGTTCTGCCCTATTTCTCTGAAACAAAGTTGCATTGATTTTTTTATGATAATAGCTGCCCTACAGATTTCGTTCTGTCAAAGGTTATTATTGGTCTGTCGCAGTCTAATAGAAATAAAATAACATTGAAAGACTTTAGTAATATCTAATGTGATGATATTTTTATTGTAATGCCATAATGTACACGATTTTTTTAAATTTTGTTTTATTGAACTTGAAGGCATACCAAAGATAATCCCAACGCGCCTTTGTTTTGTTTTGATTGACGTCAAATGTTTGACAGATGGGGACAGAGTAGTTTGTATGGGAGAAGAAAATTGTTGTTTTTACTGTTTTCCTAGTATTTTTTTACGTTTTTTCTCTCCTTAAGAACCTTGAGCAATGAGCCTTAGCGAAATTTTATTGTAATGGAAGTTTTTGTCAAAAGTTATAAAGCAATTTCATGGTCGACTATACATTATTGATTGAAAATTAAAAATAAACCTTTTGAAACTATTGTAGCCACCAATATTAGAATAATCATAATATTAATGTTGAGGTACAGTTTGCTTGTTTTACGCCAACAAAAACATGTAATAATTCTGTTAACAATTACTCTAACCTTAACCATAAACAAGCAAGCTTTCATCCTCACAAAACGTTTATATCGTTAAGGAAATGAGCAAAAAAAAACACGTCCATGAAAGATTTTTAAACGTTAATTCGCTTACCAATCACGACGGATGGTTTGACTTTTTTTGCACCTTTTTCACCCCCAATCCTTCTGAGAACGGATGTATTGGGCATCCGTTTAATCGTACAGCCGTTGCCGGTAAAATAAGGTACTTTACAACCTGTCACAAAGTAGAACCTTTTGAGCCTTCTAGCTAGGCGATAAGGGCTAATTTCGCGTGGCACCAGATCAGTATCAGGTATTTGTATGGTTGTACGTAAAGTGTTTACGTTAAACGCGTCTGGCTTAGTGAAGGTGACGCCAGTATGATAACTTTAAATTGACGTTGGTTTTTTTAACGTTTATCTAACTTGGCCCCGAATAACAGCTAGCTAACAACAACAGAAGAGACCCACACATTTGTAAATAACTACTTGTAGTTAATAATAAAAATATTTTTTTTTTTTTTTTTTTATAATTGTGTATTGTTTCCGAACGAAAGTTATTATTTCTCTCTCTCTCTCCTCTCTCTCTCCCGCCTTATCAAGTAATGTAACATGCTTAAGCAATAAATTAACATTAATTAATTGTACCGCTTGTACCAAGAAACCACAAGTTTGAATATAATAATCTATTAGCTATGTTTATAGGTAGAATTTATTTACTGAAATTAATGAAATGAAATTAAATAAAATAAAATTTATTTATGAGGACATACAGTATAAACTTACGTAGAACGAGACATAAATAGTAATTGAAAAAGTGTCCTAAAAGGACTCTGTAGCGTAGCCAGGGTGGCAAAAAATGCGCGTAAATTTTACCCAAAACCTCATGCCATTTTAATACATTATTTATAGTCCTAGCTAGCAGTAGTGACCGAACAATCCCCAGATGATAAGTATGTAGAGCTTTTCCCGTACCTATCCAGATTCTCCGAGGTCTTCGAGAAAAGCCCTAGGGCATTTGAAAGCCAGGACCTCGGTTTTTCGTATTTGTAGAGCTTGCAGCTAAAAGCATCTAAAACTTATATTCTGATTCAAGTGTTTAATGATTTCGAACATGTCATAATTCAATCGTTCTATTCACTATGGCTGCACTGTCAAAATCTGAGACTGGATGTGTTTAAAGCCCGATTTTATTACACACTCACATTTATTTCTTCATCTTGTTTCAAGGAAACCGTTGCTTTTACTTGAGCCTGTTTAAAATAAAGTTTATTTTTGTAACTGGCAATCAAAGGATGTTTAGGCAAAAAGGTTTTATGTTTTTAAATTCAATTTATTCTTAAATCACTTGACGTCAAACCTTATTGTTAACAAAACTATTTATTGGCACTTCCAAGACGAGAGCTGTTCTTTGTTTTTTGGACAATGGAAAACTGGTCTTTTGAGTACCACAGCGCCCGCGATGGCGCGGATGGTTATGTGGGTGGGGTTCTCCCTTCCAGCTCCCGACTCCCTGCCCAAGCCCCTATTAGTTATATGATCATCAACGCGAGCTAAGGACGCGCGGCTCCCATTAAAGTCTATTGTCGTGTATCGTCTTTTGCAAAATAAAGGAATAATTTCTGAAATTTCCGTTTATTTTGTCTCTCTCGTCCAGATACGAAAAGATAGACGGGGGGAAGGGAGGCTTACCCACTAAAAACCGTACCATCCCTTCACTGCCACGGGGATAGCTTGGGACCACAAACGGCAAGCATCTAGTTATGTATCCGCCTCCTCCTCCTCATCATCATCATCATCATCTTCGTCAGCTCATTTTATGTCCCCACTGCTGGGGCACGAGTCTTCCCTATGGATGGTTAGGGAGAACGAGCCATAAACCACCACGTGAGCCCATTGCGGATCGGTGGTTATTAACGACTGCTAATGCAGCTGGGACCGGCTTTACGTGCCTCCCGAAGCACGGAGGAGCTCGAGATGATAAATTTTTGGTCACCCATCTTTTGACCGACGTTTGCGAAAGTTGCTTAACCTCAGCAATAGTAGACCGGGCCCGTTAAACACTGCGCCATCGAGCTCCTCATCTAGCTCCTACAATTTGTCAATCCATTTGGCTGGTGATTTACTCCGATTAGTTTCACTCAACGCTCGTGTAATGTTTGCCTTTCTTGACGGAACACCGGCGATTAGACAAGGTTTCCACGGAAATTCAAATTACGACACGTCATTTCTTTTTTTTCTACAGACACAACAAAGAAGTTGCCACTCAACGCTGTCACTTGATCCAAAGAGGTTAATGTTTTAGAAGAAATAAACAAACACAAGGTTTGAGTTGTTAACAAAATCTTTTAAATGGCAGTTCTAGTGTCAGCTCGGACTTTGTATCGACACGGTGTTCGGTGATACCGTAATCCCGAATATGGCAAATAGGGCACAGAGCATAGGACCCCGGTTTAAACCTTTTTGGGTTTGTGATTGACAACAAGAAAAGCAATAAAATAATCGTAAGTTTTACAAAACGTAATCAAGTAATATAAATGATTTGTTATTTTAAACTAGTATTTTTCAAATGAGAATAGAACTTGACTTGAGCTATTAAATAAATATACTTAGTTTTTTTCATTACTCAATTATTTTTATACGATTTGAAACATTACGAGGAAGATAATTATAGAACCTGCAACAAGTTTTGTACTAGAGGAGAAAGCTCATAACGAAAAAACTCTGTTTATGTATTGAAATGCATATTAAGCGATGAGTCTAAACTAATCTATGCATAGGTATTTGTTGTGTAAGCACTCACGGTCTTATGGCCATTAAAGATATATAAAAACAATCATAATTATAATCATATTATGTCAAACCATTATATTATACTGCCAGTTTCTTACATCAATAAGTCAAAATTGCTCGCGCCATTTTTGAGTTGACTGATGTAAGCGCTCATTTGTTTAATGGCTGCCATTTTGCGTTTCGTTTTCGAAAATGACTCGAAACAAATTTATTGTTAATTGTTGTAACACCTTTTATATCGCTTAAAGGCAAATAAACTAATTGAATTGAATTGAAGTAAGACAACGTGTATTTAGGATTTTTCTATTAATAATTATTATTTCCCTAAATGTGTGTCTGCCAATCTAATTCGTATTCTATAGTGGCATTTTCCTTTTAGATAAAAATGCAGCGATGCTGTAAAAGCGTATTGCAGCAAGTAACAAAAAAAAACAGCACCTCTGTCATTACACATGTGGAGCAATAAACATTCTTTACAAACAACTTTTTATTATAATATTATAACCTTTTTTATCGTCCCTGTTGACAATCTCTATAAATTACGCTACGTCGATCATACGCACTACTGATGGAGCGTGATCTTTGATAGATCGATGATCGATTTAGCATATTGATCAATATCGTATTCATTGGTTGGATGGATCCCTGCTGACAATTTGTGGAAACATATCAATCGGTAATGGACTCGTATTAGTTTATAGCTACTAATTTTGTATTGGTTTTATTTTGGGAGAGACCTATTACCATATACTTAATGGAAACGGGTTAATTGTGTTAATAGTTGAATTCTTCAATTTAAATAGGTATCTGTTGAATTAGATGCTTGGTGTATTTTATCCTAACTTGTCTTCCGTAGCGTTCTTAATGTCAATGATGGAGGATTTGGCCCAACGGTGGGACAGTATTTATACAGGCGTTATTTTACTTTACTTTCTCTATTATAGCTGCGAGTATTACTAGTTTATAAAACTTAGATTGTTAAAAAATAAACGATAAATTAAAAATTAAAAATCTTGTACAACCATTTGTTTGGCTTATGCAGTACGAAATCAATTACTCATAGTATTTATAGAGTACATGAGAATATAGTTATATCTTGATAATACTTAATACTATAATAGCCTGTTTGAAAAAAAAAACAGTAGCGTAAACTCAAGAAAGATAAGAGTACAAAAAAATACTAATATTAAAATAACCATCATCTTCAAGTGAGATATTGATAACATTATACACCAATAAAATATGATACATTAAAAAATATGATAGATTAAAAAATATATTTTATAAATAAAAAACATGATGAACGACTTCCTTCTTTTTGTCATTTCGACAGAAATAAAACAACTTCTTTGAATGATGTTAATTAAAATGTTAATGAAAAAAATAGGTAGACGCTATTTTTTACGAGCTCCAATTTTTGCTAACTAATTTCAATGTTAGCTCAGAGGAAATGTCAATCATTATTTTAGCAATGTTATGCAATGATTAATAAATGAAGGTTTTATTTATAAGCTTAGCGTCGTTAGCTAAACGTTTAGATATTTGGTTTAAATGCAAAGAGTCGTCAATCCCCATAGCTCCATTAGACTACTGACGAAAGCTTCTAAGTGGGCTAACAGAACTGTTATGTTAATAAAATAGGTAGTCAAACGTATTATTAAAAATAACTCTTATATTTTGATCTCCCCTTTCTAAGGTTTTAGTTCAGAACACAAATGTTCACTTTCGCCTTTGTTCAGGCTCCTGAAAAAGACCTAAGTAAAGCGTACAGTTCTCTACAATAGTAGCTATAACCCATAACGCTGGCATGGCATAATGTGTAAGTATTTGTAAGTGTTAACGAAATCGACAACGATATGACTCTAACGACAAGAACTTGAACTACGAACGAACAACTTGATTATGTCTTACGAAGTACGGAGCAGCTCAAATTTTTATGTGGCGTCAAATTGGCACTACTATTGCCGAATGCCAAAACGCTCAGTGCGATATCTGGAGGTAAGTACTGGGTTGCATTTCAAAATCATGCGATGTGTGTTTCGGATGCATTGTCCGGGTTTTTTGATTTTCAACCCGCATTTTGCAAGTGTGGTGATAAAGATTTCAGTGGCGACTTGATTTCAACGATGGGGACCTTTGTCCAGCATCCCAATGCTAGAAAAAGGCCTGGAACCTAGCTTATACAGGTACTATCCCAATAGTACCTATATAAGCTAACGTAAATGTATAGTAAAGTAAACAGCCTATTATTGTCCCACTTCTGGGCAAAAGACAAAGACAAAGACAAAGACTTTTTATTAAAGGCAAAGGCCTATCATTAAAATCATATCATCGCTACAATAGATGTGTAATGGCTAATCACCACGCTTGCCAAATGCGGGTTGGTGATCACAAACCCGGGCTATGCATCGAAAAATTCGAAATATATTTTGCCCGACCTGGGAATTGAACCCGGGACCTTCGAATATCGGGCTGAGTGCTCTGCCACTCGGCCACCGAGGCGTTACTAGCGTTAAGCTAGGTACCACTTATTGGCATTGCCAAAGTTGCTCTTGCTAACCGAAAACGCAAGCCACTTCACCGTCCAGCTCCAACTATCAATTCCAATTGATATTTTAAAACACTTAAACAAAGAGATGGGTGTCGTAAACACAAATTACGGAGTTTTATAGGCAGCCCAGACAACATTACCACAAATTTTACGATCAAAACGATCGATTACGAAATACCGGACTGTTTCGAGTTCAATGGTCTTTTCACGCTACCGTATTTGATAGTTGGAAGCAATGTCAAATAGATTTTTTAACGTTTCAACTGACTACCATATATTGGATAAACCTTGGACCTCATAGTCTTGGGCATTGAGCTCACGACGACTTCAATCGATGAGCAATTTGACTCGGTGTGGTTGTTGTTAGGGCTTGTTTGACCGCCTGGCTAGCTACCACCATCTTATCTATATGTCGCCATAACATCAATGTTTGTAGCATTGTTGTGTTCCGGCAGCTAGAGATAAGATAGCTCTTAGTTTTTGAGTATTCCGTGTGGAGTGCGGTTCCACCGTCATCCTTAGTATCACTTAAAATCAGATAAGATGAAGGTTAAGTAATTACGGGTAAAGAATAAAATAAAATATGTTTCAATAGTAAATGTAACATCTCAAAAGGCATAATTGCTGAGTCGAGGCCCATTGGCAACGTAACTGTAGCACACGTACACAGGCGGCAGATCAACCTACCCAAACCTGTCAAATTTCTCCAATGAATATTGATCCTTATAACCAAACGATAAAGTTCAAAATTGATTGTAGAAATTTGACAGTTTTGGGTAGGTTGATCTGCCGCCGTGTGTACATGGGCACCAAGCTTATGAAGTTACTGTTTTTTTATTGATGTGTAACATCATTCCGCTCGCCTTCTCTATATACAATTTCTGGGAGTGATTTCGTAGAAAAGGGACAGAAGTAGGGTCGTAACAGTGTGATCTGCAACAGTGAGATCGGCTCGCCTTATACAATAATCTGTGGGAGTGATTTCGTAGAAATGTGATCGTAACAGTGTGATACTGTTGCACAATTTATGAACGCAGTTAGTACAACAGTTTTCTCCCAAAAGACAAATTGAAATTGAAATCAACAATTTGATTTAAGTCGCCATTAAACGCCAAATTTAGTATAACCAAAGTAGGGTTTCGAGATGGAAGTGATTCCGAGGTGGAATAGATACCATCAGCGATGGTGTGCTAGCCGACCACCTGGTGTGCGAGCATCTTGGAACCATTGTCCCTTAGTCGGCTTAAGAGCATGTCGTAAGCGACATGCACGGAAAGTTAAGAGCTGATACATTACTTCACGTCCCAGACCAGCATGGGATGATGAAGCATGAAGCATGATTCATAGCAGCATGAAGTGCCTAACCGCACTTTAATTTTGAAACAATTTTCATATTATCCTATCCAACATCCGGTGCGTACTAATTTAAATTGGCACTACAACGACGCTAATTACCGGAATGCCGATAATTTATTCCAGTAATTAGGTTTATAGTGTTGCTTCTAGGACCAGAATTTGTGTAATTGACTAATAAAAGTTATGTGGTGTTTCTCGTGGGAAATATTTTATTTTATTTCATTTTTTATAAGTGTAACGCCTATCCAACCGAAGGTTTGGGTTTAATGCCTAGGTCGGGCAAGGCGTGGTTTTTTTATGCATAGCCCCGGTTTGTGATGACCAGCCAACCCGCATTCGATTTGGTCAATACATATAAAATGTAGCAATGACTCGATTTTAATGCCGAAGACCTTTGTCCAGCTGCAGGGCTGTATGTAAGCAATTTACTAATTTATATGTTTTAAAATATACCCTTACAAACAGAACAGACTAAGTTTTGGTCTCATATAAAGTCCACTACTAGGTTTAGGGGTTAAAACTAATAGTAGGTAAGTAGGTAGGTAGAGGCTTTCCCATTAAAAACTACTCATGAGGAGATCAGACGACCAATGTTAACACTATACTGAAATGTACGGTATGCAAATGAACAGTAATTCAGAAAAAAATATTGCTGAAATAATTTTCACAAGCAGTACTCGAATCCACATCTATAGCATCATTTGCCTCTCAAACCAGAAACCTTTCTAAAGTCCTAATATTGATTTGAAACTATCTAAGTATATTGCAACCTATTATGTAAACAATCTAGTTTTAAGCCAGCAAACTTTATTGCAATTACTCGTTTTGATTGTAATCTGTTTTGTTGCTTTTTTGTTAGATAAATAAATGCAGCCAACACCAAATCCGATCTTAAAATGGTCTGCTTCCTATTTAAACCAAAGTTATAACTACGTCATCTTTAAATTTTAATATTTTTATCAAATATCGAGGATCAGTTACAGTGAGCTGCTGTTCGCAATAAAACTGATTAAAATGTATTTTATATCAAATGTTTCAAATACCAGTTTGGAGTTAAATTGATTCACAAACATTAAACGGGCAGTTAGTTTAAAACTGTTTTGTATCGCCACCTTATCAGGTTTAATTTATTCTCGTTATAGCGCCATGTTGTACAATTTTTACATTAAAATAACATTAGCATAGTTATATTCTTTAATAAACTATACCTATACCAATGTATTATAAAGTAGCATGATTTATAAAATAATCAGAGATTACTTTTATTCTTCTAAGTTAAGCATCTGCTGTGGAGCTCATTAGCGCACAGGGTAGCGCATTTCAATCGAGAAAGTGAAGCAATTTTTGCAATGCTGGGTAACAGATGGGTGACCAAATTAAATAATAACCTCTTAGGAGCATGTTTGGTGGGAACTTTAGTCGCCACACCCGGTAATAGTAGTAAGAAGCAGTCGTTAACACCTACCAACCCTCGTCTTCACAGTGTGGAGGTTAAGACTCGGAGTCGACATGTGAGTTAAACTTAGTAAAATTAAAAAAAAAACACAAATGTTGAAAAAATTTCCACGAGCAGGATTTGAACCCGTACCCTTTTTTTTTTATTGTGGCACGCCAAAATGGGCTCACCCTGCCTGATGGAAAGCAGCCAGTGAAGCCCAAGAAGTAAAAGCGTTCATCACAGCGCTACCACGCTATGCCGAACGCTCACACTGTGGCGGCCTGCATAAATGCTTTTTCACGCCCCGCTTAAATAACTTGGGAGAGAAAGAGGAGGGAAACCCTTCTTACATACCGGGTCAGGTGTTCTCCCAATTGAGCTATCGTGGTTCTAACCAGCCCATGTTGAAAAAAATTTTGTCAACATTTGTGTTTTTGTAATTTGTTCGCAACAAAATTTGCGTTAAAAATTATATAAACATTTTAGTAAAATGAACTAAAATAATGAAGTGAAAAAAATAACATAATTATTGACACTAAATAGCGTAGGGTAGCGGCACCAGTGTCCGACAGGGCCCAATGATCGTCATTTTTAGGGTTCCGTACCCAAACGGTGCGAGGACAGTTAGTGGAGAAGGTTGCCTCAATTGCTGTCCTCACCTTGCCGACCCGCAAGTTGCTTCATCATCATCATCATCATCTCAGCCAAAATACCTCCACTGCTGGACAAAGGCCTCCCCCAAGGATCTCCACAACGACCGGTTTTGTGCTGCTCGCATCACAAAACAAAGTTGCTTCACACCTCGTTTAAAGGACTCTTTATTATAGGCTATCGTCGATTGTGCAGTCACGAATACTAAAGTTCTTTGGGCATATCTTCAGAAACAAAGATTCGATGGAGAGGCTTAAAGTACAAGGCCACACAGAAGGGAAGAGACCATTAGGCCGACTCCGACTCGTGGGATCGACTTTATTAAGAAGACTACGCAGTCGACCGCAGTAGGGTACTCGCATCGCTTAAAGTCAACCGAAGTGGAGATACCTCGCGCGACGTGCGGCCGCCTTGGAAGCAAGTGGTGACGGCGAGCCGCAACCCTGTCCATCGACAGCTCGGCCACCACCACTCGCTCGACCACTCTGCCAAGAGTGCCCAATTACGAAGATCCGATAACTCAGAGTGGCATAAGTTGCATAACTTACAAGTACGCCACCCTAACGCACCTGCCCTGCACAACCGTGCTAAACATAAACTGGTTGAATCATGATTGCAATCGGTATCTTTGAAATCTATCACCACAGATCATCGACCACTCTGCCAAGAGTGCCCGATTAAGAAGAGGTATTATAACTAGTTCCTCAGAAACCAGAATAACGAATAGTACCTACTTCATACTTAGTTTATTCCGGATTAAGTACGCTTTTGTACCTTAAGCCTTATCGTCATCAAATTTTACCATTACCCTTCATTTTTTTAAGTGATAATTGCTGCACTAAAGCTAAATTAAATAATCATAAAATATAGTAAAAAAAATTAAATGCCTACTACCCAATGCCAATCGGTTTCAATAACCGTTGGATAGATCACTATACAGCCGATAAAAGCAGTCAAAATCAAAGTAATGAAAAAATGCAGTGCTTACGTCAGCCTTCCCGGTAGCATAATGGTTAGTGCAGCCGCCCGGATTGCGGAAGACCCAGGTTCGATTCCTGGCTGGGTCGGGTACCTATGCATTTATTTTTTTCAACTTATTTATTGCCCTTCATTTTTAGTCTAGGAAAATTCGCTCCGGGGTTCCAACTCCACGGGGTATGTGGGGTTAGCCTGATGTTATGGTCGACCCACTTAAAACCTTTTTTTTTTTTTTTTTTTTGCCCGGGGGAAACTTGCTTCCAAGTCATCCCACGGGGAGCAATGTGCTATAGGCTCAACCCGCTTTCGGGGTATGTGGGGTTGGGCGATGGTCTGCCCGACCCACTAAAACCCCCGGGGATCTGCAGACAGTCTGATTTGTGGTTGACGCTGATTCTGTCATGGATAGTGGTCCGCGCCAACCTCAGGAGCGCTAGCCACGCACCGACAACTTGCGGACATAGCCGCTGCGCCCTTAGGCATCCTCCTCTGTTTCAGGCAGTGCCTGTTTGGCAAACCGCCCATCTTTTGTCCGGTATGGCTTTCGCCATGCCGGGCGGACATGTCCGGCGGCGAGGTCCTCCTCGTATTCCGCCAACTCACGCTCACTCTCTATCCTGTCCCGCTCCACCATTTCTGCGACATCCTCCGCCGACAGGACCCGCCGTCCGGTACGTCTCCCTGCAGGAGACGCATTGGGGTGCGAGGCCCCGGGGTCGGAGGAAGGCAGCGGTTGCTGCAGGGCTGGTGGTTGCGGCTCGAGCTCCGGCTCAACCGCTTCCACCGTCTCCATGGCCGTCTCAGGCTCACATGCCCGTGGCATCGACCTCCTCTCGACCTCCGCTCGACCGCCTCTTTCGAGACCGTTTCCGACGCGTGCGCGTGCGTCGGAGTTGGCTCCACCGTCTCCAGGGTGAGCTCCCTCGAGGTAGCCTTATTTGGGTCAATAGGTTTGGCTCTAGTGGCAGGGGGACTACAGCCCCTGCTGCCTGTCACGTGGCCGAATGGCCTTTTTGCCTCAGCGCAAACAATGCATTTTGGCTTTTTTGAGCACTCCCTCATCTGGTGTCCTGGTTGCCCGCACCGGAAACAAAGATCGCTCCGGTCCACAGTGGAGGGACACCTTTGCCTCGCACGGCCCACACCCATGCACCTAAAGCAGCGCATTGGGCGGGGCTTTAGGGCAGCGACTCTCGCTACTGCCCATCTAAGGGATAGCTTGCCCGCGTTTGCCAATGACTTGGCCGCTTTTATAGGGTAGTTTACGAGCGCAGAGCTTGATCCGCCCGGGCCCTCCCTAATAACGCCCACCTTCACTCGCTCTGTTGAGCACCCTCCCTGGTCGGCCACTGCCGTGACCAAATCGGATATGATGACTGAGTCATCCAGGCCTGAGAGGCGGATGTCCGCACACTTCTCAGGCCGGGTGATCACTGCCACGTCCGCTAAAACCTCCTCAAGCCGCTTGGCAAGTAGGTCAGCGGATCCCGCACTGTTGGTTCCCGGGACTTCGAGAAGCCTAGACCCATTTTGGGCTGTCCGCGATCGGAGGCCAGACCGGATGCCCAGCTCCTCCAGCGATATGACATCCTTGGCCCTCCTGATGGCCTGCGAGTAGGTCATACCGCTCGCAATGGCTTCCGGCTTCAACTGCACGACTACGGCCGTCGACTTCGGTCTGTGCAGTTCCACCTTCCTCTTATTAGGCACAGTCTGTGCCCTTGGATGTTGGCCAGTTGCAAGAATCGCAGCGGGGGCCGCCCTAAAAGTCGTCTTCCTGCCTTTCCTCTTCCGGCGCGACACAGTGGTGCACTCCTCGGTATCTGATGGCAGTACCGGGGCCCGGGGTGTCGCAGCGGAGGGGCCGGCGATAGGGGCCGCATTTACGCGGGCAGTCAGGGCCGCCTATGTGCGTTTCGGCGTGGGTCTGTTAGACATAGGGAGAGGGGGGAAATTCTCCACTCTCCTACGCTCCGCCGCTAAGAGCGGACGTGTTCTCTCAGACCCGGGCAGTCTGGCCTCAATGCCATCGAGACGTATATTAAGTGCCGCGATCGATCCACTAAAAACCTAGGGTAACCCGTCCACCGCTTGGGCGGGATCCCAAGAACTCTGAGCAGTCGTTCACGAATCGCCACCATTAGTTACCCTGTTGTTGTTTAAAAAAAGAACAAGTTTATTTTTTTTCATAAAAAGGCCGTATACTACCAGTAAGGTATCCGTTTATAGCCGAACTTTTGACAAGAAACTTTTCCACCATCTCTCGTAAATAAACTTTTTTAATTATTCTCATTCCGGACAGTGTTTTGTTCGCGTCCCGAGATAAGATGTTATACTTCGTTTAACGACGTTGTTGAAGTGAGAGAGAGAAAAAATCAAATCGTTTGTTTTTGATCAGGCCGCGTTTGAACTTGCGTAGGGAAATAGAGAGAGAAAGAGCTTAATGTATAAGATCCATAGTAGGTACGTACATACGTATTAATTAAGTTTGTTAAGTCAGAACCGCTGTAGTAAAGCGTTATCTGCAGCAAACGCAAAAATTAAACTACTTTGAGTGCGGTATGAACCCAATTGGGAAACAAAAAATTCTTAAGTTCCTTTGTCAAGAAGAAATGTTACTGCCGACGCATTAAAACCTCTAGAAATATTTTTTTATGACAAAGATAGAAGTACTAGCGGCCGCTCGCAATTTCGCCCGCGTGGTTCCCGTTCCCGTGGGAATATCGGGATAAAAAGTATTCTATGTTTGAATCCTGGTTATAAACTATCTGTATGCCGAATTTCATCCAAATCCATCCATCCGTTGCAGCGTGAAGAAGCAACAAATATACACACATACATACACACAAACTTTCGCACTTATAATATTAAATTATATAAAAACCTTTCTTGCTCAGAAAGATCAGATCAGAGTGCCTAGTGTGAGTTTTATTTAAGAACTTTCTGTATTCAATTGCATACGAAAACGAAAACAACAATTAGTATGGCAAAATTATAACTTTTATTGTATGTCGCCAGAGGCGCTGCTTCAACGCCACAATAATTTTAGTTTTTTTTAACATGATCGAATGTCAAATTAAACTTACACGCACCCTGTAGCCTTAGCGAGAACTTCTATCGTAATTGTATCGTAAACGTAAAGTCTTGGGTATCTACGAAAAAGGACGTCTTTCAATTGTTAGTTCTATTTGATGACGTTGTGGCATTGTACCAATGTCCATACAACTCACAGCAGCATTATAAAAGTCGGTAAGTACGTTTTATAGACGATTTTCTTATATCTTCGAATGGTACCTAACAAACAGTAGAAACCTCAGTTTTGAACCCCAGCCGTCAAACGGGTTGCTGTTAAGGCGACCGGTCCCGTATCCGCCGGTGCACCTGTCCGTTGCACAGTAGTTCGCGCGCGGCTGTTGTGGCAGCGGCGATGGTAGCGGAACTGAAGCGGGAGCGATTTTTTTACTAAACCACAAAGTGAGTAGGGCAGCGTATTATCGAATTGTGTCGAATCGAATGAAACATACCTACAGTTATATTAAAACATGCAGTAGTTTGTATCTTTCAAGATATGAACACAACGTGCCAAAGTATTATTTCACCTTGTAACAGAAATATAAAAAAATCTAAATAAAGCAAGAAAAGCCATTTTATTTTCAAACAAATATTCTAATTAAGATGCTTAACAAAAAAATTGTGGAATACCCACTATAACTGAAGCTTACCCAGTTGTTTCTTAAATGAGGCTGAAGAACCGTGGCAAAATATATCTATGTACGACCCGACACGATTCGACAAGGAACTCATACGATGAATAGGCGAGTTCTGACCTAGGTTGGTTCTGTATTGGAAGATGAAAAGTTTTGCGGTTGCAAAGACGACTACATGATGATGTTAAATACTTTACAGACTTTTTCTGTACGATTAGTACCAATAAAAAGCATATACACTGCAGTATATTGTAACATCGACCATCAAGAGTTACACTTTTAATTACATTGAGTTTATCAGCGAATTCAATATGAGCATATATTTTAAATATAACTGTTCAAACATACACAGTATATGATAGTTATAATTTCAATCTCAGCGAAAATTTTTGTATTAAAGGAATAACAAAATTTTGAAAAAGTATTGTAGTCTATTACTTGACAGGTTCTAATCCTAACATAACTAACATAGTCGAACGGTAAGGCACCGGGCGCATAGCTGAGCCAAGTCTAGTCTGCTAAAATGTTTGGTCGATGCGATGCTACTATATAAATATTAATATAAAACTTATCTGATAAAGATTAAATAAAACTTTAGTTAGGCGTACCTAATTTGTTTACATTATATTGTTTGTGTTATCGTCATTTACTACTAGCTATTGTTAGCACTAAATACCTTTAAGACTAATTAAAACTAAATTATAATAATGTAATAAACCTTTGAATTTGATTCTAGACCATATGGTCTAATTTTTTTTTAACACTTTTTTTTTGTTTCACTTCTAGCAGCTAGTATTCAAACCACAGCTCATTCCACCTATACATATACTATTTATAGTCTAAACTTCCTGTAACAAAGTGAAATAACCGACGCTTCTCTCTAGGTATTTGAAGCTTGTTTTAAAATGTATTAAGAAATAAAGCAAAGTCACAGCAGAATTCCGCTGAAAGAATTCGCTGTATCAGTTGACAGTGTGTGTTTCTGTTTTACTTCGAAAATTGCTATCAAAAATAACGTCAATGCCGATTGTATTAGGATGTCAATTTGAAGACCTTAGTAGGTACAATGTAACATTAAAACAGGACTTATTGGCGGGATAGTGGCGAGCCATTTTTGCGGTTTTGTTTTATTTACAAAAAAAATTGTCATGTCGAATATTAATGTAAAATAATTGTGGATAACTTCGTTAAGTTCGTAAACGTGCGTAGATACTTGGACGCCCAATGTTACCACAGTGCCATAGAACAATTGAATTTCTATTGTGTCTGGTTTAAGAATAACTAAGTCGATAAATGTTGGCAAATAAAAAATCAGTGCCATTGCACTTCTCAAATTCTCTCAAGAAGTTTGCGTTAGATCTCAGTGAAGCCCTACGTACGTAGGTATGCCAAGGCGCTGATTTTTTGTAAAACCATCCGATCAGAAAGTAATTAATTCAAACATTTTCCTTTAATGCTTTTGTCGCTTCTCCTACAGCGAAATAGAATACCATCAATACAATGACCATTCGTAAAGTTTAACGTACTTGGAGAGAAACACTAGTAGCTAAATGATGCGTGGAAACATCTCAGGCAGGCGACAAACCACACTGTTCTTGCCAAAACAAATACCAACTTATATTTGAAAGGGAGCAAGGTTTTATTTTGCAAAATAAACTCATTTGGTTTTACGACGTTCTCGCATTAAAACCCGTAGGGCCAGCCACGCGATCCTGCCACTTTCGCTCGAAAACCGTTTTCATCTTTATCTTTGTTGTTGTAAAGACTATTTTGGTTTAAATATTAAAACGGCGTTTCAGACGTTTGTACACTGTTGTATGATGCCACGCGTAATATACTCGCAGACTGGTTTGATGATTTTTTTTATGTGCAAAAGTATTTCTGTCTCCTATATTATAGTGTCAATGTGTCTTTTATACAGCCAAAGTGTACAAAGTTGCATTATGTTGCCAACACATCCAATTGTATGGTATTCCAGTAGATTTAATGATATTCAATTTATGCATTTTGGAGTACCACTGTGTGTATGAGAAATGTAAATTTAAACTTATTGTTCTATGGTGAATATTGCTTCTTATTTGTGATATTTAAAAAAAAATAAAAAAGATCGTAGTCTAAAAGTACTAGCGACTGCCCGCGACTTTGTATTCTCGATAGCCCGAGGAAATTTAAGACCCTTATAACCGACTGTCGATAAAATAGTTTGCATTTACAAGCTTGAAATTGTTATGTGAAATAATGAAGTAGGTATAGTCAAGTATTTCTCATTTCGATTGCATACGTACGGCTGGTAATGATGAAATTCGTGTGAGGAAGCGGACAGCGTCGAAAAAGCAACCGCATTATTTTTGTAGATTCACCCATTGGTTAGACCACTAAAGCATGAAGAATAATAGAACAAAAATTTGGTTACCCATTTAGTTCTTAACTTACTATAAAGGTAGCTTAATTTTCGGGTTCGACATCGAGAAAAAATCATGGACACCAATCCTACACATATTTTTTTTTGAGAAGATAGGGCTGTTGATTTACAGCGTAGCCGGATTTTTAAGGGCAGCAAGAAAATAAAGGTTCCTCAAGCCGTGGATAATTGTAATATTAAAAGCAAAATGTTGAAACCAAAGAACTTAACTAAACTTAAAACAACGAATAATAAAATATACATAACGTATACATTTGCATGTCACAATTCTTTTTGTTTCTCAAAAAAAGCACCTCTCAGAAACCGCAAAATTAAAATTAACTGCACGCGATCCTGTCACAGAGATATAATGCCTCGGCGCAAGAACCGGTATCAAGTGGATTTGGTGCCAAATGATTTGAGTACAGACAGTACAAGAATGCACGAAAGACGAACTCTGGTACTAATTAAAATAATAAGTAGTAATTTGCCTCAAAAATTACTCTTACGTGCTCCGGAAAGCCGTTGGTACCGGCTGCATTAGCAGTCGTTAAAACCACCAATCCGCACTGCGGTTCATGGCGTGGTGGCATATGGTCCTTTCTCTTTATCCATCCAATCCAATATTCATTGGTAAGGCTTGTGTCTGGTGGCTGGTGCTGTGATGTGATGAAGAATTTTCAATGGATCTAATGCCTAACAACAAACCGGAACACAGCAATGCAAAACAATGTTGCTTGTCGGCAGAAACAGGTAGTATGAAAAGGTTTACAACCAAGTCGTAAACCTACTTTAAAACCCTCCTTTTTATTTTACCATCCTTATATCGTCCCATAGCCCCCACAAAAGATAGTTAAATAAAAACATCTTAAGTTTCTTGTTAGCTCTTGTCGGTCGAAGGCTCTTTTAAAATCCGAAGAGTATTATTGATATTCAGTAGAATAGTCAGTCACTCAAAAATTACAACAGCAGTGACAAAATTCAGCGCTTACGTCAGCCTTCCCGGTAGCATAGCTATCAGTGCAGCCGCCCGGATTGCGGAAGACCCAGGTTCGTTTCCTGGCTGAGTCGGGTGGGCGTTTCTTTCTTTTTTTTTTAATGTTAAAAGGAGGCAAACGAGCAGGCGGGTCACCTAATGGAAAGTAATCACCGCCGCCCATAGACACCCG
This sequence comes from Eudonia lacustrata, assembly GCA_947562085.1. Classification (NCBI taxonomy): domain Eukaryota; kingdom Metazoa; phylum Arthropoda; class Insecta; order Lepidoptera; family Crambidae; genus Eudonia; species Eudonia lacustrata. Next base: position 8,920,968 of record OX387332.1, read on the forward strand.
CAAAACCAAAGTTATCGCGGATGCGTTGCCAACCTTGGAAAGGAGTTGGATCTTGAGGAGGGAGTAGGAATTGGGAGGGGGGAGGGGTGAGAGATGGGCCTCCGGTACTTTCACTCACCGGACGAAACACAACAGCAACACCGTTGTTTTACGCCGATATTCTGTTTTTTCACTGTATTTTTTTTTTTTTTTAATAATCAGTAGTATAGTTTAATATAAATGTTAGTTTATTAATATTCGGTACTTTTTACAGTTTTTAACGTCATTAAGTACAAGTGAAGGCTTAAATTGTATAAAAGTTGGCAAAGGTCTTTCGTGGACTACCAACATTCATTCTTATAAAAATCGAAATCGGGTTTAATATATCAGATACTTTTTTTGCGAACGGTACCTTCATTCAACTCGCCAAACCAGGGTCAAAGAAGTTCGTGTGTGTTATAATAATAATTGTCTTTTTTTCATTGACTTTAAATTGATATCGTTGTCGACTTAAAAGATAAAGATTTCCTTCCAAATTAACAGTGCTCAATGCATTTAGCATGAAAGCAACCTCCTTTGATTGCAGCCTTCTTTATTTTACTCAGTTCTTTTATAAGCTTTAATTCTATCAATCCAAAACAACTTATATTTGTGGTACGATTCCGCCCAGAATACGACTTTATGGCAAACGCCCGAATAACCTATTTCTGTAAGCAAGCAGCATTATTTAGCATTGCTGCGTTCCAGCTTGAAGGGTACTAGATCCAGCGACGTTACAGGGCATAAGAGTATAAGAACTGAAGTTTCATATTCGGCAACACGCACGTTCACTCTTGTGTCTTGAACAAAAGATTTGACTTTGATTTTGATTTTGTTGTAACCGTCCATTGGGCTGCGGTCGCTGCTTTCCAACAGGCAGGACATACATGCTCATTTAGTCAAAGTATTTTTTTTATTCAAATAAACTTAAGAAAACTGCCTCTGAATTGTCCATACATTTTTACCTACTGCCCATCCAGGACGTCTATTGTTTAGCTTTAAAAGAATTAAAGACATTTACAAAATATAAAAAAATGGCGTTACCAAATCATACAATATTTAATTTAATACATTTACAATTATACTGTGGCGGCTCCACCTACCGCATACGCCGCACATTAATCGACACGAAACAAACACCTTCTCAACCGTGTCAACAGATGGCGCAACAGACGCAAATCAACGACGTCGCCATACCACGACGTAAAATAGTATGGGAAGACTGCATCGCGGTAGCGAAGTTACACCATCTCCTTCGCTATATATAGCACCTCCAACCAACATCCGTTGGACCTCGGTCCCCGAGCTATACCACCCAGCTCGGAGGAAGATCTTCCCTTTGCCTTCCTCAGTGTGGCACTCTACCATACCATCCCGCTCACCACAGTGGTGACCCCTACGGGAGCACAGAAGCACCTTCAGCATCGTCGCAACAGGCCCATCCATCACTCCACATCCATCATCTACCTTCGCCAGCAGTCACAGCAAGCCAGCAATCGAGCCACAAGGTTCCACCGCAGCATCTTGGACGACGCTTCCTGGACCTCCGGCACACTCGACGGCATCATCCCGACCTGGTCTCCGCAGCCCACGACCGGTGCATCAATGTCGGCCGCATCACTCCGGCGTGGCAGCCCTGCACACCAGCAGCTCGGACCCACCGTCATCATCACCTGTCTCGACTCACCGCAGACAGGAACAAACAGCACACTGCATCACTGGCAACGCGCCTTCACCCCACCCGTCTCGACTCACCGTAGACTGGGGCATCCTGCAGCAGCACTCTCCACTGGCACTTGCAAGCTCTGACGCACTGACTGCTGAGCACACTCACTGATATCGACCTCCGGTCTCGGGGGGGAGTGATGTGGCGGCTCCACCTACCGCATACGCCGCACATTAATCGACACGAAACAAACACCTTCTCAACCGTGTCAACAGATGGCGCCACAGACGCAAATCAACGACGTCGCCATACCACGACGTAAAATAGTATGGGAAGCCTGCATCGCGGTAGCGAAGTTACACCATCTCCTTCGCTATATATAGCACCTCCAACCAACATCCGTTGGACTTCGGTCCCCGAGCTATACCACCCAGCTCGGAGGAAGATCTTCCCTTTGGCCTTCCTCAGTGTGGCATCCTACCTACCATCCGCTCACCACAATACACTTTATTATTTTTGTGTTTACTTGCCTAGCTCAGCATTTATCATAAAAAAATTACCAGACATCAGCATACACAACGGCGCTTGCATATGCCTGCCTGTATATATATAACAGAAGTAGCAACAGCACAATGTGCAAAGTACAGACGGCTACTACCAAAAACTGTCACATTCCTTCAATAAATGTTCAACCATGTATGCCATAGATTTAAAGTCTAAAGTCTATTGAGGTAAGGCAGTTTGAGTGCGTACATTATGTGTGTACAGACATCCATCCATTCGTTGAATGTTTGATTTTACGGCCGCCTCAGCTACCTACGTATCGTCGTGCGAAACAAGAGACATGCGAAATATGGGCACGCTAAAAACTTTTTTGTTTCTGATCGTCTTTTCTTTTGCACTGCCTATTGCAAAAATATAACCTGCCTTGGGACTTCTTGGCGGGAAAGTGGCGAGTCATGTAGTCATGTCTGCGGTTTTGTTTTATTTTCTAAAATTTGTGTTATTTCGAATATTAATGTGAAATAATGGTGGATTATTAACCGTTAAGCGTTCGTGAGTGTGCATGAGTGTTGGCAAATGAAACAAAACAGTGCATCGTCACTTTTCAAATTCTCTCAAGAACTCCGCGTGAGGACTTAGTAAAGCCCCACATCTTTACTGAGATACTCGAGGGATTGGGGGGTATATCATTTCTCACTTCTCATTTTTTTTATCATTCATCAATCATCATCATTAATGGAGGAAGAAGAAAATAATTGTTTATTTATGTATTACTTGTAAAAAAAAATACTTTTGACACTGGCTAAATGTGCTAATCGCACGAAGCCATCAACTAAAGAAAAAAAGCCTGCCTTGGCCTGTTGAAAAATATAGCTCCGTAAAAGTAAGATTAGGGTTATACCACTTAACTTTGAATTGACATAACAGTTTAAATATAATGATTAGTATAAACTTAATCTAACATTTTTATAAGAATTACATACAAGAATTTACATGTATCGTTTCAGATTTTTTGACGTGACCGATAATATTTAGGTGTTTTCAGTCGGCCCGTGACCACACGGCTTAAGCAACTCGGATTAAACCTAGTGTAAGTACTTACAAAAGATATGGCTAGTAAGTTACCTGAACTACCTAATAAATTCACTCAACTTAACCATGTTAAACATTTTATACATAACGAAAGTCGGTACTTATAAGTTATAACATTACCTACTTTTTGTTGTAAGGTTAAACATTAATTTCCATCATTTAAGAAAAGATAACTTCAGCTCTGAATAAAATTACTTGGAACATGTTTTCCTTAGACAAAGACAACACGAGCTTACGACATCGACCTGTTTCCTTAAAATTGTTACCGTCTGTGTAACGAGTGTTCATAAGTTTCTATGTAAATTTTGTTTCCGAACAGTTGTTAAGCGTTCACAGTATTTGTTGAAGTCAAAAGAGTTTAAATTATTGTTTTCTAAAGTTGACGCCATACTGGCAAAGTGGCGAATTACTCGTCCCGTACCCGGAGTTCCTGAGTTCTATTCCCAGGTCGGACACAGTATTTTTTTTATTTTTTTTTATTCTCCCTCCTCCAACATGATCGGAGCTATTTTAATCTAATTCTCTTTCATACCTCTATCTATCTTCTATCTCTTTTTTCTCTCGCACTTCATGCCCATACAAAATTTGGTGGACCGATGATCTGGTGAAGGTCGCGGGAACCCACTGGATGCGAGCAGCACAAAACCGGTCGTTGTGGAGATCCTTGGGGGATCCTTTGTTCAGCAGTGGACGACTTTTGGCTGAGATGATGATGATGATGATGACTTTCATGCCACATACTTCACATTCATACTTCATCTTTCATTCCTAGGCAGTGGGTGTTCTGTCTATTTCGTACAATTCTGTATTTTTTATTTATTAACTATTTAACAAGGTTTGGGTATGGGTAACTAAGTTTTTCAGCATCGTATCTTATTAAAAATGGGAATTTAAAAAAAAATGTACTTATGTTATAACAGCTTTTTTCCCTGTTTTGGACCACTTTTCATAATATTCTAATTCTTAATTATTCTTTTTCAAACTTACAATTTTTCTATAACAACGGACACAGTATTCGTCGATGCTCAGCCTGGATTTGTGACCGCCAACCCGCATTCGGCAAGCGTGATGATTAAGTCAATACTCATTAATCTAGGGATAACTTGATTTCAATAATGGAGACCGTTGCTCAGCTGTGAGACAGTATAATATCAGTTCTCTCCATCCCTAGGTTGCCTGGAAGATAGCTTTTCAAATTCAAATTCAAATTCAAATTCAAAATTATTTATTGCATGCCACATTGGTGTACATAGTAATTAAATAAATAGGTACAAGGTGTCAAAATAAACAATGTAGCTCCCCGTAAGGGCATAACAATAACAGAGGGAGTAAACTTATGTACTACAGTTAAATTTCAATATTTTTCATTTGTTTTCCTCCCCCACCTGAGCTTTCCTGATACTGGCTGACTTTCTGTAGTGGAAATTATCTTGTAGCTAGGTACATTAAAATTTTGAATGCAAAAATTTAAATAATAAAAATTAATTTAAAATTCGAGGATCTTCATAAAATTGTTAGTTTAGAGTAAAACATGTTGTTGTTGTTTTAGTGATAAGGACGCCCTTAGTACGACTTCTGTTTATTTTATTTTGACGTGTCTGTATTTTTTGTTTTTTGCGTGTACAATAAACTATTCTATTCTATTGTATATAAGTAGGGTTTTGCTTCTTCTAAAGTTAAAGAACACTACGCTATGAAAGGTATTTACAACTTGCCTAGGATCTCATCATACTGGTTATTAAACGGCAGTACCTACCCGTATCGCACTGCAAGATCATAAACTGTAAGCTCATTATGCGTGAAATGGAACGAAAATCAAAACAACTTGTTTAGCGATAACATGTAACATATAAATTTGTTCCAAACATCGCCAAACATCGCCAAACATTGCACTACGTTGAAATTCGTTTAAAGCAAACACTTTTGTGTGATCCGCACAAAACCAGTCGCTTTGCGAGCTTTTCGGGAGGCCTTGTTCAGCAGTAGATGCCTTTCAGCTGAGATAATCGTGACGATGATGATGGATGATGATAAAACACTTTTTAACTTTGAAATTAAGTATAGTCAATACATACTTATAATAATATGCGACTTAAAACAATGTTAACAAATATTTTTATAGGACTAAAAGCATTCAGTAAAGTTAAGCATTGTAGAATATAATGGATATTCTACTAGTTATTAAACGAGGTTTAAAGGTTATTCGATCGAGATACACCGGCGCCGATGGTCACGGGCTGACTGCCGTTACCGTCACCTTATTTATCAAACTAGCCTATCCTAAGCAGTTTTGATGGCGCAGTGGTGAACGCGCTCGTTCTGCGATTGCTGAAGTTAAGCAACTTTGGCAAAAGCCGGTCATCGGATGGGTGACCAAAAATGTGTCATCTCCAGATCCTCCGTGCTTCGAAAGGCACGTTAAGCCGTTGGTCTCGGCTGCATTAGCAGTCGTTAACAGTCACCAATCGCAATGGGCCCGCGTGGTGGTTTATTGCCTGTTCTCACTATCCATCCATACCTATTCAAATTCAAATCATTCATTCAGTTTAGGCTACAAATAGCTCTTGCGAACGTCATTATGCCATCGGTTAGTAAGTCTATCTACTCTGGGCGGGAGATCTTGTACTGAGAAGAACCGGCAAGAAACTCACCAAGTGTCAAGCTCTTTTTTCCCTTGCAGCGTCATAAATATTGGAAAATGCCCTATTATAAAAGGACATTTTCCATCACAAATAAAATCACAAAATATAATATAGGGAAGACTCGTACCCCAGCAATAGAGACATATAATGAGCTGATGATGATGATAATGATTTCGTCAAAACCCATCATTTAAAAGGTGTATTTCTACGCAACAACTTTTCTATATTTCTTTAAACCTACGCGGATGAAACCACTAGTATTCAATACTTATATTCAGTTTCGCGTAGGCTACTTCTCATGCTGCCATATAACACAAAATTCCCGGTACAGAACTGATAGTTCGAGTAGCACTCGATAGTGGAAGCATGTGTGTTCGCTATTGGATGCAGTTGCCGAGTGTACTCGATCAGCTTCCATTTTAACATACCTACTATACCGGAACAATGGACTAGGACATTCAAAGTACTTATAGAAAGATATTGTTAGGAAGAGAACTAAGGGTTATGGTAAACTCGTCGCTAATTATAAGATTGCTCTGTCCGAAAAGGGCGTGTTTTAAGTCCCTTTAAAAAATGTAACACCTTTTATAAATGTTATATGTAGAGATGAATGAATAGAAAGCGATAGATATACGAGTAAATAGATAGGTAGTTAGGTTGCTAGATGGAGATATAGCTAGATAGATACAGATATAAACTTGACAACATCAAAGAAATAAATTAGAAGAAAAATGTTGGTGGTTAAAGTTATCAACTTAAACCGTCAATTATTTTTTGTGTGGCTGCGTTCCGTTTCACGCTAAATGGTTTCTAAATTTTAAAAACTCAATTAACTTTCCTCCCAGAAGAATACTTAAATGTATACTCAAATGAAGATATACATAAAGTCCCATCAAAACACATAAAGCAACACATATATTCAGTGAGGTTTCGACGTCATATTTCATCTGAGGTAATATCTTTTCTTTTTATAATTTGAACCATTAAATTACAAAGTAGGTAGGCTGTAGAGAGTCGTATTGCAAAATGCTACAGTTTTATTTTTATGTGGCTTGTGTGGGAGGTGACTTATGATGAAGATTACGCCCGCGAGTTCCTATAGACTAGATGTCGTATATGCTTTTAACCTTTTTTAGTAGGTATTTTTTAAACAAAGTTTTTTTGTCGGGGATTAACTTAAACTAAAAATGCATATATATTAAAAAAAAAGTGTTGAATAATTTCGGCGGGCTGGTTGGAACCACGATAGCTCAATTGGAAGAGCACCTGACCCGGTATGTCAGAAGGGTGCAGGTTCAAACCCTGCTCGTGGAAATTTTTTCAACATTTGTGTTTTTGTAATTTGTTCGCAACAAAATTTGCGTTAAAAATTATATAAACATTTGCCTATAATTATATTTATTTATTTATTTATTAATGGGTAACCAACAAAGCAGTTACACTAACACATGCTGAAATCATAAATTACAAAAAAATAGTAACGCCTCGAGGAGGAGCTTGATGGCGCAGTGTCTAACGCGCCCGGTCTGCGAGTGCTAAGGTTAATCAACTTTCGCAAAGACCAGTCATCGGATGGGTGACCAAAAATTTATCATCTCGAGCTACTTCATGCTTCGGAAGGCACGTAAAGCCTTTGGTCCCGGCTGCATTAGCAGTTGTTAACCAACGGTCCTGCGCCATCCTCATTCATTCCCTGCTCGCCACCCGAGCTAGGTCGTTCGACCACCGAACTGGAGGTCTGCCCACCGATCGACGAGTATTTCTTGGCCACCACTCTGTTACTGACCGGGTCCATTTGCCGTATTTCCGTCAAGTCACGTCCGTACGAAGGTTACAGACGTGGGTAAACGGATCATACGACTCAAGTGGACGTGAGCAGGATACGTGGCTATAAAGAATAATAAAAAAACGGAAACAAAAAATTTTGATTTAATGATCTGCTATTTGACCAAGCAAACCAAATTTTATTGTAAAAATCCGTTAGACACTAAAATAATGGTTTAGTTAAGTACGCCCCCGGGATATTATAAAATGTATATTACAGCATCTAATAAGACAGTAAATAGTAGTAAATAAACCAATAAATTAGAGAAAGCGCTTTTTGAAGCATCCGGTGATAAAATGACTTTAAAAACGGCTTTTAAGCATGTAGGTATGGCAGATAAAAATTAGTTACAGCTCATATTTTATTTTGATGCAAGTGAACAATATCAATTGCATTTTTGTGTGCCACGGATTTCCACATAGCGCCTGATTGCATCAATTTTCTTTAAAGGCAATATACATTTTTTTGGCAACAAACAGTCGTCTAATAATTATGTTAACAATACAATTTCACATAACATTTTAAAAATAAAACCTACAGAGCCCAAATATTTTCTATTAGTATTCTTACATGGACAAACGTGATCAAAAGGAAGTTAATATCAGTCCAATACTCTTGACTTTTACTATACCCATCCATTCCTATGTCAGTGAAAGAAGACCTAATAAGTGCTAGAGATAGAAGCTCACTAAACCCGAAATTCTCAAAGCTGCTGAGAAGTTGACTAAATTTAACATTGGGGCACAGTGTTTTGTTAACATTGTTGTTAAAATTGTTGTTCTGGTTTTACGATTATGGTAGCTAAAAAAGTAGCTTAGAACTAGTCTTACCACTGACCAAACCAAGCAGAATTAAACTTGGAATCAAACTTAGGACATCAGGATTTCAACCGGAGGTCTTGCTACTCACTAAAACGTATCTCACCCAAAACATAAGTCATTGGAAATCGATCTTTATTGCAACGCGTAACGATATATCAGCGATAAGCCGAACCGCAAAAAACTATATCGTAAATTTTGTTTTTTTTTTATATTTTTATATTTTTTTTTTCGCGAGCCGAGTATTTCACGCCAGAATGGGAGGTGTGCCCGTATATCATGTATATGAGCAATAAACGTCAAAATTTTAAGAGAAACTATCTGTTGGATGTATTTTTTATTGTCGGTACAGCTATGAGATGATTTGGTCAATGTCGTGTGGCGTGTAATATATTTATTGCAATTCGGAAAACGGAAGCTTAACATATACATAAAGATATACATAATGATAAACTAGATATAAATGAAAATGCACATAAAATTAAGTATAAGTATCTACCTAAATATTTACTGTAGTAAAGAAAATATAATATATACGTGGAAGTAAATATGTATATGAATATATATACATACTAGCGGCCGCTCGCGGTTTTACCCGCGTGGTTCCCGTTCACGTGGGAATATCGGTATAAAAAGTTTTATATGTTTTAATCCAGGCTATAAACTATCTGTATGCCGAATTTCATCCAAATCCATCCATCCGTTGCAGCGTGAAGAAGCAACAAATAAACACACATACACACAAACTTTCGCATTTATAATATTAGTGTGATGTGATACATGGGTGTGTGTATATATTTATGGATTAAGTGTATTTACACATGTATGTATTGATGAATTTATGAATTATATATTTTTTTATATTATATGTATTAGAATGTATTAACATATTTTTTTTTGTGTCTCGCCTTAAGCAAAAAATCATGTTAAGGGAAACTTGTAATTAGCTTTACCTATTCAAATTCAAATTCAATTCAAAATTATTTATTTCCCTCACAAATTAGGTACTTAAAAGCAAAGTAATTCAATACAACAGTTGAATTTGAATTGAATTGACCTTTAATTGCTTAAGTACTATGTAAGAAAGTATTGTATTGTTCGCACTTGGTTTTCTCAATAAATCAAAAATTAAAATTAAAATTTAATCTAACCTGTAATAATCTAAATCTGTCGTAGAATCGTGACAAAAGACGGCGATACATTATTCTTTATTCCGATTATTTGCTTAACCTATTCGGTAGACTTAAAACATTGTGTTACAAACTTATTAATACTTTTAACAATATACGCTAGACTTAAAGCCGCTTCTATAAAAACAAAAGCCGTCGAAGAATTTCACTCCTTAGCCGGCATGATAGACGTTGAAAACGCAACTCAGGATTCTTCTACCATAAACGGGTTGTGCAAGCCGTTTGTTCATTCAATACTACAAAATAAGGCCCAGAAGGTAAAATAAATACAAACCGTGCTCGAACAACACTTACATAGACCCTCTCACGGACACGGATTTCGGAGCCCGATCCTCTAAATGCCACTACACATTTACGGAATACACTAAACATGCACACTAATTTAGGCTCAAGACACCGTACTCGTAGAACAAGGGTACGACGAGCCGGTTCACACGCGCTCTATACCAGGTAAGTACAGACAAACAGACATGTACCTGGGCGCTTCTCCCTACCACCACGGCTCAGTCAACCCGGGCCGAGATACGAGCATAAGAGGCGCCCTCGGGTTGTTCCGCTTCCCCGATCCGATCCGAAACCCTCAGAGAATATAGTAGGACACGGGGACACGCACTAGGGCGTGATGCCGTTCCCTCTAGAAAACCTCCGAAGGTGATTCGTTTTACACTGCTTGAGGAACCGTTTGAGTCTCTCGCCGCCCCCAAAAAAGTCAGTGGCGGTAGCCTAAGTAACATTAAGAAAACGATAGCGAAGTTGGAAAAGAATAAAATGTATGGGATTGACATAAGATTGACCACGTGATTTAGCGCGGCTTATGTCAATCCCATACATTTTATTCTTTTTGAACTTCGCTATCGTTTTCTTAATGTTACTTTGGCTAAGCCTACGGGTGAAGCTGAAAATGCAAACTCTCTTAAAAATTAAAAACGGATTTCGGAACAGTCCGAGCGAAGCTGTTGCGAGATGTCGTGTCCGTTAGAGGTAGTCTATGTGTGCGATGCGCGTGCGCGTTTATATGAAGCTTACTTTCTGCAGTCTCCTTATTTTGTACTAATACTATGATGAAATAGGAATGTGTGAGGCACGATGTATAACAGAGGCAGGACAGGATGCATAACTCTCTTTTCCACAAGGGAAACTTAGCCTTAGTAGCTGAAGTTGGAAGCGCATCCAAAATCCTGAAATACTAAGGAAATGGCTTCAGTATTCATATGTCGTAGTAGCTGTGCCCCGCGGTTTCACTCGCGTTAATTGATTACCATAAAAAAGGTTATAGTGAGTCAACCTTAAAAGCTAGACATATGCTGTCCCGCACTTTTTTTAGAAATTTTAAAGGGAAACAATTTCTTAATACATGATTTTTGCGTAACTTTCACCGTTTACGCAGCGCACGCAAGAAAAGCTCTCATAAAAAATTTTTTCTCGTTTTTGCAACATTTTTTATTGCTCCACTCTTATTAGTCATAGCGTGATGTAATATAGCCTATAGCCTTCCTCAGTAAATAGACTATTCAACACAAAAATATTTTTTCAATTTGAACCAGTAGTTCCTGAGATTAGTGCGTTCAACCAAACAAACAAACAAACAAACAAACTCTTCAGCTTTATAATATTAGTAATAAATTGAGGATGTAGCATTATGCATGCGCATGTAGTGTTATGTTTCTACAGTTAGAGATAAGATATTCTCAGCTAATCGCACATACTTACTACTGTTTTATTTATTTTATTCATGTGCGTTCCGTTTTACGCAGAAATAGCTAATTGTATATTTTGGTCTGGCAGTGTGGTGTTGGTGCTGGAATTTAATAACTTGCATGGTACGAGTAATAGTAAATTTCATCCATATTCTCTATTGAAATTGGGATGTTTCATAGTTTGAATAGCCCGCGTATCATCCTAGGGATTAATCGTTACTCTCTAGTTTGAGCTTTCTAGGGCGTGATAACTTATTATCATCATCACCAATCTATCGCAGTCCACGGTTTGCCATAGGCCTGTTCCAAGGCGTGCTTTTTTAATTGGAGAGAGTTTGCTAAATACTACTAGGCACTTTCAGCGTCACTGGACGTTATTGGGGGTGACGAGAAACTTAAAGGTATCTTCAAGCCGTGTGAAACAAAACACTGTCAGAAGTTTTCTAGAGGGAATGGTATTACGCACTAGTGCGTGTACGTTCTCTACAAGATTCTCCAAGAGGTCCTGCGCGGCATTTAGGGCATTTTCTGCGTCTCCGGACTTTTGCGCCCTATATTCGGCACTCCGCATTCCAATTTCCCGTGCCGATCGTCGATCCATCTGGTCGTAGGGAGTTCCACACTTCATTTGCTTAGTCGTAATCTCCAATTCAGAACTCATCTTTCTACCCCTACACTTGTCAACGGTCACCGGTTCTGCGATAGATATAACCAGCCCACTACCACTTCAGCTTGCCTATCTTGTGCTTTGTCAGTCACTTTGGTTCTTTGACAAATCTCTTCATTTCAGAATTGACCCATCAAAGAAATTCAAAGCATAGCTCTTTCCATAGCCCGCTCAACGACTTTAAACATATGAACTACACGCACCGTTATTGCTCCCGTTCACAGTACTCCACTCCATCACTCCAAATTTAATTATATTGGCCTTTATTCATCGCTCCGAGCGTTGGATATCCTAACATTCCTAAATCCATTCATTTGGAGTTATGGAGTGGCGCGAAGGAGTTCCCTAGAATAGGGGCCTCTAGTGTCCACGTCTCGGCTTCGTAGGTCATCACGAGTAGGACGAGCAGATAATTTATTAAGGCTTTTTAAATGTTCGATGAAGCCAGTTGCCGCCTGCGCACAACTAATTAGTTAAAACAAGCGAAATCTCTGATATCATGGCAAATCAACTTTGCAAACTCCTAACGAAAACTGTGTCCGAAGATTATTTTCATATAAATTAGAAGCCGCAGTTCCTCAATTTTCGGTTAAATTACGCCTCAGAATCCAAGATGGTAGGTAAAAAGTTTCGTTGCAAATTGATTGAAGTCTTTATGAAAAACTTTTTTTTTTTTACTAATTAATAAATCATAAAAGCAGAAAAGGACATAAATTTTATTGTTCCTGTTTCGATGAAAAATACGATCGTCACAACACAGGGTGTTTGGTACCTGTATAATCCCGAATGTAGCAGATAGGGTACATAGGGTGCATAGTACCACGGAAAATTATAAAAATATGCCTGAAAAGCATCTTAAGGCTGAGATATTGAGATTGTTTGTTACTAAGTAAAATTGCGAAGTGACAACCCTACATCCAGCTGATATATTGTTCTTGTTCGTTAACTTTATGAGCAAAACGAAACAAAAGTCAAAACATGTCAGGGTTAATAGAAAAATAAAGAAATAAAAAATAAAATTGAGTCTTTTTAAGGAAAGTAAATCTTCGTTAATGTGATTTTGTATACTGTCACAGTGTTCTTTATACTTGATTGCATGGCATTGTAAATTGACATGGAATTATAAACCTATTACCAAACACCCCTTTAGGCGAGCCAGGACAAATTCGTATTAAATTAGTTGAGTTTTAGGCCAGAATACGATTAAGTACGACTCTGTTGAGGTCAGATTTGCCATAGGTCTCTGTATAGTTTAGTTTCCAAAGTTAGGAAAGAAGGATAGCGACACCAGTATGCGACTATTTGAGACCAGACTTCTTGGCGGGAAAGTGAAGAGTCATATTCATGTCTGCGGTTTTGTTTTATCTTCTAAAATTTGTTGTGATAAGTAGAATATTAATGTGAAATAATGGTGGATTATTAACCGTTATGAGTGTTGGCAAATGAAACAAAACAGTGCAACGTCCCTTTGAAATTCTCTCAAGAAGTCCGCGTGAGGACCTAGTAAAGCCCCACATCTTTACTGAGACACTCGAGGGGTTAGGGGGTATAACATTTCTCACTTCCCATTTTTAATAACATTCATCATCATCATACAGGAAGGAAATATTGTTTATTTATGTATTACTTTTAAGAGAAATTACTTTGACAGTGGCTCAATGTGCTAATAGCACGAAGCCATCAACTAAAGGAAAAAATAATAATTTGAAACCATGAGTGTTCGACATATTTAATTTTTTCGTCACCACAAAATTACATACATTCATTAAAATTTACGACATGACAGCTAGGAAACAGGTAGTTTTTATTCAGTTGATGCTAAAGTCTAAAATCAGTTGCTGACTCCTGTCTTTAAGGGTGCGCCGTGCGTAAATGACAAGTGTCATATATTTTATTTGAAATGTCTTCGTCCATATTTATTTGATGCCGCGCGGCCATACAAATTTTGGGGAAATTGAAAATGGGGAATTTAACGTGTTAATTTGAAAAAATAATAATTAAAAAAACCGCTGTTTAAATCGAAAATGTGAGACGGACGTAGTTTAGACCATTGGTGGTTATTTAGACAAAATCAGAGGTATGTACAAAAATTTAGATAAACTATAACATATCAACTAAACGCCGCCACTCGTTTTCATGATTTTTGCCCAACTTTAAATGATATTGTAGAAAAATCCATAAATTAACACACTATAGTGTGTTAATTTATGGATCGGACTAATTGCAAACACGTTCCCTTTGATACTAAATATATATTTTGTTTATTTAATACGATAGTAGTTTCGATTATATCAACTTAACCGTGACTGCATTTTTGACATTTTTTGGTCGGCAAAGAACAATGTCGATTGCTGGTTCTTGTAGTACACTGTACCGCTACTCTATCTAGAAGCTTAAACTTGAAGCAGTGGTAATCGCTACTATTTTGCTTTATTTTCCTTAAAGCGTAGGCAAGTAGGAGTGGTAGAGCCACGCTGCGTTGCAGCACGAAATGGGCCGGCTCGCTAGGCGAAATACCACCCTCTCACAGAATATCGGCGTGAAACAACGGCACTCGTTGCTGTTATGTTTCGTCCGGTGAGTGAAAGTACCGGAGGCCCATCTCTCATCCCTCCCCCCTCCCAATTTCTACTCCCTCCTCAAGATCCAACTCCTTCCTCAAGGTCGGCAACGCATCCGCGATTACTTTGGTTTTGCGGGTGTCCATGGGCGGCGGTGATTGCTTTCCATCAGGTGACCCGTCTGCTCGTTTGCCTCCTTTTAACATTAAAAAAAAAGTAACTACGCTCTACTTGCGCTCTGATTCCCGTAACGATATCGTAGCGACATAGTCATTGAAACCATTTTCGTATTCACACCCCTCAATCGAGCCGATTTTGAGGTCGTTCGAACGAAGTTCCAACCAACCGTATACTAATCCTACTAATATTTTAAACGCGAAAGTCGTAAGTATGGATAGATGTTTGTTACTCTTCCACGTAAAAACTACTAAATGGATTTGGATGAAATTTGGCATAAAGATAGTTTATAACCTGGATTATGACATAGGGTACTTTTATCCCGATATTCCTACAGGAACGGGAACCACAAAGGTGAAACCGCGAGCGACCGCTAGTCTATCATATAAGGTTGGTTGGAACTTCGTTCAAACGACTTTAACATCAGATGTTAGTATGAAAAATGGTTTTAACGGCTTAGTCACTACGATATCGTTACGGTTTTTGTTATGAGAATCGAGAGGCTAATGTAAAGCAGAAACGAAGTCCAGATGCAAAGACCCGGAGCAAGATTAAAATACCGCATGTCTTCACCTCGCCAACACGCAAGCTGCTACTTCAAACCTCGTTTAAAATACCGCATGTTTTGGAAAGGAGGAAATGCGTGGGAGGAGAGCATTCCATTAGGCGGTCGAAAGTGCGAGCGACAAGAGTGTTTTGAACAATTAAAGACAATAAATAGTTCTCACACTTTCAAAAACTCAAAATTCGAAATTATTTATTAAGTTATGCTATAATTTAGCACTTATGATTGTCACTATGCAATCGGTTCGTAAGTCTATACAGGGTGGGACTGGGAGACCTTGTTCTGAGAAGAACTGGCAAGAAACTCAGCATAGGCATTTCTTTTCTCCTTTTTACAGCGTCAAATTATTGGCTCTATCATAGAAATACACTTTTCATTACAATAATAATAATAATTATTATGTTTTAGTACATAATATCATGTAACTAACATAGAATAA
The DNA here is from genome assembly GCA_947562085.1 of Eudonia lacustrata. Lineage (NCBI taxonomy): Eukaryota > Metazoa > Arthropoda > Insecta > Lepidoptera > Crambidae > Eudonia > Eudonia lacustrata. Next base: position 8,936,829 of record OX387332.1, read on the forward strand.
GTTAATACTAACACATTATGAGTCTTGGTCACTTTCATCATCATCTTCTCAGCAAAAAAAGACGTCCACTGCTGGACAAAGGCCTCCCTCAAGGATAAATCGTTTTGAGGGGAATTTGCCATAATCGCCACGCTTGGCAGGCGGGTTGGCGATCGCAGTAGGGTGAGAATAATCACAGAGAGACGCTGCTGCCCATCCTCTGGAATGGTCCCATAGTCGCCTTCTACGACACCCACGGGAAGAGATGGGGTGGTGCAATTCTTTATCCCCGGCACCACACGGGTCACTTTATTAAATAAATATTCTATTAAATTCTATTACTTTGCCAGTACTCTTACTCGAGTGGAAAAACAAAATGGTGGTAACCTAAACATAACCTAAATAAAATAGAACATAATAAATTATCTATACCGGCGACACTACAATTTGAAAATCACAAATTTTAACGTAAATCATGTTTCATTATCTGTATTAATAAAAACGTCACATCAGAATCGCTGTGAAACAACAAATCATTATAGCAAACGCTTTAGATTGTGCTTTTGCATATTTAAAAGACCATTTAAAATTTTGTTATAAATAAATGAATCATTCACGCATAATTTAAAACATAAAAGAATAAAAGAGATTTTGCATCCTGTTTTGGTGAAGTGAAAATTGAAAGTTATTTGTGATACCTTTTGCACAGTGCACACGTATATAGTATGGAACTTTGCGCTTCCTAACCAAGTATTTGCTGAAAATAATTAAGTAAGGTATCTAACGAGTACATTGAGAAACCGCCTTTGTAATCTAGTGGTTAAGACAACTGGTTTCAAACCCAGAGGTCCTATTCCCATAGTGAACTTTTTTTTTGTAATACTTAGTTTGGAAAGGCAAACAGCCAAAATAGTGCGGCGTTATCTTATTTTTGTAAATGTAATTAATTTTTGTTGTACAGTGTTTGACGATCTCCTTGGTCGAGTGGTTTTTACACCGGTTTTCATGGTGTCGCCATCTCTGAGGTCCCGGGTTCGATCGGGTCAATTTAGAAATTATTGTTTTTCTAAATTGTCTCGGGTCCGGGTGTTTTCTATGTATAACAAGTATGTATATTAAGTATTTTAAGTATGTTTATCCGTTGTCATAAAGCCTCCTTGGTAGTTTTAAAAACTATCTGTCAAACTTATTTGCACGGTTCTGAAAAATAATACTTTGAATGTCATGCTATGTCATTGTCATGGAATTTTATTGTAATATGATCAGTCTTTCTAAATTCTTCAGTTGAATAACATTATTTTATAGTCGCGTCGATTGTGCATACTGATGTTTAAAATAATATAAGTGAAAACCTGTATCTGTAAACAGGTAATTTGATTCCTATAAGAAATATTTGTAAGTAACGTTTTGGCTTAGATTTTTGTATACTGATTTATTGTTTTCTCTTTTTAGGTTTTCTCTGCTTAATTTATAATTTTATGTATATAAATATTACTGATGATTCCTGAGACTTTTAGTTTTCAAGGTTACAGTTTGATGTGCAGCCGTGTGAGTGTACTACGGATACTCTTTGACTATGGCACACTGCACGGACTGGTTTCTGGAGTCCCCAAAGAAATTTACCAAAAAACTTTGCGTGGGTAGCTTAATGCCTAACAATAAATAACAGTCCAAGTTATCGGGGCCGAGTAGGTATATTTTTACATTTTCGCTTGATGAATCATGGGTTTTATGCATTTTTATTTCCTGTGGCTAATGGGTTGGGTAATGGTTCGCGATTGTAAAGCAAAGCGACAGGAGAGGGTGACCGGCACAGTAAGGACACTTCTGTAATAGTATAAAGTCAAAGTCAAAATATTCTTTATTCAAATAAACTTTAGGAAAGTGCTTTTGAATCGTCCAAACATTTTTTTACCTACTACACAATTAGGACGTCTATCTTTTATCTGTGAAGAAGACCCGCCCGATCCTCTAAATGCCACTACACGTTTAAAAAATACACTAAACACTCGTTTAGGCCAAAGACACCGTACTCGTAGAACAAGGGTACGAAGAACCGGTTCACACGCGCTCTATACCAGGTACAGACATGTACCTGGGCGCTTCTCTCCTCCACCACGGCCCGGTCAACCCGAGCCGAGGTCAGAGCCTTTAGAGGCGCCCTCGGGTTATTCCGCTCCCCGATCCGATCCGAAGATCGGATCGGGGAGCGGAATTCCCCTTCGGAGAATCTAGTAGGGCACGGGGACACACACTTTTAAGTGTGTGATGCCGTTCCCTCTAGAAAACCTCCGAAGGTGATTCGTTTCACATGGCTTAAGGTAACCTTTACGTATCTCGCCATCCCCAAAAAAGCCCGGTGACGCTGAAAATGCCGTTTGAGGCAATCAGCAATCTCTCTCAAAAAAAATGTGGAGAAGAATGGGCGCAAGAAACTCCACAGCTTTAATATAGGTAAAGACATTTACAAAATTATAATTCAATCAAGTTTGGGAGTTTTTCTTTTATTCTATAAGGGTGGTCTTGGCCACTGGCCCTTATCTCATCTGATGTGAAGTGATACGGCCAAAGGTGTAAGCGCATCCCAAATCCTCAACAACTAACGAACTGGCTATCTTATCTCCAACCGTTGCACAACAGTGCAACTAACATTATGTTATAGTGACATACCTATGTAACGTTGTCGTTGCAATTTACTCAACGTTATATTTTTATGCCATGCATGTTCTAGCCTCCTTGGTAGTTTTGAAAACTATCTGTCAAATTTATATGCACGGTTCTGAAAAATAATACTTTGAATGCCATGTCATTGTCATAGAATTGTATTAAAAGAAGAAGAAATGTAATTGTATTGTATTTTTGATATGATCAGTCTTTCAAAATTCTTCAGTATAATAACATTGTTTTATAGTAACATCCTTAGATGAATGATTGGTCTCTCTGCGCTCGACACCAATCATTCATCTAAGGTAACATCATATCGTATTATTATTGTTTAAAATTGTGATTTGTGAAAAACCTGTACTTATATATAAACAGGTTTTTTCTGCTTTAATATAAATATTTACTGTGGATCTCCTGAGTTTTTAAATGGATTTTAGGCTACACCTACTTAAATAAATGGTGGTAGCTATCCAGGTGGATTTAAAACAAGCTCTGCTACAAACCAAACTTAATATTAGGAATCAAAACCGGGACCTCTACGTCTGAGAACAGTGGTCACCCCAAGGCCACACAGACAGTTAAAATGATGATGCAACTGGGTAACCAAGATTTAGAAAGCCAGTAAAAGAGAAAAGAAACGCCTTTGCTAAATATCTTGGCGATTCGGATATCGAGACAAGGTCTTTCGACGTACTATAGACTTTCAAACTTATGGCATATTACAGTGACTTTAAAAAAACCTCGTTTTTGAGGGTACTATAATTTAAATATATCATAAATCTGTCTTAACTGGAAACTGACGTATGTGGCATAAAAAAAATCTGACCTTAATGGCAGCTGACATAAGTGGAATAAATCTGATTATCACTCCAACCCCAATAACGTACCTACATACCAATCTGATTTTTTAATCACATAACAACTTTTTCTCAATTTTTTCCAAGACATTTTATACTTATTATAGAAACAAAAAGTCATTGAAATATATGATTAAATACAAGAGAAAACTCCAATTATATACCAAGGCTTCCATTAAATTACAAACCACGTAAGTTGAATTAGATCTGAGATCAATTTGAGGCTGACTGCCTATACTTATATTAGATACTGTAAGAAACGCAGAATTATAATGACATTATTACACTATTACATTACGTACTTACACCGGAACCATGTTTTCTTTACTATTATTAGTTATGATATGTTTAATACTTTCAAATACCACCGAAAGTATGTCACACCATAACAGAAAGTATCAAGAATATTGAATGCAATCACCATCTATCGGTACCATAGTCAACTCTCCCTACATGGGCTAATTATGAGCTTTCTAACAAGTTGCTGGAAACCAGAAGCTTGAAACACCTTATGTTACTTAAGAAATCCTTTAGTTTACGTATGAACAAGTGCATAAACCTTAAGTGAAATTCTTTGTGGTCTACTGACCCCTATCATCTCATTTCAGTTCAAGGGAACTCGATGGCGTAGTGGTTTACACCTGTCTGCGATGGCTAAAGTTAGGCAACTTTCGCAAAGGCCGGTCATCTGATGGGTGATCGAAAATTTATAATCTGGAACTTCTTTGTGCTTCGGAAAGCACGTAAAGCCGTTGGTACCAGCTGCATAAGCAGTCGTTAACAACCACCATACCGCACTGGGCCCGCGTGGTGGTTTATGTCCCGTTCTCTTTATCCATCCATAAGGAAGGCTCGTGCCCCAGCACAGGACATAAAATGAGCTGATGATGATGATGATGATAGCAGTTGTGAAAAAGAGACGCGTGTATATACGCCGCTACACGCGTCTCCTTTTTACATCAGCAGCAACACTGCTACAATATGCTTTAAGACCTCATGGTAAGCAACCTGAGAGACGATTTTCGAATATCACCGGTGATCTCGAAATTAAAAGTTACATGAAATACAATATGAATTGTAATATTTTGTGCATAATTTACAATTTGATTAAAGACAAAAATATGTTTCGAAAATTTTCGGTGACAAAAATAAGTTACAAGTGACCTTGAATAAGAAAAACCGGCCAAGTGCGTGTCGGGCCACGCGCAGTGTAGGGTTCCGTAGCCCATCTCAATAATGCGGACTCTGAGAAAGGGCTTTTATGAACATTTATTTAATGTAGATACTACCGGTTTCACACACCTGACTACTTTATTTAAGTGGTTCCCAATGAGGAATTTGTACTGCGCCAAGTACATTTTATAAGTTGGTCGACTGATACTCGTAAACTTGTAAAGCCTACACTTAGCTGTGTATGTATAACTACCTTGAATTTTTTTTACGTATCCAAAAACAACCATTTGGCTGGCAGGTAGGGGGGGACACTTGACTCTAACAAAATTTTGCACTTCAAAGCTTAATAGTTCACAAATGGATACCTCAATCAAAAACTGTTTTCACAAATCCGCAATATTTTTGAAATTGCTATCTAACGATTCTTTACACTATGGGGTAGACAAGAAAAAAAATTACATCCCCAATTCACGTGTTTTTTTTCTTGTTGTTTTTTCTTCTTGTTGCAAAATCAAAGTTATCGCAGATGCGTTGCCAACCTTGGAAATGAGTTGGATCTTGAGGAGGGAGTAGGAATTGGGAGGGGGAGGGGTGAGAGATGGGCCTCCGGTACTTTCACTCACCGGACGAAACACAACAGCAACGCCGTTGTTTCACGCCGATATTCTGTGAGAGGGTGGTGTTACTCCGGGCGAGCCGGCCCATTTCGTGCTGCAACGCAGCGTGGCTCTACCACTCAGACAGTGTTACTCATTTAGCACCACCCAGGGGTCACGTGTAGGGTCTCAAGGGTAAACCTACGGACGCGAGTAACTTTAACTTTGTAGTAAATATAAAAAATATTTTTCATAATTTTACTTCACCATTTTGTCGGCGTGATTAATATTTATGTCCATGCCAACAGCTTTCTAGTACTAAGAGTCTATGAGCTAGGCTGGGGACGGACATACAGACAGACATGGCGAAATTTTAACCTTTTTAACCGCCTTTGTGGTCTAGTGGCTAAGACCACAGGTTTAGACCCAGAGGTCCCGGGTTCGATTCCCAGCATGTACATGTTTGTATACTCGGTTTGGTTGGTGGTAGGGCTTGTTTGCCCGCCTGGCTAGCTACCACCATCTTATCTAAATATGTCGCCATAACTTCAATGTTTGTAGCATTATTGTGTTCCTGCAGTTAGAGATAAGATAGCCTCACTAGTTGAGGTTTCTCGGGTGAAGTGCGCTTCCATCATTGGCCTTATCATGACTTAACATCAGGTGAGGCTGGTGAAGAGGTGGGGAGGGAGACGACTAAAGGGTGCGTCCAAAGGTCTATAGCGGGATCCATTTTATGGAACCTGCTCTTGGACCCTCTGTTAAAGGACTTGGAGAAACGACAGGTCATAGCCCAAGCCTTTGCAGATGACGTCATCCTTGTCTTCGTTGGGGAGACTGGGAGGGAAATCGAAGACGCGGCAAATCCGATTCTTGCACATGTTGAGGAATGATAATATATTATTCTTTTTAATATTTAGTTGTTGTCAACAGGGCCCAGTGAGGTACTTACAGTTAAAACGTTACCTGTCCAAAAAATAAAACAATGTTTGAATCAATTGTCATGTGCCTACCATTTACGAGCTGCGGGCAATGAAACGGTTAATTTCGTAAATGGTAAAATCGTGTCGAAATAAAAAAGAAAAAAAAGAAATTACTTTTATCTGGCAGTGGGGTGCGATACATGTAGGCTTTTAGTATGACAGGAAAATATGTTACACATCGTTTTGCTAATAGGGTATCGTAATAACGGATTTCTAAGCTAAGTAAAAAGTTTTAAAAAATAGTAAGAATAATAATGCGACATGCGTGGACAATCTGGCTCCATCCCACATTAGGGCAACCTCGGTTAGTGCTGGCGCGGCAGCTTCAGCGGCTGAGGACCTCAAACGGCGCAAATATAGTTCTCTAAGCCTTGGGCACATATTTGCGCCGTTTGGGGTTTGAAACTTTGGGACCATGGGGACCGGCAGCTCGAAAACTTTTCCAACAAATTTCCGCTCGACTTATAGAGACCACTGGTGACCCTCGAGCTGGCGCGTATTTTGGCCAACGCCTAAGTTTGGTCATCCAAAGAGGCAACGCCGCTAGCGTCCTGGGCACTCTCCCGCTTGGCAGCGATTTGGAGTCCCTTTTTTATTTGTAAAAATTATGTGTAAATTTCTATATATATATAATTTTTAACTTCTCTTAATTATAATATTTGTACTTACTTAATAAAGTTTTCAATTTGAAAAAAAAAAAGAAATAGTATATTACCGCCATGTGGATTCAACCATTATTGTACCGATAGTCGTTTCGGCAAACGGTCTTTTAGCTAAGAGCCTCGATCAACACCTAGAGAGGCTCTCGCTGAAAGGTTGGGTCAAGGGTCGGATGCAAAAGGCAGTACTCCTTGACACGGCACGTATTGTCAGGAGGTTCCTCACTTTGCAGCCCTGACCACCGGTAGCTTGGGCCCTGCCTCGCTGCTGGCGGTGCTCTAGGATTAGGTTTTTATAATGTTTCATTGTTTTTATATTAACATTTTGTAAAAATCTAGTTTTAAGAAAGAAAATAAATCTAGAGTATTATAATATTTTTTATAAATATCAGTTTGTACCTATTCTTACTTTTTTTAAACTATCATACTCCGTGACATCAGAATAATTTATTGTTATCGGGATTACAAAAACACAAATGTTGAAAAATTTCCACGAGCCGCATTTGAACCCGCACCCTTCTGACAAATGTTGAAATTTTTTTCAACATTTGTGTTTTTGTAATTTGTTCGCAACAAAATTTGCGTTAAAAATTATATGAACATGTTATCGGGATTTTTATCTGTCCTTGGGTATCCGATTGGCACAGTTGCTTAATCGCGGATATACTTCCGTGATAAAACAAAATTGTGTATTTCAAAACTTTAAATGCTTTTCATATATAAGTTAGTTTAAGTTTAGTATTTCAAAAATAACCAACATTTAGAATGGCGCTGGTCATCAGAATTTTTGATTCTGATGACCATTCTGTACTTCTTATTATTAGGAAGTATTTTCTGAAATATTTAAACCCTATAACAGAGTTAAGTTAATACTACTTATACTAGCTCATTTGGAAGCGCACCTGACCCGGTATGTCAGAAGGGTGCAGGTTCAAATCCTGCTCATGGAAATTTTTTCAACATTTGTGTTTTTGTAAACAAATACTAGTTAAAGTGCTAAATTAGTTCCTAAGCATATCACTAGATGGCGCTGTCAAATGGTGTCCACAAAGTGACTCCTGTTTCTGAATCGCGGTGTTGAGAATTTTTTTAGCAATTATTTGTAAAATTAAATGTCTTATTAGGCTGCGATACGCATGAAAACTTGGTATCTGCTACTCACATCACCAATCATTCATCTAAGGTAACATCATATCGTATTATTATTGTTTAAAATTGTGATTTGTGAAAAACCTGTACTTATATATAAACAGGTTTTTTCTGCTTTAATATAAATATTTACTGTGGATCTCCTGAGTTTTTAAATGGATTTTAGGCTACACCTACTTAAATAAATGGTGGTAGCTATCCAGGTGGATTTAAAACAAGCTCTGCTACAAACCAAACTTAATATTAGGAATCAAAACCGGGACCTCTACGTCTGAGAACAGTGGTCACCCCAAGGCCACACAGACAGTTAAAATGATGATGCAACTGGGTAACCAAGATTTAGAAAGCCAGTAAAAGAGAAAAGAAACGCCTTTGCTAAATATCTTGGCGATTCGGATATCGAGACAAGGTCTTTCGACGTACTATAGACTTTCAAACTTATGGCATATTACAGTGACTTTAAAAAAACCTCGTTTTTGAGGGTACTATAATTTAAATATATCATAAATCTGTCTTAACTGGAAACTGACGTATGTGGCATAAAAAAAATCTGACCTTAATGGCAGCTGACATAAGTGGAATAAATCTGATTATCACTCCAACCCCAATAACGTACCTACATACCAATCTGATTTTTTAATCACATAACAACTTTTTCTCAATTTTTTCCAAGACATTTTATACTTATTATAGAAACAAAAAGTCATTGAAATATATGATTAAATACAAGAGAAAACTCCAATTATATACCAAGGCTTCCATTAAATTACAAACCACGTAAGTTGAATTAGATCTGAGATCAATTTGAGGCTGACTGCCTATACTTATATTAGATACTGTAAGAAACGCAGAATTATAATGACATTATTACACTATTACATTACGTACTTACACCGGAACCATGTTTTCTTTACTATTATTAGTTATGATATGTTTAATACTTTCAAATACCACCGAAAGTATGTCACACCATAACAGAAAGTATCAAGAATATTGAATGCAATCACCATCTATCGGTACCATAGTCAACTCTCCCTACATGGGCTAATTATGAGCTTTCTAACAAGTTGCTGGAAACCAGAAGCTTGAAACACCTTATGTTACTTAAGAAATCCTTTAGTTTACGTATGAACAAGTGCATAAACCTTAAGTGAAATTCTTTGTGGTCTACTGACCCCTATCATCTCATTTCAGTTCAAGGGAACTCGATGGCGTAGTGGTTTACACCTGTCTGCGATGGCTAAAGTTAGGCAACTTTCGCAAAGGCCGGTCATCTGATGGGTGATCGAAAATTTATAATCTGGAACTTCTTTGTGCTTCGGAAAGCACGTAAAGCCGTTGGTACCAGCTGCATAAGCAGTCGTTAACAACCACCATACCGCACTGGGCCCGCGTGGTGGTTTATGTCCCGTTCTCTTTATCCATCCATAAGGAAGGCTCGTGCCCCAGCACAGGACATAAAATGAGCTGATGATGATGATGATGATAGCAGTTGTGAAAAAGAGACGCGTGTATATACGCCGCTACACGCGTCTCCTTTTTACATCAGCAGCAACACTGCTACAATATGCTTTAAGACCTCATGGTAAGCAACCTGAGAGACGATTTTCGAATATCACCGGTGATCTCGAAATTAAAAGTTACATGAAATACAATATGAATTGTAATATTTTGTGCATAATTTACAATTTGATTAAAGACAAAAATATGTTTCGAAAATTTTCGGTGACAAAAATAAGTTACAAGTGACCTTGAATAAGAAAAACCGGCCAAGTGCGTGTCGGGCCACGCGCAGTGTAGGGTTCCGTAGCCCATCTCAATAATGCGGACTCTGAGAAAGGGCTTTTATGAACATTTATTTAATGTAGATACTACCGGTTTCACACACCTGACTACTTTATTTAAGTGGTTCCCAATGAGGAATTTGTACTGCGCCAAGTACATTTTATAAGTTGGTCGACTGATACTCGTAAACTTGTAAAGCCTACACTTAGCTGTGTATGTATAACTACCTTGAATTTTTTTTACGTATCCAAAAACAACCATTTGGCTGGCAGGTAGGGGGGGACACTTGACTCTAACAAAATTTTGCACTTCAAAGCTTAATAGTTCACAAATGGATACCTCAATCAAAAACTGTTTTCACAAATCCGCAATATTTTTGAAATTGCTATCTAACGATTCTTTACACTATGGGGTAGACAAGAAAAAAAATTACATCCCCAATTCACGTGTTTTTTTTCTTGTTGTTTTTTCTTCTTGTTGCAAAATCAAAGTTATCGCAGATGCGTTGCCAACCTTGGAAATGAGTTGGATCTTGAGGAGGGAGTAGGAATTGGGAGGGGGAGGGGTGAGAGATGGGCCTCCGGTACTTTCACTCACCGGACGAAACACAACAGCAACGCCGTTGTTTCACGCCGATATTCTGTGAGAGGGTGGTGTTACTCCGGGCGAGCCGGCCCATTTCGTGCTGCAACGCAGCGTGGCTCTACCACTCAGACAGTGTTACTCATTTAGCACCACCCAGGGGTCACGTGTAGGGTCTCAAGGGTAAACCTACGGACGCGAGTAACTTTAACTTTGTAGTAAATATAAAAAATATTTTTCATAATTTTACTTCACCATTTTGTCGGCGTGATTAATATTTATGTCCATGCCAACAGCTTTCTAGTACTAAGAGTCTATGAGCTAGGCTGGGGACGGACATACAGACAGACATGGCGAAATTTTAACCTTTTTAACCGCCTTTGTGGTCTAGTGGCTAAGACCACAGGTTTAGACCCAGAGGTCCCGGGTTCGATTCCCAGCATGTACATGTTTGTATACTCGGTTTGGTTGGTGGTAGGGCTTGTTTGCCCGCCTGGCTAGCTACCACCATCTTATCTAAATATGTCGCCATAACTTCAATGTTTGTAGCATTATTGTGTTCCTGCAGTTAGAGATAAGATAGCCTCACTAGTTGAGGTTTCTCGGGTGAAGTGCGCTTCCATCATTGGCCTTATCATGACTTAACATCAGGTGAGGCTGGTGAAGAGGTGGGGAGGGAGACGACTAAAGGGTGCGTCCAAAGGTCTATAGCGGGATCCATTTTATGGAACCTGCTCTTGGACCCTCTGTTAAAGGACTTGGAGAAACGACAGGTCATAGCCCAAGCCTTTGCAGATGACGTCATCCTTGTCTTCGTTGGGGAGACTGGGAGGGAAATCGAAGACGCGGCAAATCCGATTCTTGCACATGTTGAGGAATGATAATATATTATTCTTTTTAATATTTAGTTGTTGTCAACAGGGCCCAGTGAGGTACTTACAGTTAAAACGTTACCTGTCCAAAAAATAAAACAATGTTTGAATCAATTGTCATGTGCCTACCATTTACGAGCTGCGGGCAATGAAACGGTTAATTTCGTAAATGGTAAAATCGTGTCGAAATAAAAAAGAAAAAAAAGAAATTACTTTTATCTGGCAGTGGGGTGCGATACATGTAGGCTTTTAGTATGACAGGAAAATATGTTACACATCGTTTTGCTAATAGGGTATCGTAATAACGGATTTCTAAGCTAAGTAAAAAGTTTTAAAAAATAGTAAGAATAATAATGCGACATGCGTGGACAATCTGGCTCCATCCCACATTAGGGCAACCTCGGTTAGTGCTGGCGCGGCAGCTTCAGCGGCTGAGGACCTCAAACGGCGCAAATATAGTTCTCTAAGCCTTGGGCACATATTTGCGCCGTTTGGGGTTTGAAACTTTGGGACCATGGGGACCGGCAGCTCGAAAACTTTTCCAACAAATTTCCGCTCGACTTATAGAGACCACTGGTGACCCTCGAGCTGGCGCGTATTTTGGCCAACGCCTAAGTTTGGTCATCCAAAGAGGCAACGCCGCTAGCGTCCTGGGCACTCTCCCGCTTGGCAGCGATTTGGAGTCCCTTTTTTATTTGTAAAAATTATGTGTAAATTTCTATATATATATAATTTTTAACTTCTCTTAATTATAATATTTGTACTTACTTAATAAAGTTTTCAATTTGAAAAAAAAAAAGAAATAGTATATTACCGCCATGTGGATTCAACCATTATTGTACCGATAGTCGTTTCGGCAAACGGTCTTTTAGCTAAGAGCCTCGATCAACACCTAGAGAGGCTCTCGCTGAAAGGTTGGGTCAAGGGTCGGATGCAAAAGGCAGTACTCCTTGACACGGCACGTATTGTCAGGAGGTTCCTCACTTTGCAGCCCTGACCACCGGTAGCTTGGGCCCTGCCTCGCTGCTGGCGGTGCTCTAGGATTAGGTTTTTATAATGTTTCATTGTTTTTATATTAACATTTTGTAAAAATCTAGTTTTAAGAAAGAAAATAAATCTAGAGTATTATAATATTTTTTATAAATATCAGTTTGTACCTATTCTTACTTTTTTTAAACTATCATACTCCGTGACATCAGAATAATTTATTGTTATCGGGATTACAAAAACACAAATGTTGAAAAATTTCCACGAGCCGCATTTGAACCCGCACCCTTCTGACAAATGTTGAAATTTTTTTCAACATTTGTGTTTTTGTAATTTGTTCGCAACAAAATTTGCGTTAAAAATTATATGAACATGTTATCGGGATTTTTATCTGTCCTTGGGTATCCGATTGGCACAGTTGCTTAATCGCGGATATACTTCCGTGATAAAACAAAATTGTGTATTTCAAAACTTTAAATGCTTTTCATATATAAGTTAGTTTAAGTTTAGTATTTCAAAAATAACCAACATTTAGAATGGCGCTGGTCATCAGAATTTTTGATTCTGATGACCATTCTGTACTTCTTATTATTAGGAAGTATTTTCTGAAATATTTAAACCCTATAACAGAGTTAAGTTAATACTACTTATACTAGCTCATTTGGAAGCGCACCTGACCCGGTATGTCAGAAGGGTGCAGGTTCAAATCCTGCTCATGGAAATTTTTTCAACATTTGTGTTTTTGTAAACAAATACTAGTTAAAGTGCTAAATTAGTTCCTAAGCATATCACTAGATGGCGCTGTCAAATGGTGTCCACAAAGTGACTCCTGTTTCTGAATCGCGGTGTTGAGAATTTTTTTAGCAATTATTTGTAAAATTAAATGTCTTATTAGGCTGCGATACGCATGAAAACTTGGTATCTGCTACTCACATCAGATCATTCTTATGATGACTCCCCACCGCTGGAGCACGAGCCTTCCCCATGAATGGAAACACCACAGGGAAAGCACGGAGAACACGAGATGATACATTTTTGGTCACCCATCCGATGACTAGCCATTTTGCGTTTTAATATATTTCTTTAATTTTTTTTTATTTCTATTTTTTTTAGGAACTTTAAGCATGCCATGTCTGTCCCATCATAACTTATACTTAATACATCAAACTTATTTACTAGTATTTAAATAACTTAAATTATGTTTAACAATAATAGTAGAATAATATCAATCATTGACGGCTCACCAACACCATATCGCAGACAAGTCTGGCTGCATATATATATATATTTTTTACTCGCATAGTAAATACGTAATTCTAATTTAATACTTTATCAAAGGTAGTTCGTACCGATATTTCAGTACGAGAAGTAGCTGCAATCTATCTAATGAGCAAGTGCAAGATCATTATCGGCTCGCGTGACCGCAAATTTGTTTACAGAGACCTGAATTCAAGACCTAATTCGTGCTGGATTCTCAATGTGCCTAGAGTGCTTCGTGATTTCAACCTTATCAGGTACTGAATAAGGTTCGTATTTGTAAATATATTAACCAATAAAACAATTGTAAATGCAGTGTTGGCTCTCTTTATGTTTCCTTTTAAGTGTTTTTGTGATTTTAGAAATGAAAATAAAATTATAATTATATAATAGTTTGTACTTTCGAATTTAAGTAGGTACTATTTTAAATTGGTAGTTATTAAATATTAAACATTCATAATTCTTTCTCCTTTTAAATGGCTTTGCATCTGAGACTCAAATCCGAGCGAGTTCTCTGCCAATGAGCTAACGAGATATAATTTGGTTTTGTACTTTCAAAAAAGTTTTGAATTACTAAACTATTTTAACTCTCATTCAATATTTTTTTAAGAACTAATAAAGGAGCTATTTAAATTTTACAATACTAAATAAAAATACTGGATTTAACATTGATCGTACAATAAATGAAGGAGCTTGATGGCGCAGTGGTTAATGTGCCTGGTCTGCGAGTGCTGAGCGAGAGAACTTCGCAATCTTCTTCTTATCCTTCGAAGAAGAACTTCGAGATCCTCCGTTTTATAGAAGGCATGTAAAGCCGTTGGTCCTGGCTGCATTAGCCGTCGTTAACAACCACCAATCCGCACTGAGCCGGCGTAGTGGTTTATGGCCCGTTCTCCCTATCCATCCATAGGGAAGGCTCGTGCCCCATCAGTGGGGACATAAAATGAGCAGACGATGATGATGATGATGTACAATAAATACTCGTTATTATATTGACTATATTGATTAAGAGTCCCGAAAGTGGAGATGAGCGGGACATATTGCGAGGATGGATTACCACTGATGGCCCAGAAGGACACTGGAGTGGAGACCGTGGCAAAACACACGAGGCCGGGGCCGCCCACCATAAACATCTAGCCGGCCACAACTGGATGAGGGTGGCTGGTGACAGAAGGAAGTGGAAGCGTTTGGAGGAGGCCTATGTCCGAAGGCGGACTGAATGATGGCTGAGGATGATGATGATATTGATCATAAAACTAATACAACACAAATAATATTTATAACACAACGATGTTAATTACTTATATGATTTATTCGTAGCAAATCAATCATCGACTTGACGTCTAGATTTAATTATGTAACTAAGTATTTAAAATATTAATGGAATCAGGCGTTATTTTGCGGAAATCCATAGTACACAAAAATGTAATTTAAATAATATGTAGTGTTAATTCCGCTAACTCACTCGTTTATACAGCTTGGATGCAGTACGCATGCACCGCCCTCCCGCCCGCAAAAAGTATGCACATGCAGGAGAAACAATGCATGCAAGCGAAAATGCACACCAACACCGATACCCGACACGTGTTTCGCCCCTCCACGGGGCATCCTCAGGAGCTGTTAACTGGTCGAGAGCTGCGCACCGACTGTTACGGCTACGCAGCTCCCGGCCCCTTTTATAAAGCGCCATCGTTTGACATATGTGACGTACTACCCGCGACAATACGTAATAATGGGGATGGAACTAAATTTGTTTGGTCATTCAACAGCACATGACTGTCATTATTATGTTTCATTATTTCTAATTGCTCCAACACACACAACCGAAAACTTTTATTACAAACATGCAAAATATTATAGCTGTTATTGTCGCACAAAGAATGGCCGGTATCAATTAGATGTTTTGCGAAATGTGATTTATCTGGATGGCCATTCCTATACGCGGCAATATGTTCCTTATATCTAATGTCAAAATTTCGGCCTGTCTGACCTACATAGACCCCATCACAGTCGTTACAAATTAATTTATAAACACCGGTAATTTTTTTGAGTTTTCTAAACGATCTTTACCGTTACAAAGGTGACGTATATTTTGGTCTGTTCTAAAAGTAACGTAGATCTTGTTTTGTTTCAGTCGTTTTGTAACGACTGTGATGGGGTCTATGTAGGTCAGACAGGCCGAAATTTTGACATTAGATATAAGGAACATATTGCCGCGTATAGGAATGGCCATCCAGATAAATCACATTTCGCAAAACATCTAATTGATACCGGCCATTCTTTGTGCGACAATAACAGCTATAATATTTTGCATGTTTGTAATAAAAGTTTTCGGTTGTGTGTGTTGGAGCAATTAGAAATAATGAAACATAATAATGACAGTCATGCGCTGTTGAATGACCAAACAAATTTAGTTCCATCCCCATTATTACGTATTGTCGCGGGTAGTACGTCACAAATGTCAAACGATGGCGCTTTATAAAAGGGGCCGGGAGCTGCGTAGCCGTAACAGTCGGTGCGCAGCTCTCGACCAGTCAACAGCTCCTGAGGATGCCCCGTGGAGGGGCGAAACACGTGTCGGGTATCGGTGTTGGTGTGCATTTTCGCTTGCACGCATTGTTTCTCCTGCATGTGCATACTTTTTGCGGGCGGGAGGGCGGTGCATGCGTACTGCATCCAAGCTGTATAAACGAGTGAGTTAGTGGAATTAACACTACATATTATTTAAATTACATATATTTTTTTAAGTATTTAAATATGAAAGTTTAATGTAATCTATTGTGCTACACTTGGAGAGGCTTAGCTTTAAGCTTTGGAAGTTTAGCATTGGTTATAGGCGATATTATTATAGGCTGATGATTTAATACATACCAAAGTTAATTCAGCATCGATGTTGTTATATCTGTAAAAAAGAAAAATAGAATATTAAAATTAAATTCATCAAATTTTACTTCACAATCTACCTTCCCAAAGGTGTCACAAATAATATGCCTGAAGTTAGAATTTTGCTTAGTTTTTCCAAAATTAAGACTACAGATTTTAGTGGTTCGTTTTCCTGTTTTAAAAATGATACTGGGCCAATTAAATATATGGAAAGCATTGCCTTTTGCTTCTATTATTTGAAGTAAATGCTTCTGATTTGATGAATTGACTTAAGTAAATGCTCATACTTAAAAGTTAAGCAAAAGCATTTACTCCCTACCTTTTGCTTATTTCAATGGTTTCTTAGTTTAAGTGTGATTATAAGGGATGATATGAGAACACCGTATTTTGATCCAGAGCAGACGGAAAGCTGGTGGTCGCGAACGCGTTTAGGAAGCTAATAGCTACTTGATGGCGGCGGCGCGGCGTTAGTTCGCACCGCCTGTCACACTGTTTTACACATATTATTTTTCTACCTGTTATTAAAATAATAAAGTTACTACCGCCAGCTTCCCGTGTTGCATTTATTTATCTAAAGTTGTGCACATACATACTAAGATACAAGTGACACAATTAAAATTATAGTAATATTTACTTATATCTAATTAATGTTAAGGTGTGTGTGTGTGCGTCGCCTACAGTGATAATAAGTAATTACTTATACTTTTAACTTTTTTTAAAGTGCGAGCAAATGCTTTTACTTTTACCTAATGATTGCAAGGTTTTACTCTAGTTTTGTTCAAACGGCTAACTGTCTCATTTTTGTTAATAAAGGCACATCACACACAAAAGACTTCTTATGATATGGAGTTCTTCAAACGAGGCGTGAATCCACCTTGTAGGCCGGCAGGGTGAGGGTGACTGATGCTGCGATGTTTTCACGCTGCACCAGTTATCTTCGCGTCCAGATTTCTACTTCATCAGGTGGAGTGGAGTCATTTCACCAGCTACATATTTAAAAAAAACAATACAAACCAGGTTTATCTTTAGTTTACGTTTTTTTATGACAAAGGTTGTAGTTTGACAGTTAAAAACCGCTAAAGCTAAAATGTTTGAAGGTACGTACGCCATTTTGTGCTATTACGCGTAAACAACGCGGCTTTTCTGCTACAGCATTCACGTAATACCTGCAACACAAACGCGATACCACAATACACATAATATTGTATTGTGGCGATACTGAAGGTGATTGCTGCTAGATCAGACTGCCCCATTCAAAGACACTGGATACTGGTAACCTTAGGGCTTTGATTTTGTAAGAATAAATAAATAAATAATTGTTTGAACTAGCAATACTAAAATATTAACTAAGTATCATTGTTACTAACGTTCTAATAAAAATATGGATATTTTTATCCGAAATAAAGTTTTATTATTAATATTCTTATATGCTCTTTAAAACGTACATACGTAATAAGGTTAGCAGAAAAAATGGCTTACATTTACGTGGCTTCGAACACCGTTTTTTGTAATCTGGGTCAGAGGTTAAACGGTTAGGTTATGTTACTGTTTAATCATGCCGAATCCTCTAAAAATATACTCACTGGCTTTTTAGTCTGTCAGTCTGT
This sequence comes from Eudonia lacustrata, assembly GCA_947562085.1. NCBI lineage: Eukaryota > Metazoa > Arthropoda > Insecta > Lepidoptera > Crambidae > Eudonia > Eudonia lacustrata. Next base: position 8,954,862 of record OX387332.1, read on the forward strand.
CTACTTTATAACCATTTTGCCAAGTAAAAATGCGCTCTTTGTCACTCGGCCAAAGAAGCGTTTCGAATTATCGTTGATAATTGAGGATATTGCGAATATATCGTAATAAAATGTTCTATATAAATATAAATAAATGTTGCTAAGCGCAAAACTCGAGAACGGCTGAACGGATTTTGATGAAACTTTGCACATAGACAGACCATGACCCGGACTTGAACATAGGATATCTTTTTATCGCGGCAACAGATTCCTGTGGGATAGTGTAAGTCTTCGCGAACGAAGTCGCGGGCGACAACTAGTTACTAATAAAAATATTAGTTTGGAAAATATTCTATATCGACGTAAACATATATTTAACATAATAATAATGCTATATTCATATTACAAAATTATAAATACGTAAACCGTATAGTGTATTACATTTTTTATTTTGTAATACAATGTGTTTCAATAATGAAAAGCGAAAAGAGGCCTATGCTCAGCAGTGGATCGAGAAAGGCTGATGATGACGGTAACGATGATGATGATAGTGATGAAGATGATGATGATAAAGTACATTGCAAAAGTTACTCAGTATCCGCAACTCGATCCCGAACCACCAAAACACGCACTCCATAAACAACGTCAATTATTCTCATTGACAAATTTGGCTTACAGGGATAACAAAGGAAATATTCGAGACATTATTTCCTCACCCTATCCAATTGGAGCTGATTGCCGCGATGCGTCTAAAAAAAGGCTTTTTTCTCTTCTTCCCCCGTTTTCCCCGTTTCACCCATTCAATCTGGTTGAAGCCAGGGGATTTTAACGAAATGTGTAAGCCGAAGCTATCCAAAGTTTTATCTGCTTGCATGCATTTTAGAAAACGCTAGAGGTATTTTTCGAGTAAAGACATTTTGTAGTGTAAAAATTTTGTGTTTTTAACCAGAGAAATGAAGATTTATAATGACGTAATAGTTTTTTGATAGAAATAATACAAGAAAATAAGTTTTACCTATATGGAGTATAACTTATTAGTTGGGCGACGACCAATTGGATGGCCCAAGTACCGCTGGATAGACGAAGTCGCCAAGGATCTACATGAGCTCCTGGAAACCAGCGCCTGGCAAGAGATTGCGCAAAACAGGGAGCATGCAGTGGCGTCATCTCGAGTCGGAGGCCAAGACTCACTTCGGGTCACTGAGCCATCGGAGTAAGTAAGTAAGTCATATATAGTAAGTGAATGACGTTAAAATATATAAGGTCACATTTATAAACTATTAGGTCCTTACCTATAAAATTGACGTTTTTTTCTCACTTATTAAAAGGTCTAAAAGTTCTAAAAGTCAATACCGGTTGTTAATATTATTATACACCTGTAATTAGGACTATGTTAGTCAGGCTTCAGTAATAACAATTTTGTGTCTTTATCGCCCAACTTTTTTTTAAATTGACTACTTTTTATGTTCGCGGAATTGTCTTTTTGTTTCATTGTAGCTTTGAAGGGACTCGATTTTTTTCTATTTAATGTCTGCTATATTTAGCTAGCGAAACAAACACACTACTCTACAATTTTTATAGTGTTAACATAAATAGATTCTAAGAAAATTAAAAAAAGTTTAGTATGAAAAATAAAATTTTCATACAAAACGTCAATTTCATAGGTAAGGACCTAATATTTTTATGAAAAAACCTTAAATTTTGATACGCTAGTTTTCAAGAAAAACGCCATAAGACATTTCGATTAAAAAGTAAAATAAAGCACTTTCGGTAGTTTCAATTCCAAGGAGCCGAAACAGAGAGGCCGCAATGCCTTCAGAGAGGCCGCTCTTAAAAATATTACAATTATTGTGTCAGGAAAATAAAAAAAAAATAGCCTGATTTTTTTTTAAATGCTAGAGCCTTATTTTTCTGATATAATCAGATGTTTGTCAAATTATTTGCAGTTGATAAAATGTGACCTTATATAGTTACAAGATAACATTTTACTAGAAAAAATCAACCAGCCTCGGAAAGGTCGAGTGGGAATCGAACCCACGACCTTTGGATAACCGGTCTAATGCTCTGACCGCTGAAGTACCTCGGTAGCTCGATCCGATCCGAACCCTTCGGAGAATCTAGTAGAGCACAAGGACACGCACTAGTGCGTGATGCCGTTCCCTCTAGAAAACCTCCGAAGGTGATTCGTTTCACACGGCTTGAGGGACGTGCTCTAGGTTTCTCGCCGCCCCCAAACAAGCCCGGTGAAGCTGAAAATGCCGTTTGAGGCAATCAGGAAACTCTCTCCTACCTCAGACCTCCCTCCTCAGTAGCTTCCTCGGTATCTCGGTAGCACTCAAGCTTCCTGACGCTGGTTGATTTTTAGTTAAACTTTTATTTTGTAACAACTATATAATACAATACTTCTTTCTTAGACAATTTTTGACCTTTATTAGTGCTGTTTATCATTGTGAAAATTTTAACTGGTTATTGATGTATATTTGCAAACTTAGATAATATTATATTTTCTCTTTTGTTTTTTTTTATCATGTGTGATTGTCCTTTATTTTTTGTGTTTTTATTTGTGATGGAAAGTGTCCTTTTATGATAGGGCATTTTCCAATACTTTTTGACGCTGTAAGGAAGAAAAGAGCTGGACACTTGCTGTGTTACAAAGAATCTATTTTATCACAACAATGAAAGTGGCTGCCGTAGAGAGGATTGAGTTTTTCTCATTACTTACGTACATAGGTGTGATCGTTTTTATTATTAAATTAGTTATAGAAGGGACCTCATCATAAACTATGTATAGTACAATAATATAACAAAGAGGATAAAGTATTACAGGAGGTGAAGCGGCTGGCACATTCATTGAACGATCTTGAAAGCTAAGCCACTTTCTTGATGCTTGCTCAAAGATAGGTAATGTTGTCAAAAATCCCGTTAACCTATTTGTTAACCCTTTGCGTGCCATCTACGAGATAACTCGTAGTGCGGGATTTCGGCATGATGCCGACTACGAATATATTCGTATAGATTTTGTAGGTCCTTATATACAAAAAAATATTTATTGGCACTACAGGTAAGGTCGGATTTGAATGTTTGGCATTAGCAAAGAAAACGCATGATAATTTCAAACTTCACACTTTTAATGGGAAAAAGTTATGACATGACAAACATAAGGTACTGAGTAGTAGTATTAATAAACAAAAGAAGACATAATTCCGTCTTTTCAACAGTAGAGATATAATATTTAGTTGTGATAAGCTTTGAAACAATCAACTACACATAAAGCCGGAGTTTTTGGACACAATGGGCAAAAATACCTTGTTTCTTTGCGAGTCTTATTTTTGGTACACACAACACAAGGTTTAGTTGGCTTGCTTTTCTTTTCTGTAGGTGGTATATATTCTAAATAATGTTGAAGCAATACTTGACCACTTTGATTGACCTCTTTGGACTGCCCTGGTCTTTCAGAATAGTCAATATACTTTTGGCCTAACAAGTGGATAATAACATTTTCAGTAAAATTCAGTAGAGGTATTCTTTCCGATCTGTTCAATCCAGATTGACCATTATGTATTTTTGCAGCATTATGTATAAACATTTGAAAAATGTGAATAGCAAACTTTTTGTACCAGTATTTGGTTTTTTTCATACTCTCATAATAGGAAATCATTTGGTCAGAGTGGTCTACTCCTCCCATTCCGTTATTGTAATCAACAACAATATTAGGTTTTAGTTTAAGTTGATTCCTGCGATTTCTGGTAGTTATCATTTCAGGATTGTGCATATTTGAAATGGTTAGAACATCGCGTTTGTCTTTCCATTTGCAAACAGCTACTTCCCCCTTTCTTCTCCAAATCATCTCACCTTTCTTCAGCTTTGCCGATGTCACAACTTTTGGATTACCCTTACGGGTTGATTGCAAAGTTCCGCATAAGTAAGTTTTATTTGCACTCATTTTTCTTGTCAGCTCAACGGAGTTATAGTAGTTATCTGTATATACCTTGTAACCTTTATTCAAGTAATCATCTAATAAATCTGTTACAATTTTTATAGTTTGTCCACCTTCCTGACTTTCTGATTTGCCTGTATAAAGTTTTATCTTCAGTATTACGCCGTTACTTTCACATAGTTTATATATCTTGATGCCGTATCTATGTTTTTTATTTTTTATGTAAACTCGAAAAAAAAGTCTTCCTTTCCACGACATTACAGATTCATCTATGCATAAATCTTTATTTGGAGCATAAATATCGTGCATCAATTTGTTGAAATGGTCTACCAAAAATCTTATTTTGTAAATACGGTCACTTTCATCTACTTCTTCGTTGTTTGAAAAATGGAAAAATCTGAATAGTATCTGGAATCTATTACGGCTCATCAAACTTCTAAAAAGCGGAATGTCATATAACTTATGCTTACTCCAGTATAGTGGTTTTTGAGGCAATTGCAAGATACCCATATCTAAAACAATAGCAATAAATACCTTCATCTCGGCTTTATTCGTTTCTCTCCATTCTTTCAATCTTGACGAACGTCGCAAACGACGCATTGAAAGCACTTGGGTGGCGTAACGGTTAGTTTCCGTAACTAAATTTTCCAAGAATTCGTCGTTGAAGAACAAATCAGCATACACAGAAGGAGCTGTGCTCTTATTAGTAGCTATCTTCGCACCAGGCTCAAGACCCAAAAACGGGAAGTCAGAAATTTCGCAGGGTATATCTATCCATTCATTACTCTCGTTTTCTCCTACCAAAGGGACATTTTCTTTTGAAGTTGGCTGAAGTTCTGAGTTAGACGCATCTGGAGCACCACTACTATCTAATGAAGAAGAAGATTGAATAGTATTGGATCTCAATGTAATAGCTTGTGCGTTTGAACGAGACTCATCATGTTCGCGCTCCGAAAACGAACTATCGGAAGAGCTTGTATCAGGTTGCACATACAATTCATCTTCATCTGTCGAAGAGAAGTCATTACCACAGTCGTCACTACTATCACAATTCGCTAAATCAGATATTTCTTGTTCACTTAATCGCTTAGTCATTTTTTATGCAGATAATTACTTGTTACGACAGCGCATCCTTTGCATTACGCAGTTAAACTGAATAATGTCACTCACACGCCACCACTCGATCATAAGCCACGCCCCCTAACCTACCGAAACTAGTTGCACTGTTAGTTCGTGTCTAGCTCCCGAACACGACAGGTTGCTTCCTGTTTTCCCGCCAAATTACAAAAGAATACCGTTTTCTTTGCCGACTACGAGTATATTCGTATACGGCTATACTCGTAGTCGGCATAGTCGAATGGATTTATGTTCTACTATGCCAAGTACGATTTATCTCGTAGCTGCTTATATGTATGACGGCATACAGTATAAATATATCAAAATATTCTGGCGCTGAAAGGGTTAACTGTCACGGAGTAAGAAATTCAGACATTTGGTGACATGTGGACTAGAGTTATGGCTTCTATTGAATTGAATGTCAGTAGTGCCATAGTCACGTATCCTTTACATTAATTGAAAAAGTTAACCAGTTTGACCATTTAATATGTCAAAGTGTTAAAAGTTGAGATTATGGTGTCCAATATATCAGACAAAGCCTGAAAAGGTTTAATTTAGTTTGAACATCAGTACTCGGTGGTGATCAGAAAGTGATTCTCGATCACATTCCTGCCAATAGTTTATTTTGCTATCCTAACCAAATCACGAGGCGTTGAAATAATTCTGTCACAAGTTTAACATTAATCTAATCTTTCTACAATCTTGCATACACTCACTTGCCTCTTTTTAACATAGTTATAAATCGTGAGCTCAACCTGTAAGTCTTATAAATGCGACATAAATTAGGAAAACGCAGAACGAGAATCTCCTCTCAACAACGATCGACATAAGACACATAATCGCTCAGCATTCCCCCCAGAATCCCGAACCACAACATCGTCGTTGTCACCGAACCAGTTGGTTCGTCACCACGTAATTAACGAATACTGGTATCGTTATTATATGCGGCATGCGAAGTGGAGAGATCCGCGAGAGTGAGCATAACTTGCCCGCCCACGCGACACTAGCACCAGACGCAGTATACATTTGAGTCCAATTATATCTCAACAGTATAGGACCCTGCCTTTCTATGCTTTAGGAAAATATCATATTGTTGTCTTTGTCCACGTGAATTAGAGAATTTAAAAATATTTTTTGTTACATTACAATTAATCTTAGTGACATTTAGCGTGTATATGTTTTGTTTTTTATGTTACGTAGCGCTAAACTAACATGACCAACTATGTGATACTATTAGCGTCTCTAAAATATCGTCTCTATTTTTCAAGAAATTGTAATTAATGTTCTAACTTTAACGTCCTTAGCATTTTATCAGTAAAAGATTTTGGACCCGTAGTTCCAGAGATTACCCTCCTCAAACAAACAAAATCACAAACTTTACCAATTTATTATTAGCGCAGCAAATAAAGACATGGCTCAGTTAATATTTTTTTGATTTTTTTATAAGTTTTTTTTTAATTTATTTACAAACATGAATAAAGGAGAACACCCATGCTCCATAGAAAATTACCCAAGCTCCCGCGCAGAAGAGATGTATCTCAGTTATTTATTTATTTTAAGACGACGCATTAGTAATTTACGTGGCGGGTAATCTTGATTTTTCTCAACAATTACAAAACATATGAAAGTGATATTTGATGACATGATTTTTCATTTAATTGACTTCATTTCGTTATAGTTGCAGAAACTCGATTTTTCAACTTTTTTATCAGAAAAAGCAATATCAAAGTAACCTCTTTTAAAACATAGATTCACATTTTACAGGCTAACCAGACCGATTTAAGCATCAAAAAAGTAGATTAGTCTTAACACACACTTCAAAATTGTAGTTCATTTTTTTTTAATAATTTGTAGTTTTAATTTGAAGGAAAAAAAAACAGTTTTTCTTATGGTACGGGGCGCAAACGCTCGTATCAAAACGTATGAGATTTATTGTTTAGCGATGCGTCGCCTTAAGTAAAACATTTTTTGATAGGTGTGTTTGCCGCAGGATGTGGCTAAGATAAAAAAACTATTAGTTTATTTTCAGGCGCAAATTGAAAACTACATTTTGTTGAACTTATTGACTCCAAAATGTTACAAAATGGTAATAAATCATATCTTTATAAGAATTATACTGATATATTTAAAAGATTGCATTTTATATATAAGATTTAGTGAAAATATGTATATAAAAGTGTGTTTTCTAAAACTATCTCTTCTGTTTTTGACGGACATTATTCAGAAATAAAACAATATTATAATAGCATTTTTTTATTTGGTTACAATTCGACAGCAATCAATACTTCGTCTAAAAAGACCGCAAGATGCTCTATTTCATTGTTATAATGGGCCCAGCCAAGATAGTATAGAATACTTAGAACATGAGCGCAACTTCCGATTGTCCTGCGGCCGTGTATGCATGAACAATAATATTCTTTGATCGCGCTCCTGCCTTGTTCTTTGCTGTCGTAAAGTACGTTTTGCTCCTCACATGCCTTGATTGCAATGATTTTTATACAATTTTAACAGAAAGTAATTATTTTTAGCAGCAACTATTTGTAGTTTTTTTATGCTAAAAAAAGATAAAAGAAGTATTTTACGATATTTTGTATAAAGATACATAAATAGATAAATAAGATGCCGTAAAAGTACGGCAGTTTGTTATATTTTATTAAAATAATTAAAATTAAAATTCTTAGGTACGCCTGAAAATAATAAGATGGCATTTTTTGACTTGAACCACTTCTTGCAGCAAATAAATTTCAGCAATAGAAAACTACAAACGGTTCATATTTTGCTGTAGACATTTACTGACGTTTTCAGCGTTACCGGACTTTAGTATAACTAGTCGTATAAATCAGACCGATACAGTTTTCTACATACACACTTATTCTGCTAAACTACAGTTCAGTAGTTGTTGTGCCGACGCAACGTTTGGTGTTACTGCAATTTGCCTAATACATTTTAGACCGTATCTCTTTTACTATAGTGTACAGTTTTCTATTCCGCTTTTGAAACCCTTGTCTCATTTTAAACATTAATTTATTTAGGGCATTGTCACATTTTTATTTGGAGAAAAGAAAATATTTTGATATTATAGTTTTCAATGTCGAATTTTAATTCTTTATGCATGCGCTGGCAACCATTCAGTAAGATGCACTTACAATCAAGACTTATTTATGGTTAATCTATAAAAATAAAAATAAATGATGCTAAGCGCAAAACTCAAGAACGGCTCGACCCATTCGACTATTTTTTTCGTATGTTCCATAAGGCACTCGGAAAGTTTTAATAAAAAGAAAAAAAAATGCGTGGACAATTACTTGATTTCTACTTAACTTTTGACAGAAATAAGTCTGTCCGGGCAGCTAGTTAATAATTAATAATAAAAATCAGTTTATTCATTGCCACACAAAGAATAATAAAAAATTCTTTATTAATTTTGAATTTCGCATTCACAATGCTTTAATGCATAAAGCATAACTATATACTTACAAGAGAGAAAAAATTACCACCTTTCTGAGGCTGGTTGATTTTTTCTAGTATTTTTTTTTATCTAATAAAAGATTCTTTTTGAAAGATTGTTTTTCCATAAATAAAATAAATAATAATATTATTTATACTACTCGTTTAGGTAGAGTATCTATGTTTTATACTAAACCTTGTCTATAGTATACCTCTCATATACCAAACTACGAGTAGCAGTCAATGACGTGTAAAGGGTGTAGCGTAGCAACTCAGATTTTGCAGCTTTTGTGCATCTGAGATAGTAGTTTCTTACTGAGTTCTGTGAACTTTACAAACGGCAAAGCCTTTGAATTCACAATACAAAAGGATCCGGTATACAGGAACGACATCTTACTCAGGTACAGTCGAGTTCAATAATATGTATACACTTTTGACAGTTAGTAAGCTTTATTTACCTTGTAATAAGAATCAACATCTTATTATTGAATTATTGAACTCGACTGTACCTACCTTTTTACATGTACATTTTTACTTTTTATTTTCAAGTGCTAATTGCTGCACTGAAGCTAAATTAAATATTTATAAAATTTATAAATACAGCGACAAAATTAAACGCCCACCCGACCCAGCTAGGAATCGAACCTGGGTCTTCCGCAATCCGGGCGGCTACACTGACCGCTATGCTACCAGGAAGGCTGACGTAAGTACTGAATTTTGTCACTGCTTGTTAATTTTTGAGTGTTAATAGCGGCATAGTGCGCCATCTATTCAAAGGTCATTGCAACCGATGGCTATGCAGATTCACCTTTGCAGATGAAATACCACAAATTTGATAACACAACGCTATAGTAAAATTCAGCGCTTATGTCAGTCTTCCCGGTAGCATAGCGGTCAGTGCAGCCACCCGGATTGCGGAAGATCCAGGTTCGATTTCTGGCTGGGTCAGGTGGGCGTTTAATTTTTTCGCTGTATTTTATAAATCTTATAAGTACCTAGTACATTTGCAGTTGCGATAGATTGTCATAAAAATGAAAAAGATTTGTTTCTTTCGTATTTTGAAATAAATAGACCATTGCTGGCCCCCATTTAACCTCCGTTTAGGCTAACAAAAATCTGTGAAAGAAGGCTCTTCTATCATCATCATCATCATCATCATCATCATCATCATCATCAGCCTATATACGTTCACTGCTGGACATAGGCCTCTCCAAGTGCACGCCACTTAGTGATAGTATAAAAGCAAGTAAAAAATATACATATGTTTCTAAAATAATATAAATAAAAAATAATTGATAGGCGAAACAGAATATAATTGGTGTAAATAAATGTTGAATAATTGTGATACAACAATTTGCAGTTTTATAAAGGAAAATAATGGCGGCTTCTTTAAACCTTCGCACAAAACGACTCCATATTTCCTTAAAATACAAGATGGTTCAACATAATTCTCTAAATTGCCTGAGTTTCCTGCCGCAAAGAATCCGAACGCATAACGAATAATAATAAGACAAAAAACGTGTAAGTAGGTTTACTTTGAAGTTAACCGTTGGCCGGTGGGCTGCTTATTACATTATATAAATACAAAATACACGTTGTCCTCCTAAATAAAAATAATAGTTTATATAAGCTCCGACATATTTAAAAAGCAAAAAGTATTTTTTACATTTGATTTAGGACTTTATTTTTATTTACCTTGCAAAGCGTTGCCAAGGTAATTAGTTAATGTGATAGCATCAGATGATTTTAATTAAAGCCTATGACAGTATTTTTTTGAACAGAAAAAAATATTTTTTTTGCATGCACTTGGTATAAAATTTTTGTCAGTGTCGCTTTTCATAATCTACTTTTATTGATAAGTTTTGCTTTTAAGTTCTAACATTTTAAAATTAAATTAAGTTTATTTTATGCTTGAAGAATTGTTTTTTATTAAACTATTATATACTTCGCTACGAATTCACTTAAAGATAAAATACGAGGACAAGTTCAAAAAGTTTAACTTTTTTTTTTACTTAAGTAGGTATTAAGTTTAGTTTTAAGTAAGTATTTAAGTTAAAAAACCATAAAATGACTTGTTAAAAACGTAGCAGAAAAGTTTATGACTTGTCAAAAATGCAATATACCAAGCGTTTTTTAATAATTGCGATAATTGACTCTTTTATTCGTATCGAGTGGCGTTTTTTAATCCACCGTATAATAGACAAATTCACGGAAATACCCGTGATTGCATGAAACAAACAAATGACAATACAGTCATATTAAATTCGAGTGCGAAGTGCCGCAACGAAATAGAATCATTAAACTGATAACAATAAAGTCCTGTTTACCATAATCGCCAATAATATTTCAATTTACTATTAAACGTAGGTGTTTCGCATTACGTGACTGATAAGGTTGTTCCAAGTTGCAAAGTTATGAAGTCATTTGAGGCTGATAAAGAAAAATTGTTATGCGGGGGTTGTAGGGTAAAAGACTTAAGGTTCACAATTGCTAAGCACACATCCGCTTAGCACTTTAAATTGTTATGCAGTGGTGAACACAATAGACGATTAAACAGTTTAATATGTGATGATATGATTTACAAGTGGGAAATAAAATTTATGCACGCCATAAAAGTTATCGGAAAGTTGAAGGGGTAACGTCTTACTTGCCTTTGCAGTTCACATATTTTTCACTAATTTATGAGGCTTGAAGTCGGTAATGAATGACTTGCGTTATAGCACGCTGTGTATATGTGAGAATACGTTCTCCTAGATTTATTTTTTCCTTACTACCTATTATTCAGGACGTCTTTTTATTAGCTGTGGAAAAGAAAAAAACTTAAGACCTCAGTCAAATGTAGGATGACTTGATTAAAATGATGAAGGTTTTTACATAGCAGAGGGAAAGTAAATGCTGTTATATTTATTGCATCATATTGGTATGGTACTAAAATTATTAAACTATTTACTTTAATATATAAATAAGTTCTTGATGTGCAATAAGTAGTAGAATATTAATTCATTAACTTACAACTGAAACACAAATAAAGTTATTGACAATTTAAAATACATATTAATTTAAAAACAGTTAAGTATCTGTACATATATTGCTTTAGATTTGAAATAACATGCCGCCGAATAGTTAGAACGGGTTGTAATAATTACATATATCTCAACTGATGTTGTTTTAGGGTTGTCAATAATTTTTTTACATTTTTCAAACTCGCATTCTCGTGTACTCACTCTATTTGAGTAATAACAGTACAACAAGCTGCTTCATCATTATCAGCATATATTAGTCTACTGCTGGACATAGGCACAGGAGAACCACAAAAGGTAAGCTTATACGTACCGCTTTTTTTTGAGAGAGGTTGCTGATTGCCTCAAACGGCATTTTCAGCTTCACCGGGCTTGTTTGGGGGCGGCGAGAAACTTAAAGGGATCCTTAAACGTGTGAAACGAATCACCTTCGGAGGTTTTCTAGAGGGAACGGCATCACGCACTAGTGCGTGTCCCCGTGCCCTACTAGATTCTCCGAGGCGTTCGAATCGGATCGGGGAGCGGAACAACCCGAGGGCGCCTCTAAAGGCTCGGACCTCGGGTTGACCGGGCCGTGGTGGTGGAGAGAAGCGCCATGTACATGTCTGTACCTGGTATAGAGCGCTTGTTCTACGAGTACGGTATCTTGGGAATACATACCGCGCTTGCGCAACGCACACAAAGACAACTCTCACGGACACGAAATCTCGCTACAGCTGTGCATGGACTGTTCCGAGATGTTTTGAGTGTGTTTGTATGAAGCTTATCTTCTGTAGGTCTTCTTATTTTGTGTCACAGATCTCTTCAAGTGCAGTGATAATAAAATGTGGTCTAATAAAAAAACAATATTCATTTATTTATTTATTTGGACAACAAAATTGATAACAATCATTGAAATATAAACAAAATTGTAACATTTAGTTCAGTGTTAGACTGTATCCTACTGATGTTGACACATCATTTCTGATTTACAGGATAAAACAATTAAATTACAATATTAAAGAAGGGGTTAAAGTTGCTCGCGTCCGTAGGTTTACCCTTGAGACCCTACACGTGACCCCTGGGTGGTGCTTAATGAGTAACACTGTCTGAGTGGTAGAGCCACGCTGCGTTGCAGCACGAAATGGGCCGGCTCGCCCGGCGTAATACCACCCTCTCACAGAATATCGGCGTGTGTGCGTTGTGTTTCGTCCGATGAGTGAAAGTACCGGAGGCCCATCTCTAACCCTTCCCCCTCCCAATTCCTACTCCCTCCTCAAGATCCAACTCCTTCCTCAGGATTGGCAACGCATCTGCGATAACTTTGGTTTTGCGGGGAAAAAAAAATATATAAAATATTTTTTTAATAAAACTAATAAAAGAAAAACTACGAACGAACTGAGAAAGCCATACAACCTCACCATTTTAGCTATCCAACAGCTGCAATAAAGACTAATTAAAATTTTAACAGTTTAATTATAACGATCATAAATTTAAGCAACGTCATAATAATACAAAAGACGTTTTTTTAAGACTGCGTAGGTATTATTATTATCCCAACGCTTCCATGGAAACCAGTTTCTACGGAACTTTAAGAGATTTATAATATTGATTAATAGAACAAACTTCTGTAGTAATATTTTAATCTATATCTATATTATAATATTATAAAGCTGAAGAGTTAGTTTGTTTGAACGCGCTAATCTCAGGAACTACTGGTTCGAATTGAAAAATTCTTTTTGTGTTGGATAGTCCATTTATCGAGAAAAGCTTTAGGCTATACAACATTACGCTGCGACCAATAGGAGTAAAGCATCAGTGAAAAATGTCGCAGAAACGGGAACAAGAGCCTAAAAATTAAAAATGGTGCCGAAAGTCACTATTCCACGCGGACGAATTCGCGAGCACAGTAGTGCTTTTATAAAGTAGAATTTGTTGCTTACAACTGTTATTAATTAGATACGAAATTCGCTGGTACCAAAATAAGTTATTATACAAACTCAAACTGAAAGCTTATGATAAAGCTGTTGTAACACAATATACGTACAACCCTTCTTACAAATAAACTGAGTATAAGCTTGAAAAACTTATACAATGTTTGATCTCTCATCATACGATTCAAAATTATGTTTGAGTGACATAAATAAAACATTAAAATAAAATAAACAAATAAATAAACTTTCATACACTCACATCAATTATCTAGCCCAAGAGAAGCTTCGTTATGAAACTCGTTAAATGGTTACTAGACAACGGATAAACATACTTAAAAATTCAAAAATTCAAAATTCAAAATCATTTATTCAGTTTAGGCTACAAGTAGCTCTTGTGAATGTCACTATGCCTTCGGTTCGTAAGTCTATTCTGGGCGGGAGATCTTGTACTGAGAAGAACCGGCAAGAAACTCAGCAAGTGTCCAGCTCTTTTCTCCCTTACAGCGTCAAAAATATTGGAAAATGCCCTATCATAGCAGGACACTTTCCATTACAAATAAACACAAAAAATATATATAAGACAACCACAACATGTAAAAAAACAAAATAAAAAAATGTAAGTTAACAAATTTACATCAGATAATTATGTAAAAGTTTCAATTTCCACAATGTCATACAGCACCACTACAGTACTCTAGTAAAAGTCAAAAATTGTTTAGGTAAAACAAAGTCAAACTATAATTAATAATACTAAAAATAAGATAAGTATGCAAGAGCAGACCAGCCTCCACAGGCGGCACCCGTTCACGAGCATGACGTATGAATCAGCCATCGCTTCGCTCAACCATATTTTAGGGAACGTAACGACCCGACGCACACGCCACCACCGCAGAGACAATTAAGAGAGCATGACACACTCAAGATACTCTAAATAAAAACTTAATAATCTATTTAACGCAACGCTGTTTGTTATCTGTAGGACAATGCTGATAAAGGCTATCATATCAGTATAAAAAATAATTTTAATAAATTGATTCAAATATAATGTGATTGTTATTATAACCAGGCTGTTTTATCATCTAAATATTCTTTGACTGTATAATAAGCCTTACTAGCCTTACTACCTTGTATAAGTAATAAAGACTTCACATGTTTTTTAAACTTATCCAAAGGTAAATCCAGTACAGAATTTGGTATTTTATTGTAATAGTGTATACCTTGCCCCAAGAAAGAACCAAGTACCTTCTGTAACCTGAACAGTGGCATTACAAGTTTTGTCTTATTTCTAGTATTGAAATTGTGTACGTCACCGTGTTTAGTAAAGGAGTTGATGTTGCAACGTACAAAAACTATACAATTATAAATATATTGAGATGCAACTGTCAGGACACCAATCTGCTTAAAAAGATTTCTTAAGGAAGTTCGTGATCCTAGTTTATGGATTGCTCTTATTGCTCGTTTCTGTAAAATGAATATAGTTTCAATATCAGCCGCTGTTCCCCACAGTAGGACGCCATACGACATGACACTATGAAAATAACTAAAATAAACTGTTCTAGCAGTTTCAACGTCTGTTAACTGCCTAATTTTTCTAATGGCATAAGCAGCAGAACTGAGTTTACCGGCCAATTTCGATATATGAGGATTCCATTGAAGTTTTGAGTCAAGGGTAATGCCTAAAAAGACTGTAGAATCTACCAAATCTAATTGATCACCGTTTATTCTAATATCAGTTGGTTCATTTCTGACATTTGGTAATATAAATTTAATACATTTTGTTTTCTTAGCGTTAAGCTGTAAATTATTAATAGTAAACCAATGGAGTACCTCTGAAAGAGCTTTATTTACATTTTCATAATTAGACCTACACCTAGTCACATTAAAAATACTTAAATACATACTTACTTACATAACACCCAGACCCGAGACATTTTACAAAAACAATATTTCTAAATTGACCCGACCGGTGATCGAACCCGGGACCTCAGACATTGAATAACTATTCCAAGCATAAACTCAGTTTATTGTTAGAGGGAACTGTATAGTGAATAGTAAACTAGTTGCCAACACATACCATAGACCTATCTGTCTCGATTTAAAATAAATAATAATAATAATAATACATTTTCCTACACTCACACCAATTATCTAGCCCAAAAGAAGCTTCGTTATGAAACTCGTTAAATGGTTACTAGACAACGGATAAACATACTTAAATACATAATAATTATACATAGAAAACACCCAGACCCGAGACAATTTAGAAAAACATTAATTTCTATATTGACCCGACCGGGGATCGAACCCGGGACCTCAGAGATGGCGACTCCATGAAAACCGGTGTACAAACCACTCGACCAAGGAGGTCGTCAATAAATATTTATATATACAACGTGTAACGGAAAGGTGTCGTTAAAATGAAAAGATTCAAAGTATATCCGATCTAAATCTTGTTACTAAAACATAATTGTTAATTTTAATTATTTATGCGATTAAATATTTATTAAATTTATAAAATACAGTGAAAAAATTAAACGCCTACCCGACCCAGCTAGGAATCGAACCTGGGTCTTCGGCAATCCGGGCGGCTGCACTGACCGCCATGCTATCGGGAAGGCCAACGTAAGAGCTGAATTTTGTCACTGCTTTATAATGCTTTTTGAGTGCTAGTAGCGGCACAGCGCGCCATCTATCCAAAGGTAATTTTTTTCACTGTATTTTATAAATTTTATAAATATTTAATTTAGCTTCAGTGCAGCAATTAGCACTTGAAAATAAAAAGTAAAAATTTGTTATGCGATTTTTAATTACCTAAATATTTCTATTGTGACGACACATCAAAATAAATAAGTATCATTCGTATTCATAAGTTTCGCTTTTGGTTTTTATTTTACCTGCAACCCTGTAGTCCATACGACCGATACGGACCTTGAAGGTACAAAAATAAACAACAGTAGCGGTGCACCTGTTGGTCAATTATCCCGACGCTCCCACAGAAACCCGTTCCGGCGGTATCGGTACTAGGGTTAATCGATTGACACTCGATTGTGTCTCACGCTTTGTTTGTTTAGGGCTTTAGACAAAAACAAAATCGAGGAGGAAACACGCTGGTGGGTTGTTACAAAGTGCTGTATTGGATGAATTGAGTAGGTTTTGAAATGTTAGGGGTATTTTTTTTTGGCAGAAGTAATTTGTTTTTTTATTGTAAACAGCACTTATTGCTGCTGTTAAATCAGTAAAAAAATGCACCTAAATAAGCCGCATAGGCAGCACAACAAGTTTTCAATGTCCTTTTTAAAATTAAGCTTCATCATTAAGCCAAGTGCTTATTATTTTATTATTATTATTATACGTGATTAATATTAAAAAATGTGGTTGTTCAAACATGAATGCCTTAGTCACGTTAATACGTTGTTGGTACCAGCTAAACATAAAAAATCATTTCCCCAAAAAATTTTAACAAATATTTTGTACAAAAAGACATTAAATTCTAAGTGAAATACGATCGAGAAACAAATAATGAGTACCCACACCACAACTTTGCGTTCGTCTCGTGAATGAAGCATCGCTACGGTCACACATGACATTTTTTTTTGAACAACTTGTCAGTATGACTTTCGAACGAGTGTGAAGTGACACAGCCCTTGCCGAGTTTCTTGCGGCTTCTTCTCAGTACAAAGTCCCAAAGTATATTAATAATGTTGTTTTTTTTTGTTTTTGAGTAAAAATTTTTTATTGTCTGTATCACATTTGCTAAAGGCAAGTTGGTGATTAGAAACCAAAGCTATGCATCGAAAAATCCGAAACAGACTTTGCCCTACCTGGGAATTGAACCCGGACAATCGACTATCGGGCCTAGTGCTTTGTCACTCGGCCACTGAAGAGCACGAAGAGACCGCGAAAGATGTAAAAAAAAATAAGTAAAATAAGGGTTTTTTGTCTTTATTTACATAAAATATAATAATACCTTTACTGCAAATATAAAAAACAAAGGCATTTGCCATTTGAAAACAGCTTAACAAAGACAAAAAATACAAAAAAAAAACACATATCTATGATATCGCAGTTATATAAAAAAAGTACAAATAAAGGCTAACAAAAAAAAAGCTAATTCTGCAGATAGGCCTCACCCTTTATTATCTATAACGTTTATCGATGGTGAAATATTTCCATCATTCATTGCTGTGGTAATCTGGGCTATGGTATATTCTGTGTAGGCTGTTGTGACGTCATCGCTGGCGAATTCAATTGTTTTCTAAGTATGGCTTTTGAGTTTTCAACTTATCAGCATTTGAGGGCTTCTGTTTATCGCGTAAATCAACACAATGGGAATTGAGCGGTTTCAAATTTAAACAACATCTAGTAAGTTTTTTGTTTGTACCGATATTGGTGTGGTAGGCAAGACGAATATCAAAGGTAATTGTTTGACAGTTGTCATGATTTTAGTAATTTATCGTAGAATTTATACATAACATTAACCGCCTAAACCGGTGGTCTTAGCCACTAGACCACAGGGTCTAGTGGCTAAGACCATCGGTTTAGACCCAGAGGTCCCGGGTTCGATTCCCAGCGGGGGGTACATGTTTGTGTACTCGGTTTGGTTGGTGGTAGGGCTTGTTTGCCCGCCTGGCTAGCTACCACCATCTTATCTAAATATGTCGCTATAACATCAATGTTTGTAGCATTGTTGTGTTCCGGCAGCTAGACATAAGATAGCCAGTGCCTCACTAGTTGTGTGTGTGAAGTGCGCTTTCATCTTTGGCCTTATCATCACTTAACATCAGGTGAGATCAAGGCACTGTGCTTACCCGTTAATATAAAAAAAACAAAAAGAAACATAGCTCATCTTTTAAAAAAACCAGATAAATTATAACAATTTAAAAATTAAATAGAAAAATTTGTGATAACCAATAAAATAATTAAAATTGAATTTATACCGATTGTATCATTAATTTATTTAATTTGTTTAATTACTACTACTACTACTACTTGTACTACTAGTACCTACAAGTGGTTAAAGAATAAATGAATATAAAGCTACGGCTAGTATTGTACGTAAAAACTAGTGTTGCGAAACATGCCAACAACCGATTCAAAAAAGGGCTATCCATCAAAAAGTCCGAAACACTTCACTTACTTAGACTTAGGACTTAGGAATTAGGATTAAAACCCGGAACCTCCAGATGAACACCCGAGAGCTATGCCACTCTACCAACGAGGCAATTAAATTCGCATCTTGTAAATACACAACACGGCTTGTATCAGTCAATATCAAAATGTGATTTCTCAACGGCAAAGAAACCAGTTGTTACAGAGTCGACGCCCACACACTTTGTTTATATTATTACTCGTCAGTTTCTTTCTAAGAATTTGACGAGAAATATTGGAACGTTAAATTTAATATAAGTATTAGTTTTAAGTCGTTGTTTTAGCTTAAGCACTATGGCTTATAACTGGCTAATAGTACTCACGAATATGACTGGACTAACTCTAAATTTTGGGATACCTACTTGAGTGCGAAAGCCGTTTCATCGAATTTTGTTTCTTCGAAAACCTTTCAACGAACTCTCTTACTACGACGCCTTGTTAATTCGACGTCTTGTTACAGCGATGTTTCGTTACATCGAAAAACTGTACTGCGAACGATTTTACTGCGAAGCCTTGTTCTATCGACGTCTTCGATGCTGTAAATTATTAAACTTTAGGTAATCACATTAACATGAACAAGTTATTCCTTGTTATTTATAAGTTAACGACAAACGAAAGGATCAACCACTAAAGGAAAATACACTAAATAAAGGAAATAAAGATAAGGAAGAAGAATGTAAAATAACTTCCTTATACCGTCGTATAAAGTAAAAAGTTACAAAAACACAAAAGTTGAAAAAAAATCCACGAGCAGGATTTGAATCCGCACCCTTCTGACATACCGGGTCAGGTGCTCTCCCAATTAAGCTATCGTGGTCACGATAGCTACCACATTTGTGTTTTTGAAATTTGTTTGCAACAAAATTTGCGTTAAAAATTATACAAACATTTTAAGTAAAAAGTTGCTTAAAAATAATTTACCATATTGATTCAATAGAGAAGTAAAATAACAATGTTACAATCTTTAGAGCTACCGATACACTAGCAACCTACACGACCCTTCAGTAGTCTACATTTTAGCATGAAGAAAACATTTCATTATTACAAACACGCTATATATCGAGTTTCGTGTGGGCGAAATCGCGGGCGGTAGTATTTTCATAACCTATGAAAACTGCTTGTGGAGGCTTTCTTCCTAAATTTAATTAAGACAAATTAATTATTTTCACTTCTAACGTTTTCTTAACAGCTGGGCTCAACCCTACCCACCCACATGTTCCTTTATATGCGACGAGTAAGCACTTTTAAGCCTTCATCTCACTGGGTTGTGATTTTTTTCGATCTCACCGGTGATCTTGAAATAGGGAACGCTCAGCGGCTGTCTACTACCTACTTGCAGCGAATAGTGCGGTATTTTGGCTACATCGCACGAACCGATCCGATCCGAACCCTTCGGAGAATCGGCACGGAGACGCGCACTTTTAAGTGTGCTATGCCGTTCCCTCTAGTAAACCTCCGAAGGTGATTCGTTTCGACACGGCTTGAGGTACACCTTACGTACCTCGCCGCCCCCAAAAAAGCCCGGTGACGCTGAAAATGCCGTTTGAGGCAATCAGCAATCTCTCTCAAAAAATAACATCTCACGAAGAGGCAGTGACAATTTGGAACGTCATATGGTGACAGGTAAAATTGAGGGGAAAAGACCTAGAGGCCGAAGTCCTAAACGCTGGTCTGACCAACTATCTAGTAAACTAGATATACCTATCTGCGACGCACTACACAAAGCGATGGAGCGCAACCAGTGGATGCAACTAGTCACGATTCAAAGCAGTAACTCAACGACTAAGATCTTGAAATTTAAAGTTACATAATTAAACCACTACATATAAAAAAACAAAAACATAAATGTTGAAAAAAATTCCACGAGCAGGATTTGAACCTGCACTCTTCTGACATACCGGGTCAGGTGCTCTAGTGGTAGTAGTAGTAGTACGTACCTAGTTGTTGACATTGAATGGGCGCCTTTGACTTTCAAAGGCGTTTTGCACGCGATTTCGATACAAATTTTCCACCCCTATTTCAACAATCTAGGGGAGGTTTTTCGAAAAATGCTAAATTATTTTATTACTTTATTTTTGTTGAAAAATCTAAAGATCGCTTAAAATATTCATTTTGATAGTTATTACTTTAAAAATAACGATTTCTCCAAAAAACCTTATTCCCTTTTTTACGCATTTAAAGAAAAATAAACTAAATTTTCCCTGTGTGGTGCCGGGGATAAAGAATTGCACCACCCCATCTCTTCCCGTGGGTGTCGTAAAAGCCGACTAAGGGACCATTCCAGAGGATGGGCAGCAGCATCTCTCTGAGGTTACCCTCAACCTACTGCGATCCCCACCCCGCCTGCCAAGCGTGGCGATTACGGCAAATACCCCTCATATCCTTGGGGGAGGCCTTTGTCCAGCAGTGGACGTCTTTTGGCTGAGATGATGAGATGAAACTAAATTTCTGAGACATGTCGTTCTTTAATTCTTTTCAAAAACCCAAATACCAATTTTTATGTAAGTATTTAACTTTAAAACTGACAGACTTTCATACAAGCTTTCAACCCTTATTTGACCCCCTTAGGGTGTGATTTCCGTAAAATCCATTCTTAGTGGCTGGTTACGTCACTCAATTAACCTACAGTCCAAATTTTATATAATTAGCTTCAGCGGTTTAGGCTCGGCGATGATGAGTCAGTCAGTCAGGACAAGTCATTATGTATATAGATGTAAGATGTCACGTGAGTCGTGATCCAATGTTTAAGATTGCGCCGACTAGTTTATCTGCAACAGGCCGCCGGCTTGTTGAATCCTACAACGACAATTTAACAACTGATATTGTGGCTACGTGTCCTAGCATATTAAACAAAATATTCTTTATAGCCAATAATTTGTGTGCTTGTGTTTTAAATTGTATATATTTTTTTTCCGGAATGATCGAAGCTTACGGAAGATATCCTGCTCTTTAATGTAAATTCGTAATGTAAAAATGTGGTAAAAAGGTTTTGGTGTCAAATTTTATAGTTGTTAATGTGTATTCTTATAAATATTTGTAATTTGTCACTGTTTATCCCCCCTGTGTGATGCCGGGGATAAAGAATTGCACCACCCCCTCTCTTCCCGTGGGTGTCGTAAAAGCCAACTAAGGGACTATTCCAGAGGATGGGCAGCAGCATCTCTCTGAGGTTACCCTCAACCTACTGCGATCGCCAACCCGCCTGCCAAGCGTGGCGATTACGGCAAATACCCCTCATATCCTTGGGGGAGGCCTTTGTCCAGCAGCGGACGTCTTTTGGCTGAGATGATGACTGTTTATCCTAATAATTAAAAAAAAATAGTTCTAACAGACTCCTCAAGCCGTTTTATTGAAACCTCCTCAGAGTCTGGAGGGGATGGCAAACCTTTTTATAAATACCGATACCCTTTTCAACAATATTGTCATAACAATGGCATATGTTTTTCATCAACGAAACATTTCAATATGTACCTAACCACGTACCTACTTGTAATTTGTTTTCACGTCTACATAATAATATCAGTACACATACACGGCTGTATGTAACACACTTTTGCAAAGTAATTTTCTCACGTAACACCTAGAAAGAATGTGTGGAATAAATTTGTCATAGCTTATTGTGTTTTTTTGGTAACTAAATGTAGTGAACCTTCGGAGATATTGAAATATTTACGTCCTAGATTTAAAGATTTCGTTATAAGTTTATTGGTGATTAAAGGTAATTTTATGTAAGTAACGTAAATAGCATTAGACTTTCTCACAGCTAGGCAATTGAAATAAAGTTATCCAGTGAAACCACAGCAGGCTCCACTAAGATAAGATAAGATACCAAATATTTATAATGCAATGAGGAATCGTTATCTAAATTAAATTCATTATTAATATTCATTTGGGTATATCCTACTTTTCATTTTATTTTTCAACCCACTATCCCGTGTTTGATTATCTTTTACGGTGTTTGCGGTCATTCTTAATAAGATAAAATTTCATAAGAGAAAAAGATGAGAGGAAAAAGAATATGAGAGAAGGCCCAAGTCCAACAGTGGGACGTTTATATGCTAGTTATAATATGCAACCAATAGTTTTAATCTGGTGAAGGTCGCGGATGACCGTGGATACGAGCAGCACAAAACCAGTCGTTGTGGAGATCCTTGGGGGAGGCCGTAATTCAGCAGTGTCCACGCTGAATAACGGCCTCCCCGGCTCTTTTGGCTAAGATGACGATGATGAGTCTATTCACAAGGCTCTAAATGGTGATTGAAAGTGACATCGAATAATCTAGCGTCCTGCTCGAGAATAGTCTCGAGCAGGACGCTAGATAGTGTGATTCAATAGTGAAGGCAGGAGTGTGATATTGTCATTACTTAATTTTTATTAAAGGGGATCCTGATGAACTAATGAGTATACGAGGATACCCCTGGATTTCCCTGGGGGATCAGGCTAGGAGATCCTGGTGGACGAAACGGGAGGGGAGGCCTTTGCCCTGCTAGGAAAGTAATGGCTCATAATAATAATTATTATATGCAAAAAATTGCTTTCTTAAAGAACAAAAATTATAACAAAAAAAAAACCGACTCCAAAAAATTTGACTGGTAAAATTGCACTAAAAAGTAAAAAATAAGCGTTAGACTTATACAGACAATAACTTTATTAAGAAAAAATATAGGTAGGTACAATTATTGTTATTTTTGGGGCCGGTGCCAGCCAACGAAGTTTTTGAAGCCGGTGCCAGTCCGCGTTTGTAGTTAAAATTTCATGCATAAGATTTAATGTACTGATTATAATATAATATGTCGTTAAATGTTTATGTTAAAGTTACCTTGGCTGGCACCGACTCCAAAAGTAACAATAATTCTACCTATATTTTTTCTTAATAAAGTTATTGTCTGTATAAGTCTAACGCTTATTTTTTACTTTTTAGTGCAATTTTATCAGTCAAATATTTTGGAGTCGGTTTTTTTTTTGTTAAAATTTTTGTTTATTTTTCGCTTTTTAGTGATTCGCTTCGATCTATTTATCAAAAGCGAATATGGGTAGACCTACTAAACACGCTGCTCGTATGAGACAGCGCCGTTTAAATGAGACAAGCGAAGAAAACGAGAAACGCCTATCTAAAAGTAGGAAATCAAAAACTGAGTTCCGGTGCCTGTCTTCTTTTGCTTCGTCATAGTCGCTTAACTATCTTAATCGAGATATTTTATCACCACCCGTGAAATACTTATCATTGAGGAGTTCCGATGGCAATCTGTGGTCTTTTCATCAGTTACACTTAATCAAATGATACTTTCTGAATGCAAATGCTTGACTTTTTTCTGAAAATACCAAAATCGCGATAGGTATGCCTACAATATTCGAGGAGTTCCCTCAATTCCTAGAGGATCCCATCATCAGAACTGGACCAAATTAAAATGGGACCACACGCACCAGCTTTCAAATAAAGAAAGAATCATCAAAATCGGTTCACTCAGTCGAAAGTTCTGAGGTAACAAAAATAAAAAAAATAAAAAAAAAATGCAGCCGAATTGATAACCTCCTCCTTTTTTTGAAGTCGGTTAAAAAAACCTTTGATACATGGTGCCATTAAACTTATTTTCCTATATCTTACAGTTTCACACTTTTCCATACTGACCTATTTGTACACCTACTTATAAAATAAATTAAAAAAAAAATCGAGTTCCCCCTTGCAAAGACACATAAAACCTTCGTTTAAAGAAACAATTATGTTTACACGAAATTGTCTAACGTAAGCGATGAAGCAATCGGCCATTAGTACTTTAGTAATCGTAGCGTCATCTATGATCATTATTAGACAATACTCTATTACTTTTGAATTAAGTGTAACATTGATCGCAGTTATAAATCCTTAAGTATAAAGCTGCTAAAATGGGTAACCCTAGAAATCTCTAGTGTGATTACTTCCAGAATCATATCGTAGAACTACACTACATATGGAAGATAACTTTAGAAAACAGGAGCTGTGATCATGTTACACTTGATTTAAAAGAAGCCTGATGTCTTGTAGTTAAGACCCAGAGATCCTGGGGTCTTGCTTTCCTAGGGGTTTGCCCGCCTAGCAAGCTACCTAAATATGTTGCCTTATCATCAATGTTTGTAGCATTGTTGTGTTCCGGCAGCTAGAGATAAGATAGCCAGTGCCTCAGTAGTTGAGGATTCCGGGTGAAGTGCGCTTCCAGCTCTGGCTTTATCATCACATAACATCAGGTGATATAACCTCTCCAGCGCCCGGCCACCGTTGTACGGCGGAATGTTTTACCCCCGATAAGCGCCCAGCCACCGTTCTACGGTGGTCACGCAGTTCTTTCAAATATTATTAAAATAAAACACCAAAACAATGTTTGTCTCTTTCCAATGTATGCTATATTGAAGCGAACGAAACGACGAACAGATTTAATACACACACATGAATAAATTGATTGTCAAAAACAAACAGTCAGTATTATACTTCACTGTAGGTGCTGTCATATTTGCGGTGTGCGGTTTTTAAATTAATTTATAAGACTGGTTAGGCTAAGTACCTACCCGTAAAAGACATCAAAAAATTAATATAAAAAAAAAGATTTTCATCTCTTTTCATACTCCATCCTAGCAATTGTAGGTTTGGGAATAAAATAATGAGCCCCACTTCACGCCACTAATATAATATTATTACACAACTGATAAGACATAATTACACGTCTCATAATTATTGTAACTCTAATGATATAATATGCCATAGATAGTTGTACAAAACCATTTAATTACTTAGGATATAACTATAAAACGATTTGAGTCTCGTAATATGAAATTAAGGAGCTCGATGCCGTGGTTAATGCGCTCGGTCTGCGAGTGCTGAGGTTAAGCAACTTTCGCAAAAGGCCGGTCATCGGATGGGTGACCAAAAATGTATCATCTCGAGCTCCTCTGTGCTTCGGAAGGCACGTAAAGCCGTTGGTGCCGGCGGCATCAGCAGTCGTTAACAACAGACAAACTGCTCTGGGCCTGCAATATTATTCAATTATAGGGAAGGCTCGTGCCCCAGCAGTGGGGACATATAATGAGCTGGTGATATTAGTTGAAAGTGTTACATTTGTATAGAAGGCAAGTAGTTCATAGTTTAGTGTACCTCACTTATGAAACGCTTTAGTGCAACTGTCATCCTGAATCTGATTACATCACTAGGTATAATACGGTGCTCTCTGCAGGTCCCGCTTCCTACACCAACTGAAAACTCGAACCCATAAAACCGATTTTTTTCTCCTACTCCTCCGTGCATGCTGTCAGGTTGTGGAACGCGCTGCCGATGCCGCCTAATATTCAAGACTCTCCTAACATCAGCCTTTTTAAAGAACACTACCTGTCCGGTTGATTCTGTCGTCCTATGTATATTGTTTTTTTTCCTTTTTTTAACCTTTTATTTTTGTTTTGTATATACAATTTTCTTTGTTTACGCAATTATAGTTAGTGTAATTAGTATGTATGTGTATTACAAATATTTAAGTAAGTGTTTTTAGTTTTGCAGGAGGTACACATTATAATTTCTACCATTATATTCCGTATAAAACGTTTCCTTTTGCGGGCCTGCTGGAAGATATTTCAGAACTAAAATAAGCAACGCCCTTGTACCTACTTGTACTTACATTTACCCGTATAGCTTATTTTGTTACCTTTTTATGTGTGTACATAAACTTCTAAATAAAATAAATAAATATAATACATTTATACTTATCTTACTGCAAAAGGTTGAATATAAGTTGAAAGTGTTACATTAGTATAAAAGGTATTCATCGTTCGATGTTATTATCTACAGTGAGATAATTATTAAACTCTTTTTATAATTATACTTATCTTCCTGCGACCTGTAGATATATTAGTTGAAAATTTCACATTAATATAGAAGGTATAAAGTAAGTAGTATATTAAGTGATATAGTATTATAGTAGGTATATTAAGTATAATAAGTAAGTAGAAGGTATATGGGAAGTATAGAAGGTATTCAACAAGTTACCAATCCGTAACACGAACGCGAGAATGCCGCTCAGCAATTCGTATTTCGCGGAATGTCGAAAGATAATATCCTTACATGACTCGAACAATGTTTTGACAGAATGTCTAAACGTTGTGTTTATGTAAATGGGTAGGCTCCGAATGTTGCACGGAAGAACAGTAATTTGACATAGCAATGTTCAGCAGGAATTATTGTGTTAGTTGTGTTTTTCTATTTTAGGTTTCCGAAAAAGAAAAAAAAATACTAAAAAAAGTTATTTTTACAATTACGTTAAAAGTTATTTATTTACTTCTTATAGTAAGATTAAAAAATATGAGTAATATGAAACTCTTTATATGGATAATATTCTATTTTGTTTAGCTAAATATTTAATGCTGACATTTAGAATCCTTTTGAGGAAAAATGATTGATAAACTGATAACCGAAGATGTTTGCATGTTTTATGTATTCCAAGTCAATGGTTAAAGTAAAATCTCAAAAACATACGTATGCAAATGAGTTTTGCGTAAAAAGTTAATGTTACTAAAAATAAAAACACTAAGTACCAACCTGCTGTCCGAATCGTAGGTCAACACAAAAACAAATATCCAATTCGTGCAATGCGAAATTCCACAACACTGCAGTATAGTAGGTAGGCACACGAAAATCCCCTATGAAAATTTAACGAAAAGGCCTAATGCGGAAAACGGAACACACTTTTCATTAGTCACTTTATAAAAAAGTAATGTTGCATTTCTTTTTTTTCTCTCTAACTAAAATACACCCACAAAAAAGTATCACTATCACCTGCCACCCACTATAAACTCTTTTGTTTTGTTTGTTTTTTTATTTTTGAAATTCGCACGCGCGTTCGATATTCGATATTTGGAAACGCGTAAAAGCGGCGAGCGCTCGAGCGACGACGTACTCTGGCGTTAGGTGCCTAGCCGGTAACTGAGCGACTGTAAGCTCTGTTTCCCCGGCCAGGGTTGGCGGCAAACTCTAAAAAACGACGCAGAGGGGCGACTCTGTCTAAGCGTTTCGACGCAAGTGGTGCAGTATTAAACCTACTTACACAAGCTAGTATGAGGTAGGTAGAAATCTAGTAAATGAATCTAATGATTTTAGTAGTGTGATTTTTTTTAGTCCCAATTTTGGGCTAAGACTTTCCCACTTGTAGGCTTAGGCTTGACCTCATGAACTAGAGCATGGGGTAGATCGGGCCATTATACCCTATGCTCGCCTAAAGGTGGATTATAATTTTTAATTTATTATAAAAAAATATAATTTTGAGATAAAAAAAATGCAAAAAGGTTAATGTATATTATAGCAGTAGGTAGTAATGAAAGTTTATTCTTATTTCGATGATGTTGAAATCTGGTTTACGGTACTGTATTATTTCTATTTTTTTTATTATAACATTATTTTTAATTTTAATGTTTTTATTTTTACCCTTCACTGAACTATGTACAGTTTTTTTACTCTTAGTTATAAATTTATCATTATTAAAAAACCTAAACCAACATTAAGACACACTTATTATACCTAGTATACCATAAAAGCTCTTCACGCAAAACCTGTCCGCTCTGTAATATCCACGCAATATAATCTTTGACTCGACAACGACCTTAATCTGAAATCCCTTTTCAACTCCTCGTGCCTCTCATTATTGATCTCTTTCACTCCTCACTACCGGTGCAATAACATTTCTGTCCCGCTCTATTTCTATGAGCGTGCTATACATCCGTCCCTTTCCTCCACCACTGCAGAGCCTCAAAAACGAGGTAGTGGCGTCGTAGTTTCAACGTGTGCGTTCGCATAAGAAATTTTTCCTTTACACATTCCACAGAGTAGCGAATATTGTACGATACGTATTTGAGTACTGCCACTTTAGTTTGTGGACACTTATATGTTGACTTTACATGTGAAATTGTTGTTAAAAACGGGCAAGTTCAGTGTGAACCGGATGACTTATAAATTTCTTTGCAGGGATAAAAAAAAACAGACGTGGAAATAATGTGCGTCTTCGCTTTTCCGCGGTACGGTTTAGTATGCTTAAAGGGGTCCCGATTCGGGAGTTGAATAAAACATAGAGAAAACAGTTTGGGCAGAGACAATATTTTCAATTGGTACTGTGGAGTACCGGAGAACCATTATGGCGATACACGCTGCGGAACAATTCAATTTTGGTACTGTGCTGTGCGCTTGTTTTCTGTTCGTGTTTTGTTTCTTTTTTCGGTTGTAACATAAAAATAGGTTCTGCTTCGATTTCTTTCTTTTTTTTTGGATTCAGCGATATCGGACTGCGTTTGTTCTGTTTACTTCAAACCTTTTTTAGTCTTTGAAATTGTAGTTGATAAGATCACTTGCCAGTTATTCGCGGGAAAGTATAGAGTCATGCAGTTTGGTTTTATTTTTTAATATTTGATAGTTTGTCAAATATTAAGGAGAAAATAATGGTGGTTTGTTAGGCACTCCGCAGATAGAGCAACCTTGATTTTGCGATTGCGGCAACATAAGTATCTCGAAACTAACGGTTTCCTTAAAATCTAAAGAAACTGCGCAGACATAGCAACTTTAGTTTCGATGATCAACAACAGTTTTCAGTTGTTGCAACCAGCAACTGTAAAATTTTCCCCAACTGAAAAACTGCTGACCATATAAACAAATATCGTTTAATTAAAAAAAAATCATCCATAATTTGGGTTAGTATAAGACTTAAAAATATTGTTAGTGTTATAAGTACATAAGTATATATTTCTTGTGAGTGACCATCACGCGAAAGGGTAAGTCCCCGTGATCGTCACTCTTCGCACAAAGGTACCACCAGATCGGCGATGTGAAGCGATCCGCTAATGTCTTTAGAATGCTGTTGGAACTATTTCTCACTCTGCTGGTCAAGGAGGCAGTTTTTTGCGAATGACTAATATGGATTTGAAAAGTTCAAATTTAGAACTTCGGTTATCGTAAACCATTGCTGCAACTGGCAACCTTTAACGAAACCTTTTAAAAAGTTGATAGTTTCTTCAAAGTGCACGAGAACGAGCATGAGTTTTGGCAATTTGGGTTAGTATAAGACTTAAAAATATTGTAAGTGTTATAGGTACATAAGTAGGTATATATTTCTTTGTGTCAGTGACCATCACGCGAAAGGGTAAGTCCGCGTGATCGTCACTCTTTGCACAAAGGACCACCAGATCGGTCTTTAGAATGCTGTTGGAACTATTTCTCACTCTGCTTGCTGGTCAAGGAGGCAGTTTTTTTGCGAATGACATAAATGGATTTGAAATGTTGATTTAGAACTTCGTTTATCGTAAACTGTTGCTGCAACTGGCAAACTTAACGAACATTTTTAAAAGTTGATAGTTTCTTCAAATTGCACGAAAACGAGCATGATATAACCGCCTCTGTGGTCTAGTGGCTAAGACCACCGATTTAGACCCAGGTCCCGGGTTCAATTCCCAGCGGGGGTATATGTTTGTGTACTCGGTTTGGTTGTTGATAGGGCTTGTTTGTCCGCCTGGCTAGCTACCACCATCTTATCTAAATATGTCGCCATAACATCCATGTTTGTAGCATTATTGTGTTCCGGCAGATAGAGATAAGATAGCCAGTGCCTCACTAGTTGAGGATCCCGGGTGAAGTGCGCTTCCATCATTGGCCTTATCATCACTTACCATCAGGTGAGATCAAGGCACTGAGCTTACCCGTAAATATTTTTAAAAAATGAGTTTGGCATGAAACAAAACAATGCAACGTCACTTTCCAAATTCTCTCAAGATGTCCGCTTGAGATCACAGTAAAGTTCCACATCTTTACTGAGATCTTTAAATCTGTACTCGAGTTATTTGCGAGGATTGTCAATTAAACATTTTTATTTTATCATTTATTATGTGTTCGATGGCGCAGTGGTTAAACGCGCTCGGTTGCTGAATATAAACCACTTTCGCAAAGGCCAGTCATCGGATGGGTGACCAAAAATGTATCATCTCGAGCTCCTCTGTGCTTCGAAAGGCACATTAAGGCCATGGTCCCGGCTGCATTAGCGATCGTTAACAACCACCAATCCGCACGTGGCCCGCGTGGTGGTTTATTGCCCGTTCTCCCTATCCATCCCTATCGTACTCCAGCAGTGGGGACAATGAGCTAATGATGATTATTATCACCTATTTTTTAACAATGATACTACATATTTTACAATATCTGCCTTACTTTGACACAGGCTTACATAATGTGCATGTGGTAAATACCAATAAATACCCATTATTGTAGTGATGACTTGATTTCTGTGATGGAGGCCTTTGCCCAGCAGTGGGTTAGTTATAGGCTCTTTACATAAGATGGATGGACGATCTATAGGATAATATTGGTTATATATTATAATTTTACGCAAATTTTGTTGCGAACAACTAAATTAAAATTAGAAAAAAGTATTGAACAATTTTTTGGTACTGCACTTGACCTGTTCGGATTCGAATCCCGCGCGTGGAAATTTTTATAAAATGATGATAATGGAAAAATAAAAAAACAATATAAATTTATTTGTTTCCATAATATCGACGCTTGAAAGGAAATATTGACTAAGTGACATTAAGAAGTTATACGATTTTATTTCTTAAAATCCGAAATTTGAAATATCAGATATTAATTTAAGTTAAATCACTTGGCTGGCTTCACTTTAAATTGTCTCTATAAATAAATATAGATATTTGATTTGTAATTTTACCAAGTAAAATTTATATTGCCATAAATACGAAATTAGATAATTCTATTTTGATCGAAAGCCGATTTCGAGAGCGCGTATTTCTAAGGCTACTTCGTTAAAAGTCTTAAGCACTTGTTTATTAAATGGATTGATTCTTCTTATCTATAAATATATAAATAAACAGGGTGGGAAGGTGTATACCGACAGATTGAAACCAACGATTCTAGTGTCTATTTGAACAAAAAAAAGTAATACAAATATGGTTCGGTAAAACCTAATTTTCGAGATATTAAATTATTTAAGTAATTTAAAAGTAGAAAAATCTCAAGGGTAACACGCTTTTATAATATGACTTTATAATTTTATTTATATGTTTATCTGACGTTTGTTGTCTAAAGCTCTTAACAATCAAGTGTCATACGGACGTCATACTCCACTCGTCGTTTATCGTATTATGTCGGAGTCGTTCGTGAAGTGTGATGTTTTCTTTATCACTGTTTTGACTAAGACTTCGTTCACAAGGAAGTACTATCGATAATTTTTTTTTTTGTTCTAGAAATTAAGTAAGATTCAGTTAAGTAAGAAGAGTCAGTTTTGGACCCATGTTGATATAACATTATTTACTCGTAACACCATGGTTAAACTCTCCTTCCCACCACAGGGTGGGAATAATGACCTATACAGATAAGTGGACATATATAACCTTTTTTTCATTAACCGATTTAGATCAAAGTTTCACCCATACAAACTTTAAGTGACACGTGAGGTGTGATACATACAGTTGACACTTCTGGCTTATCATCGGCTTCGAGCCGGTCGTACCCTTCGTATTGGGCCAGGGTATAGCTAGAGTGAACTTCCATGCCATTCGTGATCCCGAGTCATTTTAGTGGCAGAGAACGGGTGTTACTCGGTTTACTCGGGTTACTCGGTTTTAGTAGGTACACCTCCCCCTGCCCGTCAAATTTACAAGCTGGACGAAGGAATAGCAGGAAACTTCCACATAACCCGGTTACGTGGATTTGCGGTTATGATGATTGTTGCAAATAAACAGGCATTTATTTTTGTTAGAAATAAAACTTTGATTTGTATTATGGACGAATCGATTATCGAGATTCAATTTGTTTGGTGGCATAATGGCCCCATCACTAATTGTTCTTTTTTTCTTTGTTGGTACACTTGTCTCGGGAAGGCAGCAATATGGCTGGTTGATAGGTTATCGTGTGTTGATAATTAAATAGATTTTATGTAGTAATAAGGGCAATTGGAGCCGTATTACTCTAATTAAGTGTATTGTGCAACCTGTGTTTTGTGTGTGTGTACGTCGTAAGCGAATCGCATCGGGAGTACAATTCGCCTGGATGTCGGCGTCACCGCTGCTGGAGTAAACAGGTATTTCCTCGGGGGAGAAGTGCACTTGGGGTAGTTTGGGTGTGATTAAGGAACCCTAGAAGACCCGGACTCGGATTCGGGCCCCATCGGACCATATGGATCCCGTTCTGGACGGCGGGAGCGGCATGGAACTGTGAGTGGATTTTGTAGATTTTAAGTTGTAACCTAATTTTAAACAGTAGCATAGTGTGTGTTGTGGGTTTCCGCAACATTTTGGTAGCAGAGCGTGGTTACTACCGGACCTCTAGGTTAATCGGTGTAATTTTGTGTATTTTGTTAGTTCGTAATAGGTTAAGCTCATTTCGTGTAAAATCGCACTTCCGGGACAGGTGCGGTTGAATTGTAAGGTTGGTAGTACCGTTGTATTTGGGCTGGGACATTTCTCGGAACGTTAATTGTTATTTAATTTCTTTCAATTGAAAGCATCGAGTCGATTCGGGATAATCGATTCCGTGTTTTCGTTGACTCGTTTTAATTTTGTGTTTAGGTTTATTTAGTTTAAGTTATTTATAATGACAGCGTCACGGCAGGAGTTGGCTCAGCAGCTCCGGTGGTTCACCGGGCTGCTTGCATTAATAGATCGGCCTAACCGGGAGGACGCCTTGGAGACGCATTCGAAAGAAATGCAGGGTCGTTTCTTGTTGGCCGAGCGGTCGGTAACCGCTCTATTGTCAACCGACCCGGTCGGGGAGAAGGAGCTGGCCCTCCACGCCCAATATGTCAAGGATCTGGAGCACATCCAAGACATCTACGATGAGGTCCTTCAGCGGGTGAAGGACATCGAGCGACTGCGGGAGGGGAAGCCTGTTGCGCGCCCCGCTTCGCTCCACACCCCTGGACCCAGCGCCATGGGAAGATTGGGTGCCCTGGAGGTCCCGCATTTCACCGGATGTATGCGGGACTGGGCTGGATTCCGGAACATGTTCTTGGCCTTGGTGGATACTCGGAAGGATTTCACCAAGGCTGAAAAGCTGGTATATCTCCGTTCCTTCCTAGACGGAGAACCCAGACAGCTCGTACAGCATCTGGAGCTGCAGGATGCGAGCTACGACACCGCCATGCAGCTGCTGGAGAAGCGGTACGAAAAGCCGCGTCTTCAGGCGGACGCGCACGTGACCCATCTGCTGGGATTGCCGAGGGTCAACCATAGGGCTCAGCTGAGGGCGCAGCTGATCACCCCGCTCACCGTGTCCTTAAACGGGTTAAGGACGCTCGGACTGCCCGTCGACCAGTGGTCCTTCCTTCTTCTGCACATCGTTCTGGCCAAGTTGTCGCAGGAGATGAGGGACAAGTTCGAGCGGAATCGACTGGTCCACAAGGATCTCGGCAGCGTTCTGCCCTCGATAGGGGAACTTCTGGAGTTCCTGGAAGAGGAGGCTGGCCTGCTGGAAAACCAGCTAGCCTCCCAGGAGGCTCCGACAAGTGCGCCGGCCCGCACTTCCGGAGTCTACGGCGCCCAGCCGCCACGCAACCCAGGGAAGGGTCGCGGCAGGCTGGTGGCTGCGGCCGCCATCAACCCCGGTTCTGGATGCCGGGTTTGCGGACAGCAGCACTTGGAACAGCTATGTCCAGCAATTCTCGGGCTGCCCACAAAAGAGCGCCGAAACCTCGTTCGGACACGAGGATTGTGTTATGCCTGCCTGAGAGGACATAGGTATAATGAGTGTCCCCAGGCGAGGCCTTGCGATGTGTGCGGCGGACCGCACCATCGCTTACTGTGCACCCGTAGTGCTGAGGGCTCAGCACCGGTTCGGGAGAGGGGATCTCCCACGGGTGGTGGTTTGGGGCCGGGGTCAACTCCGCCTCCGGAAAGACGGAGTCCGCCACGGCCGCCACACTACAACCTCTCGTACACCCCGGCTCAGGTGAGTTGGGGACCGCCGGAACGGAGCCAGGTTCTGGCTACAACCCGGCACCCGGCGCGACCAACACCAGGAGTTGGTGCCTCTAAGGGCCACTGGGTACAGGGAGCCCCACCTCCGGACCCAACACCCGGATACTCGTACGCGTATCCTCCGCCGCCGTTACCGGAACAACAACGACATGAGAACCGTCAACAGTTCTCACCGGTACTGCACGAGTACCCGAGGTTGGAATACCACCCACCCTATCACCGGTATGGTAGGGCAGCTGGATACGCACCACCCCGGATGGTGGCCTGCACGCGTCCGACTTACTGGCCGAGTCATCACGGTTCGACAGGGTCGGCTGCTGGCTCTGACGCGTGACTAGCCTGTGGTCGGGCTACGTCGGAACCGAGGACGGTTCTTTTGCCCATCGCGCAGGTACGCGTTTGGGGACCTAGGGGGGACTTCGTCCGGATACGAGCCCTCCTAGACACTGGGGCACAGGGCTGCTTAATTACTACGAGGGTAGCGAGGCGCCTACGTCTGGAGTGCGCGCCTCCCTCAGTTCCGATTCGGGGAGTCGGAGATACGGAAGTGGGGGGTCTGTCCGGTCAGACCCACATTTTCTTCTCTCTTGTGCATTCCGCTTCGATACGGATTGCGGCGGTCGTGATCGTACTCGACAATCTGCTGGGTTGGCATCCACCGACAGACATTCCGCGGGACGCAATGTCTGACACATCAGGTCTCATGCTGGCAGACCCTCATTTCGAGGAGCCGGCTCTGGTGGACCTCATATTGGGAGCGGATGTACTGGGCTGGATCCTTTTAGGGCCTCAGCGGATTCTGGGCCGCTCTTCGTTGGTAGCTATACCTACCATCTTTGGACACGTTTTAATGGGACCGGTTTTCGACCAGGAGACGCGGGATGTCTCACCTGTCGTCGCTACTACCTCCATCGCTAGGACGATGCAAAAATTCTGGGAACTGTAAGAGCCTCCCATGGTCTCCCGTCTGGATCCGGAGCATGTGGAGTGCGAAACCTTTTATAAGGATCACACACGCCGGATAGCGTCGGGTAGGATCGAAACTCGACTGCCCTTTATCGACTGTCCCCCTCTCTTGGGAAAATCGAGGGCGTTGGCAGAGAAACGACTCTTGTCCATGGAGCGTCGTATGTCTCGCGATCCGGTACTTCGGGAAAAGTATATCGAGTTCATGCGAGAATACGAGGCCTTGGGGCATATGTCGCGGGTGACTGTCGACTGGACAACGACAGATCATTTATTCTTGCCTCACCACGCGGTGTTGAAGGCCTCATCTGGAAAACTACGGACTGTTTTTGACGGATCGGCACCGTCGTCGACTGGAGTTTCATTGAACCAATGTCTCCATTCTGGTCCGAAGTTACATCGGGACATTGTCGACATCATTTTAAATTTCCGAAGACACCAGGTGGTGATCGGTGCGGACATCCGGATGATGTTTCGCCAAACAGTAATACATCCTGCGGACAGGAGGTTTCAGTTAATACTCTGGAGGGAACATTCGGAGGATCCCATAACCGTCTACGAGCTCAACACCAACACGTACGGCCTGAAATCGAGTCCCTTCATTGCCATCCGGTCACTGCTGGAACTGGCGGAGCAGGAACGGGCTCGCTTTCCCTGGGCAGCCGCTGTACTGACACGT
The DNA here is from genome assembly GCA_947562085.1 of Eudonia lacustrata. Lineage (NCBI taxonomy): Eukaryota > Metazoa > Arthropoda > Insecta > Lepidoptera > Crambidae > Eudonia > Eudonia lacustrata. The sequence goes on from OX387332.1 coordinate 8,991,042, forward strand.
GACGTGTTCGTAGATGATATCTGCCCAGGGGCAGCCTCTCTGGAGGAGGCGCTCATCATCAGGAATGAGCTGATCGGACTCCTCGCGGCTGGTGGTTATGAGTTGAGAAAATGATTATCCAACGAGCCACAGCTTCTGGTTGGGATTCCGGAAGATCACCAACAGAATCCTCAGCTATTCGAGGACGCAGGGGACCCGAACTCTATCGCCGTTTTGGGAATTAAATATCAGCCGGTTCACGATATTTTCACATTCCGGGTAGAACTGGAAACTACAAGAGTTTGGTCGAAAAGGACGATCCTTTCCACCATCGCTCGGATGTTTGATCCAAATGGATGGATCAGCCCGTGCATTTTTATGGCGAAGTGTTTATTGCAAACACTGTGGACACTCGGAGTCTCGTGGGATGAGCCACTGGTAGGGCTCTCACTCGACACTTGGCTCGCTCTGATCTCTACGATCGAGGCGATCAATCAGGTGGCGTTGCCGCGGCGGATCTTGCCGGGGGGCAAATACAGGGCAAGCCTACATGGCTTCTGCGATGCGTCAGAACGAGGGTATGCCGCAGTGGTGTATCTGCGAACGGTGGACTCGAAGGGTCGAGTCGCCGTCTCCTTGCTTCTGGCTAAAAGCAAGGTGGCTCCCCTCAAAACTAGGCTGACAATCCCGAAGCTGGAGCTTTGCGGGGCGCATCTATTGGCCAAACTGTTGTGCCACGTGCACAAGGAACTGACGTCTACGGTGGACATCCGGAATGTCTACGCCTGGTCTGACAGTCAGGTAGCTCTGGCATGGCTACGCGGGGCACCCCACGTATTGGAAACGTTTGTGGCCAATCGGGTATCTCAGGTACAGAACTCGGGCATCGAAATTTGTTGGAGGCACGTTCCCGGCCCCTGGAATCCTGCCGATTGTGCCTCTCGGGGCTGCACCGCGCCGGAATTGGTGCAGCATGCCCTCTGGTGGGGTCCAGAGTGGTTAAAGGAAGGTGAGTCATCATGGCCGTTCACCATGATCGATGGCTCTCTAGGGATGCTCCCTGGAATAAAAGTTTTGGTGACAACAAACGAGTCAAGGCCAGATCCGAATTGGTTGACGGCTCGATATAGCAAACTGGACAAATTGCTAGGTGTAACTTGCTGGATCCGGAGATTTCTACATAACTGCCGCCATCCAGACAAGAGGCAGTTATCACCCGTGGCGGGTGCTGAGGAACGCAGGAGTTCACTGTTGGCCCTGATACGGCTGGTTCAAGCTGACAGGTTCGAGGACGAACTGAAGATTTTGCGCGTCGGTCGCGCAAAGCTCAAGGGAGCGATCTCTCGGCTCAACCCATTTCTGGATGCGGATGGACTGTTACGCGTTGGAGGTCGCCTCAAAAATGCCGACCTGCCCTTCGGTAGCCGTCATCCTCTGCTACTCCCCAAAGGAGGACCTTTGGTAGAACTGGTGGTCTCGGATAGACACCTGAAAAACGCTCACGCGGGGTGTAATGCGTTACTGGCGATATTACAGAGGGAGTTCTGGATTTTGTCCTCTCGGAGAGTGGTTCGCAGCGTGTTATTTAAGTGTGTGGCTTGTTATCGGGTGAAGGCCTCCACTATGCAGCCACAGATGGGGGATCTCCCTTCTGACCGGGTTTGTCAGACTACTAGGCCGTTCGACGGGGTCGGTACGAATTTTGCTGGACCGTTTCTGGTGAAAACCACAGCCTATCGCAACACTAGGGTCACGAAAGCATACCTGTGCGTTTTTGTCTGCCTGGCCACTAAGGCCGTCCACCTGGAAGTGGTTTCGGCTCTGTCTACGGAAGCCTTTGTCGCCACGCAGGATCGTTTTGTTTCGCGACGGGGTTTACCTTCTCTCATTCGGTCCGACAACGGTACCAACTACCGAGGCACTGCCAACTACTTAAAAGATGTGAACGATTTTCTGGATAAAAATTGTAATAGCATAAGTCAAGAAAAAATCTGTTCGATTATCGGTTCTACAAAAAGACGGTCACGGGCGGGGGAGCCGTAAAAGGGGCATATACAACGTGTTACGAGTACATAAGGGTATGGTAATTATGAAAATATTTACCCCCTTATTCATAAAAACCATGACCATTATTTAGTTAAATATTGTTTTGTCAACGTCACACTAACGTCATTTTGAATTTGAGAAAAAGAGACAAAACAATGATTAACTAAATAATGCTTAAATAGTTTTTATGAATAAGGGGGCAAAAGTGTATCCAATCTAGATCTCGTACGCAGAGTTACAAGGAAATAGTTATTAACTTTAATTTGTAATGCAATGTTTTATTAAATATTTCTATTGTGACGTCATTCACATCAATATAAACAAGTTACAGCCCTAGTGGTTTAGTAAAATCTGTTTTCTTACATTAACAATCACTGCTGCTTGCTTAGCGCGCCTGACGTGCATGACTTCACTGATTTTTATATTTAATCTATAATACGTAAAGCAAAAACTTTGTACTCCTTTTTACGAAAATTCCGCGGACGGAGGAGTATGAAATTTCGTACACTTATAGTTTATAATAGAGAAGGTTATACAAATGTAAATATGTTTTTTTAAAATTATGCATAAAAATACATTCAATCAATAAAACAAACATTACACACTACCATGTATGTGACACACACGCATTTACTCTTTTGAGAATAGATTAATAAAATTTCAAAAATGGAAGAGGAGTGGCCGAAATCTGTCAATGCCAATCCAAACTCACATTCTATCTTTTTTAATTTTTCATTTCTTAGGATACAATCCGTGCAGCCTTAATAAACTATTACAGTCGAATTTCGGGCACTGGGCGACCACTGGTTTACAATTATTGCATGACAAATTAAAGTTAATAATTATATAAATGTTTATGTAATTTTTAACGCAAATTTTGTTGCGAACAAATTACAAAAACACAAATGTTGAAAAAAATTCCACGAGCAGGGTTTGAACCTGCACCCTTCTGACATACCGGGTCAGGTGCTCTTCCAATTGGTGCAATTCCAATAATTGGAAGAGCACCTGACCCGGTATGTCAGAAGGGTGCAAGTTCAAACCCTGCTCGTGGAAATTTTTTCAACATTTGTGTTTTTTTTTTAATAATTATATCTTAGTAACTCTGGTTATAAGATCTAGATCGGATACACTTTGGGTCTTATTATTTTCACCACACGTTTCTGTTACACTTTGTATTATATCACATTAGCAACATCAATACATCGATAGCCATTTCCACTGCTAAACACAAAGCACTGTCATCCATTCACACTGTTTAGTTACAATACTTTTCTATTTGTCATAATAATTAGTTAAACGCATGTAATGAAAGACGCTTGACATCGGAGCTCGTGTTTCCAATGTTAGCGCAATTATTATATACCCGCCATCTGATCTCCGTCAGGTTGATAAGGTCAGTGACTTCACAATTGCACTTAGATACTTCAGACAACATTTTTGCGGCTACGAACACCTGTAGAATTGGGCTCAGAACCAACCGCCTAGAGGGTAAACCAACGGCCTTAGATCTAGATGTCGCTGGTTCGATTCCCAGCAGGATTTATGATTGTACTCTGTTTCGTTGGGGTATGATTTGTTTATATCCGCTTAGCTAGATACCACCATCTTATTCTAATATGTCGCCATAGCTACAGTTTTAATAATATTGCGTCTATTTATTTATTTATACATAGGCACAATAACGGACATCAGACAGAAAACTTACAATAATAACATTGAACTAAAAAATAAAAGTACATGCCTGTGCCCAATTAGAATTGAGCAAAACATTTACCAAAATGGTTGACAATGATAAGAAAAAATAAGAACAATTTGGAATTAAAAATAAAAAGTGTTAAAATTAAATTTAAATTAAAAGGGGTCAAATAAGGGTTGAAAGCTTGTATGAAAGTCTGTCAGTTTTAAAGTTAAATACTTACATAAAAATTGGTATTTGGGTTTTTGAAAAGAATTAAAGAACGACATGTCTCAGAAATTTAGTTTCATCATCATCATCTCATTCAAAGGAGGTCCACTGCTGGACAAAGGCCTCCCCCAAGGATATGAGGGGTATTTGCCGTAATCACCACGCTTGGCAGGCGGGTTGGCGATCGCAGTAGATAGATCATAATAATAATAATAATATAATTATAGATCACTACAATTGAAACCGACAGTTGAAGATTCAGTTCCTCAGTAATTATGGATTCCGGGTAAACTTCGGATTTATCATCACATCAGGTGAAGGCCAAGTGGTTAATCATATAGACAAAAAAAATCCTTTATCTCCTCCTCAAAAACCAAATGGCAAGCTAGGTAATGATTACCCAAGCCAATCTAAACATATAATAAAGGTAAAGAGGGTCGAAAGTCTGTACATATTCGAAAAAAAATTGGCTGAGGATACTTAGAATCGATAACAGAATATGTTCCAACAGTTTTTAGAATTTTTGTCTGTTTATCTGTTTGGCTGAACGGATTTGGATGAAATTTTGCACATAGACCGATCACGACCCGGACTAGGATATAGGATACTTTTTATCCCGGTAACAGTTTCCTGTGGGATAGTGTAGTCTTCGCGAACGAAGTCGCGGGCGACTACTAGTACCCAATAATTGTAGCGATGACTTGATTTCAATGATAAAGGCCTTTTCCCAGCTGTGGTATAGTATATTATATAGGTTCCGTATGGTGTCAAACGCAAAGAATAGCACTAACCCATCTCTTCCCGTGGGTGTCGTAAAAGGCGACTAAGGGAGTACATAACCTCGTGCATGTCGAATAGCACCCTGGGTCACCAACGCGGTGGCGGGTAAACCACCACTGGAGTTCCCAAGGAGGGAAAGTCAGGTCAAGCCGGTGGCCGGCCGTAAATACTTTGCTAAAAACCTTTGCAACTTAAGGCCGGTCATCAGATGGGTGACCGACAATTTATCATCGAAAATCGAGCTCCTCCGTGCTTCGGAAGGAACGTAAAGCCGTTGGTCCCGGCTGCATTAGCAATCGTTAACAACCACCCATCCACACTGGGCCCGCGTGGTGGTTTATGGCTCGTTCTCCCTATCCATCCACAGGAAGGCTCGTGCCCCAGCAGTGGGGACATAAGCTGGGAGCTGATGATGATGATGAATATTCCTATGGAGACTATTATGGTTATATTGGACATGTATCTTGATGTACGTACACATTGAATGACAATAAGGCTCCGATCAAACATGGAATCATTCAGACGTAGTAACTAGATGCTCTAACTATGCCTTGTTACGAACCGTTGCGCGCACAATACATCATCACCGTTAAGGGAATCTCATAATGTCAATGCATGGAAAGAGGCCTAGAACAATGCGGTTGCCTATGTACAGTCGATGGCATAAGTTGATGGTCAAAACTAGACTACTGAATTATACCAAAAAAGTCGTTGCTATGTTTTTCCTATATTGTTTTATTAAGATAACGCGAACGCAATACATTGAATAGTTATTTTTTTTACGAATATAATTAGCATTTGATTAAGATATTATTCATTATGAAATTTATTTACGCATACGGACACAGATTTACTGTAAAGGGTTCAAAACGTCAGGATAAAAAGTACGTGAAATTAAACGTTATATTATGTGTATAAAGTTTTTAGAAATTATTTGGCTTTATTATAGAATATTATGAATGCGCTTACTTTTAAAACATATAATAGTCCTGTTAACCCATTGAGAAAGATCGCTCGTATTAGATATGGGTCCACGAAGCTATGGGGATTGAATTATGATTTCAACCAAAGCCTTTATAAATACGTTCGGCTATTGCTTATTCGCTAAATTCGCTTATATCGCTATATTCGCTTTGAAAGGCACGTTGTTGCAGCCGATGGTCTCGGCTAGTCCACTGCTAATGTATAGCAGTCGTAAATAACCACCAATCTGCAACATACCCGCTTGGTGGTTTAAGCTCTTGCCTCAGCAGTGGGGACACTAATTGAGCTGGTCAATGATGATGAATATTCGCTTACAAACGCCAATATTACTCTTTTGTTTTATTTATAATGGTAGGTTTATGGTAGGTTTGATCATACATTATTGTTGGTGACTGTACCAGCTGCCATTATTCGATAGTATTGTAGCTTGCGACGATTCACATGCTCAAGCTTTCGTCAGTACCTAATGAAATGATTGTAAGCTAATTACCAACCCACTTAGTACTATGGTGTATTATGGCCCAAGCACATGTGATATTGATGTGTGGGAATATGAGCCCAGCTGTGGGACGAATAAACTATTAACGTTAATACTATTTTAATGTCTTTGTGGTCTGTCTAGGGGGTATTGTGTATGTGTGGAGTTCGATGGTGATGGCGATGGAACCCGAAGCAATTTGCGCAGATGCCGGTCATCGGATGGGTCGCCCATGTGGCCCGTGTGAAAAATGTGTCATCTCGAGCTCCTTCGTGCTTCGGAAGGCCGCTGTCACTGCCCACCCATTCTGGGATAGACCTTTACCAAAGACGCTATACAGTCGTGATTGTTCCATCATTTCGTAATTTTATTGAATCATTCCTCCTTGACAAAACATACATTCAATACATTATTGCATTTAGCAGTGTCATACAAAAAAAAACGTTTCACGTTTTAATTATATCAGAAGATACCTGATCGAGATCAGGTTTATAATACATGAATGGGAATGGAAGACAGGTACGCGTGTCGGTGGAAAGAGATGGAAGATTGGGTATGATTAAGTGTGAGGGAGACGGCACATGTCGCGTGGCGAAAACTGGTTACAGATGGATGGAACTGCAGCGGGATCTTTTAAAATGATTAAAGCCGTTGCCAATTACTTGCTTAGATATTATTATGACAAGATGTCTAAAGATGTGGTATTTATTACCGCCATTTTAACCCGTTTATTACCTACTGAAACTATTTCTCGTCGCAGATTGCTACGATTTTTTCATATGTTTATAAATAAGTAGACAATAAGTAGACACAAAAAAAGAAAAGCATAAATTAATTGTCTTCGCAAGAAGGCAAAGAAACAAAAACAAAAAAGCACCTAGAAATAGAAAGCAAAAAACATTCATATAGTCAGTAGAAATATATATTTTTTTTACATAAAAAAAAATATTAACTCTAATTTCTGGAAAAACTGGAAAATGTTAATCGTTATAAGACGATCTCTACTATATAGCGATGTCACTTCAGAAGCATTGCAGTATTTCTGCAAGGAGAAGCTCGGTGACTCAGCGTCTCGGACGTTTTAGTTGGGATCCTGCAAGTTAAGCTAATTTAACTAAAATTAAAACTAACTAAAAAAATAACTGTAAAGAACAGTTATTTTTTATGTTAATCCGGTTCTTACGAGTATATAATTGTTTTTATATAATTGTTTTAGCCGTCGGGTTTTTTGTTTTAATTTAATATTTTTTTAACTTTTATTTGTTACCCATTGTAATGGCAACTACTGCAATATTGTTCTCTCTCTCTCTCTCACATGGCGTTCATAGAAGAATAAATACGTCATTCAGAAGCCCCTGGTATTTATTATCAGAACCTAGCAATTCCAGCACCCTACAAACCCAGACACAGACGCTGCCGCAACGAGACACACCAGATCGGAAAATATTACCTATGTGTTTATAGATGAAAATTTTTTACACTTTCCACCACAATCCACCTAGTCTCACTACACTTCACTATGTTTACCGATTCACGGTCTCCACTTAACATCATCAGCATATATTAGTTTACCGCTGGACATAGGCCTCTCCAAGTGCACGATACTGAGGACGATCCGCGGCTACTCTCATCCAGCTCTTGCCAGCCACCTTGCGAAGATCGTCGCTCCACCTGGTCTGACAGCTTCCTACACTACGTTTTCTGAGTCGCGGTCTCCACTTACAAATCGTGTCAAGCCATGTGAAACCAAGCACTGTCGCAAGTTCTCTAGAGGAAACGGCATCACATCACTAGTGTGTGTCCCCGTTTTCTACTAGATTCTTCAAGGGGTTTGAATCGTATCAGGCAGCCCTACAGCTAATATGACCAGCCCTCTACCACTTCAGCTTGCTTATGTAAACTTGTGAAGAAAACTTTTGAACCCAAAAACTACCTGTACAATTTCTTCGCCTGATTACCGGCAGTAAACAATTAACTCCCACAGTTTGTTAAACATTTCAGTTACCAACAACGGGCAGTGTTGCTTTTTTCTCCGGCCGCCTCGTAAACCCATCAGCTTTTTCCGTTTCACAGCACACATTACTTTTTACAATGCACCATGGTACAACTAATAGCTTGAATAGTTCGTGCGCAAACTACACAGTGGTGGAAAGCGGTAGATTGCTTAACTATCGCGTGTCATAGGCTTGACGAGTGTTTAAGTGGTGAGACCTTACTGAGGCCCAGTTTCCAGGAGAGACAGATGTGTTGTGTGAGCGGCGCCATTTTGTTTTGTTACAATTCGGTAGCAGTGTTGAATATTTTTTTATAGGTGGTGGTTTTCAAGATTTGAGATTTGAGATTTTGATTTATTTATTTATTAGACACACCAACAGTGTACATATTATACACAGAGGACAAGTAGTGATATGTACACCTATGATAGGTACGCACAACATTTGCCAATAACTTCTTCTAACAAGATTTTCAAATTAAGTTTAAAGCTACAATTTTAAAGAATAACAAAACACCAAAATTTCAGGTAAAAAAAAAATATTAAAAATTAAAATCATAAAAAATTAAATAGATGGAGAGAGAAGCTACCCATTCTGACGTATCGGGTCAGGTACAGACGCTTGCACATCCACCTATTTAAAACTGCTTTCATACATATGCCTATGGCACAAAGTTCAAAATCTATTAAGGAAATTTTGACAGTTTGTGGAAAGTTGATGTGGTCGGCTGAAGTCGCCAAGGACCTACATGAGCTCCTGGAAACCAAGGACGAGCAAGAGATCGCGCTAAACAGGGAGCAGTGGCGTCACCTCGTGTCGGAGGCCAAGACTCACTTTGGGTAGCTAAGCCATCGGAGTAAGTAAGTAAGTATCTATTCTTACTTATAGACGACGAAGTTTTTGAAGTTTTTGAACGAATATAAAGTGTGCAGTTGCTTTGTTTTTTAATTTGCCAACATTCATGCACATTGACGAACACTTAATGTTATCTTGGTTATTGGTATCCACCAATAAGTAGATAAACCATATAACTACTTACGCCTGTTCCCAATAACCTATCTATCTGTAGTTTTGCCTACTATAGATACAAATTTGACATAAGCTCCATACAAATTATGTCAAATTTTTATCTCCAGTAAGCAAAACAACAGAGAAATAGAATATAGGGAACGGGCGTTAGTTGTTCTTAAACCAGACACAATAGAAGTTCAATTGTTTATGTCAACTGTGTGTTGACACAGGCATTTTAGCGGATAATGTATAATATAAATATAACGTGAAATAGTAGTGGACTACTATTTCACATTAGTATTTGACACACATTTAAGAGAAAACAAATACACAGACGAAATGAGACGTACCTACCTTCTTTTATGAAGACGGCAAACGAAAAACAAAAGAAAACTGCAAACACGTCTGTTCACTTTCCCGCCAGTAAGTTCCTAAGCACGCACTTGTTGTATAATTGCAAAAAAATTTTTAATAACAGTAACTTACAAAGACTAGTGTGGGTGGCTCGACAACGAGTGACGTTTGTAAGTGACACGTTGATGTCCATAGACCGAAGAAAGCGCAAATTATAGAAATGAATAAGTAAATGAGATGATTATAATAAAGTTATTAAACTATTTGTTGATAAGTATCAACAAATAGTTTATGTAGGGCATGTGGAGAGGAAACATGGAGGAAACATGAGGAGGGCATGTGGTGTGTGGGAGTCAATGCAGCACCTACTGTGTGACTGCGACTCTCTGGCTAGGAAAAGAATGGGACTCCTGGGGACAGCCTATCCGAAACCGGAGGACTTCAGGCTCTTTGCTCTTAAGGACGTTGCCAAACTTATGGCATCTATCTTTATAGAGGAGGAAGAGTAAAAGGGGGTCGAAGTATTACTGATAGAAGGAAACCTCAGCAGGCCCCACTAAGATAAGATTATTAATAACTTAGTAGCTAATACTGAATAAATACTTATGATGATTATTAATAACTTAGTAGCTAACACTGAATAAATAACAATAACACAATGAGTGCATCTCGACTGGATACTATAAAAAATTACTTAAAAGGTAGTCTCACCCAAGTTGATACAATGATATACGTATGAACCAAAGAGCGGTTCATACGAGTACGCTGGAGTACTGTATCGTGATAAACAGTATTTTAATAAACAGGTATTTGTCTATATATGATTATCTGACTATATTATTCTTACTACGAGTATACTCTAGAAGAATAGAAACCATAGTTAAGAACTTTATTTTTAACCTAACAGCCACGCTCTTGTCAGTGTAGTCTTTTCTATTCATCTTTATCCCAAGCTAATTCTTATATATTGATTTTTACTTCTATATCGAAGTAAAAGCAATCAGAACTAAATTATGTAAATAAAGATTTTTGTTCGAGTCCTATTAAAAGTAGAAAGTTGCTTCATTCTTATGTTAAATAAAAATAGTATTTTCTAAAGTAAAAGTAAAATTAAGTCTCTTCTAAAAGTTCTTTGCCTATGACGTTGACAGAATAATGAGTATGATGCAGTGTGTACAGCGTTTGAAAAGGATATAATTAACTTTTTCAGTTCCTAAAACAGAAAGGAGTTTTTAACAATTGCATGTGGCTATACTCGTATATAATAAAAAGCACAATACGAGTTTATGCAATGGTAAATATAATAGAAACATTTAATTACCTGCAAAACACATAACAATAAAAAAAAGCTTGTAATATACAAAATACAAAAAGGATACAGACGAGTAGGCACTTTAAATAAACCTTTATATAAATAGTACTAATTTATAATTTATAACATACTAGTGAACCCGGCGGACTTCGTACCGCTTTGACAGTTTCCATCAAGTGATTAAATTCTCTTTGGTTTCCATGACAACAAACAAACAAATCATTTTGTATTGGAAAATTTTTATATTTATAGTGTGATTCCCGTGGGAATAACTGGATAAAAAGTATCCTAAGTGTTATTCCAGCTTATAAACTATATGTATGCCGAATTTTATCCAAATCCATCCATCCGTTGCAGCGTGTAGAAGTAACAAATATACGAACATACATACACACAAACTTTCGCATTTATAATATTAGTAGGATTGCTTTACTACATATACATAATCTGACTCAAGTCTGAACTTTGCTTGGATGTTACCTCTTCTGTATGCTGTGTTTCTTGTTAGAGGCAAATAAAGTTATTTATTATTTTTATTTGTATTCATGCTAAATGTGACGTCGAGGTAACGGCAAGTTCACTCAAAATTGGTGATTTTAATTGTTTGTATTTATACATTTATTTAAATATAAACATGGAATTTACAGCACTTTAATAAACAAATTTATTATATTGTATGCTTGTCCTCATTCTAGTTAATCCTATTACTTATGTCTACTCTTATTTGGGAGAAGACCGTGAGAGTATGTATGTACATTTTATTATTATTATTAATACTAACATTTAGAACGAACCCTGCAAAAGGTTCGTACAGTCCTAGATTGTCTTAATTGTACGAGTCTCAAGACTTTATATTAATCTGCTGAAATGCTAAAAGGTTGGCTCAAAGGTTGAGCTATTCAATCGTCTAGTTAAGTTAGGAACGTCCACACCCATATTGATGTTGTAAATTCACTTAGCACTTCTAGAGCACGATGTCTGGGAGTGCAGCGGCTGCTAACTTAATGCCGGATTATGGATGGGTGAGCAATCCGAAATTCGTATATGAATAACTTTAGGTCTACTAGAACTCCATTTAAGTAGGTACTGTAAGGAGTTTATATGTAGTTCATAGCAAAAGTAGGTTTTATCAAACCGTTGCAAACCTTTTTAATTACTTATCGATGATTCAAATAATCATCTAGACTAAAAAGGTTTACATACAAATAGATAAAACCTACTTTTGCTATGAGCTACATATAAACTCCTTACAATAATATAAACTCCTTACAGTACCTATGTAACTTATTATAACAATATGTATTTATGTATGTATTTTTATTATATATTAAGTATAATTAATTTTAAATTTTGCTAGTTGCCAAAGCACTACCTCTCATTTTCTTCTTATTTGGCCTTTGCCTTATAGGTTGTCTGGAAGAGATCGCTTAAAGCAATAAGACCGCCCTTGCCTACTTTCACATATACATTTTTTGGCGCCGAAAATGCTCAATAAAAAGGATATAGTCGCTTCTAACAAATATGCAGAGATGGTATACTTAATATTAAAGTTTATATTAAAGAAATAGTTACCATAAAAAAGTTTTTGTTAGATTATCTGTTTATAGATCTTTTGTACGCAGTCTTCAGCTATAGTGTAACCTAGATTTTAATCTAAACATCCATGGCTGGCATAGTTATCGTCATGCGAAATCTCTTTGACTGCGTGTTCTGGTAACTGTGTGATACGTAAATATATGAATGCACTACCTACCGTCGTTAACACGTGAGGCCACGAAAAGTGTACCCTATTTAAGATATTAAACTTAAATTCGTTAAGAAACATGCATAGACAATATTTCTGATACATTTTAACTGCTTCTGTGGTCTAGTGGTTAAGACCACCGGTTTAGACCCAGGGGACATGGGTTCGATTCCTAGCGGGGGGTACATGTTTGTGTACTCGGTTTGGTTAGTGGTAGGACTTGCTTGTCCACCTGGCTAGCTACCACCATCTTCTCTAAATATGTAGCCATACCGTCAATGTTTGTAGCATTGTTGTGTTCCGGCAGCTAGAGATAAGAGAGCCAGTGCCTCAGTAAAATGAGGATTCCGGGGAAAGTGCGCTTCCACCATCGGCCTTTATCACCACTTAACACCAGGTGAGATGTTGGCACTTTATCCGTAAAATAAAAAAAATATAACAACATACATATACCAAACCAACATATACCAAAAAGCGATAGACAGAGCTTCGAAATCACCAATTTTGAGCAGTTTCCATTAGTGACCCGAAGCCACATTTAGCATGTTCCGAGACTGATGGAATAGATAATATCAGTGATGGGTTGGTAGTCGTCGCCTGGTGTGCGAGCATCTTGACCCTTGTCGCTTAGTCGGCTCTTACGACGTGCATGGGAAATTAAGATACATTCTTTTCACGTCCCAGACCGGACCAGATGAATTTCTAATAACTTCTATAATTTTACTGATCTTTTAATTTAATTCTTTAAAAAATACAGTGAAAAAATTAAACGCCTACCCGACCCAGCCCTGAATCGAACCTGGGTCTTCCGCAATCCGGGCGGCTGCACTGATCACTATTCTACCGGGAAGGCTGACGTAAGCGCTGAATTCTGTCACTGCTTTTTTATGCTTTTTTAGCAGCAGAGTGCTTTTTTTAATTCAGCTTCAGTGCAGCAATTAACACTTAAAATAAAAAAAGACAAATTTACTATAGCGTTGTGTTATCAAATTTGTGGTACTTATTTCATGTGTAAAGATGAATCTACTAAACTCGTTTTATAATAATTTAAAATTGTATCTTAAGCGAAGCAGCAACAAAAGCGCTCTGAAAGCGTGATTGCATTAAATTAAATGCGGATGCCATTAACAATTCACGGCATCACTTAATCTGTCCCGAACTGTAAAAAGTATAGTTTAGCAACATAATATACTATCGTGTCTACTATGTCGCGTCAAAGGCGAGGCTCAGCCCTTCACTTGGAACTGGTTTAGTTATCCTTAAGCTCTAAGCTAGTTAGAAAGGATAATCTACTTGGATATTTAAGTATCTAGCGCTTATTAGGAGTGGCTGTATCGTTGAAGGCTATCGATAGATCGGGATGGCAAGCAAAGTTAGGACTTGACAATATATCTTCTTTTTACCGCCTTTGTGGTCTAGTGCTGGTCACGGGTCTCAGCCTTGGCGGTACCGGTTTCAATTTCTATTGTTATTGTTTTTTTTTTGGTAATAGTTTGCCTGAGAATTTTCAGCTTCACGAGAGCAGCGAGAAACTTAAAGGGTTCCTCAAGCCGTGTGAAACGAAGCACCATCAGATGCAGAGGGAACGGCATCACGCACTAGTGCGTGTCCCCGCGCCCTACTAGATTCTCCGAGGGGTTGGGATCGGATCGGGGAAAGGAACAACGCGAGGGCGCAAAGGAAAATAGTACACGTAATACGAAAAAAGCGCACGCTGCATTTCTTGCAAGGACAACTGATAACAAAACATTGCATTTCCTTTAGATGACCGATACCGGACAAACATGTCTTGCTATCTCGACTTACATTTTACAAGACACATGCATCGCGCAATTGCGCTAAAGTAACCATTTCGTGTGGTGTTTTTTTTACGATTGTACTTTCTTTACTTTTGGGTGCATTGGGAACTGATTTGTATACGTAATAAACGTTAAATAAAACTCTTGAATGCGGTGGAAATAGAATTTTGGATGCATGGGAACGAGCCCGGCTCGGGTTGACCGGGCCGTATTGTTTTTTTTTTTGAGAGACTTTGCCGATTGTTTCAAACGGCATTTTTAGCTTCACCGGGCTTGAGCTTTACCAGGTTTGGGCCGTATTGTGATGGGGAGAAGCGCCCAGTACATGTTTAAAGAGCGCGTGTGACCGGCTCGTCGTACCCTTGTTCTACGAGTACGGTGTCTTGGGCCTAAACTAGTGCGCATGTTTAGTGTATTCTGTAAATGTGTAGTGGCATTTAGAGAATCGGGCAGGGGTAATGTTTTTGTACTCGGTTTCGTCGGTAGTACGGCTTTTTTCAGCCCAACTGGGCTGAAAAAGAGAGATTTAGGATACCACATTCTGATCTAAGCCTATCCGCAACAACAGTGTTAGTTGTAATCGGTAAAGATACGACTACTATCAGTTTTAAAGTAGGTCTATTAAAGTCGGGTGGTTGGTGGTCGGCTGGGGGACAATTTTGTTTCATTTAAACATTCATAGTTGTCACTTTTTTATTGTAAAAGCCCCACCCGACTTCAATAGACCTTCTTTAAAACTGATATGCGTATCTAGGTAATTAATAATATGATTTCAATATTTTTTCTTGCTTTTTAGAGCAGTTTTTACTTTTTAAGTTTTTTGTTTTATGAAGTCTGCTTTTTTTGTTAAAAATATTTTTTAAAATTTAATGCTAAGTAAATGTAATAATAATAAGTTATGTTTGCATGCTGTTGATAATGGTTAAATAGGCTTAAGATATCTACCCTACAAATATATTGCCGACAATTTATGTAATGCTACCCTATTTATAGCAAATAAACATTTTGAATTTGAATTATAAATGTAACAGCTAAAAAAATATCCTTGAAGAAGTATGAGACAATTTTTTAACCTGACACCTTCCTAGCACGGTCATGGGTAGATATCTTAAATTATACATATAGTCGACAATGAAATTGCTTTACCACCTTACAAGTGAATTTTGTTTGCATTTAATAAAACAACAAGTTATATTTTTGTTTATAAGACAAAGTGACAGATACGTTGTCATTATTGAAAATGAGCCTTAGCGAAATTTAATAGTAATGAAAGTTTTTGTCAATAGTGATAAAGCAATTTCATGGTCGACTAATACTAGTCAACAACAACAGTAGCTTAACACTTTCCTATTTCAAAGCAGCAAAATAACCTAACAGGTTTGTAAAGGTGTGTGATTGACAGTACAAATTGGCCATTTCCTTATCATTATAGAACAATGAGCTTTATAACAGTTGCCGAGATTGTAAATTCTAACGCATCCCGCTGTTGCGAATCGCGGCCCTCATAGCATATCAATCATGCCACATTTGGACGACGTTAGCTCAGGGTTGCGAAACGATAATTCTGCTCACTCGTCAGTTAAAGCCCTTGTGATAGGAGGGTCTTTAGTTGTGAGTTCCGAAGACCTCAATCTGGTAGACGGGTCCGATAGGAGAGTCGCGGATAAAGGCTGCAGTTGCGCAATCATTACTTGCGGGGCTTGATCCCCTTCGCCAACAGCAGAACAACCCTAGATGTTTGGTGGGTAAAACTCCCTATACCATCTTGGAGAGGGAGTCCCATATAGCCGTCGGGTTTTCACGACCCCTACGGTCATCTCACTTGCTTTCTTTCGTGTGATGTATTATTGGTATAGTCTTTTGTAAGTATAGACCACTATCTACGTAATCTTCACGTATCTACGTAAGCCTCAGTAGTTGAGGGTTTTGGGGTGAAGTGCACTTCCACTGCACAATGGAAACGAGGACACCTTTCCATTTTTTCTATTTGACAACCCTAAACTTGACGGACGCGTGCTCTGCCGATAGATATTTTGGCGTTTGCCATACCTCCATTTAGCTGGCAAGCTAAATCCGTGAAGCGCAATTATCAATTGATCGATTGATCTTTTTATTCAATGGGCACTAAAAATAAACACTAAAATTCTGTTTATATTTTCTACTAGTGGGTGATCACCTCTTGACCTCACTACCATTAAGCTATCATAATACATAAGCTGCCAACTGGAACTATTTAAGGCATGTTTTTTCCTACGAAACATATGCTACTCAAGTCAGTATATTAGGAGCTGTAAGTTTTTCAAAATAAATAAATGATTGATGAGATGATCTGACTTGTCAAAATTTTGGTCTACAGTCCATTAAATTTGGAAGCCAAAGTGAGCCTTAATGTAATGACAATAGCCAAGACCATCTACATTTTGATCTCAACATTAAAAACTGACGTAATTTTTTTATAATTAATAGGTATGTTTACATAAAATAAAATTATTACCGAAAAATTCATGAAAAATCTCGTATTTTTTAAATTAAAACAAATTATCCTTAAAAATGAATTGGCGCGAAAGTGTCATCGCGTGATAACACCCCGCCATTTTAAGCATTCTCACATCGTTCACAAAATGGCCGACCATGTTTGTGATACGGGTATTGCTCTCCTTAATGCCACAATAAATGTCAAATGGCAATCGTTATTTGTAAAAATTATGGTCTACGTTTTTGCGGTAGCTACGTGTCCTGGGAAGTAATTAGGACATTTTATTTCTACGCCATTATTTTTGGCGTTTGCCTTTCCGCGCAGGTTTTATTGCAATTAGTTTTATGTAAGTACAGGCTGGCGAGAAAGCTTTCCTTATTTTTCTTTCTGACAAAATATGCTGCTGAGAAACGGAAATTCAAACATTGTATATTTGTATGCATGTTAAAATGTTCTTTGAAAATATAACGGGTGAAAAAGGATTGGAGAAAGTTATGAGAATATACAAGACCTTGTTTTTAAAAGTGTAACATAAGTAGAATCCTATAATATCCAGAAACTGGCTTTCCTATCCCTACTGTCTAAAATTTAGACAATAGGGATAGGAAAGTTCTAGACTTAGACATCTTAGACTCTAAACACAACAATGTTACTAACACGTATTTCCAGCAGGGTACATGTTTTTAATCTAAATAATAGGTTGGGAAAAAGTTTCTTCTCATTTTTTAAGAAAATTCAAAACATTTTTTAATATAGTTTATTTACATTTAACTAAAGTATGTAGGTGCCATTTTGGTCGATAACTTTTTGCCATCTTGTAAGTAGGGATCCCATTGCTATAGAAATTTTGAGGCTTCTGATGAAAATACCGCGACAAGTGGTTTTGGCAGTCCTCTCGTGATGTTAACCTCACACTGCCTAAAGAATTCTGAAGAGACCGAAACAGGTGGAAATCTGAAGATGCACGGTCAGGACAATACGGCGGATGCAGTAACACCTCCCAGCCAAACTCTCTTAATTTTTGCTGAGTGGCTAAAGATGTGTGAGGTCTAGCGTTATCATGATACCAAACCACCGCTTTCTCTCAACTTGTTGCTTTAACCTCATCAGTTGTTCGCAGTAGAGTTCAAAATCGATAGTCCTGCCTGGTGATAACAGCTCATAATGAATAATGCCCTTCCAATCCCACCACACACACAGCATCACCTTGTTGCGAGTTAACCCAGGTTTCGCCACAGTCTGTAACCGGCTTTTGACCACGACACACACGCACGTTTTGCGCACGTTCTTGTCGTACGTGATACCCTTTTCATCACCAGTTATCACCTTCTTCAAAAATGGTTCGGTTTCATCACGTCGTAAGGTAGGTAGGTTTCTTTCAGTGAGCTCGTGAGGTACCCAGATATCGAGCTTTTTTGTGTACCCAGTTTTTTTCAAATGCGCCAAAACTATTTTGTGGTCAATTCCCAGTTCTTCAGCTACGTCGTAACTACTGATATGCCGATATTGCTCCACTTTTAAAAAATGGCATCCATTTTATCCGTAATAGGGCGACCAGAGCGACGTGCATCTTTGATATCAAAATTTCCGGATTGAAAACGCTTAAACCAAATTTGTGCTACTCTCACAGACACTGCACTAGGTCCATAAACATCGCAATTTTTTTTCGCGGCTTGCGTTGCATTTTTACCTTTTTTGTAGTAAAATTTTAAAATGTATCGAATTTCTTCATTAGATTCATTATCTTGACAGTAAGAAAAACAAATGAAAATCACACCTTTTCCTGATTTGAGTTTGGAATTATCTTCTTTAAAATTTAAACTTTTATGATACTAAAACCAGCCAGATACAAATATTATAACCAGAGAGATTTTATTACAAGTTCATACATACTATATGCGAAAAGACTTTTTCCCCAACCTACTATGTCGCTGAAGCTTTGATGTTAGGAGCATTGTTGTTAGGTAGTTAGGGATAAGGCAGTCAGTCCCTCCTCAGTAGTTGAGGATTCTGGATAAAGTGAGTATCGCCTGAATCTAAGGCAGTACCTTTAGATTCAGATGATATGAAGATCCCAATGATTGTTAAATGATCCTGGCGGCTCATGAGTTTAAGTGCAGGAGTTTTAGTGTGTGGGACTCTCACTTCTTTCCCCTAGGAGTCGTGGGAGAGTCTCACATAACCATCTGTGTCTCCCCGGTCGCAGTGGTATGTCTGCCTAATGTATATTTTCACCTGCACAAAATTAAAAGTTAAAATGAAGGTCTTCAAATGCTTAGTCGTAATCGTAAAGGAATCGTACCTATTTAATTTTTATACCTCAACTAGAGACCCGCCCCGGCTTCGCACGGGTGCAATGCTGATACACGCAACCGCTATGTCCCTGCATTTTAAATTTGTAATATCTTCATGAAAATATTCATTTAAATTACATGCTGTAAAGGGCCATATTGATCTATATTAAATGCACAATGTATTAAAGGTACTTAATTGGATAATAGATTAATGCTGTATTGCTTAAAATCGCTTCGTAAATAAGCCATTATTTCTCGTAAAAAGTAAAGGATAAAAATGATTTTTGTGGGTTATTCTTAAGAGATAGACATATACCATCGCGGACTTTTTTGTAGACCTTTTAAAGTGTACAATATACTGTAGTACATTATTTTGCATTGCGTTTGCAATGTTAGCGCAAAAAAATGTGAAACCTCTAAAATTATCAGTGTTTCTCTATTATATTATGCATGTATTTAAACATATAAACCTTCCTCTTGAATCACTCTATCTATTTAAAAAAAAACACATCAAAATCCGTTGCGTAGTTTTAAAGATCTAAGCATATATACATACATACATAGGTACATAAGGACAGCGAGAAGCGACTTTGTTGTTTTATGCTATGTAGTGATGTTACCATGTAATTACCATGTGACGCCTCGGTGGTCAACTGGCAAAACGGTCGATGGCGATGGTCGATGGTGGTGGCTCGATACCCGATGGTCCCGGGTTCATTTCGCGGTCGGGCTAAATGAGTTTCGGACTTTACGATGCTTAGCCCGGGTTTGTGATCACCAACCCGCATTCGGCAAGAAATGTGATTAAGCTATTGATTGATTGACATGATTGATTTTAATGATGGCGGCCTGTGACCAGCAGGCAATTTATACTATTTAACATGTAGTTTATAAAAACATAACGGTATTGTTACATTTTTAATTTTTGTGATGTAATATTGCACAGTGCACAGTCATGAATCGCGTTGGTTCCGCTATGACTATTATCCCCTGGGACACGGAAGACGGGAAAAATGGTGGGGCAGCAAAAAAGCACAGCTGTCGTTGTGTCCATTGGTTTTTGTTCCTTTTGTTCCTGCCCAACAGATACTGAGGCTTGCTACAGTATTGGAATACAATGTGGTCGTGTTTTTAACAATATGCTTTAAATTACAAAAAGGTTTGTAATGTTTTTTTAGTTTAGTCATAGAATAACTAATATGGTTTAGTCCTAGTTGGCCTTCACACACTGTCATGTTTCCTCTTTATGATGTTTTGAATTTTTGGATTCACAATGCAACAAATATCTAAATCAGGGATGGGCAAACTTTTTCATTTGAGTGACAATATTTACTAACAAAATATAGAGTCTAACAATATCAATAAGCGAACGTTTAAGAGGAGCATCTATACATCACACTGAGCATGCTCACCAAATTTGGTCCAAAACTGCAGGCTCGTTACCGAGATAATCAACAAAACATTATCATAATTCACCAAAAAATACACCTTTTCCAAACCCTTACAGCTGCACTACACGCACACAAAGATAGCCGAACATGCCAATTGTGTGCGTGTATCTGTGAACTATCTTTTTATTGACGCGTGCGTGCGTGTTACTTTGAAAAATCACTATAAAACTGGAGCCCATTTTTTGTCATTGTATTCAGAATGATGTATATATACCGCCCTTAAACGTTCACTTATTGATTTTGTTAGACCCTGTATATGGCGGGCCAGCGTATTGAATTTTTTAAATATATATTTTTTTGTGAAATAAAGTATATTGATACAGAAAATGCATACACTTGAATTTTTGTTTGATAGTCACGGGCCGGACTTCGATCATTCACGGGCTGGAGATGGCCCGCGGGCCGTAGTTTGCCCATCCCTGATCTAGATCCTTAGGTAGCTCGAGTGGGAATCGAACCCACGACCTTTAGATAACCGGTCCAATGCTTTGACCGCTGAGCTTCCTTTTTGTTATTTTGTTCTTAAATTTCCTCGTTTATTATTTTTTCTTTCTTGAATGTTTGTGTGTTCTTCAATAAATATTTTCTCATTCTTATTTTTCTATATGTTCCTTTCTTATGTTTACGTTTTATAAAAAAAAAATCTAACCCAATGTGTAAAATCACGGCCTCTGTGTAAAATAAACAAGAGTTGGTCTGTAAAAGTTGTTTCATTTTTTTTATTTTTTTTTACTTGCAATAAGAATTAAACTAAGATGTATCATAACCATCGTCATCGGTGTAAGTAAGTATCAAAACAGACGTTCCTTTAAGTCTGAAGAGCGGTAGCCAAGTAATTAGATGCTCTAGTTAAGACAGTTGTCTCTTTGGTGGTCTAGTGGTTCAGACCACCGCCTCCGGTTTTGGACCCAGGTGTCCCGGGATCGATTCCCAGCGGAGAGTAAATGTTTGTGTTCTCGGTTTGGTTGGTGGTAGGACTTATCTTATATGTTACCATAACATCTATGTGAGTAGCATTGTTGTGTTCCGGCAGCTAGAGATAAGATAGCCAGTGCCTCAATAGTTGAGAATTCTGGCTGAAGTGCGCTTCCAACCTCGGCCTTATTGTCACTTAACATCCGGAGAAGGCCAAGTACTTACCCGTAAGGAATAAAATATTCGAATAAATACTTTTTTATTTTAATTTTATTTCAAAACTCTTACCCCCTTACAAATAAACAAAGAATAAGGTCCGAATTAGTTAATCCGTGTTTTGTCCCAGTCATGTAAACGTCATTTTTGACGACCTCCTTGGTCGAGTGGTTTGTACACCGGTTTTCATGGTGTCGCCAACTCTGAGGTCCCGGTTTCGATCCCCGGTCGGGTCAATTTAGAAATTATTGTTTTTCTAAATTGTCTCGGGTCTGGGTGTTTTCTATGTATAATAAGTATGTATGTAAGTATTTTAAGTATGTTTATCCGTAATTGTCTATTAACCATTTAACGAGTTCCATAACGAAGCTTCTCTTGGGCTAGATAATTAGTGTGAGTGTGGAAAGTGTGTTGTTTGTTTTGTATTTCACTTTTGTATTTCAAATAAGAGTAAAAGAGACAAAACACGGAATAACTATTCGGACCTTATTCTTTGTTTATTTGTAAGGGGGTAATTCTTTCAAATCAATAAGCTTTCAACAAATTTTCTAAAGTGGACTTTAAATATTATTTATACACACTTTTTTATGTTTTCTGTAGAAATACAGAGATGTTGACAGTGGTCAACATCTTTGTATTTCTCTGCATAAAAAATTTCATTAGCTACTTAATTGTCTTCAAAAAAATATGGCTTCGAAGTATGTATCAAATCAAATCAAATCAATTCAAATAATTTATTTTGCACACTGTTACACAGAGAAAGGTTACAAAAATAAAAAGAAGCATAAAAATATTTTGGTGGGCAGTGAAACAGTGGCAAAAAAGTCTCCGGCTCAGCATGTGTCACAGCATTAGCAAAGCCATCGCCATGACGCTGATTTTCAGACGGAGGCCGAGTTGCATTCGTAGGTACTAAAGTTGTTCCTTGTATCAATTAAATATTGTTATTCGTGTTAATATATGATTGAATTGTATAAATTAATAATAATAATATATATACCTACCTACCTACCTACGTATATACCTACTGAAATAAGAAATAATGACTCTCTAGGATTGAGTATTTGATTAAGTAGCGAGCTGGTTACTTAAGATAGTTATACGACAATCTATCTCAACCTATTTATCTAAATAAGCAAAGTTAAATACCAACATAATATAATGTTGTAATAAAAAACATAAAATACAAATAAAAATTAATCACTCCACATTTTGTATAGCGTTCCTATTGCTTTAATGTCATCGACTTTTAGCAAATTAATTAAAATGTAACATTAGAATAAATTAAGATATGATAATGATTTATAACAGATGTGCCCTGAGAAATTGTTGTTTCAATTTTAGCCCTGTTTTAATTGGTGGAATAAAAGTACTTGCGGTAAAAAAAACGTAAGAGGCGAGCCATCCGGCACGGCTACATTATAAAGAGGAAGTCATAAATATAAGAATATAGGCATAGTAGTACGACATGTCGGACAGAAACTCGTTCTGTGCACCACAACGGTAGTAGATGGTTTCGTTTGGGCATTGAATAAAATATGTATCGTTATATACCTAATAGACGTTAATAACTTAAAAGTACCGGGTTAAGTTACTTTCGACTTCATTGACAACATTGGCACTTATTGTACGAAAATTCATAAAGTACTAGTAATTTTTTTTAATGGTTTTTTTTTTGTTGTTTATCAAAGACATGTAAGTAAGAAAGTAAAACATTTATTGCTTCTCTTTAACACAAAAATAAATACCTTATAATTATACATGTAAAAACAATAAGAACAAAACGCTAGAAGTAAGACAATTTAGCATAAAGTTATCAAAATGTTTCATTTAGCACGTAACACGTAAGCTTTGTAATGAATGTGTTAAAAAAAATGCAAATCAAAATTTTATATTGTGTTCCAATATTTTTTAACAAATTAACTACCCATTGTAATTTAAAGAGATTAATTTGTAAGTCGTTGCAGTTATTAAGTTATAGACTATTAAAATATTACAAAGGTGAAATATAACCTTAGGTGTAATTGATAACCATTTTTAAGTGCCTGAATAAATATAACTAAACACATGTAAATTTAAAATCCAAATGTCTTTTTCATAGCTAACTAATGTTTTGGCTAACTATCCTGTTAAAATATTTTTGTTTTGTTTATATAATTTTTAACGCAAATTTTGTTGCGAACAAATTACAAAAACATCTTACATACCGGGTCAGGTGCTCAATTGAGCTATCGTGCTTCTAACCAGCTCGCCGAAATTATTCAACACTATTTACTTTTAACTTTGAAAGCCAAAGGCGCCCATTCAATGTCAACAACTGCCGTCATTACCCTGTTAAATTTATCAATCCCTTTATCAGGAAGTTAAAACAGACCTCAAAGTAAGTTTTTTTAAACTAACGATTGCTTTGTCATGTTACTGTTGCTATAGCCCTACTGTGGCCACACTCCACAGCGGCTTCTAGCTTTATTAAAGATAAAGGTTTAATAATTGCTTTGATTGAAATAGATTGAGTGGATTTTAATAATAAACCTCGGCAAATTCAGATTACACTCTTCGATCTAACTGTGAAGAGTGAATGTTATTATTTTTCTTTCATTGAGATAAAGCACTTCGCCTGTATCTCACTTTTTTGCGTAGGAAATTCGCACCTGAATCATCCCGTGATGGTCCAACTCGAGGGATCATCATCACCAGCTCTTTGTATTTTATGACCCCACTGCTGGGGCACGAGCCTTCCCTACAGATGGATAGGAAGAACGGGCCATAAAACATCACGCGGGCCCAGTTCGGGTTGGTGGTTATTAACGACTGCTAATGCAGCCGGGACTAAAGGCTTTACGTGCCTTCCGAAGCGCGGAGGAGCGAGAGATGATATATTTGGTCACCCATCCGATGACAGCGAGGCCTTTGCGAAAGTAACCACTGCTCTATCGAGCTCCTCCTTGTTGGATTTCTGTGGGGTTAGTCTAATGTTATAGGCGTCCACTAAAGACTTAGGGCACCCGTCTGCTGCTTGAGCAGGATCTCAAGAACTCTGAGGAGTCGTTCACGATCCGCCAGCCTTCATCCCACCTGATGAGGTCAAAGGTGAGATGAAGGAACCTCACCCGGAATCCTCAACTACTGAGGGATCTTATCTCTATCTGTCGCAACACTAATAGCTTTAGGCTAAGATAATATAATGACAAGCTAGCCTGCTGGACTTAGAGCTTAATTGTTGCAAATAAACAGGCATTTATTTTTGTTGGAAATAAAACTTTGATTTGTATTATGGACGGATCGATTTGGGAATCGATTATCGATATTCAATTTATTTAGTGGCATAATGGCCCCCTCACTAATTGTTCTCTTTTTTTTTGGTACTTGTTTCGGGAAAACAACAGGGCTGGTTTATAGGTTATCGTGTGTTGATAATTAAATAGATTTTAAGCAGTAATAAGGGCATTTGGAGCCGTATTATTCAAATTAAGTGTATTGTGCAATCTGTGTCTTGTGTGTGTGTAAATCGTAAGCGAATCGCTTCGGGAGTACAATTCGCCATCCCATGGTTGGATGTCGGCGTCTTCGCTGCTGGAGAAAACAGGTATTTCCTCGGGGGAAAGTGCACTTCGGGGTAGCCGTTGGGTGTGATTAGGGAACCCGAGAAGACCCGGACTCGGATTCAGGCCCCATCAGACCATATGGATCCCGTTCTGGACGGCGGGAGCGGCATGGAACTGTGAGTGGATTTTGTGGATTTTAAGGTATAACCTAATTTGAAACGGTAGCAGATAGTGTGAATAGTGGTTTCCGCAACATTTTGGTAGCAGAGCGTGGTTACTACCGGACTTCTAGGTTAATCGGTGTAATTTTGTGTATTTTGTTAGTTCGTAATAGGTTAAGCTCATTTCGTGTAAAATCGCACTTCCGGGACAGGTGCGGTTGAATTGTAAGGTTGGTAGTACCGTTGTATTTGGGCTGGGACATTTCTCGGAACGTTAATTGTTATTTAATTTCTTTCAATTGAAAGCATCGAGTCGATTCGGGATAATCGATTCCGTGTTTTCGTTGACTCGTTTTAATTTTGTGTTTAGGTTTATTTAGTTTAAGTTATTTATAATGACAGCGTCACGGCAGGAGTTGGCTCAGCAGCTCCGGTGGTTCACCGGGCTGCTTGCATTAATAGATCGGCCTAACCGGGAGGACGCCTTGGAGACGCGTTCGAAAGAAATGCAGGGTTGTTTCTTGTTGGCCGAGCGGTCGGTAACCGCTCTATTGTCAACCGACCCGGTCGGGGAGAAGGAGCTGGCCCTCCACGCCCAATATGTCAAGGATCTGGAGCACATCCAAGACATCTACGATGAGGTCCTTCAGCGGGTGAAGGACATCGAGTGACTGCGGGAGGGGAAGCCTGTTGCGCGCCCCGCTTCGTTCCACACCTCTGGACCCAGCGCCATGGGAAGATTGAGTGCCCTGGAGGTCCCGCATTTCACCGGATGTATGCGGGACTGGGCTGGATTCCGGAACATGTTTTTGCCCTTGGTAAATACTCGGAAGGATTTCACCAAGGCCGAAAAGCTGGCATATCTCCGTTCCTTCCTAGACGGAGAAACCAGACAGCTCGTACAGCATCTGGAGCTGCAGGATGCGAGCTACGACACCGCCATGCAGCTGCTGGAGAAGCGGTACTAGAAGCCGCGTCTTCAGGCGGACGTGCACGTGACCCATCTGCTGGGATTGCCGAGGGTCAACCATAGGGCTCAGCTGAGGGCGCAGCTGATCACCCCGCTCACCGTGTCCTTAAACGGGTTAAGGACGCTCGGACTGCCCATCGACCAGTGGTCCTTCCTTCTTCTGCACATCGTTCTGACCAAGTTGTCGCAGGAGATGAGGGACAAGTTCGAGCGGAATCGACTGGTCCACAAGGATCTCGGCAGCGTTCTGCCCTCGATAGGGGAACTTCTGGAGTTCCTGGAAGAGGAGGCTGGCCTGCTGGAAAACCAGCTAGCCTCCCAGGAGGCTCCGACAAGTGCGCCGGCCCGCTTTTCCGGAGTCTACAGCGCCCAGCCGCCATGCAACCCAACCGAAACCGAAAGCGCCGAAACCTCGTTCGGACACGAGGATTGTGTTATGCCTGCCTGGGAGGACATAGGTATAATGAGTGTCCCCAGGCGAGGCCTTGCGATGTGTGCGGCGGACCGCACCATCGCTTACTGTGCACCCGTAGTGCTGAGGGCTCAGCACCGGTTCGGGAGAGGGGATCTCCCACGAGTGGCGGTTTGGGGCCGGGGTCAACTCCGCCTCCAGAAAGACGGAGTCCGCCACGGCCGCCACACTACAACCCCTCGTACACCCCGGCTCAGGTGAGTTGGGGACCGCCGGAACGGAGCCAGGTTCTGGCTACAACCCGGCACCCGGCGCGACCAACACCAGGAGTTGGTGCCTCTAAGGGCCACTGGGTACAGGGAGCCCCACCTCCGGACCCAACACCCGGATACTCGTACGCGTATCCTCCGCCGCCGTTACCGGAACAACAACGACATGAGAACCGTCAACAGTTCTCACCGGTACTGCACGAGTACCCGAGGTTGGAATACCACCCACCCTATCACCGGTATGGTAGGGCAGCTGGATACGCACCACCCCGGATGGTGGCCTGCACGCGTCCGACTTACGGGCCGAGTCATCACGGTTCGACAGGGTCAGCTGCTGGCTCTGACGCGTGACTAGCCTGTGGTCGGGCTACGTCGGAACCGAGGACGGTTCTTTTGCCCATCGCGCAGGTACGCGTTTGGGGACCTAGGGGGGACTTCGTCCGGATACGAGCCCTCCTAGACACTTGGGCACAGGGCTGCTTAATTACTACGAGGGTAGCGAGGCGCCTACGTCTGGAGTGCGCGCCTCCCTCAGTTCCGATTCGGGGAGTCGGAGATACAGAAGTGGGGTGTATGTCCGGTCAGACCCACATTTTCTTCTCTTCTGTGCATTCCGCTTCGATACGGATTGCGGCGGTCGTGATCGTACTCGACAATCTGCTGGGTTGGCATCCACCGACAGACATTCTGCGGGACGCAATGTCTGACACATCAGGTTTCATGCTGGCAGACCCTCATTTCGAGGAGCCGGCTCCGGTGGACCTCATATTGGGAGCGGATGTACTGGGCTGGATCCTTTTAGGGCCTCAGCGGATTCTGGGCCGCTCTTCGTTGGTAGCTATACCTACCATCTTTGGACACGTTTTAATGGGACCGGTTTTCGACCAGGAGACGCGGGATGTCTCACCTGTCGTCGCTACTACCTCCATCGCTAGGACGATGCAAAAATTCTGGGAACTGGAAGAGCCTCCCATGGTCTCCCGTCTGGATCCGGAGCATGTGGAGTGCGAAACCTTTTATAAGGATCACACACGCCGGATGGCGTCGGGTAGGATCGAAACTCGACTGCCCTTTATCGACTGTCCCCCTCTCTTGGGAAAATCGAGGGCGTTGGCAGAGAAACGACTCTTGTCCATGGAGCGTCGTATGTCTCGCGATCCGGTACTTCGGGAAAAGTATATCGAGTTCATGCGAGAATACGAGGCCTTGGGGCATATGTCGCGGGTGACTGTCGACTGGACAACGACAGATCATTTATTCTTGCCTCACCACGCGGTGTTGAAGGCCTCATCTGGAAAACTACGGAGTGTTTTTGACGGATCGGCACCGTCGTCGACTGGAGTTTCATTGAACCAATGTCTCCATTCTGGTCCGAAGTTACATCGGAACATTGTCGACATCATTTTAAATTTCCGAAGACACCAGGTGGTGATCGGTGCGGACATCCGGATGATGTTCCGCCAAACAGTAATACATCCTGCGGACAGGAGGTTTCAGTTAATACTCTGGAGGGAACATTCGAAGGATCCCATCACCGTCTACGAGCTCAACACCAACACGTACGGCCTGAAGTCGAGTCCCTTCATTGCCATCCGGTCACTGCTGGAACTGGCGGAGCAGGAACGGGCTCGCTTTCCCCGGGCAGCCGCTGTACTGACACGTGACGTGTTCGTAGATGATATCTGCACAGGGGCAGCCTCTCTGGAGGAGGCGCTCATCATCAGGAATGAGCTGATCGGACTCCTCGCGGCTGGTGGTTATGAGTTGAGAAAATGGTTATCCAACGAGCCACAGCTTCTGGTTGGGATTCCGGAAGATCACCAACAGAATCCTCAGCTATTCGAGGACGCAGGGGACCCGAACTCTATCGCCGTTTTGGGAATTAAATATCAGCCGGTTCACGATATTTTCACATTCCGGGTAGAACTGGAAACTACAAGAGTTTGGTCGAAAAGGACGATCCTTTCCACCATCGCTCGGATGTTTGATCCAAATGGATGGATCAGCCCGTGCATTTTTATGGCGAAGTGTTTATTGCAAACACTGTGGACACTCGGAGTCTCGTGGGATGAGCCACTGGTAGGGCTCTCACTCGACACTTGGCTCGATCTGATCTCTACGATCGAGGCGATCAATCAGGTGGTGTTGCCGCGGCGGATCTTGCCGCGGGGCAAATACAGGGCAAGCCTACATGGCTTCTGCGATGCGTCAGAACGAGGGTATGCCGCAGTGGTGTATCTGCGAACGGTTGACTCGAAGGGTCGAGTCGCCGTCTCCTTGCTTCTGGCTAAAAGCAAGGTGGCTCCCCTCAAAACTAGGCTGACAATCCCGAAGCTGGAGCTTTGCGGGGCGCATCTATTGGCCAAACTGTTGTGCCACGTGCACAAGGAACTGACGTCTACGGTGGACATCCGGAATGTCTACGCCTGGTCTGACAGTCAGGTAGCTCTGGCATGGCTACGCGGGGCACCCCACGTATTGGAAACGTTTGTGGCCAATCGGGTATCTCAGGTACAGAACTCGGGCATCGAAATTTGTTGGAGGCACGTTCCCGGCCCCTGGAATCCTGCAGATTGTGCCTCTCGGGACTGCACCGCGCCGGAATTGGTGCAGCATGCCCTCTGGTGGGGTCCAGAGTGGTTAAATGAGGGTGAGTCATCATGGCCGGTCACCATGATCGATGGCTCTCTAGGGATGCTCCCTGGAATAAAAGTTTTGGTGACAACAAACGAGTCAAGGCCAGATCCGAATTGGTTGACGGTTCGATACAGCAAACTGGACAAATTGCTAGGAGTAACTTGCTGGATCCGGAGATTTCTACATAACTGCCGCCATCCAGACAAGAGGCAGTTATCACCCGTGGCGGGTGCTGAGGAACGCAGGAGTTCACTGTTGGCCCTGCTACGGCTGGTTCAAGCTGACCGGTTCGAGGACGAACTGAAGACTTTGCGCGTCGGGCGCGCAAAGCTCAAGGGAGCGATCTCTCGGCTCAACCCATTTCTGGATGCGGATGGACTGTTACGCGTTGGAGGTCGCCTCAAAAATGCCGACCTGCCCTTCGGTAGCCGTCATCCTCTGCTACTCCCCAAAGGAGGACCTTTGGTAGAACTGGTGGTCTCGGATAGACACCTGAAAAACGCTCACGCGGGGTGTAATGCGTTACTGGCGATATTACAGAGGGAGTTCTGGATTTTGTCCTCTCGGAGAGTGGTTCGCAGCGTGTTATTTAAGTGTGTGGCTTGTTATCGGGTGAAGGCCTCCACTATGCAGCCACAGATGGGGGATCTCCCTTCTGACCGGGTTTGTCAGACTACTAGGCCGTTCGACGGGGTCGGTACGGATTTTGCTGGACCGTTTCTGGTGAGAACCACAGCCTATCGTAACACTAGGGTCACGAAAGCATACCTGTGCGTTTTTGTCTGCCTGGCCACTAAGGCCGTCCACCTGGAAGTGGTTTCGGCTCTGTCTACGGAAGCCTTTGTCGCCACGCTGGATCGTTTTGTTTCGCGACGGGGTTTACCTTCTCTCATTCGGTCCGACAACGGTACCAACTACAGAGGCACTGCTAACTACTTAAAAGATGTGAACGATTTTCTGGATAAAAATTGTAATACCATAAGTCAAGCTCTCGCACAGCGGGGAATCACATGGCGATTTAGTGTGCCAGCCTGTCCCCACTGGGGCGGGATATTTGAAGCCGCGGTAAAATCGGCAAAAACCCACTTGCGCCGGGTAGTCGGGGAAACTACCCTCACGTATGAGGAACTTACAACTGCGTTTTGTAAGGTTGAGGCGGTTCTCAACTCGCGTCCGCTTTGTCCACTCTCCTCTGACGCAAATGACATGGAAGTCCTGACCCCTGGTCATTTTTTGGTCGGTCAGCCACTCACTGCCCTGCCTGAGTATCCCTGGAAGGATGAACGCAGACACCGGATGTCTCGTTTTCAAATGATACAACAAATGAGTCAGGACTTGTGGCGTCGTTGGTCACTGGAGTATCTGCATTTATTGCAGCAGCGTGTAAAGTGGACAGACCGGACGTCGCCCCCTTCGGAGGGGGATCTGGTTTTATTAAAAGAGGCTAATTTGCCATCGTTATTTTGGAGACGAGGTCGCATTTTAAAGTTAATCTGGGGCGCGGACGGGACTCCGCGTGTGGCGCAAGTGTTGGTTGATGGATCGGTGCTAAATCGCGCAGTCGCGACCTTAGCTCGATTACCGGTTGACTAGTTTAAGATTTCAAGCTAGAAAGCGGTACGTCCGCTTTGGGTGGCGGGATGTTGCAAATAAACAGGCATTTATTTTTGTTGGAAATAAAACTTTGATTTGTATTATGGACGGATCGATTTGGGAATCGATTATCGATATTCAATTTATTTAGTGGCATAATGGCCCCCTCACTAATTGTTCTCTTTTTTTTTGGTACTTGTTTCGGGAAAACAACAGGGCTGGTTTATAGGTTATCGTGTGTTGATAATTAAATAGATTTTAAGCAGTAATAAGGGCATTTGGAGCCGTATTATTCAAATTAAGTGTATTGTGCAATCTGTGTCTTGTGTGTGTGTAAATCGTAAGCGAATCGCTTCGGGAGTACAATTCGCCATCCCATGGTTGGATGTCGGCGTCTTTGCTGCTGGAGAAAACAGGTATTTCCTCGGGGGAAAGTGCACTTCGGGGTAGCCGTTGGGTGTGATTAGGGAACCCGAGAAGACCCGGACTCGGATTCAGGCCCCATCAGACCATATGGATCCCGTTCTGGACGGCGGGAGCGGCATGGAACTGTGAGTGGATTTTGTGGATTTTAAGGTGTAACCTAATTTTAAACGGTAGCAGATAGTGTGAATAGTGGTTTCCGCAACACTAATCCTACCATTAACCTATCCTTTACTTCTTTTAATCGCCTCAGTGTTCTAGTGGTTAAGACCTAGAAGTCCCGGGTTCGACTCCCAGCGGGGGGTATATGTTTGTGTACTCGGTTTGGTTGGTGGTAGTACATGTTTGTCCGGCTAGCTAGCTACCACCATTTTACTTAAAAATTTCGCCATAACATCAATGTTTGTAACATTGTTGTGTTCCGGCAGCTAGAGATAAGATAGCCAATGCCTCAGCAGTTGAGGATTCCGCTTTCGGTAGTTGAATTACGCTTCGATGTTGGCCTTATCATCACTTAAAATCAGGTGAGAGGAAGGCCAAGTGTTTGCTTACCCGTAAGATATTAAAGAAAAATCCATACACAATCTGTTGCGAATCGAATCTACGATCACAAGACTTGGGCCAGTCGTCTAATCATGAATCATGAGGCAGAATAAATGCAGAATAACAACTTGTTTGGCTCAAGGTTACAGGAGAAACGAGTACCTATTCAATTATCTTGATTAGCCCAACACCCGGTAACATGAGGAAGATTGTCCTAAATTCTTCCTAATGAAGCCATTTATTCAATAAACACAATGTTAGTGACATACAATCTTTAGAAATTGCGTATCCATAATGAAATTAAACAACTTTTGCGCCCTCTACGACTTTTAAGGTTAAGATTTCCTAGATTGGTTAAGTGACCGAAAAATTATCATCTCAAACTCCTCAGTCTATGCCATACAATGGGGACATAAAATAAGCTGGTGATTTTTTGGTCTGGCAGTGTGACAATACTAACTACTAGGTATGATGGGATCCCAGGCTGGTGGTAAATTCAAACCAACCTCTTTGGATGTTTGTAATTTTAACAGCTTCACGTATCATTCTAGGGATGAACCATTGTATTCTAAGGAGTGTTTGAAGGTTTATTGTTACTGATAAAGTGGAAGTGGAAGTTGGATCCCTCTCGAAGGCATGTTCGCACAATGCTGACATATATCCGCGCCTATTCTTAAACGCAAGTCACACGTGACTCATTTCTTGGTCGCACTTCCAAAAGATGGAACAATCTACCAGTACAGGTTTTCTTCCTTCCTTTGACCACCACCACAACCACCACCAGTGTTTGACACATTTTTATCGCCAAAAATAACATAGATTTTAATTGAAACTTTATGGGATGACAACTAGTCAGTCAGCCCTCTGGCGCGGTGGAGCGACGATATACGCAAAGTGGCTGGCAGTGGTTGGATGAGATTAGCCGAAGATTGGGCTCAGTGGCATGCATTGGAAAAGGCGTATGTCCAGCAGTGGACTGATGTGGGCTGATTATGATGAACTAGTCAGTCTCGCTTACCGCCGTACAGTTGCCTGCTTGTCGGTCTTTTACAGGCTATACTTCGGGGAGTGTGCTGTTGAGCTGCATGAGATCATTCCACCTTCCCCATTTTACCATTGGGAATCCAGACATACGGCTGGCTACTTACCTGGTTGATATTCCACTTTCGCGCGCCAAGCGTTTTGCTTCTACATTTATAATGCATACAGCCAAAGAGTGGAATTCCCTACCGGCGGCGTCTGTGTTCCCAAGTGCATATAACCCTAAAGTTTTTAAAGCCCGAGTGAATAGGCTATTTCTGGGCAAGCTCGTTCCATCGTCGGCCTCTTCTTAGCCTAGGGATTAGAATGAGGCCAAAAAGCAAGTCCATCTCACAATAAAAAAAATAAAAAAAAAACTAGAAAGCAGGAGGTTTGGTATTGAATTGTTGGTAAGGACTAAAATCAATTACTGACTTTTTTATGATCAAAGGAAATATATGTCATTAATTGGTTCCGAAAAAAAAAAACAAAAAAAAACCCGGTCGTGATGGAGATCCTTGGGTGAGGCCTTTGTCCAGCAGTGGACGTCTTTTGGCTGAGATGATGATAATGATGATGATGAATTGGTTCCTTTCGTACACTGGTACCACTAGTACTAGTTGTTCACTTGGACTCCATTTCCACTTAACATCAGATAGAGTGAAGTCAACTGACGTGCTAGCTATAAAAAAAACACTAGCTAAATAAACAACAAACAAACAAAAAGCGTTAAAACGTTGTTGTAAGGCGTTGTTAAAGAACATCACATACATTGTTCTGATCCCAAGGTAATTAGCTAAAGCACTCGTTTTATGGAAATCAGAAACAACGACGGTACAACGGATAACCACCATACCTAACACAATATTGAAAAGATCGTTTTCGACGTTGACCCGACTAGGATTCGAACCCGGGACCTCAGAGTTAGTACCGCTCAAACATCCCTAATATGCGATATTGTGATTATGATATCGATGTATATAGCCGACCATGAAATTGCTTTATCACTTTTGACAAAATCTTCCAATTAAATTTCGCTAAGCCTCATTGTCAATGATGACAACGTGTATCTTTTACTTGGTCTTTTAAACAAAAATAGAACTTGTTGTTTTATTATATGCAAATAAAATTCACTTCTAAGGTGGTAAAGCAATTTCATTGTCGACTATATATACAAAAGCTTTTTAACTACCAAACCGATTCGCGATAAAGTTTACTATTTATCACAATTACTTAGGCTTGCTCAATTAACGAAGTGGCTGTCAGTGAAGTTAGCAAACGCCCAGTCTACGTAAAGTTCAAACGTAGCACGCGGCACGCCCTTACCCAGTTTCTGCACCTACGCAAATCACTTCTAACCTTTAAATGCAATCGACGTCACTAGCTCTTTAGCACCGATTCACTAGAAATACGCTTATAAAAGCATTGTGGCTAAGGACTTAGTAATAAAGTCATAATTAAAAAATAAATTCATTATAACAATGTTTGATAAACATGCCTTGTATTAACTACGTAAGTATAAAATTTTACCTGTTTCAGTTAGCCCCCGTCCTAAATACCTTTTGTAAATTATTATTATAATAAGACCAAATTGTGAAAATTAATTTAGTAACAAAATAACAAGTTTTCAACATACATTGCAACTTAAATAAGTATATCTGTAAGTGAGTGTCTGTTTTAAAGTTGATTGTGGATCTTGGCCTCCGACACGATATTTCACCACTCTGCTCTGTCCTCAGCCACCTCTCGCCAGTCCGGCCGTTAGAGGTGGCTAAGATCCTTTTCAACCTGGTCTATCCAGCGATACCTGGGGCGTCCCACCGGGCGCTTCCCGGTTGGTCGGCCCAGGTATGCTCTCTTCGCAGCCCGATCCGACTCTATTCTCTCAACGTGGCCGAGCCAGCGCAGTCTAGCCTTTGTCTCGCCCATTATGTTCGGCTCGGCCACAAGCTTCTCTATCTCGGCATTCTTCTATACTCTCCATGCCCCGTCCTCGCGTTTGATCGGCCCCAGGATTTTTCGGAACATTTTTCTCTCTGCCACCAGCAGTTTCTCCTCCTCCTTGAGTGGTTAGTGTCCAGGTCTTGCAACCGTACATCAAGACCGGTCCAATGACAGTTTTGTAAACGCGGATCTTGGCTTTTCTGCTAATTAACCTGGACGCAATCACCTTATAGAGAACCGCTGGGCATCGTAGAGCATTTTGAATACGGCAATCTCGTCCTCTCGCTGGTTGGTATCTGTAACCGTACACCCTAAATACCGAAATTTATTGACACCTTTGCTCTTTGGATTGTTGGTTTCTAGGTCTTTTCACCTTTCCCTTATATTTCGGTAGGTACCGTTTCATGTGTAGATATGCCGTTTTATCCCGATTAATCCCTGCTTCATTCTCCAGCACCTGGGCCCTCCGCTACACCTCCTCCGCTTGTCGCCCTAGCAGCGCCAAACTTCGAGTATAAAGCTATCAAGGTATAAAGGTAGGTTGTCTATGACACTAGATACTAAGTACTCGTATTATATAAAGGAACGTGATAGTTAAAAAGTGAGTGGTTGATGACATTATATAAGGCCCCTTTGACTTACACAGTAAAAGTAGTGTTTACAAAATTTAACGGGTCCAAATATATTTTACTATTATGCCCACAGAAAGAGATGGACTAACGGTAATCGTATACAGACCGCCGCTACACAGCTGCAACATAGGTACAATTTCATATTTATGTTTATGGTCATGTTAATAAAACCGTGAACCTTTTATATTATTTCATAGAAATATGTTAGAGGGGCAACCGCAAAACTGCGAATAGTGTTGTAACGTTTCGATGAATTGAAATGCAGAGCCTATCGACGCACTCCTCGTTATCACTCCCAGTGAGTGATGTGATACAACTGCTTGTGTTTGTGTTGTGATCGGGTTGCGTCGATACTAAAATTACATAATCGTATATTTTTATAATGTGTATGTGAGTTTAGAGATAAGTTCTACATAATACCAACTTAAGTTTTCTTTTTTACTTTTCGTTTTGTTCATCACTTTCTAACTTGAATTTAGAGCTAAGGTAAAATTGTATTTCTTTAGGTAAGTGAATAATGTATTCTTTCTAAAGAAATATATTTCTTTAACCATAAATCATATAGTTTAGCGACTGGCAGCAACTTTGTCGGCATAATCACCCATTATTTACAAATCCGTCATATCTTGCCTTTGTAAAGAACCTGCGTACTTGCCTGCCTAATTTCAGTGTTCCAGTTCAAGAGATTTATACTATGCGATGTTGGTAATTTAGCCCTCTGACAGCTAGAGATAAGATGGCCAGATTTCGGGTGAAGTGCGCTGTCGCCTTCAGCTTTATTATTTTAATGTTAGGTGTGGTGAAGATCAAGTTATCAAGTGCTACCCGTAGAGGAATAAAAATAGAACCTGTGAGTCTGTTTTGGGTCTGAGTAAATCTAACCACTGAACTAAAGATTGTGGTTGTTCCAGTTGGGTTCCAACGCCTCGGTGGCCGAGTGGCAAATCGCTCGGCCCTATACCCGAAAGACCCGGGTTCAATTCCCAGGCCGGGCAAAGTGACTCGGATTTTTTGTTGTATGCCCGGGTTTGTGATCACCAAACCGTATTTGGCAAGCGTGGTGATTAAGACATTACCCATCATTTGTAGTGATGACTTGATTTCAATGATGGAGGCCTTTGCCCAGCATTGGGGCAGTTATAGGCTATTCACGATGCAGGCTTAGGGCAATGATGCAAGTTTATTCGTCGTTCATATAGTAAAGAGTGTCAAATAACTTAAGTGTCAAAAGATAAGATGTATCGATAAGTAAGTTCATGATTCACAACATTATTTGAAAATACGAGTGCTAGAGAGTGGCTAATCGCTTCGATACGTGCTTAGCATGCTCCGAGATTTGTTATTAACTTAAATAATAATCAGTCTCTGCAAATGAACCAATAACGACTGCTCTGTACAAATATCTATTGATAATGTCGACATAATTATATCATATTAGTCTACAAACTTCACACAGCTGGGCCGAAACCCATTAGATCATTAAAAACATAGTCACTTAACGGACCTGGACAAATGAAAGAAAAAAAAAAAATGTTGTTCCCCTTTTTAAGCACATTGTACGCTATGAGGAGTGTAAGATTTAGCATCATTTGTGTTTATAGATTATAGAGAAGAAGTGTAGTTTAGATTGTATACCCTTGAATATTTTGTGAATTACGGTCGAAATCTGACCACTGGACGATCTAATTAAAGATCAATAAATGCTACAATAGTTTTTATTAAAACAGAACATAATTTTGTTGCCCAAATACGTCATAGTTGTAAGTTCAGAGTATTTGTAGGTACAGACGCCTGCACATCAACCTATCCAAAACTGTCAAATTTCTCCAGTACATTTTTAACCATATACCTTAGTAATAAAGTTTAAAGCCTATTGAGAAAATTTGACAGTTTGTGGTAGGTTGATGTGCCGGCGTGTGTACTGTAAGAAGGTTATATGTAGCTCATAGTAAAAGTAAGTTTATTGTATTTGTATGGAAGCGTCTTTAGTCTGGATGAATATTTAAATTGATCTCAGAGCACCTCGGCGCTTAGCCGGGTTGTCTAGCTCCTATCTACAACTGTGTCAAACCGTTGCAAGCCTTTTTAATTGTACATGTTCGATGACTCAAATATTCATCCAGACTAAAGAGGCTTACATACAAATACAATGAACTAACTTATATTAAGAGCTGCATATAACCTCCTAACAGTACCATCAATTTAGGTTACAATATCGTATGCTGCCATACTCCAGCGTTATTTGCACGAATGGATATAGCTGCACTAACCATAAGCTAATAGTAGTCGATAGATTGTGCAGAGTTTCTCTTGTTTTACTTGGTTCGATAGGAAATTGCATTAACTTATACCAGCCATCTACTTATGCAGAAAACAAACATTGAGACCGTTAAGGGAACCTGACCTGAACTGACCTGAGAGCTCCCGGCATGTCAAGGGGTGCGGGTTCGAATCCCGCTCGTGGAATTTTTTTCAACACTTTGACTTTTTTCCGTTTAGGGTAGTATACTATTAATACTTATTTAACTTGAAATAAATAAAAAATTAAATGAAATTTAATTAAAAGTTAAATTAAATTTAAAAGACGAGAAGACCCTATAGAGTTTAATATATTTATATTTATTGAAATTATTTAAAAATTTAATAATTAAAATGATATAATATATTTTAATACAGTTGCAGAAGAAGTTTAGAGTGCGCCCTTATCACTAAAATGTTCCAGGCAATCTAGGGATGGAGAGGATCTATAAGACGAGAGTTAAGGAATGTAGGAAACTTATAAAATTGATTTACCCCTTTGACTGGTATAGCGTTATATATTTTTGATTGGTTTTCAACCTTATTGCAACTACATAAGGTTACAACAAAGTATGATAGCACCTATATTTTCACGACCAGAGACAGTTTAAGGAAATTATAAATATTACCTACACATACTGAAAAAATACGATGCAAAGACCAATATGGAAAGTTTCCAATCGGATAAAAAGAGTTGGCATAAATATTTTTTGTTTTCTGTCAGCGATCATTGTATTTTCCATAAAAGTTTCAAAAATATGAATTTGATTTTTTTTTACTATAAAGTTTAAATGCTCATAAATGTGTGAATAGTTTGCGCATTCGCACACCTTATAGCAACTCAAAGCGAGTTCCAG
Source organism: Eudonia lacustrata (assembly GCA_947562085.1). Classification (NCBI taxonomy): domain Eukaryota; kingdom Metazoa; phylum Arthropoda; class Insecta; order Lepidoptera; family Crambidae; genus Eudonia; species Eudonia lacustrata. The sequence goes on from OX387332.1 coordinate 9,030,088, forward strand.
TGACGAACAGGTTGAAGCAGCCGCTGTAGTATAATTACTCGGGATAGTATCCAGTTATGGTTAGCGACACTAGTAACTAGCCGGTGGCTATCCCTAGTTTTGTCGCATATCCATCTACGCCTAGCTTTAGTGGTCAATAAGTAGGCTTTATTAATCTCATTATCAGTTCACTTCTATGTCTCTACAGCTGGGGCACGAGCCTTCTCTATTATAGAGGGAAACACCACAAGGATAACGGTTCACAACCACGCGGGCCCAGTGCTGATTGGTGGTTGTTAACGACTGCTAATGCAGCCGGGACCAACGGCTTTACGTGCCTTCCGAAGCACGGCTAACAAGTCTTTACTAAATATATTCGTAATTTACCGCATTTGATAATATGTTTATTGTGGCTTAATCTGGCGTTAAAGCAATTTGGGTATAAAGCGGTGCGTATTAAAAAAATAAACAAACAAAAAAGGTTTTGCATCAAGAACCTGCTTTCGAAACACATTGCTGTTGTGTTTCCCAACTATCAGAATAAAATTGCATTAGGTACCCTACGTAGGAATCGTAACGATGTTCCCACGGACGTTTCCCGATGATTTAGTATCACACAATCGTTAGAAAAAAAATCGCAGGCTCGCGACAACGACAAAGGGCACGTCTAGAGAGGAAAGGGATAATTTACCAAATTGGACCGTCGATCGCTAGGTTCACCATGAAAACGAAGATCTTGGGATTAAAACCACGGGGCTCAAGCTTGCCCACACGTTGAGAACAGAATTTATTTTAGTAAAGTGAAAGATTCAAGTGCGAAAATGATAAATATTATACAATAAAATTACTAAACAAGTCTCTTATTGTAATCCAGAGTAAATTTTTATCGGTTTATTTGGTTGATCGTTTTTCAGTCTAGATAAATTATCTTTTTATTTTTAAAATCTCCCGGCTAACGATGGGTGTGAAAATAAACTTACGATTAGCTTGACCGCTTATTAGCTAAGCCATCAATCCGCACTTTGCCCGCGTGGTGGTTTATGGCCCGGTCTCCCTATCCATCTATAGGGAAGGCTCGTGCCCCAGCAGTGGGGACATATGAGCTGGTGATGGTAGCTTAACCGGCTATACCATAACCCTTTAGAATAGTTATATGTAAGTAATATAATATATATTGTATAATTTATTTATTAATTATAGTTTTGTGATAATATGGTAACTAAAGAAAGAGTGGTGGGAAGACACCAGCCACGGTCTAACAGATCATTCAAATTAACCTTTTCACCGGCTTAACTATCCTGCATGCGATGTCCCGCTGTACACCAACGTATAAATGTATTTTAATAAAGTAGGTACAAAGAAGAACTTATATAGAAGTGCTGGTGTGGACGGCACGAAAATCTCGAACTTCTATAGAAGTTGTTGGCGGTAAAAACAAAGATTTAAACAAACAAAAAAAGGTTAAAACAAAGATTTTTCACATTTGTAGGTCGTTCCTTGATACTAACGTTATTATCACCTATTTATTTTCATTATTCTATCCCACAATTTTTTCACCAGCCTGGCGACCCCACTAACCGCTCGCCATCTGTTAACGGCAGGATTTTCTTTGCCTCTTTATTTGAGTTGTACCACGATGGCAACGTCGGCCGGTGTGAAAGATATTAATTGTGTTGGTACTTACGCAAGACAATATTGCAGCTTTCATTTCTATGTGGATTTCGCTGTATCGAACCTTTCTACGCCGCAAGACGTGGAAGAGTATGTCTCCTACGAATTTATCATCCATCATATTACCAGCATATTTTTATGTCCCCACTGCTAGCACACGACTCTGATGGAAACATTACAGGGAGAACGGGCCATCAGCCATCACGCAGTTTGTTTTCTCTCATTATTTTGGCACAAACTGTCATTACAATAATAAAAACACTACTGACACTACATAGATCACAGACAAGGAATGCCAAAAGACACTTAACATTTCTTAAAGGCATTTAAGAGCTTGTCAATTCACACTTAGTACACAAACTTTGGAGTGGACGTGTGTAGGCTGATGATAATGATGATGATGATGATGACACAAACTTTTAAATAGGAATTTTTTTTTTATACATAGCTCGGCAAATGACTCCATTCCACCTGATGTTAAGTGGAAATGGAGTCCAGACGTAAGGACAACTGGTGCAGCGTGAAAACAATGCAGCATCAGTCAACCTCACTCTGCCGACCCACAAGGTGCTTCTTCACGCCTCGTTTGAAGGACTCCATATCATAGGAAAAAGGGAAAACGTGTGCTGGTCCTACTATTCTATTCCATCTTTTGGAGGTGCGACAAAGAAACGAGTCACCAAATTTCTTTGTGCGCGACATAGATACTACATAGATCACAGACAAGGTAGGCCAAAAAGACACTTCACAGTTCTTAAATGCATTTAAAAGCTTGTTAATTCACACCTAGTACATAATTTGTCGATATGTAGGTACTTTTAAATAGGAAAACATTATTTTGGGAGTTACAAAAACACAAATGTTGTAAAAAATTTTCAGGAGCAGGATTTGAACCTGCACCCTTCTGACATACCGGGTCAGGTGCTCAGGGGGTCTGGTTTCTTGGTATGTCAGAAGGGTGCAGGTTCAAATCCTGCTCGTGGAAATTTTTTCAACATTTGTGTTTTTGTAATTTGTTCGCAACAAAATTTGCGTTAAAAACTATATAAACAAAACAAAAACATTTCATTATTTTAGGAGTATAGACTGTAAATTAAATTGAATAAAAAGACAAATGTAAGCATTGGAAAAAGTGCACAGACAAAGCAAAGCACTAGGTAGGTAGAATCATTGGATCCCGTGCAGATTTTTTCCATTAACATATTTTTAAGACCCCTAAGAGAGTCATTAAAAATATTGATATATCATTATTATTTACCACTTAATGGAATTGTATGATACTTTTAATCGATCGAATTAAATTCCATTCTTTTGTAACTAACTTCAAGTTACCTAACAGTACTAAATAAAAATTAAAGCGTCATCAATCTTTTTAATCATACTTAACAACAAGACAATACCATAAGAGGGATCATAAAAAATCACTTAACTCCCAATATCACGCTCCAATGATAACTTCAAAGCAACACAATCAATGCCTTATATCATTAATCTAATCAATAATGATCATATGCCACAAAAAAACCACCCGATAACTTAACGGGGCGTTCTTGAAAACAATATTATTAACAACAATAACTTTACAGCTAATGAAACAGAAATTGACGTAAAAAAGTTTTTATGTCAACAGCTGAAGGTTCAGAATTGTATGAAACAGCTCTATCTTCAACTGTTAAAGTTAATTTGTCGAGCATTGATACGTACCAAACAAAAGATATCATCTATAACGACTTCCACTTAATAAATCACTTAAATTCTTCGCGTTCATATTTGGAAGACGATCTTTTTTGTTTCGTTATTGTAATACGAACTCTTTGTAGACAACTTTGGTACTGTTCATTTTACTAGAACGTTGTATGGTAGTTTTATACTCTGTGGCTTTTAGTGCTCTTAAAGGTATTGGTATAAAGTATTTAATTATACTCAATTGTGGTACGTTATTGTTTCACGAAAGTAGCTCACGTCGCTTGGGGCATGTAGTGAATAAAGTTTTTAATATTACACTCTCGAATTTCTGGTAGGATACAAATAGTAAGTAACATTTCGACGTATAAATTGTTCTCCTTTTCAATACTACTAACATGATTGTGCTCTGTAGAAGTTTTTATTTTTCTTCGACCAGTTTTTATTTGTATCCATTGCCTTTATATCAAAAATGCACTACTTCAGGGTCTACTAGCTATTCTATGACTGCGGCGTTAGAAGATTGCGCATACGACGGAATTTCGTCCACGGACTTTCTTGTCTGTCATCATAATAGATCACTCACAACTTCATTAACTAACGCACACAAAGTAAAAGTAACAAAGCAAGCCATCGCAAAAAATTATAGGTATGATAGACATTAGCTTAATAACACACACTTGCTAAATGTGGATTGGTGATTACAAACCTGGCTTATCCAGCAAAAATCGGAAATGCATTTGCCTGACCTGGTGATAAAACCAGGACCTCTAAATATCATTGAGACGTTTTTTGACTTCAACATTCATAACTTATTTGTGATCGCTTTTGTTTTTCATCGTGACCTTAGTTAAAAATGCCTTTTCGCTATTCTAAGCCGTAACGCCATCACCAAACTAGTATCCATTACAGTAACTACTGTCTTCATTACAAAAATAACTAACATCAAAGCAGACAAATGACTTAATAGCCAACGGACTAGTTCCAGAAATTGTTGTTACACATAACGTCGGAGACAGATCAGAAGCACGTAAGTAGCATTGTCGAATACCTAGTAATCACTAAATATTTATAAAATACAGTGAAAAAATTAAATAACTAAGGTTCGATTCCTGGCTGGGTCGGGTAGGCATTTAATTTTTTCACTGTATTTTATAAATATTTAATTCAGCTTCAGTGCAGCAATTAGCACTTAAAAATAAAAAAAATGTAAAATTTAGTAATCATTACTTCTCTCTTCTTCTTAGCCATTTTCAACCAACATGATGGTGTAGGCCTTTGCATGTGGAATTCGGAGTCTGCTATCCGTGGTCCTGAAGTGGATATGCCTACCTTCTCCCGATTTCCTGTCGAGGACTTGGGGCCTGGATAGAGGCCGCAGTTGTAGGGAGAGTCACCATATTATTATAATATAATCGGCTTCCCCAGGCCCGCCGGTATATGTAATGGAGTTCTCCGTGTATAAAAAAAATGTATACCGTATCCAGTTCGATCCCGTCTCTTAACGTCATCCTTCCAGCGCATCTGCGGTCTTCCTCTGGTTTCCCAGGGTCGCTTTTCCGAAATTTGTTTGCACCAGATGTTATAATTACTATATTCAAAAACGTGTCAAATACGAAGTCCTTTTGACAGATGTAAATTGTACAGTAAAGGTGAAGTAAATATTTCAATTACTTGGTTTATTCATCGTCGCTACCTGAAACGTCATAATCGTTGCCGCTGTCGTCGTCGTCTGTACAGTCCCCGGTAATTAATTGGTAATTATAGTAAATGACTACGTAACACCACCAAGTAAATAAATACATAAAATATCATATAATATAATCGACTTATTTTCCTCCTGAAATTTTTTATGTTTGACACTTTATGCGGTATTCACCAATGCCACTTACACGTTTTTGAACTATCCCCGACAATATATTATTTTCTAAGCACATTTCTTTTAGTCTCCATGATGTTTTTCTCATAAATGTAGAAACCTGTTCTACATGCGTACAGAAATGACTGTCATTACGGACGACGCTTTTTACTTGCAACGCGAGTGTAATCGATGCTAAAACCTCATTGCATACCGCGTGAGGTCATTAAACTAGATTCCCTTGATTTGTTAGAAGAAAATGGTTAATCCCGATGTATATTACCTATGAGATGAGTTGCGATATTTATCTTAGATGATACTAACTAGAATTGTGTTTAATTGAACAAATGAATGAATGAATGAATGAATGCGCGTGGTTCCCGTTCCCGTGGGAATATCTGTATAAAAAGTATCCTATGTGTTATTCCCGGTTATAAACTATCTGTATGCCGAATTTGATACAAATCCATTCAGTAGTTTTTACGTGAAAGAGTAACAATGATCCATACTTACAAACTTGCGCGTTTATAAAATATTGTTTAGAAATAGAATTTATATGCATTTGAATTTTGCGATACATAATGTTGATATAAAATATATATGTATATATTTAAAACGCTTTTTCGCTGTTTGGGCATGGGTCTTGGTCTGCGGCACAAAATAAGGAGGGATTGCGCGATTCTGTGCCCGCGAGAGGTTGTCTATGTGTGCGTTGCGCGTGCGCGTTTGGATGATTTTGTGTCTGTGGTCTGGATGGAGAACTATTTTGACTATATTATCTTTTTGATAATTTTTGCTGGATGGTGTTGTGGATGACGCTTGGTCTGCGGTATCAGGAGCTAAGTAATTTTCGTATAGGCCGGTCATTGGATGAGTGACCAAAATTTGGTATTTCGAGCTCCTCCGTGCTTCGGAAGGAACGTGAAGGCGTTGGTCCTGGCTGCATTAGCAGTTGCTAACAATCAACCAACCGCACCTGGCCGGCGTGGGTGGTTTATAGCCTGTTCTCCCTGCTGTGGTGTTTCGTCCATAGGTAAGGCTCGTGCCGCAGCAGTGGGGACATAAAATGAGCTGATGATGATAATCAACGACTGGTATTTTACGAACCAGACTGGAGTTGTTACCACTTACAACAAGAATTCACGGTTTCGATATTATTATATAATACATTCTTTCATGTTCGAACTTTTTTGTATTTTAAGTATTTATTTAAGCTTTTATTATTCCGTTGCACAAATAGCATTCGCGTTAGATCGTCGAACTTTCTATGCCAATTATTTAAATGGCGTAACTAATGAATTATCAACACATATTATTATATTGCGAATCAGAATAAATACAAAACAGGTTTTTATAACGGACCCACATTCTATCTGGACATCTTGCTCAACCGTATAATTACTAATCACATAGAAACAAAAGAATTTTGTTTAAGCTTTTTGTTAGAAAGAACGGTACAGACATTCATGGGTTAATCAAACAATGTCTCGAGTTGATGTGGCGAATACAGAATTTCTACTTTTACTTTAACACAGTTTATTTACTGAAGGTCCCAGGGTTCAATTCCCAGGTTACATCCCATCCTGTGATAAACCTCACACACCCTAGTCGAGACGGTTCTGATGTGACAAAAAAGTCTGGCCAAGTGTGTTTCGGATATTAGGTATATAACATTAAATCAAATTGATTTATTAATCTATGTATCGTACCAAACAAAGATTTTTTCTATTTCTTCCAATTAATGTGTAAAATAAACGAGAAACCGAACAAGTTTCATTTCTACAATGTATGACTCGAATGAACCACTACTTTGGTCCAATGGTTAGGCCACCGGTCTCAAACCTAGAGATCCTGAGTTTGATATTTGTTCGATATGCTTAAGTATTCATGATTAAAATGTTTTTGTTTTGTTTATATAATTTTTAACGCAAATTTTATTGCGAACAAATTACAAAACACAAATGTTGAAAAAATTTCACCACGAGCAGAATTTTAACCTGCACCCTTTTGACATACCGGGTCAGGTGCTCTCCCAATTGAGCTACCGTGGTTCTAACCAACCCACCAAAATTATTCAACACTATTTACTTTTTTACTTTGAAAGCCAAAGGCGCCCATTCAATGTCAACAACTACCGTCATTAACATCATTATTATTATTTTTTTATATATTATTTTTTATTTATGGTTAACTGCAGAGCTTTTTCTAAGTACTCCTGTCTTACTAGCACCATCTTAACGATATCTTTCGGCATACTATACAATAGCATTGTTGTTTTGTGACCGAGACAGATAAGAGATTAAGGTCAGTCACCTTCGCATAAACAAGTTAAAAAATATACCTATATTTATACTATATAATAAAGCCACATACTATTGTGCCGGTTCATCACGTACTCACTTAGTCTCACGTAGTAAATAAATCAAGATAATTAAAGTTAGATTAAACAGAGATAAGACATGTTGTATTCAATATATAAGGTTAGACGTACTAAAATAAATCTGTGTATTAACATCATTTCTGCGGTTCAATTACACTCCCTGTGTATACCTACCTATGTGTTATACCCTATTGAATGTGGAAGTAATCATTATTTATATTACCTACTCACCAGTATTTTATCTAATTATTACGACCGATACGTGTTTATAGTACAAAGTAACAATATACAGAAACACAAATGTTGAAAAAATTTCCACGAGCAGGATTTGAACCCGCACCCTTCTGACATACCGGGTCAGGTGCTCTCCCAATTGAGCTATCGTGGTTCTAATCAGCCCGCCGAAATTATTCAACACTATTTACTTTTTACTTTGAAAGCCATAGGCGCCCATTCAATGTCAACAACTACCGTCATTAACATCTGATCGTAATATTTTTATAAATACTAAAGATCAGTTAAGAAGTAGGCAAGCTATTTATATATGTTTATATAATTTTTAACGCAAATTTTGTTACCTGTCACCTGACCCGGTATGTCAGAAGGGTGCGGGTTCAAATCCTGCTCGTGGAAATTTTTTCAACATTTGTGTTTTTGTAATTTGTTCGCAACAAAATTTGCGTTAAAAATTATATAAACATTAACAATATACAGGTTGACTTTTTATCACCGTCCAAATCTTCTGAGATGACTCCCGTGATACAAACGAACAACTCTTACTATTGGACCAACTCCGTAACTCGAAAATAAAATTCAGCTGTTCCATACATTTTGGTCGAAAGAATATTGATGTTTTGTATGGAACAGCTGAGTTTTAGTTTTGAGTTCGAGTTGGTCTTATAGTAAGATATGTTCCTTTGTATCACGGGAGTCATCTCAGAAGGTTTGGGCGGTGATAAAAAAGTGACCCTGTTTGTATACGTATTTTTTATATCATACGGGTAAGCACAGCGCTTTAATAAGGCCAATGATGGAAGCGCACTTCACCCGGGATCCTCAACTACTGAGGCACTGGCTGTCTTATCTCTAACTGCCGGAACACAACAATGCTACAAACATTGATGTTATGGCGACATATTTTGAAAAGATGGTGCTAGCTAGCCAGGCTGACAAACAAGTCTTACCACCAACCAAACCGTGCACACAAACTTGTACCCCCCGCTGGGAATCAAACCCGGGACCTCTGGGTCGGTGGTTATAAACAACTCCACCACAGAGGCGTTTAAAATAATAACAATACTAGGTGTATTAGATAAAATATTGATTAATTAAATAACATTGACCTTGATTGTTTTTGGACCGATTGGAGACCTTAATAAGTTTCTAATGAAACTCATTTAAAAAGCACCGCTATTCGTGCCACGCGCGCCTTAAGTGGAAATGAAGTCCAAACGTGATGACAGCTAATATGCACTAACTCTAACGCCAAATGAGTTGCGACTTGGGTTACCATGTTTGACTATCGAAAATAATAAGAAATATTTATTGGCCTGCACAATAACAAACACGAAAAGGAAACAGATGAAAAACAGATGATGTGATTTAAGTAACTTTACTATGCAAAGCACGGCCTTCGAGGTGGTTCATGGCCCGTCCTCTCTTTGGTGTTTCCATCTATATAGAAGGCATGGCATACCATGGCATACCATGGAGAGTGCTCTGAAGGGCTCTTGGATCTCATCCCACCTTCTCCCTTTCTTCATAGGAGTACACGTGCTGCTCTTCGGAGTCACCGCTTCACTGTCTCAAATATCCCATCGCGTACAAAGAAGTTTGGTGACTCGTTTCTTTGTCGCACCTCCAAAAGATAGAATGGTCTCACATCATACGTTTTCCCTCCTTCCTATGATATGGGGTCCTTCAAGAGAGGCGTGAAGAAGCACCTTGTGGGCCGGCAGAGTAAAGTTAACTGATGCTACGTTTGTTTCCACGCTGCACCAGTTATCTTCACGTCTGGACTCCATTTCCACTTAACATCAGGTGGGATGGAGTAATTTGCCGACCTAACTATAAAAAAAAGGCTTTTGCCCCAAGCAGTGGGAACAAAATCAGCTGGTGATGACGATGGTGACGATGTGTGAGACGGAAGTTTTTAGTTTTATATGATTTTACTTATTTTTTAAAGCCTTTTTAAAGTCGCTTTACTTTTTTGTCAACGAGGCATGGAGCGCAGTATACTTGGCGTGAAACTTACGGATCACGTCAGGAACACTATACTGCGCTCAAAAACAAAAATTGCTGATGCCACACAAAAAGCTGCCATGCTAAAGTGGGACTGGGCAGGACATGCCTGTCGCATGTCGGAGGAACGGTGGGCCAAGGTAACTACCGAATGGGTCCCACAAAACAGAAAACGACGTCGCGGCAGACCAAAAAAGAGATGGCGGGACGACCTTGACTCCCATCTAAAAGATTGGTCACTTGTTGCTTCAAATAGAACAAGATAGAAAGAGGATAGAGGCCTTTGCCCTGCAGTGGGACACTACAGGTTCATAATAATTTACTAAAGTCTCGATTTTCAATATATGACATTAATATAATACCTACTAGTGGGTCGCCCGCAAAACTTCGCGTTTATTCAGCAGATTTTTTAGGAATTTCGAAACCTATGACAGGTTTCTATATTTTTCTGCACATCTACGGCTGGAGCTCTTCAAAATGAGACCATAACCAATTTTTTATGTGCAGCTATCCTATAATCACTGGGACAAAAATCGGCTTACGCTATTAATATATATTTCTACCTCTTACAAATCAGAGTTGTTAAGCCGCATTTACTTCTTATTACCAGTAAGTAGCCACTAAGTACTTACAGTGTGATGAAATCACAAAAATAAATTACAACACATCATAATTAATGATTACGCGCTATGTAAAGCCGTAATCGTTCGCAGTAACATCAATAACACCACCAGCCACCAACCATTTATGCTTGCAGTAGATGAATATGTCTATGTTCATTAACATGTTCGAAGCGAAAGGACTGTGGATGGTGCCACAGTGTATGTAGTTGGGACCGAAGGTACGGTTCAACTGTCTTACCACAAATAGGTTTTCAGTAAAGGCTACATAATCGTCATCATCACATCATCAGCTCATTTTTATGTCCTCACTGCTGGGGCACGAACCTTCCCTATTGATAGATCGCGGGACTAGTTGGTGGTTGTTATCAACTGCTAATGCAGACGAGACCGACAGCTTTACGTGCTTTCCGAAGCACGGAGAAGCTTGATATAATACATTTTGGTCACCCATCCGATGACCGGTCTTTGCGAAAGTTGCTTATCCTCAGCACTCGCAAACCGGGCGCATTAACCACTGCGCCATCGAGCTCCTCAAGGCTCCTCAGGCTACAACAATTGAAAGATATAGTTGTAGTATATAGTCTTATCTGTCCCACAAGTCGTCACTACAATTATTATTGCGTATTGGCAACATGCTTGCCAAATACGGGTTGGTGATCACAAACCCGGGCTATGCATCGAAGAATCCAAAAGACACTTTGGTCGACCTGGAAACAGAAACCGGGACCGGTCAAGCGATTTGTTGAGTTTGTCTACCGATTTATCAACACCTTGCTTAAGACTAAATACATATCTAGTTATAATCGTTAGCCATACACGGCAAACATATTAATACACAATTAGCTTGTTAGAGCGATATTGCATAACATCAGATTAGGACCATCAATATGGGTTTAAGAGCTAATTATCAAATTATGTTAGCCATTGATTAACTCAAATAGTGATGTATAGATATATCTTCTTCTCTTCCTGCCCTTTTTTTTTGTTAGTGGAAAACTTGTCGCCCGACTACCTCCACGTCAGGGGAGGCGCAAATGGTTATGTGGGGTTCTCCCCTCCAGCTCCTACCTCCCTGCCCAGGCCCGAAGGTCTCGACAGGGATGCGGAAAGAAGAGGGGCCTACCCACTAAAAAAACCTGCTCTGGTCACATTTTACTTGGGGTCGGTGCAAAATGTCCGTTTCTTCCACTCTTTTCTATTTTGTTATATATTTTACGGGTAAGCACAGTGCCTTGATCTAACCTGATGTAAAGTGATGATAAGGCCAATGATGGAAGCGCACTTCACCCCGGAACCTCAACTAGTGAGGCACTGGCTATCTTATCTCAAGCTGCCGGAACTCAACAATGCTACAAACATTGATGTTATGGCGACATATTTAGATAAGATGGTGGTAGCTAGCCAGGCGGACAAACAAGCCCTACCACCAACCAAACCGAGTACACAAACATGTACCCGCCGCTGGGAATTGAACCCGGGACCTCTGGGTCTAAACCGGTGGTCTTAGCCACTAGACTACAGAGGCGGTTAAAAGTTTTCGTTTTTCAGGTTTTTGTCTATCAGTCGGCACCTGTATAGTCACTACTTTAACATTCATATCATCTTTCACACAACCCATCCAGCTTTTCATTGGTCTCCCTCTTTCTTCCATCCAGCAACCCATAAATTCATCACTCTCTTAGATACATGCGTTTCATCCCTTCTCATCACATGCACACCGTGACAAACGATTCCCCTTTGACATTTCTGTCACTGGCTGCACTTTCAAACTTCATCTAATATACTTACTCATTTCTTACTTTATCCATTCTTGTATATATGATTTCTGAAAATGTAATACCTAACGCCTCGATGGCTTAGTGGTAAAGCATTCAGTTCAATCTTTTGAGGTCCTTGGTTCACTTTGCAGGCCGGTCTAAGTAGCTATGCATTATCCGATGCATAGCCTGGGTTTGTGATCGCCAACCCGCATTTGGCAAGTTTTGTGATTAAGCCAATACCTGTCAATTGTAGCGATGTCTTGATTACAATGATGAAGGCTTTTACCCAGCTATTGGACAGGTATGTATCATCATCATCATCATCAGCTCATTTTTTATGTCCCCACTGCTGGGGCACGAGCCTTCCCTATGGATGTTTATGGAGAACGGGCCATAAACCACCACGCGGGCCCAGTGCGGATTGGTGGTTGTTTACGATTGCTAATGCAGCCGGGACCAACGGCTCTATACGTGCCTTCCGAATCACGGAGGAGCTCTAGATGATACATTTTTGGTCAGGTTGGTTTTTGGTCGATGACCGGCCTTTAACCACTGCGCCACCGAGCTCCTATACACATACAGACAATATATATAAATTTTGCTTATGTCTATTTTTTGATGGTATTCGGCAATCTACCACAAATTGACAGATAGATCTATCTTCTTTTTAGAAGATTATATATTTCGCTCAGATTATAACCAGTAGCTTAAAAAATATGTTTATTATTAATGTTCTATCAACATAGTCCTGTAAACCGTGTTAGGTATGAGTTCACGTCTAGTCTAACAGAGCTATGGAAAATGAACCATGAGTATTTGCATTTAACCCGAGCGAACAAGGTATCTGTTCAGTTACCGATGCTTATTTCGATTCTGAAGTTTCCCTAATGCTGGGGCACGAACCTATGGGTAGAAACATCACATGGAGAATGGTCCTTAAACCACCACGCGGGCTCAGTGCGGTGATTGTCGACGACTGCTAATGCAGCCAGGACCAACGGCTTTACGTGCCTTCTGAAGTATGGCTAGTAACCTAATACTATTAAAAGTTTGTATCACAAGTCGATTTTACAATTACGTTAGATCAACGGAGATTTTCATCAAATCAAATGACTTTGTAAACTTAATATCTACCTATATATAATTTGTGGAAAGTAATACAGAGCTGCAGTTAGGGTCTGTCTTATGGGTGAATATTATTTACTGTGATATTAAACATTGTTGTTGTCCCATTAATAATAACTCTAATTAAGAAACGTAATACTTAAAAAGTTGTAACCACTAAGAAAAAAGGACTGTACAATTCACAAAATCTGAAATTGAAACATGCATTATAAAAATGCGTGTTGTATCTAAATACAGAGTGCCATAAATAGAAACAAAGATTATGCTCCGACTAGTTATTGCGTTTTTTGTTCCTGTCATGTAAACGTCATTGCAAAATAAGAGTGAAAGAGATAAAATACGGAATAACTATCCAGAGCTTATTATTTGTTTATTTGTAAGGCACAAAAAAAATATCCCATTAATTAAACCTGATATATGAAATTAAACGTCTATAAACTGAAATATATCTAATTTAGATAAAAAAATGTTTAATATTTTGTTGTTAGGCAGCCCATGCCCACAGAGAAATACTTACCTTACAGACTAAACCTAATAAACTTAAGAACATAATTAATGTTTTGTTAGTATAGTATTTTATTTAGTATAACATAGAATGTTTAACTTTCTAAATTATCATATTAAACAATGTTAATAAAGCTAAAATAAACACAACTGATCACAACTCTTATTAAAAGATTTATACATAACCTCCTTTATACTTTTTTTCCATTTTTCCTTGTCACTGCTGCCAGTTCGAAATGAGAACGTCTTGATAAACAAAACAACATTGCCGATACATAATATCGAATCGAGAGATTTATCGAGTGATTTTACACCCGTTTACCCTGTCGACGGGTCTGGCATAAACGTCGTTTGTAGCAAAACAAAATAAACCTTACAGGGTCCAATTAAAGTTTTCTTTTCGTTTCAAGTTTCGGGCAAAGCAATCGGCGCCTGTTTACGTACCCTATATAGTTACTTGGATCGTAAAATTTCGTGATAACCTCCAAATAAGTTTGAGGTTCTAAGTTGTCAAGAGTTGTAGTGTAATTTAGTTGACACCAAAGGATGGCTGTTAAGATATAAACGTTTACCTCATTTTATGAGGTAAAGTACGTAAGTAAAGTAAGTAAATAGCCTATACTATACCGTCCCACTGCTGGGCAATGGCCTCCATCATTGAAATCAAGCCATCACTACAATTAACTTAAACCTGCTACGCTGAATAAATATTTTGAATTTGAATTGATGGGTATTGGTTTAATCACCACGCTTGCCAAGTGCGGGTTGGTGATCACAAACCTGGGCTATGCCTCGAAAAATCCGAAACACACTTTGCCCGACCCGGGAATTGAACCCGGGACCTTCAGGTATCGGGCCGAGCGTTTTGCCACTCGGCCACCGAGGCGATCAGGAAAAGAAAATTATCTTAAAAATTGTTACAAACGACAAAGTGCCAGGCGTTTTCTTTTGCCGAAGTTAAAGAGTCACGACATGCGTAGTATACTTGACTCTACTTTCCGTATAAAACTCCAAAAACCTACTTACAAAACCATCAACAATAATCTATGAACGAATACATCGCAATAATACGAATACCGATCGTTACCGATGTAATAAAAATGATAATTGCCATTGCATATTCAATTGAGCGATACCACATTATGCCAGCAATATTATTATAACAAACAGATTAATCGATTTAGCTCTAATAGAATCGAGGAAATCGACACTAAATAACGGATGCGAGGCGTGATATTTTAGTATCGATCATGATATTGATACCTGGTATCGTAATATGATTTATCGATTGTGCTCTAATCGGATGCGGATCTGTTTATTCGTTTAGCTGTATGTGTCTCAATTATCGCATGATCATTAATCGTTTTATAATAATAATTAGGTACTTATACAAAAATTTGTTGAACTAGACAGGTGCGAGAATGATTTGCTTATAATCTTTTTAAATCATCAATAACATAGTGAGTGGTCTTACTTACTGACGTAAGTAATTGATGAAAGGCCGACGACGGTCAAAGCGAAGCGCACTACTGAGAAAATTACTAAATTAATTATTAATACTTACTTATTTTTAAGATACACAGATCAGTTTACATACTTGTACTTAATATGCGACAGACTTAGGTACCATGGTCGTAATGAAATAAAATAAAACGAAAACTAAACACGGTAGCTTAATTCATTCACTTAGGTAAGTTTAAGTTTCTAATATAAACTTATTTAGATCGCGCAAAGAATGCTTTGCTCTATAAGGAATCTGAGATATTATGAAGTATGTATGCTATAGGCTAGATAACTATCGTATATTTAAACATCACAAATTCATTCAAGTTATATAATTTAACTACGTAATAATATTTATTAATTTATTTATTTCAACAAACTTGAAAACTGAAATCATAACAGACTTAAAACCTAATGCGATAAGAAAGCAAGTACTGTATAAGATGCAAAGCTCGTAAAACGTGAAATTTTATTGAATAGACAACAATAATAACCTTACCCAACTTCAGTATTCACGAATGACAACAAAAATAACGGAAAGCAAAACAAAAGAAGAATGACATTACTAGAGAAAAAAATAACCACGATAGCTCAATTTTTGAGAGCACCTGACCCGGTATGTCAGAAGAGTGCAGGTTCAAATTTTGCTCGTGGAATTTTTTTCAACATTTGTGTTTTTGTAATTTGTTCGCAACAAAATTTGCGTTAAAAATTATATAAACAAAATGAAAACATTTTAATTCTTGAAAAATATAAAGAAGAATAAAACTTAAAAAAGAAATATTTACACAAAACTACATCCGACCACATCCTCAGTATCAACCAAAACGCTATTTTATATAAAACAACAGACTCAATTTTAAATTATCTCCAAATAGGTTAGCCTTAACGTTAAGCTAATATAATTATATTGCAATTAATATTCAGCTCGTATCGTGCATAACAATCGAATGATATAATGGCATGGCATTTTCAATAGTTTTGGGATTACCGAAATATGTATCTGACTCAATTTTGTTAAACTATTAATTTAAACTAGTTATTTTAAAATGAACGATAGTGTTTTTTCAGTCTTTTTCAAAATTCAATTCAAAATTCAAAATCATTTATTCAGTTTAAGCTGAATAAATGTTGAATGTCACTGTGCCATCGATTCAGGGCGGGAGACCTCGTACTGGAGAAGAATTGACAAGAAACTCAATGGTCTACCAACGTATTGTGGCGACAAAATATGATTAAAGAAGTATCGTGATGGTATATATAACAACGGACTTGATTTTGCTATTTCGTACGTCTGATGTCAAAATCAGGCTATCGACAAACTATTATTAAACTAACATCCATTATCTATTGTAGCGATGAATTGATTTAAATGATGAAGGCCTTTGCCCAGCAGTGGGATAAAATATAAACTAATTACTTTACTTTAACAGCTAACATAAATGAAGGTGTATATAAATAAATACGAGTAGTCGAGTGACTCGAACGCCGGTTTCTGGTGTTGCCAGTTCCGAGGTCCCGGATTTGATTCACGGTCGGATCAATGTAAGAAAAAACAACTTTTTCTATATTTTCTCAGGTCTGAGTGGCTGTGGTGAGTCAGAGAAATGTATGCGATGTTGTCTAATATTCAAAATAATAATTATACAATATACATAAAAAAATAGAATAATTAACACAGCAGATAAATTTAGTTAAATCGCCCGACATAGCTAGTTGTATGTTATGGCGTGATGGGCGTTCCCCTGATTGTTGGGTATGGACGCTGGATTTTGTGTAGGCTTCCGTTTTGTGCAGTGCTCAGTAAGTATGGAGTGGGACTTCTATATAATTAATGATAAATAAATTGCTATTGGCAACTACACAATTAGAATTATTTGAACAGTATTATTTTGGCATAGGGATATAGCATGGAATATTATTTTGTTCTCAAATATCGGATATGGAAATAACAAAAAACACCGACTATAAAAAACAGAAAATAAAACAAAATATTGAAATCATATTACTAATTACCTAGATATGCATATCAGTTTTAAAAAAGGTATTGAAGTCGTGTGGTTCGTGGTCGGCTGGGGGACAATTTTGTTTCATTTAAACTTTTATAGTTGTTACTTTTTTATTGTGAAAGCCCTCACCCGACTTCAATAGACCTTTTTTAAAACTGATATGGTATCTAGGATATTAATAATACGATTTCAATATTATTTTTTGCTTTTAGAGCTGTTTTTACTTTTTTTAGTTGAAGAAAAAAAAAAGTAATATTTTACATAAATATCAGGGCATGTATTATTAAAAGGAATTATTTTTATTATATTTGAACCTTAGAAGAAAGTAATTTAGTGCTTTTACTGGAAAGATAACATACATTAGCTGAAAGAGCGTCCCATTTGTTTGTCACGTAATAAAAAAAGAATATACATTTTGTGTTCCAACAAAGAAACACAAACGTACAACTCGGTTCCTAGGAAGTCACAGTCAATGTCAAATAATTAAAGTAACATACGAAAGAAACAAAGTACAACCCTATTCTATGATGTCGCAGTCACAGTAAAAATCAAAACAGTGTTCGTCACCGTCGTAACCGTCTCATATATACATACGTATTTGAATACGCAAACTATTTATATAACAAAGCCCACTCCACATTAACCCAACACCAGACAGTTATCATCTCGAATGTCAGTAAAAAACAAAATAACTAGCGGCACGAAATGAAAGGCTTCTCTCAAGATCGGGTTCACCCATATTATATTTATTACAATTTTTTGTTCGCCCTCAATTTGGAGTCCAATTTCTGTATTGTATGGTTACGGCCTTGGCAATACTTGTGACACACTATAAGTTACCCTTTGCCTATTATAATGTATCGGTATTTATTACATAATACCGAATACCGAATATACAAAAAAATGTAATTTAAATAATATGTAGTGTTAATAGTGCTCTCGACCAGCCAACAGCTCCTGAGGATGCCCCGTGGAGGGGCGAAACACGTGTCGGGTATCGGTGTTGGTGTGCATTTTCGCTTGCACGCATTGTTTCTCCTGCATATGCATACTTTTTGCGGGCGGGAGGGTGGTGCATGCGTACTGCATCCAAGCTGTATAAACGAGTGAGTTAGCGGAATTAACACTACATATTATTTAAATTACATTTTTTGTACTATGGATTTCCACAAAATAACGCCTGATTCCATTAATTAAGGTGAATATACGTTTTTGTAAATAATATAATAAATACGTAAGTTTCCAAAAATAATTGTTTAATACTTGCAAAAGTTTACACGGACCCTGACAAGTTTTCACGTACTTTGCACGGACCCCGCAAAGGGTTCGAAACGTCAGGATAAACATTAATTAAAACTAATGTATGAAATAAACGTGAGTAGATCCATAAATGTAGTTTCATTTCAATGCTTGCAAAGGTGTTCTTTCGACCGTAAGGGTAACTTCACAGTGACGTAATACCGCTAACTTGCAGCGTAAATCACAAAGTAGGTCTAGAAAAATTCAACGAGTCTCCTGGGGCCTCGGTAGCTGTGTCGTCAGAGCATTGGACCAATTATCCAAAGGTCGTGGGTTCGATTCCCACTCGAGCTCCATAAGACTGGTTGTTTTTTTTCTAAAAAAAAAATATCTTGTTACTTTAAATAGCATTAAAAATTCAAAATTCAAAAAAGTTAAAATTAATACGTTTATTTGTTTATTGATACCCATAACAGAACGCAGTATGCCCGAATAATTATTAGGAACGACTGCCCCCTCGGTAAATAGACATATCTTTAATTTTACTATCATTGCTGTGTACCGACAGTAAGAGATGAGATTATTATTTTATTATTTTCTTGTGGGGACGTCGCCAGCCGAACGGACGATCCACCCGCGTTTTCTGCGGGCCACTTCATCCTTTTCCCCGTTCTACCCTTTCAGGGAGCTAAGGTTAATCCAGGTTTCACAGCGCCCTGTCTTGCTATCTGCTCTACCTTCAGATCCTTCAGGTTCTCTATGTCTAATGTGTCCGACCCCCAGAGCTCCCATCTTATCAGCACTCAGCTAGTAGGTGGAGGCTGGTCTCCTCACTTTCCGTGCACTCTGGGCACATGGGGTCGGTTTTCACCCCTAGAGAGAGATGAGATAGCCAGCGCCTCAGTAGTTGAGGATTCCGGGTGAAGTGCTAACCTATAAAGCAGGGTTTCCCTAACTATAGGTAGCAACCCACTGGTGGGTCGCAAGGGAATATTGAGTGGGCCCTGCCTGTAGAATGACGCACCAACCGACCGAGCCAAAACGGCCGGGCGGTTGGTGTGTTTTTATTTGTAAACTTTGTTTATTATTTGAAAAGTCCTTTATTAATATTGGTAACGGTTAAATTTCCTAGAGGTGGGTCCCGAGTTTGTAAACTTGTGTTTGATAGGTCGTAGCCTAGACAACTTTGGGAACCCTTGCCGTAAAGAATAAAAACAAAAGTCAGATAGAGAGGAGACTTTCATTTCAGGTTTTTTTTGTATCGTGACGAGATGGAACGTAGCCAGCTTAAGGTACAGCTACAGGTAATCTCCATGTCTAGAGCGGTAGGCACGCGCGCACTTAGCACTTGAGGCTAATTTCAACAGCGCATTGAGATCACGACGCATACGAATCAATACGATCACAGTTTGTGAAAACGACAAAGATTAATGGGAGGAACTAACCAAAAACGATCAAAAAACAGGAAAGAAAGTGGAGATTTAACTATATTTTAAATCACAATATTACAACTATGGTTTTTCTTAATTTCGTGCGCCTTAAAAGGTTTACAATATTTGGTGTTCGCAATATACGAGTATTGACGATCATTTTTGCCATCGTTATGTTGTTTATTTGCACAAAACCGGTCGTTGTGGAGATCCTTGGGGGAGGTCTTTGTCCACCAGTGGACGTCTTTTGGCTGAGATGATGATGATGATGATGATTACAACTAAACACACTCTAATTTTACCACACGATACCATGACATAGACGACAGCCAAGCAAAAGAAAACTATAAAAATGTCAGTATTAAAAAACATATATAAAAATAAGAACAAAATAAGGTATTAAAAAGGTTTTCGAAAGAGTCTGCAAAAAGTTTGAAAGTCTATAGTTCAATGATGGGCAAGTCTTACAACATGGAGAGCACATGAGGAGACCAGGCCATAGGTCATAATCACTGGTCGGTGACCACGGCTTAGCGACTTAACGTGTATACGCACGATATCCTACAAATATTATAAACGCGAAAGTTTGTAAGTATGAATGGATGTTTGTTACTCTTTCACGTAAAAACTACTGAATGGATTTAGATGAAATTCGACATACAGATAGTTTATAGCCCAGATTAACACATAGGATAGTTTTTATCCCGGTATTTCCACCGGGAACGGGAACCAAGCGGGTGAAACCGCAAGCGGCCGCTAGTATACGTATATAAGGCCTCTTACGTCTCATATACGTATATACGTATATGAGGCCTTTGCCCAATAGTGAGACAGTTATGGGCTGTTTACTTACGACTTAACATGCCCTCTAAAGCATGAAGGAGCTTCCCTTCAAGATTGTCGCCGACCACAAAACATTTAAGTAACGCTGAAACGGCCTTATCATCAAACTATCTCCAATTCAACTGAGCTTGAGTTTGGTCACCCAACCGATAATTTGGAATACCGAATGTTGCTTAACTTGCGATATCGCAACCTGAACGCATCTGCCGCTGCTCCATAGAGCTATAAATAGACAGATTGATTAAATGATTGATGATTGCATTCACTACACCGACTTCTTTGATAGCTATCACCACAGGTATCGTAAAATTAAAAACGCCTTAATGATAAATCTAATTCCCATTAATTGTAGCGAGGATTTGATTATTGTGAGGCACTGGCTAACTTACCTCTAGCTGAGGGACACAAACATGTACCCCCCGCTGGGAATTGAACCCGGGATCTCTGGGTCTACACCGGTGGTCTTAACCACTAGACCAGAGGCGGTTAAATCAGCTATTTCATAGATTTTGATCGAATTAAGTATTAAAGAATGGATCAACTGATATTTCAGTTTTAAGAGTTGGGAAAAGATTTCCCTTAAAATCTTACCTATAAATTTTTTGACATATGGTATGACCCTATTTCTCGTGGAGGTTATGAAATTGAAAGTTACTGCCTGTGAGACAGGAATACATAATGTTTATATCTTACGCTACTCACATCATGAATATCTCTTCATCTTTATGACTTACAGTCCCTCGTATGTCTAGAAATATGGTTGTCAAGTCAAAATTAGGCTAAGGACTGTAAGGACTATCAACTTCAAAGTTCCCTCCAGAGATTTCCTTTCCTCCACATTGAAAACATAGGTAATAATGGTCTGCGAAAACACCAAAAGTTTCTCTTGAATATATTTACCTTGACAATAAGGGGTAAAATTACAAAGTGTTGTGAGTACCTACCTACGTGTAATAAAATGAAAATAACGTGTACAAAAAAAAACGAATTGCCTCGAGTGGGATTCAAACCCACGCCCGACCTTTCGCTACCCAGACACAGCCTGCTCTTCCAAATGACTTTTTAAATTTATTTCCATTACCTTTAACAATGTATAATTTTTAAGAGGCCAGTTCAGTAGTAAAGCTGGATTTCGTTAGAAATCTGTAAATTCAGAAATGAGTGTTACTAACGAGTGATTTTGGTTGGAAAGCGTCTTTTAAAATGCTTTAGATATAAATCTATATTAATATTATAAAGCTGAAGAGTTTGTTTGTTTGTACGCGCTAATCTCAGGGACTACTGGTTCGAATTGAAAAATGCTTTTTTTGTTGGATAGTCCATTTATCGACAAAAGCTTTAAGCTATATAACATCATGCTGCGACCAATAGGAGCGAAGCATCAGTGAAAAATGTTGCAAAAACGGGAACAAGAGCCTGAAAAATTAAAAATGCTGCCGAAAGTCACTATTCCACGCGGACGAAGTCGCGAGCACAGCTAGTATATTATATTTATGTCACTACTTATACTTGTGGTGGCCGAGTGGCAGAGCGTTCGGCCCGATACCTTAAGGTCCCGGGTTCAATTCCCAGGTCGGGCAAAGTGTGTTTCCGATTTTTCGATGCATAGCCCGGGTTTGTGATCACCAACCCGCATTTGGCAAGCGTGGTGATTAAGCCATTACCCATCAAATGTAGCGATGACTTGATTTCAATGATGGAGGCCTTTGCCCAGCAGTGGGAGAATATATGGCTATTTACTTACACTACTTATAAGCAAAACATTTTGTTTGAAGTGTTGAAATAAATAAAATAAATAAATAAACTTTACTGCACTCACACCAATTATCTAGCATAAGAAAAGCTTTATGAAACTCGTTAAATGGTTACTAGACAACGGATAAACATACTTTAAATACTTAAATAAATACTTATTATACACAGAAAACAACCAGACCCGTGACAATTTAGATAAACAAAAATATCTAAATTGACCCGACCGGGGATCGAACCCGGGACCTCAGAGATGGCGACACCATGAAAACCGGTGTACAAACCACTCGACCAAGGAGGTCGATAAGTGAAAATAAATTCACTGGCTCTATTATAACCCGCTTTGAACCCCCTCTGTCATTCCGGGTCAGGTGCACTTCAAATTTAAATTAACAACACTTTCTACTCTGACTTTGTTAGCCAAAGGAGCCCTATTCAATGTCAACCGATTTAAACATTTTTACAAACATCAAATATCAGTCTAAGCAATTCAATGTAGCGATTACTTGATTTCATTGATGATAGAGGCCTTTGCTCAGTGTAAGAGTATCTATAGGCTATTTACTTACAAAGGTCAGTCAGGCAAGCTTTATTTTCATAACAAGATTAAAAGAGAATAGGAAAAAAAATGCTTGTATTATATTGCATCTACGTCAACCCCACAATACTTGCGCGCTTGATTTCAACAGCTCAGCGTGAAATGAGCAGCGTTGGTTCATTTGCGAAGTAATGTGCTGCGGATGAATTGCTAATGAGACCAACTGTAAATAGCCACAACGAAAGCTTTAATGATCCGTTAACACTGCGCAATGAAAACTGCAAGATAAACTACTTGTAAATAAAAACAATAGAATATTATAAAATAAAAAGAAACATAAAAGACAATATTTTCCCCTATTAAACTATGATATGAGTTCCTTCAAACGAGGCGTGGGTTACCTGTGGGCCGGTAGGGTGAAGGTGACTGATGCTGCGTCGTTTTTACACTGCGCCAGTTGTCTTCAATACCATCAAACACCACCAGCAACAGAACAAGTAGAAGAAGAGGAAGACCAGCGGCTAAGACTACGCTGCGACAGCCGACCGCGACGACGAACGCCTCGACTTCGGCGCAACCGCTGCTGGAAAAATCAACATCTGCTACTCTTTGTAAACAACAGGTGGCGGGCCTACAACTGCCGCCACCAGCTCCGCGGGTTAAAATCCGCATTGTGCCGACCACACACGGCTGACACTGACTCTTTATCTACCTGCCGCCCGCCTTACCGGACCCGTAAAGTCGCGGTCCGCTCGCTGGCGCTCTCCGGGCCTCGGCCAACGCCGAATCACCCATGGGGGCTGACCGCGCCAAGGGCTTCCCAAGGCGAGGGACAGGCCAAGGAGCCACACTAAGGCTCGCGGCACGGCAGTGTAATAAGAAAAAAAAAAAAAAAAAAAAAAAAAATATATATATATAAAACCATAAAAAAAGAGCAAAAACTGCATCAAAAAAAAATAATTGTACCCCTGCCGTGCCCCCAAGGAGACCCGGTCCGACCGATGTCGACCGCGAAGACGACTCGGCTAAAGAGGCCCAACCTCGACGCCCGAACCGGCCCCAAAGCAAACAAAAAAACTAACTACCAGTTGTCTTCGCGTCTGGACTCCATTACTTAACATCAGGTGGAGAGGAGTTATGACAAAACAAACAATATTCAACAGTATTACATAGAATAAGTTTAAAAAATATTGAAGTTGCACTTAACTTTTGTCATCACTAAAAACGCAGTGCGGACAGGTCTCCAACAAGTTGGACCGACGATCTGGTGAAGGTCGCAGGAAGCCGCTGAATGCGAGCAGCACATAACCGGGCGTTGTGGAGATCCTGGGGGGAAGCGTTTGTCCAGCAGAAGACGCCTGTTAGCTGAGATGATGATGGTGATGACTTAACTTTTGCTTAAAATGTAATACACCTACATATTTACAGCATCCTACAAATAAAAAAACAAATTTTACTAATTTTGATAGTTGTAAGTAGGTATCAAAACAAAAAACATTTTTCTATAAAAGAAGCACACGCGAATTATAAACAAACAAAAATATTATTTTCACCCGAAAACCTTCTAACGAAAACGTAAGCCCGAGAACACACATTTCTATTTATCTTAGTAAACCAAAACAGCCCAAAAAAATTTGGCAGAATCAGGAAATATCATTGTTATTCGAGTGAAATTCACACGTGGGCACGAAGCCTTCGCAGATATACGTGCAGGGACTACTAAATAATAATTATTTACTTCCAACGATGTAGGGTTGGCAGCTTACAGTTAGTAAAAGAATAATAATAATTGAGCGCGGATCGTGCTCAGTGGCGTGCGCTTAGAGAGGCCTATGTCCAGCTGTGGACTAGTACAGGCTGATGATGATGATGATGTCTCACTCAGGTAACTCTGTCAACAGTTGAATCAACTTCTTCCTGCTCAACAAATCCTCATTTAACATACACCAGCTGTGCCCCGCGGTTTCACCCGCGTTCTATTAGTCATAGCGTGATGTAATATAGCCTATAGTATTCCTCAATAAATGGACTATTCAACACAAAAATAATTTTTCAATTCGAACCAGTACATCCTGAGATTAACGCGTTCAACCAAACAAACAAACAAACTCTTCAGCTTTATGATATTGGTATAGATTAAACAGACAATAAAACAGCTGTACTAGACTCATTAATATTTTTATAATTACATCAACACCTAACGTTATTTCTCTGTTTAAACTTTAAATTCGACAGGTAGGTACCCTATAAGGTAAAAAAAGGAAAAATAAAGTTTAAAACTAAATAACGATAAGTTTTACCGCTTTTGACCTTTCACGTGAGAAGTCACAGGCGGACATGTAAGTGCTGAATTGAATAAAAGTACCTACTGCTTTAATGCCAGAACGCTACACGAACGCGCGCGAACACTACACATAGAAATAGAAATAGAAATAGAAATAGAAATAGAAATAGAAATAGAAATAGAAATAGAAATAGAAATAGAAAAAATCTTTATTTGGTATAACTACACATACACATTCAAAACACAGGAACACTAATTAAAAGTAATGTGTAAAATAAACGCGAGTAGATCCGTAAAATATATGATCCAGACGCCAAAACACATTACAGTACATTTCGGGGCTCCTTCAAGTACTCAGCCTCTAAGTGCTGGAATAACTTGCCGCCTCCCATCGCACACTGAAAACACGATACACGTTTAGTAAAGCATTGAAGGCGTATTTATTAAAATCACAGATGTCATAGCCTCGCTACTGATATTCTAGTACTTAGAGGTCTGGTTGTAAATGCTTTGCATTGAGGCGGCCTTGTTACTTTTTTGACAGCCCTAGTGCAAAGTAACCTTTGCCCGAACTGCTTTCCGCAATATGTTTTAGAACTTCAAACGGATGTTTAAGTGCTATAAGGTGAATAAGTTACAAGAAGACTAATTTTATCGAGATTTTCATACAGGAAGACACCAAATAAAATAAATCTTCATAGACATTGAAACGTGTACGAATACTGAAAAAGCCTCATACTCCTGCGCTTGGTGTGAAGAGTATCTTGGCTCACTTAAAAGCATATTATTATATAAGTTTTATGTTGGATCCAACGAACGAAATCTCTAGCAGGTTACACAAACTTAGTTTTACGAAAAATAATAATAATAAATAACAGATGATTTAGTAGTAATTAAGAGCGTTTACGCCGCTCACTAGCGCCGCCAATGAAAAAAAAACATATCTAACTAAACCATAGCATGTGAGGTGTTCATTAGGTGACGTAAAAATGCTAAATTACTTCATTCAAATAGTTTGTTGAGCATAATTTGATTTTCTATCTCTAATTACTAGATATGTTTTTTTTTCATTAGTGGCGCTAGTGTGCGGCGTAAACGCTTTTAAGAACTAGAAGTTTTTTTATCATGGTCTAACAAATATTAGAGGAGAAGGATGGTACCGAAGCCCGCTAAAGTCATATACCTAATATGACCAAACTTGAGATATTACCTTTTAAGAATACACTTACAAATAAACAGAGAATAAGCTCCAAATAGTTTTTCCGTCTCTTTTACTCTAATTTGAAATGACGTTTACATGACAGGAACAAAACACGGAATAACCATTTGGAGCTTGCTCTCTGTTTATTCGTAAAGCACTAAAAGTTTATCATAAGTTAACGATTTCTCAACAAACCTTATAACATGAAACAAAACATTTGTCTTGTTAGCCATTAGCAGCAATATTGATATATTAAATTATTTAAATTTCGTCATCAGTCAAAAGTACTTTTAAATACATTGCATAGCAATAAATGGCATCACCCCACCTGATGTTTAGTGGAAATGGAGTCCAGACGCGAAGACACGCGAGGAGAGACGCGGTGACAGCGTGACAACAACGCAGCACCAGTCACCCTCACCCTGCCGGCCCACAAGGTGCCTTCACGCCTTGTTTGAAGGACGCCATGTTAAAGGAAGGAGGGAAATTTAACGATAGCAAACTAAAAGCACAACCTGTTGCCATGGCCTATTTCTCCTCCGCCCCGTCCGTTGGAAAGTTGTATATACCTTAACTAAAAAAGTCGGTACAATTCTTCTGTGGCGTAACCGAATTCCAGTAATTTAGTTTCAAATATCCCACAGTGACCGCAAAAGTAGGGTATTTAGAAAAATCAAGAGAAGCCAGAGTTGAACTTTACGATTCCGCTCCGTATATTATTATATTTTGAAACATGCTTGGAATTGAGGTCATTATTTAAACGACGAGATAAATCGAAATTACTTTACTGGTCAAATTCATAAAGCGACAGGCAAAGTAAGTATTAAAATCTATATCTCTCATATTTAACAGCTGAATCTAAATGTGCTAATCGCACGAAGCCATCAACTGAAGAAAAAGAAAAATGTAATGAAAACTCATGAAGCTGTATGTATATCTACATGTATATCTACAGCTTGATGTGAAAACTCATACTGACTGTCATAGTGGAACGAATGTTTCACTTTGAATCATGGCAACCAGGGAGTTTACCTACAAGGTATTTAATTTCTAACTGGCTTGAAAACAAAACTTAGGTATTTAGAGTAAAAAAAACTTATGAAAAAAATGTACTACATAATATTGGTGCGTGCAAAACATTCTTCTACCTTGGCTGCAACTAAGCATTGACTGACTCCTGTTTTGCTGGCCGCCGCCGCTAGAGAAAGAGATAGATAATACTTAAGTATCATTTCGTCGTCATTCTTTTATTTGACAATAATTATGAATACATAACTAAAAATACAAATAAAGCAGAGTAGCTTTATGGAGAGGTAGCTTGCTTGTTCAGGTTGCAACTTCTTGATTGATTACATACATGATTCAAAAGGCTAGTGTAGGCTGATGATAATGATGATGATGATGATGATGATGATGATGATGATGACGATTATGATTATGATGATGATGATGATGATGATGATGATGATGATGATGATGATGATGATGATGATTTGAAAGTAACCCCATTCTACTGTGCTACACTAGTTGACAGATATACAGAAGTACTAACTTCTGTTTATCTGGTAATGATGGATCAAACATAAAGGTTTCTTCCATATTGAAGTAAGTACGGAACCCTAAGTGAATGTCTATAATTTGTCAAACTCGCCGGACTAGTTAAGATAGTCGGTGGCGTCAACTAGGTTGTGGAGCAGCGAAAGAATGAATCGGATGCGGTATCCAAAGAAGGTGTGTTGTAAACGTAAAATAGACATAAACACTTTTTAAATATAAATAAATAACGATTGGCTATGTATGATGATACTTGAAAGAAGAATAAGGAAGGATAAGAAGAAACCTGACTGACTGAAGAACGATCAACAATGCACAGCCCAAACCTCTTGAAGGCTAAAAATGATTGAGTTCATTGTCACGTTTTAAAAATAAATTAAAATTGCAATCAAATCTCTGCACTTTTCTACCGAAACCTCTTTTGTAACAGTGACATTTTTTTAGCGTACACGTTCCACCCAAACAAAATTGCAATCAGAACTACCAAGAAGTCCGAAAGCTTCCTTTACTTCTTCCTTTACTTCTTCCTTCTTCTTCAGTGGAAGAAGCACTGCCTCCTACTCTTTACGTATCAACGCACACAGCTTGTTACCGGACATTATTTACTTCAGGGCGTTTAACTTCCCGCCAAGAAGTAAGGACTCTTTAGTCCTGGAATTTCTTTTTAATTATGGGAAAGTAAAGAGTTTTTCCACCAAAAAGTCCGAAACCTACTTTTTACAGTAAACCTTTTTTAAATATTCCCATTGCCACCTCTACAGTCTTCTACTTTATACGTATCAACGCACACAGCCTGTTACCGGACATTAGTCTCGGCATCGATCCATCCGTAACAGGTTACACGTCGATCAGATGTTAAGGCGAAGTTAGTTGGAGAATGGGGAGTTCAACTGAGGATTATTAGAGTTAGCTGGCTTGTGATTGAGCTTGCAGTGTATGAGTTTTCTCTGATTGTCATACTCAGTTTCAGTTTCTGTATTGTACAACGCACATAGGTAATAAAGTAAGTAAATAAATTGCTACATTTTTTTTTTGTAATTACAGTTACAGTTAATAATAAAATAACAATTACGATTCTAATTGATAATCAAATAACATAATTTTGTAATTAAGGCCAATTGATTTAGTCTGAAAGTTCTAAAGGGGAAATTTGACAAAATATTGAAATTCGTTTTATTAGGTAGTTTTTTTTTTCGAAAGGCACTTAAAGCCGTTGGTCCCAGCTGCATTAGCATTTGTTAACAACCAACAATTCGCACTGGACCAGCATGGTAGTTCATGGCCTTAGCTCCTTTTCCATCTACAAGGAAGGCTCTTTCCCCAGCAGTGGGTACATAAATGAGCTGCTGATGTGATCTTGGCGGTTTTACCAGGCACGTTAGCATAATATAGATCAATATGTGACTACAGTATCTAAATTTAAATTGAAACCACCTGTACAAGGACTTACTTAGAGTGCCTAGTTCTCAAGCTCAACTCCTGAACTCAGTTAATTTTAACCAGTTTCCAATATTAGTGGCTTGTAACACAACAGATTTCCAGGGCACAATGGCCAAGCAAATTTTGAACTTTAAGTTGTGGGTGGAATTTGTAGTTGACGCGATCGTTTTGTGGGTAGATTAAGCCGTAGGTACCAACGGAACTTGGTAAAGCGATTTATGGTGGATCAGTCGCAAAGTTCGGCCACTGTATGCAGTAATTTTAAAGAAGTAAATACAAATAAAACGACTTATAAAGAAAGAGACAAAATGTATAAAAGAATAACGCGATATAAAGTGCACTTAAAGTCTTCTTTTGTTTGTACATCAAAGGCGATCCTTTTTTCCCTTAGCCTTTGCTGTCTTACATATTATGGGAAAAGTATTTCCCAAGTAGTATATATAGTATATTTTTTAAGAAACGTTTTGTATCTTACAATAACCACCAATAGCTTAAACAATACATTTTTTCTTAATGGTTAACTTAAAACCAACTCCATATCTGCATAATGCTTAGTACATTCACCACTAAATATTCAATTTAAAGTCATGGCCCATGCAAAAACATAGTAATAATCTCGTCTATCATGATTTTTATGCCTATCTCTAAAATAAACCAATCATCAGCATTTAAACATCCCCACGATGGGTTTTGAACTTCCGACCTTTCCAATTATTAACGTGAGGAGACCGAGTCATAACCCATCACAGTCCTAATTACATTAAGTGGGCTTAGACGTGGACAACGAAGAACAGAGGATCTTGAGATTTTAAATTTTGTTGCCTATCAGGCATTGCAACACTTATTTTTCAAGATCGCAACCCGAACGCGCAAGCCACTAAGCCATCAAGCTCAACCAACCTTAGTAACTACGTAGGTGTACAAATTGTTCTATAGAAAAAAAAAAGTTGAAATAACCAACCAGGGAGGAATTTATCCCGTAGGTGCTTAAATTGTTCTACAGAAAAAAAAATAGTTTAAAAAAATGGCTTACCCTTAACTGAAAATTTGAGTTAACCTAATCCGCTTAGGAAAGCATAAAGGCAGCAATGATTTAACTGTAGATCTGAATCGGCGATAATTCCCTTTAGCCGGCACATATAAGGCAACTGGCTGTCTCAAACAATCCGTTGAGGCAGTTCTCGAATTCAAAAACATCGTTCTAGATATTAATTACCGACTTGTTTCAATTAACGTCCATTACTACGAGGGGACGCAGATCCGATAACCGATAGAGTAAACGGGTGCTTGAGTGGAGACCGCGTATCGGCAAACGTAGTGTAGGACTCCCTCAGACTAGGTGGAGCGACGATTAAACACTGGTGACTGCCAAACCGGTGATCCCAGTCATCCTAGCGGCACGTGAAGGGGATGTACAATGGTTTTTAGTGGGTAAGCCCCTTCTCCTCCCGAATCCCTGTCGAGGTCTGGAACCCCCGGGTCTGGGCAGGGAGGCGGGATCTGAAGGGGAGAGCCCCACATTATCACCCACGCCTCCCCGGGCGCGGTGGTACTCGGCCGACGAGTTTTCAACTATCAAAAAAAAGTTGGAGCGACGATCTTCGTTCATCAAGGTGGCTGGTAAGAGCTGGATGAGAGTAGCCGCGGATCGTGTTCAATGCCGTGCACTTGGAGAAGCCTATGTCCAGCAGTGGAATAATGTAGGCTGATGATGTCATGAGGATGGTGATACATAACCTCGTATACACAATGTATACGAGTCCATGAAGTTTGAAAGTAGAACCAGTGACAGAAAGACAGACTGTGTTCAAATGGATATGTAATGAGGAAAGATGATCCGCATGAGACGAGAAAAGTGATGAGCATGAAAATTTATATCTTAGAATAGAAGACCAAAGAAATGATAAATGAGGCATAATTCTGCTCAAGCGGTTCTAGAATCTGAACTCTGCTTCCTCTGAAAATCAGGTAAAGCGGAGTAATTTGCCAAATCTATCTAAACTAAAGAAAAATTAACAAACAATGGATTTTTTTGAGAAAGTTTCCTTTGTCCTTTTCACCGGACATGTTTTGGAGAGAAACTCAAAAGGTTCCTCAAGCCGTGTGATAAAATTTTAATAAATACCGTAGTATCGCCCTTTTAAAAATCTAACAAGTTGAGAACCACTGCTTAGAATATAAGGAAGTAAAAATTCTCCCATAGACCAATAGCTACTTTACTAAACATATTTTTTTATTCTTCCCAAGACGTTTACCTTGAGAGAGCTTATTTTTTCAGGGAGAGTGATTTGAATTAACTTGTTTGTGCTTTCCTTTGTGACGTTTCGTTTTTACCTTAAAAGAGATACATTATTTATTTGACGGAAATCACAAAGTAAAAGTTTCTTTGCGAACAGGAGGTGGGTATTATTTTCCATTCGTGACGGATTGCCAACGGCCTCTGATACTTTGACATAAACTTTTTGAAGTTTTGTTGACCTCCACCACAGAGTAAGGAAGTATATGTATATGTACTACTTCCTTAGTCTGTGCCTGTAGCCTGCAATTTGCTTATCGAAATGGTCGACAGTTGTAGAAAATTTTGTGTTCAGCACGGTGTCCTGCACACAAAACTGAAGCTTCCAGGGCTGATCTTCAGCTGAAGAATGCTGAGTGGAGTCGCTTTTAGGACTCATATCATATCATTATTATACCCAGCTGAAAATCAGCGTTGTGGTGTCTAGCTGCCACAACAGCAGTGAGCTGGGCAGCCTTTTCAGTTTTTAGGGCAGTCTTTTAAGTTTTTGTATGACTTTTTTTATTGTTATTTCTTTGTTTTATTATTTGTATTGTCTGAAAGCTGAATAAATAATTTACTTACTAACCTACTATATTGTTTTTTAAACATTTCTTTATATAAATTACATTAAAGTATTTTTACACGTTCTGTCGTATATTATATTATATATTATTTTTCAAAGAATAAATGAAAACTAAAAAAATAAATTTTCAGATGCATTTAGAACTTTGAAGGTTGCTCAACTTGCACTATTGCATCAACAATGGAAGTCCTAAAGCTGATTTAGTGCCGGCTTTTACTCTATTTTAATTATACATTATAGGGACTATTAACAACAATTAACTTACAAGATTACGTAACTATAGAACTAATTGTTAAATATTACGAGTGTGTAAAGCACGTTCAATATTAACAAATGATAAATTCTATTCACACGCCTGTTCGGTCTTTATAAGGGTGAGGATTTGTTGACTTAGCTGTGGCGTATTGTAAGTTTCTGTCTTACTAATGGGAGATAACATGTTTTTAAGAAGGTTAAGAGGATTCAGGGGGATATGCCTTGTTGTTCTTTTGTTGAGACTTCAATTGGATTCTTTCATTGTTTTATTGTTTCGCATGGTAAATTCTAAAAAATATTTTTTTCTGTGTTAGATTTATCTGAAGGTTTTCATCATTTGGTGTTATCTGAGTCAGCTTCGTGGAAATGCTGTTTTGCTACTCCTTTTGGTGTTTATAGATATTGTGTTTTACCGTATGGTCATATGAATGCTCCAGAATTATTCCAAGATATACTTGAAAGTTACTTTGGTGACATACCTAATGTAATAATATGGGCTGATGATATTTTGTGTATGGGAAGTACTGAGGAAGAACATGATTTAGCATTGTTAAGTGTAATAAAGAAGGCTGAAATGTTAGGAATAATATTTAATAAGATTAAGTTTCAATATAAGCAATCAGAAGTTCGTTATGTAGGTCAAGTATTTAATGAGCAAGGAATGTCTCTAGATAAAGATAGAGTTGAGTCTCTCTTAGGTTTAAAAGAGCCTAGCAACAAAGATGAACTGAGACAAATTTTAAGTTCATCTAATTATGTCCGTAGATATGTTCCGGATATGGCAAATTCAAATTCAAATTCAAATTCAAAAATCATTTATTCAGTTTAGGCTACAAGTAGCTCTTATGAATGTCGCTATGCCATCGGTTCGTAAGTCTACTCTGGGCGGGAGATCTTGCACTGAGAAGAACCGGCAAGAAACTCAGCAAGTGTCCAGCTCTTTTCTCCCTTACAGCGTCAAAAAAAATAAAAATTGAAAAATGCCCTATCATAGCAGGACACTTTCCATTACAAATAAACACAAAAAAATATAGAAGACAACCACAACATGTAAAAAAAAAAAAAAAAAAAAAAACAAAATGGCAAATTTAATGTCACCTCTTTTTAAATTATTAAAGAAGGATTCTGAATTTATTTGGTTACCTGCTCATAGGTTAGCATTTTCTGAGCTAAAGAGAAAAGTATGTACAGCTCCAGCTCTAGTTCCATTTGATTCAAAGAAAAATATTATTTTACAATGTGATGCATCCAAGAGTGGTATAGAAATTAAAATATGAAAGTATAAACCTTATTTGATAACTGTTTTTCTTAATTATATTTTTTTAACAGATTTAAATTAATCAATGGAGTCAACAGTCAGCTG
The DNA here is from genome assembly GCA_947562085.1 of Eudonia lacustrata. Taxonomy (NCBI): domain Eukaryota; kingdom Metazoa; phylum Arthropoda; class Insecta; order Lepidoptera; family Crambidae; genus Eudonia; species Eudonia lacustrata. Next base: position 9,064,184 of record OX387332.1, read on the forward strand.
TCAGGGATAACATGCTGGCGCGCAAGTCCACACAATGTACAGCGGACGTGAAGGTCACCTGTTCAAGTAATTTTGTCAATCATTTTCGGAGAGCGGCTTGTGGTCCAGCTTTACCCAAAGCTTTATAATAACTTGTTCAGAGTGTTGTTGGGGCTGCCTAGGTACTGTAGCGCTTCTGGCATGTTTACAGATGCGCATGTCAATGACTTTCATGTAGTAATACGCAAAAAGATATTGTCAGTTGAGAACAGAATGTTGGGCAGCTCTAACGGCATAATAGGCTCACTCGCTGGCAGACCAGACAGTCTCTTGCAAAAGCACCGGGTATACGCCTTATTAAACCCTAGGACAAACGATATTTTAAGATTAATTAAAAATAAATAAATGTTAAGTTAACCTATCTTAAATTACACTTTTTTTTGTAATACTAACATAGCCTTAAGATCATTGTTAAATATAGTTGGCAAAAGCGGCCAGCGAACGCGGTTACATTAAATAAAATAAATAAAAACCAAATAAATTAATTATTGGGACAAAAAGGTATATGAATAATAATAAAACAGAAGACCCTGCAGCCTCCATTATTCTACCTAATCAACAACAATTTACGTCATTTATAGTACAATTATTTTGGAGCACGCAAACAAAATATATAATAAGCGGAAGCGGTAGCGGCGACAACCCGCTTATCCAAATCACAGCCTAACGCGATCACTTACCATCGACCAACATAACGCCTAATGTGAACCGCTTAACTGTTACAGTTAATTCCTCTTAATTATCTTTTAAAAGTAATCATATTTTTTGTTCGTTCAGAACGATCCGATTTGCTTTCTCACGGATGTTTTGACTTGTGTTGCTGTTGCAAAGTTATATCCTTTTGATATTAAACCTTAACGAGGAAACACTTGGCCTTTATATCACCAGTTACATTGCTTTAGCTGATGCATCGGCGAAGGGTAGCATGCCAGCTGTTTTTAAAAGGTTAGATCAAATAATGTGCTGTTAAAATGAGTGTGTGACTATGTTTTTGTATAAGTGCATCACATTAGTTTGTATATTTTTATTAGCAATCTCCTGTGATTGGCTTAACGATGTCAATTTTAAGTTTCTTATTTGTATTAAGTACAGCTATTGGTCTTTCCATGAAGACAACATTTAGCATAATAACCCAAAAAGTAGTTTGTTGAGAAACTGGTAATTTAAATTGAATTCAGCAGTCGTTTCTTAACAAACTTCTTCTTTTAGTGCCTTACAAATAAACAAAGAATAAGGTCCGAATAACTATTCGGACCTTATTCTTACAGGAACAAAACACGGACTAACTAGTCCGTGTTTTGTTCCTGTCATGTAAACGTCATTTCAAATTACAGTAAAAGAGACAAAACACGGAATAACTATTCGGAGCTTTTTCTTTGTTTATTTGTAAGGCACTCAGAGTTTGTGTTAATTAGCTTACATACCTGTTGTACATACAAGAAAACAAAGTAGTAGTATATAAATATGATATGTACACAAAGATAAATAGTAGCACTTTCTATTTGTGGAAGTTGCGAAAACAGCTAAACCAACTACCATTTGAAAATTTGTCACACAAAATTCGCGTCTAATCTTCAATCTTCTGAGTTCCCACTACAATCGTACAGCTGTCAATGAGAAAACAACCATAGACTTAAAAACACTATGCAAATAGAGCCGTTTCAATGCAAAAAGTACGATGAAAAATACATTAAAAACTTAAAACTTACCAGCTTTTAATAGAGCTTAAAGTAATATTATTCAAAGCCTGTGAACTAATTTCATCGTGAGAAAAATTTTCAAATAACATTAGCGGTGAAGTTAAAAACTAAGCTTAAAACGGTCGAGTGTCTATCATCATGTGGAGATAAAAGAAAGCTTTTTCTAGGTAAAAATAGAATGTGAACTAAAGTTAAGCCTGGTTTAATGCGTTTTTTATAGATCTGAGGTACAAAAGTGGTCAGGGTTAAAGTTTATACATCATTTATTTTGAAGTTTTCTTCAAATAGAATAATCATTAATTTGAACAACTATCTCAGAAATTCAGATACGTTTGTAAAAAATATTATAACAGCAGAGCTCCTTATTACTTACATTGTACTGATTGGGAAAGTGTTACTCTTTATCTGGGATGAGTTTTTTCAAATATTTTTAACCTTAATATAAATAAACTAAATAAATAAACTTTCCTACACTCACGCCAATTATCTAGCCCAAGAGAAGCTTCGTTAAGAAACTCGTTAAATGGTTACTAGACAACGGATAAACATACTTAAAATATAATAATAATAATTACATGCTGCATTAGGCATACCTTATTTTTTCCATGGTTTCCATTATCGAATTAAAAAGGCACACCGCCGAAATCATCATCTCGTCGTCATCACCAACGGCTTGTTGGTCTCGGCTGCATTAGCAGTCGTTAACAACCACCAATCAGTGCTGGGTCCTGGTGGTGTATGGCCCGTTCTCCCTATCCATCTATAGAGAAGGCGCGTGCTCCAGCAGTAGGGACATAAAAATGAGTTAGTAAACAATAATACCTACATTTTTAAAACTTGTCAAAACGGTAAGAAATTTTTGAAATAATTATGAAGTCGGCATAAAGGAAGCGACTCATAGAAACTTGAAAATTCGGCATAAGAGTAATCGTTGTATGATATTTCAGTAAAGTCGACCAACAGGGAAAGTCGGCACAAGGGTCAGCACTCGATGATATAACCACACAACATAAAACATAGGTATTTTAAAAGGTACGACATTGTCTGTTAATAAGTCTATGGAGAAAAAACTCACAAATAGAGATCTTAATCGCGCAGTCACGATTTTCACATTAGCCACATGATATCTGTACGGGATGTTTCATATAAAACACTATTGACACAATCGGAGCGGCATCTCGATTGATGGTTTAACATGACTTTGTTTGGGTTAAGGTCGTTTTACATTCGACGACTTTCGGCTGATACCCCTCACGTCTTGCTTCCAAATCACAATCACCATTTTTGAATAAACTCACTCGATTAAATACTTAGCATAATCAAAGTAGTGCTTCGAGGTGGAATAGATTCTTATAACCATCAGTTATGCTGTCCTGGTACTACAGGTACACTAACCGGAATCGGTTAGATTCCGTGTGGAAGTCCACGTGGCAAAAGAAGAAATGGCGCCGGAGAGGTGCCATCCGCACGGAATCGGTTAAGAATGCTAATATCAAAATATGAAATGAAAATGAAAATACTCTTTATTGTACACCATACAAAAAACTAAGAGAGGACAATACAAGAAGTACAAAAAATATAACATTCTCCGAATTAACCTAAGGTACCTGAAGGCTAAATGTAGGAAAGTGGACTATACGGGAAAGTGGACTTTGTAGAAAAGTGGACTGTGCAGGAAAATCAAGTAGACCTTATGGGAAAGTGGACCATTCAGGCAAGTGGACCATTTAGGAATGTGGACCTGAGATACCTGAAGGGTGATAGGTTGCTAGCCGATCGCTTGATGTGCAAGCATCTTGGAACCCTTGTCCCTTAGTTGGCTCTTACGACATGCACGGAAAGTAAGGCAGCTGACACATTCCTTTTAAATCCCAGACCAGCTGGGTTCACAAATCCAGAAGGAAAAATCGAAGTTAACAAGGCAGACGGCACGGAACTCGTTCTAGTCTCGTCTTTGACAAACTGGTTACAAGGAGTTTCAGCCCAATATCTTAAGTAGTTTAAAAAAAGATTCGACAAATATTCATTTAAAAAAATATAATAAGACACAGGCACCTCACACATTGATGTTTCAACTGCTGCTTAATAAATTATAATAATAATAACTTCGTTATTTTTTCTGTCTTTCAACTTTGTGATACATTGCTGTATTGGTTTGAAAGGTATTGAAGGCAGTAATAGAAAAAAAGACTGATGCTTGTGAGCACCAAGTGGAATTTGGCAATCGTGGTGATTAAGCCAATACCCACCAATCGTAGCGAGCACTTGGAGTTCACAAAGTTTTTGAGTGACCAAAAAATTATAATCTCAATTTCCTCCGTGCTTCGAAAGGCACGTAAAGCCGTTGGTCCCGGCTGCATCAGCAGTTGTTAACAACCACCGCACCGCACTGAGCCCGCGTGGTGGTTTATGGCCTGTTCTCCCTATCCATCCATAGGGAAGGCTCATGCCCCAGCAGTGGGGACATAAAATGAGCTGATAATGACTATTGCTACATAGTAGCGATGGCTTGAATCAATGATAGTGGCTTTTTCCCAGCAGCTCTACTTTACCTTTTATTATAATCTAACCTATCAAAAACACAAATGTTGAAAAAATAGTAGTTGTAGACATTGAATGGGCGCCTTTGGCTTTCAAAGTAAAAAGTAAATAGTGTTGAATAACTTCGGCGGGCTGGTTAGAACCACGATAGCTCAATTGGGAGAGCACCTGACCCGGTATGTCAGAAGGGTGCGGGTTCAAATCCTGCTCGTGGAAATTTTTTCAACATTTGTGTTTTTGTAATTTGTTCGCAACAAAATTTGCGTTAAAATTATATAAACATTCTAACCTATCAATGTAACGTCATCTTTATAATTAATAAATCAAACTGCTGGGAATCCAACACGCCATGTAGTTACCACTCTTACTGACGCCCACCGGTAGCGGACGTCTGCTGAAATGTATCGATACTTATCTCGGTATTCATCGATTCACAATCGATTGGGAAGATCGATCTCAAAGAGATGTGGGTATTAACGTATGTGGAATAAATGCTGCTTAAATTGAGACATTATGTCGTTTTGATCACGATTATCATTTCAAGTTGTCGACTTTATTTGTCTGTTATAATATTTTGTTATTTTTAACATAAAAAACGTGCTGCAGATATGCTGCTGATGTGCTGTTTTTAATGAAACTTCTATGTGACCATGAACCCTGCAAAGTATTCGAAACGTCATAAACATCTAATGAAATTAATGTGTAAAATAAACGCTATTAGATCCGTGAAATTGGTTTTATTTCAATACTAGCGGCCGCTCGCGGTTTCACCCGCGTGGTTCCCGTTCCCGTGGGAATATCGGGATAAAAAGTATTCTATGTTTTAATCCAGGTTATAAACTATCTGTATGCCGAATTTCATCCAAATCCATCCATCTGTTGCAGCGTGAAGAAGCAACAAATATACACACACACATACACACAAACTTTCGCATTTTTAATATTAGTGTGATGATTACGCGAGCACTAGCGTTAACTTTAGAAAACAATAGTTTTTAATCTTTAAATATGTATGAATTTTAATTAAATATAATAATAAAAAAGTATCTTTGTTTGTTGTGTAGGTAATATCCACTATTTAAAAAAACCTCAAAATAATAGTATTTTACTTATTCTTTTTTTAAATGACATGCAGCGACATGCAGCCGGAAACAACGGCTTTACGTGCCTTCCGAGGAGCTCGAGATGACAAACTTTTTGGTCACCCATCCGATGACTGGCATTTGCGAATGTTGCTTAACTTCAGCAATCACAGACCAAGCGAGTTTGTTATCAGCAAGTAGTATATGTTTTGTGCAGTCTAGTTTTGTGCAATTTGGCAAACTACCTGTCTATTATTAACTTCTGGTAAATATAGTCGTTGCCTCTGGTAAACGCTGAACTTTTGTCAGTTTCAAATGTCGGGAGTGTGGCACACCGTGGTGTATCAAGACTCTATATAACGGGCACGAATATTTTTGAAAAATACTGTTTCTTTTTTTAAAAGCATAGATTTTAAAATGATACATCATCTTGCTATCTTTAATTACAAAAATCAGTCAATATCAGTTTTAAAATAAATTAACTTACATTTACGCATCGTAGGACTAATATTGGCATAATCCTGTACTACTAGCCTTCCTCGCATTTGGACTTTGCTTCTGAAGCGGAATAATTCGTCTTTAATTAAAATAAAAAAGAGGAATCACTATGAATTGTCAATAACTAAACCTATCAGTTTAGTGAGATTCTAGGACATAGTGAAAGATATTTTAGGGTTTTGCAAATTAAAGCATACCCCCACGTGTTTCCCTCCTCTTTCTCTCCCGGGTTATTTAAGCGGGGCGTGAAAAAGCATTTATGCAGGCCGCCACAGTGTGAGCGTTCGGCATAGCGTGGTAGCGCTGTGATGAACGCTTTCACTTCTTGGGCTTCACTGGCTGCTTTTCATCAGGCAGAGTGAGGCCATTTTAGCGTGCCACAATAAAAAAAAACCCAAAACATAAACATAAAACATATTTAAACACACTATAAAAATATACCTACAGTTGGAATTGTAACACTCGGTGTTATTAGTGTTAATGTTCTTACAAACGTTAGACGGTTTAATTAATAATAACATAAATTGTTAATATTTTTATATATAAAAAATAATGTAAAAACAGTTTATTTTACTTACCTACTACTCTAGGGATAAACTTTACAAAAAAAAGGATAAACACTATATATATCTTGATTGCACCTACCAATGTTATCTCAGCACTACCCTATGGTTGACTAGTAGAGAATGCCTCAGGCATTAAGTCCGCCATGTAATATTTATGTTGCTAAAGTTTAAATAAATATTATTAAGAAACTTTATTATGTATATTTGAGAGTAGAATCCACCCCTAAAGTTTGTACAGTGCAAATCAATCGGATATTATCCTTTTTTATAAATAAAAAGAAAAAAATAAGGATATCTCAGATAATATTACAGCACGGTGTGCACATCAGCCATTTTTGTAACAACCCGACAAATAGCCGGAGTTCTCTCAACTTCCCAGTTTTACTTCACTCCAGTTAAGGTTTATAGCGGTTACACACGATGCAGTTTACTGAAACTCAGTAATCGCACATTCTATTTTATGCGGCCATTTTGTAAACATTGTTTAGTGCCGACACTCCACTGTGCGATTACTCGTTTAATCAACGATACATAAGTACCTAAGTGACATAAATATATTTTAAACTTTATATATTTATAGAATGTTAGGTAAATGGCTCTGCTCTACCTGATGTTTAAGCAGAAGCAGAATAAATATTTGTTATTAAGTATAGATTTAATACTAAATAAAAAATATTTTTTTCTTATTATATTTTTTTGCATTATGAGAAACATACAGCACATAATAACTCAAAATTACAGTAGTACACAAAATATAACACCAATAAAGATTCTACCAAAAATGTAACAAACTGAGTTTACACAACTGTTAGGGATAAAAAAAGAAGTTAAAAGACATTGACAACAAATTTTATGTCACACAAAATTGTGACATAAAATTAAAAAAAAAGTGCAGGTAAAAAAAAAAACAAAAAAAAAATTAAAAAAGAAATTAGCAAAAAATATTTTCACTTTGTACTAAAAAATTTACACTTTATTGAGTTTTTATAACTCAACAGTGACAAGAAATAAGTATACTTATGTATATTAATGTGTCAACATTACACTAGTTTGTGTTTCAATATTGAAATGAGATTTATGATTATGAATATGATTACACATGCAAGGACAGCTATGGAACAGTATTGCGCCTCTCTAGCCATCCTCACGTTGCCGACCCGCAAGTTGCTTCTCCACACCTCGCATAAAGGACCCCATGTTGTAGAAAGGAGGTAATAAAGTTAAATAATTTTATTCAACACTAGCGGCAGCTCGCGGTTTCACCCGCATGGTTCCCGTTCCCGTGGGAATATCTGGATAAAAAGTATCTTAAGTGTTATTCCAGGTTATAAACTATCTGTATGCCGAATTTCATACAAATCCATCCATCCGTTGCAGCGTGAAGAAGCAACAAATATACACACAAACTTTCGCATTTAATATTATAGTAGGATAAGCCTTCACAGGTACTTATTGACGTCAAAACTATAAAACATAAAACAAAATAATTAGTTTAGACTAAGCTAGTGAATCTACCACCAGCTCGGATTTTGCGAGAGCCTTCGACCGAGAAGAGAAGACAAGAAACTCTGGAGGCTTATTTCTTTTTCTCCATCTTTTCAACCAAATTACAATCATGTAATATATTTTACAAAATTTGTACACATTAATAATAATATTCAAGCCAGTGCAGGCGACTTATTTACTTAGCTGGGAGGAATTCAAAAGGGGGATGTTTAGTAATATGTGTATAATCGCGAAACAGCCATTCAACCATGTAAAAAGAACACCGTAATTAATCACACTAATATTATAAATGCGAAAGTTTGTGTGTATGTCTGTATATTTGTTCCTTCTTCACGCTGCAACGGATGGATAGATTTGAATGAAATTTGGCATACAGATAGTATATAACCTGGATTAACACATAGGATAGTTTTTATCCCGATATTCCCACGGGAATCACACTATCAATATACTTAAAACGACAATTTAATTTTCCAATACAAACTGATTTGTTTGTTTAGTTGTCATGGAAACCAAAGAGAATTTAATCACTTGATGGAAACTGTCAAGAGGTACGAAGTCCGCCGGGTCCACTAGTAATCAATATATCTAATGAAAATTTCGTTTACGTGATAAAGATCCGTACTCTTTTGTACTTCAAGTCTGCACACCACATCCTTCTTGAATCCTAAAGTAAGTGGACTTTGGAGTAAGTGCCGCCTATAACAACCTGTAGACTGTAGATATATTTCATCTCAGTCTTGCAGAATGCTATCACCGCGCGCACGACAATGAGTGAATGAGTGAATACCACGATGAGCAACGACCCTACGGCACACACACATTTATGTATTTTTTAATAGCTGTGTTAAGAAATTATATTTGTTTTTTTTTTTAGTGTATTGTTGTTTTTTTTATATACGATTGTATATTGTGTGTGTCTATAGTGTCCAAATAAAAATGTTATCTATCTATCTATCTATCAATGAGCACGATCCGCGGTTTCTCTCATCCAGTTCTTGCCAGCCACCTTGCGAAGATCGTCGCTCCATGTAGTCTGGGGGCGTCCTACGTTTTCCGATACGCGGTCTCCACTAAAGAAGGGTTTACATTGTATCAAAATAATAATACCCCTTGTTCACTACACGAACAGCAATTTATTTAAAACAAATTGGAAGGGACGATAAACAAATGCTAACGCGTGCCTGGCCCCTGGGCAAATACTAGCACAAGCATCCAGTAACAGCTATAATATTCTGTGGCTATATAAAATGTTAAGTTTGCAGACCTAACTTTGTTTCCTTATTTATTTACGTTAGAATAGAAAAAATGGGTCTAAACCGGCAATAGCTTCAGTGACCGCTTATTTTTATTTTATTTCACAAGTCTGTATGCAAATGAGTCCGAATGTCCTACCTCATGAATGAAGCGGGGTCCAGGTGCGGAGGCAGCCACTAGTCAAGCAGAATTGAGCCTAACTAGCCATTTTCACCTTGCCAACGCAGGTTGGCAAGTCGCAGGACTTGCTTCTTCGCACCTCGCTTACTATCGTATACAAAACACAAAAAGTGGCTGGCAAGAGCTGGATGAGAGTAGCCGCGGATCGTGCTCGGTGGCGTGCATTTGGAGAGGCCAACGTCCAGCAGTGGACTTGTATAGGCTGATGATGATGATGCTACTGACCATTATCACAGGCATTACGTCATTGACCAGCTCGGTAAATGAATCACACTAATATTATAAATGCAAAAGTTTGTGTGTATGTATGTTCGTATATTTGTTGCTTCTTCACGCTGCAACGGATGGATGGATTTGGATGAAATTCGGCATACAGATAGTTTATATCCTGGATAAAACATAAGATACTTTTTATCCCGATATTCCCACGGGAACGGGAACCACGCGGGTGAAACCGCGAGCGGCCGCTAGTACACTAATATCTTTGTGACATAAAAAAATTAGAAATGTTCGTCAAACTGTTGTAGGAAATTTTGTAACATTATTCATCATCATCTCAGCCGAAAAACGTCCACTGCTGGACAAATATCCCACAAAGAACAGGCTACTTATTTTTAAATCGCTTCAAATCTCATAGCTTTCAGAGGTTGATCGCACTTTTGATGAATTTATTACCCCAAAATCTTTTTAAACGCCTTCTAAAGCTAAGCACATGGCAAAGTTATAATTAAAATTAAAACTGTAACATATTAATGGGAGGCCAGCAACAGAATGAAAATTATACAGAAATCGTTTGATGTTTAAATAATTGCTGAGATGAAAGTACCTACGCTTTTTATTCCTAGTTAGTAAGTTAATCTGATTCAACACATAATCTCATTCTTATTAAAACATTTTTTTACAAGACTATCTGCGCAAGCATCCGTGTTGTTTGTTATAATATTTTTTTGTTTTGAATTACATAATTATTATTATTTTTATTGTGTTGTGATTAATTGTAATAAGGTAATGCATGCTGTGATACCTGTAATAGTGACCATATTTATCTAGATTACCTAATGTTATTTTAACTATGTTATGGTATAGGTAATGTTGTTGATCATAAAAAATATATGTATATTAACGTGTAACAAAAATGTGTGGTCAAATTGAAAAGATCCAAAGTGTATCCCATTTAGAAATTGTATGTGTTGTTATTAATACATAGTTATTAACTTTAATTTTTTAAGCAATGGTTAATGAAATATTTATATTTGTCAAGTGATGCGTGTCAGGCGCGCATACGCAAGCAGCATCCTACTAATATTATAAACGCGAAAGTTTGTAAGTATGGATGAATGTTTGTTACTCTTTCACGCAAAAACTAATGAATGGATTTGGATGAAATTCGGCATACAGATAGTTTATAACCTGGATTAACACATAGGATACTTTTTATTCCGATATTCTTACGGGAACGGGAACCACGCGGGTGAAACCGCGAGCGGCCGCTAGTTGGTCATAAATATTAGTACTTAAGGGCTGCCTATGACTTGTTTATTTTGATGTGACGTCACAAATTCATAATAGAAATATTTTATTAAAAATGGCATAACAAATTAAAGTTAATAGTTATGTCTTAGTAACTCTGCATACAAGATCTAGATCGGATACACTTTCGACCTTTTTATTTTGACCACACCTGTCTGTTACGCGTTGTATATAAGGTCTGTGGATAGGAATATTCAAAGTGAGTATACGTATGAATTTGATGATGATTATTAAAAATGCAAGTGTTCGTTCATACGTAGTACAATTGCGCGAGCTCGATGGCGCGGTGGTTGACGCGCCCGGCCTGGCATTGCTAATGGCCAGTCATTGGATGGGTAAACTAAAAAAGTGTCATCTCGAGCTCCTCCGTGCTTCGAAAGGCACGTAAAGCAGTTGGACCCGGCTGCATTAACAGTCGTTAACAATCACCGACTGGGCCGGCGTGATAGCTTATGGCTTGCTCTCTCTGTGGCGTTTCGATCCAAAAGGAAGGTTTGTGCAATCATGTCCCAGCAGTGAGGGCATACTCGTAAGATGCCTTTATCTGTCCCACTGCTGGGCTGTCCCCACGAGGTCTTTTCATAGGGAATGCTCGTGCCCTAGCAGAGATAAAATGAGCTGGTAAGGTGAGAAATTTTAATGTGATTCTTTTTTGTTTGGGAACTTGTTGCTAGAACGTTTAGGTACTGACCTTGCTGAATTCACCCTAACATTTAAGATGGTACCAAGGAAAACATTAACGCAACAACTAAACTGTTCAAATACATTTAATAACAACAGATTATAATCTGTAGTTTAATTATGAACGTAATAAATTATCCGAAGCAAACTATCAAACCACAGTAACTATGCTACCTGATCAAGAATTCTCCGAACCGGTTAACTACTAATTAACGAACCTTAATCAGAGACAAAATTAAGATGTCCCGTTTTACCTCGATGTCATCATTAGTGGGAGAATGTTTTTTGGAAAGCTTAATAGGTATTAAATAAGGTAATAATTAGATTGATTTGACGACCGCAATGCTCAGCTGCCTTTGGAAGGGCGAATAATCAGATCGGTAATCAAAAGTCTGTACTTGATTTGCTTCCTACGAAAGTACCTAAGTGAACGATTTTGTTATTTATTTGTTTATACACGTACAGACAGGCCTATGCCCAGCAGTGGGCGTCATATTATTATGGCTGACGATGATGATGATGATGATGACTCGTACAGACGACTGCACATTAACTTATCCAAAACTGTCAAAGGAGATGTTTAATTTTGTATGGGGAAAATGCCAACACCTTTACACAATACCGAAAGATAGCTAATGTATGAAATAAGCATATACAAATGATTTTCTTCAAATAAATTAATAGTTATCATGTCAGAATTATTATCTGAAACCAATGATATTATAATGTAATATAAATTAAATAACACTAAAATAAATTAACTTTCGTGATGGCAGCGGTATTCTGCAAACGTCAAGTAGCTCTCAAAACAACGTTACATTTTTATATAAAAACGATAAAGCGTATTGAAGTATTAAGTACTTATTTTAACTAAAAACAATGTATTTATTACATTTGTTTTAGTAGTTTTTCAATACTAAGTCTATTTTCAAATTGTAATTTGCTCGTAACAATATTTGCGTAAAATTATATGTAAATAAACATAGAAATAGAGTTCAAAGTCTTTTGACTTTGAATTGTCTTGTCTTGAGTCTTTGATTTGACAGTATGTGGTAGTCTGAAGTGCAGGCGTGTGTACATTATCTACAGCAGTATGGCGTACATAAGGATATGGCTGCATTCAGCCTCATGTTTGTATACATAAGATTTGTTATTTTTATTACCTATTTCCTATTGGTTTCTATTGATAACTTTTACAAAAAAACTATTTACAAAATTTCTATTAAAATTCCAAAATCCGATCTCCGGAATTGGACATACCGATCAGAACGTTTTTTTTTTCTTTCTTTTTGAGAGAGTTTGCGGATTGCCTCAGACTGCATTTTCAGCTTCACCGGGCTTTTTTGGGGGCTGCGAGAAACTTAAAGCACGTTCCACAAGCCGTGTGAAACGAATCACCTTCGGAAGTTTTCTAGAGGGAACGGCATCACGCACTAGTGCGTGACCCCGTGCCGTACAGATTATCTAAGGGGTTCAGATCGGAACGCCACAGAGAATCTGCTAGAGGACGGTGACCCTCTTAGATATGTGATGCTCCCTCCTCCCCCGATGCCCTTTAGAAATCCTTTGAGGATGTGTCTACTTCTTCAGCAGGAGGTACGTTGCTATCGCGAAAAAGCTAAACGTATGTGTCACAGTTAATCGTAACGAACGAGTACCAATATCAACTTGTCAGTCTCACCTCCCGACCTTAATTGGCCATTAACAGTATACAACATACCGTGTCAGTAACAGTACCTACCACGAAGTCCCACGGACGGAAGCAGAGCGTGGCGGTAATACATACTTTTTTCATGTATTTTTAATGACGTTGATCTGTTATAATTGGATGTGGCATGTTTATTTTACTTCTTACGGGCAAGCACTCAGCATTCGTCTTACCATTTTATTCCTCCGGTGATAACACCGCCGTTCACTATCAACATTATTGTTTCTTTATCAAACATATTGTGGTGTGCCAATTGTATAATTTGTTTTATTATTATCAAGGTTGGTTGGTGATTGATTTATTAAGCTGTGTTAGTACAGAAATAATTAGACAGAAAAAAAAACCAGAAAATAACATAAATGGGCTCATTTCTTTGCAAGAAATAGAGCTTTAAACTTGTTATCAATAAATAAATTCATTCGTTATATTCGGTATTTCGGGTATTCGGTAACTGATATTAGAAATGGCTCTTAACTCAAGACTCAGTAATAGTTAACAAAGTTAAAGTCGAAATTCAAAGTCAAATATATCTTTAAGCACACTGTTTAGGCGTCTCCAACATTTTCTCTCATCCGTGTCAGCTACCAGACAATCGTGCGCCCGCCCCGGTCTGAGCTGTCAATGCGCCGTTTACCGTTGACCTTGCATTGTTATTTACCATTATTTACTGGTAAAGTAAAGCGTTGCACTTCGGAATTTGCGTTCTAAAAGAAGGGGCAACTGGTAAAGAATGTTTCTGTTCGCATAGTAATTAATGCAATTTGCATTGCCAAAGTTATTTTGACGTTTCGTTGGGGTTTGCTAATGGATCATTTGCTAAGTTAGTTTTTGTAAGATGATACTTTTGCCAAATGTCTCGTTTGCCAAATGACCATTTGGTGAAACATTGTTTGTCGTCATTCAAATGGTCATCCATTTGTCGATATGTTTTTGGTCAAACATTAGTAATCCGATTAAAAGTGAAGGAAGTGTCAATCACTGCTTCCTGTCGAAGACTAGTGCCACTACTCTAGCTTACTGACATTATTATTGGGTCAATTTAGAAATTTTTTTTTTCTAAATTATCTCGGGTTTGGGTGTTGTCTATGTATAATAAGTATGTATTTAAGTATTTTAAGTGTTTTTATCCGTTGTCTAGTAACCATTTAACGAGTTTCATAACGAAACTTCTCTTGGGCTAGATAATTAGTGTGAGTGTAGGAAAGTTTTTTTATTTTTTATTTATTTATTTTCAGCCTAGATCGTCCCACTGCAGGGCAAAGGCCTCCATTCCCTTATTCCACTTCCACTGACATTATTATGCTTTGTAATACCCTATCCGGTCGTTAGCAGTCTCCAGATATCAAGTTGCATGAAACAACGCCGCCTATTATTGTAATTGCTAAACCGCTCATGCTACGAATACACAGCACACAGTATTTGCATTGGGATTCAGATCCTGCCATAATATGCATACTATTGTGCTGTCAATCACTATGGTAAGATGATGAATACATGCTGACAGCTCCTCGAGAGATTCTGATGTGCTTTATTTGAGACAAGTCAAGCAAATGAGACGTCAACGATTATGATACAACAATTCTGATGGGCTTACTGCTGGTAAGTTTATCTGTTTATTATATGGAAATTATGTTTATTTATTTCTGGTTCATTATAGGAAATTGCTTGGCTTTCACCTCATCTAATGGTGAATGACAATAAAGCTAAATGTAGAAGCGTATTTCACCCAGAATCTTCAACTACTAAGGAACAACACAGATCCGTGACCCGAATATAGGTCCTGGCCTTCAGAGAAACGCTAGCGTGAATCTAGTAGAGGACAAGCTTGTGTGATGCCATCCCCCCTAGAAACCGTCTTAAAATTCTAAAAAGAGGTCAAAAAAACCTCCCTCTGAGGATGTTCGATCACTACAGCTTGAGGAAACTTTAGTTTGTCCGGTTACGATGAAAAGGCCGCCTGAGGTCATCAGCAATCTCTTTCCAAAATAAAACTAAGGAACTGACTGCCCTTATCTCTGATTGACGGAACACAATAACTATTAGACCTTCACTCACATTGGGTGGATTACGGTTGAGAAAGAAGAAGAAGAATTTGAAATGAAACTAGTTTTCGGATCTCCTCGCGTTTATTGTACACATAAAAAAATATACTGACGTTTTGAAGTAGGTATCTACAGAGTCCGTCGATACAGTTCCACTGAGCTGTTGGTCGTCTCATTACTAGTTTGATTATTTATGTATACGAGTAGTTTGCGTAGACAATATCAGTTAGTAAGCCTTACTAACCCACGCTACGACCTCAAAATAGACCTTCAATTGTTTAATAAAAACCTTGTCACACTCAGCACATTCCTAACGATATTGAAGCGATAATCTGAACGAAACCGTTTTGCTGACGTTCGTTGGTGAGAGCCAAATTGAATTTGCCGAAAGCTTCAATGGTGCAAATAGAATATCTACATAGAACGAACGGGAGCGTACCAGAACAAAAGTCTGTTAAATAGATCACGCGAAAGGCTTATGTTTAACAGTTTGGGTGTTTCTGCACATATTTATATTCGACTAGCGGCCGCTCGCGGTTTCACTCGCGTGGTTCCCGTTTCCGTGGGAATATCGGGATAAAAACTACTATGTGTTAATCCAGGTTATAAACTATCTGTATACCGAATTTCATCCAAATCCATTCAGAAGTTTTTACGTGAAAGAGTAACAAACATCCATCCATACTTAGAAACTTTCGCGTTTATAATATTCCCCCCCTCCTTGCATCGTATTCCTCAATGCTGAGGGTCGTGACCTCCAGGATATAGTTTGTCTCTCACGATGTTCCGCCATTTTTTCCTGTTTGCTTTATGTTCATATCAATGAGGTTTTATTGGGAAAATTATCGTGGTGGGTTCCCACGTCCTTCCACGGCAGTCTATTAGAGGGGATTTAGTCCCTCTAGGTCACTGTGAGCCATCCATGTGTAATCTGGACATGGAGCTGGTCGAGTTAGTTTACCGCCGCCCGATACTCGGCGTTGACGGTTTTACGGTAGGACTTGTCGCCTCCATTCCAACCCTCCTCCTTTTTCATCCGGGCTTGGGACCGACATCGGCGGAGTTAATATATATGGAGTTTATAATATTAGAAGAATTAAATTATTTTGAAACACAAAACACGATGAGAGACGAGCCTACTCTTTTCTCAAAGGAGGAAAAAGTATGGAGAAAGAAGAAAAGTTTTTGCCAGCTCTTCTCGATCGAAGGCTCTCCCAATACCCAAATCGTTGGTAGATTCAGTAGTTCAGTTTAATTAGTAGTTTAACTATTTGAATTTTTTATAGTGTTGACGCCAATAAGTGTCTGTGAACAGTTTTATATACATAATTTCACTATTGACTTTGATTTTCAAAGGCAAGCAACGGATTTGCGAGTCACTACAGCCCGAGGGACTATTAATATCTCGCTGCCGATATATCCGAGTACGACGCAAAAGCCTTATGAAACCAACCAGCTAATAAGTTTCTACAAAGGAAAGCTATCACAGAAAAAAGCGTGACATCAATATCTTTCTACATACAATACCGCCACAAAATGGGGAAAGTAATATAATTATGAACGCCACAAATCCCTTCCTCTAATATAATGTCACAGAGCGATGAAAGAAAATCAAGAATTGGTCGAATCACGTATTAGAAGTTCGCATCGAGAGTGAACCCAACTCATTATCCGATATAATTAATTGGAGTTCAGTAGAAAAGTTCTTGGTCTGGGGGAATTCGGCAACGGAGGTGTGTGGATACTAGATGTGGCAGTTAAATGGAGTTACATTTTATTGCTTTTTTTTGGAAGCGTTTGCTGATTGCCTCAGGTTCCATTTTCGACGTCACCGGACGCACTTCTTGGGGGGCGGTGAGAGACTTAAAGTACACAAGCAGTATGAAACGAAACACCTTCAGAGGTTTTTTAGAAGGAATAGCACAACGCACTAGTGGGTGTCCGCGTTTGCTACTAGATTCTCCGAGATGTTCGCATCGGATAATTTACTGCAGCTACCAGAAGAACACGCTTTCAAAGTTCTGCTGAAAGATTTCAATCTATGCGTCGCTTGTGTGATTGACTCCGAAATCATAACGTTTTTAGGATTTACATAATGCTTTGATGAGATCCTCAATTCTTTTATTTTAAACAAATCTTGGAGTCCGAGAATGTATCAAGGATACATTCTCGGGCCGAATGCGAAAGTTCGTGGTTCCATCCCCATAGATCCAATGGAGTACACTCATTCTAATCAAACATGTAAGCTTTATGGATGGGCTAATAGAACTATTATTTATTTATTACTAGCTTAACTGGCAGACCTTCTTCTGCCCTATTTCTCTTAAACAAAGTTACATTGATTTTTTATGTTAATAGCTGCCCCTACAGATTTTGTTCTGTCAAAGTTATTAGCCTGTCGCCATCTAATAGAATAAAATAACATTGAAAGACTTTAGTAATATCTAATGTAATTATATTTTTATTGTAATGCCTTATGGTACACGATATTTTTTGTTTGATTACTTGGCGCGTAAATAAATAAATCTGACCAACAATCAACTTGAAGGCATACCAAAAAAAAAACCTAGCGCGCTTTTGTTTTGTTTTGATTGACGTCAAATGTTTGACAGCTAGGGACAGAGTGAGAGGTTTGTATGGGAAATGAAAATTGTTGTTTTTACTATTTTCCTCGTATTTTTTAAATTTTTTTTTTTTTAAGAACCTTCCTTAGACTTCATCAAACACAACAAAAAAGAAATCAGCCTAATCGGTTCTCGAGTTTTGCGATTAGCAACACATTTAGCGATTAATTTTTATGTGTATAGATTTATAAAATGTTTTTGTTTTGATTAGAACCACGATAGCTCAATTGGGGGATCACCTGACCCGGTATGTCAGAAGTGTGCAGGTTCAAATCCTGCTAGTGGAAATTTTTTCAACATTTGTGTTTTTTTATATAGATTTGTTTAATATGCTAGCATATTAATAATAAACTTTGTTTAAAAGAAAAAATATACTTTTATATCTATCAAATCAACTGGCAAGTCTAGCAGCTCACATCCAGTCAAAACTTTAAGTCCACCGCCCAAACGTATTGGGTTGTGACTGGAATCGATAAAGCAACTTCTCCCCACGAGTTTTTGTTCAATTTCAGTTAGGTTAAATGATAAAATACTTCTAAAGGTATGATTTGGTGAGTAATTGCTAAAGTTCGTATCGGGTTTCAGAGTTGGGTGGGACTAGAAATTTAGTTTCAGAGTTTGGATAAAGAAAATATTTTGAATTGAGAGTTCTGTGGTCTGTGGGTTTGTGGTCTAACTGTTTAGGGTACCTGTAGCGAATCATGTTTGTCAACCGATCACTTTTTTTAGAGACAGTTTCAAAGTCAATGTCAAAATCAAAGTATTGTTTTTTTCAATATCAAAGTCAACGACAAAACCAAAGTTAAATTATATTTATTGAAATAAACGTAATCAGTCAGGCACCGTAAAACCAGACACAATAGAAAACCAATTGTTATAGGTTCACATGTGAACTTGCGGGGCGTCAGACGTTAAAAACAACTACTTTTGAATTATCCAAACATTTTTTACCCACTACCCATTGGACGTTTATTTTTTAGCTGCGGAGAAAAATGGTTTTCACAGGACCTTTTGGGGGCGTCTAGAAACTTAAAGGGTTCCTCAAGCCGTGTGATCGAAACACCGTCCGTCAGAGGGATTCTAGAGGGAATGACGTCACGCAAGCTTGTCCCAGTTCCCTTCAGATTCTCCGAGGGGTTAAATTGGTATGGCATTGCAGCAGCGCCTCCTGGTGACAAAAGAGTAGAGTTAGAGTACATATATTGTTTGCTCTCTTTCGCACAAAACAACTATTAAAAATGCAAAGGCATTATTGTTTATGTTGCCAACAAGAGTTTCGACATACAAATTCTCGTTTTTGTTAACGTGAACCAAATTTGTTCTAGGCACCCAGTACAAGGAGGCGATTGGCTGACCAAAAGAAAAATGTGACAACTTGCAACTTTACAGATTTTGGCTTTTTTTTTTCTTTTAGTTGATGGCTTCGTGCGATTAGCACATTTAGCCAATGTCAAAGTAATTTTTCTTTCAAGTAATACATAAATAAACAATATTTCCTTCTTCCTCCAGTAATGATGTAGAAATGAGAAGTGAGAAATGATATACCCCCCAACCCCTAGAGTATCTCAGTAAAGATGTAGGGCTTTACTTAGTCCTCGGGCGTACTTCTTGAGAGAATTTGAAAAATGACGTTGCACTGTTTTGTTTCATTTGCCAACAGTCATGCACACTCACGAACACTTCGGTTAATAATCCACCATTATTTCACATTAATATTCGACTAAACACAAATTTTAGAAAATAAAACAAAATCGCAGACATGACTATTCACTGGCTTTGATTTTCTTGATTTTTTTTGACTTTGCGATTGCTTAGAGACTCATAACAAATTTTACAGTATAAATAGTAAAACTTATTTGTGCAACAAAAAGTAAAACTTATTTGTGCAACAAGATTGTTTGGTTTATTTTGTAAAATAAAACCTTTAGATTTGTTTGTATGTAACTGCATAATTGTTTGTATGTGTGTGTGTGTGTGTGTGTGTGTTGTGCAGTCTTGATACCAGAAAATTAAAGGAAAATTGTATGTTTTCAATATTGTGATTATAAAATCAAAATCAAAGTCAAATCGTTTATTCGATATAAGCCTCAACAGGTACTTATTGATGTAATTTTGTTTGTTTGTTTGTATAGTCAGTAAGTTATATTAACTTAATGGTTATTTAAAAAAATGTATTATTATACTTAAAGAACACTTAAACTTACGTAACCTATTAGGTCCACTTCACTGAAATCTATAACAGAGTTAGTTTTGTGCATAAGTAGGTACGTATTATATATAATCAACATTCCTATTACGGAGATAATCGCATTAAATTTTATTTATTTGTACAAATACAACGTCGCATTCCGTCTGATTTATATTAACACAATATCAACTTTCAACTACGTCGAATTTTGACTTATAGTTTAGCATTGAATAATGAAATCGTCAAAGATACAGTTACATAAGGTGTGTGTTTGTCTGTCGACCCAAATCTCGACTCCTACGCAGATTCTACAAGGCTTGCCGCGCAATGTTTGGAGTCTGGCTAACTTAGTATGGATACGATCCAATCACAGCTGACTTTGGTTACAAAACAAATAATAGAGGAATAAAAAGTAAATAGGCTATTTACTGTCCCACTGCTGGACAAATGGTATGGTATTATATTATGGGGCAATAGTACGGATGTGCCAAATATATTTACACAGCAAAATAAATTAATCCGAATTATCGTAAATATAGAACAAACCGATAGCTGCAGACCTCACTTCAAACAATTAAGTACTCTAACTCTACCATAAATTTATATATATGAGGTTTGTAAATTTGTAAAAAAATACCCTCATTTTTTCATTAAGAGACAGGATAACCCTACAAAATATTCATTTCGCCCAAAAACCCAATCAAGACTAAAATGCTGCCCACCTCAAAACTTCATCTACACGCAAGCAGTCCTTTAGTGATGTGCATTAAAATATTTAACAAATTACCAATTACAATTAAAAACATCCTATTAGAAAAATAATTTTTAGGGAAATTAAAACAATTACTTACAGAAAAGGGTTACTATACATTACAAGAGTATTTTAAAGACGATCTACAAAATAATAAATTAAAATAAAATGAAAAAGCACATGAAACGTCCTCCTCTCCCCTAATTTTTTGCTGCCCGGCAGGGTCCATTCTGTTCCTGACATTATTTTAAGATCCTTGTAATACATATGGGAAAGCAATAAAGATATAATATGATATAATAATATAATAACATAAATGCCTCCATCGTTAAAATCAAGTCATATCACTACAATTGATGGATATTGGCTTAAAAAACAAATGTAAAATGGAAATTATGCGGCTTAATAAATCATAACTTTGAGTCTAAAAAAATCACTGTCTAGTAATTAGCTTCCATACTGTCCCACTGCTGGGCAAAGGCCTCTATCATTGAAATCAACATCACTACAACTGATGTGTATTGACTTAATCACCACGCTTTTCAAAAGCGGGTTGGTGATCACAAACCCGGGCTATGCATCGAAAAAATCCGAAACATACTGCCCTACCTAGGGATTGAACCCGGGACCTTCGGGTATCAGGCCGAGTGCTTTGCCACTCGGCCACTAAGGATCTGGCAGGTGGTCGGCTTATTATAATAAACCTTTAATAAACAATCTAATTTTATTTTAGTTTAAAAATGAATGCGAAAGCCAGCTGAGGTTAAATAGAAAAAAAATATGCATATCCATATTAACAAAACGTCACCAGTTAGCAACGTCTTTCCCGGCGGCCGTGGCGTGGCGCCACCAGCCATTACGCAACCAATTACTAAATCTGAATTACCTGCTAGTAGTTCATAAACACCAAATCGCTTTATAAGGCTGCCCCGAGTCTATTGTTCGGTGAATTCAGCAGTTTGGGTTCCTCAAACGATTTATTATGTTACCCAAAAGCGATTCAATTGTGTAGCATTGTGTAAAACGCTTTTTTAATTATTAAGATAACACTGTCCTATTGGTTTCAAAATGTATTCCGTGCGTTGGCAGGCACGCCCCCCGCCTGATCCTCTAAATGCCACTACACATTTACAGAATACACTAAACATGCACACTAGTTTAGGCCCAGGACACCGTAATCCTACAACAAGGGTACGACGAGCCGGTTCACACGCGCTCTACACCAGGTACAGACATGTACCTGGGCGCTTCTCTCCACTACCACGGCGCGGTCAAACTGAGCCGAGGTCCGAGCTTTAAAGGCGCCCTCGGGTTGTCCCGCTCCCTGATCCGATCCGAACCTCTCGAAGAATCTAGTAGGACATGGGGACATACACTAGTTCGTGATGCCGTTCCCTCTAGAAAACCTTCGAAGGTGCTTCGTTCCACACGGCTTGAGGAACACTTTAAGTTTCTCGACGCCCCCAAAAAAGCCCGGTGAAGCTGAAAATGCCGCCTGAGGCAATCAGGAAAAAAACATTAGCAGTCGTTAACAACCACCGCACCGCACTGGGCCCGTAGTGTTATAAGGTCTGTTCTCCCTGTGTTGTGTCCACCCATAGAAGGATGCCTAGTAATGCAAAAGATCTAGTCCTTTAAGGCTTTTTAACTTACTTCAAGTCTGAAAGAAGACTAGAGTTTTCAGTCAGAGATAAGACTCAGTCGTTACACTGCTTTGAAAATTCAGTTTGGGTCAAGCCCCAGCAGTAGAGATTAATGAGCTGGTTATGATGACATTATATATAAACTAGCGGCCGCTCGCGATTTCACCCGCGTGGTTCCCGTTCCCGTGGGAATATCGGGTTAAAAAGTACTCTATGTGATAATTCAGGTTATAAACTATCTGTATGCCGAATTTCATCCAAATCCAATGAGTAGTTTTTACGTGAAAGAGTAACAAACATCCATCCATACTTACAAACTTTCGCGTTTATAATATTAGTAGGATAAAAATATGTTTTTGTCATTGAGGAGCTCGATGGTGCAGTGGCTAACACGACCGGTCTGCGATTGCTGAGGTTAAACAACTTTCGCAAAGGCCGGTCATCGGATAGGTGACCAAAAATTTATCATCTCGAGCTCCTCCGTGCTTCGGAAGGCACGTAATGCCGTTGGTCCCGACTGCATTAGTAGTCGTTAGCAACCACCAATCCACACTGGGTCCGCGTGGTGGTTTATGTCCCGTTCACCCTATCCATCTATAGGGAAGGCTCGTGCCCCAGCAGTGGGGACTTTATGAGCTGATGATGATGATGATGATGAATTCATTAATAAACATTACATAAATGTTACCTTTTTGTACTTCGTCTCCATTAGAACTTTAACTATTTTAAATTAGTTATTTTGTTTTATTTGAAAAATAAACAGTTATAATTAACAGTTAACTTAAATACTTAGTTGACACTATGCACCTTAAATCCCTACATGCAAGAAATGTGCTAAAATAGGGCAACAAAGTTAATTCTTCTATATTATTTAAGTAAAATATATTTTATTTATAGGGACCATTCCAGAGGATGGGCAGCAGCATCTCTCTGAGGTTACCCTCAACCTACTGCGATCGCCAACCCGCCTGCCAAGCGTGGCGATTACGGCAAATACCCCCCATGATTATTTGGGGGGAGGCCTTTGTCCAGCAGTGGACGTCTTTTGGCTGGGATGATGATGATGATGATATTTTATTTTGATTGCATGACTACCTAGTGATAGTGAAAGTCTTATCTATCTATATACTCGTAATATCTTACAATAGCTCAGCTTTATATGTCAACCGCACCTCAGTCATTATCTCCTACGGGACCATTTTTCCAAGCAAATTATATACAATTCGATTCTAAAACGGAAAGTGTGACACTGATTAATGGTTGATTCACCAAATTGTTCTTAATATCCTTCCACACTGGTGCTTTCGGTGATTCGGTGGCGTTTCATTGTTTATAGTTTATTTATGCAATAATCACGAGTTAAGTGATTGCTTGAGAATCTTCAAATTATTAAACGTACCTATTTTTTATTTCATTTTTTTCATCTTACCTGATGTTAAGTAATGATAAGGCCTATTAAAGTGCACTTCACCTGGAATACTCAACTACTGAGGCACTGGCTATCTTATCTTTAGCTGCCGGAACGCAACAGGTACAAACATTTATGTTATGGCGGCAGATTTATATAAAACTAGTGGCCGCTCGCGGGTTCACCCGCGTGGTTCCCGTTTCTGTGGGAATATCGGGTAAAAAAGTATTCTATGTGTTAATCCAGGTTATAAACTATCTGTATGCCAAATTTCATCCAAATCCATTCAGTAGTTTTTACGTGAAAGAGTAACAAACATCCATCCATACTTACAAACTTTCGCGTTTATAATATTAGTAGGAAGGTGGTAGCTAGCCAGGCGGATAAACAAGCCCTACCACCTTCCGAACCGAGTAGGAACCCCGGACCTCTGAGTCTAAGACCAGTGGTCTTAACCAATGATAAATCGGTTAATTAATAGATGCTAAGAAAATTAAAAAAAAAAACGTTAGTATGAAAAATATAATTTTAAAAAATAATTTCATCAGCATGTTTCAAATTTTACGGCACGATTGCGATAGGAGCTTGGACAGGCCTACGGTTGTCTAACTAGGCTACCGTTTCTGCAAGCTTCTTCCGTTCTTCTGGCTTTCACAACAAAAACAGTTATAAGTAGATCCGTATACAATATTTCATATCGCTATACATTCCTACACACAGAGTTACACAACGGCACCTATTATTGGCAACACACGACGAACTCTAACCATTAGCACCTAAAATGCTTCACAAAACAAGAAACACGTAAACCACAAATCAGCTGCTGTCACTAGTGTTGGGAATAACGGTCCGATAACCTAACCGAATAACCTTACGATAAATGAGCGCAAATTTATCGATCATAAGTCCCAACACTAGCACTTTAAATAATTACTAACAAAGCTCGCTCAAGAGTCATGACAAACGGAGCTGAAACATGGACACTCACGGTAGGGCTTGTTCACAAATGTAAAGTTGCTCAGCGAGATAGCTCAAAATTCTCTGAATGAAAAGGAAATTCGAAACGAGGTGATTCAACAGAGAACGAAAGTAACCGAAATAGGACCACTGGATCAGCAAGCTGAAGTGGCAGTGGGCTGGCAATATGAGTCGCAAAACCGATAAGTGTAGTGGTAAACGAGTTCTCGAGTGCAGACCGCGTATCGGTAAACGTATTGTAGGCAAGGAGCTGGATGAGAGTAGCCGCATATCGTACTCATTGGCATTGGAGAGGCCTATGTCCAGCAGTGGACTAGTATATAGACTAGGTACATAGACTAGGTATATATACTGTTAATGAACAAAGCTGAATTTATTACTATCTAAAATATGTAATGTATATTGCTTTAACTGCAGTATTTCAGCATCCTCTTAATGGCAATACACTACAAACTCTAAACATTAAGTCGCTGTTGCTGTCACTAGTGTTGGAACTTACAGTGATACACCTTACGATAACTTTACGCCTATACAGACTTGCACAAAACTGCGCGTAACGACATAAGTTTATCTGGGTTCATCTTTTAATCCAACTTTTGACCACAAAATTGAATTAGTAGACTTCAGGCACATGTTTAAGTAAATATATAAATTAGGACATTTTACAAAATTAGAAGTTATAGATCTAGATAAATACCAATGACTAGTGTAATGGGTTGTGGGCCAGTCTCACCATATGCTGTTGCTGATGTGATAGTTTTACTAGATTTTTGTTGCACCTAGTGATGTAGAATTTATCGATAAATTTTTAAGCTTTTACAATCGAGCGTCCCCCAACACTAGGGGTTGCCGCCATAATTTTTCATCACATGTAATTAGATATTTCAGGAGGAGTCGTTAAGGCCCACATTAACCGTAACTAGCCGTGTTTATTGGGCTTTCCGTTAATACCCGTATGTTGCGGTTAAACGAGCCATTTTTATTGCTGCGATTTTTTTTCCCAACTTTTGTTTCTTTTTTTTAGTGCTAGCAATTTTCGGATGGTGTGGCAATACCGTTGGTAATTGCGTTTTAGAATGTTCTTTTAATGTTAATTGCGTTATGTTTAACTGGTTTGTTGTTTACCATATTGTACGACATTTCGTTCAGAACTGTTGAAAAGTGGCTGCTCATAAAAAAAATACTAGTCAAAAAATACTAATACAATCTCTTTCTCAAATTGTTTAGGAGGCGTCTATTTATTTGATTATTTTTTTATTTTAGGTAAAATTACAGACAACATATAGAAAACATACAAAAAAACATTTATGTACTGTTAACAAGGTACTTATATCCATGCTCAATTACAAAAGTACTTACCAAATAAGAAAAGCAATTTAATATTATGTTAAACAAAGTTTGGTAACATAAAATGAAGGGAAATAAAAATTAATTTAAGTTAAATAAAATAAAATAAAAAAGCTAAGCTCAAAAAAAATATGCAGACACAATACTAAAACAAGTTTTAATTGGTATATAGCATTGCCATTGGTGATCTCTTGAAGGCAGGAATACCACAGCCTTTCATTAAAAAAATCACACATTCAATGCATAGGATTGTTTTGAGACACATTATCTAGAGGGGGGTACATAGAATAACCGCAGAATGCGCACAGACCGAGTTGGCACCCTGAGCAACAGCATCTTTAATAAGTCGCTATCCAATAATCCATTGGCAATTTTATGAAGTGTACGCAAGTCGTTCATTCCCTTCGCTTCTTTAGGCTACTCATGTTAATGTGGCTGAGCTGGTCAGAGTAATTACATATACATATTTCGACGCAAGCTACACTTAGTGCACAAAGTGCGTAAAACCCTACATAGTCTCTAATCTATCAGTATGGTTTTGATAAACAGGATATATACTACACCGAAGAACAGTAGAATAATAGAACTAAGTATACAGTGCAAAATTATACAGGGGCTGGACTAGTAAAGGAAACTAAAAAAGGGGGAGTAAAAACATGTGTTTTAAATAGGTAGGTATTCGTGATACTGGTTCGAAATGCAGTCTTCTAATAGAAAATAGTATTGCAAATTTTAAATTACTCCTTTCAAAATATTTAGAAATAAATGTTACAATATCTAAGTTAACAATAACTAATAAAATCAAATTAATTTAACATAAAATTTGTAACAGTGATGTACCTACATGCCCTAAATACGCATAAAACTATAAAATTAACTCTGCATACTAAAATTTAAATTCTAGATTGTTTATTGTTTTTACAAAACTCGCTAAGTATAAGAACATTTAATTTTTATAATAGCATTTTAAGAGAGTGCGTTGTATTTTCACACATACATGCGATCGCTCTTGGCTACGAACGATTCCCCAGAGACCAAGCTGATGGATAGCCCACCTGACACTATAACTTACATCGTGATGAAACTGAGCTTTAGGGCAAAGTAAACAAAGAGTACGCAATACCGCAGAGCACGCAATGCGTTTCTGTTCAACAGATTAATAAATTCGGCAATTCAAAGCTCAATTACTCGCTTTTAATGAAACTACTATATACAAGGGTAATACAGAAATGTTGACAATTATTAAAAATATATAAAAAAGTTTATTCAATTGATTTTATGCCGTTTTTCAGTGTTTAGTGAAAAATGTATACTTAAAAATGTTTTTATTAAAGTTTAAATTGTTCATTGGTTTGTAAGAATTAGAACTATGAAGTTTGTGTATAGGAATGCGAAATTTGAAACGGCACTTAAGATCCGGTGAGGCGAATAGAATTAAATGTATTTCATCAACAGTTACAGAAATTTGTGAAAAATAAAGACTATAATGAAAGGAAAAATATTGTTGATTTTTCTAGAGAATTTATTATTGAATTTAGTGCTATTGAAAGACAAAAAATGAATACTATTATAGTAAACTTGTATAGGCCTGATCGCCATGTCAATATTTTCTATGATCAAATTAATGAAATGCTAAAAGTATCAAGTATAAAGGAAAGTAACAAACTTTTACTAATTCTTGGAGATTTTAAAATTAATATTCTGAATAAAAATCAACAAACTAACATAAAACCGTTGTTATATGAACCGACTAGAGTAACAAAAACCACAGCTGCTTGTATTTACTTGGCTCTTAAAGATTTTAAAGAAGCTATAAAGGAATCCTCGGTGCAGGATTATGGTTTATCTAACCATAAGGCTATCAATATTACATTAAAACAAAATAACAATGTCACAAAAGTTTTGTATAAAAAAACTAGTATATATACAAAAGACAATATAAATAGATTCAAAAAAAACCTTGGCATAAAATTAAATAGACTGGACGAAGATAATTAATATAAACAAAAACACCAATAATACTTTTTTACAATCGATTAAATTAAGCTTAAATAATAATATACCGATGGCCATATAAAGATGAGTTGATTAACATCTGGTTTAAAAAAGTCCTGCAAACATAAAAGAATGCTAAAAATTATTCTTAATACAACAAATGACAAAATAATCAAAAAATACTTTAATACAATTCCCAAATAATAAAACGTCTAGGTACGTTGGTAAAATATAAAAAAAGTAATACATTCGACAAATAAACAATTCTGATAATAAATATAAAACAATGTGGCGAATCATTAACAAGAAGACTGGTTAAAACAAAAATAAAGACCATAAAAATATTATTCTAAAAGAAAATAATGTCAGCATTTAATGCCCAGTAAAAATTTCAAATATATTTAATAAACATTTTTTAACAGTTGGTAAACCATCAAATAATAACGAAAATGTTGGTCGCTCCGTTACTAACCTACCTACTACTTCAACGTACTTGCGCTCAGTATTCTCTGAAGAAGTATTAAAAACTATAAAATCAATTAAGAATAAACATAGTTGCGGCATAGATGAACTACCTCCCATGCTAATTAGACAATGTGCTGATGAGTTGCTTGAACACTTGACACATTTGATTAATCAGAGTTTCTGTGAAAGCTGTTTTCCAGACGCACTAAAAACTGCAATAATAATACCAGTCCATAAAAAAGATAACAAAACATTACCCAATTAATTACAAAAACACAAATGTTGAACAAAATTGTTGGTATGTCAGAAGGGTGCAGGTTCAAATCCTGCTCGTGGAAACTTTTTCAACATATGTTTTTTTGTAATTTGTTCGCGACAAAATTTACGTTAAAAATTATATAAACAAAACAAAACCATTTTATTACCCAATAACTTTAAACTTTAAACCAATAGCCTTATTACCAACGTTTTCAAAATTGAGTGAAGTGTTATGAAAAGGCAATGTGGAAAGGGATGTTTTTTGGAAAAATACAACATCTTAGATGACAGTCAAAATGGTTTTAGAAAATCAAGATCAACTACACTGGCAGTATACAATTATATTCAAACAGCACTACAATACATACATCAATAATAAAAAAGTGGCTATAGGTTTACAGCTGGATATGACAAAGGCGTACGATAAAGTCACATACAATATTCTATTGTCAATGTTATATGGGTCAGGAATTCGTGGATATGCCTTTGAAAGGTTTAAATCATAGCACTACCGGTTTTATTTGCCGATGATTTGTCCGTTTTTCTGAAATGCGAAAAGAATGATGATCCTTGCCTATTAATAATTCAAACCTTATACGGCATCACCAGTTGGCATAACGACCACAATCTTGAAGTAAATTTTCTCAAAACTAAACTAAGTAATACAATTTAAATCCTATAAAACACAATCTTTAAACATCAACTTAGCTTATCAAAATATCAACATAGAGACCGTTAACGAATTTAACCTTCTTGGAATAAAAATTGACTCAAATATAAATTAGACAAAACACATATCTATTTAAATAAAAAGTAATCTCTAAAATGTGTTGCTAATCGCAAAACTCGAGAGCGGCTGAACCGATTTGGCTGATTTCTTTTTGTTGTGTTTGATGAAGTCTGAGGAAAGTTCTTAAGAAGAGAAAAAACGAAAAAGAATACGAGGAAAATAGTAAAAACAACAAATTATTTTTCCCATACAAACCACTCCGTCCCCAGCTGTCAAAAATTTGACGTCAATCAAAACAATACAAAGGCGCGTTAGGATTATCTTTGGTATGCCTTCAAGTTGATTAGAGGTCAGATTTATTTATTTACGCGCCAAGTAATCAAACAAAAAATATCGTGTACCTTATGGCATTACAATAAAAATATCATCACATTAGATATTACTAAAGTCTTTCAATGTTATTTTATTTCTATTAGACTGCGACAGGCTAATAACTTTTGACAGAACGAAATCTACCGGGACAGCTATTAACATAAAAAAATCAATTTAACTTTGTTTTAGAGAAATAGGGCAGAACAAGGTCTGCCTGGACAGCTAGTTTCAAATAAAAATCAGCACAGATACAAATATACAATATCTACCTACTATGCATACGCCTACGCTTGGTTGCGGTATGGGGTGATGCTGTGGGGAAATAGTGTGGATGCACAAGAACTGTTCATTATGCAAAAAAGATGTGTTAGAATCATTGCTCAAATAGATAACACAGATAGCTGCAAGCCGTATTTTAAAGAATATAAAATGCTTACTTGACCCTCGATTTACATCTACGACATTTTGTTTATACGTTTTTAAAAATATTAAGAAGTTTACGAAAGTTAGTGACGACATAAAGATAGACTATACCTACCTCAATCTAGGATAAAAATGTTAAAATGCAGTCCATACTACATATGGCTGCATTCCAGCATTTCAAAAAAGTTACGAGATTATCTTATAGCGAAATGTTTTTGTTCTGTAAATCATTTTCTCACCCTTAAATAAATATTTTTTTTGCTTAGGTACCTTAACATTTTTTCTTACCTATACGTTAATACTGATACCACAATAAATAGATTATAATAATATTAATTTATTTAAAGCTTGTAATTTAATAAATAGTCTTGACATGACGATTATTAAACAATTAATTTAATTTTGTTATTGTTTTATTCAATTGTTTACTTTAAGACTTAAGATATTATTCATAGCTTTATATAAAAATACTTAGGGAGCTCTCTTAGGTCTTAAGTTTTAAGTTCCTTCAAAATGAAATGTTACACCTTATATACACTTAGTTAGCAATAAAGATTTTGATTTTGATTTTATACTTTTGTTTTCTTAAGCTAAATCTCATATAATTTTAAAAGTAGCTAAGTATAAGGCCAAAGATGGAAGCGCAATTCACCCGGAACAAATTTTCTATTTGTCGGAACACAAAAATGCTGGTATAAGTGCAAGCTAGCCAGGCCAACTTATTACAATATTGCATACCACCAACTAAACAAGTAAAATATGTAATAATAGGTACTGTACTTTAAATAAAAACCAAATGTTGACAGTTAACAGAAAAAAAAAATAAACGTTTGTAAACTGAATTCTTGCGATTTAAATTTTAATTTAATAAAATAATAAAAATTCAATTTAATAAAATTAACGCTTTTTGGTTTACATAATGGAGCTTTGAAGTATGTATGGTATACCAAAATTACTTCTAATGATACTGCAATTTCCCGCCAAGAATCTGATAGACAATCACAGTGTTGCCACCCATGAATTACTTATACCACCAATTAGTAGCATCACAAACTTTGGCGGCGGCAACTTCACCTTAACATTCAGAATACAAAATACACATAGACCTCTTTTCAAAACCATCTCTCCGTCACACCTGATGTCTGAAATGAATATCAAAAGATATCTCCATCTCGGAATTACGAATTCCTAGTCGGTATGCGGGGCGTGTCGCCGTCATATCGTATTCTGTTGGTGACAAGGTTGTAGCTTTAAAATGTTGGTAGGCAACAAAATAGGGCGGTGTTGCCACACTTTAATATTATGCTCAACTTTTTTAAAAGAAAATTAGACGGTGTTTGTTTCTTTTTGTATTTTTTTTAACTATTAGATTACATCACATATATTTTGAAAATAGACAAAACCTTTGGCTTGCAGAGTAAGAGTGTAGATAGTGTTGATTAATTTCGGCGAGTTGGATTGAGCCACGATAGCATAGTTGGTAGTGCACCTGACCCGGCATGTCATGGGGTGCGGGTTCAAAATTTTGTCTTTTTGAAATTGTAATGTATGTCTGCGTAAAACATGTATAACATATATATTTTTTGGATTTAAAATCCTTATACATTTCGAATAAAACTCTTTTAAAAACACCGTGTTTTTGGAAACCCTCGATTGCATATACCTGCTGGCTTATATTTTTATTTTTATTTAAATTGCCTCGTCATGGAGTCATCAACTTTTTTATAGTTTAACTAGCAGTTTTCCCCCGACTTTGTCCACGTCGATTTCGAATTAAAAGCAGCCAAAATAAAAATAAAAGTCTTTTTTTAGATTTTAAAAAGAAACCTTTTTTATCTATTACTAATATATAAAGCTGAAGAGTTTGTTTGTTTGTTTGTTTGTTTGTTTGAACGCGCTAATCTCAGGAACTACTGGTTCGAATTGAATAATTCTTTTTGTGTTGGATAGTCCATTTATCGAGGAAGGCTTTAGGCTATATAACATCACGCTGCGACCAATAGGAGCGAAGCATCAGTGAAAAATGTTGCAAAAACGGGAAAAGAGCCTAAAAAATTAAAAATGCTGCCGAAAGTCACTATTCCACGCGGACGAAGTCGCGAGCACAGCTAGTTATAAATAAATATAGTTCATGTTACCCACAAGGTATAAAGCATTCTATCAGTGAAAGATTTTTTGGGATTGGTCCAGCAGTTCCAGAGATTAGCTCCGACGAACAAACAAACATACTCACAAAAGATTTTAAAGTACTAGTGGCCGTTCGCGGTTTCACCCGCGTGGTTCCCGGTTTCACCCGCGTGGTTCCCGTTCCCGTGGGAATATCGAGATAAAAAGTATCCTATGTGTTATTCTCGGTTATAAACTATCTGTATGCCGAATTTCATACAAATCCATTCAGTAGTTTTTACGTGAAAGAGTAACAAACATCCAAACAAACTTTCGCGTTTATAATATTAACAGGATAGATAAAATCTTTAGATTTACTACTCGTAGTACCAATTGATGTTATTAACCCGGTATAAGATATTTCAATTTCACCATAATACTTTACAGTGAAATTAACTCTTATTTGTTATATTTCTCCACTCAAAAAGCTTGTACAATGTTGAAATGATTTTGCTACAAAGTATCGGAAATTATTGTTTAATTAAATCTCTTTGAGAAATGTTAATTAAATTTAAAGCTTCGTTAAGATGCCTTTCTAATAATGAAAATTACTGAGCGTTATGTCTTTTTACAATAAAGAGGTTTTTAATGATAATAATCAAGTTGGTTGGGCCACTTGTACAAATTATGTTGTAGAGGAAAAAAGGTATTTTGTGCCACTTGCATAGTATCTGTCACTATCATTCATTATCATTACTGATTAAAATACTCAATTATCTTACAATATATCTATAGATCAAGGTATATTTCAACCGCCTCTATGGTCTAGTGGTTAAAACCACCGGTTTAGACTTACAGGTCCTGTGTTCGATTCTCAGCGGGAGGTACACGTTTGTGTTCTTAGTTCGGGTAGTGGTAGAATGGCATGACGGGGACGAGTAAGTGATACTTCCTGGTGTTTGAAAATAAAACCAACCACTTTCTCACTCAGGTAGGAAAATCTGTTGTAAACATTATCATCACAATTTAGTGCCATCTTCATAAGTTCGTCTGGTATCTTCGTTTGGTCAGATATTATTATTTATTATTTATATTATTCTCTTTATTTATTTTCTTTCCTATAACTAGATTTTTACAATATTTTAATATAAAAACAATAAATCATTATAAAAACCTAATCCTAGAGTACCGCTAGCAGCGGGGCAGGGCCCAAGCTACCGGTGGTCAGGGCTGCAGAGTGAGGAACCGTTTGCCAAAACGGTCTTTTTGACTGTTTGTTTATATTATTATTATTATTATTTATATCTTAGAAATATCAATCTTTGTTATGTAAAATTCAGAGTACTTTAAAAGCAAAAGTATGCGTAACAACGATCGCAATAAGTATAAACATGTATTCCATTAATAAATAATCATAATTATTATGGAGGAAAAAGGCAAGTTTCTATACTACAATAAAACAAAATTTAAGTGAGAAGGATGAGCTTGTTTTTTTTTTCAAAATTGCCAAATCTTGGTGCTTTTTTTGATAATATGTCTAGTGCACGTGTTAACTTCAGAAAATTCTATCTTATACGTAGTATTTTAAATTACAAATCTTTCGCCTGTCTACGCCTAAGAGGGTCGCCCGACTTTTTAAACCTGTAAAGGGGTCGCGTATTCAAAAACATTGAAAAACACTGTTTAGGACATAATTGATCAAAGAACACAGGTCTCCTTAATAAACAATATTCCTATTCTTATTCTTACACATAACTTTCTGCGGTCCCATGTAGCTAACCATAAGACGAGCCGTATGCTAGATTGTCTAAATAATGGTTCATCATTTTAGCCAAAAGACGTCCACTGCTGGACAAAGGCCTCCCCCAAGGATCTCCACAACGACCGGTTTTGTGCTGCTCGCATCCAGCGGCTTCCCGCGACCTTCACCAGATCGTCGGTCCACCTTGTTGGAGGCCTGCCCACACTGCGATTTTCGGTACGCGGTCGCCACTCCAGGACTATCCCGCCCCAGCGGCCATCAGTCCTGCGAGCAATGTGCCCTGCCCACTGCCACTTGAGCTTAGCAACTCTTCGGGCGATGTCGGTTACTTTTGTTCTTCTGCGGATCTCCTCATTTCTGATTCGATCACGCAGAGAAACCCCGAGCATAGCCTTAAATAATGGTTGCATTAAATAATGGTTAAAATAAATTAATACTAGCAGAGGATTTCTACACATAAAGATTCAAGATGCTGCTGCGTTGGATCGTAAATTTTGCAAACGGTTTTGAACTTTATCGCTATACGATCGTAAGGTTGTCAATCGATTACTAATGGTCATAAAACTGTTTTCTCTCAACGTTTGGGTACCTTTGGCTTTTTGCATAACATTATTAAAAGGTTCTTCTCAATACGTTTTTTTCTTTTTTTGGTCACGGCCGAGTGCCATCTTACAAAAGTCACAAAAAAACAAATAAAACGATCAACGGTTCAATGTGCCTTCCGAAGCATGGAGGTGCGATTAAATATCGACTTTGTTTAGATTAAATTTTGTCACCCACTAAGGGAAATAGCGTTACGAAGTTAATTAGTTTTGTGGCTTTAACTGTCAGTAGTGTAGTGCTTAAGTTACTGATATCTAACTAGGAGGTCATAAGTTAGGTTCCCATCAACTCCAATGCTTATTGTGGTCCCGATCATACTGACACTTGTAAATATGTCAGGAGAGTTAAGTTGGTATCCGAGACGACCAAGAGATAAAACAACGGCCTTTACAACGTAACCGGACTTTTGTAAAGGCGAGAACCTTTAAGGGTTCCGCAATTTATGTGATCAAAACAACCTCAGGAAGTTTCTAGAGAGGGAACAGCATCATACAAGCTCGTCTACTAGATTCTCGGATCGAAACGGGAGCGGAACAACCCGAGTGCACCTGTAACAACAGCTCGGCCTCCATCTTGCCGCTGTGAGCAGCGTCTAAGCGCGGTAGCTGCGAGCAGTAAATACAAATGTACAAAAACATATAAAGCACGCCATGAGGAGCTAAGCATGAGGAGTTTGATGGCGCAGTGGTTAACGCGCCCGGTCTCCGAGTTCTGAGGTTTAGCAACTTTAGACAGGGCCGGTCATCGGATTATTAACTAAAAAATCATCATCTCGAGCTCCTCTGTGCTTCGGAAGGCACGTAAGCCGATACATTGACGTCTGCGTATGCAGTCAGGACTGCATACGCAGACGTCAATAACCACCAATCCGTACTGGGCCCGCGTGGTGGTTTATGGCCTGTTCTCCCTATCCATCCATAGGGAAGGCTCGAGCTCCAGCAGTGGGGACATAAAAAATGAGCTTATGATAATGAAGCACGCTTCGACGCAGCGGCGAGCGGTTTCTGGATAGGAGAGAGGAGAAACTGCTAAGCCAAAACTTGTGGCCAGGCCTTAAAGACTAGAACCTCGGCTCGATTTGACCTGATGGTAGGTAGTGAATAAAAACACCCAGGTACATGTATGTACCTGGAAGAGCGCGTTGTAACTCTATTGTTCCACGGTGTCTTGAGCAAATGCTAGTTTTGTTTGGAGAGATTGCTTTTTGCCTCAGGTAGCATTTTCAGCGTCAACTGACTTCTTTGGGGGCGGCGAGAAACTTAAAGGGTTCCTCAGTAACACCCTCAAAGGGTTTCTAGAGGGAATGGCATCACGCCCTAAATTCCTGTCCACGTTCTCTATTAGATTCTCCGACGTATCGAACAAATGCTACTATGCATGTATAGTGTATCCCAGTGTATAGTAACAATCGAAGGGTCGGGAGTAATGTATGCGTAATGCTTCTCAGTTTTGAAATAAAAATGTATATCTACTTACTTAGGTATACAAGGTATAAAAATACCCTTCATCATCATCATCATCATCTCAGCCAAAGGACATCCACTGCTGTACAAAGGCCTCCAAGGATCTCCACAACGACCGATTTTGTGCTGCTCGCTTACAGCAAAATACCCTTAACGAAGACTTATTTTATGTACAATTATCGTATTCTAAACGCGCTAGACTAGCTTCTAGTGGTATCTATTTTAGTAGCTCTTAGTTTACTCTCCAACTTCAAAGGAGCTTATTAAAATAACAAGGAAGATGTTGCTAAGGCGGCTTTGCTGCCATGGAAATTAAGTCTTTATTAATGAAAGAAACTATAATTATGGTATTAATTTGGAACGTAATTGATTTATTTGGGGATTTCTATTATCCTTGATTAATCATGTAGGGATGTCTTTTAGAAGACAAAGAAAAAAGTATTTATTCGTAATAATTAAGAGAGGTCATAAGAAAAGCTCAATGGCGCAGTGGCTAACGCGCCCGGTCTGCTGAAGTTAGCAACTTGCGCAAAGGCCAGTCATCGGATGGGTGACCAAAAATGTATGAAGTCGAGCTTCTCCGTGCTCATTTTATATCTCCACTGCTAAGGAAAAGAAATCACTCGGGCCCAGTGCGGATTAGTGGTTGTTAGTGACTGCTAATGCAGCCGGGACCAACGGCTTTACGTGCCTTCCGAAGCACGGAGGAGCTCGAGATTATAGATTTTTGGTCACCCATCCGATGACCGGCCGTTGCGAAAGATGCTTAACCTCAGCATTCGCAGACCGGGGCGCGTTAACCATTGCGCCACCGAGCTCCTCGTAAATAATGTACCTTATAGTAATTGACTGAATCTCTCTTATTGGATGCCACTCCACTGAGCCTGATCTTCGGCTCTTCTCTTCAATTAAAACCAGCCACTAAGTAGGTACCTATATCGTGGCTCCATCTTGCCGGAGAAGCTAAGAGCCCGACGACCTCCTTGGTCGAGTGGTTTGTACACCGGTTTTCATGGTGTCGCCATCTCTGCGGTCCCGGGTCCGATCCCCGGTCGGGTCAATTTAGAAATTATTGTTTTTCTAAATTGTCTCGGGTCTGGGTGTTTTCTGTGGATAATAAGTATGTATTTAAGTATTTTAAGTATGTTTATCCGTTGTCTAGTAACCATTTAAGGGTGCTTAGACCAAAACATTACAAAAATGTAGTCACGGTTAACTTGATATAATTGAAAATACTATCGTATTAAATAAACAAAACATATATTTAGTATCAAAGGGAACGTGTTTACAATTAGTCCGATCCATAAATTCATAATACACTATAGTTTTTTCTACAATATCATTTAATGTTGGGCAAAAATCATGAAAAACGAGTGGCGGCGTTTAGTTGATATCTTATAGTTTATCTAAATTATTGTACCTCTGATTTTGTCTAAACAATCACCAATGGTCTAAACTACAAATCGTCCGTCTCACATTTTCGATTTATCGAGCGGTTTTTTAAATTATTATTTTTCAAATTAACATGTGAAATTGCCCATGCGAAATTAGTATGGCCGCGCGGCATCAAATAATTATGGACGAAGACATTTCAAATAATAGTAGATTGTACACCAAGGGGATAAAGCACTGTATTATGTCACGGGCGCGATATTTGAATACTGAGCGTAACGAAGGACTCCAGATTTAACTCCCGATCGTAGCGAGGGGGTTTTGAGTTGATTCCCAAGCGAAGCGAGGGAATTAAAATGGAGTCCTGAGAGCAGTGAAGGATTTAAGCGCGCCCAAGGCAAAATCAGTTTTATCCCTGAGGAGTATACTCTACTTTTCTCACCTTTTGCGAGACAATAAAAACCAAGGCTACTAGAAAAATTATTTTATTTATTAAAATACTATTTTCATTACTAATTATATATAATTGGCACAGTAAATAACAATAAAAAGTAAATTAAAAATTAAAATTGATGTTTGATACATTAGTCCAGTTATGTAAAGATATGATTATATTTTTTAGTACGCTTATGTTAGTTGAGGTGGAATGTATTTGAGTAGCAGCACCCAATACATCAGAACCTTGCGTGTGAGGGTCGTTTGGCACTGTAAAGGTTGGGGAAGGTGGTGCTTGAGGCAGTGGGCTTGACGGGATATATTTTGAGCTAGATGGCTGTGGTGGCAAAGGTTTCCACGGATCATCAATAATGGACGTAGTTTTCAGATGAATGTTGTCACCAATACGACAGCTTATCTTGTTTTTGTTTTGTATGGAATTCTCTATGACGCCACCATGACGTTTTATCTGGGCCATATCTGCTCCTGAATCTGCCAACAGACTTGCCGATGTTCTCCTCAAACAATGACCCGTATAGAGCTCGGGATTTTGCAATTTGAGGTATTTTGCAATTTCTTTTGGCATGGCGCTGATTTTATTCTTGCCAATGACTTGCCTGGTGCATTTGCCATTACTGTAACCGATAAAAAATCTGTTGGTGTTTATATTAGAGGGGCGCAGAGCTTGGTACTTTTCAACAATTCTTGCATAATCTTCACGAACTATGAACGAACGTTCCCTATTTGTTTTGGTATCTGGTAAGTTAATCAGCAATAAATCTGCATGTTTTTTGATATCATTGACTTTTATGTTTACGAGTTCATTTCCACGACATGCGCCATTCACTCCAAAAATCAAGGCTACCTGTAACAAAAAATAGGATTGTGAGTAAATAGATAGATACACTACTACATTTTTTGACCTTTATATTATAAAAAAAGCTTGCGACAAAACCTTAGAATGTGTATTTTTTAAATATGTGCCATTTAAATACCCTTTTATTCATTAACTATTTTATGGAGCTATTATAGGTAGGTACTAGAAACGTAACTAAAAAGTAGGCAGTACTCATACTTACTTTCATGGCCAGAAAGCTGTGATCAGGAGCCTCATTCAGAAAAGTTTCCACATCTTGCGCTGTCAATACTTTTGACTTCTTTGCTCGATGACCATCTGATTTCCTCTTTAAAAATGCCAATAACTTGCTATATGTATTTATCTTAATGTCGTGTTTGATGCTTATTGTTAACCTGAGCATCGAATAGATACACCACAGGCTGCTGGACTTCTTTGTACACGATAAATACTCGAAATAAACAAGAAACACTGACTCCGACACAGACTTTGCGCCTTTTGCAGTTTTCCATTTGTGGAAATCGTCGTAAGCTTTTAAGTATTTTTCTTTCAACTTCTCTGGTAGTAGGTTATTAACAATACCTAAGGCGTCTAATTTAATGGACTCCGGAGTTAAATCACTTTCGTCACTCGACATTTTCTTAATGTTTTATTCTATCTTCTTTTGCAGTTTTGTCTGATACTGATTGCACCGTATTGAAATACTCGCGGCTTTTGTTTTAAGTATTGATTTTTTTTCGTTCGGCTTGCCGTGGCGTGGCCAGCTCGATTTTCGAATAAGTTCGATTTTCAAATAAATGAGGCGCGCCGCCGTCCACCTCCTCGCCGTCGGCCACCAGCAGCTGCAGGAGCCGCGCGCCGCGCGATTTTGACGAAATTAGACTTTAAAGGCATAACAATAAGAACTAAGAGAAGTGAGAATTACATTACTGCCCGGCGGGTTATAATGAAATTCAGTACAACATTACACCCCGGCAAAAGACAAGGGCTATAATGATTTACTTTGAGTAAGGTTTGCATGATATATAATGAGGCATTGTCGAGCAGGTGGTGTGAAAAATATATGACACTTGTCACATACGGACGGCGCACCCTTAACGAGTAACGAAGCTTCTCTTGTGGTAGATAATTGGTGTGAGTGTAGGAAAGTTTATTTATTGTAAGAGTATATTTGGCAACCCTAACTGTATCTCAGTTCAAATAATTCCTATCTTAGTACGATCACAATATAATGAGACTACAGAAGGTAAGGTTCATACAAACGCGCTCGAACAATGCACACATAGACAACGTCTTACGAACATGGAATCTCGCAACAGCATGCGCTGTTACCAGAGTGAACGAGAGTGCGACAACTTCATACAAGCGCTCCGAAACGCACGCACACCAGCTCGTAGTTCAATTAGCACACAGAAAAAAGCACAGGAAAGGAGTACGTGATGACGCGGGCTGTCCCCGCAAACGCGGATCGGACAGCGTATGTTGCTGTTGTAACGGAGAATAACAAGTATGTCACTGAGCGCTGCCGATCAGTATGTACACGTATTTTTCGTGGTTTGGATGTCGCGATTGCGAGTTTTGTTGCAGGTGGGAGCTTATTGAAAATGTCTGGAAAAACAAACCTGTTGTGTATGAGGATGTCTTAACACACACAACCATAATCCCAGTTTATCCTTTTTTACTTTGCCGACAGATATAACAAGGTGAGTTTACAATAGACACCCAAATTCACACAATAATAAATTAACTATGTGTGACTCAACACTTGCCGGTAGGTACAGCTCGGTACGTCGATTCAAGGTCACGGCACTGTTGCCGCACTCTCGTTCACTATGCTGTAACTGTTCTAAGATTCCGTTTTCATGAGAAGGTCATACATAGAAATGTCTATACAAGCTAAAGAGGGTCGAAAGTCTGTACATGGAAGATATTCGAAAAAAAGTTGGCTGGGGATACTTAGAATCGATAACAGAACCCGTTCCAACAGTTTTTAGAATTTTTGTTTGTTTGACCGCGCATCACGTGAAAATGGCCGAACGGATTTGGACGAAACTTTGCACATACATAGACCATAACCCGGATTAGGACATAGAATAGTTTTTATCTCGGTAACAGGTGCTTGTGGGATAGTGTAGTCTCCGCGAGCGAAGTCGCGGGCGGCAACTAGTAAATAATAATTCTCGAAAATCACTAAGACTGTACAATCACAAAATAGGGAGACTTAGGAGAAAAAATCACACAAACGCGCGAGTAACGGCGGCAGATCAACCTACCCAAATATGTAAAATTTTTCCAATGAATATTGATCCTTATAACCAAACATTTTCAACCTTAACATTATGGCATAAAGTTCAAAGTCTATTGAGGAAATTTGTCAGCTTGTGGTAGGTCTATATAATATAGTATCCTACTATTTTAGGCGTCTAACTACTATTATTTTAAAAATATATTATAGTAGGCGATACAACTATAAATTTTACTATGACAGGATGGATGCAGCTGTCTTCCGGAGGTTCACTGAATTGCATGTTTTACATGTGAGCCAGTGAGTTTTCGGGTTGTTTTTTTTTGCGTTGTGTTTGTAATTTTAGTTACTAACATAGTTGTAAGTCTGTTTGTTACTAACATACTCTATTTTATTTTATTTTATTTATGTAATGGAATTATAATGTAATTTTAATAATATAATGTAATTTATAATTTATAATTTTTAATTTTATTGTGAATATGGACCATTTGGTCTGAAATAAAAGTATTTTATTTTTTTATTTATTTTTTATAGTTTTCTGTGATGAACACAAAGTGGAAAGATGAGCGCAACAGTGCCAGTATCGGTCTGATAAAAGCAGAGTCAATGGTTAAAATAAAAATCTATTAATTATTAACGTATTGCTCAAAGCAGCAAAAAATATTTCATAAAAGAAATAAAATAAATATTTATTTAATATACTTACTATATTTTTTAAATTAATTCCCTATCTACTATATTTTATGAAAAAAAATACTAACTACTACTACTACTACTATTTATAGGTCTAAAAAAAGTTGGCAATTCTAGTTGCAGGCGTGTGCACAACGCAGGGCGTTGACAACGCGCGACTGAATTATTAACCATTCAGAGTGCTCGACTCGTTCTGCTAGTATTCAAGACCGATTTACACTTCAATAATTACAGTAGCGAGTTAAGAAATCAGTCAGTTAAGTAACAAGTAGTAAGTTTTAAGTAGCGTCCAAAAACGTAGGCAATTGAGTAACCATAAGTTGCCGTTCCAACAAGAAGAAAAATGTATGCAATGTACTAAAATCGCCCGTCTACATGCCCGCCAGTTAAGTTGGCGGGGTGTGGGAGACGCAAGGGAGGGGTCTACTACGCACTGGACTAGCCGAAAAACAGAAAAACAGGATTGCGATCTATTCAAATCAACTTAATTAACCACTTACTACTTAACTCGCTTTTGCCGTTCAAATGACAATAACAACTTAACTCGCCGATGTCTTAAGTTAACTCGCTACTGTACAGTAGCGAGTTATACGTACGTATCGAAGTGTAAATCGGGCTTTAGGGATGAAGGCGTTGAGTTAAGTTCACGAGTGTACTTTGAATTGACAAGAGTTGAATAAAAGATTTGCTAAGTTGATGCTCAATTTTTTCATGTTTTTACTTTTTCATGTTACTGGCATACAGAAAGCTGATAACGCAGCTAATGTATAACCAACTTGTATCAAAGGTATCACGAGTGCGGTACTGACTCTTGTCGCCTCTATGGCCTACAACTGTCCCAATGCTGGGCAAAGGCCTCTATTGAAATCAAGTCATCACTACAATTGATGGGTAGTAATGGCTTAATCACCACCCTACCAAATGCGGGTTGGTGATGATCACAAACTCGGGCTGTGTATCGAAAACTTTACTATGAAAGACTTTACTCGACCTGAGAATTGAACCCCGTACCTTCAGGTATCGCGGGCTGAGCGCTTTGCCATTAGGTCATAGAGGCGTTACCACACTGTCCCTTAAGGCGAGGGTTTCCAAAAAACGATGTTTTTAAATAAGTTTTATTCGAAATGTATAAGGATTTTAAATCCAAAAAAAAGTATGTTATTCATTGGCCTTTTATCTTGTAATTTCGGCTGGTATTTTCACGATATTTTACAATTTCCTGCATCGAATATAATATCAAACATACGTCTTAATAATAAACTAAATATCATTTTATTCAGGCTATACACCGTTTCAGACAAAAAAATATATACCAAACCAATTTTCTTTGAATATGTAATAGTTGTCAGCCATTATAATTTTAATAATAAGTAAACATTCAATAAAATCCACATTATTACCTAATTCGACGCTCGCGCCATCATTCAGTCACGAGCGGAACGCCTTGGAAATCTCAGTCGGAAACGCTCGCCTTAAGCTTTTAAAATTTGTAAATAACGAACCATCGTATACAAATTAAGCAAATATCTAAATTTAACGACCTCATTTTACAGCTTTATTGCACGCAAATACTCATCGATGTATTGTTGTCTCTATTCTGGGTATTAATTTGGACACGAAGGGTGCTAAAATTCCAACCATTACTCATTATGACTAAGAGATAGGTATCATTCCAACGATAGGCAGCGATTTACAAAATGGCGTCATTATTAATTGCTTATTCATATCTTGGCATTTATTACGACAAGTCTAAGGCCTATTTTCCTTTATATCTTACTTATTTTGAATGCGACAGCATTGCGTGACCAAATCGCGTTTCCACAAGCCGTCGACGTTGACATTCTTTGAAATATCCTACAGTTTTTTCCTTCGCAACGTTTTACACTGCTGCGTGGGTTTGCTATTAGATTTTTAAAGGCGCTTTTGTTAATGCAATGGAGAGTGTAGTAATAAATCTTGTCATAAAATATGCAGCGAAAACAGTTGTCTTTGTCGCCCTAAAGCGAGATTTTTATAGTCTGTCCCCACGTTATCTATCTGACTAATTGATATGGATTAAAAATGTTTTTCCTCTAATAAGACGGATTACCGGTATAATTGTATAGGAACGTAGGTACGTGCACTCATCGTGAATTCACCGTTAATGCTGATTTCCTTTGGTCTTTCTTTTAACTTTATCACCTTGATATAGATAATTTGGTTTTTAACACAGCAATGGCGAACAATAATAAAATAAGGTGAGTGACTGTAAGGTCAAAGATGGAAACGCACTTTTTCCGGTATCATCAACTCTTGAGAAACCAGTTATCTCATCTTCAATAGCTGAAACACAACAATTGCTATCAACTTTGTTGTTAAGGAGATAGAC
This sequence comes from Eudonia lacustrata, assembly GCA_947562085.1. NCBI lineage: Eukaryota > Metazoa > Arthropoda > Insecta > Lepidoptera > Crambidae > Eudonia > Eudonia lacustrata. The sequence continues at coordinate 9,108,622 of OX387332.1, forward strand.
GAGACGGTGGTAGCTAACCAGAGAATCGCAGGGCATCGCTATCACTGTCGCAACCGTTATCACAATCGCCTCGAGTTAGGCGGTAGAGCCCCAGACAGCCTTAGGGCCATTTTATATTTCGGTCTGTCATGAACAATGTACCTATCAGCTGGATCTAGGATTTTCATTTTACAATTTTACATAAGTAGTAACCATAGAAATAGATCTAAATAGAAGCCGCATGTAAGCTCGTAGTAACAAACAACCTCTTTATCTGGGCCATAATAATATATTTTTTTTCCATAATAATGTTTATGTATTTAGTTATTTTAAAATTAAAAGGGATCTAATATAGTAACTTTTGGTATGAGGGACAGTTTAGGTAAAGATTTTCTTAGCTACTTTGCTCATGAGATGTTTAAATTCAAATTCAAAATCATTTATTCAGTTTAGGCTATAAATAGCTCTCATGAACGTCATAATGCCATCGGTTCGTAAGTCTATCTACTCTGGGCGGGAGATCTTGTACTGAGAAGAACCGGCAAGAAACTCAGAAAGTGTCAAGCTCTTTTCTCCCTTGCGTCATAAATATTGGAAATTGCCCTATCATAAAAGGACACTTTCCATCACAAATAAAAACACAAAATATAAAGGACAATCACATGTAAAAAACACAAAAAAAGAAGAAATAAATAAAGAAAATATTAAAGTTTGCAAAAACATCATTTACCAGTTAATTTTTTACAATGTCTTACAGTACTAGTAAAAGTCAAAACCTGTCTAAGAAAAAACAAAGTTAAACTATAGTTAATAATAATAAAAAATAAGACAATATACGCAAGAGCAGACCAGCCTCCACAGGCTAGTGTTAATACGAGTATGGTGCTTTTCGAGCAGTAAATATCCTTTAACTGTCCCATTGCTGGGCAAAGGTGTCCATCATTGAAATCAAATCATCACTACAATTGATGGGTACCTAAAGGCTTGATCACCACGCTTACCAAATCCGGGTGGTGATCGCAAGCCCGGGTTTTGCATCAAAAAATCCGAAATATACTTTGCCCGAATTGAACCCCTCGGGTATCGGGTAGAGCGCTTCGCCACACGGCCACCGAGGTGAGAAACATCCTGTATATTTTCTTAAGAATAGAATACGAAACAATTTTGTATGGACACCGAAAATAATTCATAAATGTTTCCCAAACTCTCACCAATTATCAAGCCCCATGAAAAGCTTCCTTAAGAAACCCGAGAAATGGTTAACTAGACAACGGGTAAACATACTTAATATACTTAAATACATACTTATTATACATAGGAAACACCCAGACCCGGAGCAATTTAGAAAAACAGGTATTTCTAAATTGATCAGATCGGGGATCGGAACCCAGGACCTTAGAGATGGCGACACCATGAAAACCGGTGTGCAAGCCACTCGACCAAGGAGGTCGTCAAATAAATAAAAGTTCAGTTCATTTAGAACACTCTAATCTTAATCGCAAACTGAATTAAGCATTATGGCAGTGAATACGGTGATTAAGCGAAATTTCTTAGATGGGAAATCTTAATTCTCGTTATTACTAACTTAGATTGTACAAACCCAAAAAAAGGAGACCCAGAAGGAAGGCTTAAGGCGACACACTGAAAAAATGCACAAACTTTCATCGAATATTTTAAGACTATAACATGACTAACGATAAAATTATTTTGTTTGTTTAAAAAAAAAATTTTTTCGCAAATTTTGTTGTGAACAAATTACGAATTAATATTAATACAATATTATGATCTGATGTTAATGACGGTAGTTGTTGACATTTTATGGGCGCCTTTGGCTTTCAAAGTAAAAAGTAAATAGTGTTGAATAATTTCGGCGGGCTGGTTAGAACCACGATAGCTCAATTGGGAGAGCACCTGACCCGGTATGTCAGAAGGGTGCAGGTTCAAATCCTGCTCGTGGAAGTTGCTAATTAGACCAGCTGCTTTTTAGACCAGTTGCTACTAAGACCATTTGCTTTTTAGACCAGTTGCTACTTAGACCATTTGCTACTTAGACCAGCTGCTTTTTTAGACGAGATGATACTAACCCATTTTTTCAACATTTGTGTTTTTATGACTAACGATAAGTACTTAAATGTTCCTGTACTTAGGTAAATTCATGTCTTTATCTTGTATTTGCCAGCTCAAATACATGATTGTATAATTTTGACTCGATCATAGTAATTACTTTCGAAAACACCTCAAATAATCACTATTGTTGAAATTACAACAAAATTACTTATTTTATATGCTTGGAAACCACTCATTGATAAATAATACACCGTGACAGGTTAGACGACGGATGCGTTTAAGGAGGTAAACTAGTAACTTATCTACATTCCTTTTAGTTAAAAAAGGTTATAGCAAATTTTAAAACACGCGAGTTATTACGCGTTTTTAAAAAGCGAACTATCTGCATTTTTGCATGTACTACACGCACGAAAAATCAACCGCATGCGCGGACAACGCCGCGCTAGTCTGCTCGCCCAGGTAGTAAATTATAAGCAGAAAAACCATTTTAGTTAGGAAAAAAGTAAAAAATTAAGGTGATGTTTTTTCATTTTTAATGTAACAGGTATCGGCTTCTTATTATAATACACCTCCTTTAACGCGTCTGTCGACGGTCGCAGCTGTTGTGAGACCCCGTGTCCGTGAGAGGATCTATCTATGAGTGCGTAGCTCGAGCGCAGCGTACCTACTGTATTATGACGTTTGTCAACATTCAAAAAGGCTGATCCTTACTGGCGCTCTCATAAGGTCCAAAATGCGTAGCGTCTGCGTCAATTGAGAGCGCAAATAGATAACAGAATTTAAAAATATTTTTTTAACAGGTTCACTGTCCAAGCCAAATCGTAAGATATGCCCCCAAGTCCAAGTAGGTTTTTGTAGCTTATAGTTTGTTCTATCAAGCCCACTTTTGTAGGCTCCAAACCCTATGAGTCCCACCTCACAAAAAAGTAAAGAAAGTGTACGGGTGAACAGCCCACATAATATGGGCTGTGGACTGGCTGGGGATAGTCACAGCTAGGGTTGCCAACAATACTTTAAAATAACGTATCCTATATTATTTTCCATCCCCATACTTTATTCTTTTTAATAAAAATAAAGTATGGAAAATACTTTATTTCCGACTAATGCGTGCGTTTGAACGGAATATTTCTGTTGACTTAATTTTTGAACTACTGAATGATACTCAGACTTAGAAAAACGCAACGCTAATTTCTGAACGCGCTAACTGAACAATAAAAAATTGTTAGATAGTGCCAAGAGTACAAAGAAATATGTTTTTAAACATCTAAATAAATCATCATCATCATCATCATCATCGGCCTATCTTAGTCCACTGCTGGACATAGGCCTCCCCTAATGAGCGCCATAGCGCCCTGTCCTCAGCTTAAATAAATAAATAAATAAATTTAAAAATACTTTATTTTTCATTCAAATCCTTTTTTTTATACTAGTTAGTGAAAGACATACTTTAATTTCCTGAAAAATTGTTGGCAACCCTAGTCACAGCCCATATGTGGGCTGTGGACAGTGAACCTGTTAGTTATTAGTTTTAATTTATCAAAATATGCTTGTTATTCGAGCGCGTTTGTGGGTACGAGGCTAACCTTTTGCATCATTATTTTGTGGTACAATTATTATTCTTATTGGTACGACCTTACAAATTAGAAGATAACGAGCAATTGTTTGCTTCTGCTGAAAATATTTTAAAAATATTATTAGGTCCTTACCTGTGAAATTGGCGTTAAGTGAAGATTTTTTATAAAATTTTATTTTCCATACTAACGTTTTTTTTTTAAATTTTCTTAGCATGTATGTATTTTAACACAATAAAATTGTAAAGTAGGTAGTGTGTTTGTTAGACTATCTAAATATAACAGACATTAAAAAGAAAAAAAATCAAGTCCCTTCATTCAACGCTACAATGAAAAAAAGGACAATTCCGCAAACAAAAAAGTTAGTGATTTTTTTTAATAATTGGGCGATACAGACACAAAAGTAATCATCATCATCATCATCATCTCCGCTAAAGACGTCCACTGCTGGACAAAGGCCTCCCCCAAGGATATGTGGGGTATTTGCCGTAATCGCCACGCTTGGCAGGCGGCTTGGCGATCGCAGTAGGTTGAGGGTAACCTCAGAAAGATGCTGCTGCCCATCCTCTGGAATGGTCCCTTAGTCGGCTTTTACGACACCCACAGGAAGAGATGGGGTGGTGCAATTCTTTATCTCCGGCACCACACAGGGAAATTAATAATCATTGTTATTACTGAAGCCTAAGTAACATAGTCTTAATTAAAGGTGTATAATAGTATTATCAAACGGTATTGACTTTTAGAAGTAATACACCTATTAATAAGTGAAAAAAAAACGTCAATTTCATAGATAACGAGGTACCTATTATATTAATATTTGCGTAAATTGTATAACACAGCGAGATGTGAACTGTGCCTGCTTCATACCATTAAACTATTCGGTTACAATAGCCATTGCACAAATCCAGTACAATCTAAATAAGCAGCGATGTCCCTCTGTCTACACTAATCGGTGTGCTGACATTCGATCAACGATGTATTTAGCCTCAACTCAATCATATTCAAAGTACGCGTCTTTCTATTAGACAAGAAGAACCCTATATTATATACGACTATAAAATTTAAAATGACACCCCTACCAACCGTCAGGTTACAAAGTAGGTGTCAGAAAACCTTGCGCAAGCATAACAAGCACAAGGGACCATCAACGTCAGGCTATAACGCCAGATCAGGACACGCCGAAGCGCATTTTTGATATAAGATGAGAACAATATAATATGTATCATAGCGTCATACCATTAAATTTTGAGTTTACAATAGCCACTGCACAAAGCCAGTACAATCTCATTAAGCAGCGATGACCCTCCCTATACACACTAATCGATGTGGGCACATTCGGTCAACGATGTGAATTATCCGATCCGATCCGAAACCCTCGGAGAATCTAATAGGGCACGGGGACACGCACTAGTGGGTGATGCTGTTCTCTTTAGAAAACCTCCGAATGTGATTCGTTTCACACGGCTTGAGGAACCCTTTAAGTTTCTCGCCGCCCCCAAAAAAGCCAAGTGAAGCTGTAAATGCCGTCTGAGGCAATCAGAAAACTCTCTTCAAAAGAAAAAGATGTAAATTAGCCTCAATCATATTCAAATATTGTTTTCTAAAGTTTGCGCAAACATATTCAAAGTTCTTTTTATTAGATGAGAACAATTTAATTATGTATGAATGCGTCATGCCACTGTTCGGTTACAATAGCCACTGCACAAAGCTAGTAAGTACAATCTGAATAAGCAGCGACGTATCCCTGTCTACACTCATCAGTGGGGACATTCGGTCAGCGGTCCAGTAATTGTCCCGTTCATTCCGACCAGCACTAACAGGTTAATTTAACGTTTGCAGATGACACTCCTATTCAGGGTAAACTTAATATAATATTAGAGGAATTATTTACGGGGGGCTGTAACGATGTTTTATTGTTTTGATGTAAAATAATAGAAGAAGTACAAAAGAAAGTATATATATATATATGTATATAGCTGACCCAAAAAAAATCTGGATAGGGACACCCTAATCACCTAGCGATAATGAAATATACTTTTCGACCTATTCTCATACCAACCAAACTACATATAATATAATATAATAATATACTAGCTGACCGGCGGACTTCGTACCGCTTTGACAGTTTCCATGACAACAAAACAAACAAATCATTCGTCCGCTTAAGAACACCAGTATCCCATGATGGACCGCTATAGCAGCGCCACCTACCGGGTCCAATTGTGAATCTAAACCATTCTCCATCAACCGTTTAAAAGGAGTTCAATAACATACACACGCACAGAAGATTTATATACCTATATAAAGATATGTACATATTATATAATCTCGCTCGCGACTTCGTCCGTTTGAGAACACCCGTATCCCACGATGAACCCCTATTGCAGCGCCACCTACTGGATCCAATTGTGTTTTCAAAGCATTCAGGAACCCATTGAAATATACACACAATTAAATTTCATTTTCATTTTTCAATTCAAATCAGTCCAGCCGTTTAGGAGGAGTTAAGGTGACAAACACACGTACAGAACCTTTTGGCTACTAAGGACTATTATTAAAAATTACTAGCTATAAATATAATAATAACTGTAACGTGATATTGTCAAGTTAGAAAATTCGAGAGATGTGTTATATAATATATATACAATGTTATTTTTAGTTTATACGAAACCTGAAAACTGTTTGTTCAGAATCAGTAATAGAATCGATTTCAATATTTTTTATACCATGTTACATTTTGACCAAATAATACTTACAAAATCTCAACTATAGTATACCCTACTAAAAATATACAACGGGACAGCACAAAAAGCTTGTAACTTCGTGAGTTTTCATGATATTATTTTAATTTTCTTTGTACTGATTCTTTAAATGAAAATATTTGACCCGTGTTTCGATTTTCGTATAAACTAAAAATAAGGTTGTATATATAAAGAAGATATAGGTAGTATCAGATCCTTATTTACGGTCTTTCGTAGTAGACGAATATAAGGCGTAGTACTCTCACATGATAGCTCCAAGCTAAAAAAAGAATAAATTAAGCAACTGCTTTTGTTATACGTGCTAGTCATATCAACAAAATTTAATCAATGTAATTTGTAAGTGAAGCCAAATATATCAAAAGAGGATTTAAACTGCGCTTAGTTTAGATAAAATTAAAGCTCAAAAACTCAAGCCAATTACATGATACGTTATTTATGTCCTTTCACGGGGACAGATATACTTATTAAAAAAAAGCCGCTCCCATTATCAGGTTTATCGTCTAAAATATTTCTGTTATTGTGAAAGCCTCATCGGGTAAACGTATTAAAGTGTGAAATGCAATCAGCGGCCGTTGAGATTAATCTTTTTTCACTACTAATTACAAAAGCTGTCCAAATGTCCTCCGTTGACAGTTGTGTTTTTGTGTAGTTCAGGGTTGTATTTGTGTTTTAAAAATGTAGGTGGAGCAAAGAGAAAGTTGACTAATGAAAACCTTTTTAGAATTCGATAATAGAGAATTATCAGTGATCATCATAAGTTAAAGTAGGAGAACCCTATTACTAAGACTCCGCTGTCCGTCTGTCACCAGGCTGTATCTCATGAACCGTGATAGTAAGACAGTTGAAATTTTCACAGATGATGTATTTCTGTTGCCGCTATAACAACAAATAACTAAAACAAGTAAAAAACAGAATAACATAAATATTTAAGAGGGCTCCCATACAACAGACATGATTTTTTTGCTGTATTTATATATAATGGTACGGAACCCGTCGTGCGCGAGTCCGACTCGCACTTAGCCAGTTTTTCTAATTAACTATACGAGGCATTTAGTTTGATTACTTTAAAGTGTAAAGTGTAATTAAAAGATTACACTCACGCTAACCGTTACATGCAAATCATATTTAATCAAAGGCTTATAACGGCGATTAACGCAAACCACTTTGTATAGGTATCATAGCATACCCGACGTTTCGATCGAGTTGTACCTTTCGTGATTCAGCCCGTGACCACGACCATGACGTCCGCCGAGTCGGTCGTGGCGTGCTTCATACGTTTTTGTACACCTGTTTTTACCGCTCCCGCGCTTCCCGCCGCTCTCAGCGGCCAGAGTTTTGGGCTATCCACCCAACCGATGATCCCTTCGCGAAAGTTGCTTCTTAAACTCTTCTTCTTCACGTTCTTAAACTTAGCAAGCCAGACCGGCAGGCTTATCACCTTTTAAGTGATACCCCGCTACACACGACGTTAAAGTTTGTACTGACACCCCCCACCAACCTTACGGTTATAAAGTTAGGTGTCAGACATCCTTACGCATGCACAAGGGACCATCTAGATTAGGTCATAACGACAGATCAGAACGCGCCGGTACGCATCCTTCATCCGGTACTAGACTAGTGAGACTAGTAAGACTAGTGTCTCGAGCTAGTTGCCCCGTCGACACGTATAGTCCACTACCTAATATCCAGATAGGTCACCGGAGCTGTAAGCTCGCTCACTTCTCGTTGCACTAAGAGCTCAACTCGCAGTGTACCACTGCTTGGGCCGTCAACTCTAAAGCCGACTACCAAATGTCCTCTTTGGTGGCGGAGTTGTAAGCACACTCACTTCTCGGTACCCATCCAGGCACCTGATCAATTCCAAATTCCTACGCGGCTGATTAAACCGGAGGCCTTTGCATCTAGCGGGCACCTCTACTAGTTCTCCAGACTAGTGCCGGAGATGTTGGAGTAACTATTCAGTGAAAACCACCGAGCACCACACCAACTAAGGGTAACTCACGTACCCCGCAGATCTTTTCGCTTCAGGCCCCCACCGGACCGCTACTAAGACCCGCTCGCTATGCACGAAATGGAAGCCTGGCCAGACCAACCAGGCCGACGAACTTTCCCACTTCTATAGCTAACCACATGCCACCACGAGTCCAACCCATGTCCGGGGCCTGCCGGAGACGCCCGTGAAGGCATAACCGGCAGGGGGCCTAGGATCCGGAACTCCCGTGGTACCCTTGAAAAGACAGCCGGACCCGTAGTTCCAGCTGCCATACCCTACCTATCAGGGTCAGTAGATAGGGACATTTTAAGTGACAGTCGCAATCGCGACAATTAACAATTTATCGCTACCAAAACACATATTCGTATTACGGAACGTAGAAAGCTACGATGGCGCCACGAGCTAGCGATTGACGAACTAAAAGTGCATGATGGCGCTTAAGGCGACGCACCGCTAAACAATTAATCTAATACGGAGCGTTTGCCCCGTACCATAAGAAAATCTGTTTTTTTTCCTTTCAATTGAAACTACCAATTATTTAAATAAAATGTACTAGCATATTGAAGTGTGTGTTAAGACCAATCTGCTAAGAAAATTTAAATGCTCAAATCGGTCTGGTTTGCCTGTAAAATGCAAATCTATGTTTTAAAAGAGGTTACTTTGATATTTTTTTCTCTGTTATAAAAGTTAACAAATCGTGTTTCTGCAACTAGCAAAATGAAGTCAATTAAATGAAAAATCATGTCATCAAATATCACTTTCATATGTTTTGTAATTGTTGAGAAAAATCAAAATCCCCGCCACGTAATTTCCAATGCGTCGCCTTAGGAATAAACCGACCGATTGTAGCAACTGCAACTAGTAGCAGTCGCGATAACATTGTGCAACTAGCAACTGATTACTTTTTTCGTTAATAAGCCTGCCAGTGCGTTAACTACTACGCCATCATGCTTCTCGTGTTTTTATTCCATCGATCCTCTTGAAACCAATCAATGGCAGCGCATATATCATTAACGATACTAAAACACTAATTGCAAGTCTATCCCAAATGAGTCTATTGAGCGTCTAGAATCCGATTAAATTGACGAGAGTCACTCTACTAGTCCGCTATTAATTCTGAATTCACAAAGATATTACAAATGTTAGACGTTAGGTTGGTACCATTGGATTTTCGACAACTGAAATTCTAATTATAAATTGCGTTTAACAGATTACACAGTTCTGCGCAAAGTGGTGTTGATTTGAGGACGTCAGACGTTTTGTTAGGGCTGTGTGCTCACACGAGAGTCTGAATGTTAATCCTTTCTTAAGTAGTTTGGATTATAGTGTTATAAAAACATTGTGAACAAGGCATGCAAATGATATGAACAAGTCTAACGGCACAGATGAAATTTCTTATTGTTTTCGAGACTGAGGGTCGGGACTACAAAAATTATAACATCAACGTGAAGAACGCTTCCTTCGCTTCGCTTATCATAACTATACATCAGGTGAGATGAAGGAACTGTGCTTATTCGTAAGATATATTTCTTTACTAGTGGCCGCTCGCGGTTTCACACGCGTGGTTCCCGGTTTCACCCGCGTGGTTCCCGTTCCCGTGGGAAGATCGGTATAAAAAGTATCCTATGTATTATTCCTGGTTATAAACTATCTGTATGCCGAATTTCATCCAAATCCATTCAGTAGTTTTTACGTGAAAGAGTAACAAACATCCAAACAAACTTTCGCGTTTATAATATTAATAGGATAAGTAGTCCCATGGTACAATGCTCTCCTAGAAGAATTAATCTGGAGTCAGGTAGGATCATACCCATTCGACTGGTAGACTACCCTAACCCCTATTTCTGCAGCCAAGCATAATCGTTTTGCAAACCAGCATCTAGTTTTAGACCTGACATAAAGCTGAATTGACCACCTATTCTGACGCAGCTGTGAGACATACAAGTGTTTTTTCCTGTTTGCTTCTTGTATTTCCTATATCCTCGTGTCTGTGTGAAATATTTTTTTTGTATCTTTCTTTCTTTAATTTTGCATAACCTATTGTGGCTTTGTTTAACTGGTTAACTACACTCGCAGACTGGGCGCGTTAACAAATCTGAGCCATCGAGCTCCTCAATTTATACCATGTTTTGCCAAATTGTCAAACTGTCTATTACAAAAAAACGTGTCTGCATCTCAAAGCTACCAAAAACCTTCGCAAAATTATAGGAGAAGTGGATCATTAAGGGGCTGTTCGTCTGTAATTTTCCCGTTCCGAAGATTTCGCGAATGACACCCCCACCGACGTCATTAAGCCGGCTCCGCTGTCAGCCGTCCGTTGACAGGTTGATCCGTCGGCGGGGAGAGAAATGGGGACTTTTATTTCGATATTATCGGATGATTCAGTTTGTTCGGTTGGCAATTATGAATTTAATAACTCGCCTCTTTTGAGGCTACTGCGCGGTCACGGCAATTGTTTTTTACCTGTAAAACAATCACCCCTCTTTTTTATACAGGAGAAAATGCTGCGCATTTGCGCCTGGGAGCCGCTGTTGGTTATGGCCGCTGGGGCAAAACTGTTCTCGAGTGGCGACCGTGCACCAGAAAACGCAGTGTGGGCAGGCCTCCGACAAGGTGAACCGACGATCTGCTGAAAGTCCTGGGCAGCCGCTGGGTGCGAGCAGCACAAAACCAGTCGTTGTTGAGATTTGCCCTTTGACCAAAAGTGAAAGTCTTTCGCCTAAGAAGATGAGGGTAATCAGTTTATTTGGTTGGCTAATGTAATAACTTGCCTATTCATGCGGCCGCTGCACTGTGTTGACGTCACGGAAACAGTTTGAATGGACCCCATCTCTTTTTATACAAGACCAACAAGTGGAGCGCTTGGAGCCTACCTGCTAGATGGGCCAGTGATTTAGAACTAGTCGCCTGGATGCGATCACCAGCAAAACAGAAGAAAAAGGCGTAACATGGAGGAGGCCCAGAAATGGGTGGATACAGGCTGATAATAATGATGATGATTACAGGAGAATATGCAGATGCACCTCTGCGCCCGGGAAGACGCTGATGACTATGTGGAGATCCTGATGATACTGATGATCTAGGGTTACCTAACAGTGCGCATACGAAGACTAGCTAGTTAAGCAGGATGGTGACTCACCATCCTGCAAACTTCTTCACGCCTCGTTCAAAGGAAAGTTTAACTATATTACCAAAAAATTTTGAGTGTAGGCAAAATATTGGTTCAATTGGAGCTTCCGTGGCTAAGTGCTTAGATCGTCCATGGTTTTGATTCCGGTACATACTCAGTTTGGCTGCGCAAGTACGCTTACCTATCTACCATCATCATCTCCTTGGTTGAGTGGTTTGTACACCGGTTTTCATGGTGTCTCCATCTCTGAGGTCCCGGGTTCGATCCCCGGTCGGGTCAATTTAGAAATTATTGTTTTTATAAATTGTCTCGGGTCTGGGTGTTTTCTATGTATAATAAGTATGTATTTAGGTATTTTAAGTATGTTTATCCGTTGTCTGGTAACCATTTAACGAGTTTCATAACGAAGCTTCTCTTGGGCTAGATAATTGGTATGAGTGTAGAAAAATTTATTTATTTTATTGACAACAATGTCAATAGCATTAGAGTTGTGTTAGAGAATACGAGTACGCCAAGCTATGCGTCTTTTATCTGTTGTATAAAAAATAATATGCTCAATATTTCTGTTATTACATTCTTAATACCCTTAATCAATTGGTATAACGTTGTCACTGTCGTATGGGCTTCGAGTCCGATTATTATTTCCCCTCCGTTGCGCAGTTCCTGTGATAAGTTGACATCTTTACGGTCCGAGCGGCTGTCGATGAGTTCTGACGCGTTGATCCCACGCTTAGTGGAGGAAAGTGTCCGTTTATTATTAACAGAGGTGCCTTGGACATTTAGCTCAATTATCAGATTACATTTTTTATCGAACATAAGTTGCATTTGTTTTAAGACACAGACACCAGACATTTAAGTACGATTAGAAGTGGAGTCCAAATTGCGAGAACAGCTAGTAAAAAGCAAAGCAAGCAAAGCCCTGTAAAGCTGAAAGTGACAAAAGAAAAAGGTTTGTCGTCGTCCTGACCTTGAAGACCTCCAAGTTCCTAACACCTCGTATAAAGGACAAAAGTAGTTCCTAAATAGCTTACACATTCCTTACACTTGTATCAACCTCATTCCTCAGCTTTATCGTAGTTTAGTTGTAAATTAAGTTAGCGTAAATGTTATGTAATTTTGTATTATGCATGTAGTGTTCGCCTCGAGAAGGACTTGCACTTACTGTTTTATAAGTATGCATTGTATATGTGTTTTACTTTGTGTACAGACCAGTTTGGTGAACCAATAAAAAAAAAAAAAAGGACCCCACGTTATAGGAAGGCAAGATACGTTACGCGTTTTGTGTAATGCCACCATAAATATACAACGTGTAACAGAAACGTGTGGTAAAATGGAAAGATCCAAAGTGTATCCGATCTAGATCTTAAATGCAGTTTCAGATTTCATTTTTTATTAAATATTTCTATTGTGACGTCACATCAAAAGAAACAAGTCACAGCCCTAGTAGTTTAGTATCCTCTGTGTACTTCCATTTATGATCACTGCTGCTTGCTTATGCGCGCCTGATGTGCATGACTTCATTAATACAAATATTTGATTTACAATTGCATGACAAATTAAAGTTAATAATTATGTCTCATTGAAATGAAACAACTTTTGCGGATCTACTCGCTTTTATTTTTACATTAGTTTTAATTAATGTTAATCCTTTACATTAGTTTTGAACCCTTTGCAGGGTCCGTGGTCACAGGGAGAGTCAGTCTTCCAGTGACCACGGACCCTACAAAGGGTCAGGATTAACATTTAAATTTAAAAAACTTTAGAAAACAATTATGTCTTAGTGATTGTTAGCAGTCCCAAAATCCCAACTGGTGGTAGATTCAGTAACTGAGTCTAAACTAATATATATTTAAAAAATTTTATATAATTTTTAACGCAAATTTTGTTGCGAACAAATTACAAAAACACAAATGTTGAAAAAAATTCCACGAGCAGGGTTTGAACCTGCACCCTTCTGACATACCGGGTCAGGTGCTCTTCCAATTGAGCTATCGTGGTTCTAACCAGCCCGCCGAAATTATTCAACACTATTTACTTTTTTACTTTGAAAGCCAAATTTACTTTTTTTTTTTTAATATATATTTTTTTATTATTATTTAGGTGTTTATAGTTTTGATGTCAAAAAATGCCTGTGAAGGCTTATGTTGAATAAATGATTTGAATTTGACACATACAAGATCTAGAGCGGGTATTATAATAAAATCATTTATTGCAGACCATTGGATCCATGGGTCCATGGATATACTTTGGATCTTTTCATTTTTTTTTTAATAGGACAACCAACAAAACTAACACTAAATTAAATTAAATTTGTTTTTGTACAAAAAAGGACTTAAGCTAAGTGTCATCTTATAGCACACATTTTTGTTACACGTTGTATAAATTTTATAGAGAGAGTTTTCTGATTGCCTCAAGCAACATTTTCAGCGTTACTGGACTTTTTTGGTGGCGGCGAGAAACTTAAAAGGTTCCTCAAGCAGTGTGAAACGAAGCACCAGCAGAGGTTTTCTAGAGGGAACGGCATCACGCACTAGTGCTGCGTGTTCCCATTCCCTACTAGATTTTCCGAGGGGTTCGGATCGCATCAGGCATTAAAAAAAGCTATCGTGGCTCACTACTAAGTAACTAAGCATAGTTGGTAGTGCACCTGACCTGGCATGTCATGGAGTGCGGGTTCGAATCCCGCTCGTCTTTCAACTTTCAACACTTTGTCTTTTTTCAAATTGTGATTTGTTTGCAACAATATTTGCGTAAAATTATATGTAAAAAAAGGATCAGGTATTTTTATTGTGCTATTTATAAATCTGTTACTCTCTGGTCTGTTGTTAAAAGTTGTTGTTCAGGTCAATCAATTTTTTTTTCTAATTTTCTTAAATTATGTGTCTTTCATTTATTTAATATTTTGTTATATAAATATTACTATTTATATTAGTATCTAGACCATGATGATTACGTTTTTAGGTTACTTAAATTAATAAGATATTTTTTGATTCATCATCATCATCATCTCAGCCAAAAGACCTCCACTGCTGGACAAAGGACTCTCCCCATTCCTTGAATGTTTTAAGTTAATACATTTTTGAGAAATAAAGTTGCTAAACCTCAATATATTCTAAAATTTCATTCGCAAAAAGAATGTATCTTGAACCCTACTCCTGTACTTTCACAGTTCATAAAAGACGAACAGTCCAATATCACGTACTACCCAACCGTTTGGAACCGAAGACAGTCTGACCACGTAAGGTATAGCGGCTGGGCTGTCCGTCGGGAATTGGGAGGCACTTCCAATAGTGTAACAATTGGCACTAGAAAGAGCTTTCTAAATCTAGTGCTAAGCAAACTGCTGAGTTGTAGAATTACTTTCTCGTCTAATTCTTTCACCAGATACTCAATTACGGATTTTACATACAGATGTAAATTTGATATATTAGATTTGTTTATTTGTTTTGTTTTTTTACATGTTGTGGTTGTCTTCTATATTTTTTGTGTTTATTTGTAATGGAAAGTGTCCTGCTATGATAGGGCATTTTCCAATTTTTTATTTTTTTTGACGCTGTAAGGGAGAAAAGAGCTGGACACTTGCTGAGTTTCTTGCCGGTTCTTCTCAGTGCAAGATCTCCCGCCCAGAGTAGACTTACGAACAGATGGCATAGCGACATTCATAAGAGCTACTTGTAGCCTAAACTGAATAAATGATTTTTGAATTTGAATTTGAATTTGATCTTGAATTTGAACATAAAAAACAAGCGGCCCGCTCACGACTTTGTCCGCTTAAGTAAACCCTCATGACAATTTAAAAAATCCTAAAATACTATTGTACCGCCATCTACCGGGCACCAATTTCCATCAGGCAGACCGTTCTCTTGTTTGCCAGCTCAGGCATATAAAAACAACTGATCCGTTCGCCCAACGAGTTAGCGACTGGTAAATCCTAACGTAATAAACCAGCCGTAGCCTGTTAGAACTGGTGCGAACTGCCTCCAGCCAGATGGCGCGTGACAAATAGCGATGCGATCCCGAGACGATTCGGGGCTCGCATAAATCTTGCTGTTTTACCAAAATTTGTGTTATATTTAGCTGGAAAAACAGGTTACGCCAAATGTTTAGATTAACGGCCAGTTAAAGAGTTTTCTAACGAGCGGGAGAAGCGAATTAAGTAGTTCTTAAAATGAAAGGACTTCATAATTTTTGAGAGTCGTTCCCCAATACATGCCTTGTGAACTCGAGAGTAATATTACTCGGAACTAAAAGTCCCTGAAGAACTTAATAGTTATTGATAATTAAAGGCAGAACAAAAGCTCGTAAATTTTTATTTGAAGAACACTGTGCTAACGATCCGTTAGAGTTATAGAAAATATAAGTGATCTGTATTATGATAAGGAAAAGTAATAAGTTTAATTAATAAAGGAAATAAATTTAGAAAACATACCAAGTCAATAGCTGAAGATTAACGACATAAAGCATAAGCAAAACTAAATACAGAATATTATTGTTAAGATAAAAAATAAAACATACAATAGTAGATTGTACAACAAGAGCATAAAACGAGCCATTTTACCCGAGTCATGTATATAGGTAAAATGGGTTTTATACTCGAGTTTTACACTCTGCTTTTCACTTTGATTGCAAGGAAATAAAACAAACCGCAACACAACAAAAGCTAGTTTCTAGTTTTGTTTGACGAATAATTAACTTCCCGCCACACAATTTTTCTTAATTTTTTTTTAATTTTCAACTATGTGACGTTCGACTATGGTCTGAGCCGTAATGCTAAGTTATTATAAATATTTGCGTTATATTTTTTTTTACGTAAATGCACGCCCGTATTATTTGTAAATTTGTATTTAGATAATAATACATAATAGTATAACATTATGTCGTAATTAATAAATGATATAACCTAAATCTCATAAAAATATATCAATTAAATGAAGGTGTATTTAATTGTGTATGTGGCTGTAAGGCATAACTGCCTTAGTCTTAAAAGAAGAAATTACTCTAAGCATAAGATCATAAAAACTCATTTTATGCAGCCTTCTCTCGGCATAAAGAACAACTTTATGAGCATGAGAAGTGAAAAAGAGTATTTTACTAGAGTAACATCACTAGCTACCTAGGGCGCTTTTAATAGACGTTTATTGTCGGACGGCTAACGCATGTCTGCACTGCGTTCCATATTAAAACAGTCGCGCGGTGCCGGCCGGCGCGGCGCGGGCGGTGCGGCGTCGCAAAGCGCCTTAGAGCTAACTATATTAGAAATCTTCTGGATGAGAGGTAACTAGATAGACGCTTAGCACTTCTAAGTTATAAAATCGAACTTTACTTTACAGAGGACTATTTTAATTCACCCAGTCGAATATTGTTACCAATACTTACCAACCTTTGCGAAAATCGATAGTCTTCAAGATTATCGCCTACACAAACTAGATGGTAAATAGTCCCAAAAATGTCCTTTACAACATTCCAAGCAAAAGGTTCTCTGTTTTACACCCTTTAGTCAAAAAAATTATTACAGTCAACTAAATTGTCCCAGATTTCTTGTCAAAAACGCTTAAATATCTTGTTACAAACACTACCTTAACGCGAAGTTCCTCTACATACTATGATGTTGTCTAACCTTCGCTGAGAAGATTAATGCTAAGAAGAAGTGAAGTTTGAAAGGCTAAAATCCTTTTTCTTGACCACAACAACTCTATAAAGGCTTGCATTGCTTTTTACATGTTTAAAAAATAGGATTTTATTCGGTCACTCATATAATCATCATAGTAACAATAAACAATATTGGTACTATGATCGTAACCCGAACATGTAAAAAAAGCTTTGCGAAAATCGATAGTCTTCAAGATTATCACCTACACAAACTAGATGGTAAAATGTCCCTAAAATGTCCTCTACAACATTCCAAGCAAAAGGTTCCTTGTCTCACACCCTTTAGTCAAAAAAATCTTGCAGACAACTAAATTGTCCCAGATTTCTTGTCAATGACGCTTATAACTTGTTACGCGAACTGTTCCCTAACATATGGCGCTTGACAAATAGCGGTGCGGTTTCAAGATGATTTCGGGAGTCCTATAAATCTTTCTATTCCTCCAAGTTTGTATTAGGTGAGTTTCAGTGTACGGAATGAGAAATGTATCGTTTCAAGTGAGAATTGCGAAGATTTATAACCAGTACGTACTTATCATTTGACGAGCAAAATGGTTGACGGAGATACTGATATTACTGAACGCGCTGGCTTATTTCCGCACTGGAATTACTTGTCTAGATACTGCTAATACGTGAATCTTTGAGGTATAGTGGTTAAATCATAGTTATCTGACTATAAGGTTCCAAATACGATTTCCAAGTCGTCGGGGATATCTAATAATAAAAAGAAACGTCACAAAACTAGAGTAAAAACCCAATCTCAGCTTTTTCATGCAACTGCAAACTAATTGGTTGTTTTTATTTATGTATACGCAACATCACCAAGGAGACATTTAATAAGAACACTGACGTAGGTGAGACATGGCAGAATGTGAATTTAATTCTTTACAAATAAATAACGAAGTAATACTTGTGACTTCCTCAGGCAGGATTCGAACCCACAATCTTCTGTTAATCGAGTGAGTATTTCTAGTTGAATGTACCAAAACTTTATTAATATTAATTTGTAATGAAAAAAAACTATTTACCATCCAAAACAGCAGTTTCGATTGTCAGACACAATTATTCAAATTGCCATGAAATGCTGGGCCCATTCAATCTCACGGGCGGGCGCTGAAAAACGGAGATCCCTTTAGTATAATAAAGTGAAAAATTGATGTTTTTAAGGAGCTTTCCTTTAAGCCGCTTTATTAAAATGGGAGAAAAAAACTTGTGCGCTGCCGCGCTGCCTAAAAGGGTGCAAAGTTTCAGATGGATGCCACAGAGAAACGACTCGGTCGAGATTTAGAAGAACTGGCACAAAACGTTGACGATCTAACAGGAAATATTGTTCGAGATATACTTTTGAAAGTAGATATATAATAAAAGACGCTCGAAGATGCTCTGTCGCTAAGAAATCTCGGTTTATTGAAAGAGGCTTTGGCGCCAGTCGCTGTATTGCGGGGGAAACATTCGTAGAGCGAAATTAATGGATTAAGGTGAGAGTATTTTCTTGTAAGACATGGATGAGGGTTTTCGAAGGACATTGTTGAGGTTGTTATGCGGATACAGTATTGCGGCGTAAGTTTTTAAAGTGTAGAAGGTAAAATTACTCGATGAAAGTAGGTACCTACTTGACAGAGATTAATTGTGTGAAAAAACATTTGAAGATCAAAAGTGCTAAGACTTCATAAATAGTATCCCATTGATATGCAAGGGTAGGGTAGGCAATTTACTCATGTGGTGATGCAAAGGCCTCATTTATTTAAATAAAGTCATCACTGCAATTTCTGGTATGCCAGGTATAATGGTCAAGTCTAAAATGTCAACAACTAAAAACTTTCATCAAGTCTTTCCAATAACTAACATTCCAGAACTTCCACAAATAATAGATACAAATAAATAAGGATTAACGGTGAAAATATACGACGCGGTATCAGATCGACCTACGTAAGGTTGTGGGAGTACCATATTCTTTTGCTTACTTCGAAAAGGAATCCTCAATAGAAGGCTTATTTATTAACGACAAAACCATCTTTATACAACACAACACATATTGTTGTTCGGGACCGTAATTTTGTTGATAGACTTTAGACCTGTGGCCAATATGTCTCCCTTTCAATTCTGTAATGCTATTTTATCATTGTCATGATGGCAACATATTGATAGCAATTGCTTCAGCACTCGTAGCGGTTAATATTTGAACGATCTGAAAACGTTCTACTGCTGGGCTAATGACGTCCCTCTTTAACTCTTTCAGGGTCAGTTGGGATGTATATTTCCACCACATTTTGAACTTTATGTGATTGAGATAAGATTGAAAACCAAATGAAATATGTGGTAAAAAAATCAAACCACTATGCCCCAAAGAATTAACAAGGACACATCCTTTACGAGTAAGCTCACTAAGCATTGAGCGCGAAGAAAGTGGAAGTGATCTTCTCCTGGAATCCTCAACTACTGAACTGACTATCTTAAATCTATCTGTCAAAAATAAATCTTAATTAATTCTTATTTATTCAAAACTAACTTTTACTAGTATTTTTGAACGTCATTCATAGCCATAACTTCGTATGACCTTCAGACCTTGTACACAAAAATGCTATTAACATTGATACTATGGCGACATATTATGGCCAGGCGGACTTTAATTAAGCCCTGCCGCCATCGAACCGAGTAAAAACATAGCCTGCTGGGAATCGAACCCAGAACCTTCTGGCCTGAGACTGATCTTAACTACTAGACCACAGAAGCGGTTAAAACCGACGAAGAAAATAATGATTAGCCATAATCTCAGCCAAATGACGTCCATTGATAACCATATACTTATCAGTATATTAGGCCTTTCCGATAACAGCATTCGACTTATTGAAATTACTGCCCCTATGTTTTTGTCATAAGCTTGTTTGAATGACAATCGGGTCACGGAAGCGAAATACGACCTCTACCTATGAAGGGTTGGCCATTTTGTCAATAAATAATTCATCTGGTGTGACAATATGTTCACAATAAGGCTTTATACAGATGGAGCGGGTTGAGCACACAATGTTTGTTGAGATGGGTTCTGGAACTTTTTCATTTCTTCGGGTAACCCTTCACTTTACCTGATGTTAACTGATGATAAGGCTGAAAGTGGGTGCGCACTCTCAACAAATCTTCAATTAGGTACTGCCTACCAACAGCCAAACCGAGTATATACCCCCCGCTGGGAATCGAAACCAGAATCTCACCACCAGACCAGAATCAGGTCCAAGACTGGTGGTCATAACTTGTCCGCAGAGGTAATTTAGAGTTTATAGGTTGGCCGACAAATCACCGGCTTCAACGGCTTCAGCCGTTGGACGCGAGCAGCACACAACAGTTCGCCTGTGAAGAGATTTTGAGGAAGGCGATTGTCCAGCAGTGAACGACTTTTGGCTGAGCTGATGACGATGATGATTATGATGTACTCTCAGTCCATTCTTGTTCTCATCATGTGAAAGTAAAAAAAAAATGTCATGTCTACCCGAAAACATAGTGTGCAATATTATGCCTTTACGAATTCAGTTAATAAATAATGTTGTGTTTGACATGTTACAACATATAAAGCTCTGCCAGCCAGCAGAACTGATTCATGCCGCTGCTTGGAGGTCTGACAATTTGTTAGGCTCACAGTTAGTCTAGCTGGGGCAAATTCGTTTCGGTCGCTCGTAGAAAATATTGCAGCAATAAATATCTTGCTAAAGTCAATTGTGGTCGGTACAAAATAAGGAGAACCACCGACGGCTCTATCAGCGCACACATAGACAACCTCTAACGGACAAGAAATCTAGCAATAATTGCACTTGGACTGTTCCCAGTTGTTCCGAGATTCGTGTCCGTGAGAGGGTCTGTGTACGTAGTTGGAGCGCGGTATGTATTAAGCTTATCTTGTGTGGGCCTTCTTATTTTGCGTTGTCGGCTTCTATTATTGTCTAATGTAGGTATGCTTATATCTGTCTCACCAGCTGGGCCAAAACCTCTATCGTTTATTGAAATATAGCCATCGCTACATTTGATGGGTTAATAACAACGCTTGCATCATGCGGGGGTTGGTGATCACAAAACTAGGATGTGCATCGAAACATTCAAAATGCTTTACTTTACCAGGTAAATGAATCCTGGACCTCTGGATGTCGGCCAGGCCATCGAGGCGCCGATTATTATCTTTTATAGGGTCCCGTACCTCAAAAGGAAAAAAACGCAACCCTTATAGGACCACATTGTTGTCCGTAAATAGTAAATAAGTAAATAGTAAATTTATTTAAAACACTTGTTATAATACATGTTATGATACATCATACTAAGTCTTTAGTCCCTTGAAGCTGTGAAAAAATCAAACTTCTAATTTAACGAAAAAAAAGATACGGCCGTTTATGTCGCAAAAAACTACATTATATTAAAGACATTATATTTTGACACTCTCAAGGGAATCAAGATTCATAGGGTAGTTGCCGTTGACCTAGAACTATGAAGTTTGGCAAGTAATATCGTCTTATACAAGTACTGAAACGTCTGTACTGTAAGTACAAGTCTGAAAACTATACATATTTTTAATCAAATCACAAAAAAACAGGGTCTTTATGCAAGGAACGGGGGTCCAAATTTTGAAGTAAATTAACCGTGTCATGTAAGGTATCGTATGAAAGGGCTTCATTTGCGTAAGCTTAAACAGATTTTTAATTATTTTTATGACGTATAGTTTTTGATTTATGACAAAGAATGAAAAAAGAAATACTTTTTCCCTCTTTTTCATGTAAGTATGTAGTACCTAACAGTCGGGAAAATTTTGAGACCCATCAATTTGTACGGGACCCTCGGTGGGCGACTCCGACTCGCACTTGTCCGGTTTTTTTCATTCCACATTAATCAAGCACTTTATGCTAGGTACCGATAAGGCCAAGGGTAGAAACTCACTTCACCCGTCTTCTTACCGTATACTGTCAGAAAACAAAAATGTTCCTAACAAATTTATAGTGAAGACTTGATTTTAATACCCTAACCCTTAGAGATTTAATATATAATAGAGATTATTATAAATTAGCGATATAAAGCTAAAATGTTGATAACTTAAAGCTCCAAAAAATTGGACCGTGCTGCTTAAAGGATACGTTAGAAATGAGGGAAGATAGTCATTTGCCCGAAGACGATAGCACACTTCACTGATATAATCAATTACTGAGAAACTGCCTCTCTTGTCTCTAATTGTCGGAACGCAAAATTGCTTATAACATTGTTTTGTTTCAAGATTGTAAAGATGACTTAATTTTATTGATTGAGGCCCTCGCAGAGCAATAGCTAGCTAGCTAGCTATTAGTAGACTTATATATCACTTATAGGTCACATTTTAAAAACTACAAATATTTTGACTAAACATCTAATTACTTATATCAGAGAAATAAGGCCCTAGCATTAAAAAAATCAGGCTACTTTTTTTAACTTTTCCTGACACAAAAATTGTAATATTTTTAAGAGCGGCCTCTCTGTCGGCTCCTTTGAATGAAACTACGGGCACGTGTAAGCGGTGAAGGCATTGCGGCCTCTCTGTTTCGGCTCCTTTGAATTGAAACTACCGAAAGTGCTTTAATTTACTTTTTAATAAAAAAATATAATAAATAAATAAATAATCGAATAGTATATTATGCAACTAGTGAATAAAGGACGGATTTAAAGCGAGGGCCGTAGATGAGTCACGAGCAAGTGAAGGATTCTAATGATTGAATCACGAGCGCAGCGAGTGATTCAACTGTTAGAATCCTGAACGACGCGAGTGATTCATGGCCCTCGATATAAATTCGTACTTTATTCAGGAGTTGCATACTATACTTTATACCATGACTACGAGAAAAGACATAATTTAAGCGAAAATATTTTCAAAATTTAATCAAGAAATAAGAATTGTTACATTAATTGAAATGGACATTAAAATTAGAGCAATGACTGAAATTAAGCGTAATTTTCTTATTATTCTCATTAGAGTGGTCAACTTGTGAAACAATATTTATTAATCTAATGCCAAACTCCTTGTCGCAAATATCAACCAATCAAATCTCGAGAATTTATTTGCACCAAAGAGTTTTGAATTTCGATTCTTAGCGCAAGGAGTTTGTGTAAGCATTGAAATAGAGACCGGATATATTTTTGTGTTCCAAATTCAAACACCAAAATAGTGAATAAAAACAAAACAGTGAGTAAAAGGCCTTTTTATTCACTGTTTTGCGTGAATAAAATAAGCTTTTTAGAGTAGGTATGGTATAAATGTCTTTTGACGTTTTTCTTGAAAAGTAGCATATAAAAATTTAAGGTTTCTTCATAAAAATATGTTAAAATTAAACAACTTTTACAGATCTACTCGCGTTTATCTTACACATTACTTATTTAATGTTTATCCTGACGTTTCGAACGCTTTGCAGGGTCCGTGGTCACAGGGATACTGAGGTGTTGGTCGTCTTATAATTAGTTGGTAGCTTGTATAC
This sequence comes from Eudonia lacustrata, assembly GCA_947562085.1. Taxonomy (NCBI): domain Eukaryota; kingdom Metazoa; phylum Arthropoda; class Insecta; order Lepidoptera; family Crambidae; genus Eudonia; species Eudonia lacustrata. The sequence continues at coordinate 9,132,243 of OX387332.1, forward strand.
CCTCATTTAAATTTAACCAGGTGCGTTCCGTTTTACGCAAACACGAGTAGATCCGTAAAAGTTTTTTCATTTCAATGTGTTAGTGTTCGCATAAACTTTGGAAAAAAATATGTTGTTGAATTTATCCTCAAAATAATTGCTTATCTTATATACATAAACCTTTAAAAATTCTTCGAACCTTTGCAAAACTCATCATTAATACAATGACTTCACCAGTCTCAAGTCTCAAAACACCACAAAGCAAGAAACCCGTACTTAAAACCGTATCAATTAATGAGGCACACAACACAATACCAAAAACCATAAAAAACTTGACAACAATACTAAAAGACTCAGCAAATATCTAACTCATCAATGATCGATCTTCTCTGGCGTACCTGTACGCCAAATCAGACTCTACACCAAAGAGAAACGGTCTTGAATGCTTTATGAAAAGAACAGTCTTCGGATTCATGGGTAGCGATTTCGGTGGGCAATTTAACTGAGCAGGCGATTTAAATTTCAAATACCGAGTTATCCAGATCGAGGTTAGCGATGAATGGAGGCATTAGCCACCCCAATTCATCCCTCTAGCCTATATCTCCCATAGGCTAGGAGACTGTGGAATATATAAAAGTATTTGAAGTGTGATACGTTTTACGCGACTGCAGGTTTTGTTTCTGGTGCTAATGGAGCTACTGTACATTCTTAAAAGCGGATAAGGCCTTTTCACTTAGACAACAGCGTACAGGAAGATCGAGTCTTAACCCACGATAGCCCGATACGGGTTAGTGATTATCGTTCGATACGTCAGTCGCTAAACTCTAACCCGCGTTGGACCTAAGTGTAGGGTCTGACCCACAGAAAGATCTATTTCTGTGGTCTGACCAGATCTCCTAATGTGATATTGGACGACCTCCTTGGTCGAGTGGTTTGTACACCAGTTTTCATGGTGTCGCCATCTCTGAGGTCCCGGGTTCGATCCCCGGTCGGGTCAATTTAGAAATTATTGTTTTTCTAAATTGTTTCGGGACTGGGTGTTTTCTGTGTATAATAGGTATGTTTTTAAGTATTTTAAGTATGTTTATCCGTTGTCTAGTAACCATTTTAACGAGTTTCATAACGAAGCTTCTCTTGGGCTAGATAATTGGTGTGAGTGTAGGAAAGTTTATTTATTTATTATTTGTTATATTGATGGAAGTGCAAATATGCTTGAGCCCAGTAGTAAGTCGGTTACAGCTTGATGATGATGCACATTGTACATGACTTGATTTATCGCATACCTCAGTCTCTGTTCACGAGCTGAAGCTTCATGGGACGCGGTATGCGAATCTCTATTTCATTGTGCGTTAGTATTCCGATCTTAGCGGTCATAGAAAGAAGGAAAAGAACAACAATCCTGATATACAGGACTTTAGAAAGGTTACAAAGTAAATGTCAGACAACCTTGCGCAAGCAAACTAACTCGCACAAGGGACCATCAACGAAGGCAGAAGGCAAAGAACAGTAATAAACATAATAAATAAACAAACTTTCCTACACTCACACCAATTATCTAGCCCAAGAGAAGCTTCGTTAAGAAACTCGTTAAATGGTTACTAGACAACGGATGAACATACTTAAAATACTTAAATACATACTTATTATACACTAGCTGTGCTCGCGACTTCGTCCGCGTGGAATAGTGACTTTCGGCAGCATTTTTAATTTTTTAGGCTCTTTTCCCGTTTTTGCAACATTTTTCACTGATGCTTCGCTCCTATTGGTCGCAGCGTGATGTTATATAGCCTAAAGCCTTTCTCGATAAATGGACTATCCAACACAAAAAGAATTATTCAATTCGAACCAGTAGTTCCTGAGATCAGCGCGTTCAAACAAACAAACAAACAAACAAACTCTTCAGCTTTATATATTAGTATAGATAGAAAACACCCAGACCCGAGACAATTTAGAAAAAAACAATAATTTATAAATTGACCCGACCGGGGATCGAACCCGGGACCTCAGAGATGGCGACACCATAAAAACCGGTGTACAAACCACTCGACCAAGGAGGTCGTCAAACAGTGACAATACTTTGCTTTTGCTTTGTCCGCCCACTATTTTTACGTTTAACTTTTTTTCACTTTTTTTAATTAGTCTATACTCCGTTATGTGTTTTCCTTATTATTATTATTATTTTAATATTTAAAACTATCTACTTATCGACAGATTATGTATTGTGATTAACAAGCTTTTAAATTTATTTAAAAACTGTTATGCTTTCGGCGCTCTTTGTCTGTAATCTGTGTAATATCACTACACGTTATTATTATTATTGTATTAACTGTTTATGCCAAAATAAAGAGAGAGAAAAAATACACGCGCGGCACCGTTCCGCAAAACGCCAGTGGTACTGTCCGAGCAGGTATAGTAAAACTACACACAAATTTTAGACAACATCACATACATTGTTCTGATCCCAAGGTTTGGCTAAAGCACTCGTTTTTATGGAAATCAGAACCAAAGACGGTACCACAACCAGACCCGACATAATATCGAAAAGACCCGACCGGGAATCGAGCTGGTACGTTAGCGCCGCCCAAAGTCCGGCCTTCAAGCTACTCGACTACGGAGGTCGTCGTCGTAGACAGCTACGACACTGCATTTACCCAAAAGGCCGTTACCGATTTTTTTAAGTTACCATTTAACATTGACAGTGTGATCTATTCCAATCCAATACTACGAAACTAATACCATCATCATCATCATCTCAGCCAAAAGACGTCCACTGCTGGACAAAGGCCTCCCCCAAGATGGGGGGTATTTGCCATAATCGCCACGCTTGGCAGGCGGGTTGGCGATCGCGGTAGGTTGAAAGTAACCTCAGAGAGATGCTGCTGCCCATCCTCTGGAATGGTCCCTTAGTCGCCTTTTACGACACCCACGGGTTGAGATAGGGTGGTGCAATTCTTTATCCCCGGCACCACACAGGGAAAACTAACTAAAACTAATACCAATAACTATAAATTAATATAGGTACCATAAAAAACAAACCAAAACCATATACCAATGGTATTAGTTTACTGTCATATTTATTTTGTATTCCAAACGAATACCACTTTCAAAACGAATACCAAAACAAGTATAATAGGGATTAGGTACAGCACGCCTGCACATACCACACAGACTAGTTACCACAAACTGTCAAATTTCCTCAATAGACTTTGAACTTTATGCAGACATTATAAGGTTGATTATTTATTGAAGAAATTTAACAGTTTTGTTTAGGTTGATGTGCTCACAATGCTATACAACGTGTAACAGAAATTTGTAGTAAAAATGAAAAGATCCATAGTGTATCCGATCTAGATCTTAAATGCAGAGTTACTGAGACTTATGCACAACTAGCGGCCGCTTACAGTTTCACCCGCGTGGTTCCCGTTCCCGTGGGAACATCGGGATAAAAAGTATTCTATGTTTTAATCCAGGTTATAAACTATCTGTATGCCGATGTTCATCCAAATCCATCCATTTGTTGCAGCGTACATACACACAAACTTTCGCATTTATAATATTAGTGTGATTGGGTTGTTGACAGGTTGACCGTCAACGATTTTTTCCAATAGAAATTGTATGGGAATGGAAACTATGATGTCACTATTTTAATCCGTCAATTGAATGTTTATTTATAACATTTTAGGTTTCAGTAATTGATGCTTAGCTCGAATAAAAAATAGGTTAATGTTTTAAAAAAACTGTCAGGTACGTGGTTTCATTTATACGTTTATCATCATCATCAGCTCATTTTATGTCCCCACTGCTGGGGCACGAGCCTTCCCTATGGATGGATAGGGAAAACGGGTCATAAACCACCACCACGGGCCCAGTGCGGATTGGTGGTTGTTAACGACTGCTAATGCAACCGGGACCAACGGCTTACGTGCCTTCCGAAGCACGGAGGAGCAGCATCCGATGACTGGCCTTTGCGAAAGTTGCTTAACCTCAGCACTTACAGACCAGGCGCGTTAAGAGCCGTTACGGCCACTTTTAACTATAACGCCATATTAAACTAAACCATAACATGTCAGGTGTTCATTAGGCGACGTAAAAATGCTAAATTACTTCATTCAGATAGTTTGTTGAGCATAATTTGATTTTCTATCTCTAATTACTAGATATTATGTTTTTTTTTTCATTGGCGGCGCTAGTGTGCGGCGTAAACGCTTTTAACCACTGCGCCATCGAGCTCCTCACGTTATACGTTTAATGTTCTGGAAGCAAATATATTGGGTTGTTCCGTATTCATCCGACGAGAACGATGTCCCACTTTTAGAAATTTCATTTCATAACGTAATATCGAATATACCTACATGATCTCTTTTATGAACCGTTAAATGTATGTAAATAACAAAATAGTAATAGACACTATTAGTTTTTTGGTCACACCGTACGAAACTAGGGTTTTCCTTTATAATTTTGACGTAGGTTGAGTATAAAACATCAAAATATTGCTGTGGGTTGAGTTAGGAATAGAAATAGGATGAGTAAGGAAAAATTTGTTAGTGGGATGAGTTATCGTGGGATGAATACGGAACAACCCAAATATTTTGGTTGTCAACATCTCTATAATACTTGCTGTCAACAATTTGACTTTTTTGTACGTTCTGTCAATCTTCTACAGAGTGACTGTTGATAGTAACTTTATTTAAGTATTTAACATCGGTCTCCTGGTCTATGTTCCATAACAACCTTCATTTTAATTGTAGACAATTATTATTTTAAGCGAAACAAGGCTCTGTAATAGTACACGTTTCTTAGTTTCAGGTCTTAATTGTTTCTACTTAAGTCTATAGGACAATCAAATAAATTTCCTTTTTGCATACCAAAGACCTTTTGACTGTTCCAAGTTTTCTGTACAGCAACTTCCGCATAACAACCTTAAACCAAATAGTCTGGGGAAGAAAAAAATCAAGAAGTATATAAAAATAAATAGATTCATAAGAAAAACTGAGAAATTAATTAAGAAAAACAACTGTTTTTACATAAACATTGCTCTTCGTAAGGAGCGTATAAGCCTTATTGATTCTTTAGAAATATATAATAGTAAATTGATAGAAAGTAGGCACATGTATGACCGGGACACTAAGCAATTACAGACTGATATTCAACGGTTACATGAGTCACTTGACATAATTAATAAAAAATACTCAACTTCACAAAAACAGATTGAGGAACATATTCGATCAGCCACAGAATTGGTTAATATGTGCAAGTACAATGCTGATCGGTATGACTCATTAATAAATAATGGAATTAACAGTAATGAAAAGTCTTCATCATTAATCAATAATTTTCAGGTAAATTCCAATAACTTGTCTGTCTTCTATCCCAGTACATCAGCCTGTCCAGAAACATATAAATGTAATAATAAGATTATTCCAGCCCCAATACAAAAAAACAATGTCAATAAATTAGTTAGTAAAACAGTTATGTTCTCTGATAAAATGGGTCAGGGATTAGGGTTGCTTATAAATGGAAGTAAAAATCAACTAGTTACAAATATTTGTACCCCAGGTAAATCAATGAATACTATAGTACGTAACTTAACACAGCACACGCTAAATAGTGCATCTCATGTTATTTTATTATGTGGTGACAGTTCACAAGTAAAAAAACGTGACATAATAAATAATATTAATATTTTGAAAAACCTGCAATCTGAATCTAATTGCAGGCTAATAATTAGCGCTTTTCCCTATTGTACAAATTTAACCTGGGAACAAAATAAACGTATTTTTGACTTAAATTTATTATTATATAATTTGATTTGTCGTCATAGTGACACTATTTTATTTTTTGATATTAATAAATTTATTAATAATTTTAGTTTGACTTCAGATACTATGTATCTTTCTAAGAAGTCTAGGACTCAAATAGCTAATTTGTTAGCTTATACTTTACAGGATACAGTTATAGCGGCTATAACTAAGTCTAAACATAATAACATAACCATTAGTAGTTCTACTAATGAAACGTTTAAAACTAGTAGTAAGGTAACAACCTCTGGTTTAAACTAAGGTCTAGACAAAAGCCAAGTCCACATTCATTAATATTGTCCATCAGAACATTCAGGGCTTGGCTGGCAAGGACTTAGAATTAGAACTGTTTGCAAAAAGTCAGACTATTCATATATATTGTATAACTGAGCATTGGCTAAGAAGTCATGACTCGTCATTCCATGTTAACAATTTTCAAAGAGCAAGCGCGTACGTGCGAAGCACAGCCATACACGGCGGTTCCCTAATACTAGTAAGAAGTAATATTAAATACAAAAATCGCAACGATATTGTAAACCTTTCAGTGGAGCGTAACATTGAACTATCGTGTGTGGAGTTCAATAGTTTCGTAATAGTGTGTGTATACCGACCCCCATCGGGCAAATTCAGTATTTTCGAATTAGTAATGGAGGACGTACTTAGAAAATTAAAATTAAAAAGAAATTTGTTTTAGTATGTGGAGATTTTAATATAAAATTTCTAGAAATTACCTCAATGAGTGATCGTCTTGTTGCGTTATTTAAATGCTTTAATCTTATGAATCTATTTCTCGAACCTACTAGAATAACTTCACATTCTGCCACTTGTCTTGATAATGTTTTTTCAGACTATGACCCTGTTTCTAAGTCAGTATTTGATAATCTTACGTCTGACCATTGTGGTTTAAAAGTGACCTATGATTTTGATATTAAGAATGAGCCAAAAATAGTAAAATGTAAACCAGTAACAAAGAAACGAATGGAGTGTTTCAAAAATAATGTAGTTTGTAAAATTGATGCGTTACCCTTTGTACATGATGACCCAGATGTACTATATAGTAATCTTTTTGATTTTATAAAAACAGAATACAACCAAGTTTTTACTACTAGAACAATTAAAAATTCCCAAAAACTTAAGTTCTGTGATTGGGCTACAGCAGGTATTTATATCAGTAGAAATAGACTGTATGAGTTATATAATTTGAGGCAATGCAACCATAGCCTTAGTTTTACAGAATATGTAAAAAATTATTCTAAAATGTTTAAGAAAGTGTGCATATTAGCAAAATCAAATTTCATTAAAGACAAAATTAAAAACTCTAACAATAAAATTAAAGCCACTTGGGACATTATAAACCGTGAAACAGGTAAATTTAAACCACGGGACAATACTTTCACTCTGAAAGTTAATAACACCCTTGTCAATTCGGATTTAAATATTGCTAATATTTTTGATGACTATTTTTTAAATATACCAGTGGTAACAACTTCAAATTTAGATTCATCACCAGAAGCTGCACAATCTTTACTCAAAAAACATGTACCAAAATCTAATCTGTCTTTTCAATTTGAATACATTGATTCTATGAATATTATAAAAACATTCAAATCACTTAAAATGAAAAACACTAGTGATTTGTGGGGCATAAGTATTAAGGTAATTAAGAATATTATATTTTCTATTGCGCCCTATCTTGCAGACATTTTTAATTACTGTATCAATAAGGGTATCTTTCCAGAACTTATGAAATTCAGTAAGGTTATACCTTTATTTAAATCAGGAAACAAAGAAGACCCTAGTAACTATAGGCCAATTTCAATATTACCAGTACTAAGTAAAATTTATAAAAAACTTATACTCGAACAATTAATGGCATACTTTAACTCAAACAAGCCTCTACATAAGAAACAATATGGTTTTACAAAGGGTCGTTCCACTACTGACGCAGGTGTTGCTTTAATAAAACATATATTCGATGCCTGGGAGAAGTCTCAGAACGCTCTTGGAGTTTTTTGCGACTTATCCAAGGCTTTCGATTGCGTTGAGCACAGGACTCTGGTGATGAAGTTACACTACTATGGTCTTAATGATTTTGCACTTAAATTGATAGAGTCGTATCTCAGTTCTAGGACACAAACTGTCGATATCAATGGAACTAAATCATCTGGATCTCTTGTAAAAATGGGAGTTCTGCAAGGGTCAATCCTCGGGCCCTTCCTATTTTTAATTTATATTAACGACTTGCCATTCTTTGTGGAGAACTTCTGTGAAATTGTTTTATTTGCAGATGATACTTCACTCATTTTTAATGTTACTAGGTGTAAGAATAATTATGATGATGTAAACAATGCTCTAGCAAAAGTACTCAGTTGGTTTACTGTTAATAATCTACAGCTTAATGCAAAAAAAAACAAAATGTATTAAATTTACACTACCTAATGTTAAAACTGAACCAACTGATATTAGAATAAACGGTGATAAATTAGATCTGGTAGACTCAACAGTCTTCTTAGGTATAACACTTGACTCAAAACTTCAATGGAATCCTCATATATCGAAATTGTCCGGTAAACTCAGTTCTGCTGCTTATGCTATCAGAAAAATTAGACAATTAACAGACGTTGAAACTGCTAGAACAGTTTACTTTAGCTATTTTCATAGTGTCATGTCGTATGGTGTCTTACTGTGGGCTACAGCAGCTGATGTTGAATCTATATTTATTTTGCAGAAACGAGCAATAAGAACCATTTATAGACTAGGTTCCCGAACTACTTTAAGAAATATTTTTAAAGAAATTGGTGTTCTTAGTTGCATCTCAGTTTATTTATAATTGCATAGTTTTTGTGCGTTGCAACATCAACTCTTTTACTAAACATGGTGATGTACACAATTTCAATACTAGAAATAAGAAAAAACTTGTAATGCCACTGTTCAGGTTGCAAAAGGTTCTTGGCTCTTTCTTGGGGCAAGGTATACACTACTATAATAAAATACCTAGTACTGTACAAGATTTACCTTTAGATAAGTTTAAAAAACATGTAAAATCTTCTTTACTTAAGAAAGGTTATTATACAGTCAAAGAATATTTAGATGACAAATCAGCTTGGTTATAATAAAAAAATAAAACTACTCTTTATTTTATTTTATTGGGATCAATAATTACTTTAAAAATATCTTAGCGCTGATATGATAGCCTTTATCAGCAATGTCCTACAGTTTACAAATAATATTTATGTTACGTTAAACTTTTCATTAGGTTTTTATTTAGAGTATCTTGAGTGTGTCATGCTCTCTTTAGTGTCTCTGCGGTGGTGGCGTGTGCGTCGGGTCGTTACATTCCCTAAGATATGGTTGAGTGAAGCGATGGCTGATTCATATGTCATACTCGTGAACGGGTGCCGCCTGTGGAGGCTGGTCTGCTCTTGCATACTATTATTTTTATTATTATTAACTATAGTTTAATTTTGTTTTTTTTTGTTTTTTTCTTAGACAATTTTTGACCTTTATTAGTGCTGTATGATATTGTGAAAATTTTAACTGGTAACTGATGTTTTGCAAATGTAGATATTATTATATTTTCTCTTTTGTTTTTTTTTAATATGTGTGATTGTCCTTTATTTTTTGTGTTTTTATTTGTGATGGAAAGTGTCCTTTTATGATAGGGCATTTTCCAATATTTTTGACGCTGTAATGGAGAAAAGAGCTTGCTGAGTTTCTTGCCGGTTCTTCTCAGTGCAAGATCTCCCGCCCAGAGTAGACTTACGAACCGATGGCATAATGACGTTCATAAGAGCTATTTGTAGCCTAAACTGAATAAATGATTTTGAATTTTGAATTTTTTTTGAACTATTCTAAGTTTTGTGGCTTCAAAATAATGTTTATAATTAGGAATACAGACTTGTTTAGGCTCCATTAAAAGTAAAGTAAAAGACAAAGTTTTAAGTCAGACGACGATATGATAATAAAAATAATAACTTTATTTAAAAATGTATAAAAAAGTAAAGAAAACATTGTTTTTTTATAATTTTTTTTCCCCTGTGTGGTGCCGTGGATAAAGAATTGCACCACCCCATCTCTTCCTGTGGGTGTCGTAAAAGCCGACTAAGGGACCATTCCAGAGGATGGGCAGCAGCATCTCTCTGAGGTTACCCTTAACCTACTGCGATCGCCAACCCGCCTGCCAAGCGTGGCGATTACGGCAAATACCCCTCATATCCTTGGGGGAGGCCTTTGTCCAGCAGTGGACGTCTTTTGCTGAGATGATGATGATGATGATGATGAATTTTTTTGTGTTTTGTGAACAAGAAAAAGAGGCATTTCTCTGTTGCGTAAACCATCTCACGTAAAATAGCTGTCACATTCTGTTTTCAACTGAGGATAAGTGACAATAAGGTTGACGATTGAACAGTACGCATCTTCATTTGTTAAAAACTGCATACTTAAATAAATCTAAAAATGTCCTCAAAAAGTTCTCAGTCTTCGGTTGCATTGCAATTCTCTCTAACACCGCGACCTACTTCCAGACAGACCTTGTCCACAAAACAAGGAGGCCCACAGAATGTTAGCTCCATACAAACGCACTCGAGTACCGCACATATAGACAACCTCTCATGAACACGGAATCTCGCAACAGCTGTTCCTAAGGCGCTGGACATGTAATTTTTTTTCTTGAATTTCCCAATAGTACTTTATTTTTAGCAATGTTTTGAAAAAAAAACTATTTTACCTTCAAAAAAAGGTGGCAACCCTACCCTATTAGATTTTAAAATGAAATTATAAAATGTCAAAATTTCTATGGAAATTAAAATTAAAAATAACATTAAAAAAAAACAAATAATAAAATAATTTATAATATAAATAAATAAATAAACTTTCCTACACACACACCAATCTAGCCCAAGAAAAGCTTCGTTATGAAACTCGTTAAATGGTTATTAAACAACGGATAAACATGCATAAAATACTTAATTACATACTTATTAATAGAAAACACCCAGACCCGAGACCATTTAGACAAACAATAATTTCTAAATTGACCCGACCGGGGATTGAACCTGGGACCTCAGAGATGGCGACACTATGAAAACCGGTATACAAACCACTTGACCAAGGAGGTCGTCAAAATGTGTGCATTGATCGAACGCGGTATGTGATAAGCTTACTTTCTGTGGTTCTCCTTATTTAGGGATGTCTTTCAGCTCTTGTAGAAATGGTGAGACGCAAAGGAGCCAAATTTAAACGTCTTTAATTTTAAAATAGAATAATAGTGTTAAGTAAGGTTTGAAGCTGGTTAAATAGTTCAGCTATGTCTTTCAACGCCTTGGTGGGACAGAATATAGACTACTAACTATGATTACGTATAGTAGGGTTTGCAAATGACTTTGCTGGGATTAACGTTATGCAGAAGCAGAGTCAACATGCGAGGACACCAGGATTGTGCCTCACAAGCCGTCCTCACCTTGCCGACTCGCAAGATGCTTCTTCTTCATCATCATCATCATAAATAGCTCATTTTATGTCCCCACTGCTGGGGCACGAGTCTTCCCTATGGATGGATAGGGAGAATGGGCTTTTAAACCACCACGCGGGCCCAGTGCGGATTGGTGGTTGTTAACGACTGCTAATGCCAGGACCAACGTCTTTACGTGCCCTCTGAAGCACGCAGGAGCTCCAGATGATACATTTTTGGTCACCCATCCGTCATCGGATGGGTGGCCGGTCATCCGGCCTTTGCGAAAGTTGCTTAACCTCAACACTCGCAGACCGGGCGCGTTAACCACTGCGCCACCAAGCTCCTCAACCCTCTTTTAAATTACCCCATGTAGTAGGAAGAACGAAATACATGTGCTGGGAGGGAATTCTCTGAAGGAAAGGAGAAGAGATAAAGGATAAGGGTATAACAAATTCTTCGGACTACTCGCCATGGTAGAGACGGCAGGTGTTGAGAACCACAACAGTAGTGGCTCTAGATGTATGGTAGTCTCTCTATGTTTTTAAAAATCGATGAACATACAAAAAAATATATACGGACAACCCGCTATACACTACTTTAAAGTTTATACTGACACCCCTTACCAATATATACGAACAGTGGAACATAGAACCTCTTCCTTTTTTGAAGTCGGTTAAAAATAAACCTACCGTTTAGCTGATCATTAACAGGTTGACCGTTGGCGCCGCCGGGCCCAGACACAATAGAAATTCAATTATTTGTCGGTCAAATGGCGTTTAATAAACAAAAATAAACTTTCCTACACTCACACCAATTATCTAGCCCAAGAAAAGCTTCGTTATGAAACTCGTTAAATGGTTACTAGACAACGGATAAACATACTAAGGTTTAAGGTGTTAATAATGGAAAATAATCCCAGAAAGTTTTTAGTGGGAATCGAACCCACGACCCTTAGAATACCGGTCTAATGCTCTAACCGATGAGCTACCGAGACCCTATAGTTATTAATAATAATATTTATTTTACGTAGAAGATAAAAGGCATAGTGATTTTTCATTCAAAATGCCATATTTATAGAATGTGATAATTATATGTTTTTATAAAATAACTGTGTCAAAAGTTCTAGCTGGTCATTAATAATAGTCCTTTTTTAGGAAGAAAATAGGCATAGTTGTTTTTCATTTAAAATGTCATATTTATAGAAAGTACACGTTGTACTTTCACTAAATCGGTTTTTCTTTCAAGAGCTTTTTTCTAGGTATAATTAGACCTTAAAACCACCACTCAAATATCATAAATAAAATCAGTATGTCAAGTGTGATATTATTGGTTATATTATTTTTAATAATTTTTAGTTTTATTTTGTACTTAATCATAACTCTGTCTGTTATTAAACATTTAAGGATTACTTATAACTTTTTCCAAACCTTTTTGTAATTGACTGTACATGACTACATCAAAATTTAACTGTTGTGCGAGTTGACGACACAAACAATAGGTAAAATCAAAAAGTGCCACCTCGCACAATTGTGCGAGTTGACGAATAAGTCAATTAGAAAGCCGTTAGTTCGAGTCCCGTCAATATAGAATAGAATATTTATTTATTAACTGACCAAGACTCATAATGTGTCAATTAACTTATTCTATGTTAGTTACGTGATATTATTTATTTTTATTATGCACATTTATGAAACCGCACTTCATTACTGCGCCATACCTGACGATATGGCGCAGCAATGATTTACGTATCGGCAGTCAAGCCTGCTGGCGTGGTTGTGCTTAGGATGCTGTTGGTGCTGCCCCGCACCCTGCGCACCAGGGACGCGCATCGCTTTCGCATGGTTGTGTAGAAGTAGTTAACTCGCCTTTCGGCGAACATTCCTGACACGCTACAAAAGCGAGGCAGCCCCAAAAGAAGAAACACACTATGCCGAAGGTACGCGACCGAAGTTCTGCGGCTGATTTTACGTTTTTTTTTTTTTTTTTTTTGAGAGAGTCTGCTGGTTGCCGAGGGGCATTTCCAGCTTCACCGGGCTTGTTTTAGGGGCGGCGAGGTACGTAAAAGGTACCTCAAGCCGTGTTGAAACGAAACACCTTCAGAGGATTTCTAGAGGGGTACGGCATCGCACACTTAAAAGTGCGCGTCCCCGTGCCCTTCCAGAGTCTCCGAAGGGTTCGGATCGGATCGGGGAGCGGAACCACCCGAGGGCGCCTCTAAAGGCACGGACCTCGACTCGGGTAGACCGGGCCGTGGAGGAGGAGAGGAGCTCCCAGGCACATGACTGTGCCTGGCATAGAGCGCGTGTGAACCGGTTCTTCGTACCCTTGTTCTACGAGTACGGTGTCTTGGGCCTAAAACAGTGTGCATGTTTAGTGTATTCTGTAAATGTGTGCTGTCATTTGGAGGATCGGGCGGGGGGGCGTTCGCAACTGTGATTGGGTCATCGGGGTCGTGTAGGACGTGCTTAGGACGCCTAGACGCGTACCGTCTTGTTGCGGGAAGGCCTTCAACTTTATAGTTGGCGGCCGCCACAACAAGCGGGTTAGGGTGGTGGGGGGCGTTATCGAAGTAACGTCGGGAGACGTCCTTGATAAAATCTTTGATAGTTGGGAGATCGAGGTCGCGATGGAGGTCAACATTACGAACGTAATGCGGACAACCCGTCGCGCCTCGCATAAAGCGGTTTTGTAGGGTTTGTAGGGGGTACAAGTGGGAGGGCGCGGAATGCGCGAAAACTACGCTAGCGTAGGTCATGACTGGGCGGATGCAGGCTTTGTAAATTGTCGTCTTATTTCTAAGAGACATTTTACTCTTCCTGCCTATAAGGTGGAATAACCGACCTAAAAAGAACGCGGCCCTGTTACGGACGATCTTGAGATGGGGTGCAAACGTAAGCTTCCTATCGAGGGTGACACCGAGATATTTCACCTGCCTAGCCCATGGGATAGGGCGGTCAAATAAGCGAATCGGACGGCAGGATTCGTCGCGACCCCGATGAAAGTACACAGCGGCACTTTTTTCGGGGTTCACTTCGATCTGCCACTTGCGAAACCAAGCGCCGAGGGTGTTAGCGGCCTTTTGGAGTCGTTTGGAAACCGCGGTTTTGTCTCTACCAGACGAATATAGCGCGGTGTCATCCGCGAATAGAGCTAGCTCTACGCTGGGGGACTTGGGGACATCGTTTGCGTAAAGCGCAAAGAGGATTGGAGAGAGCACGGATCCCTGCGGAACGCCGGCTCGAATAGGGCGGGGGGACGGAGAGCGTTCCTTCGACGCGGAAGCGAAAGGAGCGACCCGACAAATAGTCTCGTATGATGTGCACGAGTCTGTCTGGCACGCCGAGTTTGTACAGCTTATAAATTAAGCCGTTGTGCCAGACTTTGTCGAACGCCTTCGCGACGTCGAAGAAAAGAGCTCCGGTGCCCGTGTGACGGTTTCTATTGAAACCGGAAAGGATATGCTCCGTGAGGCGGTGCAATTGGTGGGTGCACGAGTGTTTGGGCCGGAACCCAAACTGCTCGTTGATAAGGAGATTGTTAGAAAGGATGTAGTCCCTTAATCGGGAAACTAGAACGCGTTCATACAGTTTTCCCAACGATTTGAGAAGATTGATGGGGCGATAGCTAGAGGGGGCGGTACGCGGTTTACCGGGCTTATGAATACCTATGACTACCGCATCTTTCCACGCAGCGGGAAAGATAGCGTTAGTCATGGCGCTATTGAAGATAGCTACTATTAAAAGGATGAGCTGGGCGGGTAAGATCTTAAGGATCTTATTTGAGATGCCGTCTGCCCCGGGGGCACTACGGGGTTTGAGACGCTTAATGAGCGTTTGCACCTCATCTTCCGTAACGGGCGGGAGGGTCGCGGTGGGAGGGAGGGACGAGAGTCTTTCGACTTCGCTATCAACCATTTCGATATGGTTTTGGGGGACTGGGAGCGTGGTGGGCGAGCATTGGGCCTCGAGGCTGTCGGCCAGGCATTCGGCTTTTTCGTCGTCGTCAAAGACGATCGAATTGTCGGGTTTACAGAGAGGGGGCATCGAAGTGACCGTTTCCGACTTAAAGGTCCTCGCCAACCGCCAATAAGCTTGGTGAGAAGGCGTAATATCTTTAAGAAGGCCGTGCCAACTCGAATCGCGGAGCTCTTTTATGCGTTCTCTAGCAGCACTCTGCAGGGAGCGCATACGAGCCCGGTTATCCGAGGTGGGATAGGAGTCGTAAGCGCTAGTGGCGGCATTCTTCGCCCGAAATAGTCGCCTCATATCGTCCGGCAGTTTGAAGCGATGGTCAGCCGTCGCTACAACCCGCCTGGACGATTCGCTTATAGCGTTAGTGAGGTGACTACCGAGGGCGTCGATCGCGGCCACTGTATCGTGAGGCGAGTCAATGACGTCGGGAATCTGGTTTAATGACTCACTGGCGGTAGGTTCGAGAAGCTTCTCGAGCTTATCCCAGTCAGTCACCACCTTAATGACGGGGGTGGGGTCGGTGGGGGGGCCTAACTGTAAAACAACCGGCCTATGGTCGGAGGAGAGCGCGTGGATCACTTCTATAGAACGCAGCCGCAAGGTTACGTTCCGTAGAAGTGCCATATCTAGCGGGTTAGGGGTGAAATTATCTATTAACGGATAGTGGGTGGGCTCCATAGGCACTACGATATCGAAGAGCATTGTCTCAGCGAGTTGGCTCAACACCCGACCGTTACGGTTGGTTGTATTGCAACTCCACTGAGCGTGTTTACTATTGAAATCGCCGGCAAAAATGACGGCGGTCTCCATAGCGAAACACGCTTCGAGATCGGGTTGTGTCAAACGCTTATTTGGGGACAAATAAGCGGAAGCGATAGTGATAGACGCGTGGCCTGTCATGCCTAGCCGACAGACCGAAACCTCTAGATCGGAAAGTTGCGGGGGGTCGAGCGGGACACAGTGAAGTGACCGCTTGTAATAGATAAGAGTGCCGCCTCCGCGGCCATCTCTATCATTACGGACGAGGTTGAAGTTAGCCAAGCGAGGGTCTCGGTTAGAGGGTTTCAGGAAAGATTCCTGTATTAGTAAAACGTCGACGGCGTGTTCGGTTAAAAACTCGAACACTTCGTCGCGTTGTTTCAAGAAACCGTTCGCGTTGAAAAACGCAACCGTTAGGGAGCGGGGTTTTAGTCTCGAATTGGGCGTATTATTCATTATGGGACTTTAGGGAGTCGAAAAGGGACGTGATCATGTCCAAAAGTGGACCGTGATCGTTAAAGATCGCCGCCATGATAGTGGCGGGGCAAGCGGACGGGTCGGACGCGGCTAAGCGCAGCTTCTCCACCATCTCTACGATTTCGTCCTTGTAACGGTATAACTTTACAATTTCGACTGCCGTAGACATGGCGGTGAAGCTAACCGGGCAAGCACCAACGGTCGCGGCAAACGGGTGCTGCGGGCGGGCTTTGGGTTGGGCCTTAGGGGCCTTAGGGGCGGGGGCCGGCTTGTTAGCTGGTTGGGGCTTGGCCTTAGGGGCCTTGGGCTTGTTAGCCTTGGCCTGAGGGGCCTTGGCCACAGGGACTGCGGCCTGAGGGGCCTCGGGAGGGCTTTGCTCCATAGGAGTAGGGGCCGGAGGCGGAGGTGGGTCACGAGCCGGACCAGCCGCGGGAAACTCGGCAAGCGAGTTTAGCGCGGGGGCCTGCGCCGCGAGCTTAGGAGCTAGCGGTGTAGTCCAAGCGTTGCGGGGCGGTGGTAAGGGGGCCGCGGGGCGGAGCGAAACTTTCGCGATCTGCGAAGGCGGAAGGCCGCGGGACGCGGGGTTACGGCGCGGTCCCGACCCGCGGGTTGCGCTACTGCGCGGAGCCTTGGGGCAACCGCGATAATTCGCGGTATGACCCAATTCAACGCAGTTTACGCAACCGGGCGGGTCGTCGGAGACCGGTGCCGGCGCTTTGGGCCTCTGGCACGCTTCTTCGTGAAGCTCTCTATCGATTTTATGTTGAAAATGGCTTTACCTTCCGGGGTATTGTCTAATATTGCCTTGAAGAGGCCTAGGGGTTTTTTGTTCCGGCCGAGCATCCGGGACACTTCTTGGACCGGGTAGCCTTGAGACTTAATGTCATCAAGGACTATCTCAGGGTCCCAATCCGAGGGGAGGCCTCGGATTACAACGGACAAAACACGTTCCTCGGGAAGCGAGTACGTGTGAAAGGGCACGTTATTGGTGCGTAAAAACGCGGTAACTGAGCGGAATTCGGTTGAGTTGGAAAACTGAACCTTGATCATCAGAGGATCGCCGTTAACAAGGCTAGTCCTGAGAGGGATCGCGTTGAATCGCGCCTTAATAGATCGCGAAAGATCGGGCCAGCACTTCGTATCTTGTATAAAGATCGGCGGGGGCTTTTTGTCCTTGCGCGGCTGGGCCGGCTCGGGCCTCGGGGAGCTAGGACGGGAGTTAGGCGCGCTACTCGCTTTCGCGGCCTTAGGCGGGGGGACGGAGGGAGGGGCGGTCTTGTGGACGCGCTTACCGTTTTTCCCAACCGTCTCGTACTCCGAGTCGGATGAGTTCTCATCGGATTGCGATGAGCTCTCCTCGGACTCGGAGCCCGTGACGTACGGGCTATCCTCTTCCGCGTTAGAGGCGGAGTGGCAAACCTCCATCTCTAACTCGGGAGCGGGCGACGGCGCTACGGGAGCGAAATTGGGCATGAGCGTTGGGCGCTCGGGCTGGGGCTCGATATGAGCGAGTAAATACTCGTTAAGAGGAGACGGGGAGGCTGGCTGAGGCAGCCGAATAATGGGCCTATCGTCGGACGGCGGAGTGCCGAGCGCGGGGCTAAGTAGGGCGGTTAGAGGGGCCGGCAGTGTCACTGCCGGTTTCGCATAAGGCGAGGGACGCGCAGAGGGCGCAGAAGAGGACAACTTGTTGCTGTAGGCAGTCTTAAGGACTCTATAGCTCTCGGGGTGACTTTGTCCTATAAGGGACTCGATCACCTCGAGCTCCATCTCAGTGTGTGGCCTAAGGCCATACACCGAGATGCGTGCGTAGTGTCAGACCCTCCCTGTCTGTAGACAGGGAGGCGTGAGTTATAAGGGACCTAGCTTGTAGGCCCTAATAGTGTATCCTCCGGTGAAAATCAATTCACCGTAGGGTGTGTTACTAAAACTAGACTCTAGTGTAGCTAAAGTTCTGAGTTGACTAGGAGATCCCCCAAGGCCAACTTTGCCAGAACTCTTCCGGAGTGTTTTCCCCCCAGGAGGGTCAGGAGGGCAGCCGGGTCAGTGCCCCAACTGGCTTAGTTGTCACGGTTACGTATCCACCAGTTGGCTGCTAAGCGCAGACTCGAAAATGACACCCTGTCGTGTGAAACGGCGACAAGCACTCCTCGATGAAAACCACGACGAAAGCGCTTGAGACGCGGCGTACTGTGCACCGGAGCCTTACCGGTACACGATAATAAGGACCGAAACAGCAAACGGGATCTTGAACCGGGCGCGGAGGGAGCTCGAGCGAGACGTGCGTCCGGCGCGCGAGCGAAATCTGGTATGAAAAAAAAGAAAAAAAAGAAAAAAAAAAGTGATTTTACGTTCCGACGTATTCGGCTGATATGACACACCATAAGTGCCGAACTTACGCCCCGCCCCCGGATTTTCGTAGGCAATCGAAACGAACTTCGGTCGCGTATAATGTGTGCTCTATAGAATAAGTTGCCGCTGAACTTACGCCCGACCGAAGTTCGGCTGTACGCTATAACGACGTAATTTCGGTATTATGTGTCGTCAGTAATTCAAATAGCATTGTAGGTGTAATCATGCCGAACTTCGGTCGCGTAATTTCGGCATAGTGTGTTCCTATACTTATGCAGTCGATATTGTTCTAATACATTTTAATTTTATTTACGTATATTTTAAGTCTCGGTGGCCCAGTGGCATAGCGATCGACCTGATACCTGAAAGTCCCGGTTTCAATTCGGGCAAAGTGTGTTTCGGATTTTTCGATGCATAGCCCGGGTTTGTGATCATCATTAATTATAGTGATGATGGAGACATTTGCCCAGCAGTGGAAAAGTCATAAGTTATTTACTACATTTTCAATACTCGAAAGATATGCCTAATTTTGAAACGGTACCATTTCGTTTCCTTTGTGCAGAATTATCGCATAGCTTTTGGGATAAAGCGATTTCGTATTTAAATTAGGGATTGGAGCAATGAGGCGGAAGCTTGGCTGTCTTTCGAATTTTTACCGGTTAAAATATTTTTTAAACGTATTTTAGGTCTAGAGACGGTCTTCAAAAGGTGCTGGCAAGAGCTAGATGAGAGTAGCCGCGGATCGTGCTCGGTGGCGTGCACTTGGAGACCAGCCTATGTCCAGCAGTGGACTAGTATAGGCTGATGATGATGACGATGAAGCTCTATTTGTTACGTAATTGAAACTGGTACCTGATGTAAATTTGCTGACATAGGTTTTTTATAGTTTGTTATTTTACATATTGCGGTTGTCTTTTATATTTTGTATGTTTATTTGTAATGAAAAGTGTCCTGCTATGATAGGGCGTTTTCCAATATTTTGACGCAGTGAGTGAGAGAAGAAACGCTCTTGCTGAGTTTCTTGCCGGTACAGTCAACAGCAAAAGTAGATGATGTTTACTAGATTTCAAAATTAAGTTTCGATAGTTAATTCGGTACTTTCAATATAACTACAGTCAAAGTCTACAGGACTACTAGTAGATGGTACTCGAAGGTTTTTCGATATGTGTTTAAAAAGTTTTGATTTTCATACTGATTTCATATTTTGAAACTTGACCTATCATCAGTTACCTTTGCTGTTGACTGTGCAAGGTCTCCCGCCCAGAGTAGACTTACGAACCGATGGCATAGTGACATTCCTAAGAGCTACTTGTAAGAGCTAATTTTTAATTTGAATTTGAATATCTCAGACTCTGGTTTCGATTCCCAGCGGAGAGAAAAATATTATACTATGTTGGCAAACCATACAACTCGTTAACACCAATGTTAGGGAGCTTTAATCAAACTTTCGATGTCTCAGTAGTTGGGAACTTTAGGAAAAGTGCCCTTTATCGTCACTATTATTGATCCAGGTGCGACGAATACCAATTCCTTATAGTAGGCAAGGCATTAATAAATAGTTTAGTTTAGCACACCTATGGGTGTGCTTCGTGGAATACTTTAGGTGTGCTTCGCCTGGGTGTGCTTCTTTGGGTTGTGCTTCGTGGAATCCCTCTTATTTTATCTTCACACAAAATTATTATAAGTTTTCAAAAGTTTAAAATTATTAGAACTTTCAAGTTCCTTACATTTTGTTTTCATTTCTTTACACCTTTTTTGTGGAAACATTTCAGACAACAGTCTATTCCATAATCTAAGTTGAAAAAAGCAGCAACTCGAGAAGACAAATGACCTAACGACCTCTGAAGTGCTAATGTACAATAAACGTTTAAATTCCCAAAACAAGGTCCACTTATTGTAACAAATGACAGTTAATAATACTTTAGAATTTTGAGCCTGGTAAACGATAAACTTCGGTTACCTTTCGTGAACTTTCGTTCGTGTGTTGTAACTTTTAAATCGTATTTACTACAGGGAAAACCTTGGTCAAATTGGGTAATAGAGTAAGGCAATAGGCGCCCTGGTTATTTTTCAAATCCATTCAATAAAAAAATGCTAGTGAGCCTACCATTTTGAAGTTTATCCATCGGCCGATGTCTAACCCAGCCTTCACGTTTCGTAGCTCCACAAAAATGAAACATGAAGTTTCCTAGAATTATTTGCTAGCTAAAATTCATAGCTTTACCGAAGGGTAGGGTGACCATGAGGTTTGTATTAGAATATTTTATTTAGAAGAATTTTTCATAAGGCCTTTACAATGTAACCGGTTTTATGGGTGATGATAAACTTATAGTTCCTCCAGCCGTAGTGACCGAACAACTCCCGGTAGTTTTCTAGGGACTGCCATTACGAAAGCACCCGTTTTATAAACTTATATCGATTTAGAAGTAAAAATTATTTTTAAATGTTGTTCAGACGTTATTTACGTTTCAGATTGCAGTAATATAAAGTAAAAGCGTTTTTTTTATTCAATTAAGCTTTCAGTAGCATTTTAGTTTAATAGTATGTTAAATAATTAAATAAATAAACTTTCCTACACTCACACCAATTATCTAACCCAACCCAAGAGAAGCTTCATTATGAAACTCGTTAAATGGTTACTAGACAACGGATCAACATACTTAAAATACTTAAATACATACTTATTATACATAGAAAACACCCCGACTCGAGACAATTTTGACAATCAATAATTTCTAAATTGACCCGACCGGGGATCGAACCCGGGACCGCAGAGATGGCGACACCATGAAAACCGGTGTACAACCACTCGACCAAGGAGGTCGTCATATAAAATAAGAACCCCGTTATCAATTACTCAAATTTTAGTGACTATGATAGTTACTACTACTACTATGATAGTTACTACTACTATGATAGTAGACTTTATAATTATCCTGGACCTGGCCTCACATATCCTCACACTACCGTATTCATGGTAGCGCTACATTTCCCGTCACTCTGTCGACGTCAAAGGGTTCCCTTTATTTTTTCCCTCAGTTTTTACGGGGTTTTGTGAGGCGTATTTTTTTATTTAAATTTAAGCAGATTCATATCTTGTGAATACATTTCTGTTACGCCACCTTATTGTGTAGCATGTCAAACGTCACGCGATGTGACGTTCGAAGTAAATGTCATATGTGACTCTTTTTCGGATTTTGATATTCTATCTGTGAGTAAGGAAAATAATTTGTAACTTACATTTTATTAAATACTAGTTGTCGCCCGCGACTTTGTTTGCGAAGACTTCACTATCCCACAGGAACCTGTTACCGGGATAAAAAGTATCCTATATCCTAGTCCGGGTCATGGTCTGTCTATGTGCAAAGTTTCATTCAAATCCGTTTAGCCATTTTCACGTGATGCGCGGTCAAATAAACAGACAAACAGACAAAAATTCTAAAAACTGTTGGAACTTGTTCTGATAACGATTCTAAGTATCCCCAGCCAACTTTTTCGAATATCTTCCATGTACAGACTTTCGACCCTCTTTAGCTTTATTTTATTGTATAGATACTACTACATACTACTACTTTGAGTTAAACGTACCTAATTATTATATAAAAGGCCAATGAAATATTTATTTGATTCCGTAAAGTTATTACTCAAATAATTATGTAAGTGTGGCGCTTTTTGGCACCATCTCCCACTATCACGAGGGAAGTCCTGAGCCGAGCAGATATAAGTATCTACATAGACTAATGATGATGAGAAATGGTATCCTTCACCAGCTCTTTCTTATGTCCTTACTGTAGAGGCACAAGTATTTCCTATTAGATGGAAACACCAAAGGTAGTACGGGCCTTAGGCCACCACGTTGGCCTAGTGTGATGCGATGCAGTTTAATAACAGCTAATTCTATTTTTACGTGGCTTTCGAAGCACGGAGGCACTCGAAATGATATATTTTTGGTCACCCAAACAATGACCGGCGTTTTCGAAAGTCGCTTAACTTTAGCAATCGTGGACCGTTCTTGCATGGACCGCACCCTTGGACAGACAAAAAATATGTGTCATTTTAGAAGTTAACTGCTAATCGCTGTCTTATTTATTCAGTTATTAATTTTAATTATACAAGCATTTACGCAACCTCTCAATCTGTCTCGTTTAATATCAAACGTTGTCATAATTACTAATGTTACCCATCACATAACATAAGCTATTGTTGTCCAATCAGCAATAACGTTACGCCAACTTATTTATTACACAATGAATAACTTAAGATCAACACAAATCAGACGTCTAATTAAACAAGATGGCTGCCACGTGCCGCGTATTGTCTAAACTCTATGTCTCGCTGACGTAGACGGTGTCAGTGAGATTTGACGTGACACAGTTACAAGGAACAACGATTAACGAAACATATGCAAACGATTGCAGCGGGCGTAGTTTGTGAACTCACTGAGACTGAGATTTGCGTGTGTCATTGTTTTGGGAACAGAGAAAGCTACGAGGTAGATTATTTAGTTATAAATTTTTAGATTGAATTTATTCGATTTGGTTAATTCATACAATTCATGAGCTTAGGACTTTGTTTATTAATATTAAACTCTAACGAAAATAAAGTAACATGACTGAAGGCATAGTATTTACGAATGAAGTTATGGATATAAGTGTAAATTTATTTATGTCGTCCAATTAGACAAGATGGCTGCCACACGATACGTTTACTGTGCTCACTATGAGTGTGCTATGTATGTAACTACACGAAAGATTTGCAAACGATTGCAGCGTAAGTATATAGTTTGTGAAATGATATTTGTGTATGTTATTATTGTTTTGGGAATAGGACAACTACGGAGTGTCTTCTTAACTTTATGTGTACTTGATTATTTTTTTTAGACCACTCATTAATTATTCATGATTTGATTTATTTGAAACTATTTTGACACTTTACAGCTGTTTATGTTTACGACGGAATTTGAATTACGTAGATAACGTAGATAAGTTACTTATCAGTCATTAATAAATACGATCTCATCACTGATTCATAATAAGCTGCTCATTTGCCAAGACCGACAAAAGCCATGTAATAAAACAGAACATAAGGGAGTTTGCCTATTCTCGGAACGATGAAATTAATCTACAGATATTATCTACATTGGTAAATGTTGTGAATTACCATACTACGAGTTTATTCACAGAGCTTAATCGAGTCTAGTAGGATGCTATTTTCATTCTAATCATTTTCTTTATGAAATAGATCGCTGTTCATCGCCTATGGCATTTACAGTGTGACCAGACGTTTTGTAGGCGGCGAGAAACTTAAAGGGTTCCTCAAGTCGTGTGATCGAAACATTTTCAGAGGGTTCTGGAAGGGATGCGTAGCTAGCCAGCACGCTAGCGTATGCCTACCAGATTCTTTATAGCATTCGGAAAGCGCAGTGTGGGCAGGCCTCCAACAAGGTGGACTGACGATCTGGTAAAGATCGCGGGAAGCTGCTGAATGCGAGCAGCACAAAACCGGTCGTTGTGGAGATCCTTGAGGAGGTCTTGGTCCAGCTGTGGACGTCTTTTCATTGAGATGATGATTCGGATCGGATCGAAGCACAATCCGACTCCAATAGGTGTCATCGCATCTGGACTAAAAATCTGGCAAGTGCGAGCCGGACTCCCGCACGAAGGGTTCCGTACCATCATCTAAAAAAATATTTCAAGTTTCTAAGTGTTATCGTTATTAAGACCGAGAAAAAACACGTTTGTTGTAAATTAAATATAAATTTTATTTTAATTTAATTATTTAGTGAATAATAAACTCAATATTCTGTGAATATTTCAAGCGTATACCTGTTGCCGTTATCAATATCGAGCAAAAACAAGCAAAGAAAAATCACGTTTGTTGTATGGGAGCCCCCCTTAAATATTTATTTCATTCTGTTTATTAGTATTTGTTGTTATAGCGGCAACAGAAATACATCATCTGTGAAAATTTCAACTGTCTAACTATCACGGTTCTTGAGATACAGCCTGGTGACAGACGGACGGACAGCGGAGTCTTAGCACATGATTACTTTATAATTACTACGTCTTAGTAATAGGGTCCCGTTTTATCCTTTGGGTACGGAACCCTAAAAAGAAACGGCCAGTGTGCTACTTTGTTTGTGAAACATAATTATATACCTACCATCTTATTTCAAAAATTACTAAGTAAGTAATACTTCAGCGAATGTAGTCGCGTTTAATTTTACAAATTATTTTACGCTGACGTACACACATTAGACTACCACAAACTACCCCGATCCGATCCGAACCCTTCGGAGAATCTAGTAGGGCACGGGGACACGCACTTTTGAGTGTCAAAATGCCGTTAGAGGCAATCAGCAATCTCTCTCAAAAAAAAAAACAGAAACTGCCAAATTTCCTCAATAGACTTTGACCTTTATGTATATGGTGTAATATGGTTTATTTTTATTTCTTACGGGTAAGCACTTGGCCTTCATCTTACCTGATGTTAAGTGATGATAAGGCCGAGGGTGGAAGCGCTCTTCACCTGGAATCCTCAACTACTGAGGCACTGGATATCTTATCTCAGCTGACGGAACACAACAATTCTGCAAACATTGTAAAAGTAAACAGCCTATAACTGTCCCAATGCTGGGCAAAAGCCTCCATCATTGAAATCAAGTCATCGCTACAATTGATGGGTAATGACTTAATCACCACGCTTGCCAAATTTGAAATTTATTTTGCCCGACCTGGGAATTGAACCCGGGACCTTCGGGTATCGGACCGAGCACTCTGCCACTCGGCCACCGAGGCTGCAAACATTGGTTGAACATTTATTGAAGATATTTGACAATTTTGAATAGGTTGATATGTACTTGTACAGATAAGTGATATGTACTTGTAATGAACTTGAACAGACGCCTGTTTGTACAAGTTGTAAGTTGGGGTTAAGTGTTGTTTTGTTTTTAATCGACTTCAAAAAAGGAGGAGGTTACTCAATTCGATTTGTATATATACGAATTGAGTATATATATATTTTTTTATCTGTGTTCGCGGATAACTTCGTCGTTTATGAACCGATTTTGATGATTATTTTTTTGTTGGAAAGGAGATATCCCAAGGGTAGTACTATGATAAGGAAACCAGGATCTGATGATGGCATCCCAGAGAAATCGAGGGGAACCTTCGAAAATCGTAGTGGCGACTAGTGCGTTTGTTAATGTTTTCATTAAGTATTATAAAGCACTACTATATAATAAAGGTCTGGATTAGATCTGATGATGGAGTCGAAAGATAGCTAGTCAGTCAGAATTTGTATTTTTAAATTATCGTCGTTATTAAAGTTGTCGCAACTTTCTCGTTTGCAGTAAAGGGTTAAGCTGTTAAAATGCAAGTTAGGTTTCGAGTTAGCTGCTTATATTTTTCTTGTGAAAATTATAACTTTAACACGCCACGTCAACGTAGGAAAACACACACTGTTAACTCGCTTTTCATTTTACATTATTTTATTTTTAAGTGACATTTTAAACCATTTGATTTACAGGATTCTCATAATTCTATATAGGTTTTTGCATGCAGTCTATTGTTTTAATCGAGAGAGTTCCGTTCTAAGCAAAATGAGCCTATAGTGTAGATCTGTGGCTTACAGTAACTCTTGTTCTTAGAGTGTAGTGTTGGGGCTGGGATTTAGTAACATGTATGATGGGATCCAACAAGGTAGAATGACTATCTGGTGAAGGTCGCGGGAAGCCGCTGGATGCGAGCAGCACAAAACCGGTCGTGTGGATATCCTTGGGGGAGACCTTGGCCAGCAGTGGATGTCTTGGCTGAAATCATGATAATGATGATGATGGGATCCAATGTCGGTGGCTAATTACAACCATCTTCTCCATTTATACGAATTTAAAATAAATAGTGATCGCCCAGTGTTCGAAATTCAACCGTATTTTTTTATAAAAAGCTGTTTACTAAACAATATTTTATTAAGGCTGCATGATTTGTATCCTAAGCAATGAAAAATTTAAAAAGATAGAATGTGAGTTTGGATTGGCATTGACAGATTTAGGCCGCTCCTCTTCCATTTTTGAAATTTTTGAACAATGTATGAAACAATGTTTTATATAATTTAATGAAGTTTTTATGCATAAAAGCATTCTACACTCCTTTTCTATAATAAACTATAAGTGTGCAAAATTTCATACTCCTCCGTCCGCGCAATTTTCGTAAAAAGGGGTACAAAGTTTTTGCTTCACGTATTAATATATAGATTATGATGGTAGGCGAGTATACGCGTCAAATGTGAGCTGAAGTTTAAACGTCAGTTCATCTCTGATTATGCTGTAACTTTGCGCGGTAAGAAATCACTGCGGAAACGCGGTCGGTGCAAATTGTTGTGTCCTCAAACTAATTACAACCTAACTTGAATATAAGTCACAAAAATATTTAACTAAGTGGACTTAATTGTTAGTTTCAAAACTAAAAATAATCATGATAATTGTAAATGCGTAAACGTGTCACAAATACCAGAATCTTTCGCAAACAATAGTAGCTTAACAATATAGCTTTCAAGATAGCGACGAAAAAAATACTTCACTCAAACCTAAACGGGCAACTGAAACAAGAATGTCTCATCGACATTATAAGCCTTTCTAATTATAATAAGGAAAAAACACTTCCTGCCTCCTTAAAGGCTCCTTTGGCCTTAAAAGGAAGAAATTCAATAAAAACTCTTTGTAATCGTCCGCGGGTTAATTGCGCTACGCCGCTGTGCGCGACGTCTAAGGAGGTCGGGATTATGCTAAACTTTGCGGTAACGAGTAACGCTTTTGTGCGCAAGACAGCGAGCTAGCTAGTAGATATTTCTTTATATATTCTACTTAGATAAGATTAACGTAGCTAGCCAGGCAGACTTAAAACAATCCCTCATCATCACCAGTTCATTTTATGTCCCCACTGCTGGGGCACGAGCCTTCCCTATGGATCATCATCATCATCATCTCAGCCAAAAGACGTCCACTGCTGGACAAAGGCCTCCCCCAAGGATATGAGGGGTATTTGCCGTAATCGCCACGCTTGGCAGGCGGGTTGGCGATCGCAGTAGGTTGAGGGTAACCTCAGAGAGATGCTGCTGCCCATCCTCTGTAATGTTCCCTTAGTTGGCTTTTACGACACACACGGGAAGAGGTGGGATGGTGCAATTCTTTATCCCCGGCACCACACAGGGTATCCCTATATCCAGGGTATCCAGGGAAAAAGGGTCAAAAACCTCCAAGCAGGCCCAGTGCGTATCGGTGTTTGTAAAAGACTGCTAAAGCAGCCGGGACCAACGGCTTTACGTACCTTCCGAAGCACGGAGGAGCTCGAGATGATAATTTTTGGGCACCCATCCCAATACCGGCCGTTGCCAAAGTTATAATTGTAAAGGGACTCTTTGAAGCTCTTTTGCCCTTATAAAGAAGAAATTCAGTAAAAATTATTTTAATCGTCCGCGGGTTAATTCCGCCACGCCGCCGGCCGTTGTGCGCGACGTCTAAGGAGCTCGGGATTAAGCTAAACTTTGCGGTAACGAGTAACGCTTTTGTGCGCAAGACAGTGAGCTAGCTAGTAGATAGATAGATAGGTAGATAGATAATTTATTTATTTGCAACAAAACATGCACACAATTGAAACATAAACAATAATTAAAAAAAATACAAAACAGAAAAATTTAAATTAAAACAATAATAAAATAAGCAATTAAGTATACAACTGCCACAAATATTGGTTATCAATAATTGTGTGCCGTAGCGATGCAAAAAGGTGAAAACTCATTGAAACATTTTGCTCATGCAGCAAATCACTGACACTTATTGGTAGTTCATTCCTTTCTTTCGATATACTTCTTAAAAATATTTACTTTTAAAAAGACTTAAGACAAGCCCTCATCATCGCGATAAATGTCGATGCAGTGTCGTTATGGTCGTCGTTATGGTGTACTGTCGATGCAGCGTACCATCGATATGGTGTACTGTCGATGTAGCGTACCATCGATATAGTATACTCTCGCTACTGTGACCCCTCGATGGAACGATTTCGATACAGCGACCGTCGATGTTGTGACTGTCGATTTCGTGAACTAGACCCCAAAAGTGGGGACATGAAGAGTCCCTCATGTCCCCACTTTTGCTTGGGCACGAGCCTTCCCTATAGATGGATAAGTGATGACAATGCTAAAGAAAAAGCGCTGCTATCAGCATCCATAAGCACTGAGGAACTGGCTATCTTATCTCAGACTGTCTAAACACGACTACTAACATTGATTATAAGCTTGCTAATAAGCTAAGTCAGACCTAAAGTAGAATCTGGCAATATCGGAGTCTAAACATGATAACGCCATGAATTCTAACGAAAAGAAGTCGGACAATTATAATTGTAAGTTTTACTTTTCACTTTTTTAAATGCTGTTGTACCAATTACCAAACACTATTCCTCTTTCAAGCTAAAGGGTTTCACGACACGAACTCGCTAATAGCCATTCACCATTTAGAACGTTATTGGTTCAATTATGCAAATAAGCTTCAAGCTTTTTCAATAAGAACGAAGAAAAACGCATCACCAAATACAACCACAGGAAACCTGAAGAACCCAGTTTCTAAAAGTAGGTAATACATTGTAAAAAGGTACTCAAAACCACTCCACTTGTCCACTGAAGGCAACGGCTTCCACTTCGGTGATGAGCATAAAAAAAGTTACACCGCCTGGCCTGAACAATGACCCACAAAACAGACAGACTGCAGAAGGAGAGCCACACTAACGCTCTTGAGCAACGAACTCATAGACAAGCTCTCACGAATCTAGCAGTCGCATCAACAGCACTCGGATTGTTCCGTCACATAATAAGGACAGTGCAGGGCCGTATTTCTCGAAACTTATTAGACTAGTACGGTCGGCCAAGAGAGTGGTCTATCACGCTAAGGTTGAAAATCATTCGCGCGTCATAGAACAACAGGGTTGATTTTCCCATGCAAAAATATTCTGACAGCTAGTAATGCTCTCTTTATCATATTAATAAGACGTCAACCAACACTTTGCGTTGTGTTCCTAGTTTAAATTGTTGATAACAAAGGTCAAATTCAATTGCTAGTAACAAATAATACGTCATTTGTGCGTCTCCTTTATTGTTTAAAAGGTAATAAGTCCATGAGTACAACCTTATCGCTATTTTACTTACATATGAAACTTTGTCAAAACTGGTAGACCACTTTCTTGGCCGACCGTACCTACCTAATATTAATTCATGAACTAATATTTTTTACAAGTTTACTAGTGTACGTTTCTTTAAGCTACAGTAATAAAATATTATTTATTAGTTACCAACTAATAAATATTAGCTAATATTATTAGAGTCAATTGGGTTTTGGTTCCATGAATAAATTTAAAAAAAAATTACTCTACTAAAATACACAACTAAAGCTATTAGTCTCCGAAGGTTCGTAAAAATATTAGTCGAAACTATTAGTATATAGTATATACTATTAGTATATAGTAGCACGCGCTACCTGCGAGTGTGTTCCCTGAAAGGTAT
The DNA here is from genome assembly GCA_947562085.1 of Eudonia lacustrata. NCBI lineage: Eukaryota > Metazoa > Arthropoda > Insecta > Lepidoptera > Crambidae > Eudonia > Eudonia lacustrata. Next base: position 9,162,578 of record OX387332.1, read on the forward strand.
AATCTGAACCTCTTCAAGGCTAGAGTGAATAGGCTATTTCTAGGCAGGCATGTTCCATCCTCGACCGCACCGTCACTTAACATCAGGTGAGGTGTGGTCTAATGCCTGACTATAACCAATAAAAAATATATATATTTTACCCAAATAAATTTATAAAATGTGGACCGATTCGGACGTTTCCGACGGTGAAGATGGTTTAATAATAACCGTCGTCGAGTCTTTTTGAACAGAAATACGTACGAACTATTTGAATCCACGTTCCAGTTTAATAAAAGATTTCGTTTGACAAGCACAAAAATGGAAGAGCTGATTGAAGTAAGTTATCGGGCCGGGGTTGCAACGGTTGACTGAGAGAAGCCAGGCCCTGTCACCAAAACTAATTACTCCAGTTGTTCTACATTGGATGGGTACGGGAGCATAGTTCTAAAATTTGTGTTATGTCGAATATTATTGTGAAATAATAGTGGATTATTAACCGTTAAGTGTTCGTAAGTGCGCATGATTGTTGTCAAATAAAACAAAACAGTGCAACTTCACTTTTCAAATTCTCTCAAGAAGTCCGCCCGAGAACTTAGTAAAGCCCCACATCTTTACTGAGATACTCGACGGGTTGGAGGGTATATCATTTCTCACTTCATATTGTTTATTTATATGTATATTACTTGTAAGAAAAATTACTTTGAAACTGGCTAAATGTGCTAATCGCACGAAGCCATCAACTAAAGAAAAAAAAGGATACTGCAGAAGGTAGGTTTCGTACAAAAGTGCTCGAACAACGTCCTTGCACGGATACGGCTCTCAGAACAGCTCGGAACAGTCCGTGTCCGTGAGAGGTTGTCTATTACATTCTGGGTCCTCCTTATTTTGTATGTAAACGGAGACAAAAGCGGTGAAGTGTCCGCAGTAGGAGGACCCTATTCTACCGCTGGTAAAGAGGGGAGAGTAAAAGTAGCCTTTATTACGAGGGTGTTAGAATTAAGAATCGGAAAGCGGAAAAATTTAATCGAATTTTTTTACTTTTTTAATCGTTCAATCAGTAATCTGTGCTTAACTTTAGAGTGCGTGATGGGTTAGCTTTTTTTTTAATTAGCACCGATGAAGGTCAAGGCTTTCATAATCATCTGATGTTAAAAGACGATTAGATAAAATCTTCAAATTATAGTTTAAAAGTCTAAGTACCTACTTATTTCCTTAAAATATAAAGTTTCTTTAAAAAATTGCTTTTGATAACACTAAAATGAGGACCTAAAATTAATGTAAAGAAATCATTAGAAGTTTTTTATCTGACTGTACAAAGCAGCTGTTTTTATTGGTGTCCGAATCGTCAGTGAAAAAAATTATAAAATTAAAAAGTGTCAATTCGGACACTGTGTCCGAAATTTCAGCGAGCCACGTAGACAAGTATACAGGCATAACGCTAATTAAATAGAAATAGAAAAGAATGATTATCGTATGACATTGTCATAAGCCAACGATATGATTGGCTTAATGTCATTCCTATACGTTTAGTTTGGTTTCTTTTAGGATGGTCTTTAGCCTAACAGCTCCCGCCCACGACCGACTGTTTGTAAGACCGATAATCGGACCGATTTTTTCTTCGAGGCTTTAGTACCAATTTTGCCGCCTTTTTGAAGGATGTGCGCGTTGCAAGTGTTGCAACAGAGACTTCCATGTGTTTCATTTTCACCGACTAAAAACTCGGTCACCGATTTATCGGACGTGGACGGGGGCAGTTAAGCTATGGCAAGCCACGACGCTTGTTTCCAGGGTTTACTTCGTATTTTTTCAGAACGAAAACAATAAAGTTGCTAAGAATTTAGTGCTCTGAGGGTGCTAAGCTATCTATATGCTATCATTAATGTTATTTATCGTCTCTAAGTGCGGTAATTACTGTGTTAATCTTAAGTACAATCTCCACAAAAAAATTATAAAATAAGTCACATTTATTCCAAAGCCAATTCTTACTAAATTGACTTTACACAAATTCATAGCAGAAATAAGAATCAGAAGAAAGAAGACAAAGAAGTACATTTTTTATCAGTTTCATCTTTCATTCCACAGTACTTCCTTTAACTAGCATCTTTAAAAAACTAACCGGATCCGTGAGGAGGGGGGTAAAAGAGGGTAAAGAGGGGTAAGAAGGGGGAGGAGGAAGTCGAATCCAGAACGATATCTGCAGACGGCTCACACGGTCTAATTTGCCAATCGTCGGAAAAATTCACTTGGATTCACCCGACGCTGAAGGGAACCAAGAATTTAATGAGCATTGAAAACTAAATTACATTTGTCATAATAAAAATAATAAAACAAAACCACTTACCTGATAGATATCGCAGTCCCAACACCCCTAATATCCAAAAGACATTTAAAAAAAAAAAAATTAAATACGCAGACTTAAGGGAAGATTATTCAAATCTGGAAACAAGAAAAAGTGTATATTGTCCCCTTATCTCTACAACCGACGTAGTACCAAATAATATAAAAATAAACCTGATAATAATAGACCTGAAAGAGAATACAGTAAAAATATTAAAGAAAGCTGCTGTCCTTAACTGCCAAATTGTGAGGAAGTGCATGCAACTGTAAGATTCTAAAATAACCCCACATCATATACAGGTAACACACCACAGCCTGTAATTACTTGGTTTGTACCCGTAATTAGAGAGAAGACCTGCTTCTAGCTGAGGAAAAAAACTCACTTACACTTCTAATAAATATTTATTTATTAGAAGACAACAATGATCCATGTGTTCGTGTACAAATAATTTATATTCATTGTTAGTAAATAATATTACTTACTTAACTCATTAACTTATTACTTACTGACTTAATTCTAAAAACTAATTGGCCAATCAGTGGACAGTCCCAACAATTTTTTTTGAGAGAGTTTGTTGATTGCCTCAGACGGTGTTTTTAGCTTCACCGGGCTTTTTTGGGGGTGGCGAGAAACTTAAAGGGTTCCTCAAGCCGTGTGAAACGAATCACCTTCGAAAATTTGCTAGAGGGAACGGCATCACGCACTAGTGCGAGTCCCCGTGTCCTACTAGATTCTCTGAGAGGTTCGGATCGGATCGGGCAGCGGAACAACCCGAGGGCGCCTCTAAAGGCTCGAACTTCGGCTTAAGTTGACCGGGCCGTGGTGGTGGGGAGAAGCGCCCAGGTACATGTCTGTACCTCGTACAGAGCGCGTGTGAATCGGCTCGTCGTACCCTTGTTCTACGAGTACGGTGTTTTGGGCCTAAACTAGTGTGCATGTTTAGTGTATTCTGTTGCTTCTAAATGTGTAGTGGCATTTAGAGGATCGGGCGGGGATTCCCCACGATTAGCTATACCTACTCTCCATAACACTGTTGCGGCTGCCCTAAACCCATCGCAGCAGAGAACCTGCTTTTTACGCAGGATGGCCGGGAAACGGTCGACTTGCGCATTCGCAAACATTCCTGACGCACAAATAGTTATGACTTATGTGTTTGTTAACAAGTGCTCGTCTTTTGTTCGAGCGTCCCTTTAATAAAGTCAGAACAATACAGACATACCTACCACATACCTACACGACAAATGACGACGACGAATGCTAATAGCTCCTTTTTGTTATAATAACCGACGTTAATTATACAACGTAAAACAGAAAGGTGTGGTAAAAATGAAAAGATCCAAAGTGTATCCAATCTAGATCTTGTATGCAGAGTTTTTAAGACATATTTATTAACTTTAATTTGTTAAGCAATTTTTTTTAATATTTTGTTTTTGTGAAGTTACATCAAAATAAACAAGTCACAGCTCTAGTGGTTTAGTAACCTCTGTGTACTTACATTTATGATCACTACTGCTTGCTAGTGCGTGCCTGACGCGCATGACTTTAGTAACATAAATATTTAATTTACAATTGCATGACAAAATAAAATAATTAATGGAATCAGGCGTTATTTTGCGGAAATCCATAGTACAAAAAAATGTAATTTAAATAATATGTAGTGTTAATTCCGCTAACTCACTCGTTTATACAGCTTGGATGCAGTACGCATGCACCACCCTCCCGCCCGCAAAAAGTATGCACATGCAGGAGAAACAATGCGTGCAAGCGAAAATGCACACCAACACCGATACCCGACACGTGTTTCGCCCCTCCACGGGGCATCCTCAGGAGCTGTTGACTGGTCGAGAGCTGCGCACCGACTGTTACGGCTACGCAGCTCCCGGCCGCTTTTATAGAGCGCCATCGTTTGACATTTGTGACGTACTACCTGCGACAATACGTAATAATGGGGATGGAACTAAATTTGTTTGGTCATTCAACAGCGCATGACTGTCATTATTATGTTTCATTATTTCTAATTGCTCCAACACACACAACCGAAAACTTTTATTACAAACATGCAAAATATTATAGCTGTTATTGTCGCACAAAGAATGGCCGGTATCAATTAGATGTTTTGCGAAATGTGATTTATCTGGATGGCCATTCCTATACGCGGCAATATGTTCCTTATATCTAATGTCAAAATTTCGGCCTGTCTGACCTACATAGACCCCATCACAGTCGTTACAAATTAATTTATAAACACCGGATTTTTTTGAGTTTTCTAAACGATCTTTACCGTTACAAAGGTGACGTACATTTTGGTCTGTTCTAAAAGTAACGTAGATCTTGTTTTTCCTAAGGATATTAGCGATTTTATCTGAAATAGGGCCTACATAAGTCAGACTACCTACATATTTGTGGATGTGTTCTGGGGGACATGCATAAAGTAGTGAACGAACTCTTTTATTCTGCTTATTTTTAATTAAACTGTCAATAATTTGTTTTGAATAACCGTTAGAAATCGCGATTTGATAGATAATATTAAGTTCTTTGACGTAATTATCTGCGGACAGAGGTACCGACATTAATCTATGGACATAGCTGCGGAAGGCAGCTAGTTTCTGTTGTAATGGGTGACAAGAAGTAACGGGGATAGTTGTATCGGTATGTGTGGGTTTGCGATAGATTTGAAAATCTAGTTTATTATTAACTCTGGTAATGGTTAAATCTAAAAAGTTAAGTGATTTGTTGGACTCTAGTTCTAATTTAAATTTAATTTTTGGGTAGATCGTATTAACTTTTTTGACAAAGGTATCAATTTGACGTCTAGTACCGGTCCAGCAAATAATTACGTCATCGACATAACGATAATAGAACTGAATATTGGGTTCGTTCACTATATGTTTACGTTCAAAATAATCCATAAAAATATCCGCCATTAGTGGACTTAAAGGTGAACCCATTGCCAGACCTACCTTTTGACGATAGTACTGGTTATTAAACCTAAAATAATTTTGTTCCATGCATATTCTAGTAAGATTAAGTAAATCATATACTTCTCCAGGATGTAACCTTTGTCTCTCAAAATGGATACCCAACATACTTAAACACTCTTCATAGGGAACGTTGGTAAATAAACTATCAACATCCAGAGAAAATAATTTGGAATAAGGGGAGATGTTGATGTCTTTAACTTTCTCAATTAAATCTAAACTATTTTTTAAACTATACTGAGGTTTAAAAGAGGACTTTGTTCGTAAAAGGTTGTTAAGGTATTTAGCTAATTCGTATGTTGGGGCACCAATATAAGAGACAACAGGGCGTATAGGAATGTTGTCTTTATGAGTTTTAGGTAAACCGTATAAAAAAGGTGAACGTGGATTCATAGGGATCTTGTACTTTAATTGTTCTGGAGAAATATATGTTGTATTTTTAATCGCGTCCTTCACCCGTAATGTATAATTTTTTGTTGGGTCAGAGTTAAGGCATTCAAAATCTTCCCCCTGGATGACGTCGTTAACCTTCTGGTTGTAAGCAGTTCGATCTAGAATGACTACGGAACTGCCTTTGTCCGCTTTTGTGATAATTAAATTGTTCTGACAAATTTTGTTTGTAAAGATCGAAAAGTTTGAATTTCAGGAACGTTTTGAACAGTTGAGGAAGTAAAAGCTTTTTTAATTTGAACTGCTACCTGATGCTTAACGGCGCCATCCTGTTTACTTTTAAAACAACATCCTGTTTTGTTTAAAACTCATAAAGACAACATTCCTATACG